>CM060895.1:114022500-115395000 GCA_030762935.1 Hymenopus coronatus
TTTTTGAGAAAATCAAATTTTAGAATTTTTTCCATGTAAAGGGTAGTTTGGGGTGGAGGAGGAGACTCCTTAAAATCTTTGTGTCGCATCCTTAGAAGATACTAAATTTAAATAATGAGTTAGGTATGTAACTGACTTTTCATTTTTGAGTTATTGTGTTCACAGACACACATATACACACGTACCTTTTTCTAAAAATGTGTTATGCAGAGGACCACAAAACGTGTATTTCTCGTGAAATCTCGGTATGGAATTTTCTGATGGAATTCAAAATCTTCTCTATACATTGTGAGAAAGTAAGAACGACTTCAAACAGAGGTTTATGTTTATTTTTACTTTTCCTAGCACTAATCTACAATGTACATAGCGGATAGAGAAGGCATTGTATTCCAACCATAAATTCCATGTTGAGATTTCACCGGAAATGTATTATTTAAGGTCCCCTGAGCTCGAACAAAGTACTTTTAGAAAAAGGTCCGTGAGTGTGCCTGTGGACAGCATAACCCAAAAACAGATGCGAAGATTTTCAAAAGAATCCCCACCCCCCCACTGCAAACTACATTTTACATGAGATAATTTTTGAACATTACTAATATTTTTATTAAAATATTGTATATTAAAAATATTTATAACATAATTGAAATGTATATTTTGAATTTTCTGGGAATAGCCTCTGAAGATTTCCTTATTGTGGATAGGTTATGCAGAATTTTACATGGCGGTTAAACCGTAAGAGATAGACAAAAAACTAACCATACAAAATCTGTATATCTCATTTAAAAATACAATTTCTTTTATATACTTTTTTCTTGTAGAGTTGACCGATTTCGAAATATTCTTTGTTATTGGTTCTCAGTTTTAAACTACTTAACTTTTTTTCCAACTGCATCATGTAAAGCGAACCGAACCTTTATTATTTAACATAACAACCAGCTTTTGAATGATTTGACTATCGCTTTAGTCTTGCTTTATTTCCCTTCTACTTACAAGGAAACAAGTAATATGACGAATTCTTATTAATGCTTATCTCGATTAGCATGAGGTAGATAAAATAATAATATTTAGTAATAATAGTTTGTATACGGAAGCCAGAGAAAGTTATGTGAATGTAGCACATCAGATTTTTCTTCTAATGTGTTCATATGCTATTTTCTAACCTACCAGAGTTCCTCTCTTAGAGTTGAAGAAACACTTTTTTTTTTTTTTTTTAAATTTTTAA
Organism: Hymenopus coronatus; assembly: GCA_030762935.1. Classification (NCBI taxonomy): domain Eukaryota; kingdom Metazoa; phylum Arthropoda; class Insecta; order Mantodea; family Hymenopodidae; genus Hymenopus; species Hymenopus coronatus. The sequence continues at coordinate 114,023,720 of CM060895.1, forward strand.
ATTTTTATTAATGATCGATCAGCAAGAGGAAAGACTAGTGCATAGAAGCAGCAATAGAGGGTAATGAACTTTCCCGCACTGGCCAGGGGGAGATCGTCGGAACAGCCACCTTACCAGCCAAGGGATTACATGGGTTAATTATAATTCTAATATATCGTTCTTCTCTACTTAAAACTTTGCATTCCTTCAAATAAGAACAGAAACGCATTAAAAATCTTAATTCCATATCACCAGTAAAAACAAAATATAAATGGATTTCTCATAGGAGGGACGTTCCATAGGTGCATAGAAGATGCAACAAATTACTCTCGTAGCATAAAAAAAGTTTGTATTCAGTAACCGCCGTCTCTTACTAGATGATTTAAGTTTCAGTTATATCCATCACGTGGTTTCGTTGCCATAGGCGATTAAATTAACAATATTTTGCTTACCAGGTTAGAAGCCCGAGAAGATTTTGAATTAATACGTCGCCAGGAAAGCTTCACTTCTTATTTTAATATTTTGCTTATTTAGAAAGATGGACAAAAACAGTTCCTGCGGTGATTAAACACTTCTATTTAAAATGCTGACTACCGAAAGAAACAAATGCCGAGTTGGATGAAGTTCATGGCACATCTGCTCCTATATTTACAACAAATTACAATGGTATAAATTACTTTAAACGAGGCCGTACATCCACAAATGATGAACGTCCAGTACAACTGACTTCTCCGATATGATTGACAAAATCCAAGATAGGTTTTGTGATCGACGAATATAAGTTCGCGAAATAGTACAAGCCACATGCTATCATTTTTACACCAAAGATTAAGTCTCACAAAGGTATCGGCAAGATGGGAGCCACGTATGTTCTCAATGGAGAATAAACCAGTCGTGCGATCGATTCGGAACCTAGTGTTGGCACTTTTCCGTCGCAATCCTGAAGAGTTTCTGCGTCGATACATAACTGTGGATAAAACATGGATATACTACTACACTCCTGAGAAAAAGGTACAGTCGAAACAGTGGCGAAAAAAGGCGAATCGCTCCGAAGGCAAAGGTACTGTTTTTCTTGGGATCCATGTGAAGTCATCTATATTGATTACTTTGAAAAAGGAAGAACGATAAATGGAGAGTATTATGCACCGCTATTGCAGCGGTTGATCAAAACAATTAAGAAAACACGCCCCCATTTGGCAAAGAAAAATATTCTCGTCCATCAAGATAATGCAAGGGTGCACACCTGCACAGTCGAAGGCGAAATTTGTAGAATTAAGGTTCAAGTTACTACAACATCCACCGAATTCACCAGATTTTGTTTATTTCCAAAGCTGAAAAGCTGGGTCGGCGGAAGCAAAAACGAATAACGATTTCCCGTTTGAGAAAAGTATATGTATGAGAAAACTGAAACCAATATCAAGAAATATAGAAGAAAATGATTCACTCAATGTATTTGACATAACTCGCGTGTTGAGATCTACATTTTTTGTGTAGTAAGATTTTGTCAATCTCTTACGGTTTACAACTTATGCCAAAGACATTCAAAATTAAGAGAACTTCAGAAATGATTTCCAGAAACTTCAGGATATATATTTTATTTGGCGTAAAACTATCTTAAAATATGGTATTTAATCTAATACCTACATTAGTCATTTTAGTTGTTTTTTTCTTCTCTTTTTTTTTTTTTTTTTTAAATGTTCTAGGGTAGCTGAAGGGAGGGGGAGTTTCAAGAAAATGTTTCGTTGCATCCTCAAAGATGCAGAGCTTACACATCAAAATTTGTATTTTTTTTTTTTTTTTAGTTCTGCTGTTCACACACACACACACACACACACACACACACACACACACACACACACACACACACAGTCGTCCTCCGTGGTGTAATGGTTATCATGCTAACTTCATACACCCAAGATCGCGGGTTCAAACCCGGCGGAGGACGATGGATTTTTTCAGGCGTAAAAATCCTTAGTATGGCTTCCTTCGGAAGGGAAGTAAAGCCGTGGGTCCCGTGTCGTAAATTTACGGCACGTAAAAGAACCTCAAGCCTGATAAGAGAGGCCTCTGAGTAAAATTAAGCGATCTTTCACGCCCAATATAGAATGGGACGCTGAGAACCAAAGCAGTTAAAGAGTTACTGTAGCTCCTCAAAAATATATTTGTCCTCAGGGTAATACGTAACCTATAAATGCTGTTGCTATAACTAAAAATAGAATTACTACACCAACTATTCATGTATAATAAAATTTATATGAGCCGTAATATATTCCTCGTCCATAAATAACACGCCATTTCATTTTTTTGCACACACGCACGCACGCACGCATGCTTGCTCAAGGAAGCATTCCAAAAAATAACAACTTACTTAAGGCACGTCAAACATATATTTCCGGTGAAATCTCGGTATCGAATTTTTTGGTGGAGTGCAATATTTCTCTGCATACTATGTACATAGTTCGTGTAGGGGAAGTAAAAATTTGATGTGTTCCATTCACATGACTTTCTCTATATCTCTGCAACAAATTTTTGTTAAAAAGTTTATGCTTCTATTTGCTTCATGCTAAGTGAGAAAAAATTACCATAAATATTCTAATTACTTGTTCCCCTGTAAGTAGAAGCGAAATAAGGAAGTAACATAGGTTAAAGTGATAGCAAATATGTTTGCTATGTGACTGAAGTTCCTTTGTTTAGATGGACAGGAGTTGACAAATTCCTGTATGAGAAAAGTATAAGTTTTTTAATGGTGAAACAAAAAACAAGGAATATCTAAAAAACGAAAAAAAAAATGTATATAACATAAATTGTGTTTGAATGTGCTCTACATTTTTTGTGTGGTAAGCTATTGTCTATCTCTTACGGTTTACCAGTTACACAAAATTCCGTAAAATTAATCCAGAATAAAGTAGTCTTCAGAGGCTATTCCCAGAAAATTCAAGATATACATATTATTTGACAAGTATACATCTTTAATATATGATATTTTAACCAAAATTGTAAGAGCCATTTTTTAGAAAATCAAAATTTTCGAAAATTTTTCCATGTGAGGGTAGTTGGGGGTGGGGGATTTTCTTGAAAATCTTCGTGTAGCATCCTTGTAAGATACCAAAACTTAAATACCAAGTTTGGTATTTAACGGTCTTTTCGCTTTTGAGCTATGCTGCCTACAGACACACACACACACATGGACATTTTTCTAAAAATGCTTTTTTTGGATTCAGGTGGTCGCAAAACAGGTATTTCCGGTGAAATTTCGGTATCGAATTTTTGGGTACAATACAATACCTTCTCTATACACTATGTACATAGTGCGTATAGAGAAAATAAAAATGTGTTTTTAACTATAGTTTGTTGAAAAATTGGTAGAGAAGGTCTTGTGAATGTAACACGTCCTATTTTTAAGTTATGCATATAAGTTGCTGGCCTAGTACTCATTAAATTTACTGCCCGCTACTATGGCACAAAATGTGCAATTATCAAATGCTGTGTGGAGTAACTAAGTTGATGTGCCAGCTGTCAGTTAATTCCGCTTATTTGTCGAGCTTGTTTCATTTCTCTTCGCCGGGAAGCCACTAATCTGCTTTCGGACGGGTACAAATGACGCGGTCTGGTGCCTACGATAATCTTTCAGGCGGTTCTGTCGCTGCGCGTGTATCTCAAGTTGACATGGTTTTTCTATTCCCTTCTGCAGTTCCAGCTGTTTCTTCTCATTGTGGTACAGCGTTACAACTTCTTTAACACTAACCATCAGTATTATTGTGATGTAACTTATGTACCAAACATGCAATTCTGGACAAGTGTGTGTCGTCTTCAATTGATGCTAGAATTGTATAGGGTTTTTCAAAAGCCGCTTCAAACTTTAAACCGTTACAAATATAATATTTATAGCAGTTTAAAGTTTGAATTACTTTTGAAAGACCGACAGGATGTTATATATGAATTATCTTTTGTTATGTGCGACTATGTTCAGGCTTCAGTGGTTTAAATACGACTGCGATAGACTGGTTCTTTGTTTTATAATGCAATTGGGAAATATTATACATATATTGTTGTTTTTAGTAAAATATGGTTTTTGTTATAACAAACAGAGCAGATGTTGCATCCCACCCAAAATGTGATTTCAAGATTCCATTGCAAATATATATTTTGATAACCCCTGCATCGAAAAACGTACGAGCGCGCGAATAGTTCTCTGCGTGTAAACAGCACAACTCAGGAACCAAATATCAGTTTTTGTATCTCCCAAAGACATTACATGAAGCTTTTAAACTGCTATTGATATGGAAGAGTTTTTGTTATCTTGATTTCATTAATTTTATTTTCACTAAAATACCATTTAAGAAATTTACATGACAAATATATATATATATATATATATATATATATATATATATATATATATATATAGACTTTTCAGGTAATAGGTTAAGTCGTCTTCATCCCGAAGGAATTATGTATATTAATTCATTTTCCGTACAACCCGTGTGTTGTACATAGGTAGAGTCAAATTGAAAAATTCAAAGCCATAGCCGGCATCTGAACCACGGATACCAGGGACTCTAGCCGATTCTCTAACCACTGGGATCACCTTGTGGTTTAACGGGAAGCATGCGATTCAGTTGGGGAATTTAGTGCTAAGTCAGCATGTTGTCATGGTAGTTGAGTGGTTAGAGCAACCGGCTAGAGTCTGGGAGATCCGTGGTTCAAATCCCGAATGTGAAATTATATTTTTCAGTTTGACACTACCTGTCAGAATTATGTATAATTTTGTACATGGGTAAACCATATGAAATAGATAAAAACTTATTAAATACGCTATGTGGGTATCTTTAAAACCACATTATTCGTTTCAAACATTTTTGTGGCAACAATTGATTTAAAATATGTTTTGTGGCATTAACAATTCCCGAAACATGGATTATTACTGCTATGATTTTTAAACTTTTCTTTTTAAAGTGTTGTGGCTATTCGGTTGTTTCTCGCGATATCATGGAGGCATACTTACCGACTAACTTTCGAACATATTTCGACAAGTTACCTATACCCCACTTATATCTTCAATGGAATGAATAATACAAATATTTATACCAAGGTTTGTCTTAAAATAAAAAAGGAGCTGAAGAAGAATAAGAACAGAGAGGGATGGCTCGGGTAACAAGTCCATCACATGCATTCCAGAGATCCGGGTTCAAATCCAGTGGGCCGAACAATTTGGCTGTTGTTTGTTTTTCCTGGTTTCCCTCAATCGCGAAAATAAATACCGAATTGGCTATTTAATATCACAACCCAAAGTTCCACATTAAGCATAAAACAATAGTAAAGTGAAAAGAGACGGTAATAGCGATTCCGCTGCCATCTATCCACAGATAGTGAAAGCAGTTAGAATGGATGGCTTCCTAACATAGTCTGCTTGTCGCGGAGCAAAGTGTTCAAGTAGGAGTATATGCCGGTCCCCATGGCCACGCTCGCTAAGGCGTTTCGCTTTGGTGCTTTGTTTTTTAAATACGGTACCGGAGTCTGATCAGGACTCCGGCACTGTATACCCTACTTTGATTAACCTTTTTTTTTTTACCTTGTTTTTCTGTAGTATTACTGGATTGCTGTTTTTTTTTTTTTTTTTTTTTTTTACTGTTACCTGTTACAACACACACTACAAAGCACCAAAGCGGGACGCCTTGGTGAGCGCGGCCATGGGGACCGGCGTGCTTCGTAGGCAGGGGATCGTGGGTTCGAGTCCCGCCTTGGGCATGGCTGTTATATGTTTTTGCAATGTGTATATGTTCGTGTAAAGGAACAGCAAAACCAGTAATCATACAGTAAATTTAGAGGGGAAACGTAAACAGGGGATGCAGCGCCGGAGTCCTGACCAGACTCCGGTTGTGTTAAAAAAAGAAGAAAAAAAAACCGGACGCCCGATTGTACACCGTTATCTGATTATGCATGTTGAAAACAGCCAGAATGGATAGCACTTTAACGCCATCTGCTTGGCGCGAAGCAGTGTAGTGCGGATTTACCATAAATGCTACTGTCTTCAGTAGTTATTTTCTTCTAAGTCTAATGCTCCAGGGAATAAAAGAAAATATATCTAGTTCACTTAATATCTAACATTTTGGTATAATTGCACATTTGAAATGTTTGTGTTAACCTCCCAAGCCTTTTCAGTTTTATTCATATACCAACTGTCTTAACAGACGTTGGATAGTTAGTTTTTTGCTCTAAATTCCAGTGACTACTTAATGAATTTCAGTTATTAAAATGTTATGTAATGATCTAGAGTTATATAGTGAATCATCCCCATTATCCCTTACATGTCAGGAAAACAAATGAGGAAATTAGAAAGATGAAATCCAAACTGCGGTTTGAATGGGTTAAAAAAACAAAAAAACATAAAACAAAATAGGATTGCTATTTTAAGACGCAGAAGAAGAATGAAGAATCCCGTAATATTCAGAATAACGATGTGAAACATCGGCCTACCTTCCTGACGTCCTTAATATAACCCAGTCTTTCCAGTTCTGGAAATGCTGCATGGCCTATAAATATAAGTATTTAACAATCATCAGACGGAATGGTGACGTTTAAATGGTGCCTTCTCCTTGGTTCCGTAGTTATTTAATAACATACACATGATTTTCATATATAACAAAATAAGATTCAGCTCTCTCAGGCCACCAAGTTAACCGCTTTGTAAAAGACGCATTGCGAACAACGAAAAAAATAATTTTCTCACTTTATATTAAAGATCGATTCACTCATTTTAATGTTAGCAGTTTTTCTCTATTTATGCAATAATTTTACTTGCTGTGTCAACAAAATTGATTACAACATAAATACAAAGGAAATAAAGCAAACCTTCTTACATGGGGCGTTTTTAGAAGGTTTTGGCATCCAGAAACTTCAGTACACGCGTCTACAGAATGAGAATAAAAGTTATTCAAGGGCGTTGACGCTGGTTCATTACACACATATGTTGTATTTTATAAATGGCCAATAACATTATTTGTGTTTGTAAATGAAGCTGTAAATTGCCAGCAATACCAGCACCGCCGGTGTACCGGAACTTCATCCCGCAGGAGATCTTCAGTAAAACTATTGATATGTGGCTATTGCTTTCAAGGGCACTTAAAAACCATCAGTCTGGGCCGAGTTTGTACTCGCGATCCTGGGATCAGAAAAGCAGCTGAGCCACCCCCAACGACTTCCCGCATGAGAAAACTTAAGTATGCATTTTAAAACTGAAAAGAATAACAAAAAATATCTTGAAAATGGTCAGCTCCACGAAAAAAAGAAATGCATGTAACATAAATCGTGTGATTTAATGACATCTAAATTCTTTATGGAGAAAGTTCTTTCTTACGGTTTACTAGTTAGCAAAATTCATCTAGAATAAGGAGCTCTTTAGAGCTATTCCCAAGAAATTCAAGATATAAATGTTATACCTTGTAAATATCTTTAATACACGGTGTTTTAATCAAAATCGTTATAGCCATTTTTGAGAAAATCACAATTTTCGAACATTTTTCCATGTAGGGTAATTGGGGTGGGGGATGTTCCAAAAAAGTTTCGTGCCGCATCCTTGGAAGATACTGAATTTATATACCAGACTTTTAGTTTTTGAGCTATGCTGCAACACAACAAACATACACACAGACTTTTTCTAAAAATGCCTTTTATGGATTCAGGGGGTCGCAAAATATATAATTCTGGTGAAATCTTAGTATTGGATTGTTGATAGAGTGCAATACCTTTAAGGGCCGCGCCGTAGCCGAATGTTAAATCACTCGACTCTCACCCAGGCGGCCCGGGTTCGATCCCAGGCAACCACCTGTGGCATTTGTGGTGGACATGGCGGCGCAGGGCGGGTTTTCTCCGAGTTCTGCGGTTTCGCCCGCCATCACATTCCACCGGTGCTCTCATCCTCATTCCATGTATCATCAGTGCCATCATCTGCGGTGCCATATGCAGTAAAAGCAAGCGTTAAACACTATATAAAAATACAATACCTTCTTAATACACTATGTGAAGAGAAAGTAAAAATGTCGTTGGGTGAAACGAGGAGTTACTGTAACTTTTTGTTATTTTATGGTCTTAATCAGTTAGAAATTATGGTTAGAAACCAGAAACTAAGGTGGAGCATTTTCATTAGAAAATTTGCTGTTGTTGTTTACATAACAGTTGTATGTAAGCAGTTTTTGCGTAGTGAAAATAAATGTATTCTGTATTTCTGTCCATTCTGCAACATTCAGTTTGCATTATCTTTCCTGGTTTATCCCACGAGTTCACTAAATATAGAAGTAAGGTAATTAGTTATTTTATCAACATCCCGAATTGTCTATTTTGAATATGTAACACAAATGAGAGAAAGACATATATATTAAGATAAGATCAATTGAAGAGTTTGAATAGACCACAGGCTGATGTGGAGAAGCGGCTCAAAGCTACGGGATTAGGTACAGGAGTGAGATAGAGAACATAAAGAGATAGCGACAGGAACGATGTAAAGTCGAGTATCAAGATTCTACCGTTGGGAGTGCATCTGAAGCCGGGCGAATGCAGGTTGCACATTAACATTGCCCTGAGTCACGTGGCCTGCCAGTGGATTGTGACTGAAAATGAAAGAGACAGCATACTATCTCTCCTCTCTCTCACTCTCTGCGCAATGGCTTCTCCCATTCGCCTTCCTGTATGCTCCTAACTGTAGCAGCAGTTGGAGTAAAGCGAGTCGGATATGAATTTAAGCGTTTGTACGCAAGCTACACTGCTGCGGATGTGAGTCTTATAGTTCTAGAATTATAAAATTAGCGTAAACAACCATGAGCTACACGAGTTCTAATAAAACCTCTATATAAAATAAGAGAGCATGTATCTCTCTTACTTTATCTTTAGACAGTGTGTATCTGTCTATTATTTGTTTAATTAATTTGTTTAGTTTTGGTAGTTTGGTTCAGTCGCAAAGAAATATTAACAGTTCGATACCCAAATAGACTAGTACTGAAGTAATATACTTGTCCTTTAGGCGATGTTATTCACCGCATTGTAAATCACACCAGAGTACGAGGCTCACATCAGGACAGAGAAACAAAATCCCTAGATGTGATCCAGAACTCTTCTAAATCCCAGGTATGACCACACTTGAATAGACTCCGTGGCTAATCTATTGCTCTTAAGGTCACGGGTTCATTCCGGCGAGGGCGATGGATTCGGACGTAAGAATCCTTAGCTTGACTTCCTTTGGAAAGGATATAAAGCCGATTGTTCCGTGTCATAACTTTACGCCCTTAAAGAACCTAAGGCTGTTAAAGAGGCCTCTGAGCAAAATTAAGCAGAGCTGAGAACGGTAGCGAGCGCCCATAAATAAAACACAATTTAATTTTAATTTCCACCTGGCTTCGGAATAGTGTATCTGCACGCTTGTGAACACAGCAGACCGGCACAGCATGGACACATTCGCTAATATTCTACGCAAAAGAGGAAACCTTTTGACAACACTACCTAATAAATCTGTACACATTGTGTCTTCTTTATTCAGTATAATATAGTGAGTGGAAATCTCACTAACCACGCTTGCTAAGAGAATGTTCTAGCAAATTACTCTAGCAAACGGCACAGGAAGGTAGCTATACCATTTAGGCCACCTGTCAGAAAACTACACAAGCATCCCTCGCATCTCAAGCAAGGTAGGCAAAGTGGAAAAATCGGAGTATCTAAAGGAAGCTGATTTGTTTTCCCAAATGAAATAATCATGTCATGCAATAAAATATGTTACACAGAGGTTGCTTACTGCCTTACAATTTGACTTTTAAAGGGTGTAAACCTGCCACATAGAATGATGCTTGACTGTTGTAATCACTTCAACAAAGTACTTGTTAAAAGTTTACGCCATGGAAGGTGCAATAAAAGGCCATCTCTTCAAGTAGCTCCCCACCACCCCTTCATAAATCGGTGGCTGGGTTCATAAAACTGATTCATCAAACGCTACTTTGTTACGTTTCTCTTGTTTTCTCCGAGTTTGAAAAGCCATTTCCTCTTTGTTATTTTATCATTCTCTCGTCCGTTGTGTATCTGAAATTGGATCTAAATTGCCACTGGACAAGAATATACAAAGAGAAGGGAAACACACCGTTTAAACGCCACTAAAGCCGCTGCAAGTGTGGAATGTTTTACTATGGAATAATCACAAGTTATTCAGAATAATCGAATTACTTAAGTGGAGTCACACAGCAATGTTGGTAATCTTATGTGACGCAGACTATCAAGTGACATTCCCAAAAAGGAACTACGGCCCATGAATTGTATAAGACATGTGCAGTAATATAAAATGAGATTACTTCTGTGATTAGCATGCTATCCTTCAGTTTAAGAGGTCTCGAGTTCGATTCACTCCTGGAGAATTATTCCCTATCCTCCCTAGAATTTGGAAGTATGTATGTGTGTGTGTGGGTGGGTGGATATGTGTGAATTTAAAGACAATAACAGGCAGAAAATGAGTGAACATTTCCATGAGCAGTTGCTCCATATGTAAAAGCCGCTGGTGTAACCTAAATACTAATGGAACAAATGTACAGGTGGGATGTGAATGAGTGTAAATGTTTATATCAGCTTTTGAGGTCGATATAATGATCCAATGTCTGCAGTTTTTGTTGCTATTTTCTAAAGTTATGTTCCTGAGGAAATTTTCAGGATGTTTTTAGGGTAGCTATTATTTCCTATCTCAGGCCTTCGGTTGTTTATGTAACAGGTCACATGGTTGACCCTCTTCTACCCTGTCTGACTATAGGTGGAGTGATGTGTGTAAACAGCAAAGACATAGCTCAGGGCCGTGAAAACACATTTTGGCTTCATTTATAACAATACGATTATAAGCTGACAAAATGAGATATACGTATGTGCTATACGCATTGTTCTCTATTAAGTATCAACTTATTTGCATTTATTCACCTACCAGGGAAAATGTTTTGAAAATAAAAAAGGGGTGGTATACCTTCAAATATTCCACAAGTTCAAAAATATTTATACTGGAAACTAAACATTGAAGTGAATACATTTGAATGGCTAAGCGTTGCATTAACATTAATAATAGAGAACATCAAAATAATAAGCAGAGATTGAGGAACGGAATTACTTAAATCAGACATCTACGATGTGAGAAATAAACAAACAAAACAAAATAAAAATACAGTACTAAAATTGTTTTTAATACACTACTCATTATAAAAAGGGTTGAATAAACGATGCAGAATGGATGAATGCAACGTAAAAGTAAATTACGTGAGATGTATTATTTTTAAGGCACTGAATATCTAGGAATGCGAACTGTTACTTGATACCTTATTTTGAGTGTTTCTTAACAAAACCGTTTTTCAATTGTTTCAAGTATTGTGTTTATATCAACGGCAGAATTATTATAAAGTAGTATTTTTTTATGTATGTTTAGATTTCTAATCACAAATTCAACTCTTAATGAACGAAAGGAGTATATTGACGGAGATCTTGTTACAGGTAAATATGTGGAAGCTGATTTAAAATAAAAATAAAAAAATATGACAGAGTTGCAACAATGTTGGTATTTTTCAAAGCCTTGTAAGTATAGACAGATGCGAAAGAGTGGGAGACTTGTCTTCACTAGTAGATGTTATTTTCTTGTTTCTCGAATGAAGTCCATATTGGCTGAGCTGCAGCATATCATCAGTCCTACCGAGCAAAGCGAAGATTCCTGTAGTCTGGTATGTACTCAAGTGGCTGTAGTGGCACAAAGTTGGGCAGACAAGGTATTGTTTAAACATTGGATTGCATAACAAAATGTCAAAAGTTGCAGCGCTTGCACTATTCTTGAAGAGTGAAATTCACTAAGGGTTGGTACCTCTAGAGCATCAGATCTAATGTCAAAAGTTACAGCGTTTTCACTATTCTTGAAGAGTGAAATTCACTAAGGGTTGGCATCTCGGTCATCAGATCTAGACCCATTTGAGCATTCATCGGACACGTTGCAACGGGACCTTGAACTCCATCCTCAATCTCTGCTGTTTCGCAAACTGGCTTCACAGCAATATTGCCATTGAGCCGCCCTTAATTCTTACACAGACTGTATATGCAGGGTTCTTACCTGTTAAAAATGAGAAGTCACATGACTTTCTGCGACTTTACAATGCAGAGTTTGAAACTCTGAGGTAAACACAGGTAAATCCTGAGGTGTTTTGCACCTGCTACGATTTTTCTGGTTAGCGAAAATGCGAGCATACGAAGAATAAAGAACAAACATAAAATGTTGCTTTAAACTCCCTAAAACTGAACAGAAATCTATGAAATGTTAAGAACAGCATATTGGATGAATTAGAGGGCAAAACTCAAATATTTCAGCGGTTTTCAAAATTTAAAAGTGTCGTGACATCAGTTAAAGATGAGATCGTTTTGGGCGACCCTGTTCCCGCAAAACTGACGAAAACATCAATCAGGTTATGGAAACTATATTAAACTATTGGCGCATTACAATAACAGAGCTTTCTGACTCGTCAGATCTCTCCTTTGGAAGTGTTCAAAGCATTTTAAAAGACGATTTGGACATGAGAAAAATTGCCGCAAAGTTTTTGCCCCGCCTCCTTGCAAATGACCAAAAGGAAAGCTATATGATTTCCTACACAGATCTCGAAGAACAGCTTCAAAATCGCCCACAGCTTATGGAGAAAGTTATTTCTGGTGATAAACATGGATTTATGAGTACAAACCAGAAACGAAGCAACAATCTTCAAAATGGAAGAGTCCTTAAGGCTAGTTGGATCCAAAGTGAAGTCAATTTTTTTAAGCATTAATCGAATTATACATAAGTAATTTGTACCACAGAATCAAACAGTGAATCAAGTGCAGCACACACAAGTGTTCAAAGATAAAGGGAGAGTGTGCGACGTAAACGGCCGAGAAATGGAAGAACTGGTCCCTTCGTTAGGACAGTCCAAATGCGTACAAAACCCTTTCTGTCAACCAATTTTTTTTTAAAAAGAGGATGAAAATTGTTCCCCATTCTGCCTATTTTCCAGATTTGGTTCTAACGGACTTTTTCTTTTCCCGCGACTTAAAATGCGGCTCCAATGACACTGTTTTAAGGGCAATGATGTTATCCATGGCGAATCGCTGAAGGCTCTAAACGTGCTTAAAGAAGATGAATTCCAAGGCTGCTTCCCACAGTGGCAAAAGCGCCTGGGACATCTGTATCAAAGGGATACTAATTCGCGGGTGACAATGTAAAATAGACAAATCAAAGTGTTGTGTTGTGTTAATGGCTCATTCCGGAAACTGTTTGACCACACCTCGTAAATGGCTGCGTCTAATATACTATAATGTCGTTTAGGAACATTTTAAATAACTACTTCTGATAAAATAAATGCCTATTTATAAAGTTCTTTGCCAAATTCACGCGACTTTCTCTACCTACTATCGCTTATTTTTATATTCTTCTACACGGTAACATCACTACGGAAGCTTATTATTTTTATTTTTATGTATTCTATTTTATGTTACGTCGCACTTAACTATTTGGTCACATCACTACTGATCTGCTGGTGACATACGTTAAATGATGTGTCGCATAAAACATAAATCATCTTGATTGTATTGCTTTTGACTGCCCAATATATTTTAGGTGTTTCGAATTGTCTACTACCACAAAGCAGTGGTCTTCCGCTCTCATTCGGGAAGTCTCGGATTCGAACGCCGGGTCAACTTATCTGATTGGAGGTTTTCTGACGGTTTTTCTCGGTCGTAGTCGAAAGCTGAGTCGGTTAATTTGATCCACGAATTTTTGTAGCATCCGTTTCATCACACATTCCATTTCGTTCTTCTTCACCACCAAACCGGGCATTAGGTTGATAACCTATCCTGGATAAGTTATCATCCAGGTTTTAATTTTTTCTTGATCCAAGGCACTGACTTGTAAGTCATTAGGGATGTAAGTCCAACAAAAGAGAAAGGTGAATGAGGAGAAGGAAATATCTACCAATGCAACATTCATCGTTGAGACTAGGGCAAACCAGATAAACTCTAATGAGGTACTAAGTTTTAACCTCAATTTCTGCTGCATGCGAGTCTTGGCTTACCACTGAGCTTAATGGACAGGCTAGATTGACATTCGCAGCGCGGAGAAAGTTTGCTAACACGCGGTTACACCCTGTAAAGCGGGAGCCATCCTTCGTTGGCACTCAGGAATTAGAAGCGTGGCTTATTCGAATGAAATGGAAAGCATCGTTACAATGGGGCAATAACTCTAGCGCCACTCTTTTTATTTGAGACAGGCTGGCGGCCATTAGTGTGTTCATTTGGTATTCAAACGTTAACAATTGCTGTGGGAGGAGAGGCAAAGGCAACCTGTAACGCTTCGCTTCTTCGCTAATTCCTGCTGCAGCATTTCAAACGCTCCGTTACCAGCCATCAATTCATTAAAACAGAAGCTATAAATCGCTGAGCAAATGAAATCATGCGCTCGAGCGAGATGTATTTACACACGCGAAAATATCAATACTTGCGCAGGTGAAGGAACAGAGACTATCTTGGGCACGTTCGCATGTCGCAACCGTGGAGTAAATGAAGGGGTTCTTAGAAAAAGGAAAATCTGAAGCGTTGCACTTCCGTGACTCTCTACACCCACAAACTATGACAATAGAAACTATTCTTTCTACTTCATATAAATCGAGACACATTTTAAAAAAGTTGTCTTGTTGCATCTTACAAGAGAACAGTAGCCATGGTAGCTTAGTGGCAGAGTGGCCGGCTAAAGATCGGGAGATCCGTGGTTCAAATCCCGATTATGGCATTGAATTTTCCAGTCTGACACTACCTATCCAACTCCTGTCCTACACACGGCTTTTGTGAAAAAACAATTAATCCAACAGTAAAACTTCGTTCTCTTTGAAGCCAAGAGGAGGGGTTGGGAAGCACAATAACGTTTGAGAAAATAATAATTTTAAAATGCAAACCAATCACAAGGTATATCTACGAAAAGGTTTTCACCAAAATGAGGATAACAGTGATGATGATGATGATTGATGATGATTTAAACTTAATTTAGTGCTTTAAGGAGAGCTACATTTTTTTTGTGTTTAAGGCTTTGTCCATTGCTTATTGTTCACAAGTAATGCAAAAGTTATTCTGAATTAAGAAGACTTCAGACGACGTTTACATTAAAAAACTAATATAATTTTTTTTTGTCCTGTGTATATCCTTTATATGTAGTATCTTAATCAAAATCGTTACAGAGCCATATTTGGAAAAGCAAGATGTTCGAAACATGTTCTATTTAAAGAATAGTTTGGAGTGAGAGGAAATACTGAACATCTTCGTGTCGCATCCTTAGACGATGCTGAACTTACCTGGTTAATTTTAATTATTGAGTTATGCTGTTCACACAAACAAACAAACAAATACTTAAACTATTTCATGGGGTCTCAAAACAAATATTTCTGATGAAATTTCGACATCGCATTTTGGCTGGAATACAATACTTCTTCAGCATTGTACAGTTATTATGTAGGCATATAGTAGGGAAAGTGAAAAAGCATGTAGTGGCATTGGAGTTGTTTCGGTAGATTCCCAAATTGTAAACTTGTGACCTAACAAGTTATCTTTACTTATGTTTCAGTGCCTTCTGAAAGAGACCTCTGAACTATTTAGAGAAGCCACTACACTGAAATGTCACTACATTATATCTCACTCCACTGCACAAACCCTCCCTTTCTCCGACCGTCTCCTTCACCTGTGCTTCGGATAACCTTATTAAAGCATGGCTCCGGAATTACATGTTTTAAATGCTTCCTAATGGAATAATTCCCTAATAAATACACATTTGCAAGCTATTGTATCTATATTTGGCTCAACTTACTGTTATGAACAGTATTTTCCCCACAATGAATGCCAAAATGTCTCCAGATCTTATAACATACACATGCATTTAGTTCAATACTACCATTGATTTGCTCCACTTTCAAGCCAAATATATTCATTTTAGTACCAATAATAAACTCTGGCGGGCAATAACCACAAAAAAATTTAAAATTAGCAATATAGGCCTACAGAATATACTATTATTTGTATATGTATCTTTATTAGTGTAGGCTTTAAAGTTTAAAGCACGTCTAATTTACTATATTTGTTTTATGGTGATAAATTTTTTTAAAACACGTTTAAAAGTAAAAGTTAATGCACTTTTGTTACATTATTTATCGTTAAAAAGAAACAATTTATGTTGAACTTAAGGCAGTGTAAGAATTTTACGTGCAAAAATTAAAGGAATAGTTATACACTTGAATATTATATAATATGCCTAACCAGAGCTGGTGGTTGTAATAATTATTGTATGAAGCATATGGTTAATATACAAAAAATATATTAATTATCAAGAGAAATTATAACTGACACGCTGAGAGAAACGACAAATCTAACACTGCAATTAAATTGCAGCAAAACAAGTGCGTTCTTTACTCCTCGCCACTATTATGGTCAATTAATATTGATTTAATTATTTTTTCACACAAACCGTGTGTAGGGCAAGAGTTGTACAGGTAGAGTTAAATTGAGACGGGAGATCCGTGGTTCAAATCCCGGCTACGGCATTGAATTTTACAGTCTGACTCTACCTATCTAACTTCTGTCCTATACACGGCTTGTGTGGGGGGGAAAAATGAATCAATATTAATTTACCATCCTAGCTACTAGGCAAGGCAAGTGACTAGGAAAGCTATAGTATGAATCCTGGGACTTATGTACTTACGACACTGTAAGTCGCCATTGAAGTATGTCATCTCAAAATAATTAGAGATTACCTTGTGGTTTACCGGGAAACATGTGAGCCAGTTGAGAAATGTAATACTCTGCCGGCATATTACCATGGTAGCTCAGTAGTAGAGTAACCGGCTAAAGACCGGGAGATCCGTGGTTCAAATTCCGGCTATGTGCTCATGTATATGTATATACTGTACCTATTCCTACTACATATCAAGATTTACTGAAAGTGGAAGGGAAACAACCATTTTATGTAAAAAAAAAAAGAAGGAAAAAAAAAAAAAGAAATACACAATGATGCGCAGGAAAAATGCACAATTGATTTCATTCTACAACTGGTTGGTTTAGCCGACGTGCGCATTTAGCTTTTTAAACTACGCTGACGAATTAATTAATGTCATTTACCTCTACCATTTTTAAATGAAATTATTGCACAATGTTCTACACAATTCTATAATGAATTCGTCCATTTACCTGTTAAAATTGTAATTTCGTATAGTTCCGACTATACCAAGAAGCGGATGAAAACTCGCCCACTATTGATGCAAAACGATGTGAAACATCGACGGAGCGTCTTGACTTTGTTCATTTCCCTCCGCTAGTCTTCCATGTTCTGGAAATGATGTAAGTAATTTTTTATAGTGGAAGAATTATCGCTCCAAATGGCCGAGAATTTTTTTTTTAGACGGTTATGGTAGGTTAGAGTAACTTTTTTATTATTCTGGTCCATGTTCATTTAGTATCCATATTCATATAATTATCATATAAAGCCGAAATCTTTAACGCATACAAAGAAATCACAGTCCACACTCCTAGACCACCAAGATAAGATAATCTCTTTGAAAATACATCATTTACGACCATCGAAAGAAATAATCCCCTCAGTTAATATAACATATTAGCAGTTTTCTTTATTTATATAATTGACATGCCCTGCTAAAGAATTTATAACATAAATACAAAGCAAATTAAGCAAAACTGTCTTTCTTGAAGGTTCATAGAAGATTTTGGAATAGAAATTTAAGTACATACATCTATATAAAAAGAGTAATGGGTACTGATACGTTCTTCCACCTTCATTATATGTGCATCTGCAATATTTGATAAAAGTCAATAGAAGAAAACAATATAAAACATGATCAATTGTTTTTATATGTGCAGCGACTATCTATAAGCTGTGGAGTAAGAACTCTGTTTTCCTCTCCATAATATTCCTAACTGAATTCCAGATCTTCTTGGTAAGATGCTATTTCATACCTCCGATATGTTCGTATTAATGTAGATGAGTTTTTTTTTTTTTTTATTGTTCTGATAGTTCCTGAAATGAACAGGCAATATTATAGTAACAGAGCGATTGGGTTTTCTTATGAAGAAAGCATTATCAATATCGGTTGAGTTGTTTTTGAGACTATACACCCACACTAACACCCACCCAATTTTTTCTCTTGATAATATTAGTATAGATTGTAACATTTTGCGCCTAGGATATCGAGCCTCTAAACACTGATCTAATTTATATTCGCCTTCAATTTTCATTAATATTATTTGATTAAATATACGCCGCTGGGAGTCATCTTTCAACGTATATCAGTTTGAAACTATCGTATTACAGCAAAATGGAAACTGCGTGTGATGCGTGTTCCCACAGTCTAATTTCCAATAAAAACATAAGATCTGACGGTGGCATGGCTCCTCTACGGTGTCGTTATAACCAGAGATATACGAGTTCCCATTGACAACTGTACTCCCCGTATTTGTATAGAAATATTAATATGGGCTGTGGTTTGAAAATCATACTCTATATATCTCTATTTGTATTTATTGTAAAAGCTCAGTAACGTACGACAAATCCTTACAATGCCCTTATTACTTTCTCTATCACATATATACAATGTACATAATAGAAAAAATATTGTATTCCGCCTAAAAATTCGATACAGAGATTTCATTTAAAAATGTTAGTGTGAGTGCGCGCGCTCGTGAGTGAGTGTATGTGTGTGTGTGTGTGTGTGTGTGTGTGTGTGTGTGTGAGTGATTGAAAAATCCGTTAAATACCAAACTTGGATGCAGCACCAAGTTTTTCAAGAAAATCCCCCTACAACCAACTTAACTACCTTTTACATGAAACATTTATCGAAAATTTTAATTTTTTCAACAACGATTTTGATTAAAATACTGTGTGTTTAGGATGTTTTCATTATAAGAAAATACATATTTTGAATTTTTTAGCAACAGCCTCCGAAAAACTTCATTCTGGATGACTTTTGTGTAACTCGTAAACCGTAAGTGATAAATAACAACTTACTACGCAGAAAATATAGATTTATTTAGAACACACACTTTTTTTTTTGGTAGGGCTATCCGATTCCAAGATATTCCCTGTTCTTGGTTTCAATTTTACACGCTTAAATTTTTCTCATACCTCTTTTGTTTTACTCCTAGCCAAGCAAAGAAAACCGAATGTAAATTGTTTTATATAATGATAGCATCTGAGAGATTCGATTATGCCATTGGCCTAATATATTACCTTTTTTCCCTTTACTTACAAGGAATGAGGACAAATGGATATTTTTTTCTAAGAATAGGTCCTTTACAGATAAAAACTGGCGTGTTATTTATGGATCTTTACAGATCGGATAGAGAAAGTCGTGTGAATGGAACATGTCTGATTTTATTTTTTATATGAGTTGCTCGATCATACCTTGACCCACAGTACACTTTAACACGCGGTTATTAGTGTGGGGCGGATTAAAAGGTCTGCTGTACGATGTAGACTGTGGTGTAGTATTTATTTAAACCCTTTTTTACGGGTTTGAATTTGGTAACTCTCGCTGTTGGCGAAACTGTAATTAACTAGTTGCACCAGGCTCAATTGTTGGAGCAGTTGCAAAGTTATTGTCGTCGGCGAATTTACTTATTGTGCACAGCTTAGCCAAGTTTTCTTTTATTCTGCCAGCTTCAGTTGGTGAGTACGAGAATCTTAACCTCCATGCTTGGATGGATGGAAATTAATAAGAAGATTTCCTGTTATATATGAACTTTTATTTCTTCATTTTTAGAAACATGTAATAAATTATGGCAGGCTATTTAAACAGAATCCCTTTTCTAGAAAACTGTTGCAAATATATACATTGTAATGTGTACTTACAATAAATCTGTTGTTGATTATTAGTACAGTGCTATATTTCTCTCTAAATAGCCGTATGAGAGGTCTCGATTTGCGAGATTATCTCTTCGCGTCTATCTTATTGACTGCGTCCCGGAAGCTTATTAAAATGCTCACATATATACAAAAGTTGAAGATCAATGTTTTATACCATTGTAATCTGTCTGTCTCCATGAGAACGGCAGATTTCCTATTCCACATTTCGAGAAATAGAAATTTATAACACATTTTTGCCCACCTGGGTAGTGTGGTGGTAGCGTGTCTGCTTTACATTCAAAAGGTCGTGAGTTCGAATCTCGCTTAGGATGAGTTACTCGGATAAGGGTTTTTTCGGGGTTTTCCCTTATCCTGAGAAGACGAATGTCGAGTAACTTTAAGCTCCATGGACCCCGAGATCATTTAAGCACCATTTCACCAATTTCATTCATCGTCCGATATGACCAGCATGGAAATGTTAAATAGCTAAAATTTAAACAAATATTTAATTAATTCTGTTCTCATGCTTTGTTACCGGTATAAACAACTTACAGCATCCAGTATCTCGTTTACTTTTATGATTCTTCTTCTACTCTCATATTACTGCTTTTAATTATGGTTTACCATAAATATGATTTTCTAAACACCATTTCTTATCTGTACATTATACAACATAATGTGTTGTATTCGTTACATAGCCTTGGCTATGTTATTTTCCTAAAAGCATGCCATTTTAGGCTATATTCATGCGTATCGTGAGGCGATGACGACACGCTGCCATTTTTATGCATACAGCTTTTTGGCTTATATTGCGAAACAATATTTTATAACATTATTTTAGGGCAGTATTATTTCATTTTCTCTTGATTTGAATTATTTAGCATTAAATCCTGCGTCAAATGATTGACTCACTTCAGAGTTATTTAATTTTTGTAAACTCTTTTCCCCTTCTTCTATTTATCTTGTATTATGTTTTACTCTTTCTACCATATAAACAGTAGGTACATATCATGCAAACATCTGATAACAAGGTTTCACCGAAATTATGCTTTTTGAGACCCCCTGAAGTTTAAAATAAAGAAAAGACAAAAAAAAAAAATGTGTTCCATTCACAAGACCATCTCTCTGCGTGACAAAGTATTACTTCATGTTAATCGAAATAAACATTGGCAGAAATTGCCTTATTACATGCTTCCTTATAAGTAGTACGGAAATAAGGGATATGGGTTAGGCTAAATCGACAGTAAATTCTTTTAAAATCTTATGTCATGTGGTTGAAATTCGTTTCTTTGCATGGGCAGGAGATGATAAATTCCCGTATGAGAATAGTATTTTAAAACTGAAACCAATTACCTCGAAATGTAGTAAGTTCTTGACTATCTCTCACGGTTTACCAGTTATACAAAATTCAGTAAAATTCATCCAGAATAAAGAGTCTTCAGAGGCTATTCACAAAAAATTCAAGATATGCATTTTATTTTTCACGTAAATATCTTTAATATACAGTACTTTTATCAAAATCTCTAAGGCTATTTTTGAGAGAATTTTTGTTCATGTAAACGGTAGTTTGGCTGCGGGATTTTCTTGAATATCTTTGTGTCGCACCAAGTTTGGTATTTTAGCGATTTTTCGTTTTGACGGATACACACGGACCTTTTTTTTTTAATGCTTTTATACAGGGGACCCTAAAGCATGTATTTCCGTGAAATCTCCGTATCGATTTTTGGGTGGAATGCAATACCTTCTCTACCTATTGCCATGCACTATGTAGAGAGAGTAAACAAAAAAAAAACATTTAAAGAAGGGGCCTGTGTGTGTTTGTGTGTCGGCACGCGTGAATAGCATAGACCAAAAACGAAAAGTTTATTAAATAAATACCAAAAACGGTATTTAATTTATGTTCTAAAACTGAAACACGAAGATTTTCAACAAAACTTCCCAGCTTAACCACCCTCGATTTTCTCAAAAAATAGATACCGGAATTACTAACGTATTAAGTTGTTACAACACGGGTTACATGCCGTTAGTAGGGAGTCAATTAGCAACGCAAGTGATGGAGCGAAGTTTATAATGTTGAAGTAAAAAGTAGTGAAAGAAATTAGGAGTTTGGGAAAGTCAGTCCACAAGAAATACATTAGAAAAGCTTCAGTTTATGAAAATGAATACTTTCAACAACATAAGGGTTGTTTAGATAGGACGTGTAGATCAATTTCTAGGAATAAGTAGTGGTAGCCTTTCGGTAGATCTTCAAACTTAGCATGCAAATTTTGTTATCCATAGCTTTCTATCCTCCGTTGCCTCCTTCAGCATCCAATATTTCCGCTTTTCTTTTAAATCGTCTAGGAAATGAATACTTCTTAGTAGTCTAATTGTTCCCTCTACCTTTCCTTCTATGACGTCATGCAACAGGTTTCTTCTTAGAAAGTGCCCTATCTAGTTTACTTTCCTCCTGCGAATTGTATGGAAGATTGGTTTCTGGTCATCGACTCTTCTTAGGACCTCTTCATCCATCACCATGTCCGTCCATTATATTTACTATCCATCTCCAGAATCACATCACAAAACTCTCCGAATATTTCTCCTCCATTTTCCTGAAAGTTTATGTTTCCGATCCACAATCCTCCACATGTAACACTTTAAACCGACTTTTACGTAGCTCTAGGTTCAAACTGCTAGTCAGTCATGCTCTCTTCTTTGTGAAGGCTCTCTTGGCCCATGGCAATCCGTTATCTGCGCTTCATGGTGAAGTAAGCATCCTTCGTTAGTAAACTTTCCAAATATTTGAAATGCTTCATATTTTCTAATTCGCCATGATTTCTAATGACAATTCTGTCTTTGATATTTTCATCACTTTTGAATTCTCTAGATTGATTTCCATTCCATATTATCTTCCTGTTTAGACCACCCTGCCGATCAGTCCTTGCTGTATTTCTTGTTTCTTTGCCAGGAACACCAGGTCATCTGCATATTTGATGGCGTTAATTGGATTTCCTCCTGTCACAAAGTCTTTAACTCCTTCACTTGCACTTTTATTCGTAACTGTGGCACAACTTTCATTTTTTTTAAACCTTGCCACACTCTAAAAAGAAGATACAGAGATGCGAATAAGAGTGTAAGATTTGGCAGTACAGTACGTAAAGAATTTTTGTGGGGTAGTCAGACGAAGACAAGACTTAAGAGCATGCATAACTATTCTACTTCTTCGTCATACAGTTGTTATAAGCTAGCGCTTAAGTACCCCACTTGGCTCATCACCGTCAAGGATATTTGTGATCGCAAGGATATTCATGGATTAATAGTTCAACAAATAAAGATAATTACACTTATTTTAGTACGGGGAAAGATTTGCCTAAACCATACAAGAGTTACCTATGTACTTAAGACGGGAAGCTAGCAGGTATAAGTTATATTTCTCGTACTTAGAATAAGAAGGGTTAAGTATTCCTTGGCATTGGTAAGTCATTCCAACAGATGATGTCTCTATTGAGGGTCCTCAGTCAATATAACTGGCACTATATATTCTCGCTCCACCCAGAGAGGAATATCTCAGAGTTTACCACTGAAGTAGCTATCCGGCATGAGGGAGAACAGCAAAAAATTGCTACGAATTTAATGAAAACGTCAGAGACGACAGTTTTAATAGTTGCATTCTTTTAACAACTTCCTGAGTGCCTAAAACAATGAGTATTAGCTCAGTGAAAGCATTTCTAGAAACTGTAAATCACCAAGATAAATCGAAAGTTGATAAAAATTGTATTCATAAATGATTATCTAAGGTCAGACCATCAAATGATATTTATTTGGATTATTTCATACATAACATATAAATTCAAATAACCAAATTGCAGAGATTTGACCAGAAAATGTTAAATTCTATAGCAACTAACTTGGCAGCACTGACTAAGCAAAACAATGACCTGCTGATATACGGTACAAAACAAAACAATGACCAGATAGTAAATCGTATATGATAAATTAACGCCTCTGTGCAAGAACTATGAATAGGTATGACTCTAATAGAGAAAGTGCACATGGATATTTTGAATGAAGTTCAGAGAATTTTATGCATTTAAAATTCGAGTTAGGAAAAGAGATGCCAGGTGATACTGTTCTTTAGCTCACTCTTGCATTAGCGAACCTTAATGCTACATTTACACGCTAAGTCGTTTGTGCTAACACGCTTTTAGTTTGCTCTACCGGCATGTTGAGTGCTACATATGAAATCCTAAAATATACACCTGCAGGTGTGGGACGATGTGTAAATGACAGATTACACGATAGCTCGATGGGATTTAGCCGGCTTCCTTCCGATGCATCCATCATCATTTGGACAGCTTTAAACTCACTGCACCCTGCTTCCTGAAATGAACACTACTTAAATTCGATATGGATATATGGATAGTCTGTATCAAAAGCAGGATATACGTTGTAACCACGACTCTGATAACTGACTGACGCGTGAAAATTATGTAGGCAATTCTATGAACATTTAAGAGACATCTCTATATTCAATATCCCAATAATAAAAACGCAGACTTATGAAAATCACAGTGAACCCAGCTGAGTAAGGTGTTTGTGTGTGTATCCAGCACAACATTAGTTGACTATCCCAATAGCATAGAAAAAATACGGAAAAGAACAACAATTAGGCATGAAAAGCAAAGATTCCTCAAATTAACCCTACTGGAATCCAATCGAAGAATAAAATTCGAAGCCCTAATTTCCTCATCCTTCCAACTTTGTTACACTGAAACTTAGAAGAAATATATCCAAGTCAACAGAGATCCTAACTTAGCCTCACATTAGCAAGACACATTAGATGGACCAACAAGAGGGCAATCAATTCCTTTAAGCAGATCCTCGAAGTTCATTCGTCCAGGACAGCAAGGAACCAAAGCATATGGCGAGCTCTACAAAAAAATCAGTTAAGTTCGGTCATCAAGTGTATCACAAAAACTTAATATTTTCCCCTATTTATTCCCTACATTTCAGGTTGCTCTGATTTGGAATAATCTTAAATTACTATCTAAGAAATCAAAGTTGAATTTTGTGATTTATTCCTTGATCAACTTAACCAAATTCATATTTTTATGTATAGTGTACTAAAGTATCAGAAAATACAACTGTCGTACTTCTTTAATATAAATTAAATAATTATGGAAAATAATCAATCACCGACCCTTTTATGATACATATACCTTACCAGTCACTTAGCATCGCAGCGAAGATTCGAATCTAATCTTTATTTCTTATGTAACCTTCCTCACACAATTTCATTCCCTCTTCCCCTGACTGCCTAAATACAACCTATTTGGGCGACATACAAACCGTATATAGGGCAAGTTCAGGCGATGTACGTAAGTGCTGACAGAAGCATTCTTTCGTCATCCTGAGAAGAACGAGGATCCTCCTTTATGTTTTTGTTGATAAAAATTACCGTATTTTAGATGCATTTACTTTTAGTTCGTAATATATTTGATTCAGGCGGCAATGAAAATCGAAATGTCACAATTCTCTTCGGAGATATTAACGTAAATATTCATGTTACATAAGGCAATATTTTATACTGAAAAATCGCCTATTCCACCACGGCAGTCAATGAGAAGCCATGTCAGTTAAAAGATATGGGGCAAACTTATGTGGAACATACCTTCATACCTACGAAAGGGCGATATTTTCCGATGTGTTCCATGCTTCACAAAAGTGAGTTGCAAACGCTTTCAAAGCTCCAGGTAGGCTACCAGGCTACCTTAATCACATCGCCCTCTGTGGTGCAATGGTTACCATGCTAACTTCATATACCCAAGGTCGCGGGTTCAAACCCGGCGGAGGACGATGGATTTTTTCGGGCGTAAAAATCCTTAGCATGGCTTCCTTCGGAAGGGAAGTAAAGCCGTTGGTCCCGTGTCATAGAATTACGGCAAGTAAAAGAACCTCAGGCCTGATAGAGAGGCCTCTGAGCAAAATTAAGCGGTCTTTCACGTCCAGTATAGAATGGGACGCTGAGAACTACAGCAGTTAAAGAGCGTCCATAAATAACACGTTATATACATTTACATTTTTACTTTAATCTTACTTTAATCATAGAGTCCTGCATAACATTGCTGGATTTAAAGGTTTTTGATATCAGAGATATCAACAAACAATAAAAGTAAATTTTGAATTAAGATATTAATGACTTAGGGTAGCATATACAAGTTTCAGTTTCCTAAGACTTACAGTGAATTCCGTTTAGCAATTTAAAAAACATTTGTATTCATTTTGATTGCATTAAAATACACGCGTTGAATATCCAGCTTACCGCACTACGTCAAAGAGCAACACGTGCAGGTAATAGTATCGACTTTTCCGGAATTTCTACTAGCTGCAGAGAGATTCATTTTGGTCCAATCAGCCAGTTCACCTTTCAAAGTTAAATGAGGCAATGTGATCATTCAAATGGCGTTTTACAGCTCGCATCAAACTTAATGACATGTATTTCCGATGCTAAACATAGTTAGCAATTCATGAGTTAGCTTAATAACGTCCCTGAAGGTGAGTTGCTGTGTATCGTTTTCTACGTATATAACTGGTGTGCGCCATCATCATCTTGTATAATATGCCTGTGCACAAAATTCCCATGCATACAATATCATCATTGCATGAGTAAGCCTCGCTCACCGACGTCGGCTCAGAATGTCAGCCCGTATTTTCAAGTACCTGTTTTTATACTTCCTGCACCTCTATAACGGCAGACTAAAACTAGTTACCTATCGATTCTACTAATTTATTCTACTAACACAATACAAATACATGTACTCAAGAGCAAGCTCGTAATTTATGTTATGCATAACATGTTACCTTCTCGTTTGCGAAGCTTGGGTAATAAGAAGAGGCAAGATTACGTGTTGCAACTTACTTTAAAAGTTCATATTAATAGTTTTAATTAATGGTGTTGGTGTTGAATATTATATTCATAGCAGGCGATGACATTGATGATACATGGAATGAAGATGAAGCACCGGTGGAATGTGATGGTGGGGAAAACCGGAGAACCCGCAGAAAACCCGCCCCTGCTCCGCTTTATTCACCAGTAGTTCCATATGCGGTCCCCTGGGATTGAACCCGGGTCGCCTCCTCGGTGGTCTAACCACACGGCTATGGCGCGGCCTAGAGGCTAGCATGTTATCATTATAACGGAAGGAAAATCGGTGGTCCAGTAGCTCTATGGCACTTAAAAGAACCTCAAAATTGATAAAGGAGTTCTCCGATCAAAATAAAGCGGTCTTTCACGCCAAATATAGAATGGGACCCCGAGACTCAGCAGTTAAAAAGCATCCACAAATACAACTCAATTTGTCCTTGCTGAATGGAGACAC
Source organism: Hymenopus coronatus (assembly GCA_030762935.1). Lineage (NCBI taxonomy): Eukaryota > Metazoa > Arthropoda > Insecta > Mantodea > Hymenopodidae > Hymenopus > Hymenopus coronatus. The sequence continues at coordinate 114,050,963 of CM060895.1, forward strand.
TTAACTTCGATGACCTCACCTTGACAGCTAAGCAAGCAACTGCCTTGCGTTTAGCAAGTTATGAAAATTACGGCTCTCCAAAGAAAACAAAACACATGCTAGGAATGTAATATAAGACCATTATTTTCAAGGCGATAAAGTTGCTTGATCATATTTTTGCATATTTAGTTGTATTATTGCTCTTTCATTTTACGTTTCTAATCGCTTCAATGAAGAAATGTTATTTTTATTTTCTCAAGCGCAAATGTAGGACAACGTCCACAGTAAATAGAGAAGGCATCGTATTCGATGCCGAAATTTGACCAGGAATATACTTTTTGAAACCCCGATAATTTTTTTTTTAGAAAAACGTCAGTGAGTGTATATGTATGTATGTATGTATGTATGTATGTATGTATGTATGTATGTATGTATGTATGTATGTATATATATATATATATATATATATGTGTGTGTGTGTGTGTGTGTGTGTTTGTGTGTGTGTGTGCACAGCATATTTCAAAATCGAAAACTCCGTTAAATACCAAACTTAGTATTTAAGTTCAGTATTTCCCAAGTATGCGACAAGAAGATTTTCTAGAAAATCCCCCCACCCCAACTATGTTCGAAAATTATGATTTTCTCAAAAATGACTTAAAGATTTTGATTAAAACATCATATATTAAAGATATATACATGACAAACAAAATGTATGTCTTCAATTTTCTGGAAATAGCCTATGAAATCCTCTTCATTCTGGACGAACTTTGCATAACCGGTAAACCGTAATTGTTAAGGTAAACTTACAGAAAATGTAGATCAGGCCAAAACACAAAATGTATGTCCTTTACATTTTTGTTCTGGAGGTAACCGTTTCAGAGATATTTCTTTTTATTTAAATACTTAGGCTTTCACGTTGTCAACTTGAATATAAATGGTAGCCGGGCTTGTGGCCCGTGGTCTAAATGATTTAATTATCTCATTTGGACCACGGCTACAAGCCCAGCTACCATTTATAATCAAGTTGATTCTTTTTTATTGTTTTCAAATTTAAAACACTTCTACTTTAATCAGATAGTAAGTCGCCTGTATTTCAAGAAGTGAAGTGAATTTCAATGGCAATCACATAGCAGAGAATTTGACTATTACTGTAGCATAGTGCATTCTCTTAGTTCCCTTCCACTTACAAGGAACTAAAAAAACAATAATTTTTGTAAGAAGTTTGTAGAACAGCTAGAGAAAGGTATGCGTGTGTAACACATCACATTTTTTTCATGTTTATTCCTCGCTTAAGGGCGATAGCAGAAATAATTGCTACTTCAAGCCTAATAGGAAGTCCTATGCTGCATCAGCAGATCCTAAAGCTGCAACGCTGGCTGAATTTTTAAGTGCAGTGCCCCAAGAGGTCAAACCAGGCCCCCTGATTTCGTATTCAAACGTTAACAAGTGCTCTGCAGTCGTCGTCAGTATCGATGCGCAGGCCGCATTGCTTTAACCTTGTTACAACGGCCGTGTCCAATGTCTCTTTCTGCTGGAAGGAACATCAATATGTTCATTAAATGTCCCATCCGTTTACCTAGTCGAATAACCCAGTTAGAAAAAAGCAAACATTTGAGTGCCAATTTGCCAGAAATAGAGCGCGCTGGTTCTCTCATTCACTCGTAGCTGGACGATTCGAAGAGAAAAGGGCTTGATGGGGCAAGCCAATCCTCTGAAAAAAATCTGTATAGAAATGAATATACATAGGCGTTTCGTTTTCAAATGCCATATATACGGCGCATCGTTTTATGATGCGATATGAAGCTTTTCATCCGTATAACGATGTAAAATAACTAGCAGAGGCACCACTCGATAACGAGTGGTATGACTTGCTTTTTTCTCAGCATATTATCCTGAAACAAAGGGTGTATTGCTAAGTAAGATGGTTCTCAAGCGGTCTCAAAATCCGTGTATCGACTACTTGCATAAACGTATAATTTTTTTATAAATCTATTTTATTTTAGGACGCTTTAGCTTCTAGTCATATCACTAACCATAGTTTTTGAGCGCCCTAAAGCCCTAGTTATATCACGTGGATCTATTCCAAGACTCCCCTTGGTGGACAATAGTATTGAGGAATCATCCCCGTACCATACCCCTTTTTTTGTGCCAAGCAGATATAGGAAGCCACAGCCTGTCTACTTCACCATCCGTAGTCAGATGGCATATTATAGACAGCCCTTTGGAGGTCACAACATCATATATAATAATAATAATAATAATAATAATAATAATAATAATAATATATTACTTTGTTCCGCGATAAGCAGATGCCATTCACTCTCTATGCTTCACGTATCTATGATTACATAGCAAACAATAACTATTGCCATATAATTCTAGTTTTTCTATTGTTTAAGACCAAAGGTGGAGTTTTCAGTTGTGGTATTAAACATTCAGTTTACATTGTCAACTGAGAAAAAGCACGAAAAACCCAAGCCAAATTGTCGGTGCCGTCTGGGCCATCTCGCTCGGTTAAGGAAAAGCTAATTCAGAGGATTTTCTATACAGAGCCTTTCGAATTCGTGTACCTATGAAACTGACACCTTCATTGTAATCAGCACCACTTTTGTCAAATATTAGATAAGTATAAATAGTATTTTATGTTTCCACTACGCAGTATAAGTTAAAAAAAAAAAAATACTTGTTGCATTTGGATTGTTGATCATTTATCTATGAATGTTTTCAATATCGTGAATGCAGGAACTCTACTTACATACCGCGGTCCATTTCACAAAGAAAAGTTGCAGCAGGATTAATTTAAGAGTGTTAACTGTGAAGATATTTAGTAATTAGTATTACATGATCGCAGTTTTCACTAATCAGTGTTTTATGAAAGTGTACACACACATACACAGGTTGTCCCAGAATGCAACTCCAGAAATTGGCAGGAGTGTAAAGGGATCCCAGATAAACACTTTAAGATTGGGAACCTATTGCCTCTTCAGCCAAATGTGAAAGTTATGGCATGCTTTTCGGATCGCACGTACATTGAAAGAATGTGGACTTGCGCGTCCTATTTAATTCAAAATCCTCATTTGTTACCAGTAGTCGAAATAATACAGTATTGGTGCACAATTCATACGAGATTTAGAAATATTGGAGCCGAAACTTTGGCAAAATTGCATGTTTTTTGAGAGAATTCACGCCTCTAATAAAAGTTCGTTATTTCAGACCATATTATATAGTTAGAGAGAACCCTTCGCTCTAACATACCATTTACTGGTGATGAGTCGGTATAGAGCTGGCCATTGAATCCCAAGATACAAAGATCGCATTGCCCCCGGAAGTTTCCATTTTTTAATTTTTAAATGTTCTTCTCTCTCTCTCTCTCTCTCTCTCTCTCTCTCTCTCTCTCTCAAAGAAGCACACAATTTGTGCAGCACTAAATCGTTAGTTTATATTTCTGAAGCTACGACTAATAACCCTCTAGTACTTTCGAAATACTATGAGTGATATCTACATAACGCTCAATATTAAGTACAGTAATTGGCAAAGAACCGTGGATCAATGCAATAAAATGAGCTAGGTTTGTTGAGCACTTATGTAATATGTGTTTTGAAACGTATTAACTGAACTAGGCTTTTGGGGTAGAATAAAAAAAAAAACAAAAAAACCCTGATTATTACTTAGATTCGAACAGGGGTACTTTGAATTTATTCGTATGCAAATATTATGCCGTGTTAACCACTGGGCTACTGTGGCCCTGGAGGAATGTGCTTGTCTAATGCCTACACGTGATTGCTAAACATTGCTAAACATTGCCATAAATTGCTAAACATTGTGTTCCTATTGTAAAAATATACGCAACATGTGTAAGGAACGAAACTGTTTCAACGAGGTGCGAAACGGTGATCACACACATGGTAATCCTAAGATAATCTAAGCTTCGAACTTCTAAGCTCATGTGCCATGTCATACCATTACGCATGTTTAATACTTCGCTCACCAGATGCTCGTTGGATAAGATGAGCTATTATTGAAAAGGACTTTAGCTGCTTGTGGTAAGGTTCACAACAATTCTGGAATTTTTGACCGGTTCGAGGTTCATTTCTTCGTAGCTGCAAACCTCTGCAGGGATGTTGCAGGTTGTCACATTGAACAGTTTCTCTGATGACTTGTCTTTTGTGCTTCGGATATTGTATTATTTCTATTTGCATTTCATTTAGAGATGAAATTGTTGAATGAACTAATACATAATTCTCAGTTGACTTTATGTAGGCACATGTTTTACTACAGAGCAAGTTATTCATTTTTATTTCATTTAAACTAATTTGATAATACTGTTTCGAAAATTGTAATATGTACTACATAACACATAAATGTACGATACACAGTATTTTATAAACTATTTAGAGGAGCATAGAAAAGTGTTAAATGCAATTGCTTTGGAAGTTTTTTGTAATGCTAATCGTACATTACATTTATTTTATTTTTCAGTACGAATAAATCATATTACGTAATGCAGCAAAATATGAACGGGTCATTATAAAATACAAATACACAAGACAACATAAAAATAAATGTGTATATAGGCGTATATGTGTGTGTATATATATATATATATATATATATACACACACACACACACACACACACACACACACACACACACACACACACACACACTTTGCCTCTCGGGTTTTTACCTTATCCTGAGAAGAGAATGTCGAGTAACTTTAAACTCCATGGGCCCCTAGATCATTTGAGTATCATTTTCTCGATTTAATTCGCCATCCGATATGACTAAACAGGTTAAAAGACATTAATCTAAAAAAAAAAAAGATAATAAAAAAAGGTATACAAATATGGTAGATATAAAATACTCACAAACAATTTTGCAATTTACAAAATAGATAAAAAACGCCTACTGGCTGAGAACTAATTTTCACTAAGTTGAAAATATGTTGTTCCTATTTAGAATCATTTTTAACTGTAATAACTGAGATTAAATGCTGGAGTAATAAAATTAAAAATCTCATTTGTTTCATTAAAATGACTTACCTTCTGTACCTGTTCTGAAAGCGAACTATTCTTACAGAATATTATTCTTTTATCTACATCATGCTAATCGAGATAAACGGCATAAATTGCCTTATTACTTGCTTCCTAGTAAGAACAAGGAAAATAAGGGAGTACAGAAGGCTAACACGGCTTATGTCGGTCTCTATGAGAACAATTGAAATTGGAGCAAAACAAGAGAGATATGAATGGAAGATAACTTCTTGTTTGAGGAACATTTAATATTAAACCAATAAAGTCAAACTCTCGGGAAAAATATCAACCTAAAACAAAGTAAGAACCACGTATGTGTGTGTGTGTGTGTGTGTGTGTGTGTGTGTGTGTGTGTACAAGACAACTCAAGAACTACAAGTCGGTCAAATAATAAACTTGATATTTAAACAACTATTCGTTTTATATGTTATGACCTGATTTACGTTTTTTTTGTAACGAATTTTTTTATACCTCCTACGGTTTAGCTGTTATGCAAAATTCAGCAAAATACCTCCACAATGAAGATGCTTCCAGAGCCTATTCACAGAAAATTCAAGATACACATTCTATTTATGATATAAACCTCTTGAATATTTTAAATAAAATTGTTAGAATCATTTTTGAGAAAACAAAATATTTAAAACATTTGCCACAAAAGCTAAATTGTGGGATATTCTTGAATATATTTATGTCACATCCTTGAAAGATACTAAGTTTAAATATTAATTCTGATACTTAACGATCTTTTCGTTTTTGAACTATGCTGTCCAAACCACAAAGACACACACACACACACACACACACACACACACACACACACACACACACAGCTCTTTAAAAAAAATATTCAGCGGGTCTCAAAAATGTATTTCCGGGTGAAATCTCGATATCAAATATTTGAGTAGAATACAATGCCTTCTCTTTCTACTATGTACATTGTACATTGTGCAAGAAAAAGTAAAAATAGATGGTAATAGCGACTGCGCTGTCATCTATTCACATATAGTTAAAACAGCTAGACTGAATGCATAATAACAGCATAATCTGCTTTTCGCGCAGCATATGGGGCAGTGGTCTCTGACTGAAGGTTGTCATCTGACTACGGATGGTAAAGCAGACAGACTGTAGCACAATATCGTCATCAGCTTGGCACGAAGAGAAAGTGATATGGTACGGCACTGAGTCATGAAGGTTTACTGTGAACCAATTACTGTCAATGAGGTATCTTAAAGAGCAAATCCGTCGCGATATGAGCAAGATATTAAAGCGCCGTAAATTAATTAAAAAATGAATAAATAACAAAAAAGACGGACACTAAGCAGAATAATTTAAATGTCTATAAATGTTATTTGTAGTGGTCCTTATTTATACGTATATGAGGTTCAAGAATAAGAGATAAACGAAATCAAAGTGGAAAGCCGTGGATACGAAATATTTATCAACAGTGGCAAGATATATTACGAAGAAAAGAGCAAAAATATAGGGATAAATGTGAATTAAGCAATTTTCAATTTAAATTAAAATATACGATATTGTAGACAGAAATGACTAGACAGTCGAATGATACAGTAATTAAAAGTAGTTTTAAAGCACAGATCAAGCAGATGTAGAGATGTAGGAACATCAATAAAGTGCAGGAAAATTGTGCTGGAGAATGGAAACCGTCCCAGTTGATGAAGTTAATGCTGGTTTATTTTATCTTGTTAATAACGAGACCCAAGCTGCTCGTTCGGAGTTGATTTCTGTTCAGAGTGCCATGTGGACGAGATAAAGAACATGTCACCTGCTTCGTATGCATGCAGAACCTCGAAAGAAAGACGTTCTATACGGGATGCATCAAACTTTAACATGTCACATTTCCTGCTGAATACCAACACCCCAGGTGGGTTTTTCCTTGCAGCATATCCGGGAAATGGGCGTCATATCATCAATATCCTATGTCATCAATTTCGGTACATCCTCTTTGTTGGCGTCGTCAAGACGTAAAGCACCTGAACACCACATGGTACCCGAAAAGTAACAGCATTTTTCTAATCCATTTTATTAGCGTTTACTTTAACTCAGACTAAATCAACAATCTATCGTATGGACCAGCATTTAACAGCTGCCCATAACTGTAGTTTAAAAGTAGCGTAACGGTCCAATATTCCAGACCGCCTAGAACATAAATTGCTGTGAATCACAGGGATAACAATGATAATTGGTGTTTAAGTGCGCTCCTCAACTGCTAGTCATTAGCGCTACTGTAAAACAAATCGTGGCAAAAACCAGAGATAAAAATCAATAAAAAATAAATGACAAATAGAATCATAGCCAAAGCTAGATATAACACCCAGTGTAAATAAAACCATCTGAGATAGCTGATTTACAAAACGATTTTGAACAATGAAACGGTATAAAAATAACTAAAACTAAACCTTCGTTGCAAAAGTCGCTTCTAATAAACATTTAAAAACCTTATCTACTGCTCGAATATCATCCGCCAGGATCTCTGTTTGATTGACCAGAAGCTGCTCTAATATGTGCTAAATGAGCACACTCGAGCAACACATGGCGCTTGGACCATTCGATTAATTTAACATCTAATATGAGGTTAAAGTGCAAGGGGAGCAGTAATCTGATGTGCGACATTCACCTAACTACCTGTACTACTAACTATTACTCTTAAAAACCTTATTTTTCTATCTACTTCATGCTTATAAAGATAAACAATATCAGAAATAGTTCTAGTGCATATTGTTTCCTTGTGCAAGAGGAATAAGCAAATAAGTGCAATAAGTTAAAGCGATAGTCAATTCTTTAAAAGCCGGTCACTATGTGGTGAGTTTAAACTGATCTTTGTTTGACCAGGAGAAATAAAACAATTAAGCCTTCCCATCTGAGGAAAGGTAAGTATTGCAAAATTCAAATCAATAACAAGGAATATCTCAGTTGAGGTTAACCCCACAAAATAATGGCATTTGACATAAATTGTGTGTTTTAACGGGTCTATATTTTTACTTTCTCTACACGTACAATGTGCATAGTACAGCAAAGGAATTGTAATGCGCCCAAAAATTCGATACCGAGATGTCACCGGAAATCATGTTTTGAAACCAACTTAAAAAAACTAAATTTTTTATAAAAATGTCCGTGTGTGTGTATGTATCTGTGGGCATAGCTCAATAACGAAAATACCGTTAAAAACCAAACTTGGTATTTAGGTTTGGTATCTTCCAAGGATACGACACAAAGGTTTTCAAGAAAATCCCCCCACACCCAACTACCCTTTGCATGAAACAGTTTTCGAAACTTTTGATATTCTCAAAAATGGCTCTATCGAGTTTGATTAAAATTTCTTATATTTAAGATATTTACATGAGAAATAAAATGTATATCTTCTATTTTATGGAAATAGCCTCTAAAGACATATGTATTCTAGATGAATTTTGCGGAATTAACGGAAGTATGCATAACTGATAAACCGTAAGAGATAGACAAATGCTTACCACACAAAAATGTAGAGTTCGTTAAAAAAAATACAACTTATGTTATACACATTTTTTTTTTTTTTTTTTTTTTTGCGTGAGATAGACCGTTTTTGAGATACTCTTTATTATTAGTTTCAGCTTTAAAATACTTATACTTTCTTCCTACGGAAATTTTTAACTCAATGTCCATATAAACAAAGGTACTTCAATCACACAGCAACCAGCTAGTTACAAGGAAACAAATAATACGAACCTTTCTGCTATTTTTTTTTTCGAATAGCATTAAGTAAATAGAAGAATAAGCTTTTTAACAATAATTTATTGTAGAGATGTAGAGAAAGTCATGTGAAATGGAACACATCAGATTTTTGCTGTCTCTCTTACAGTTTACCGGCTATGCAAACTTCATCCAGATTGAATACGACTTCTGAGCAAGAAATAAATGTCATTTGTAATGAAAATGCATTAAACATATAGTATTTTAATCAAACTCATTAGAGCAACTTTTCAGAAAATCAAAATTTTATGAAAAAAAAATCATTTATATGGTATTTACGTGGGAGGATTTTCTTTACCATTCTTGTGCCGCGTTCATGAAAAATTCTGAATTTGTGTACCAAGTTTGGTATTTAAGGAACTTTTCGATTTTGAGCCATGCTGTTTACAGACATACACGCATACGCGCGTGCGCGGATCTTTTTCCAAAAAGTTGCTTTTTAATTCAGGGGCTTTGGGTGTAATCTCAACATCAAATTTTTGGGGGACATGAACTAGCTACTGTGTAGTTTATACAGTGCTGGATCGCCCACCGTGGTGTAATGGTTCCCATGCTAACTTCATATACTCAAGGTAGCGAGTTCAAACCCGGCGGAGGACGATTCGGTCGTAAAAATCCTTAGCATGGCTTCCTTTGGAAGGGAAGTAATGCCGTTGGTCCTCTGTCAAAGAATAACGCACGTAAAAGAACCTCAATCCTGATAGAGAGGCCTCTGAGCAAAATTAAACGGTCTTTCACGCCCAGTTTAGAATGGGACGCTGAGAACCGCAGTAGTTAAAGAGCGTCCATAAATAAAACGCCATTTCATTTCATTTACAGTGCTGGTAGAGGAAGTCATAAAATACACACAACCAAACCACAAAGAATATCGAGCATTGATATTCAGATGACAACGTATGTTCTGTTTCAAGAAAGAGAATTTAAACATAAGATTTGCATGCTTTATAATTTCCTTTGGGAAATGAATTCAAATTTATTCGCCGTTTTCAAAAACTGTCTGGCCATCAGAAAAGTAAATATTTGTAAATGCATGGGAATAACAATATATCGCCCATACCCATAGATACTAACATAGGGGTCATTACACGCCAAATCAAAAGACAATCTTCAACCTCAATAAATCCAATTTCAATGAAATTATGCTCCCTTATGTGGAAAGTATAAATTTATAAATATATATACCAAATTTCACATTTGTTTTAACTCAGAACTTCCTTTTATAAATTAAAGAGACCAAACTAAACACACAACAGTTACTTAAAAATTGCATAACTCCGGGCAGACGTATGTATAACTAAGAAGAGCGCATTTTAAGCTATTCATTTTTACGTCCCTACACATAAGGCTCACCAACATATATAATTGCCGCTATGGGAAACTCAAATTTTGCGCAGTAAGTATTCTTTATACTTGACGTCTCCATTGTAATTAATTTAATTTCAATATCGGTGAGACCTTCCGTGAATGTACTGTAAGGCTCGGAAAAAAATCACACATCCGCATTCGGTTTGTCCAGTTCTTATGTCAATAGTGTACTATTAAAATGGAATCCCGTTTTAAGTTTGCTGAAATCCTTTCGAGAAAACCGAACACACTAATTAAAGGAACATTTAATAGGTTTCTCCCCCTGTGGATAAAGTGCATTTCTGAATTTAAACAAAACAAACCAACTTAGTTTGGTGTTTTAACAGACTTTTCGTTTTTTAGTTATGCCCCCCTTCCACCCTTCTCACTCTCGCTCTCTCTCTCTATCTCTCTCTCTCTCTCTCTCTCTCTCTCTCTCTCTCACACACACATACACTCACACTCACACACACACACACGAGCCTTAAAATATATACTTACGGTGAAATCTTCACATCGCATTTTTGGACGAAAAACTTCCCCTATTTACTATATGTAGTAGAGAAAGTATTATTCAGAGAACCTTAAAACATATTTTCACTGAAATCCCGATTTCGAAATTTTGGGTACAATACAGTACTTCTCTTTTCAATAAAAATAATAATATTAAAATTATATATTTCATGTCATGAAAACATTTAGGAACAGTTTACAACTACGTTTTCAGCATAGCTTGTGGTTACTGTTAGCTTTAAAACAATAGAAATTATAAATAAAAAACGCTTTCACAGCATAGGTGTTCTTTTTATGCCCACAAAATGTATAAGGTGCAAGCAGAGGAGTCAGATGCCATAACGAGTCTTTAAACCTGCCCTATCTCAAAAGTAATGTCCTTAACGCTATCATATAATCCCAATGAAATGTAAGTTGGTTAATTGTATTTTTGTAGAGCCCTCTAAACTTTTCATAATTTCAAAATAGTACCGAATCGCAAATGAACTAGGCCGATTCGCGTACTTATCCGATCCCGCAGATGTAATATGACTAAAAAACGTAAAAAAAGAAAGCGGGTAATTGTAAACAGCAGTATGAGAAAGTCGAATCGATTTACCACACATACAGACCTACATTTGATTGAAACAAAGTAACATTCTCTCTAAAGCTTAGAGTTTTAGGTTTTCCTATGAAGAAGACATTCTTCTGTCTTAGATACATAATTCTGGACGAGTTGAAAGACTGGATAAGTCAGCGAATCATTTAGCCGTTATAAACTTCTATTAATGGACTTCCATTGGGGAAAAGAGGCTGTTTTGGAGTGAAAATTACGTTTTATGTATTTTAGTAACATAACTCCATGGCACGACAGCTCACGGGGAACCTTGGCCTACCGCCCGTCCGCTGCGTCCCCCATCTCGGTCCACTACAGACGTCATGGATGGGGTGCAGTATTGGAGGGTGAGACGTGGTCAGCGCCTCGAGTCCCCCCGGCCGGTTAATGCGGTCCTCACGACCTGGAGCCGCTACTTCTCCATCAAGTAGCTCCTCAATTGGCCCCCCAGGGACCTTACGAGGCTGAGTGCACCCCGGGCCAGGTCTCCCAGCGGGGAAAAATCCCCACGCCGGTACTGGGAATCGAACCCAGGTCTCCCGCTTGGCAAGCAGCAACGCTACCACCGCGCTAAGGAGACGACCTATGTATTTTAGTATATGGTGTAAATTTTCAGACATCACTATGAACCACCTTGGACGAAGATATTTCACGACTGCCATTTTAAAAAGCACAGTAGCATAAACCACACATGCTACCTTTTAACCTTTCTCTCTTTCTATACGCGCGCGTGTTTTTTGTATTTTTTTTTTTTTTCTGTTGTACATTTTTACGCATGTAATTTATCACTTACATTTCAGTTTTTCTCTGATTTACATATTAATTCGCATAGATCTCTTAAACAGGTATCCAAGATATGATACATCTTCGATTGCTTATTCATTGGTTCTAAAAATTAGTTACGTGAAAAAAAGAAGTAAAATTCTAATATCAACAGCTTCATAGAAAGAAAATTGCATTTCTCTACAACTAATATCCACAACTTAAATCAAATCTTCACATTATTTTCACGTTATAAAGTTTTAGACACGTCACTATCAAATTTCTCTGAAAAATGTGTTGCGCAAGGTGGAAATTTGCAATTTTTTTCGCCAATTAAATATACACAATTGTGTAACATCTGGGAAAGTACTTAGCTAATAGCCTTCAGGTTTTGCACAGTCGTTTTTATTTAATCACTAGCTGCCCGCCTCGGCTTCGCACGGTAATGAAGAAAACTCAGATAAAATCTTCCGACCATGCAATGAAATAAAATTAAAATTAAATAATTTGACAAACACTTTATTGTAATGCCTTGTAATGTACAATTTTCCTTCCGGAGAGAAAAAAATAGCACGCAACGTACAACATGAAAAAACACAATTCAAGGTATATTATTCTTGGGATTTATTGTCATTGCGATGAAAGGCGCGCTTAAATTAAATCAGAAAGTCGGTTGACATTAGTGGTATTCTTGGAATAAGTATATCCTCGCCTTTGAACTTTCCTATGATATAGTAACTTAAATCAAACTTTTCATAATTTTTTTAACAGTGAATTTTGTTCTTCTGCATAATTTCGGCTGATTGATATTGCGTAGTATAATTATCACCGAGACAACCTTGAGCTGTAAATTGTGTGGCGGGAATCCTGGCAAATCCAATGAATTTAGTTAGATAACTGACGACTTCATTTGGATTGGTAACGGAATTGATCGACTTAAATGAATGCATTTGTCCATCAATTTTACCCTGAATTTTTACATTCGAATCATCTACATCTACAAGTTGCTGCTAAAATGCCTCGTTCGCTCAACCAAGCATAGTTTTGTAATTTGTACCAATATTTAGAAACACTTTCGACGTTGTGAAGCGACCAAGAATTGATGGAAAGGAAATGAGGTCAGTGGAAGTGTCAACAGGAATTTTCCCATTGTCAATGTCTAATGTCTAATAATGCCTTTGCATCTGAAAAGCGCAAAGATCTGCGCAATGTAGCATATATAGTGGTATTGCGAAAATGACGAAGTCAGAGCACCCATAAGGTAGTGTGGAAAGGATGACATATGCAGTTAACAGCGTGGAAAACCAAGATGTCGTTGGCATAATAACAGTAATGGCAGCGCATCCATAGTGTGGCGGGTATACGCTGGCATAGGTACTGAATTACATTAAGGAGAAAGCCACAAAGTAACATTCATGCTTCTTCCGAATCTCCTTTTTCCTTTACTCCCAATGTTTTCCACCTTTTTCTTCATTTTCTTCTATATCAAAACAGCAATTTCTAAGGCTAACGTAACTAAACAGCAAGTAGATCTGATTGGTCAATTGATAAGCTTTTATTTCACGATAGCTTTGTGTATTAAATTTCGCCATTTAACCCAAAATATTATTTTATCAAATGCATTAAGAGCACCACAATTGTAGTGTGATGGTGACGCAGGTATTTTCATGTTGTTTAGTTAGCTCATGTATCACATAACGTCAAATAAACAACATCTGCAATAGGAAGTTAAACCTAAAACGGATCCCGTTATTTTCAGAGTCAAGAAGGGTAAATGCTTATGTGCATTGTTTATAACTTGTTCATTTTAAAGAATTACAACAAAAATATACTTATTATTTAAACGATGTGACCAAGGGAACGAAGTTAATACATAAGAAATAAATTTCATTTTCACAGTTATCTTGCATCATTGTCTCCATAACCGGGTGCATTCCCTTAGCATTGAAGAAGAAACATCTGACGTGTACCATTCAAATGACTTTCTGTACATCTCTGCAACAAATTATTGTTAAAAAGCTTATGCCTCTATTTACTTCCTACTACTCGAGAACAAATTAGCAGAAATAGTATTATTACTTGTTTCCTTGTAAGTAGAAGCGAAATAGGAGAGTACCATAGGTTAAAGTGATAGTCAAAAACTGGTTGCTATGAGACTGAAGTTCCTTTGTTTATATGGAAAGTGGAGTTGACAAATTCCTATACGAGAAAAGTAAGTTTTTCATAGCTGAAACCAAAAGCAATGAATATCTCAAAAACGATCAACTCCAACAAAAACATGTATATAACATAAACTGTGTGTTTTAACGTGCTCTACATTTCTTGTGTAGCAAGTTTTTATGTAAGTCTTACGGTTTAGCAGTTATGTAAAATTCCGTAAAATTCGTCGAGAATAAAGTAGTCTCCAGAGGCTATTCCCAGTAAATTCAAGATATACATTTTGTTTCTCAGGTAAATATCTTTAATATATGATATTTTAATCAAAATCGTTAGAACTATTTTTGCGAAAATAGAAATTTTCGAAAAAAATTCCATGTAAAGGGTAGTTTGGGGTGGGGGGATATTTCTCAAAATCTTCGTGTCGCATGCCTGTAAGATACTAAACTTAAATTCCAAGTTTGGTATTTTACCGACCTTTCGTTTTTGAGTTTTCGGGTTCACAGGCACACACACACACACACGCACACACACACACACACAGGGACCCTAAAACATATATTTCCGGTGAATCTTGGTATTGAATTTTTGGGTGGAGTGCAATACCTTCTCTATACACTATACACATACTGCGTGTAGAGAAAGTAAAAATCTGATGTGTCCAGAGAAAATTAGCAGAAATAGTCTTATTTGTTGCTTACTTGTAAGTAGAAGAGAAATAAGGGAGTACCATAGGTTAAAGAAATAAGTCAACAGCTTGTTGCTATGTTACTGAAGTTCCTTTGTTTGTATGGACACGGGTTCACAAAGTCCCGCATGAGAAAAGTATGCTTTTTATACCAAAAAAAAAAAAAAATCTCAAAAACAACCAGCTCCACGAAAAAAATGTATATAACATTAACTGTGCGTTTTAAAGTGCTCTATATTTGTTGTGTGGTAAGTTTTTGTCCATCTCTTACGGTTTAGCAGTTATGCAAAATTCCGTAAAATTGACCCAGAATAAAGCAGTCTTCAGAGGCTATTCCCAGAAAATTATAAATAATAAAGCTTTAAATAAAGAATGAGTTAATAAATGAGAAAAAGCTAAATCAGCAAATCCCATAGATAAAATTCTTATTATTAAACCTAATTGTCTTAAAGTAGATAAAGCAATAATCTTCTTTAAAAAATATACATTTTATTTGTCAGGTAAGTATCTTTAATGTACGATATTTTAATCAAAATCGTTAGAGCCATGTTTTAGAAAATTCAAATGTTCGAAAAAAGTTCCATGTAAAGGGTAGTTTGGGGTGGGGGGATTTTTCTCAAAATCTTCGTGTCGCATCCCTGGAAGATACTAAACTTAAATACCAAGTTTGGTATTTTACCGTCTTTTCGTTTTTGAGTTACCGTGTTCACAGGCACACTGACAAACGGACACACACACAAATACGGACCTTTTTCCGAAAATACTTTTTTTGGATACAAGGGACCCTAAAACATATATTTCCGGTGAAATCTCGGTATCGAATTTTTTGGTGGAGTGCAATACTTTCCCTTTACCGTATGTACATACTACGTATAGAAAAAGTAAAAATACTACGGCCATCTGGTTGCAAATAATACGTACGTATTTCAGGTGTTCGTCACTAGGAAAGTTATCTTATTTTAAACGATAGGAGTAAGGAAAGGACAGTTAATACATAAAAATGTATTTGAATTTCACTGCTGCGTTGTGTCATTTCAATAAACTGTTAAGTTACCTTAACATTGGATGGGGACGAAAAATACTACAATCGCTCTCTATTGGAAAATAAATAAGTACTTACTCTAGCTGTTAGTCCCAAGGAAAGCTTCTTTGATGCCTTATTTTAAACGATAGGAGTAAGGAAAGGACAGTTAATATATAAAAATGTATTTGAATTTCACTGCTACATTGCGACATTGTGTCGATAAACTGGTGCGTAACCTTAACATTAAATGGGGAGGGAAAAATATAGCAGTACTACGACCATTTAGCAGCAAATAACCGTGATACCACTGCCATCTGGTGGCTATTAACCGAAATGCGTTCACTTGGCAGAGTTTTTATTCATATTATGAGATTTTAAATACTTTCCCGTACTATTTTTAAACATTTTGTTTTCCACAAACCTTGTCGTGACAATATCGAACATAACAAAAAAAGAATTGTTCAATTTGATGCAGTCGTTCGGAAGTGATACGCGTACAAACATTTCAGCGATTCATTTATATATATATATAGATATTAAGTGTGCCAATTTTCAGGCAAACAGCTTTAAAATAAAATTACAACTTACCAATATGTACTGAAACTCAATATAATAACATTTATTAGAACCTACTGAAATATATGAGAATTAGTAAAAGCAAAATGGATCACATGATGTCACCTAATAAATAACATTAGTAACTGTTAAGGATAAATATTATTATCAGCTAATATCTTTTTGATGTGATCCATTTTGATTTTACTAATTCTCATATATTTCAACAGATTCTAACAAAGTTGTAATATTTATTTTGGTAGATATTTGTGAATATCATATTGGAGCAATTCTAATAGTCTGTAATTTCGGCAATTTTAATTCTTAACCCTGTAATCCCATACTTTAAAAAAATGTGATGCATTCCAATTACATGACTAGCTCTCCCACGAACATACTTTCCTTACATACTTTCCTTTTATCTATATCATGCTGTTCGAGAGGTTAAGTAGTTTAAATTTGGAACCAATAATAAGAAATACATCGGAAACGGTTAACTATATAAAAAAAAATCTGAAGTGTTACATTCACATTGCTTTCTCTAGGCGTTACACAGATAACTTTCCTAACAACAGATTATTCTTTTATCTACGATTTGTAATCATGGTAAACATTAGCAGAAACTGTCTTATTATTTGCTTCCTTGTAAGTAGAAGGGACATAAAGGAATACGGTAGGCTAAATCGACACCCAAATCTTTTAACAGCAGTCCTATGTGAACCAACCTAAGTTCGGATCATTTTGCATGGCCTGCAGTAAAGCAACAGAGATGTAACGAAACGTTACTTCCCGTTTGAGAAAAGTTAAAGTACTTTACAATTGAAACCAATGACAAGGAATATCTCAGAAACGGTCAGATCTACATAACAAATATGACAAAAATTATGTGTTTTAACGAGATCTATAATTTTTGTGTAGCATGTTTTTTGTTTGTATCTTATGCTTAAACCGTCATGCAAATTTCTGCAAAATTCTTTCAGAATAAAGAGGTCTTCCGAGACTATTTCCAGAAACTTCAAAGTATACAGGTTGTGATGTAAATATCTTTAATATACATAATTTTAATCGAAATCGTTATAGACATTTTATGAAAAACAAAATTTTCAAAAATTTTCCATGTAAAGCGTAGTATGCGGTAGGGGGAATTTTTTGAAAATCTTCGCATCCTTGGAAGCTACTAGACTAATACTAAGTTTGGTTGTTAACGATCTTTTCATTTTGTAGCTATGTTGTCCACGCACACACAGACACACACACACAGATCTTTTTCTAACAATGTTTTTTTCGGACTCAGGGGTCTGAAACATATATTTCCCGTGAAATCTCGAAATTGAATTTTTGGGTGAAATACAATACCTTCTCTGTTCACTATGTACATTGTACATGTGGCCTAGAGAAAGTAAAAAAGGTATATGACATAAATTGTGTGTCTTAATGAGATCTATGTATTAAATTTTTCTTACGAGTTATAGCAAAATCATCAAGAATGAAGGGTCTTGAGAGGCTATTCCCAGAAAATTCAATTTATTAATTTCGTTTGTCATGAAAATATCTATGGCATTTTAATCAAAATCTTAAGAGCCATTTTTTTATAAAATCAAAATTTTCGTAAAATCGTTTATGCAAACGGTAGTTGGGGTAGAGAGACTTTTCTCTAACTCTTCGAGTCGCATCCTTGGCAGATGCTGCACTTAAATACCACGTTCAGTATTTAACGGACCTCTGGCTTAAGTGTTGCTATACCCCGTCAAATACACACAATCCACACACTCACACGGACATTTTTAAAAACGTTTCATTTGTTCCATTCACATAACTTTCTCTACAGCTCTGCAACAAATTATTGTTAAAAAGCTTATACTTGTATTTACTTCATGCTAATCGAGAAAAATTTAGCCGAAATAAGTCTTATTACTTGCTTCCTTGTAAGTAGAAGCGAAATAATGGAGTACCATAGGTTAAGTGATAGATGGTTGCTATGTGGCTGAAGTTCCTTTGTTTCTATGCACACGAGTTGACAAATTCCTGTATGAGAAAAGTAGGTTTTTCAAAGCTGAAACCATAAACAAGGAATATCTAACTCCACGAATATATATATATATATATATATATATATATATATATGTGTGTGTGTGTGTGTGTGTATACATACACGTGAAGTGTATGTTTTAACGTGCTCTACATGTTTTGTGTGGTTAAGTTTTTGTCCATCTCGTACGGTTTAACAGTTATGCAAAATTCCGTAAAATTCATCCAGAATAAAGTAGTGTTCAGAGGCTATTCCTAGAAAATGCAATATATACATTTTATTTGTCAAGTATATATCTTTAATATACGATATTTCAATCAAAATCGTTAAGAGCCATTTTTAAGAAAATAAAAAATTTCGAAAAAAGTTCCATGTAATGGATAGTTGGGAATGGGGGATTTTTTGAAAATCTTCGTGTCACATCCTTGAAAGATACGAAACTTAAATACCAAGTTTGGTATTCAACGGTCTTTTCGTTTTTGAGCTATGCTGTCCACAGACACACACATACACACAACCAGACAGACAGACACACACACACGCGCGCGCGGACCTTTTTGTACGTGTAGAGAAAGTAAATATATATATATATATATATATATATATATATATATATATATATATATATATTTGATCCAGGGTGCCTCAAAAATATACCGCGCTGAAATCTCGGTATCGAGTTTTTAGTTGGAATACTATACCTTATCTATCTACTATGCACAACGTACCTACACGCTAAAAAAAGTAATAGATGTCTAAGAGTATACATAAAAAAATAGTTTGATCTATGTTCAGAAAGGATAAAAGACTGTTTCTCGCGCTAAAGTATTGTCCATTAGATATTGTTAACTACTGTGTATAGTAAAAACAGGAAGTATTGCAATCTGTCCAAAAATTTGATACCGAGATTCACCGGAATTATATGTTTTGAGACTCCCTGATAAAGTATTTTCAGAATACGCACCGGTTGTGTGTGTGTGTGTGTGTGTTCGTGTGTGAGTGTGTGTGTGCGCGCGTGCTCAAGTAACTCAAAACCTATAAAGCGCCAGTGTTTTTAGGTTTAGTTTCTTCCAAGAACGCAGCATACAATTTTCAACAAAACCCAACCCAAAATACTCTTAACATGGAAAGTGTTCTCGAAATTTACATTTCCTCAAAAATGGCAATAATCTGTGAAGTCCATTTTAATCCGGAGGAACGTTGCATAATCTTGTATAAAAGCTACAGTAAAAAAAAAAAAAAAAAAAAAAAAGTACTACAAAACGTATCTTCTACACAAAATATGATGTAGATATATTTAAAAAAAATATTTATTCTAAATAACTATTTAGTGGCGTAAGTTTCTAGATATCTATTAGTAATGGCTCCCATTGCCCAATACTTTTGTAATTCTTTCAAACTTCTTTCGATATTCAATTGCTTCTCGCGATTACATTCAAAGAGTATAAATTTTAAGGCCAGCATATATTGTTGAGTTCATAAACATTTAACTATCGCTATTCCCATTGCATTGTACCGATATGTGTATTGTAGCTATTTCCGAAAAGATTATGTAGCTTACAATAAAGCAGATATAAATTTAAACTTTTTAAGTGGAGTTTGTAAATCCATTAATAAACGGTACAGTGTAGTGTGATATGTAAATGTAACATATCAGAAAGTTTTCATTTATGTTTCACAAAATGTAGAATACATCAAAAAACCACATCAGTATGCCCTAGAACTAACAAGAAAGGTCTTCCACTACATTTCCTCCTAACGGCAGAACGCAGTCTCTGTTCCAAGATTATCCAAGGATAGCTGTACCTTAATAGAAAATCCTTTAGTCCTTAAATACGAGCTCCTTCATTGGACTTAAGTCCTTGATTACAAGGATCCTCTGAATGAAATACTTTGCTAGACACGGTAAAAGGCACATAAAAGGAATTGGTTTCCCGCAAGTTGGTAATTTATGTAAGATGGTGGCGGTGTCCTGAAGGAATCAGGTCGGAAATTCCCGTGGGAGGGAATGGAATAGTGCAGGCTGTAAGTCTCTTTGAAGTAAGCCGTCCTCGCTTCGTGACGTTTCACCGAGATGCACTTAAGGTTTAGGCAGAGATAGCCCCGATACAGGATGAAATTTCTCAACTGCTACAGTGCTGCCCTTCCTTGTTTCCTTTCTCTGTGGACGTAAAGCGTGGATCTGCAGCATAATAGCCAAATGATCAGTCTGCTAAATTTTCTTACAGACTCTAATATTTTTTCATAAAAATTACTTTCTTTATAGCTCATCCATACTGAATACTGCGTTCCACCAATATTTTCGCAACAGATATTTCGCCAGAATTAGGCTTTGAGGTTCCCAGAAACAAAAAATCTAATGTGTCCCATTCACAAGACTTTCTCTAGCTGTTCCGAAGAAAATTTTCTTACATCTTAAACATATGACATTTTAATTAAAAGTCGTTAGAAACATTTTTGAGAAAATAAAAAGTATTTGAAAAATGTTCCATGTAATGTTCCATGGAGGGATTTTCTTTAAAAATATATCAATAGTAATTTAACTTTCAAAATATTAGAAGAAGAGTTAGATTCGAGCAGTTTCACTTACATGCTCATTTTGTCTACATATTGGCTTTTCTGTTCTTTATATCGTAAACAGTTTAGATGTTTGACATTTTTTTTTAATTTTATTTTATCTCACCTAGCTACACTGGTCTTATAGCGACAACACTGTAACAATATGAAATGTTATAAAATTTGAATATAATATTTATTCATTAAATTAGGTGTTATATCTAACTTGTAACAATAGTTATATTACATTCTAACTATAATATATATTATACTACAATATTTTATGACTTTAAACAATCATGATAATTTGGTTGGTTGGTCCAGTGTTGCCTGAATATCTGGAGGAATTTAGTGGCTCTTTCTGTACTTAGAATAGTGGGCACATATTTAAGATATGCTTGACTGATAATCTCTAACTGTGCAATGTTCACAGAATGGAGGCTGCTGTTTGGTGAACACGAAGTCATGGCTTAGTTTAGTTTGACAAGTTTTTAGTCTGGTATCATCTTTGACGCTGGCTGAAAGTTTTGTACATTTTATAAATGATGTGTTAAATTTTACTTCATACAGTTTATTGTTGCGGTTATTTTCAAACCGTTGTTCTTCCATTTTTATATCAGCTTCTTCTTAACATACTGTATAGCATCTTCAAGTGGAATGGGGATAGGGGGATAAATTAGTGGTAGCTTTGTTAATTCTTTTGCTGCTTCATTTGCTCTTTCATTACCCTCTATCCTCTGATAAGAAGGTATCCACAGTAAAGCTATTTCTTTATTTTCAAGCAAAATGTTGTTGTATAATTGAATTTCTGAAAAAAAAAAAAAATATATATTACGCATTTCCTGGTAGATTTTATTGCTTTCAAAGAGTTTTAATTGCAAATTGGTCACTGGAGAAGATGATGCAAGATTCCGGTAATTTAAATACCATCAAGCGTTCTGAAATAACAACACAGCATTCGTTTCTATGCTCGGATTCGTGGGATTGTCAACCCAAGATAACAACATTGGTAGCTAACTACTAGAAATTATTATACTCATCCAAAAATAAATATTTTAATCTCTATATATCGAGTTTTCATTTTTACATTACCAAGTTCCTCCCTCCCACCAAATGTATCTGTTGGACAAGACAGAATTTTGCATGGAAATGATTCACACCACTGCTTTAGTGATGAATTTATAATAGATTTCAAATATATCTTCAACCTCTTTCTCCTGCATTTAGATACCTTCTTAAAGCACAAGGTTTGGCTGAATGTCAAAATGTACATTTCCATTTACGTTTAAAGAAAATAAAAATTATTTTGATGAGATTATGCACCATGAAATATTAAAACTGGTTAAGACTGGTCAATAAATGGAACAAGCTCTATAGTGCATTTCATATATCCGTGGTTAGGAAAAGAAACAAAGCAAGAGAGGAGGGGGGGGGCCTAGTGGATTAAAATTGGTGCCAGATTGAACTAAGCATATCCCGCTTTTGTTTGCGGCAATGATTATTCATTTTCAAAAAACATTTCCGCTTTAATCACGCAACACTTTAGTGAGGGCAATTGTATTAATGCATCGATTCAGTTTTTATTATGGGTTGCTGCGCCGCTGTGGGATTTAATCCCGAACTGCCCCATTTATTTTATTTTTTTCCGGACAGCTACACCGAAAATCTTTGCTCTTATCTGCATGATAGGACAGAGAGGGTGAATAATGGAGACAGAAAGTGCCCGTTGAATTTAATTTATTGATAGCATCCTGGACTTGTAAAGCTTGCATTAGCATTCGGAACAGCCCAACAAATTGCATTGCGAACAAAATTCAAGTGAAAGTCAAAACCGTTTTGGTTCACAGCTTCCTGTACATAAAGACGAGCACTTCATATGGACACAATTGCTCTGGTATTACAATGTTCCGAATTGAAGCTAAGAACCATTGGAATGAAATTCAGGAAAACCTTAGTGCAAAACACACTTACGTATTTCTTCATTGTCCCTTACACATCCACATACCTCCTTTAAATAGCATATTATACACACAAACATCGATTCTTCTATTCACAACAAATAACTTCTAGTCACTTACAACAAAGCTTAAGTACATGTAATAGAGAAAATAACATCCCAATGTTTACATCATGAACTGTAGAACAGAGCTCTTGCTACACGGAAAGGGAAAAGAAAATCTTCCATTTAATAAACTGAAAATACAAGGTCCAGAATATGTAGCAATTATAGAAGAAAATTAAAAAATATAACAATAAGATCACATAAGTTATTGAACAAATTATTAATTATAAATGATTGTGAGGACTGCTTTAATTATATAAGGTATAGTGTATAGGTGTCAAATAACCAGAGGGTGCCCACCCAAGATCAAAGGAGTAAAATAAATAAATAAAGTTAAAAAAAATTATAGTTCATGTGAACATGGCTCAGAAAATCGTTTGTGAGAATTATTAAAAACGTTAACCCTTCGATACTTGAATTAAAGCATTGTCCGCTGACATTGATTTATTGGTTGATCGATTTTGTTTTGTTACTGTAGGACACGAAAGGCAGAGGAAAATGCATTTTGTTTGTCAGCAGACCGATAAAATTAAATTAAATTAGTTTATATTTATGGCGCTCTTTAACTGGTGCGGTTCTTAGCGTCCCATTCTATATTGGGCGTGAAAGACCGTTTAATTTTGCTTAAAGACCTCGCTATCCAGCTAGAGGTTCTTTTGCGTTCCGTATATCTACGACACAGAATCAACGGCTTAATCTCCCTTCCGAAGGAAGCCATGCTAAGGATATTTACGCTCGACAAAAATTCCACCGCCTTCCGCCGGGCTTGAATCCGAAACATGGGAACCAGAGGCTAGCATATCACCACTAGAAACAAACAAATCGGTATGCCATACATTATAGCCTTACAGATGAAAATGCATGAGTACCTGAACTTTATACACAAAGATACCCCAACAGGCACTTAGAAGACCAAAAGAGATAGGAAACATGGACGTGAAGAGCGAGTTCTTCGTGATTCTGACGCAAGGTCATAAAAATAGAACAAGTCGCATTGCGGTAAAGGGGTAGCCGCTGTTCACATAATTATCTGGAGAAATGTTAGTGATAAGCTTCTGTAATGGCCACACCTTCAGCGTTTGGAAGCGTTAAATATGACGTATTTTGAGTACAGAAGAACTATGTGCCACCACATACCATTGTGCTGTATTCATAAGAATTCTTAGCATGCACCCTGTTCACCAGATGCTGAGTTTACTGGCGCTTGTACCGAGGCGTGCTCTCAAAGTTCGTTCTACAATTTCGTTCTACCGCCAATAGAACGCAAATCCACGCATGCACACTGCTTCAATGTTTGTCCACTGATGCCATCATAGATTGTTGTATTTAAGTTTTAAGACAATTTCTGATCCGTCGACTGTAAGGCGAGTTCCTAGTTTTTTGAACGCAAGGAATGTTAAGCCAGCTGAAATTCATCGTCAACTTGTGCAGATTTACGGTGAAAATGTAATAACGGATGTAATGGTGAGAGAGTGCGTTAAGCAATTCAATGATGGACGGTCCAATGTCCATGAGTTCATGACGAAGCATGGGGTGGGCGGCCTCTGTTGTCACTGATGGTTTGGTTGAACACGTGGATGAAGAAATTCGTGAAAACAGACGCTTCACAATAAGAATGCTTTGTGCTGTTTCCACAAAACGCGCTGTTCAGCACGCCGGCAGCTTCCTTTGAAGAGGCTAAACAAAAGCTGATTCCCAACTATGGCAATTGCCTGAACAATGGTAGCAAATATGTCGAAAATTGGTTAAATAATGTTCTTTCATATACAATAAAATATGTTGTGAAAACATATATTTTATGCATTTATTTGCAAACCGGTACTTACTTTCAGACCACGCCTTGTATCCTTAATTTTAATAATTTTCACTATTGGGCTTATGTTTTATCAAAATCCTTGTGAAACACGATAGGACAGACAACAACAAACGTTCTTTCTAAACGTTTGAGATGGACTCATTCACGGTAACCATATCGGTCCCTATTTCTTTCCTCGCGCCTGAATGTAGTTACTAAATAGCTGCATGTCTACAGTATTTTAAGAAATGATTTGCTTACATTAATTGATCATTGATTTCATTCAAAGAATGTGTTTTTTACACGTTGGTGCGGCACTTCATTTCAGTCGGATAGTATACATAACTTCATGAGCGGTATATTTCTGCATACACCTGTGGATATGGATACACCATATATATTTTGCAAAGTTGCAAGAGCTTCTACGTTCGACCATGCCGAATTATAGAGAAAATGTACGTCTGGTAGCTGTATCATGAACAAAGCTTATTATTATTATTATTATTATTATTATTATTATTATAGTGTTACCAGCACCATGTTAACATAAAAGCGCACGTATGGATAAGGGCTTTCCCTAATATGGATCATTCTCATAAGTGCTCCATCAGTCAAAGGCGGGTTACAATGGAATAATTAACATCAATCCATCAACATCCAATGCCTATTCCACAAGGCATGTTGTAACGAATTCATTTCCCCAATAGCAAAACAAACAACCCGCATTTGAAATAAAGCGAAGATGTTTATAAAATAATTATTATTAGTTGCAAAATACTATTCCGATAAATGCAATTTGTTTTCGATTTTGCCATACCTACTCTTTTTTTAACAGTTTTAGCTTATACGTAACATATTCACCAATGTTGTTTCTGAGCATCTACTCAGATCTCGCTGGCCTACCAGCTCCTGGCATCAGACAAGGTCGTATAAGAGGAATCGAATTAATATAACTCATACATTCAGGACCATTCAGCTAAGACATTTATGACATTTCAGCTAAGACATTTATGACATTTAAAAGTTAGACTTGTAATCCAAGATACACAGTTGTCCACAATTCTTAACTTATAGTTAAAATAGTCTAGTGGGATAATATACATGTTCGAGCAGTATGATTAACCACCACTATTACAATTAATTTACATGTGAAACTACTACTATCAAACTAGCCGCAGTATAATATTTTAGTGCATAAATACAGCTAGTGAGAAACAGTAATTGTCAAGGTTTACCATTTCTGCTTTAGTTCGTATCATTCGTTTAGTGAGTTAGCTAACCTTTAGTATATTGCAACTTTGTGCTTTATCCATTTTCTCACTATCAAAGCAGTAAACCCACATTTTAGGTGTTTAAAAAGGTAATCTTCATACTGGTTTTGAACATCAACATTTCAGAGGAAACGAAGTAAATGGAAGAAGACAAGAGGAGATGATTGTTAGAGAAGTGAGCTTGCGGGGTTCTGAAGATAGAGACGAAAAGAAACTGGGAGGACATAAATGGACAAGATTGAAGAGACAGACATAGTGACGGTAGAAAGGGATAGTGAGAAGCTGGATGAGAAATGGATCCACTGCAGTAATTCAATAACGGGAACGGAGCTGCAAGTTCTGCTAGTCTATGGATAAAATCAAAGCGACTATAGGGGTTACAAGGAAGACATGGCAGTGAAATAAAAATGTTTATATAAACACAAAAAATCCACAACAATTGAAAAACCTATGAATAAGATTATGCTGTTTGCCTACACAATGAACACTATATAACTAAAGAATCGAAAGCGTGTTACATCCTGCGACTTATCCAAGGCCGTCTGTCGGTTCCTCGTCCCAATTTACGGAACAGCAATGAGGAATTCTTCCGGGAGTTGAGAGTTTCTGTTTCGGTCAAGTTTTGCAAAGGAGTAGAAACTACCTCCTTCAGCTTGATTCAATTTAGGGGGCAAAAAAATCCAGCAACGGAAGAAAAGACCAATGAGGGGCACGGAGATATGTTGCAAGGAAAGAAAAAGGCAGTCATGTGTGGCATCGGACCTCTCCAAAGTTCTTATATCGACCGGAATTACACGTCTGAGAAGAAATGGAACAGCCTCGAGGGGAACCGTAATGTTTCCAATAGAAAGGAGAGGAGAAGATTCTCTGTGCGAGGTTTTAAAGACGCTTCTTTGCATTACCACAGGAAAGAATATCGTATACCCTGCACCAGATTTTCCCACTGATTCCCTTCACAACACTCAAGACCACATCTTCCTGCAGCGCTGTACATCTCTAGTGCTCCCAGCTCCATGATCATTAGGGAATTCATTCAACAGTAACCTACTATTTTGTTACATTTCTGTTTCCAATTCCCACAGGGAGTATCTCAACATATTCCCCCTTTTCGTGAGGCTTCTGCCTCTTTCGTATTTCCTTATATAAGTAGGCTCTTTCAAAAGTCACTTCAAACTTTTAGAGCATTGCAACTATTGCATTGCATTCATGTGTCCGCACACAAATATTTCCATTTAACAATAATTTACCTAATGATGCATCAATGGTTGTTATGATATCAATTCAATGTGCAAGAGTAAATGTTGGAATACATCTCGTTCAAATAAGCCAGTCCATCTCGTGAGATTACTTTTACAATATTTAACGCCTTTAAAGTTATAACATAACAAATACGTAACAATTTAGAGCACGACACCTGCGAATGGACATACCATGCATGTGTTGTAGCCATAAGAGACATAACTATTTTCTAGAAGATTTTACTTTCTCTAGTACGTGTGTACAAAAATTCGATAGAGATTTCACAGGAAATCCATATTTTAGGGCCCGAAAAAACAATTCAAAAAGATCCTGGTGACTGTGTGTATGGACAGCATAATTCAAAAACGAATAGGCGGTAAATAGCAAACATGGAATTTAAGTTCAATATTGTGCAAAGGATGTGACAGGAAGATTTTCGGGAAAATTCCCCATCGCCAATTATCCTATACATTGAACATTTTTCGAAAATTATGATTTTCCCAAAAATGAATAACGATTTCGTTTAAAATACCATATGTTTAAGATAATTTAATGACAAATAAAATTTACGAGGGGTGTTGAATAAGTCATATAAAAACAAAATATTCTAGTAGAATTTTTTTCTTTAATTTTTTCAACATAATCTCCCTTTAGCTCAATTAACTTTTCTCACCGTTTCTCCAACTGTCTTAAGCCTTCCATAATGTAGGATTTCGGAAGGTCCTCAAAATAGGCATCTGTTTGGGAGATGACCTCTTCGTTACACTGAATCGTTTTCTGCCGAGCCACTTTTTCAAGATTGGAAATAAAAAGTCACGGGGGACCAAATCTGGTGAGTACGGTGGATGCTGTAGTGATTCGAAACTTAATTCTACAATTTTCGCCATCAAAACGGCGCAGGTGTGAACCCTTGCATTGTCTTGAAGGAGGAGAATCGTTTCCTAGGCCACACGAGGGCGTTGTTTTTTTTGTTTGTTTGTTGATTTCTCCGTTCAATCGTTGTAATAACGATGCATAATACTCTCCATGTATCGTTATTCTTTTCTGCAAGTAAGCAATGCAGTAGATGATTCCGCGTGCATCCCAAAAACTCAGGTCATCACTTTATCTACAGATCTACAGATTTCACCACCTTTGCCTTCTTCGGAGGGGTTCGCCTTTAAAAACCCACTGTTTCGACTGTAATTTGTTTTCTCTGGAGTGTAGGAGTGTTTCATCCACAGTTACGTATCGACCTAGAAACTCTTCAGGGCTGCGACGGGAAAATGACAAACCAGCTTACGAATCGATCACACGTGTGTTTATTCTCCATTGAGAGCAAACGTGGCACCCTTCTTACCGATAGCTTTGTCAAGACTTTTTTTTTTTTTTGGTGCAAAATTGAGAAAACTATACCTTGTGATATGTCTGTGACCTGTAATATTTCGTGAACTTTGATCCGTTGATCACGCAAAACCATATGCTGGATTGTCAATAATTTCGGAGAAAGTTACTTCTACTGGGCGCCCGGAACGATGTTCATCATTTGCGGATGTAGCCTCGTTTAAATTCATTTGTCCAATTGTAAATTGTTCCAAACACAGGAGATGATGCCTCATGAACTTCAACTCGGCTTTTATTTTTTCGGTGTTAAGCCTTTTTAATCACCCCACGAAACTCGTGTCCCCCAATCTTTCTAAATAAGTGTAAGATTGTTGATTCAATCACCTATGGTAACGAAACCACGTGATGGATATAGCTGAAACTTTAACCGCCATCTACTAAGAGACAACAATTACTAAATACAAACCTTTTTGATGCTACGAGTATAATTTCTTGGATTTTCTAAGGACTTATTGAACGTTTCTAGTATATCCTGAATTTTCTGGGAACAGCCTCTGAAAACTGTTTGTCTCTAAATCATTTTTTGTATAACTGGTAAACCGTAAGAAATAGACAAAAAACGCGATGCAAATCTCGTTAAAACAAACAATTTGTCAACAGATTAAATTGTTTCCGAGATATTCTTTGTTATTGGTTTCAATTTTAAACTACTAGAACTTCTCTCAAATGGCAAATCATATTTCATATCGGCTCTTTTGTTTTACTCCTGGCAAGCAAAAGAACCAAATTTCAATTATTTCACACACCGACCAGCCTTTAAAAGATTTGACTAACGCTTTAGCCCATTGTATTCCCTCTCTTCTCTTACAATGCAACAAGTAATGTGGCCATGCTAATGTCTGTCTCGATTAGCATAATGCAGATAAAATAACAATCTTATCTAAGAAAAACTTGTTTGTGGAACAGCTAGAGAAACTCAAGTGAACAAAACGCAACAGATGTTTTAATGGATACACTTGATACAAAAAGTGAATCTGATGATATAAATGAAGTCTGCAATTTGCAGGATTTTCACCATTTTTTTCAATAATTTAAGTATGCTTCTGAGGATCACAGCGATCTTAGAATTGCATAAAAACGTATTACTATTTAATCTGCATGACAAATAAGAAAAGCAACTGACGAACATGTGATCAGAATGACATTCCATCATTTTGAATTTCACAATCTATTCATCTCTTTTGATTTCTGAACTACTTTAACTAAGGAGCCTCGGTGAGTTGTCCAACAACTGCACAAGTGTCGAATAAGAAATCCAAAGAGAGTGCCTGCAAACTGCCGCGCATAGCACCACATAAAGAGCTGTACTCTGTGGATAACTAAATGTAGCATTTCCTTGAAATCCCAGTGTCTGACCAACAAGCGCTGTTGTTATTTCTTTCTCATGTGAAATAGCTTAACAGTTTATAATATTGTAAAGTTTGAAGTAATTTTTGAAAGAGCTTAGGCTGGAAACTGCAAGGGCAGGCTAGGGCAGTGAGGAGGATGGAAGAGAACCTCGCTGTGCATTCACTTCTACGTACTACTCCTAATTAAATTTGCAGTAGGTACGTGGAGCACATTCCAAGCAGAGCCTCTATCTCAGGTGCTTATAAAAGATGGTTTCTGCTTTCTGCAAAGGCTGCAGAAACATTTAATATTATGTCTCACGGGGGCAATTCATCATAACGATGAATTCAACAGAAAGCGCATAGCAGTATAAGTGTGGTTTCCTATTTCTTACAATTCAGTAAGGAAACTAGGGTTCTTTCTTATCAAAATAACAAATATTTTCTTTGAACGTAGAAAAAGTACTGTACGAAAAGTAAATTATCAAATCAGAGAACAATCAGAGAGCCTTTAAAAATATAGAAGATAATAAACGATGGGTTATGCATCCATAATTAATTCCAGAAGCAACCATATCTTAACACCTTAAGTTATAGACCAGTAGCACATGATTGACTGGAAGCTCAACGACTATACAACCATTTCTCTCAACAAAACAAAACGTATCTTATTTAGGCATTAAAGCATACCTGCTTCATTTTCACAAAACATAAAAATCTGATGTGTTCTATTCACATGACATGCTCTACACCTCTGCAACAAATTATGTTAATAAGCTTATTGTTCTATTTATTTAATGCTAATCGAAAAACATCTGATGTGTTCCATTCACATAGATTTCTCTATATCTCTGCAACTAATCATTGTTAAAAACCTTATGCTTCTATTACATCATTCTAATCGAGAAAAAATTAGCAGAAATAGTCTTATTACTTGCTTCCTTGTAAGTAAAAGCGAAATAAGGGAGTACCATAGGTTAAACTGATAGCCAAAGGCTGGTTGCTATGTGACTGAAGTTCCTTTGTTAGTATGGACAGGAGTTGACAAATTCCTACATGAGAAAAGAATAAGTTTTTCAAAGCTGAAACAAAAAAAACAATACATATCTTTAAAACGATCAATTCCAAACAAAATGTATATAACAAAAATTGTGTGTTTTAATGTGCTCTGCATTTTTTGTGTGGTAAGTTTTTGTCCATCTCTTTTAGGTAAGCAGCTATTCAAAATTCGTAAAATTCATCCACAATAAAGTAGTCTTCAGAGGCTATTTCCAGAAAATTCAAAATATACACTTTTATTTGTCAAGTAAATATATTTAATTTTCAAAATTTTAATCAAAATCGTTAGAGCCATTTTTGAGAAAATCAAAATGTTCGAAATTCTTTCCATATAAAGGGTAGTTAGGGGTGGGGGGATTTTTCTCAAAATCTTCGTGTCGCATCCCTGGAAGATACTCAACTTAAATGTTTTAATGTTTTAAAAGCTGTCGTTAAGCGATTGTCAATACAAATCGCTTCTTTTCTTGGCCAGGAGTAGAACAAAAGAAAAACGGACACTCCGGTCTGAGAAAAGTATAAATACTTCACAACTGAAACCAATAACAATGAATACCTCGAAAACGGTAAGCTCCACGAAAAAAATGTATATGACGTAAATTGTGTATTTTAACAAGGCCTACATTTTTTGTATAGTAAGTTTTTGTCTATCTCTTATGGTTTATTAGTTATGCCGAATTAAACAAAATTCATCCAGAATAAATAGGTCTCCAGAAGCTATTCCCAGAAAATTCAATATATACATTTTATTTGTCAGGTACATAGCTTTAATATACGATATTTTAATCAAAATCATTAGAGCCATTTTTAAAAAAATCAACATTTTCAAAAAAAGTTCCATGTAAAGGGTAGTTTGGGGTGGGGGGATTTTTCTGAAAATCTTCGCGTCGCATCCCTGGAAGATACTAAACTTAAATACCAAGTTTGGTATTTTAGCTACTTTTCGTTTTTGAGTTATTGTGTTCACAGACACACACACACACACACACGGACCTTTTTCTGGAAATGCTTTTTTTGGATTCAGAGGGGTCCTAAAGCATATATTTCCAGTGAAATCTCGACATCGACTTTTTGGGTGGAATGCAATACTTCTCTATCCCTATGTACATTGTTCATACGGGGCAAGAGAAAGTAAAAAGGAGTGGACGACTATTTACTTCTACCACATTTCATTTTGGACTCTTTGTTCTCAAACTGCTTTAAATGGTGGATGAAAGTATTGACCATGATTAACTTTATAACGATCTATATGGGTAAAATAAGTCTAATACACTAATAAAATGATTTACTTATAATAATGTGAACTAAATATAACATGTAATATCTATCGGCTGTTCCTGGATGTTATTCGGTTGGAAAATCTGTAGCTGTCATTGTATTAGATGACTAAATAACAAAACAAAATCATGGTGGCTCTTAAGTGTTTGGAACTTGATACAACCTCCCACACACAAAAGCTGACACCTAAAAAGGAACCATTAAGACTAGTTGTAGTGGAGAGCATGACAGAATAACTGAATTACTTTCTAAAGTTCCTAGCTTACATATTCGCGTTTCTGTTTCATACAGATCTTAAGTTCCAGTAGAACATGCACCTTCAGCTGACTGTTCTCTCGTGTAAGTAAATGCCCTAAGCTCTGACTTTCGCCTGCGGGCAAGGAATCAATTGCTTCAATTGCGGAACCAAAATTTGTACATGTTGTTTATATACAACTCGCTACTGAAAGTGCATTTTCTTACACATCGGGAATTCGCCGAAACTTTTTGCAGTTCTCTATATTGAACTAGCTTTTCAGTACGTGATACTATTGCTTATGTACCACTCCAATCGCAAAAATGCTTTCATGTGCTCATTGACGTAATAGCTTTTTAAATAAATTATTTTTAACTGAGTTCAACAGGAATATCGAGCATATAGCAGCCATTACAACTACGGAAGCGGTGAGTAGTTAGACCGTTCCCTCCCATCTAGGCGGCATGGGTTCGATCCCAAGCGCCTGCATGTGGGAATTGTTGACGAAGCGGCACCTGGGCGCGTCTTCTCCGGGTCCACCCGTTTCCCCCGCCACTCATTCCACCCATAGCTCCATCATCACCTTTCCATTTATCAATTTCGCTTACATTTCATTTCATCCACATGTATCCGCTTCATTTCATCCGCTTCATGTATCATCCACCCCTCGTAATAGGCTCTCCATTCTGTGGTTTCGTGCCGTAGTCTCCCCGTCAGGCTTCTGACCCTTAGGCATTTGGCTTGTAAGCCCTAGTGGGGTGCCGGGGTTGGTAAGCGATAACGAAACGAAAACACTACGAAACAATAGTAGAATTCTACCAACTCTGGAGCGCGTAACCATTATGAGCGCAGACAGGGCTGTAAACACACTCTCAAGCGACCTTCACTCCACTTGGGCACAGAATAGTGAGTGTACAGAAAGGAAACTCGAGGGCGGCTCCTTTGAGGTGCATGCAGCCAAGCACTGCGCTAGACGCCATATTGGGACCTAGTAACCGCAAAGCGGAAGCTGTTGTTACATACGATTTTAAGCAAATTATAACGTTTAAAACAATAAAGCACGAACATATGTAATAAACATCTGATGTTTGCCATACACATGACTTTCTCCGCTTACTCTCCTACAAACTGTTTATACGGCAGCTTATTCTTCTGTTTCTTATTAATACAGATACATTTTTTGCGCATTTCCTTATAGCTATAAGCGATCGTCATATGTTTCCGATGCTAGCCGCTATGTGATGCTGTGAAATCCAATTGTATTTGCATGTGTTCCATTCATATGACTCTCTACATCGCTGTAACAAATTCTTATTAAAATGCATTTTCTTCTATCCGCTTTATGATAATCGAGATAAGCATTAGCAGAAGTTTTTTAATTACTTGCTTTCTTGTAAGTTGAAGGAAAATAAGGGAATACACTAGGCTAAAACGATGGCCAAATCTTTTTAAAACTGGTTGTCATGGGAATGAAATAAGTTTCTATGCAGGGCCAGAAAATTACAACATTCCGTGTGAGAAAAGTTTAAGTATTTTAAATCTGAAACAAATAAGCAATATATCAGAAATTGTCAAGTCAAATAAAAAAACATACTTGACATAAATTGTGTGTGTTAACGTGATCTACATTTTTTGTGTAGAAGTTTTTGTCTATCTCTTACGGTTTACCAGTTACACAAAATTCAGCAACATTAATTCAGAATAAAGAAGTCTTTAGAGGCTGTCCCCAGAAAATTCAAGATATACATTTTATTCTCCATATAAATATCTTTAATTTGCGGCATTTTAATCAAAATAGTTAGACCCATTTTGGTGAAAATCAAAATTTGCAAACATCTTTAAGTGTAAAGTGTATTTTTGGGTGCGGGTATTTTTCTGAAAACCTTCGTGTGCATCCCTGGAAGATAATGAATTATGTGTTTTAACGTGCCTTACATCTTTTGCGTGGTAAATTTTTGTCCATCTCTTACGGTTTAGCAATTATGCAAAATTCCGTAAAATTCATCCAGAATAAAGTAGTCTTCAGAGAATATTCCCAGAAAACTCAACATATACATATTATTTGTTAAGTAAATATCTTTAATACGATACGTAAATCAAAATCGTTAGAGCCATTTTTGACAAAATCAAAATTTTCGAAAAAAGTTTCATGTTAAGGGTAGTTTGGAGTGGGAGGATTTTTCTCAAAATGTTCGTGTCGCATTCTTGGAAGATACTGAACTTAAATACCAAGTTTGGCATTTTACCCACTTTTCGTTTTTGAGTTATCGTTTTCACAGACACACGAACACACACACACACACGGACCTTTTTCTGAAAATGCTTTTTTTGGATACAGGGGACCCTGTAACATATATTTCCGGTGACATCTCGGTATCGAATGTCTGGGTGGAGTGCAATACCTTCTCCATACACTATGTACATAGGGTAGAGAAAGTAAAAAAGGATGGCAAATACTTAAATAAAAACTGCAGAATATGCCGTTTTTTGTTTCACCATTAAAAAAAACTTACTTTTCTGAAACAGGAATTTGTCAACTCCTGTTCATACAAACTTCTGTCACATTGCAACCAGCTTTTGAGTATCACCTTAACCTATGGCACTCCCTTATTCCGTTTCTACTTACAACGAACCAAGTAATAAGTCTATTTCTGCTAATTTTTTTCTCGATTAGCATGAAGTAAACAGAAGCATAAGCTTTTTAACAATAATTTTCCGCAGATATGTAGAGAAAGTCATGTGAATGGAACACACAAATCTGCTCTCCTGGAGAACACAGTCCATTTCTTAGCACTGGAAAGAAATATTTAAAACTTAACCCATACGCTGGCCAAGTCACTCACTTTGTTGTGCTTTTCTCTCAT
The DNA here is from genome assembly GCA_030762935.1 of Hymenopus coronatus. NCBI lineage: Eukaryota > Metazoa > Arthropoda > Insecta > Mantodea > Hymenopodidae > Hymenopus > Hymenopus coronatus. The sequence continues at coordinate 114,086,457 of CM060895.1, forward strand.
TCAATTAGACGTTAGCCTATAATAATTTGTACCTAACATGTTTTGATTCAGAAAACTAACTCCTAGTAAGCTATACATATAACGGTGTTCACTTACCGTTGTTCATCTTTTGGAAAGCTGAAAAAGCTTATGTCCTTATTTGTATTTGAATTATTTTTGCAAGTTAGGTGCTGGGCACCAATGGCCGCCTTTTCTCTTACTACTGGTCATTGTAGGAGCAGTAAAGCTTTAACAGTAAATAAATATTGTAACTTGTAGAATATAAGCTCAGCAGCTAAAATACACAATCAATAATCTAAACTGTGTATTATGAGGCGTGTAACTTGAACAATACCGCTGTTTACTCCGTCCCAATATGGCAGAATTCGCGCATGCGTACTGAAATTTGGCGCACGGATTTCAGTCGAGTTTCCTTTCTATGTACTCTCTATTCTGTGAATTGGGAGAGTTTTCAATAAACCTAGACAGCGAGCGCCCAATGAGGGCATGGTCCAAAGTGTTGTGGGTACGTCAGCGTGAACATGTTTGCTGATAAGGAACTTCATGCCGATAGCGTTCTCTTTTATTGCACACTAATAAAATCAGTAGCTCTGCTCGATATAGGTTATTCAGCTTGTGACGTAGTGCCAAGACTCCTCTAAACATAAAAATATACACCCTTAATCAGAATGTTTTCATCGAGATGCGATCTTATCTCTATCTCAACATTTCACCAACAAATCTCCTCCCTCAGTCCCGCAGTTATCATTTGACAATTAATATATTCGTAGTGGCCGCACAAACATCACCTCACAAGTTATACAGTTGTTTTCGAGTTATAAGATATACAATGAGGGAAAAAAAAATTCTTTGAGCTGGGTCGTACTGGCCCATCTCGAACCGTCATACCAGATGATCCTGACTTCAAAGATAAAACATGGTTAAATGAAGTTAATAGTAACCAGAATATTGGTCGCTTACCTTCAATGAGACCTAAAACAAGACTAAGAAATAAAATTGACAGCAAAATAGCATGGGATTTTATATTTTCAATAGGGGTTATAGTTTAGTGTACTGATGCATTTAAAGTGTAAACAGTTTCTTTATGAGTGGTCTTACAAAGGTGATGCCGGAATTATTACCATATTAAATGAATAACTTTAGACAGCAATTATGGGAAACTGGAGAAATAACTGCGATAAATAATATGCATATATTAAACCTAACGAATACTGTGAAACAATATTAAGTTATAATGCTATTACTATGTAAGGTTCATTAGCGAGGCAAGTTAGGAAACGCTAAGGGAAGATGATTAACTCGAGGTCAGAATAACCAGGGCAATTGGGCGTTCCGGTAAACTCAGCCCAAAAGTAATTAGCTCAAGCTCTAGTTAAGTATAATTTCTTCAAATGGTTCAAAAATCTTAGCGATGCGTGAAAACACACATTCACCGATTTCAGGTAATCATAGGGAAAGAAGAATACTGAGAATAGGCAACTGAAAGAATAGAAGTTGTGCCTGATGTTTACATCAGGAGCTTTAAGACTGGCAACACAAAACGTATAAACTTTGGTGAAGTAGTTAAAAGTAGGCGGGACTTAGATTAACTCAAGAGTGTGCATTTCGAAAATTTAACTGCTTCTACTGCCTCTTCCCTTCTTCGTTGTTACAAGTTAGCCGTATAACGAGTCACGGTTACTTAACTTGTCACTTTTACTACGGAAACAAAATTTATCTATTACTTGGAAGTTCTTATTATTCTAGAGGCTAGCACATTTAATACGACGCAATTACAATTTATCGTGCTTAGATTCTGGAATAGTTGACTGTTAATCTTAAAACAATCCCAACTCATTCTAAACAAATTCCACTCCTTGAAATATTTTCAGAAAATTTAGCCGTGTTGTCCATTTTAGTAACCACCCAGCATACCTGCAAACCGGATGTAAATAAATAACGACGGAGATAAGACGATTTCTGAGGATGCATTTATAAGGGGATAAATTAGCTTCAAAGTTTATCCAATGTTAAACAAAAATCGTAATTGTACCTATATTTGCACCCAAAGTGTTATTTGAATTAATGGCAATAAGAAAATATGTGCCCAGTAAAATTATGTTGATATTTCCAACGTTCAAAATTTTCACCACAGTTACGTGCGTCTGGGTTGAACATTAAGAAAACATTCATCTTAAAGACGGAATGAAGTAATAACGACATTTTGTTATACATCAGTTGCACTTATATACATTTCGATGACGTATAAGAAACTTCCAGGAGTAGAGCATGTGTAATTATGCAGTGTAAATTACTCACAGGTGTCACAAAATTACAGACAGGTTTGACATTGCAGGGCTTTGATGTAATGCGTCCTTCAGTCACACAAGTGTTCACTCACACAGATACGACCATGGGTACGGAAAGGAAGCCCCTAGACGGCCCGGGTTCGACCCGAAGCGACCGCATGGGAGATTTGTGGCGGACAAAGCGGCGCTAGGGCGGGTTTTTCTCCGGGTTCTCCGGTTTCCCCCGCCATCGCATTCCACCGGTGCTCCATCTTCATTCATGTATCAGTGTCACCGCATGCGGTGCCATAAGTAGTTAAAGCGGGCGTTAAACACTACCAACAAAAAAAAAAAAAAAAAAAAAAAAAAAAAAGGAAGCCGCAGTCAACAATTCACGGAGGCAATTTATCGGCGAGAGTATTTGGCGCGCACACTATTTTATTATTATTGTTATAATTTTTATTACTATCATTACCATTATTAAATCCTCACGCATAGTAGTTAACGTACACTTTGTATTAACAAATATTCAAACACAGCCACATTGACATTGCAACAAGTGGCGCAGCAAACCTTGCACGTTCTTTGAAAGATCGCAGGATTAGTTTGATTTGTTGCAACCATTGTTGTTATATGAACTGGGTTATTTTTCAACTGATATGTAATCCATCAGTTTCCTTCATTGCACCCCAAAGGAAGTAAGTCAGGGAACGTGGAGGCCAAGCATGTAGGGCTCGATAAATTCGAAATGGAGTAGGCCACGGATTCCACGTTATTTCCAACTACTTACTCTTGTAAGTGTTAGAATGGATAGGCGAGCAGCACGCATTTGCTCAGTGAACAAATCTTTACACTGGAGAAACGGAGTCGAAATTTTCGTCATTATTATCATCAAGAATAAGAGGAAAAGTAAACAATAACGAAAAATACGGAGTGTTTTTTCATCACATATGCAGTCGCTAACTTTCTTTGTTATCGCAAGTTGAGCTGATATACTTAGGAGCTAAACTTGACTGCTATAGAGAATTCATAGTGCAAGCAGGTCTCGAACCCTTGTACTCGTATCAAGGCGACGGAACTAGAAGCTGCTTGTCAGGCTGGGGAAATCCTGACCATTTGGAAGTGACAGCTAGCAATTTCCTTTGCAACACCCTCCCCTTCATGGCGCTCCAATTTTCGATATTTGAGAGGAGGGAAGGCGGTGAGGTTCAGCTCTAATGCATGGAAACTGGGAGCTGTTGATGGCACAGTATCGAACGTCTGCATTCTTCTCACAGATACCACCCAACTTCTTTCTGCGAGGATAGCCTCCACGAATGCTGCGTATCCCCGGTTACCCTTATTACTGTCGGATATTTTAACCTTATCTGGACGTACAAAATAACTTTTATTCACCTATAATTAACTGTTGTTAAGTGGACATGTCTACAAAAAGGTCAACATTTTTATTTTTATATGTTCCTTTCAATTTCCGTATTAAATAACATGTTTCTAAGTTTTATTCCAGAATTCCATTGGAAAATACCTAATATTTGATAAAATGCTAAGATGTCCACCAGTGTCACATATATTTCACTATTTACAGAGGGAAAATCCACAAAGGATAGGTGTCGTTAAAGTATACCATAAAGGTTCTGTCTACTCATGAATCTATTTTGACAACTTTAATAATATTTAACAAGCTTCTAAATTATTTAATTGTTTTGAAAATTATATCCATTTTTAAACTACACAGCTTATACATTTTAACGTTTAGGTTATTAGGTTCCATTCAGTTAGACAGATGATTTCACAAGGCTGTATTTTCATCAATACTTAATATAAACTATCATACTACCATTTGAAAGAGGAAAGTTTGAAGTTTTATGTTTTATATCTGCTCTTCATTTGTCATCTTGTGAGAAAGGTGTACATTGTTTTTGGCGAAAATGGCTGTTTTTACCATTCGATTGTAGTGCTTCGCCGGGCATCTAAACAGCATAATATCGTGTATGACATTATTGATAGCTGCCTTTTCAAATCCGCCATCGTCGTTAGAAGTGGAAGGATGTAAACACTATCTTTGATGTAACCTCACAGGAAGAAATCACACAATGTGTCAGGTGAACAGGGTGGCCTTTTGCAAAAGCTGTTTGTCTTCGGCTGCTTCACAATCCATCTACATGGCATGTGTTATTCTAAAATTATGTCATTTCAATACCATAACAACACCATGAACACCGTAATTTTAAAAATACCACACTTCCCGAGTTTTGAATCCCCGTATTATATTTCATATTGGATGCACAATTAAATGATTTTTTCTCGGGATTTACCCTTATCCTGAGAAGACGAATATCCACCAGTAACTTTAAGCTCCATGGGCTCCGAGATATCATTTTGAGCATGATTTAACCGATTTCATTCATCGTCCGATATGACCAACCAGGTTCAAGGACATTTCATTAGTGATACTTTGGTAAAGAAATTAAATGAATTTCCAAATGTGAAATATGTTGTTCTACTGTCCAATGCCTGTGGGGGTAGAATAAAAATTCCGCAGTAGTGTCATGAGCGGCAAGAGTATTCAAATTGAGAATACCCCACCTATTTTCAGAAAGGTCAACCGTTTGGGCAATGTGAGCAAAGCTTCAGCCTCATTAAAGCAAAAACGAAACGAGAAGACATACTGCAAGGCCCTATTTAACAGCAATGGTTTTATGCAGATGCAATCCATCCCTGTTTCTTGTTATTATGGATAGAAAATTATTCAAGGACTTTAAGCGTATGCTTTTAAGAAAGTGAGCGCCAAAAGTACTGTGCTCAAAATACAAAAAAGGATGTAACAGATTTGTTTCCAAACATCGATGCCAACAGTTCCTGGCTTAATAGTATGCTCGAAAAAATCATTGAACACAGGCAAACAGAGTTCTTCAAGAAGCACAAGCGTCAACCCTGACAAAGATATCTGAATTTATTTTTACAAACGTGGTAATAAATGTTTTCTTCAGCAGTTACTGATCGAGCGCATTTGAGGGTTGAATATATTTGTATCAACACTTAGAAATGTATTTTTCATAACGCTTCACAATTTAATTAATGATTTACGGGTTTAAATTAATATTTAAAAACTATTAAATTATTAAAATTACTTGGCATTGCAGGAAGACGTCTTGCTAACACAAGGCAAAACTTACTAATTATTTTCAGTTGGAACATAGTTATCAATCCACTGTGCTTGGTCTTAATTCAATATTTTATTGCATACGCTCTTCTTCCTAACATGGACTCAATGTTTAGGAGTATAGTAAGCTATTTAGATAACGCACTGTAGGATGCCTAAATGCTTTGGATCACTCGTTCCGTAATGTTATTTGCTAATGTATTGTTTTTGTGGAGCTATCTCCGATATATTTCTTGCCATTTATTTGGTTTAAAATGTTTATACTTTACACAATGGGAAGTAGCTATTTACTTTTCTTGTTTCTGGTCAAGTAAAAGAAAAGAATTTTAAAGTAATCTCATTGCGAGTAGCTCTTAAAATATTATTATCCCTTGAGCTTGTGTGTTTCTCTAAACCTTTGTATCTCAAAGAAATAACAAAAAATGTATGCAAATGTATATCTGCATTAATGTGAAGTAGATAAAGAAATACGCTTTTTAACAATAGTTTATTATGGGTGGAGAAAGTCCTGTGAATTTAACGCACCAGAATGTGTTATCTAGTTCTTACCAAATACGGCACTACAGCGCTGAATACTGATGAATGAAACAAAATGTAACTGGGAAAGAACATTTAAAGAAAACGCTCCAGTTTAGGGTGCTTCGCCGACATTTACCAGTTATGGGATTAAGGAAGCTTCAGTCAGAGGTGGTGTGATCTGAACCGCGGCCTTACCGTTCACGAGCCTGGGTCATCCATGTCTGAAATGCACAACATTATTATACCGTGTCGAACCGCCGAAATTGTGGACGTGAATAGCCTATAGTGAACGTGTCGCAGTTCGCCAACCCCGTTCTAGCTGCTATTAACCCAATTGTGTCACAACAATACAGCCATACCATAGCGAACACTGTCGTGCAATATGTAAGCTGTCTTTGCTACAGTTAGCGTCGAATTAAACATTATAATCTCCCATATATTAGGTAGTGATATCGAAATTCCTGTGACACTGCCCTGCATATTTTATAGGACACACAAAGAAAGTTTAAAATTGGATAGGTGAAGCCAGACTGTAAAATTCAATGCAATAGCCGGGATTTGAACTACTTATATCTCGTGTTCTAGCTGGTTGCTCTCACCAATGAACTACCATGGCAACGTGCAGACATGGCATTAAATTCCTCAACTGATTCGCATGTTTCCCGGTAAACCACGCCGTGATAAATTATTTTGAGATAACATACCACAATGATGACTTACAATCGTTTAAGTCCCGGACTTCATAATTTAATCAACTGTTCGATCAGTTAGTGTTAATTAATTGTTTTTTCCACACCAGCCGTACGTAAGACAGGACAGCACAATTCAAATCCCGAATATGGCATTGAATTTTTCAACTCCTGTCCTACACGCGACTAGTATGGAGGAAGAAAAATATTTAATGCATTAAGTGTAAGCATGATCTCAAAGCTGGCAGATTAAGTATAGCCTGGAGCTCATCATGGTAAGGAAGCTAATAACCTATACGTGATCGATAGGTATTTTACAAGTATTCTTCAGTCAGTCTTTTGAGACAGGGAAAGGGTAAAGGTATGAACCCCAGGTCTGTTGCCTATGTATTCCTAACCATATGACAACTGAAAGTAATTTATTAAATACCAATGCTAAATTACAAAGAAGAATTCTTTTATTTATTTAGTATTTACTTAATTTTGCGTAATCTTAAGCATATCAGAGGTAGCATGAGAAAATACGGCCAATCAAACATTACCCACATTTACTTAACCGTGGAAATGAAGCAATTTGGATCGGAATGTCCCTGCCTATTGATGATGTGGATGATCAACTAATTGACGAACACGTGTTTGGGATGCCTTCTTGTCCCCTGACTTTGGAACACGAGTCCGGAGTTGGGGCGGATCGATTTCTCGGTCAAGTCAAGTGGAAGTTATAAGAGGAGGATCAGATCTGCAGGGGAGGGTAAGGGCGTTTTTTCTCATAGAGGTAACCCCTTGCTATGGGATACGCCATATTGCAGGCTACTCAACTGCTAGTTCGAGGCGATATCTCTCTTCAAGATAAACACACACACACATTCACGCATTGTATCCCAATGAACCTCTTTGTGTGCTCATATAAGTTCTACTTGTAAAACTTGCTTTAAAATGTTTGTTTAACAGTTTAACCTAATAGGGGTTTTTTTTTTCTTTTTCTATTTGTTTTTAATTCAAGACATCGACTACAAGTATTATTACCGTCAGTACGGCACGTAAAGTTTTGAAATTCAACTCTCTTTGCTGACCAGAATAAATAAAAATAATAAAAAAAAAAATCTCATTTGAAGAAAGTATGTTTTTGATACTTAAAACCAAAAATAATATTTCGGAAATGGTTCACTAAATATAAGTATCTGACACATTTAACACAATTACATTTTTAAGGTTTCTCTTGCCAATTTAAAAAAGTAATTTAGAATGAAGACGGCTCCAAGAAGGCGTTGTTAGAAAATTCAAATTATAAATTTCATTTGACGTGAAAATATCTTACAATTAATATTTAAATCAATATCATTGGAGCAATTTGTGCGCAAATTAAAATTTTCAAAAAGTTCCATGTAAAGGGTAGTTTGGGATGAACATCTTCGTGTTGTATCCTTGGAAGATGTTGAAATTACTTATCCGGCTTTTCGTTTTTGAACTCAGCTGGTCACTCTCTCTCTCTCTCTCTCTCTCTCTCTCTCTCTCTCTCTCTCTCTCTCTCTCTCTCTAACAATGTCGTTACGACTAAAGCCGGCTACTATGACTTCAGCGACAAATCCCAGCCGTAGCGATACTACTATTCTGATCTCCTGAAACAGCTCTATGAAAACCTTATCCATGGAACTAGACGGAGTCAGCGGCCAGTTGCGCACGCCTAGACACACCTGACGAAGACTCAGGGGATCGTGGGTTCGAGTCCCGCCTTGGGCATGGGTGTTATATGTTTGTGCAATGTGTATATGTTTGTAAAGAAACAGTAAAACCAGTAAAACCAGTAATCAGTAAAACCTACGGGGGGAAATGTAAATAGGGATACAGTGCCGGAGTCCTGATCAGACTCCGTTACTGTTTAAAAAAAAAAAAAAAAACAATTAAAAAAAAGAAGACAAAACAAGAGCCATCGGAAGTGTGGGCATTCACTTCAGTCGTCCAGGAGGAACTTAGTGTCAATGTCTAGGAGAGCAGCATGGCCGTCTCGTGTAAGTCTGGTGCGGACACATTTCTGCTTTTCTATTTTTTTTTTAATCTTTCTTGTGAATTATGCATTTAACTTGGCTAAATTTGTAACCGTGCTCAAAGCCAGAGAAACGTAAATTTTGTTAATCGGCCAGAAACAGCTTTAAAATCAAATTTGTAATTCTGTGCAAGCAGATATAATCCAAAGCTGTATTGAGTCTTTACAGTGGGGGAATGAATACTCTGTATTTTAAATTGTTAAAGTTATGTCCCTTTATTAAATGTGTTAAAATTGGAACTTACTTAATTTAATTACATGCCTTTTATCCCTGTGCAAATCCTTCCTCTGGGCCTTCTTTGTTTTTTGTACCTTCCACAATTTAAATTATTTCAGTGGGCCTGGCGTAACAACACACACACACACACACACACACACACACACACACACACACACACACACACACACACACACACACGACACTCAGGCCGTGTTCTTAATTTTTTTTTATTTTTTTTTTTTGGAGACGAAGAATATCAGAGTGTCTCAAAAGTATATTTCCGGCGGAATATCGACATCAAATTTTGGGGTGGAATACAACACCTCTCTTCAACTTACTAAACGAGGAAAAAGTAAAATGTTTGATTATCACTAACGGCTACTGTATTCCCATATTCCGGTGTATCTTAAAGGAATATTTAATAAAAACAATGTCACAAATGTTTATCTGCGTTAGGAAAAAGTAGAGAGAAGAAAAATCTTTTCCAAGAATAGTTTGTTGAAGAATGGATACAATCAGGTCAGATGAATCACTTAAATTGTAAAGATAGGCGCTTTGGAAATAAATTTGGTAAAATGATATATCAGGTTAGTATTAATATTTACGTTAAATGAAACATTTTAGGTATATTGTAAGATACCCAATGGTCATGTTGGGTGAATTAGTTATTTCAGAAAGCAAAAAGAAACATTGTATCAGTTTGAACAATCGCAATTTGACACAAGATGTTGTAAATGGTTAAACAACTTTGGGATAAGCATAGTTGTAGCTACAAAGATTCAGAGAAATAGGTCAATGCTGGCCCTTACATCTGAACTACAGACGCAGCCAGACGCACTCTCGATCGACGCTGAGTGAAGTGCCAAAATATTACCCCAACGTGCAGCTTCCAGCAGAGAAGAATGAGCAAAGTGAGCTCTGTAGATTTAGGTATTCCAGTGAATTTTCCGTAGCCCTGCATGCTAGTCTAATATACCAAGGCACGGGTTCATACCCGGCAGAGGACAATGAGTATTTTTCGGACGTAAAAATTCTCAGCATGGTTGCTTTCGGAAGGGGAGTAAAGTCGTTTGTTCCGTGTCGTAGATTTATGGCACGTAAAAGAACACCAAGTCTGACAAAGTGATCCCTGAGCAAAATTGAGCGATCTTTCCTGGCCAATATAGAGTTGGACATTGAGAACCACAATAGTTAAAGAGCGTTCATAAATAAAGCTCTATATTTAGCGAGTTTTCACCATATTTCCTCAAACACGTATTTTCGTCTATACCCACGAATGGTAGTAAAAACACTGTCTCTTCGCACCCTTGCTGTACTCATTTAGATCTTCTAGGATACACACCATTGGCCAACCTATATATGAAGACTCATACCTCCCTCCTTACCTGCACCTATTACCCCCTAACAATGGGCTGAGATTGGAGCAATCCTACCCTACAATGGAAGAGTTTATCTGGTTCACACTGATGCAACATCACCTTTTGCTTCCTGAAATGACTAATTTACCCAACATGAACATCGGGTACCAAGCATTATACTAAATGTTTACTGAACAACACCTCCGGGGACATAATTGCAATCAGAACCAATTTGGTTTCAATAAAGCTAATAAAAATAATAATACGAATGGATTGGTATGTTAAATTCAGGATAAAACAACATAACGTCTGCAAATCGTTATGGTTTAATTTTTCGCTTTTAACAACCCAAATCGCTATTTGGCGTGGTTATACTAGGTGGATAGTATCTGTCATAAAGCTCTAATTCGTGAATGTTAGCAAAAATAAGTTTAATATAGAACATGTGACTATCGCGGTCTTCCAAAATACTCGGCGATCTCCAATAGTCACTCTCATTGAACACTACAGCAGTAGCCATTAGTTCATTGTATATAGACATTGCTGTTTCAAAATTGGATTTAAATAAAAGCACAGAACAGTAAATGTGCAGATATTTGTCATTAACTGCCTCATTTCAAGGACACAGCATCCTTAAGGACATCAGTGATCTTTTTTGGATAACTAAATGTTTCATTTTCAGTTGAGGAATTTAAGTTGTGCCGGCATGCCACCATGGTTGCTCAATGGTAAGAGCAACCGGCTAGAGACTTTGAGATCTGTGGCTCCAATCCCGCTATGGACTGAATGTTTCAGTATGACTCTACTATCCAGTAACTTCGTAACTGTTGGAGAAAATTAAGGTTAATGCAAGTCTTTTTGTTTTTCTTTTCATTTGTTATAATATAACTATTTGCATCTTTAACACCAAAGCCTATTTCAACAGGTCTGCCTTTCCAGCTGGAAATAAATTTATATTATCTTGTCTGTGAAGAATGTCTACAAAAATAACCTATTTCGCATGTCTCCTATTTATTATTTTCCGACACTTAATAGTGAATTTCTTCCAAATGCTTGTAGAAGATGTTATGCAAAAATGACCAAAACACATTTTAGACATTTGAATCATCATTCTAATATTTCAAATATCGGATATCTTAATCAAAATAGGTTATGAAATGTTTTAGAAAATGTATGATTTTTTCCATGCAAACGTTTTTTTTTTTTTTTTTTTTTTTTTTTTTTAGGAAGGTGGAAATACTGTTTTGCATCTTTAAAAGATTCTTGATATAAACAAAAAAATCTGTATTCACCGGACTGTTTTTCTGTGAAATACATGTTCATATATCGCATAAATATAAACAGCAGAATTGTTGACAAAATCTTGTAAATGAAGTTAGTCAAGATATGGGTAAAGGATCTCCAACCATCTGCGCAGAATAGCTGTGTTTTATAGCAAACATCCGTAACAATGTGTTGATAGTACATTTCATTATTCGCTGGAAAAATAATGCAAATTAATGCCTGGTTTTAAAAGAAGAATCGCCTTCCGACATGCTACTTGGCTGTTTAAAGAAGATTAATGCTCCTTAATCAACTCGCAGTTTTATTCCGAAGTCAGGCTAGGAATGCAAATTTTGCTCTGCAGGTTACATCTTCTTCTACTGAGGCATTCCGCAGTACTTTATATATTTAGGGGTAGTAATAAGGCTAGTCCACTTGCAGATATAATAATGGTCTATGCCCATAGCGCGATTGTCAAAGCAAGAATATACCTACCGCACGAACGCTGCATGCTGTTTCATAGTGATCTTGTTACTTATGAAGACTCTATCCATTCTAAATCACAATTGTCAAATTTGTAACCGCAGCTAAGCTTCTCATCATATGGATAAAACACGATTTTCCTATCATTATTATTATTATTATTATTATTAATATAATTATTGTTGCCTGGTAATGTTCCAATATGTTTGCTACATGGAAAGTAAAAATTTGATGTGTTACACTCACATGACTTTCTCTAGACGTTCTACAAAACTTCTTACATAAGCTAATTCTTCTTTCTGCACCTTGCTAATCGTGGTACTCATTAGCACAATGTTCTTATTACTTAGTTCCGTATAAGTAGGAAGAAAATAAGGGATTACACTACGCTAAACCAATAGTGAAATGTTTTAAAAGCTGTCGTTACGCGATTGTCATTACAAATCGCTTCTTTTTGGTCAGGAGTAGAACAAAAAAAGAAAAAAGGAAAAAAAAAAAGAAAGAAAAAAAAACAGACACCCCCGTCTTAGAAAAGTATAAGTACTTCACAACTGAAACTAATAACAATGAGTACCTCGAAAACGGTAACTCCACGAGAAAAATGTATATGACATAACTTGTGTATTATTAAAAAACCTACATTTTTGTACAATAAGTTTTTGTCTATCTCTTACGGTTTACTAGTTATGCCAAATTTAGCAAAATTCATCCAGAATAAACAGGTCTTCAGAAGCTATTCCCAGAAAATTCAAGATACACATTTTATTTGACAGGTAAATATCTTTAATATACGATATTTTAATCAAAATCGTTAGAGCCATTTTTAAGAAAATCAAAAGTTTCGAAAAAAGTTCCATGTAAAGGGCAGTTTGGGGTGTGGGGATTTTTCTCAAAATCTTCGTGTGGCATCCCTAAACTTAAATAACAAGTTTGGTATTTTAGCTACTATTTATTTTTGAGTTATCGTGTTCACAGACACACGGACCTTTTTCTGAATATGCTTTTTATGGATACAGGGGGTCCTAAAACATGTATTTCCGGTGAAATCTCGGTATCGAATTTTTGGGTGGAATACAATTCTTCTCTCTCCCTATGCACATTGTACATACGGGGCTAGAGAAAGTAAAAAGGTGTGAATGTATGAGTTTGTGTCTGAGAACAACTCAAGAACGAAAACTTGGTTGAATACCAAACCCGTGTGCAGTATTCGTTTCAAGCATACGACACGAAGACTTTTCAGAAAAATCCCACACCCCAAACTACGCTTTTCGATTTTCTCAAAAATACCCCTCACGATTATGATTAAAATGCCGTATAATAAAGATCTTTTTACATGGCAAATACTATGTCTGTCCCTAATTTTTTGGAATAACTCCTGAGGTGTTCTTCATTCTGAATTACTATTGTATAAATGTTAGTGTAAGAGATAGACAACCACATGATGCAAAAAAAAAAAAAAAAAAAAAAAAAACAACAACAACAACACTACAATACACAATTAATGGAATACATTTTTTGTAAGCTGTCCATTTCAGAGATACTCCTGTTTATTGGTTTTAATTTTAAAATAGCTAAACTTTTCTGAAATGGGCATCCCTCATATGTTTCATCTGTTTGATTTTACTCCTAACCATGGAAAGAGAACCGAATTATAGCCCGCCTGGGTAGCGTGGTGGTAGCATGTCTGCCTCAGGTTCAAAAGGTCGTGAGTTCGAATCTCGCTTAGGGTGAGTTACCCGGCTAAGGTTTTTTTCGGGGTTTTCCTTTATCCTGAGAAGACGAATGTCGAGTAACTTTAAGCTCCATGGACCCCGAGATCATTTGAGCATCATATCATCAATTGCATTCATCGTCCGATATGACTAAACCAGGTTAAAGGACGTTAAACTAAGAAAAAAAAGAAGAAGAAGAAGAAAAAAAAAAACGAATTCCAACAATTGCAAAGGGCCAACTTTTAAAAGATTTGACTATTGCTTTAGCCTAGTGTATTACCATATTTGTTTTTCTATTTAGAAGAAACTAAGTAATAAGATCATTTCTGCTGGTGTGTTTAGCGTGATAAATATGAAGAGCTACAGGAATACACTTTAGTAAGAATACCCAGATAGAGGAAGGCATGTGAATGGAATATATCAGATTTTTTATTGTAGCATATGTATGTCCCTTTTAACATCTAAGTCATGTGGCGACCTTTCCTTTACAATTGCTCATGGCAATGGTGTTCACTACTTATTGGTTGTATCTTTAAATTTATACGCACTCATTCACACTAACATTCATACTTCTCGACTCTGGGGGTAATACGGAATAATCTGGATTAAATTCTTACCCTGAGCCGAGAGTCGAACCCGTAGCCCCTAACACAACAGCAGGTGCTCTAACAACTGAGCTACGGTGCTAGTTCCTTTATTTTTTTAACCTCTCTGGAGTAGTTTTATTGGCGGTTTTCAAAATATGCTGTGATTATGTGTATTGCACACTGATATGTGCTGTTAAAATGGAAATGGCGTGTTATTTATGGACGCTCTATAAATGCTGTGGTTCTCAGTGTCCCATTCTAAATTGGGCGTGAAAGACCGCTTAATTTTGCTCAGAGGCCTCTCTATGAGGCTTGAGGTTCTTTTACGTGCCGTAAATCTACGACACGAGACCAACGGCTTTACTTCCGAAGGAAACCATGCTAAGGATTTTTACACCCGAAAAAATCCATTGTCCTCCGCCGGGTTTGAACCCGCGACCATGCATGGTAACCATTACACCACGGAGGGCGACGATATGTGCTGTTGGTGTGATAAGTTGATAACGCAGCACTGCTGCAGATTGTTATTTTTATCCTTTACTTTGTTTTTCATGCTTAGGTTCATCTCCGTGGTGGAATATGTTTAGTAAGGTCGTATCCTGGAAATGTTTTGTTATTTGTGATGTATACACTGAGGATTAGGTTTCATAAACAAATTTCCAGGAATGCAGCCCGCATATCTGGTGCAGTCACGTACCACGTTTGCTGCAGTACAGACGCGTGCACGCTGAATAGAATGCTCGATAAGAAAAATGGGGTGGTTGAAAATTCCTGCGCCCTCTCGAATTAACCCCATAAAAACTATGGCGCTGCAAATCCGCGGGCGCCGCCTTCGAAGAGGTCACTGCCGAAAGAACGACGACGGATTTGCTTCGCAGGAATTTCAATCAATTCTCACTGCAGTGCTTTGCCCCATCCCTAACAGCAAAGGGTTCCGCGCCCGCGCGAGCGTGTTTCTGTATCAACCAAGACTTGCGGTATTTCCTTCCTTTTCAATTTTCACTACGTTCTCTCCTTCTCTCTTCTCCAAGGAGGTGGAGGAGAAAAAGGAAGCATTTCCCTCCACTGTTTCCTCTCCCCATTTCCTTCTTCCTTTTGGCCCGCTTTTTCGCTAACTCCGACATAACTCAAAGTAAATGGGGTTTTCGTCGTCGCCTGTTCCTAATCTATATAAATAAATGTTTGGTTTCGTTCCAATGAAGAGAGCGAGATGGAATGTAGCACAAACATTAGTGTCTCCGACATCCACTGCGGCCAAATTCTATTAACATTCCGATGTTGTTATTGTCAATTATATTTATGTACAACTTACTAAGTTACATCGCCACAAATCGCAGCTAAATTATAATGGGGCACTCATTACAAACTCAGTATAAACTCATAGCTTAATATGGAGAAGAAAACTAGAAGGCCTGTAATAATAATAATAATAATAATAATAATAATAATAATAATAATAATGTAACCTCATACAAATACCTCTATTCGCACAGATATCCATATATTATTCGCATAAATAGTAATTGCTATGTGCGCATGTTTTCTTGCGCACTCAATTCCCGTCTTCATTCGGCAGGTTTCGCGCAATTTCGAAAGAGCTAGGCGACCAGATTAAGACACGAAGTACGTTATGCGCCCTGATATATGATGACTTCAATGCAAATGTTTCATTCTGGTCATGCACATGCGCTGAGTTTCGTTTAATAATTCATCTAGTTCGCGGTAAATTAGATAATCATTATGGCCGAGGGCCTGAAAAAAAGTAGTGCTGGTAGACAGCAACTCTGAAAGACAGGCAGGCGGTCTTTCTCTTCTTCCCTTCTGCTGTCGTTTCGGGGTAAACATGGGTGTCCACACTATTCTACTCTTTTTCTTTTTCAAATAAACATATTTGCATAGAGTAAATTTCACTAAATAAAATACCTATTCAATATCTTCGTCTATTATATTCTAATTGAGGTAAACGTTTTCAGAAATAGCTAGCATACCTCAGTTTATTACAGATAAAATGAGAATGGCGCCAGGCAACAGCTTAAGAACTGGTCACATACATTAGCCTTAAAATTCTATAATCTTAACATGTAGTCGCAAAAACCAACTGAATATCCAAAGGACTTTATAATGATAAGTGTTGAACAATTCAAATAATACACTGCCGATACCATCTTGGTAATGAATCATGACGTAAATAACATTATTCACAATAAATTGTGCAGTTTATTCGTACAGTGCGTTTTCCTTTAACATTTGCCACTTACTAAAGATTATACAAAATCCCTCTGGAATGAAATGGGGCTTTACAGGCGTTTCCCAGAAAATTCGAAACATACTTTTAATGTAGATAAGAAATATTGAGCCATTTTTGAGAAAATTACAAATTTCGAAAAATCTTCGTTACTCCTTTTAAATATCTAATGGTATGTATCCGACTTTTCGTGTTTGAGTTATTTTGTTCACGGACACATACACACAAACCTTTTTTATATTTTTTGGAGGGGATGGGCTTCAAAATGTACATTTATTCTGGATACTTTTAATAACTTTCAAATTCGAATTTTTCATCCAACTCTCATTTTTTATTATTCTTATCCCATAAATTACACTAGGAATGTACACGAGAAATTGAAAAGTGTCAGAATAATAAATACATAAGATGTGTATTCCAATATTTTTTTACCATAACAAAGTATTTAATCTTTTATGATAAATTAGAGCTAATTTGGCCATTAATGGATTACTTTACCCAACTTTGGAAAATATGTAATTTTACAAAATGTATACCTATTTAATTTTGTATCCAATGTGAAAATTGCAATTTTTGCTCATATGAAATAAAGGAAATTTAGACATTTTAAAATTACAGTTCAAATCCATTAACACAGTAATCTTAAAAATGCAGCATTTCCCCAATTTTGAACGCCCTATTGAGAGTAATAGTGTATTTTATTTCATACTGGATGCCCAATAAAATGAAAAGAAATAATAATTTTTATTTTATACTGTATCCAATATAAAGTATAATGGATTATTAATTTTCATATAAGGCGGCCCAAAATTCGGGAAATGCTGTATTTTTAAGATTACGGGGTAGTACGCAAATGATTAAGCCAAAGATAGTAATAAAGAACGTCAGGCAGAAAAAGTACACGACATAAATAATTTTAAGAAAATCTATATTTTTTGTGTGGTAAGATTTTGTCTATTTCTCACGGTTTATCTATTATGCAAAAGTTGTCACAGACAAAGAGGACTATTCCCAGAATACAAAATATATACATTTCATTTGTCTTAAACACATGGTATTTTCATCAAAACCATCAACCATTTTTGAGAAAATCAACATTTTCGAAAAATCTTCATATGTGTCATTTAGGAGTTGAACATTTTCTTGAGAATATTTGTGTCGTCGCATGCTTCGAAGATAGAGAACTTAAATATCAAGTTTGCTATTTAAACGACTGTGCCTTTTTACTTTCTCTACATGTATTATGTACATAGATAGCGTTTAGAGAAGGTATTGCATTCCACCCAAAAATACCGAGATTTCACCGGAAATATACGTTTTAGGGTCCCTGTATAAAAAACAAAACAAAACAAAAAATAATTTTTGGAAAATGCGTCTGTGAACACGATAACTCAAAAACTAAAACTCCGTAAAATACCAAACTTGATACATAAGTTTAGTATCTTCCAAGGATGCGAGACGAAGATTTAGAGAAAAATCTCCCATCCCAAAGTACCCTTTGCATGGAAACAATTTCGAATTTTTTTTATTTTCTCAAAAATGGCTCTACCGATTTTGATTAAACTACCGTATATTAAATACATTTATATGGCAAATAAAATGTATATCTTGAATTTTCTGGGAAAAGACTCTAAAGATCTCTGTATTCAGAATGAATTTTGCTGAATTTTGCGTAACTGGTAAACCGTAAGAGACAGAAATTTACTACACAAAATAGTAAAACACACAATTTATGTCATACACCCTTTTCTTTACTTGGAATTGACCATTTCTGAAATATTCCTTGTTATTTATTACAGATTTAAAATACTTAAAACTGCTCACACGGAAAATTGTAAACTCCTGGCCCTGCACAGAAACGGATTTCAACCACATGGCAACCAGCTTTTAAGAGATTTGGCATTTGTTGTAGCTTAATGTATTCCCGTATTTTCCTTCTACTTACAAGTCTCGATTATCATAAAGCGGATAGAAGAATATGGTTTTTAACAATAATTTGTTACAGCAATGTAGAGAAAGTCTTGTGAATGGAGTACATCAGATTTTTTTTAATAAGTATGCTGCCCACAAAGGCGCGAGCTATCTTGGGCCTTATTCTAAGAATTTTTTTTTTTATTCACGGGCATCAAAATACATATTAAAATCTCGACATCGAATTTTTAGGCAAAATACAACACTTGCCTATTTATATGTAGTTGAGAAAGTAAAAATGTGTGATGTCTTACCCACCTGGCCGGAACTTTGTGAAGTTACTACTACTTCGGATTATACCTATCTTACAAATTACAGGAAACTTGTTCTCCCGCAACCTAATTTTTACATTATCACATAATGGGTAGACACGGTTTTACATTCCACCCAAAAATTCGATACCGAGATTTCGTCGGACATAAACGTTTAGGGTAACCTGGTCAAAAAGAAAACATAAACAAAAAACATATTTTTGGAAAAAGACCCGTGCATGTGTGTGTATGTGTGTAGTGGTGTGTTTTCGTGTGTCTGTGAACACGTTAACACAAAAAAGTCGGTAAAGTATCATACTTAAACATGTTAAATATGTCAAGTTAAACCTGTTTCAAAGATGCTACACGAAGATTTTGAGGTGTATCCCCACTTTTACATGGAAAAAAATTCGTAAATTGTTATTTTTTCAAATATGACTATAGACTTTATATTAAAATAACGCTGTTTAAAGATACTTACAGAGTATATAAAATGCATATTTTGAATTTTCTGGGAATAGCTTCTGAAGACCTCATTTTGGAAGACTTTTCCATAACTAGTAAACCGTAACATATAGACAAAAACTGACTACACAAAAGTTGTTTTTCCCCCAAGGGGTTAGCCATTTCCGATATTTTTCTTGTTATTGATATCAGTTATAAAATGCTAAAATTATCTCATATTAGAATTTGTACACTTCTGGTCAAGTAATGAAACGAATGTCAACGGCATAAAAAACAGTTTTTAAAAGATTTGACTATCGCTTAATCCTAGTGTACTCTCTTATTTCCCTTAAACTTATCAGAAAATAATTAATACGACCAGGTTTGCTATCTTCTATTTATCTTGATTAGAACTAAGTTGAGAAAAAGATCAGCTTTTATAAGAATAATATGTTGCATAATAGCTACAGAAAGTCATGTGAATGGAACGCATAAGATATTTGCTAATATAATCAAGAATGGAGTAACGCTTATAAACTGAATATATACTGATTTTTTTTTACTTTAAGTATTATTTTTTTCCTTTAAATAAATTTCTAAAAGATTTTCATATTTTAGAATATGAGATATTTAGTAATTTTAAAAACTCCTAATGAATTTACCCTTCAAATAAAATAGGAATTTGCTTGCATTAAATGTGATCAATAATGGAACACAACTGTTTATATTGGTGCTGACAAAATCCACAAACGCCCTTACCAATGTGACAACTCATTCTTTTCTATTTACAGGACTAGCGACGTGATCTGCATCTCCCCAATACGATCAAGCTGCCGAAAGGTAACATTACAATCTAAATATGTTGCCATGCTATGTAGCCTTTTTCTTAACATGGTTTGTCTGCTGCATTTAGTAGCGGAAAGAACTTTAATCTTCTTCATGTCGCTAATGAAAACTTTCGCAGCTGTTTTTCAGCTTAACCGCAAAAGTGAAAAAAATCATCCCTTCTTTTAGATGATCGAGTTATGTCACAATTAGTACAGCCTTTCCTTGCGAACTAATGATGGTGAAACTCTTCTTAGAGGAGGTATCCGAACCATTCTTTGATTTATATAAGTCGTTCGTTGGTTATTTTATATGTCCCTGAATTGTTTTTCAGGTCATTCACATATAGAATGATACCAGCGAGTGGAGTAAAACGTTAGTTGCCTAAAGGTAACCGTACCCAGAGAAAACACTATTGCGATCTCAGAATCAATTCTTTTTATGCAGTTAAGTGTACCTGTGCGAAGTTAAATAAGGCGGTTGGTATATTATACTTGTATAGCTAGAAATGTTCTTTATAAAATAAATATAGAGCACATATTATATTCCATAGACTAGTTTTGGGGAAATCCATGGAAATCTTCCGCTTGTAATGTTAATATCACTGTCTCAAAATGAAATAGGGTATTTACCAGGCGTCTCAGTTTCAAAATAATTATCATATTCACGTAGTTATGAGCACATCCTTTTCCGGAGGATCTCAAAGCTCGTAATTTCCTAAAATCTTGGGATGTACTTGTGCCAAATAACGCATTTCCTCCATTAGAGATAAAAAGTAACCATCAAGACATTTTTCGAGGAATTAATATTTTCAGAAAATGTCTATAGCAACTATGAAAACTATTATGGTAAGGATTTATCACGGATGGGGCCTTTAGTCTTTGTAACAGAGCATCGCACGTAGGACATAAGACCATTGTGACTTACACACCTCTGAGGATCCGAAGGGCGACCAGATCCGGATGACGGCGGGCGTAAACAGGGTCGGGGTCTCTAACGTTTCTAAAACGAATATATCCGCCGTCACCCGGGCCTACCCACAAACACCGAGTCTCCGAAAGTTCCCCTTAAAGAGCACCCGCCAGAAAGCAACCGAAGGCGGGTCCTGAAAGAATTGATCCACATCGACACCACAACAAACAATCCCGCCTAACCGCAACCCGCCTGGTAGGTACTACAACCCTGAAATAGATGACCGGTATCGAATCCAGAACCCCCCCCCCATTCGGGCAATAGGTGTTAACGCTTGAGCCATTGCACTCGGTATAAAAACGAATACTCCACTATGCAATTGTTTGTTAATACAGGTAAATTGATAACCGCTCAGCGACAGTCTTATTCATGTATTCATCGCCTTCTATAAACTAAATGAAAGCAGATGAAAAGAGCTTAATCTGCTTGCAGATGCGCCTCACAACCATTTCTTTCATGGCGGTAGCGTCTTTAATTAACTCTGTAGCGGGGGAAAGCAAGTAACAAAATAACAAAAGTAGAAGAAAAATAAATAACCAAAGCACGCAGCCTGATAAGCAATTCCTCTCAGATGCTGAAAATGGGTTATTTATTGCTGTTTAATAAGCCTTAGAGCGGAGAGAAAAAAGAAAAACAATTTGCTGACGACATTAGCATATTTCCGCCTTGCGGTCACCGCAGAAAGTTCCGCCTGAGCAACGATGTAATTATGTGCGTACATATTTTTATTTTACGGTGTACTATAAACTCAACCTACAGGCATAGCATTCAACGTGCATCTGCGAATATTTCCGAGATGACTAATGCTAGAAATAAAGTTATTTCTTAGCTTGAATATTGCAATAAGAAACATATTTCTGCTTCTATCTTATAGTTTCGTGGTAATGTAAAAGTAAAAACAAAGAGACTTTCAAGAGTAGCAACAATTTACAATGCACATACATTTTATTCGTCATGTAACTGAAATTTACGACACAGTAATCTAAATCGTGGATTAAATAACAATGTTTATTATTGATTTAGCTTAAAATACTTAAAACTTTTCTCATACGGGAATTTCTCTACTCCTGCCCATACAAGAAAATAAATTTCAATAGCTTTTGAAAGGTTTGACTATTGCTTTAGCTTTATTTCCCTTCTACTTATAAGGAAGCAAATAATTTGGCAATTTCTGCTGCATGCTGTTTATCTTGATAAGCACGAAATAGGGAGAACGATCAATTTTTGTTAAGATTAGCTGCAGATTAACTAAAGAAAGCCATGTGAATGGAACTTTTTTTTTTTTTTTTTTTAGCTGTTCTAATTATTTAAGAGGGATACTAATGATTCGGGCAGGGAAATGATAATTTGGAAAGGAAACGTGCCGGGCTTAAGTATACACTAGTAATTAACTATTTGTGAGGACTTAGGAAAATCCGCGAAAAAAAATTCATTAAGGACAGTCTTGATTGAACCGTGTTAACTTTGGCTGTGCGAGTGTTTTTTTTTTTGTTTTTTTTTTGTTGTTTTTTTTATACTATTTAACACCCGCTTTTACTACTTCTGGCACCGCAAGTGTGAAACTGATGATACATGGAATGAAAATTGAGCACCGGTGGAATGCGATGACGGGGGAAATTAATGAACCCGGAGAAAAGCTGCCTCTGAGCCGCTTTGTCCACCACAAATCTCACATGCGGTCGCTTGGAATAGAACCCGGGCCGTTTAGGTGAGAGGCGTGTGGCTTTACCCTCGGCCACGGCGCGGCCTCTGTGTGTGTGTTTTATCTCCGATAACAATACCTGTGTACTGTCATTGAGACTTGATACATCTTCCGTCTCATTTAGCGAAGGAGCTAAAGGTAATAACTCTGTCCAGACATATGTTCCAATGAGATGAAATAAAAAGTTCAAAATATCTAGATGAATGAGTTGTTTTTTATTGATAAATACTAATATTTAAAACCAGAATACTTCTGACAAGTTCAGACATTTATCAAAGTTCAATAGAAGGCACTGTTTAAGTTATCTATTGAATTTTTTAAATGTTTCGTTCATTTTTAACGTCTAAGGTCATTAGAAACTACTTGTCTCTAAGTTGGGTAGGTTAGGTTTCAATCGTTTTATCTTCCTCAAACACACGTACATTCACTCTCACACACATATTTCCAGACTCCGTGGGGGATAAGGAATAATTCTGGTTAAAGAAAAACTTCTCGCCTCAGCTGGGAATCAAACCCGGGACCCCCGAGTGAGAAGTTAGCTCACTGACCACTCGACCACGGAGACAGTGTCTACTGATTTTCATTGCTATAATCGGCGTACAAAAACCTACTTCTGCAGAAAATAGTTAAGTTCCATTTCACAAAATGTGTAAGAAAGTGCAACAAGTAATTTTATTACTTTCTCTACTTAAGTTCATTGCACATAGGCAGAAAAGATATTGCACTCCACCCTAAAATTCGACACCAAGATTCACATGAAATACATGTTTTAGGGTACCATGAATTAAAAAAAATAATTTTCAGAAAAAGGTCCATGTGTGCGTGTGTGTATTTGTATGTGTGTCCGTGTCTCTATGACCATGGTAGCTCAAAAACGAAAATTCGGTAAAATATCAAACTTCATACTATAGGTTAATATCTTCCAAGGATCCAACAGGAACATTTTGAGGAAAATCACCCCACCTCAAACAAACCTTGGCATGGAAAAACATTTCGAAAATGTTGATTTTCCCAAAAATGGCAAAAATGGCTCCAACGATTTTCATTATTATGACGTATATTAAACATAAGGATCTTCAATAATTAATAAACCGTAAGAGATAGATAACAATTCACCTCACAAAAACTTTAGATCACGTTAAAGCAAAATTTATGTCGTATAGATACAAGTTTTCGTGGAGTTCGCCGTTTCCGAGTTATTCCCTCTTAATGGTTGTAGTTTTAAAATGTTTTAACTTTTCCCATATGGGTGTTTGTCAACAAGAAAGCAATTTCAATCGTATAGCAACGAACTTTTAAAATATGTGAGATCACTTTAGCCTGCTGTAAATACTTTTCTACTTACTAGGAAGCAAGTAATAAGACTATTCTGATAATGGTTATCTCGATTAGTATGAACTAGATAGAAGAATCAGCTTTTCAACAATAATTTATTAGACAGGTAGAGAAATACATATGAATGGAACACAGCAGACATTTTTAAGTACGGCCCCTTCAAAAACGTTACATTGGTTTAAAGGTTTTGAAACAATTTAATGATACCTTTTTAATAAAAATTGTAAGTGCATCTTTTCACTGGTGATTACTTTCTGCATAAAGTTCTGTTTTATTTCTTTTTCTTCTTCAACGGATTATCCTCCCCTTTGTGGAAATTATACCCCTCAAGGACTAAATATCCAATACTATGGACCATAGCATATCAAGTATGGGAGTTCAGCTCAATGGTGGTGAAGAAGGAAATCAAATGAGGTGATCAATTATCCACTCCAGCATTCATTCTGTCGACTGAGGAATAGTGCAAAAATCCTTCGGTCAAGATTATCGGCCCCGGTACTTGATCCCCTGACTTCCGAATGCGAGTTAACACGTTACTGCGCTGCTACCTAGCTCGGCAAGTTTTATCTATATCAAATTATCCGTGTTACAGAATGTAAAAGAGCAGTATAGAGATTCAGAGCTGGAAGGAGAGGGTTTTTTCTTTTTCTCTCTCTTTTTTTTTTTTTTTTTTTTTTTTTGTGCTGCTTACTGCTCTGGCACCTCACGCGATGACACTGATGATACATGAAGATGGAGCACCGGTGGAATTAGATGGCGGGGGAAACCGGAGAAAACCCGCCCCTGCACCGTTTTGTCCACCACAAATCTTACGCGCGGACGCTTGGGATCGAACCCGGGTCGTCTAGGTGAGAGGCGAGTGGTCTGCAAGGAGAAGGGGGGGAAAGGAGAGGGAAAAACAGGAAAAGGGTGGTACAGGGGAGAATTAATCAGTAAGTAGATTAAAACTTGGGTTAACTTAAATTATATATCCTCCGATGATTATTATGCTTAAATGGACCGAATTTCAGCATTTCACTTATCAATTTTAGTATAGGTAGTTGCGCAGCAGTTCATTGCAAAGCATAACTCCCTATTTAACAAACATTTTAAAATAATTTAATAGCGTCAAGTACTGTCACGTTGAGGGGTCGTACTTAAAGAAATAGTAATTGATACAACTCATTAAATGCAACGTTTATATCGATTATATTCATTTCAGCAAACGCACTTTCACACTTTCATATTACATGAAGGATCGCGGATGATTGAAATGAAATAGACCATTCTCGTTTCAGCGGGAGTAAAACCCGGGATGTCAGCAGGGATTTCAGCATTGTTTGAATGGTAAAACAAGAGTTAAATTTATGTCGCAGGGGGTCTTTAATTCAAATTCCGTGGGCAATCAGGCCCACAGAAAGGTATTGTATTGCACTCAATTCGATTCGAGATTTCACCGGAAATACATGCTTTGGATTCTCCTGAATCCAAAAATAGGATTTTTAGAAAAATGTCCGTGTGTGAGTGGGGGGGGCAGCAGGGCTCAAAAACGGTATTTTGGTATTTAACGGACTTTTCGTTAAATACCAACCTTGGTTTTTAAGTTCAGTGTCTTCCAAGGATGCGACACGAAGATTTTCAAGTAAATCCCCCCACCCTCACCACCCTTTACATAGAAAAATGTTCGAAAATTTATATTTTCTCAAAAATGGCTCTAACGATTTTGATTAAAATATCGTATATTAAAAATATTTATGTGGGATAAAATGTATACCTTAAATTGCTGGGAATAACCTCTGAGGACATCTTTATTCTGAATGAATTTTGCGGAATTTTGCATAACTGGTGAACCAAACAAGATAGACAAAAACTTACTACACAATAACTGCACAGCTCGTTAAAGCACACAATTCATACTATATGCAATTTTTTCGTGGAGTTGACCGTTTTTGAGATATTCCTTGTTATTAATTTCAGTTTTAAAATACTTACGCTTTTCTCATGCGGTAATTTGTCAACACCTGGCTACGTAAAGAAACGGATTTTTACACCAAGCAAAACAGTTGACTTTCGTTATAAGGAACTAAATAAGAAAATCGTTCTGCGAATGTTTATATCGATCAGCATGAAGTAGAAGAATAAGCTTATTAACAATATGTTTTACAAAGATGTAGAGAAAGCCATGTGGATGGAGCAAATTATGTATATATATATATATGTGTGTGTGTGTGTGTCTGTGTGTGTATTTTTTTTTTTTAACTAAAACGCCATGGATAATACCGGGTTGGATATGTAATAGCAGGACCCAAAGATCCTCCTTAGGGTATTGCATCTGTGAAATTTGAACAAAAATTGTGAAAAATGTAGTAATTTTTACTTTCTCTACACGTACCATGTATATAGTGTATAGAGAAGATAATGCAGTCCACCCAAAAATTCGATACCGAGATTTCACCGGAAACATATGTTTTAGGGTCTCCTGTAATCAAAAATGTATTTTCAGAAAAAACTCCGTGTGTGTGTGTGTGTGTGTGTGTGTGTGTGTGTGTGTGTGTGTGTGTGTGTGTGTGTGTGTGTGTCTTTGAACACGATAGCTCACAAACGAAAAGTCGGTAAAATACCAAACTTGGATTTAAGTTTAGAATCTTCCAGGGATGCGACTCCAAGATTTTGAGAAAAATCCCCCCATCCCAAACTACCTTTTACATGGAACTTTTTTCGAAAAGTTTGATTTTCTCAAAAATGGCTCTAACGATTTTGACTACAATATCGTATATTAAAGATATTTACCTCACAAATAAAATGTATATCTCAAATTTTCTGGGAACAGCCTCAGTAGCTTACTTTATTCTGGTTGAATTTTACGGAATTTTGCATAACTGCTAAACCGTAAGAGATAGATGAAAACTTACTACATGACAAATGTAGAGCATCTTAAGACACACAATTAATGTTATATACATTTTTTTCGTGGAGTTGATCGTTTTTTTTTTTTAGATATTCCTTGTTTTTGGTTTCAGCTTTAAAAACTTACACTTTTCTCCTATAGGAATTTGTCAACTCCTGTCCATACAAACAAAGAAACTTCAGTCACATAGCAACCAGCCTTTGATTATCATTTAATCTATGGTACTCCCTTATTTCCCTTCTACTTACAAGGAAGCAAGTAATAAGACTATTTCTTCTCATTTTTCTCGATTAGCGTGACGTAAATAGGAGCATAAGCTTTTTAACAATAATTACAATGTAAAGAAAGTCATGTGAATGGAATACATCAGAATTTTTTAATAATGAGACATTATACGAGTTCTTAACTTAGAGAAAACACCCCGTTTTTCACACTTGTCACACCTTAAATGCCAATTAGCTGAAGCTTTAAATAGGCAGGCGCATGTGTATTAATAGGCACTCCAACTTTCAACCTTGTTTTCTCTCAAAACCTTTTTCCAAAATTTGCCACGCTTAAAATGCTCCACACGATGCATGTTTTTACTAATTTGCTTCAAAAATTGTATACTTCCTCTCAAAAGTATTTAAAGTAAAGGTCATAGTTTTTCGAAATAACACTCCAATTTTGTGAAATAATTACTTTTTTAAAAATTATGAGATTTGGAGAGTACGAGTGCAATTAATAGTGAGGTGAGTTAATATAAAGAAATACAGTTTGACTGATATATCTGTAAACAAATTTAGTATTAAGGTTTAATTTATTGTGACAACAATTTTAAAACTGCATCATATGGCTCATTTTATTAGAACAATGAATTCAGACAATAAAAATGATTATTTAAATAACCAAGCAAGCTAGAATGTTGATCCATGGCACACGTAGCACTATCATTGTGTATAATAACTGGGATAAATTTCAGGAAGATATCTTACATATTGCGTATTTTACAAAATGCATGTGCCTTATGTCTAAAGCAATAGACACAATGGAACTAGATGGTAATATCTACACACAAATAATGAAATAAGGTACACTACACGGCATCTAATGCCATCTGCCGGCATGTGTAGAAGCAGAGATAAGTTGCTTGGCAGAAAAGAAAATGTGGATACGCGTCGAAGCAGACATCTCTTGTTACGTACAGAAGCAGAGGTACAGTTTACTTAGCACTAAGACCTCCGTGGAAATCTAACGAAGCAATATCGTTTGGCAAAAGGATGATCTTAGAAGGCTAACTGTACACCACTCACCGATTCTGAGGTTAGAAGGCTAACTGTACACCACTCACCGATTCTGAGGTAACTCCTAACAGATAAGTCGCGATATGTCCCGTAGTCAAAACGGAGAACATAATATAAAAAGAGGAAAGAAAGTTTTATTGGTGACCTGAAAAGAGTTCATTAAGAGAACAAAATATTATCTGCCGATATAAATTTAAAACTTTTAAGTTACCGGTTTAAAATTCTCATTTTCATTTTAAAAACTTGAAAAATATAATACAATTTTTACCTTTATTTATTTCAAAAAATAGCTATGGAACATAGATTCAGAATACTATGATAACAAAAAATGTTGTAGCGTACCACCTACACTTATTGGAAAAGTCACATTTCACAAGAAGTAGGAAGACGAATTTTCTCAAAGTTTTTGAAGTCAGGATTCCTCAGAAGTGCTGACAAGTGCTGTCAGCCGACTTAGCGATGTCCACCGCTCTGCAACCGTATTACTGAGCATCATGAAGCAGTGATACATTTCACCGGAGATAAGAAAGTAGTTCTACAGCCTCATTTAAATAGTGTAATACTGTATTAAGCCGATATGTGCCTAGGAAAGCCAGGCGTTAACTCTTAAGTAACTCGCCCTAGCCGAACATTTCTAAATTCGCCAATATTAACGTTAACTGTATCATGCCTCTGTTATTCTTAATCCCCTGATTATCTACCAACCGCCTTAGGTTAATATTATCCCCTTTCCCCTTCCGGAGCTAAACCCTCCGCAAGCCAAATCCATCCGAGTTCCACACCCCTAGGATTTCCAGCCGGGGTGAGGGAATGTAACCCTCGAACCCTGCGTCTTCTACAATATACAAAAAGCAACAAAAATGTATCAGAATACAAAAATGAGAAGCTTTAAAAGGAAAACAAAGTTATAAATTCTGCATTCAACGTTCACAAATACTTTATTACACAGAATTGTTGTTGTTGTGTTGATGGAGGTGCTGGTGCGTGCATGGTGAATGCAAGTGTGTATGTGCACAGAATACCTTTATACGACGGTCAATGCAAATATTGAGGCACGAACATTGGCCACTTCAAGGTTACATTTTAGATGAGTCAAAATGGCTGACCCATATGTTGTAGTGGTAACAGGTGGAACTAAAATTGTGTCATTCAATTTCTAGCATTTTAGGTCTTAAAATGTGAACGTCTTTGCAATGGAGATTTACATATGCAATTTCAAATATGGCTTAAATGAATGGCAGTCACTTTAGTGCTTGACGGGGGCTTTGTGGACTTTTCCGTTTCACATGCTACTGTGTTCCCGGGTTGAGGAGTTTGAGCGGCAGGAATCTGTTATAGACAAAGAAAAGAGTGGAAGTCCAACAACAGCGGCGACTAAGAAAAATTTCACTGTGGAAACACTGCTCAAGAAAATACTCAGGACCTCCAAGGACATTGAGCTGGCATTATCTTTTAGTTCTCCGAGTGCTACAACTATTCTCCATAAGCATCTTCGTTTAAAACAAATCTTCAAGATGGTTTGTTTGAAGCAGAGGCGGAATAGTGCCAAGAAATACAGCAAAGATTTAACTGTGGGAAGTCTCGCCATGTTGGGCGATGAAATGAGGATATACTCGTATCTGTTTGATCCAGAAATAAAACCCAGTCCTCCATTTGGGATTTCCCTGATGACCGGTCAAAAGACCAAGGAGTGCGAGAAAGAAAATAGTTGCCGCTCTCTTCTCCACAACTCGTGTAACATTATGCTCCAAAATCAGAGAACTCCGAGAGCGGCGTTCAAAGAAATGAAGACTACGGGGCTTTTGTTGCACCATGATATTGCATCAGCTCACACCGCTAATGCAACAATGGAGTTTTTGCAAGGAGCTTAGGCAACACTAGTGATTTATCCACTCTATAGTTCCGAGTATGCGATTTCTGTTCCCTACTGAGAAGAACCAACTACGAGGTCAACTATTTTGTACACCAGTATAAACGAAATAAACGAAACTTATTATGAGTAGAGCTCGGTCCAGGATCACAAATTGCTGGACTAAGGTTCGGTGCACACAGAGTATGACGTGATGGAGTAGCCGTGGTCTCTATAGCCCGTTTCGAAACGTGCCCACTGCCTAGCCTTGTTCAGTTCCTGCTAGTATATAAATTAGTGAACGCTGAGAATGCAGATTGAAAAATGTCGAAAATACGAAAGGGCAAGCTTTCAACGCTGAACAAACTTGTAAATGATTCAAACAATTTTGAGTGACAGGAGGAGAACCTTTTCTTTCGATACATTAATGATGAATTTTGTGATTCACTGCAATGAATTCTGAGTGATTTTGGTTGATTTATGTTCACTGTCTTTTCAAAGCTCCGCATATTATTATCCTACATTTTTTATTAAGTTTTATACATTTTTGTTGCAAAAGTACTAAGTGTTTTATTTAGTAATCATATTAGGAAATAATTGTTTTATTGTTTACTTTATGAACTAGAACGGTGCATATAATGTAAATACATGTAGTGAGCTACTTTTGGAACAAATATATCTAATCGTGTGTATTTTTTTCTTCTCTTTAATACCTCTATTCATATGTTCCATTACGTCCTGCATGTCTGATTTCTAGTGCTTAACAATTGTTTTCCTATATATTTTGCAAATGTGTGTGTGTGTGTGTGTGTGTGTGTGTGTGTGTGTTTTTTTTTTTATGTGTGGTTCTCAAACGTGCATGTTTACGCTTCAAACTCCCCCCCCCCCACTACACACTCGTTATACTGCTGAGTACACGGTGTTCAGTTCAGTGCGCTTCGGAACCCAAAACCGAGCTTTACTTATGAGTCTTTATTATTATAAGTTGTCTCCAAACGTATTTAGAAAACCTTGTATAGCCTAGCTGAAGTGCGTGTGCTGCTAATACCATGCGAAAATTCCTTTTTACTTTCTCTACACGTCTATGTACATAGAGTATAGAGAAGGCATTGCACTTTACCCAAAAATTCGATACCGAGATTTCCCTGGAAATATACGTTTTAGGGTCCCCTGTATCCTAAAAAAGTATTTTCAGAAAAAGGTCCGTGTGTCTGTGAACACGAGAACTCCAAAATAAAAGTCGGTTAAATACCAAACTTGGTATTTAAGTTTAGTATCTCTCAGGGAAGATTTTGAGAAAAATCCCCCACCCCAAATTATCCTTTAAATGGAACTTTTTTCGAAAATTTTTATTTTCTCAAAAATGGCTCTAACGGTTTTGATTAAAATCTCGTATATTAGAGATATTTACCTGACAAATAAAATGTACATTTTTAATTTTCTGGGAATAGCCTCTGAAGATTACTGTATTCTGGAAGAATTTTAAGGAATTTGAATAACTGCTAAACCATTAGAGATGGACAAAAACATACCACACACAAAATGGAGAGCACATTAAAACACACAATTTATGTTATGTGCATTTTTTTTTCGTGGAACTTATCGTTTTAAAGATATTCCTTGTTTTTGGTTTCAGCTTTGAAAAACTTATACTTTTCTCATGCAGGAATTTGTCAACTACTGTCCATACTAACAAAGGAACCAGCCTTTGACTATCAGTTTAACCTATGGTACTCCCTTATTCCGCTTCTACTTACAAAGAAGCAAGTAATAAGACTATTTCTGCTAATTTTTTCTCGATTAGAATGAAATGAATAGAAGCATACGCTTCTTAACAATAATTTGTTGCAGAGATTTAGAGAAGGTCATGTGAATGGAACACATCAGATTATTTAAAAAGAAAGTTCTCAAAGATACCAAAATAGCTTAAAACATCTGATGTGTTCCATTCACCTGACTTTCTCTACATTTCTCCAAAAAAAAAAAAAAAAAAAAAAATATTACTAAAAAGCTTATGCTTCTATTTACTTCATGCTAATCGAGAAAAATCCGATGTGCACCATTCACATGACTTTCTCTACATCTCTGCAACAAATTATTCTTAAAACGCTTATACTACTATTTACGTCATGCTAATCAGAAAACAATTAGCAGAAATAGTCATTACTTGCTTCCTTGTAAGTCGAAGCGAAATAAGACCCTTACCATAGGTTAAGCTGTAGTTATAAGCTGGTTGCTATGTAACTGAAGTTCCTTTATTTGTATGGAAAGGAATTGAAAAATTCCTGTATGATAAAAGTATGTTTTTTAAAGCTGAAACCAGAAGCAGGGAATATCTCAAAAACGATCAATTCCACCCAAAAAATGCATACAACCTAATTATGTTTTAATGTGCTCTACATTTTTCGTGTGGTACGGTTTTGTCCATATCTTACGGTTTAGCAG
This sequence comes from Hymenopus coronatus, assembly GCA_030762935.1. Taxonomy (NCBI): domain Eukaryota; kingdom Metazoa; phylum Arthropoda; class Insecta; order Mantodea; family Hymenopodidae; genus Hymenopus; species Hymenopus coronatus. The sequence goes on from CM060895.1 coordinate 114,118,971, forward strand.
TTATGCAAAATTCAACCAGAAAGAAGTAGTCTTCAGAGGCTATTCCCAGAAAATTCAAGATATACATTTTATTTGTGATGTAAATATCTTTAATATACGATATTTTAGTCAAAAGCGTTATTCATTTTTGAGAAAATCAAAACTTTCGAAAAAAGCTGCAAGTAAAGGGTAGTTTGGGGTGGGGGATTTTCTTGAAAATCTTCGTGTCGCATCCTTGTAAGATACTTATTTGGATTTAGCGGTCTTTTCGTTTTTTGAGCTATGCTGCGCACAGACACACACACAGACACAAGACAGACACACACACGGACATTTTTCTAAAAATTATTTTTTTTTTATTCAGGGGGACCCAAAACATGTATTTCCGATGAAATCTCGCTCTCGTATTTTCGGGTTTTACAATACCGTCTCGATACACTATGTACATAGTACGCGTAGAGAAAGTAATTTATTCACAAAAAGGATATGCCTAATTTTCTGTAAATTTCCTGTCCATTTTTACTTTCTCTATAGGCACTATGTACATAGTGTATAGAGAACGTATTGCACTCCACCAAAAAATTCGACACCGAGATTTCACCGGAAATATATGTTTTAGGGTCCCCTTTATCTATAAAAAACATTTTCGGAAAAAGGTCCGTGTGTGTGTGTGTCTGTGAACACGATAACTCAAAAACGAAAAGTAGGTAAAATACCAAACTTGGTATTTAGGTTTAGTATCTTCCAGGGATGTGACACGAAGATTTTGAGAAAAATCCCCCCACCCCCAACTACCCTTTACATGGAACTTTTTTTCGAAAATTTTGATTTTCTCAAAAATGGCTCTAACGATTTTGATTAAAATTTGGTATAATAAAGATATTTACCTGACAAATAAAATGTTTATCTTGAATTTTCTGGGAATAGCCTCTAAGAGTAGTTTATTCTGGATGAATTTTACTAAATTTGGAATAACTGCTAAACCGTAAGAGATGGACAAAAACTTACTTCACAAAAAATGTAGAGCACGTTAAAACACACAATTTATGTTAAATACATTTTTTTTCGTGGATTTCGTCGTTTTTGTGACATTCCTTATTTTTGGTTTCTGCTATGAAAAACTTCTCATACAGGAATTTGTCAACTGCTGTCCATACAAACAAAGGAACTTCAGTGACATAGCAACCAGCTTTTGATTATCACTTTAACCTATGGTACTCCCTTATTTCACCTCTACTTACAAGTAAGCAAGTAATATGGCTATTTCTGGTAATGTTTTACTGATTAAAAATGCTTTTTTACTTTCTCTATAGGCACTATGTACATAGTGTATAGAGAACGTATTGCACTCACCTCTACTTACAAGTAAGTAAGTAATATGGCTATTTTTGCTAATGTTTTGCTGATCAGCATGATGTTAATAGAAGTATAAGCTTTTTAAGAATAATTTGGTGCAGGGATATAGAGAAAGTCATGTGAATGGTACACATCTGATTTTTACTTTCTCTATAGGCACTATGTACATAGTGTATAGAGAATGTATTGCACTACACTAAAAAATTCGATACCGAGATTTCACCGGAAAATATATGTTTTAGGGCTCCCTGTAACCAAAAAAAGCATTTTCACAAAAAGGTCCGCGTGTGTGTGTTTGTGTGTGTGTGTGTGTGTGTTTGTGTGTGTGTCCGTGTGTCTGTGAACACGATAACTCAAAAACGAAAAGTCGGTTAAATACCAAACTTGGTATTTAAGTTTAGTATCTTCCAGGGATGCGACACGAAGATTTTGATTAAAATTTCGTATATTAAAGATATTTATCTGACAAATGAAATGTTTATCATGAACTTTCTGGGAATAGCCTCTGAAGATCACTTTATTCTGGATGAATTTTTCATAACTACTAAACCGTAAGAGATGGACAAAAACTTAACCCACAAAAAATGTAGAGCACGTTAGAACACACAATTTATGTTATATACATTTTTTTCGTGGAGTTGATCGTTTTTAAGATATTCCTTTTTATTGGTTTCAGCTTTGAAAATCTTATACATTCTCATACAGGAATTTGTCAACTCCTGTCCATACAAACAAAGGAACATCAGTCACATAGCAACCAGCTTTTGGCTTTCACTTTAATCTATGGTACTCCCTTATTTCGCTTCTGCTTACAAGGAAGCAAGTAATAAAACTATTTCTGCTAATTTTTTTCTGATTAGCATAAAGTAAATAGAAGTATAGGCTTTTTAAGAATAAGTTGTTGCAGGGATATAGAGAAAGTCATGTGAATGGTACACATCAGATTTTTTATTACTGGAAAGCCATAAAAGGACCACAAACTATTTGAAGGCATTTACCAAAATAAACACATTATGTGGAAGACTTTCTAAGGAGTGAACCATTTAGAAAGCATTACTGCTTTCTCCAATATTAAGCAGAGCACTTTGAAAGATCAAGTGTGTGTGTATTGTTTGTCATGAATTCTTAATGGGTATGGAATATCGTAATGTTTAGCTATTTTTGTAGATAGCTGTTTGCCAAAGTACAAAATGGTCGCAGTATAACGTAATTGAAAGTATTCCTGCCAAACAGATAGACAAACCTCTATTTCAATATTTATTGTAGAGTATCCAGGGCAACGGTAGCTTGAATGTCACTCATTAAATATTCTGCTTCATTATGAGAAACTTTTTTTCCTTATTTAAGTATGCAAAACAATCGCAAATTCGGGTCAAACTCACACAGATGCACACTTTGATGTGACGCAGTAGCGTCCCTATAACACCTATTTAGCAGCATGCTGTATAAATATGCCACTTAGCCCTATCAATTATCCTACTGCCCTTGTATATTACGTAGATATTTTTTAACGTCCCTCCTACCATTATGCAGCACGAGGATAATTGCAGGGGGTGGATGCCCGCCACCTACAAAAGTCATTATTCTACCGGCTGTTGCCTAGCAACCTCGGACCACTGTACTGTACAGTGGCGGACCTTCTTTGTTATCTTCTCTCATCTCGTTATTTAGATCTTTATGCAGTCTGGATAAAACTAGGGGTATCCTAAATCCAGTTTTGTTATATCTACCTGGGTCTGAAACTCTAGTAAAATCAAATACAAGAGAATGTCGTCTTACGCGGTATGGGGATATCGCGTGTACTCTACCCTACCTTAAAGAGGTCCTTAGATAAAATCTTGGTTGATGTGAGTTACCTAGATATGACTTCGGTATTTTCCTGAACTTTTTCGGGTAGCTCTCTGATAAACGAACACAAACTGGTTTGAGTGCCAATTCCTTACATAGGCGTTTTTCGATCATATACTAGAGAGAGAGAGAGAGAGAGAGAGAGAGAGAGAGAGAGAGAGAGAGAGAGATGAATATTGCTGGAGTAATAGATTTGTGTAATTAATGAACATCTCTCTGATTAATCCAACATGTTAAAACTATGGCGTACACTCAAAGGAATGCACAGAATTTCAAGTCACCAATTTCCATTTTTGTCTCAACAATTATATAATTGCCTATAACCAAACGTTTATGGCAATACACTTTTGTGTCAAAGAAAATCTTATGGAAATGTAAAATGATACACAAGTTCTATGACGATTTATTTCACTTTGAGGAGGAATCCATTGTGTATCAGGTTATGCGGGATTCTTCTATAATTGAACATTATTTCAGCTATATACACTACATAAAACCAATAATTTTGAACTTTAAACAGATAGGGATAAACATTCACAACATCTATGAATCTTAGCTAATTACGGAATGATCGGTGAATCCACTTCCAAAACTAGATCTCAAAAATGCAAGGCTTGCTGAGCTTGTGTTATTTTCGTTTGCAACTTTTCCATAACCACAAACAGTTTCCTCACAGCATTTTAAAGTCTCAGTTGATAGACAAATGATAGTCATTTCCCACAAAACTATAAAATTCTTAACTCACTGGCACTTCTGCTCTTCTAATACAAGTATATTGTCTATATTGGTATAGTGGAGGCACCCACCCTCCCCAATTAAGGTTTTACTCTGTTTCATCAGCAGCTAGAAAAACGAACGCAATCTATTTGAGCAAAATATAACAATTTTAAAATTGAAACTAATAAGAAATATTTTGGAAACGTGGAGATATAATATAAATTGTATCGTATAAGAGATCTACATTTTTGTAGCAATTTTATGTTTATTGCTTAAGGTTCCCCTTGTGCAAAAGTCATCTTCCAAGAAAATTCAAGATATACATTTTATTTCTCATTTAAATGACTTTAAAATATACGGTATTTTAATTAAAATAGTTGGAACCTTTTTGAGAAAATCGAAAATTTTGAAAAATCTACCATGTGCTGAATAATTGGCGGTGAAGGATTTACCTGAAAATAATGTGCCGCATCCTTGGAAGATACTGAATTTATATATCAACTTTGTTAATTAACTGACTTTTTGTTTGTGAATTATGTTGCCCCCATACACGAAGTGTGTTCTAAAAATATTTTTTATTCATAGGTCCTCAAAACATATTTCCGGTGAAATCATGGTATCGAATTTTTGGGTGAAAGACAATAACTTCTCTAGTTACTATTTACGTTGTATATACGTGATAGATTAATCAGTTTCGTAGGAATACCTAGAGTTTGAAGAAGCTATATAAAAACAAATGGCTGGGGGAGGGGAAAGCTGTGTGAATGTTACACCTCAGTTTTGTGATTAGAAAATACTTTGCTAGGTTTAATTAATTAATTAGACTTTAGCGAAACGATGACTTTCTATTTCAAGTTTTAGCGAAACAGACTGTCCTATTACAGCGCCATGTCTGCGAGACGGCATTTAGTGCAACTGAGAGGGTGTGAAGCTCCAAATCGCACAACTTTCAGAGCTCTGGCAAAATCAGGCAATATACAAGGAGCAAACGGCGCAACCTTCCAACTTTGGTAACAAAAGGAACGCTCTCGTATCATTTTCCTATATCTACTGTGTTTCCTGGGGAAATAAAAAGAAGAGGATTGTAATTTTCTATGGCGGATGCTGCCTCTCACTTCTTTGAACGATAAAGTCCCCCAGGGTACAGCGAGGATAAATGTTTCACTTACTAAAGTAAAAACACGTGAACAAAGAAGCTATACAAATCAGCAGTTTGCGAGAGTTGTGTTTATTTCCTTGTTAGTGTTGCACTGAAAACTAAATCCTGTAACTTATCTGGTATCTAGAAACAATAACTATCTCTAGGCTACGTAAAACAAACAAACAAAATCTATGCTTTTAATGGCCTCTTCTCTTTCCGGAAGTACGCACCCGTCAGTGATTGCATAACAAAATACTGGAAAAAGAAATAACTACATTCTACTCGTATTCCCTACCTACATCTTTAAACATATTACCGAAAATTGTTTATTAAATAGAATAGTTGCTTGAACATAAATATGAATATCATTTGTTATAACAATTTCATTTTTAGAGCTGCTTATACATTATATTTTTATTCTTATAGCCAACAAGGCATTTATCACTCAATTATTATTTGACAAGATAGCATGAATAGAGTGGAAATTATTTTGTTTTCATTTTAAGTTTCTGCATCTATTGTGAAATGATTAACAGATTTTGAAGTTATTTCAGTATCGAAAAGTTGGTATTTTATTACGAATTTCCGACTGTAGTAAATTTAAGATTCAGCTAATTAGGATTTTCCTTAACAAGTAGTTTCGATGAATACAGACATTATGAGAGCATACTTTTCTTTTTTCCCCTTTGAAAACTAATGAAAGAGAGGTCAATGTCTTTTTTTTTTTTCCTTTCCCCCCCCCCACATTTAGCAAGTATAAAGCTTATACATTAAAACTTATTGTAACAGAATAACTCTGTTGCCTTTAAGCGACCCTGCTGCGCATTTTGAAAGTGATTTTATTTATTGATCATTTTCAATCAATATTCCTTAAATGCTGTACATAGTTTAATTTTTAAATTATTTTTAAGAAGATTTAACGTGTCATATGCGTAAAGAAGTACAAATCATAAGGTTTTCATACCATTTCTTGATGTCATGTATTAATTTTTAAACTTACAGAATGTAAAAAATAGCAAAACATAAAATACCTATATAGATCTTCAAATAAATTTCTCAAAAAAGGCATTAAAGGCGTAATATGATATTTCTGTTATTATAATAGCATATGTTGGTATATTTTCTCGTTTTAATTCCACAAATTACAAAAACGAGGAACATTAAAACAACTATTATATAACTACTTCGCTATTTTCGAGAGCTTTTTCACTATTCAAAATGCACATTTTCCTCTTCCAATGTTCTTTAAGAGCTTGGAGGTGTAGATGCTTAAAAAATTCAACTTTTACTTTCTCTAGTGCAAATATAAAACGTACACACTCCACTCAAAAATTCGATATTGAGATTTCACCGGAAATATATGATTTCAGGCCCCTAGAATCATTTTTAGTCTGCCTCCGTGGTCGAGTGGTCAGCGAGCTGACTTCTCACCGGGGGTCCCGGGATCGATTCCCGGCTGGGGCGGGGAATTTTTCTCTAACCAGAATTATTCCCTATTCCCCACAGAGTCTGGAAGTGTGAATATATGTGTGTGTGTGTGTGTGTGTGTGTGTGTATGAGTAAAACAAAATGATTTAAACCAACGTTAAAAAAAAAGAACCTACAGACGAGTTGTTTCAAGTGGAAAACCCCCGATATGACCTTAGATGTTAAAGGGGGCGGCTATATAAATGAAACAACTATCCTTTAGGCACATGGAAAAACTTTCGAAAATTCTTATTTTCTCAGAAATTGCTCCAATAATTTTGTTTAAAATACCATATATTAAAGACAATACATGACAAATATAATGTATATTTTGAGTTTCCTGGGAATGTTTAGGTATTACGGCATTGTTGCATGTGTATGGAGAGCCTTCCAAACCACAAGCAGTGGTCCCAAGGAGAGGAGAGGTCGACCACGGTCAACTGCAGCAACAGATGACCACTACATTGTGCAACTGGCAAGAAGGGATCCATGTCAAACAGCGAATGCAATTGCAACCACATTTAACAGGTCTGTTAGGCATGTAATCTCATACTTCACATTGGCATGGCGAGTACGTTGTGTTCCATTGACATTTGCACATCGACGGCACCATTTGCTATGGTTCCAAGAACATCAAAATTGGACCAATGAGCATTGATGATGAACTGATGAGAGTAGATTCAATCTGAGTAGTGATTCTCGACTTATCCTCATCTGGCGAGAGGTAGTTCGAGTGTTATGGTGTAAATATTTGAACACGAAACGCTCGCTGGTCAAAGTTATTGTGATGCTGTTTTCCTTCTCCATGTGCGTCTTTGCAAGCGTGGCCTTGGCACTGATTAATTTTTATGGATGTCAATGCTCGACCGCATCAAAGGATCTCTTGGAACGAGGATATTTGGCGAATGGGTTGGTCTGTCCATTCCCTCGATTTAAATGCCATTGAACGATTGTGGGATACTTTGGGGCACTGCAGCATATCCACAAGGAACCAACTATCTTCCAACATTTCTCAACAGCGCTGGTGGAGGAATGAAGCACCCTAATACAAAAACTACTTACCAAGCTTGTGAGTAGCATGAGAGCACAATACAGTGGATGCATGTTGCCCGTAGTGATCATACACCCTTTTAAGCACCATGTCTCCATTTTTGTAAATCTAGAGGCCATAATAAGATGTGACTTTAGTAGTTCATTTTCGATGAAGTTGTAATTTCAGTTCGTCTCATTGCCTACTACAGCAGTTCTCTCTATGTATGATCAAGTTTCATCGATCTGTGTTACTTGGCAGTGGCACAGCATGTTAATGCTACTTTCTTCCTTAGTTTTTGCACACAAGCGCAAGTGCTTTCATTTTATAACTTCCCTAGCTCAGCAACTATTTGAAGCTTATCAAAGCACTACAATTAATTATTACGGGGTTAAAATAGTTTAAGTTGCATTTTAGGATATACTTCCTTATTGCCAATGACATACAAAATAACTTGCATTATAGTTATATTTTTACTTCCTATACACATACTATGTACATAGTGTATAGAGAAGGTAATGCATTGCACCCAAAAATTAGACACTGATATTTTGAGACCCCCTGAAATATAAAAAACATTGATTTAATTGTTTTTTACACACAAGCCGTGTGAAGGACAGGAGTTGGATAGGTAGTCAGACTGAAAAAGTCAATGCTATAGCCGGTATTTGAACCACGGATCTTCCGATCTCCAGCCGGTTGCTCTGCCACTGAGCTACCATGTGAACATACCCGCATAGTATGACGTTTCCAAGATATTCATTGTCATTTGTTTCAATTTTAAAATACACCTTTCTCAGACAGGATGTTTTTCTTTTGTTCTGCTCCTGGCCAAGCAAACTCAATTTGAATGACAATCGCATAACGATAGCTTTTAAAACATTTGACTATCACTTTAGCATAGCGCATTCCTTTAGTTCCTTTCTACTTATAAGGAACTAAGTAAGAAGTACATTCTGCTAATGCTTATCTTGATTAAATGGTATAGAAAGAAGAAGAATCTTTTATAAGAAGTCTGTTTGTAGAACAGAGAAGGTCATGTGAGCGCAACACCAGACTTCTTTTTAATTGTTCTATTTATATCCCGCCTTTAACTGCAGTCATGTTGGTGTAATAGTTGACTTTGAAATTATATTTTACTGAGTTTACATTTCAAACATTTGTTTGCACGTTTGGTTTGTCTTCAGTTGATACGGTGATTATTGGTAAGATTGATTCGAACTTAAGAGAAGTAACTACAAACATCTTATTCCAATAGTTGGTTTACATATTCAATTACTGAATAATGTGGACACTCATCAAGATAGGACGGAAAAAGTTTTGTTTCAGGTGGCATTGTCAATGGATGTAGGTGATGTATTACATACGCCAGCAGTTTATCTTATTTTACAAGTTTCTACTGTATCAATCCTATTGATATAATCCATGTTGAGAGGTAGGGTTTGAACAACGGTTCTTCCACTGTATTTTCCGTGCAAGTAGACGGGAGCGCAGTAGACATGATGCGCAGTGGCATGATCTGATTGTTGCTGTCGGCCAGCAGCCGATATCTTACGTTTACAGACCCATTGCTTTTACAGCATGGCTATCGCTTTCAGTCTCCGCCTCTTTCCTGTACAACTTGTAATGCGCAGCTTGAGTGTTCTCGTCTATTTGCAAGGATAATGCACACATTCTGTTCAGAATATTACGCCAGTCATGGAAAAGGATCAGGTAGGTGCATTTTCTTTATGGTGCACGCCAATATCGTCAAACAGTGTGCGCGAGCATTTTGCTTAACAGCAGAAAATAATTTTGTACTTCTTGGGAGATAATTAATTACCATTTTGAGCATTTTGACAGTAGTTGTGAATTCTGCGTGCGGCACTACAGGAAAACATGTGTTGTAATCCGAACGTTCTATTCCGCGTAAACCAAGTGCACCGAAAATTAATCCCACCTTTCTGCAATCAATTTGAGACGAGAGAAGCTTCAGTTTTACTGTAACACAAACTATAATTAAAGCATGCGCCGAAACATTCTGTAAATATAACATTAAAAATATCTTAAACATATTAATGATAACGCGTAGTGTATAATACGAATCGTGGCTGTTTGAGCCACGATTCACTATTTTGTTGGTCATTTACTTTGTTTTCTAAGGGCCGCAAGCGGCAATGTCGAGTTATAGAAATATTTGTTCTTCTGCTAATTCGTGTATGTGTATATACATATTATGTATAAACCAGTAAAAGAACAAATGTTCCTGTATTTACATCCGGCTAAAAAAGTTCGGTAAATATTACTCTAATTTGTGATTTATACAGAATCAATAAACTGCAAAGCATGTAAAACTTGAGCAACATTGCCACATTTCATTCAAGCTGAATCTTTTTCTTTTAGAGGGGGTGGGGGTGCGAGGACAAGGCCTTGCATTTCGTGGCCACATTGGAAATGTTGAATCACCTAAACGAGGGAATTACATTGAATGACGAAAACTGACGTGTATCTCTCAAAGACAAACTTCATTTCGTCCTAACTCGCCTGATGTACAGGATGACTAAATATCCACATCGACGACCAACAAAATTAGAAAAGAGGTTCCTGAAACATATTTGTTTTCTCTAATATTACGGCAGAAGTCGCAACTGTCAAAACTATCTTCCGCAACCCATGGAAAAATTGAAGAATGATTAATTGATTTTACGGATGTTACGTAAAACGCAGAAGGAAAGCTAACTAATTCGCTTTTGCAACGTTCTTTGAATACTTCGAGTGTTTGAATTAAAGCATTCGCTTTCCTTTCCCTCACACCCTTTCTCTTTCATTTTTTTAAGCAATAGACCTTACTCCATATACCACGTGACGCCTTGGGTTTGTTTAGTATCATCCACCTAAGAGTACTAAAAAGTAGAATACAAGATTAATATTCATGAAATTTAGATCTCTGCAGTAGCTTCGATTTAATAAGCTTAATCCTTCAGGCTGGCAATTATTCTAAATAAACAGAGTTTTCATCCTATCACCTAATGATTTAATTTTTTTTTTCTCAGATATTAATGATTCCACATAGTTACATAACGAATAGAAAGCAAGAATCATTAAAATATATTAAAGAAGGCATGACCAATAAATGCACAATCTATAGATCTTTGAAATTTCAATGTAGGAATGAGGGGTGATAAACTGAATCCCAAAATACTGGTATTAGGCTTAAAATTTCCTCTCAACATCCTAATTAAGACGCTCTTGTGCAAATTAAATTAACCTTAATCAGTTTTTACGACAGCGTTATAGCTGAATTTGAGTGATAAACGCCTTTGGAAGACATAGCGTTTATACCAAAAGGCAGAACTTCGTTATGTGTTTAATGGTCGGGGAGATGAAAATCCGCCTGAGAGAAGTAAAAACAGAACTGCCTGTCCAGATATCCATGTCATATGAACAGCGAATGGCCAATGTTTGCCTTGGAGTACATGGAAAATGAAATGTCAACAGCCTTACATGTCGGGCGCGCGGAAAGCCTGCCTTGGTTGGATTACCTAGATTATCATCAAGTGGCCGAGCTCCATGTCCGACACGCGGGGGTGTTTCTGCGCTTGCGCACTACTCTTTTCCTCTGAGACCATAAAGCGTGTTAGCAAATTAAAACTACACAACGGGTGTATTTCAAAGTCTGGCGCCGTGTAGATGTAAACTTTGACTTCGGGAATATGAACATATACCAAGAAGCATTAAAACTGCTATAAAAGGATATTTGTCACAATCGTATACGTTAACAAACTCTGTATTTTTATGAACTAAGCCACTACCTCTTAATAATTTCCCCAGCTAGAGAAAATTCACTGATATTGAAGAAGACTTCACATACTATTCACAGAAAATTCAATATATACAATGTATTTGTATAGTTAGTATTTCACACATATGATATATTGGTCAACATTGTTTCAAAATTTTAATAAACTTGTTCGGAAATATGTTCTCAAAAATGTTGCTTTTTCAATTTCTCTACATCGCACACTCCGAAAATGTGTATATTGAATTCAACACAAATACTGAGATTTCACTAGAAATACACATTTTGGAGTCCCTTGTATAAAAAAATTAAAAAAAGATCCGTGTAAGTGTCCGTGTGTTTTTGAACAAGATAACTCTTCCGAGGATGTGAAATGAAGATTTTTAAGAAAATCCGCCACTACTAAACCACACTTTACATTGGAAAAAATGCGATTTTTTTTATTTTCTCAAAATGGCTCTAACAAATTTGATTAAGATACCTATAATAAAATACTTACTATGCAAATAAAATGTATACCTTGAATTTTCTGGAAATAGCCCTGAAGTGCTGTTCATTATGAATTACTTTTGCGCAAGTGGTAAACCGTAAGCGATAAACAAACATTACTGCATTAAAAATATAGATCTCGTTAAAACACACAATTAATATCACACTTTCCTGTAGAGTTAACGATTTCCGAGATTTTCCTTGATCTTGATTTCAATTTTAAATTACTTATGCTTTTCGCAAACAGGAAGTCGTCATCAGTTTTAAATATATTTCACTCCTGGCCATGCGCTCCGAAACTAATTTCAAAGTCAATCGTCACATAGCGAGAACTTTTAAAATATTAGGCTGTTGCTTTAGCATACTTATGACATCTACTTTTAAGGAACTAAGTAATCATGAGCTAAGTAATCAAAGCATTTCTCTTAAAGTTTATCTCGATTAGTAGAAAATAGATAGAAGAATAATGTAATTGATTTGCTTCTTACATAGTTTCAACTAAATAAGGATAATTATTATCTTACTATCAGGTCGAAACTGATTACAATTGATTTGCTTCTTACTTAATTTCAACTGGCAAGAATAGGTAGTTTGGAGCATAGGCAGAGAAAGTCATGGAATGGAACATCTAGAATAGATGTATTTATGTATTTCTTTCAGTTACGTTCTCTCTCTCTCTCTCTCTCTCTCTCTCTCTCTCTCTTACTGAAAGATCCACTAATTTTAAAAGGTATTACAGAATTCAATCAATATATTTTCAGAGGCTACAGGTGAGTGTTAGTTACAATTTGAGTTCATTATTATTTTTGTAATATATCAACATCGGTAAGGAGTATTAGGCCGCTGATAAAGCTTCCCGCATTCCAAGTGAATACCTCGGTAACATGCACTTAAACATTGAAAGAAAAGCGAGAAATAATTTGAACTGACTTCAAACATACGCTATTCAACTGTTTAACCGTTTGTAAGGGGTTTTAACTTAGCACTGCGAGATGGACAGGAGAGCACTGCACTGTTACTATAGAAACTGTTGTTTGTCTCTCTGATATGTACGATCATCCATGAAAAAGTGGAAAAATCAATGGTTCACCGGCTCTTTCTGACAGAATCTTTCCAGAAAAAATAAACTCAACTTTGGAAACACGCAATAGTAGTAGCTATTTAAGTGCCTGTGGAAGGAAATTAACTATTTAATAGTGGAAATCGGTATTGGATTCGCATTAAGCCTTTATTTATTTGCGTTACGATATTCCAATAAAAGCATATTACATAACCTCATGCGTTATATTGCGGACTATAGGTATTCTGGTCAAATTGTTACTACATCATCCCTCTGTCAGGCCCTCTGAGTAATTCACGGTAATTTCTAAATCGAATTTCTGATCGATCCTATATCCCAATCGATCATACAGCGGCAGAGAAAGTAATAATTGCTTTGCGATAAAAACTAAACACCTAAGCGCAGCGTGCCTCTACCAAGTCCATCTTGGCTATTTTGACACATCGCCGGACAAACATTTATTGTGATTAACGTAAACTGAGTAGCATAATTTCTGCATAAACTGTATCTGTGAATTAATAAAGTCGTGTTATTGTTATAGATAACATGTTCTAGAGTTACTTTTCAAAACACGCATGCTCGCCGTTAACTTAATTTCACATATAAATGGAAGCTTATTTGGAACAACCCTGTAGCTTGAGAAAGGGATACTTCGCTACCCTTGAGACATCTGGGTAAACCGTGGCACAAAGCTACAATTAATCTCTCTTTGCGGGAGTTGTCTTCCAGAAGCACTTGCGGTGGAGTGTCTCGCTCGGAAACGGGAGGAGCAAAAGAAATCTTCTTAGCGCCGCTAACATTTCCAATCTCTGCGAGTGACGTAAACCAATAGAAGATTCTATATAGGACCATTACTAGGCGTGTCGCCCTTTCCCACAATCGATATCGAAGAAGACGCGGTATAGCATCACGTACCGGACGTTTATCACAGACTGGGTCAAACGGGATTGCCCTTCATTCTTTCCTTTCACAAACAGCTTACAAAGAAGTAACGATATTGTTGGTCATGCCCTTGTATATTTTCACGATTCGCTGTAAAAATACCATCGGATGAGTAACTCAGGGAATAATGAGCATTTCCTTTCATGAATGCAGCTTTAAATCAGCGCTTTTATGCACATAAGCCAACATACGTATTATGGTGCACTTGAAATAGCTCACAGACGCATGCTCTTAAAATAGCAATGCTAAAGGAATCAGTTGACCAAAGCATAGTGGCGTTCAGCCGTACGCTAGTGACCAACTGGACATTATAATCAATGCGATGTTGTGTTTTACTTCAATAGAGACAATTTTAGAACAATATCCCACATCAACTATCTAGGATGTGACAAAGACGTTGAAAAGAAGGTTAATAGATTTTAAACCATATTTGGAAGAACTTAGGGAAGAAAAACAACAAAGCATACATAAATAAAATTCTAAAAGGCTGTACTTATTCTTGTACCATATAGATCCGAATCGTATACAATCCAAAAAAGATATCGCACACAGGCGCATTGAGATATGTAAGGTGGTGTACTAAAATTGATAAAATAAGAAATGAAACAAGATCGGATTTAAAAATATTTTCAATTAATTAATTAATTAATTAATTATAAGATATAACAATAGAATGAAATGGAAGGAGCATGTTGACAGAATCACAGAAAATATATTACCAAAAAAGAAAAAGAAAGTAGACCGTTTGAAAAGATCTTGTTAGGAGTGGATAAATGATAGAGACCGGAACAGGTAAATATAACAGCCAATTCTTGAAAGAATAAAAGAAGAAAGTGTGTACAACATTTTTTTGCAGTTTGATGCTTCAAAAATTCGATTTTTCATTTTCTATGTGTTAAAAATGTGGACATCTTCAGCTTTAAGATGTTAATATATAAATTTATAATAAATAATAAATATTTATAATAAATAAAATCCATATATCTTTTTTTCTTTTTTATTCAAATTTCATCCAACTTGACTTTTTCATATTTGAGGTACAACAGGTACATATGTATCTGCATAAAAGATAGATTTCTGGGAATCCTCTCTTTATGGTGAACTACTTTATGTTCAGCTCCATATCATAGTAGCGTAAAAGTCCTAAATTGGAAATATTGTCATATTGTGTCAGCATGCTTGCAAATGTAACATTACAAGATTCAGGGTCAGTGCGCACCAGAAGTTTTGAGTTCTGCACGCGCTTCATATAAGGTCATTGCCCGTGCAAATTTCTCTGCTACGTACAGAAGCCACTGTTACCGCAAAACCTGTGTCAGCGTTTGCTACCTAGCAAAGGGCTGCCCAATTCTCTGCGCACGACACATTTTTGTTACCACTCGATCAAGCATTTTTACTTTCTCTATATATACTATGTACTTGGTGTATATACAGAAGATATTGTATACCATTCAAAATTTCAATGTCGAGATTTCGCCGAAAATGCACGTTCTGGATTCCCTGAGTCCAAAAAAAGTACGTTTTTACTTTCTCTAGCACTATCTACATACAATGTACATAATAGCTAGAGAAGCTATTGCAATCCACTCAAAAATTCGATATCGAGATTTCACTGGAAATATATGTTTTGAGGTCCCCATATTCCAAAAAAGCATTTTTACTTTCTCTAGCCCCTGTGTAAAATTTACATAGTGGTTAGAGAAGGTATTGTATTTCACCCTAATATTCCATACCGAAATTTCATCAGAATAACATGTTTTAGGATCCCCTGAATCAAAAACACATTTTCAGAAAAAAAAAAAAAAAGTCTGTGTATGTGCGTGTGTGTGTGTGTGTGTGTGTGTGTGTGTGTGTGTGTGGAAAGCATAGCTCAAAAAGAAAAGACGGTTAAATACCAACCTTGGTATTTAAGTTTTGTATCTGCCAAGGATGCGACAGGAACATTTTCAAGAAAAATCTCCCCCAGCTTAACTACCCTTTACATGTAAAACTTTTCAAAAACTTTGTACTAACGATTTTGATTAAAATGCCACATATTAAATCCATTTCCATCACAAATAAAATGTACCTATATCTTGAATTTTCTGAACAGCCTCTACCTGTTTATTCTGGATGAATTTTGCTGAATTTTGCATAACTAGTAAACCGTAAGAGATAGACAAAAATTATTACACAAAAAATACAGATCTCATTAAAATACACAATTTATGTCATATCTTTTTTTCGGAGAGTTTGCCTTTTTCGAAATCCTACTTGTTATTAGTTTCAATGACAATCGCATAAGAACAGCTTCGAAACATTTGACTATCACTTTAGCTTAGTGCATTCCCTTTTTTCCGTCGCCCTTCGTGCTGTAATGATTACCATGCTAGCCTCATATACCCAAGGTCGCGGGTTCAAACCCGATGGAGGACGATGAATTTTTTCGGGTGTAAAAATTCTTAACTTGGCTTCCTTCGGAAGGGAAGTAAAGCCGTTAGTCCCGTGTCGTAGATTTACGGCACCTAAAAGAACCTCAAGCAAAATTAAGCGGTCTTTCACGCGCAATTTAGAATGGGACGCTGAGAACAACAGTAGTTAAAGAGCGTCCATAAATAACACGCCATTTCCATTTCCCTTAGTTTTTCTAGATTTTCAAGAACAAACTACCCCCCACAAACTACCCTTTACAAGGAAACATTTTTGAAAATTTTGTTTCTCTCAAAAATGGCTTGAAGGATTTTGATGAAAATGTCATATATTAAAAATGTTTACGTGGCAAATAAAAATTTTATTTTGAATTTCCTGGGAGGAAATGGATCAGTTTTGCAGAATTTAGCATAACTATTAAACCGCAAGAGGTGGACTTATAAAATTTACGACACAAAAAAAGTAGAACACGTTACATACTTAATGTCATATACGTTTTTCTTACAGAGTTAACGTTTTCGGGATATTCCTTGTTACTAGTTTAAATGTTGAAACTATTTAACATTTCTCAAACGGCACCATGTAATGCAAAGCGAACCGAACCTCAGTTGTTTAACATAGCTCCAGCTTTTAAAAGATTTGAATAACACATTAGCCCAGTGTATCCGTTTATTTCCTTTCTGCTTACAAGCAGCAAGTACTAAGACTAATTCTGCTAATTTTATCTCGATTAGCATGCCGTAGATACAAGACTAATCTCTTGTAAGAATAGTTTGTATATGGAACAGCTAGAGAAAGTTATGTGAATGGAACACATCAGATTTTTAGGACAAGATCCGCGCATAGGTGTGTGCGTGTGTGTCTCTGGACCGCACAGCTCAAAACTAAAAGATCGTTAAATAACAACCTTGGTATTTCAGTTTAGTATCTTACAAAGATGAAACACGATACTTTTAAAGAAAATCTTCCACCCCAAATTACCCTTTACATGGAAAAAAATTAGAAAACGTGATTTTTCTCAAATCACTCTACCGATTTTCATTAAAATGCCGTATGCTAAATATATTTACATCACAAATAAAATGTATGTCTTGAATTTTTAGGGAAAAGCTTCTGAATATAACTTCTGCATAACTGGTAAACAGTAACTTGCTGCATAAAAATGTAGATCTTATTTAAATATACAATTTATGTCATACACACTTTTGTTGTAGAGTTTACCGTTTCCGAGATATTCGTTGTTATTGGTTTTAATTTTAATCTATGTAACTTTTGTCAAATGTGGTACATTTTTATTTCAACTCTCTTCTGTTGTACTGGCAACGTAGAGCGATTCAAACTTCAAGTGCTCACAAATCGGCCAGTTTTTAAAAGATTTGACCAGAGCCGGATTTAGGCCTAGGCAACCTAGGAAATTGCTAAATACGATAATTTTCAGGACGGCAGCATTTTTCTATCTTTCTGTTCCCTTTCTTTTTTACTGTAAAACGTATTTTTAAAAACTGTTGGCAAATCTTTTCTGTAGTTTGATCTTGTGCAACTTATGGAAGTCAAATATTTTTGTTTTATCGCATTGTCGCAGGCTCGCAGTGAGAGTAAAAGGAAAGACTGCAGCTGCGTAATTTTATTGCAAAGGGTCGGAGAGGAAATTACTACATTTAACTGCTTAAATAAACAACAATGCTTGTTGAAAATCAAATAGGATGTATGTTTATAGTGTATCGCTATTAATTACAACTCAATTACGTTTTCAATACAGGCCTATATCATCGTCAATAGCTTAAAAATAAATCACGGCAACCGTTTAGAAATCAGTTTTGTTTTTTCAATAATGAATCAATATATTTCGAACTGTTAACGACTATATTTTAGTATTCAATGGACTTGGATAGTGATCGGTTGTAAACACAGAGGATATAAGGAATTAAAAGTACTCGTTTTGTGAATCACAACTTCCAAATGAGTGAACCTGAGTCGCGTAACACGTTAAGTGGCTCACAACATAGAAAAGAGCAAGAAACAATAGGGTAATGCTAATTTTTCTTTTCTCACTAGCTCTGAGTAGTCAGAAAACAAATTTTCGAACGGGCTCAAAATTGAAGAGTGACTTACTTGGACGCAATGCAGGATGATTTCGACAGTGAATATATTCGCTTTCGATGCTGTATGAGAGGACAATTTAGATAAAGAAATGTCATTGCTGCGTCTATACAAACACTCCATAAAAAGGCCTCTTGGATGTTTATCCTAATATTGGGGGAGTGTTACCTATATTTCTATGTACACCTATAGCAAATGGTTCGGCAGAGAGGTCATTTTCAGTGCACAAGAGAGTTAAAAAATATCTTCGTCCAACAACACGCAATGTCAATACTTGACATGGAGTTTGGCATGCTTCATCAGAACCACTTCGATGACGTCGTCAGTGCATTCTCTATGAAGAAAGTATGAAGGAAATCGTTCTAATTTACAAGTAATATGCATGTATTTTATTCCAAATAATTACTTTTTCTGAATTATAATTTTCATTTAATGCATTTCCATTTAAAACGAATTAAAACTCAAATGACCTGTATAGCAGTGCTTATATTGTTTGGGGAAAATTGTGGGCGTAACATTTTAGCACTGCCTAGGGACGGCAAAATACATAAATCCGACCCTAGATTTGACTGCTATAACTTTAGCCTTATCCCTTCTACTTACAAGAGAGCAAGTAATAAAATAATTACTGCTAATGTTTATCTCGATTAGCATGATATAAATAAAAGGAGTAATCTTTAGTAAGAATAGTTTGTTTACAGAACACGTAGAGAAAGTCATGTTAATGGAACACCTCCGATTTTATAAAGGAGCACTGGGACGACTTAGTTATGAAAATGAATAAATTTTCCATATTTTAATTATATCAATTATCTGTTCTATATCACCTGTGTTTTATTTTAGTGGAAAATTTTTCATGATTCGCCATTTTGAAAGCCCAGCAACATGTTTATACCATCTGTGCGCGATCTTTTAACCATACTTCTCCTTTCAGTATGTGGTTCCCTCCTCCCTTAACTTTACATTTTTGCACATTAAATGCATTCCCTAAATTTGAGTTGTGCTCTCATTTGCATGATAATTTGCATACAATCCGAATTTTTGGGTTTATTCTTTCCACATTTAGCCTTAGGTTGTTTGTCCAATACCCATGCGTTTCTTCGGAAATTTAGAAATTATTAAACAACACACTGAAACAAATATTTAATTACAACAAAGGAAACTATAAAGAAAGAAAAAATAACTGAGAAAACAATGTGCAAAAGCACGGTCGAACAACTACAATCATTGGTTTGTAATGATACTTTGTTGTGAATGCAGTTATAACATTTGGGGTGGCTTGTCGCTATTACCAAAGTACATTTCAGCTGGGTAGAAGTAATTCTATCATGTTTTTCAAATGGGAGAGTTCTACTGTGCAGCGAATGAGATGCGCTATCGTGCTCAGCGTTTTCAGGTTGCTAGCATCACTCTTTTCAGATTTCCCTCTCACTCGCACACTGAGCATGCAAATCAGCCTGACGACATAACGTTCAACGTAAGGAAGCCCTAATTGATTTTCTAAACTTCTATAATTTTGCAGTTTTTAAATTTGAAAATTGAACATGAATATTTGCATATTATATACACGTTTTCTTAAATGCTGTATTACTATAGTTTATAATTACCTATTCTTTTAATCCAATGGAACTGCTAGCGGCTCCTCCGTAAGGCTGTCTTGAGTTACATCAAGAGACAATAATTCGTCGTCGTCACTGTTTTCAACGTCTGAGTCTTGTAAATTTATGATGATAGGTTCCAAAATCTCATCACGACCTATTTCTTTACCAAAGTCATCTTTTTGTAGTTTTTCTGTATGTCGCACGTAGGATCCCTAGTCCCACTGTGTTACCTTGTCAATTTCTTCGTGTGTAAATCGTTCAAAGTCAGTCAATTTAAAAGTGTTATTTCTGTTGTAATACTTCGAGCCTGGCTACACAATATCTGCCACTTAGACTCGCCACTAAATTCACCACTAAAATCTATTGTTCTTGCACTATTCCTGACTAAACAGCAACAGAAAACTGACTTGAACTAGGGTTAAATATACATGAGCTCTGATTTCGAAACATAAATATGCGATAGCTGACGCAGCATTCTACAGCTAACAAGAGTGTGTTCGCTCTGTCTCTCGACTTTAATCGATTGCTAAGCGTAATAAATGTAATAATTCTTTTAGTACCGTCATGTCAATAGTTTACATTCCATTTCTGTTTAATTACGCTTGTATGTCATACATAGTAGAACAAATATACATACAAAAATAATGGTCATTACAGCTTGTGTGATTCTGATGATATAATACATGAGTATGTTATTCATATGTGTTATGAAAACTATTGAGTTTAAAAAAACTGCTGTTTTTACGGTTCTACTACAAACATTACCTGATGGCTTCAAGGTCAAACCTGATCCCATTTGAAAGTTACTGTAAATTTAGTATGCCAATAGATCCTCGTTTATTCTCAGTAACCAACAAACATAAAACTACTAAGAAAACACGAGAAAAAACAAGAACATAATGAACATATAAAAGAGTAGAGGAGCAAAGAGTATGGTACTTCGTCTATTGCTGTTATCCACGTCTACATTATCGTTTTTATATGTCATCAGTTTTGTTTTTCCACTTATAAAAGGTCAAAAAAGTAAAAAACTAGCTACAAAACTTGAGAAACTATACTAAGTGTATCCCGAGCATTGCGATAAGCTCACAGAATATGTGTGGATATAAATGCCGATATGTCCATTACTCTATGTTATTAATGCTTTATCTTTTATTGTTGCTAGTTTTTATTTTTAACTGCATGATCCTATCGGCTTCATGTGCTTTGGATCATATTGCCTTTCGGCAATGGTGTTAACTCGCGTACTGATTGATGTCTTTGGGTTTCTCGTATACTTTAATTTTTATCAATAGACCACACATTCACATTCACACTTCCAGACTCTGGGGAAGATCAGGAATAATCTGAGTTACAACAACACCCCTAGAACACAGGTAGGAGGTCTACCAACTGAAATATGGTGTCCACTTTAGTAATGTTTGATCGCCACAGTTTTAGCGATTATACGAATCTTTTTGTTTTATTTTATATCAATATACAATAATAATCACGTGAAGATAAATAAGGTAATAATGATAAAGAAGACGCGTTTAAAGTGGTTTGATCTTCTTGCTGTTATTACAGCTTAATATAATGCAGTTCAAAGTTTTGTTTAAGCATAATAGTTGTAATTATTTTATTGTTTTACTACTCAATGATCAATTTCAGATCCTAAATTAACGAATAATACTCGTATGTAAGCTCATCACTTTATTTTATGAAGTCATGAAAGCCTAATAGGTAATTCGTTTTTGTTTGTGTTTTTTTTTATTTATTCTTTTTTTTTTTTATTGGCAGTGTTTCGGCTATTACGACAATCAGTAAGAAAGACATACAGGTCTTGCGAACTTTTGGACGCATTACCTGTAATGAAATAATTAATCGTGTGATACACATATACATATTTCGTTATTGGATACACTAGGCAAAACGATAGTGGGATTACTAAAGAGCGTGCCGTTTTGAGGGTGTCACTTTAAAAAGTCTATGTTCTTTGCATTAGCAGGGGAGAAAGAAAAGAAGGAAACACAACATTTAACAGTTTCTCAGTTGAGATAAGTATTAAGTATGTAAGTATTTAAACATTCAGACCAATAAGAAGTAATGCCTTGGATATGGATAACACCATAAAAACTACCTATATTGCATATTAAAATGTGTGCTGGAACTCACAATTTCGCATAGTAAGATTCTTCTTTTAGAATAAAATGTGCTTCAGACTCTCTATACACCAATACAAACTCACATTTCATTTGTCAGGCAAATACTTACTTATACATATGGTGCGTACTTTACCTATTTTAAACCAAATCCTGAGTAATTTTTTAAAATAAATCAACATTTTGGAACATTTTCCATGTAAAAGGTAGATGAAGGGGGCTGGTGTTTTAAAACGCTTCGTATCGCATGTTTGGAATCATTCTTAAATACCAAGTTTGAACTAAGTTTTTGAGTTACGCTATTGACAAGGACAGGGAAAGAAATGGACAGAGACACAGACAGACAAACAGACAGACAGACACACACACACATGCGCGCGATGTTAACATTTAATTCCCGTTTGGAGGGAGAGGGCAAAACTGTTATTTAATTTGTATTTTAAAATATTAATTTGATTTTAGAAGTTTTAGAAAAGATAATTTAATTTGTATTTTAAAATATTAATTTGATTTTAGAAGTTTTAGAAAAGATTATTTAATTATTAATTATTGTATAAATACACACCTGGACCCCCCCTCCACCGCCAAAAGATCCTTTTGGGGATTCAGCAAGTCAGAAAACATAAAAGAACAAATTATAGTACGATTTAAATTATAGGATGTTATGCATTTAGACTTTGTTATTAATTTAATAAAAAGAACTAAAGCAATATTATTAATTTCACATTACATCGAATCGCAAGACAAATAATTTATTTCCAGTAAAAATCTAGGCATTGAAATTTTGACTGGATTTAATACGTTCTCTGCTTAGAGAAAGTAAAAAACAGTAAAATTTAGGTGTTATAATGCTATGGCTAGTACTTCTACTAGATGAGGAAATTACCTTAAATAGCATGGAAAATGCTAAGGGAGAAAAACTGTCCAATGAGCAGTAAAGGCTAAAGATACATTTCTACAAGAAAGAGACTGTGGTTACTGGAAGACGAGTATGCCGAAGTGGCACTGAAGACGTCGAAACGAGATAAGGCAAGTGATTGCCTTAGATACTTGAAATGTACCGTAGTAGTAATAGGAGCAGTTGTTCAAAATCAGAGAACAGTGGCAAAGAGGGCTCTGAATTGAAAAAGAAAGAATGTCGATTCGTGAAAAAAGACTCATCAAGAAAGAGATAGGGGAAGTGCTTAATGTGGAAAGTAACATTATATAGTTCGGAACCGAAGTGAAGAAAGTTGAATGGAACCATCTGAAATGAAGATTTGGAGATGAAAGGAGCGTGAGAAATTTACAAACAAAACAATGTTCAGGAACACCGGGAGTAAACAGTTATACATTGCTTGCTTCAAGCCCTGCAGAATTTTAAATATTGTACAATACAGTACTATATAAACTACTATTTTAAAACTCAAAACTACATTTCCTCACTTTCAAAATGTCCACGCTTCTCAATATTTGTTTAAATTTAATTACGTGTTTATGATTTGGCGTCTTACATGCAGTATAAATATAAAAAAACAAAAAAAACAAAAAACATAGTCCATTAATATAGAATTTAGAAAGTTCACTTATGGGTACCCTTAACATTTTCAGAGAACTCCATGGCAAAAAATGAACTTTGAAAATCAGTGTGTTCCTTAGAGCTGTTTTAGATATCGCGGACAAACAGAAACCGACAAAATTGACCAGAAAGAGGAAATATCCTCTTGGGTAAAGTGGAAAGAATGACAAGTCGAAGAAAATCGTTCGGGGCAGAAATAGGTATCAGATGACAAGATAAATATTTCATGCTACGACACCAGAGGAAAACTGTGATTCCACACACTGGGCCCTAGTTATATGGTTACCCAACAGCAGACAGAACATCGTGGGAAGTTGGTGGTATACCCTGAGAGCGTCCAGCCGGACCGTTTCCTTGGCAATGTGTCGCCACCACAGACACCGCGACCGAGCCAGGTATAAAATATTAACGGCAATGGGAAGAGCCAACCATTATGTGGTACTGGAACGGAACCAATCCGGCGAATCGCACGCGTGTTTGACACGAGATTATCCTTTAATGCCTTTATTACATGAGTTTTAACGTAATTTCAAATTTGGGTAACGTTACTGCCAACAGCGCGTGTTATGGCTGCCATTACTCAGCATTAGCCCATCACTTTGCATGCTAAGTGCTACATGGGGTTGCACTTCAAACTTGATGATATCAGCAATTTACTGTAAACTCATTTAGCCTTTTAAACCACTCTCAAAGTAGCCACATCATCACACTTTCCTTTTTATTAACTTGATAATATCATAGGATTAAAATACGTCCGATTCAATTCAAATCTAATCAAATAAAACATGTAACCGAAAATGTTATTTTTAGGTTTGATAAATAACTGATTTTCAGAGTTGCAATGCGCTACACTCGTACAAAAATAAAAACGATTTATTCAATTATTTTATATGTGTGGATTTATTTCCCAATAATAACAAGTAATGACGTATTCTTAACATTTTACTAGTGTTATAATGCCCGTTTTTGCTGCATACAGGCGTTGGACGTGATTATACATATATTTTGGGAAACAAACATTCTAGGGTACCTCCCCGGCATTTGCCAGTTATGAGGACTGAAGAAAACCTGGGAAAGCCCTGGCAGGAGAAAGTTCCTGGCGGGATTTGAACGTGGACTTCCCGTTCACAAGTCTGTATCTGAGAGCCATTGTATTGTAAGTCACATTTTACTGTTTTTACAGGAGAAGGGGAAAAAAAAAAACAAAATTAGTAAAACAGCACTATTTTCAAGGTCTATTTTTTTTATTTATTGCTTCAAAATTTATTACCACGATGCATTTTACCTTATTCTATCAAGTCAAGTACTATAACAGCAATGTTTTTAGCAAGATACAACATTAAATAAACATTAATATAAAACAGTGTACTTAAGATTGTATAGTTCCAAGCTTTAAAACCTATTTTACGGATTTAAGATGATCAAACACAATACATGGACTAAAAAACTAATATTGCATAATCTTACCTCATGCATACTTAACATTGTTGAAGCAATTATGCCAGTATGAGATTAAAAAATATGTACAACTCTTAAACAAGACTTTGGAAAAATCTTATTCTATATAATATTAAAGTCAATGTTCATTTACAGGAAAGTCAGCTAAGTCATTCTGATGTGGTAGGTTTTTGAAGTAATCTGTGTATTCTTCTGGAATCCACTGCAACAATTTAAAAATGCCATTATATTTTACTTTAGTTATGGGCTTCTTTCGATCTCTGACGAGTGGTATATTTGAAGGTAAGTGAGCTGAAATCGCTTGTTCCTTCGAATATCAACTATGTGAAATACATCTTCATCAAAAGCTGTTTATGCTTATACTATCCTATGTTCCCATTTCGCATTTGAAGGTGCACGATTTTAGAAAATTTAACATTTTCACCAGTAAAGTCCCTTTTTCGGTTTACAAATAGGTGTTGATATTGCAATAAAGCTGCTGAAGTTCTTAAAATCCTCTACCTCCATCCTCAGAATATTAATGTTTTTCCCACTTTGTTTGACAAGTATGCAATCGTTACAAGTGCAAATGTTGTATTTAATTTCTTTTTCCTCCTCTCTATTAGACTGTGAATACTGTCAACCTTTATGTGTGTGTGGCCTTTAAGCAAAAATTTATATCTCTTTCAGATTTTCTCCTATAGCCATCAACAACAAAAATACTTCACAATCACTGCATGATTTCGATTTTGACAACAGTTCTGACCAAACTGTCAAAATTTCCACTTTCCTTTCAATTACTTCCTCTGCTATCCATTTCAAAAAACATGAGGCCGTCTCATTTCCACCCGGACCTCCTGTGTTTTCATGATGCATCATGCCGAAAGAAGTCTTAGAAACTGGGTCCTGTATTGTAGGTATAATATGATGTCCACAGCTTCCTCAAATAAAAACTCTGAGAATTAGTGAGCAATGGTGTTGGAAGACAACCAGTTGGTTACTGCATGATGCAGATTGTGTAATTGCGGGCACTTTTTTTTTTCTCTGTCTCTTCATTTTCATTGAAGTTAGTCGGAAAGCATGTAGATGTGTCGCCTTGTAAGATGTCATACGGTCGGTCGCTGCTACGAAGTTGGGGATTTGCAAGTAGTTGTAATGACGCAGGGTCATAGTTAGCAATGTTATAATTTTCATTACATTAATTTTCATCATTCACTTCCCCACAGGCCTGAGAATATTCAATTCTTCATTTAATATTGGCAGAGCTTCATTTAGAATATCTGTAAAATACAGTAATAGAATTTTGGTAAGTGAACAAACGAGTTTAAAAGAAGTACATCCAACACCAATTAAAATGTTGGGGCTATTATTTTCTCCTTAATAATTTTTACCTGATGACTCATTAATTAAATGTGATATTTCCAGCTGCTGGCTCTCGGGAACATCAATAAAGAATCCTAAAATTGAAAAAATAAAGAAATAAAAAATGATTAGAATTCAAGTACTGAGAACGTAGTGTATTATAGGCAAATTAATGTGTAACTTTTGTATGTTAAATTATAGCCTTACGTTTCCGAAGTTCCTCGTTAGTGGTGAGTGGATTTTCAATACCTTCAGTAGCCGCAACTATTTCTAGTGTCTGTTGAACCGCACTTTGTGCACCTGAATTAATCAGCTCTAAAATAAACATTTTAAGGCACAAACAGCTGTTTAATTGTTTTATTTGTATGCACATATTTAGAAACTATTATGAATACAACTTGCAAATAATATTAGTAATGTCACGAGTTACTTCTAAATCTACAATAATTTATACATGAATCCGAAGTGACGATAGAATTTATCTGTAGCATTTGGAAATCAAGAGTAGTATTTCCTAGGATTGTTTTACAAAGTTATTTAATAAAGTGAAGTGTTTCAAGAAAAGCATATTAATACTCTGAGCGCATCAGGATATTACAGAACCTTCACAAACTGCAAAAGATAAAAGAAATATAGTGATATACAATTCTCTATGTAACAGCTATGTAAGGAGGAAGTGGTAAAGAGATTTCGATAAACATTGAAGTCACAGTGAAACCGTTATAAATAATATTTTCTTTGCCTTTTAATACAGCAAGTTCAACAAGCATTCTTCTTCTGCTAGCCATGTCACGCTATTAAATAATGTAACCATATGATTGGTGTTGTTGACTTCATAGTCAATAAATGGAGATAAGCGTTCTTGCCAAGGTTCATCGATGTAGGCATTGAATGAACCAAACTATCTTATGTGGACTAGCAATAATCATAGAAGCCCTGCTGTTAGAGCATGCAAATCTTAAGTCTTTTTCAGATACTTTGTCATTAAAGAGTGAATGGACTTATAATCATATGGTCCTCAATATCTCACCTTCTATCAAAACTCCAACATACACGATAGTATGGCTCTAAAGAGAATTGTTTTATCGATAATGGTGCCAAAATCTCAATTTTCCATTTTTTTGGACCTACGATAGTATGGCCCTCAGGTGCGGAAGTCTTTAAGTCTTAAAGAATTGGCAACTGTCAGCTGCATGGCATCTTAATTACTTTCTGTAAAAATTGTAGTGAGCTATGAAGTAGGTGTATACACAAACACCTCTATCTTTCATTTGTTTAAAAATACTAAATAAAGAGGACAATCATAATATTTACAGGAAATATAATTTTTGCAAGCTTTTGAAGCTATTGGTTACTTCCTGTAACTCCCTAGTGGAGTATAGAGTGTTGTTACGACGTGTTTTTTGATCGGATTGGAATCTCTAGTTTGTGAGCCATGGTGTCGAAGGATTGGCTCGTCGCCTACAGATGGCACTGTAGGGCAAAATCAAGACTTGTGGACGTGCAATGGCGGAATTTTGTCCACAAACCTTCTTCTTCAATGTATAGGGTTATTTTACAATTTGCAAGAGATCGCCCGCCGGTTTTATTTCCCTTCCGAAAGAAGCCATGCTAAGGATTTTTGCCTCCGAAAGAATCGATCACTCTCAGCCAGGTTTCAACCTGAAATCTTGGGGTTTAGAGCCTAACCAGTGCACCATGGAGGATGATACGTTTTTCAAGGATGAATACTTAAGATTATACAGATATGTAACGGTAACCTAGTTGAGAGGAAGCGATTGGTTCATTCACACTTGCAAGGTCCATGTGTAATGATCAACTTTTTGTTACGTTTTCACTTTAAATAGCACCCCATAGTGAGGGTGTGCGTAATACAACAATTCTAATGAAGCTGATATTTCTGCTACTAGTTAATATGAAAAAGTTTATTCATATTTCAAAACACAGCTTACAAAAAGTCTTGTTTTGATTATATGTATTTAAACATCCTTGTAAGGCCACCTTTAGAAATGTTTGCAAGAAGAACAATTTCTGGCTGAGAAGCTCTCCTAAATCACTGTGGAGGAAGCATTTATGGTTGCATAGAGCATAAACATCTCATACTTAAAAAAATCTGATGTATTCCATTCACATGACTTTCTCTACATCTGTGACAAATTATTATTAATAAACTATTCTTCTAACTACCTCATGCTACTCGAGATAAACATTAGCAGAAACGGTCTTATAACTCAGATCCTTTTAAGTAGCTATAAGGGAATACACTAGGCTAAACCTGCAGACAATTTTTTTAAAATGTGGTTGCTATGGAATTGAAATCCGTTGGCTCAGGTGTTGACAAGTTCCTGTATGATAAAAGTTAAAAGTATTTTAGGCCTTTTGATCTCAAGGTCGCGGATTTCAAACTCGATCAAGACCTATGTTTTTTTAAGTGTTTTTAAAAGCGACAGTCCCATGACAGATTCACTGACATGTAAAAGAACTCTTGTGGGTCAACATTCCGATATGAGGTATAGATATGATCTGGCAGTTGACAGCGTCGTTAACAAACAAAATAATGCTTTTAATTTAATTGCTTTGAAAACAATGCCTTCCACACAACTACCAGTAGCCAGTGAAGAGTAAGAACATGAAGACTTAGACAAGTTTGATACAAAAATGGAATTAACTTCTTTGTTAGTGTTGCATCGTTTTATTACACAATATCGGAACACTTACAAACAATGCATTTCGCTATTAGTATTTAACAGCATGGTCTGCTATATTGCTATTTGAAGATTTTGAAACTTCAAGATCCTTAAATATACGAAAATTGACCAAAGAGTTCTTGTAATTTATTATCCATTTCAGAATATCCGAAAGCTCAATCAGTAAACATTTAAGTTACCATTGTCTTTTTCCTCTCATATGCTTCCAGTTATTCTATAATAAAGAAATTTACATGGTACATCTATTTACAAGTTTCCAATATTGAAAAGGATACCTCCTGTAAGTTTTCAAAATTGAAACTCCCATGTTTTCACACTGGTTTTGAAGGAGGACAAGAATTTCAGAATATGGGAATTAAAATTTTTTGCTTCCATTTAGAAGATTTCTATTCCTTAAAGTCTTATCAAACGGCAAACATTTTTAAGAAAATTACGGTATAAACACTTGAATAAATTAAAGCTGGACTTGTCCAAAAAGACCGCCAAAAGGCAGTATAAACATAAACTAATATTTCATATATTTTCGATAATTGTCATATTGTCCTAAGCACCTCCTAAACAGCAAAACTTAAATCAGACTTGAGAAATTAACTTGTCATATATACCTGTCAGAGTCTTTTGAGATAGTGCGAGGAGATAAGAACGATAGGTGACTGTGTGAGGGGTGTGTTACGTAAAACGGCCTTTCTTCCCAAAATAATTAAATTTTTGTTGGATCGGTATCCCAGGGGTGTATTAGATCGGTATATGAGGGGCGTATTAAGTAAAAAAGAACTCCACCGGCGATTTTCATAAAAATTAGCGAACTGGGTACAGCAACCTTGTAGTTGGTTGCACTATCGCTAAAAACTCTGACCAAAGAATATGTTTGTCTGTGATGTACAACTGCATATGTAAGATTTCTACCTTTACTAGTTTGCACATTTCATTTTTGGTTGTATTTAGCGACCGCTCTTACTGCATACAGCACATAGGCGGTGGACAGTGATGAACAATGCAACACAATGATAATTGGGAAAGAAAATACGCAAAGGAAACGTTTCAGACTAAATTTGAGGTGTCTGCCAAACAGTTATCAGTTGTGATGACTGAGGAAACTCTGTCAGTGGCCGGTCCTGGCAGAATTTAAACAATAGAATCCCTGTCGACCTCTATCTGTTTGGCCGTTAACCTGTCTTTCTAGTAAAATGTTTCCTCAGAAGTTAAAGTTTAAGTATATGCATACGTCGGCGTGATGCAAACGAATCTTGGAAATGCTGTGATGTTACGTAGTGAATCCGATCATTTCTTCAGTTATTGCAGTGTCAAAAGTTCAAATAACTTTCAAACATACGCCTTGCAATGCGTCAAACTGCAATTTCCTGTTCAAATGTAAATAATCGCTAAACTTGTGAAAAATATAATAAAATTCACATGATATTTACATTCACTTACTTGCTAAAATACACGTTCGCTGTAGTTTAGCCGGAGAAACTAAATGATGTTGAGGATTTGTTTACCTTGGGTTGCCGCGGAGAGCTGCATGATGGAGAGCGTTGAAACCGTTGTTGTTGGTGAGCATGATGTCCGCGTTGTGGTCCAACAGCAGTGTTAGCATGTCGTCGCGCTTCTTAGAGATGGCGTCGTGCAGTGGCGTATCACCTTCCGAATCCTGCACATTAAGAATATAACACATATTACATCTCTGGTCATTAACATTCAAAGATCAGCTGTAAACAGAGGGTACACAGTATAGTGTGATCTGATCTACTGTATTTCAGTGAGGACTCTAAATATCCATATTCATTCAAGCTACACTGCAAAAAACTGATGAAAACATTTTACGAAGTTTGCAAACTTTTTGGCCTTTCTATTTGGTTTTAGGCATTTAAAATCCATACAGAATTACAGAAATACTCTTATAATTTAAAAAAAAATACACACACAAGAAACATTTAGGTTTTAAATGGCAACAGAAATAAAATATTTTTTTCTTTATATTGACAAATTTCGGAAATTTTGATTCTTTCATAAATGGCACAAACGAATGTGATTAAAATATTGCACAATAAATGTATTTATATGACAAAATGTATATCTTGAATCTTTTGGGAATAGCCTCTAGATGATTTTTTCTGAAAATTTGCATTAACTGGTAAACTGTAAGAATAGAGTAAAACTTACTACACCAAATATGTAGATCTCGTTAAAACACATACTTTCTGTAATATACGTGTGTGTGTGTGTGTGTGTGTGTGTGTGTGTGTGTGTGTGTGTGTGTGTGTGTGTGTGTGTGTGTGTGGGGAGCTGAGGTACTCCGTATTGATTTCAAATTTCAAGCGGGAATTTGTCAACTCCTAGCCAAATATTCAAGGGAATTTTAATCATATAGGAACCAGCTTTTGACATGTTTGTCTAGCGCTTTAGCCTATAGTACTCCCTTATTTCTCTTCTACTTACAAGGGAGCAAGTGAATGGAACACATAAGATATTTACTTTCTCTACATGTACAATGTACATAGTGTATAGTGTAATGCACAAGGTATTGTAATCTCGGCCGAAATCTATGTTTTAGGTGCCCTGAATCCAAACAAAGCATTTTTGACCGTGCGCGCGTGCGTGGACAGCATAGCTCAAAAACGAAAAGACCGTTAAATACCAAATCTTAAGTTTAAGATATTTTTAGGACAAACGAAATGTGTATTGTGGAAATAGCCTCTGAAGACCTATTCATTCAACATTACTTTTATATAACTGGCAAACCGTAAAGATATACAAAAACTTACTACACAAAAAATTTAAATATCATTAAAACACACAATATTTGTACTATACTTTTTTTTTTTTTTTTTTTTTTGAGTTACCTGTTTTCGAGATATTTCGGATGATTGGTTTCAATTTTAGCGACTTAAAACTTTCTCAAACGGGAAGACATCTTTCTTCTCGTTTCTCGTTTGTTTATTCCTGGCAAGCAAAGAGATAGAAATTTCAATTGTTTCATATAGCGACCGGCTTTTATACGACGAGACTATCGCCTTAGCCCGTACAATTTTTTATTTCCCTTCTAATTACAAGGAAGCTAGTAATAGCTTATCATGATGTAGATAACAGATTAATATTTTGAATAAAAGGTTTATTTACCGAACTGCTAGAGGACATCATAAGAATGGAACACGTTGGATTTTTTCCCCCCTTCTGCTTACCAGGAACCAAGTATTATAAAGAAAATTTCTGGTAATGTTAATCTCGATAATCATGAAATAGATCGAAGAAAGCTTTTTAACAATATTTTGTTACAGAGATGTAGAAAAAATCGTGTGAATGGGATACATTATAATTTTTTTTCAATTACTTTATTTAAGATGCGTGAAATCCTGGATAAATCCGAGTTACAATCAATTAGAGCAGCAAAATAAGCAATTCAACATGGAGCTGTGTCAACGTCTATGAACTTTCTTTGCCACCTTTCAGCCATCTTCCGACCTACAACACAGAATGGGAAAAGTTTGGAGTGACACTCATAAGCATTCTCTGATGTTACATACACACAGCAGTACTAAGTGAGCTAAGGGACCGCAAATACAGCTTACAAAGCAAACATTCAAGTTGTTTTGAGACGAAAATATTCAGTCTGCAATAGCTGATCGAGGGGAGACCAGTACAGCAAGCAGTTGCAAGCATAAAGTTGCACCAACAAAGTCCTGTGAAGTAGACAGGCGATTCTCCATGTAAAACTGAGTGCTTAAGAACGATTGAAAAAAGTTCACTATCTATGCTTTAAACGAACATTATTAATACTGCGCATAGTTTATTTGTATATTTAATTATATTGATAGTCTTTCTAAAATGTGTAAATAAACTTGATGATAGATTCCTAAAATGAAAACTTTCATATTAAGCATATCGCTGCAAAAGTGTCTGGAAAGTTGCGCTAAGGGAACCTTTAAAATCATTGAAAACAAGCGGAAGAGGTTATCTGTCGGAAGTGTTTGGAGGAACCTAAGCGATTTCCAATAGATAAAATGCCGCGATTGCAGCTGCCCGGGTTACTCATTCGCTGCACTTGCTTCTCACTCTGGAACCCACCTACGTCATTTCCTCACGGGATGGATTTTCTGGATTCGTTCGTTACATTGATTTATTTTCCTGGAGAGGTTGACAGCACACTATTTTGCTGCAGGGTTGGGGGAGGGAGGGTGGTTAATGCCATCGAGTTAGATCTGGTTTGATGGAAGGCTACATTTCCTATATCACGCTTTCGGCAATATCATATTGAAACATTTTCTGTTTACCGTATTTCTTCGTGGATCATTGCGCACAGTATTAATCTAAAAGAGACGATGCTTTGTATTGTAGTTATTATTATTATTATTATTATTATTATTATTATTATTATTATATAGACCCGCGTTATAACAAATTTATTAACATTACATGTTTACTGATATGTTTAAGAAGGAAATTAACTTGTTCAATAAACAAACAAATAAATAAGAGTATTCAGTTGTCACGATTGATTATTGCTTGTGCAGGAATTGGAATCGTCTCCCAAATTATAAAGTTATTAATATTCTTAAATCTAAAAATGAAGATACATGTGCAGAATTCCAAAAGATACATTAAGAGAAGAAGCACATTTAAGTTATTTTCCTCAGCTAGTGACAAAAGTATACTTTAGTATGAGTATTTGAAGCAGTGGAAGGAGAAATAAGACTGCGCATGGGGCTATCCCAAAGTGCCGCCACACGTAACTGTCCTGGACACGTCAACCTTTTTCCTACCTTTGCCCTTTCTCAAAAGACTGAAAAGGAATGACAGGACTGATATTTTCTTTTAAGGCTTATTTCGGAAAATATTATTTCATTAAAAAAATTATTCTTAAAATATATATCCTTTTAACCACTTTACGTTAATTCAGAATACAATTGGTTTGTCACCGTAAATACAAAGGAATAAGGAAGAACTCTAGGCTAAAGCGATAGCCAACTCTTTTAAAAGTTGGTGGTTATGTGATGGATTTTACTTTGCTTGGCCAAGAGCAAGAAAAGAGCTTTTCTTTTCTTTCTTTTTTCTCTTTTTCTTTCTTTATTATTCTCCTCCCCTTGTTCCAGTCTTTTAACTGCATGGTACTATGGCGGCATTTCCCTGTTGAATATAGTGCTTATCGGCAATGGTGTTAACTCCTGTACTGAAATCATTAGGTTTCTATTCATCTTTAATTTTAATTATTAGATCACACACATTCACACCCACGTTCATACTTCGAAAGTCTGGGGAGGATAGGGAACAATCTGGGTTAAAGAAAAATGCCTTCCCCCCAGCTGGGAATCGAACCCAAGGCACAGAAGTCAGATGCTCTACCAACTGAGTTACGGGTCACTTGGGGAAAAGTATATTAAATTTAAAGTCAATAATAAGGAATATTTCGGAAATGGCTAAATCCACAAAACATGTATTTAACATAATGCGTCTCCTAACTATATCTACACTTTGTGTGCAGAAAGTTTTTCCCCTCCCCCCCTCTCTCTCACACGATTTTCCAGGTATGTAAATGTAATCCAGAATGAAGACTACTTCAGAGAACATTCTCAGAAAATGCACGATATATATTTTATATATGCCATTTATAGCTTTTATATATGACATGTTTATCGAAATCGTTAGATATATTTTTGACAAATTCGAACATTTCGAAAAATCTTCCATTTTGAGATAAGCGGATTTTCTCGATAATTTTCTTGTATCACTTTTGGAAAATACCAGGGTTGGCATTTAACAGACTTTTTCGTTTTTGAGTTATGCTGCCGCCCCCCCCCACACACACACACACACACTTGCTTTCTTTTTAGAATCAGGGGTCCTCAAAATATGAATTTGAGGTGAAATTTTGGTATCAAATTTTTGGGTGGAACACAATAATACCTACTATTCACGTATGTACATTCTACTGGTAGAGAAAATAAAAAACTTACATACGTAGGAGTAGAATGGCCAATTTAGCCCATGATTTCGGGAAAGTTTTCCGCTATAATTATTGATAGGCACTATTGTTAGGTACAGCAGTTTTGGTGTAATTACAGCATATGGTTTCTTTCTTTACAATATGTGCGGGTTATTACTTTGAACATCTTTTGCTGCGACACTTTGGTGTTTATAAAATCCACATCATCATGGCCTTTAAAACCCCAGCCGATAATACCTTTTGGTCAAAAGAAACTTACAATTAAGAAAATAATACTTCTTGATTAATAAACAAACTGCATAAAAGTAGATCAGTGTACATCATATAAAACATCATCTGATGTGTCACATTAATGGCTTTCTCTACCCATTCAAGAGTGTTGTTTTTTACTCGGGGCCAATCTGTAAATACAGTACGTCTAAGTATAAGTGGTACCTTTTTATCCACCTGCTCATTCTATCGTGTGTGGGATCCTGCATTCTCTGAGTGTTTAATTTTTACTGCAGATTTAAAAAATATACATAATACTTGTAGGTATATTTATTGTTGCAGTCATGCAATAAAATCATACTTCAATAGTGAAATGTTATTATTTAAATCTTACCGTATTTACTTCCCTTTATTTATTAACATTAGCTTATGATCTAAGTAAGGCAGCATTTAAACAAAACTCTTTCATTGCAGACAGCCATATTATCTCAGCTGTTGATTGGTTTAATCAACACTACCAAATATGACTAAACGATAACCAGTTCGTCGAGGCTAGCGCGGTCGATCTTGAACTGTAAATATGTCTAGGTATTATTCATTCTGGTCAAAAAAGTAGTAATCAATAATATGGGCTTGCAGAAACTCGGAATTGTAAGTACTACACTTGGTCTCATTCAAACTACTTCCTCATTCTACAAAGATCACTTGCCGCAATTTTATCACAGTAAACAGAGTGGCGCAGATAAAAGTAGTCCTTAAAAGTATAAAGAAAATACACTGAGATTACAGAAACGAAGAGCTGAAATGGACTTACCTTTATATACCATGAAAAATACAGTGAAAACTGTGATGTCTTCCATTCAAATGAACTTCTCTACATCTCTGCAACAAATTATTGTTAAAAAGCATACGCTTCTATTTACTTCAAGCTAATCGAGAAAAGTAGCAGAAATAGTCTTATTACTTACTTCCTTGTAGTAGAAGCGAAATAGGGAGTACCATAGGTAAAAGTGATAGTCAACAGCTGGTTGCTATGTGATTGACGTTCCCATGTTTGTACGGACAGGAGTTGACAAATTCCTATATGAGAAAAGGTAAGCTTTTCAAAGCTGAAACCAAAAACAAGGGATAGCTCAAAAACGATCAACTACACGAAAAAACTATATACGAGTATAACGAATTGTGTGTTTTAACGTGTTCTAAGTTTTGGTCCATCTCTTACGGTTTACAGTTATTCAAAATTCCGTAAATTTTTTCCAGAACAACGTAGTCTTCAGGGATTATTCTCAGAACATTCAAGATATACAGTTTATTTGTCAGGTAAATTGCTTTAATATTCGATATTTTAATAAAAATCGTTAAAGCCACTTTTGAGAAAATAAAAATGTTCGAAAAAAGTTCCATGCAAAGGGTAGTTGGGGGTTGGGGGATTTTTCTCAAAATTTTCGTGTCGCATCCCTGGAAGATACTAAACTTAAAAACGAAGTTTGGTATTTTACCGACTTTTCGTTTTTGAGTTATCGTGTTCACAGACACACGGACACACACACACACGGACCTTTTTCCGAAAATGTTTTTTTTTTTTTGGATACAGGGGACCCTAAAACATATATTTCCGATGAAATCTCGGTATCGAATTTTTGGGTGGAGTGCAATACCTTCTCTATACACTATGTACATAGTGCGTATAGAGAAAGTAATAAAGGTATTTTTGCTTTCTCTTCCACATATATAAAATAAGCGGAGAGGAATTATACTCCATCCAAAAATTCGTTAGTGAGATTTCACTGAAAACACGCGTTTCAGGCTGCTTTAAACTAAAGAAAATAAAAGAAAAAAATATCTGATGTGTTCCATTCACATGACCTACCTTACCTGTTCTGCAAACAAAGTATTCTCACAAAAGTTTATTCTTTTATCTACATGATGATAATCGATATAAACATTAGTAGAAGTTGCTTTATTACTTGCTTTCTTGTAAGTAGAAGGGAAATAAGGGAATGTACTAAGCTAAAGCGATAGACAAATACTTAAAAGTTGGTTGCTATTTGTTATAATTGAAACTGGCTCTCTTTGCATGGACAGGAATAAAACGAAAGAGAGATTCAACGAATGAGGACTTATCGTCTAAGAAACATTTGGTATATGATATGCCAGTTATATAAAAGTCTTTCAGAATTGCCATCAGAACCGTTAGACCCATTTTTGAGAAAATCAAAGTTTTAAAAATGTTTCCATGAAAAGGGCAATTTTCCTCAAAAACCTCGTGTCGCATCCTTGGAAGATACTAACTAAACGTATGTACCAAGTTTGGTACTTTACAGAATTTTTGTTTTTGAATATTCACAGACACATGGACATACACATACGGACACACACGAACCTTTTTCTAAAAATGTTTTATTAGGATACAGAGGATCCTATAGAGTATTTCCGGTGAAATCTCGGAATCGAATTTTTGGGTGAAACCTTCTCCAAACACTATGTGGTGCAAAGAAAGTAAAATTTCCATATAAAGAGTACCTTGGAGTGGGAGGTGTTTCTTGAAAATCTTCTTGTCGCACCTTTTTACTTTCTCTATAGGCACTATGTACATAGTGGATAGAGAATGTATTGCACTCCACCAAAAAATTCGATACCAAGATTTCACCGGAAATATATGTTTTAGGGTCCCCTTTATCTAAAAAAAGCATTTTCGGAAAAAGGTTCGTGTGTGTCCGTGTGTCCGTGTGTCTGTGAACACGATAACTCAAAAACGAAAAGTAGGTAAAATACCAAACTTGGTATTTAAGTTTAGTATCTTCCAGGGATGCGACATGAAGATTTTGAGAAAAATCCCCCCACCCCCAACTACCCTTTACATGGAACTTTTTTCGAAAAGTTTGATTTTATCAAAAATGGCTCTAACGATTTTGATTAAAATTTTGTATATTAAAGATATTTACCTGACAAATAAAATGTATATCTTGAATTTTCTGGGATAGCCTCTAAAGAGTAGTTTATTCTGGATGAATTTTACTAAATTTTGAATAACTGCTAAACCGTAAGAGATGGACAAAAACTTACTACACAAAACATATAGAGCACGTTAAAACATACAATTTATGTTACATACATTTTTTTCGTGGAGTTCGTCGTTTTTGTGACATTCCTTATTTTTGGTTTCTGCTCTGAAAAACTTATACGTTTCTCATACAGGAATTTGTCAAATACTGTCCATACAAACAAAGGAACTTCAGTGACATAGCAACCAGCTTTTGACTATCATTTTAACCCATGGTACTCCCTAATTTCACCTCTAATTACAAGGAAGCAAGCAATATGGCTATTTCTGCTAATGTTTTACTGATTAGCATGAAGTTAATAGAAGTAAAAGCTTTTTAAGAATAATTTGTTGCAGGGATATAGAGAAAGTCATGTGAATGGTACACATAATATTTTTTTTGTTTCGGTAGTTTTTAACGCCCTCATTAACTACTTATGGCACCGCAGGCGGTGACACTGATGATACATGAATGATGATGGAGCACCGGTGGAATGCGATGGCGAGGGAAACCGAAGTACCCGGAGAAAACCCGTCCCAGCGCCGCTTTGTCCACCACAAATCTCACATGCTGTCGCTTGGGATCGAACCCCGTCTAGATGAGAGGCAAGTGGTGTCGCACCTTTGGAAAACACTCAACTTGAAACGTAATTTTGGCATTTTTGACACGTTGTTTTTCCTTTCTCTACATGCACTATGTACATAGTGTATAGAGAAGGTATTGCATTCCACCCAAAAATGTATAAGAGAAGGTGTCGAAAACGACCCCCTGCAGCATCTAAGCACGTTTAAGCATATTTTGATACACCCGGTGTAAAGTTTGATATCAATAGCGGCAACTTCACAGCTGATGCTGTCTTTCAATTTCTGTATTGTGTGTGCTCTTCAAGTGTCCCTATAGGAAAAAATCTCATGTTTCTAGATCCGGCGAAGTGGTGGCCACAATTGTTTGCTGACAATTCGTTCCTCAGAGAAGCCTCACGGACTTGTTCCAGATAGCTTAGACGTCACCTGTGGCATGTTGCCCCATCTTACTGAAAGAATAGTATCGTCTTTTATATTCAGTACGTTGAGCACAAAATCTTTAAAAAAAAATGTGCATATAAGCAACCGTATCGAGGGGGAGTCAAAAAACATCGGTCCAATGATGCGCATTCCTGTTACACCCTACCAAACGCCAATTTTTTCATCGTGGAGTTGTTGCTGACACACAATGTTGATGTCATTCAAAAGCCGGTGCTGAAATCTACTCGATTGCTGTCCATCCTTTACATGATATGGCTTCAAATTAAAACTTGTCAATATCCGCTGACAGCTCTCTTACACGCGCCTGGTGGGTATATTTTCGTATAGACTTCTTTGGGCTCTGTATAATTCTTCGGCGAATGTCTACAATAACTTCTAGGGTGCGAACTGAAGGAATTCTTTGTGTTTTACATTTTGCACAGAACCGTATTGCTCCCTATGATGGTAGTCCTCTATTCGGATACTTGACTCCAAAAATTTAGCGAATTTTCTTAATCGAATCTCTTTTCACATACGCTTCCACAATTTCAATTCTTTCTTCTATCGAGAAAGTCCTTTTGCAGAACGCAAAGAGAAACGTCTAACTTCACTGATGAAATACACTGAAATGCTGACACAAGAATGCTAACACTCGATAAATGCATAAAATGTCCATCGTTGTAGCAGTTGTTGAGCATGAATATGTACAGTAGTCGAACCAAATATTACATTCGCATTCAAAGGGGAAGCGGACTACTTTTAACTGCGCCACTCTGTAATATTTAAATTTAATGCTTAAAATAGTAACAGTCAAACTGTAATAGCTTTCAGTGCATGTTTGATTTTTGTCACAGCCCTGTGTTGAGCTCAGTTTTGGAATAGCGAGCATAACAGTGACGCAGGGTGGCGCTGATAGCATTGGTTTAAATATATAAGACGAGGTTTTAATATTCAACACAAAGTTTGTAAACAACAGCAGCGTACATCGTATGATGACTGGTAGAAAGTTTGTTGTACAACTCCCAGAAGAGAACACAGTTGCTTCGTACATTAAACACGACAACTCTTTTACACCAGTGGGATAACAGAACAGTTTTCTTTTCTAGGAGTTAACTTCATACAAAATTCAAGTTCTAGTTTTCCTTCCTTCTTAGTCTTTCTTTTGTTTCCTCATTGTGTTGCAACATCTTAACTACTTCATTGCCCATTTATAAGAGTTTTCATCACTGTAAATAAACTGACTTTTTGGGTGGAAGACAATACTTAATCTGCCTACAATGTAGAGAAAGTAATGCCAACAATTGAGAATCTGGAACTGGTAGATAACTATTAATTAGCTGATTATAAGGTATTTAAAATTACTTGAATTATATTTATTACATAATATTCCTGATATTTTAGACATTATAGACCTTTATAAATCCTGGCTTTATGAATGGATTAACATGGAAGAGGAGTGTACTGCTATTAATTGCAGTTGACCGTCATGGACGTGTTTGGTCTGCTAACATCTGCAGATTAAATTTAACTTAACTATATTTGTACTTCCGGCTAACTAGCACGCAGTTCCGTTCACTCTACGGCTTAATAGTGGTATTCTTTTTGTTGTTCTTCTACTAATCCACTTTTATTCCCATCTTTCTAATTCTCTCTTCTTGTACCTCCTTCCCTTGTCTCTCTCTGTTCTAAAGTACATGTTATGTGATGTTTTAAAAACCAGGAATATCTTCTTTCGGACGATGTAATATAAATTAAAATCTGAGAAGATGATTAAAAAACCTACACGATGAAGAGCTTATTTTTTGTGCTTGCAATGTTTCCCTTGGTAATGAAAAAACGTAAATGAAAGATACAGAATGGACAACAAGAAATTAAGTTATTTATGGATGCTCGCTAACTGCAATGGCTCTTAGGATCCCATTCCATATACGGCGTAAATGACCGGAAATTTTGTTCAGAGGTTTCCATCAGACTTGACGTTCTTTTACGTGCCTTAAATCTCCGTCAGGGAACAAACGGCTTTACTTTCCTTTCGAAGGGCATCATACTAAGGATGCTAACATCCGAAAAAACAATTCATCGCCCTCAGCCGTGGCCTCGAGAACTAGAACCCAGCATGATGCAGAATTGTATGCCTAATTGGTGTATAACAATAATGGTACAAGAAAACTATTATACCAGCTTAAATACTTATCCAAATGAAATGTAAATAAACATCTCAGAAATTATTTGACTATTAACATATATTGCTTAACTTTTTTCATAAAATTAGATACGCGAGTGGTATTTTGAGTGCCCCTTTTGAATTGGTGACCCATTAATCACCCACCAGTAGAACTCCATGATAAATATTTCCAAGTGAAATCTAAGGTATGTTACGTACGAAGTCTCAAAGTATTAGATTGTGTTCTTAATGGGCAGCAGTTATAAGCGAGTTCTTTTATGTTGAGGTTACAATTCCAAAATCGAAAACTACCCTAACCATTTTCAATATAGTACATATAGACTTGTTACCTGAAAGGAATTTTAGTACGAGTGTTGCAAATACGATACCTACTAAACAAACACAAAGTACGCAGATTACTGTGTCAGTTGCTCTTCACGACGCAACACAAGGAAAGAAGAATTAGAAACAAACATTGTAATATTTGGCCTGTGCCATGAAAGTTAAATGGGTCGCGTTCGGATATTGACTTCCCACTCCAACAATGTGGATGGTACTAAGATGAATTTCCACTCATCACGACTTTGAGATTTCTGGAGAAGTTTCCCTTGATTACATATTTTATATCGCACATAAGCTTATATTACTTTACCAAAGTTTCCCTTTGCTTTTAGTTAACAAGGTTTTCTTAATATTACGGACCACCCCTAAGTCTGCAGTTACTTAACTTAACTGGGAAACATTTACGTTCCATAAGGCGGTAATCGTGTTTTCAATTTATGTTGCTCCTTGATGTACTACGTGTGGAGGTTTCCGTTTTTTTATCTACCTAGAGTATAAACTCGAACTAAAGCAATAAACCTGATGCTTCAGCGGAACTGGGATATCGGTTTATCACCTCAACGTTAATGCCGAAATTAATATCAGGTGATTTCTTAGAAGAACTTAGTTCTTAACGTCAACATTTGCTTTCTCTAGCACGTATGTCCAATGTAGATACTGGATAAAGAAGGTATTGTATTCCATCCAAAAATTCAGTACCGAGATTTCACAAGGAATACATGTTTTGAGACCCCCTTAAATTAAAAATGATGATGTACTCCATTCACATAATATTCTTTAGCTGTTCAAATACAAAGTATTCTTACTAAAGATTGTTCTTTTATCTAATCATGCTAATCGAGATAAACATTAACAGAATTTCTTGTTTCCTAATTAGTAGGTCAATAAGGAAATACATCATGTTAAAGTGATAATCAAATCTTTTAAAAGTTCGCTATATGAAACCATTGAGGTTCGGTTCGCTTGCCATGGTCCCGTTTGAGAAAAGTTAGGTAGTTGCAAGTTGAAACCAATAATAAGGGATATCTCAAATACGGTCAACTCTACAAGAAAATCATATATGACATAAATTGTGTGTTTTAACAAGATCTACATTCTTTGTGCAGTGCGTTTTGGTCTATCTCTAACCGTTATGCAAAATTCTGCAAAACTCACTCAAAATAAAGAGCTCTTCAGAGGTTATTCCCAGAAAATTCAAAATATACATTATATTTGTGATCTTTAATATACGTTTAATCAGACTTCTGGTAATGTTTATTTTGATTACCATGATATAGATAAGAAAATAATATTTTGTACGAAAAGCTTTGTTTTTAGAACAGCTAGAGAATGTCATGTGAATGAACACATCAGATTTTTGTATCAGTCCTCGAATTTCAAAACGGATTCAATATGATAAATGATGCCACCACTCACCTATAGCGCCTTAAGCATGCCCAAAGAGATCTCGTTAGCTATACTATTCTAACGCAAGAATCCTCAGGTGCAACAGTTTTCACAAAACCAACAGAAACCATTTAACTTAACTCTTTCTCCTGTGCCTATCAATGAGT
Organism: Hymenopus coronatus; assembly: GCA_030762935.1. Classification (NCBI taxonomy): domain Eukaryota; kingdom Metazoa; phylum Arthropoda; class Insecta; order Mantodea; family Hymenopodidae; genus Hymenopus; species Hymenopus coronatus. The sequence goes on from CM060895.1 coordinate 114,162,352, forward strand.
ACGTTACTGAGATACAACAATGATATTTAGCAAACCTGCGCTATATGTTTATACGACAGAATAATACAAAATCTGCTGATATATATTTTGTGGTGTAAATATCTTTAAAATGTGGTATTTTAATCAAAGTCGTTAGAGCCATTTTAGGAAATCCAAAATTTCGAAAAATTTTCCAGGTAAAGAGTAATTTGGAATGGGGGATTTTCCTAAAAATCTTCGTGTTGCAGACAATGGACTTAAAATATTGTAACGATTTTTCGGATACCAATACAGTCGTTGATTCGCTGCTGCAAATAATTCCCTTGACGTTTCGACGCGTAGAGTCTATGGTTGCACGCCAACACTCCAGTCACTCACGACTCAGTTCACAGCACAACACTGCAATGCAGTTCTTCCTCCATTTATAGCTAGAAAATAACATCACAAAACTTCTTGGAAACTTTTTGAAGATGCTGGACGCTTCTGGAAGCCGAAGTTTGGAGAAACATCGGATCTGTTACTCGCACCACTCTTCTCTTCGTTTACGCACCCGAACTGCGATGACATCATTTGAGTTATGTATTCCACACACACACATACACACACACACAGGGGCCTTTTTCTATTTTTATTCAGGGGTCCTCAAAACATGCTATTCCGCATATCGAATTATGAGGTGGAGTACGTCTTCACTACCTACTATGTACACTGTAAGTGGTAGAGAATGTTAAAATACATTTTTGAATTCAAGGGAACTCAAAACATAAAATGTCAGTATCGAATCTTTGGGTGGAATAAAATACCTCAATTACCAGTATACATTGAACGTGGTAGAGAAGGCAGGTATTTAAAAACATTTATGTATCCAACTAACTATCTAGAATAGAATGAGAAGTAAAATTCTACATGAGAATTTCACCGGAAATACACTAAGGTGCGTGTAGATGAATACAGAACTATATATATCTAATATGTTATATCCACATGGTTTTATTTTACTTGTTATGAAAACAAACCATTCTTACACACGATTATTTTTCAATCTACTTCATCTTAATCGAGCTTAGCACTAGCAGAAATGGTTTTATTACTTAGTTCCTTATAAGTATGAGGGAAATAAAATGATAGTCAAATCTTTTAAAAGTTGTTGCTATGCTTTTGACTTTCAAATGTGGTTCTCTTTGCGCGGTTAGGAATTAAAAAACAAAATAAATAAAAAAAAATAAATAAAAACGGACAACTTCCGTTTTTAGAAATGTATAAGTATTTTAAAACTCAAATCATTAACAAGGAATATCTCGCAATTGTTAACTCTACAAAATCTGCTGTGATATGTTACAGGGTCATTAAATTATAAGGTAACCCCTCTCGCGGCCTTTCTCCACTGCGGGAGAGATCCCAGAGTCGCCGGTAAAATTGTACCGGTAAGAGCGCATTGGAGTCTTTATCTTAAACAAATGCTGAAAATATTGACCATCTGCTCCCAAACAGGCAGTATAATAAGTTAAAGATGTTCTCCCTCATTCACCTAAGCTCAGCAGCAGAAATCCCTGTGCAATCTACAAAAACTTAAGTCATAACATCATGCAAGAAATCAGAAAGATTCCTGCTGTTAAGTATAGACGTGTGAGCGGGAATATTTCCCTAAATTGTGCAACCTGTATGTGAGCAGGTCAACATTTCCGTGATTTATCTTAAAATACGTTATTTTAGTGCACCCTTGCCGGCGTCACTTTCCCGGCGACTCTCGGATCTCTCGCGCACTGGAGAGAAGCCGCGACAGGGGAATTTAATGACCAAGAGCTACATTTTTATGTTGTAAGTTTTTGTCTGTCTCTTACGATTTACCAGTTATGCAAGTCATTCCGAATGAAGAAGACTTCAAGGCTATTCCCAGAAAACTCAAAATATATGTTTTAGTTGTCACGTAAATATCTTTAATTTGGGATATTTTAATCTCAACTGTTACACTTTTTGAGGAAGTAAAACATTTTGAAAATGTTTCCTTGTAAGAAGAAGTTTGGTGGGGGGTGGGTCCCAAAATCTTCATATCGCATATTTGGAAAATATTGAATTTAAATATCAAGCGTAGTGACACTCACATTAAAACATACTAAAACACACACCCACAGGTCATATACTAAAAATGGGATTTTTATGGATTCAGGTGGTTCATAAAACATATATTTCCGGTGAAATCACGGTATCGAGTTTTTTGGATGAAATACAATAGATAGTTCCTTTATCTACTGTGCACATTGTACATACGTGCAAGGGAAAGTAAAAAAGAGAAGTCGGATATGCCACGCTGCTTATTTAAAGTTAACACCTTTCAAGAATCGCACATTTTAAATTGCACATCCTTCCTACCTTAAAGTTGCATTTATGGGATAAAATAACAGTGAAATCTGTCTAAAGCGGTCACCAGTCGTTCTTACGTAAAATTACCATTTGTACAGGTGACGATAAAATTAAGATCTTTAAAGGCTTCCTTCATCACATGCAATCGAGATAAAACGAGCAGATATGGTCTTAATACATGCTTCTTAGTAGGTACAAGTGAAATACCGGAGTATACTAGGCTAAACCGATAGTCAAGTCTTTTAAAAGATGGTTGCTATGTGATTGGAATTTCTTCGTTTGTATAGATAGGAATTGACAAAAGTATAAGCATTTTAAAACTTGAAACCAAATAACATGAAATATCTAAAACGGTCAGCCCTACTAAATAAACGTGTCTGACACAAATGATGTTTTTAATGAGATCTATATTTTTGTATGGTAAGTTTTTGTCCATCTCTTATTATTTATCACTTATGCAAAATTCATCCATAATAAAGAAGTCCTCAGAGGCTAGTCCAGAAAATTCAATATATACATTTTATTTGTGATGTAAATATCTTTAATATACGATATTTTAATAAAACATTTTAGTGCTATTTTTGAGAAAACCAACTCTCCATGTAAAGGATAGTTTGGGGTGGGGAATTTTCTTGAAAATATTCGTATCGCATCCTTGGGAGATACTAAACTTAAATACCAGTTTGGTACTTAACGGACTTCTTATTTATGAGTTTTGCTGTTCACGGAAAATCACACACATTGGCCTTTTTCCGATTTGGGGAATCTCAAAGAAAAATGTATTTCCTGTAAAACTCGGTATAGAATTTTTGGGTAGAATATAATACCATCTCTTTACACTATGTAACAAATATGTGGAATGTAACAAACATGTGTAATGTATGTTCAGTTGCTTCACAAAGGAAAAACACCTTACTATTACAAATGCTTCGTAAATGAGTCTTCACGTCCCAAAGCAAGGAAACCTACTTTTCTTGTCGTTAAGCTCCAGTTTCTACCCCGAATTTAGGATATGATAATATACCTTACGTGGAGAAAAGGGGCACAAAAGGAACAATTCTGTGATGTAAACCAATTCTGAGAATCAAAGGCAAGGCTGTGAGACGGCTTCTGGATGATGAGTATTTGTAGTGGCCGTTTTATTCAAGTGATTTTCTGAAACGTTTGTGGCCTGACCGCGGTCGTTTAGAGGAGACAATATTAATGCTATGGGAAACTCAACTGATGGCCATTTATTGAACTATAAGTTAAGGTGAACGTTTAGACTGGTTTGAATGTGTTCATTATTACTTTCTCTAGTACCTACGTACAATGTACATAATAGCCAGAGAAGGTATTGTATTCCACCCTAAAATTCGATGTCGAGATTTCACCGTTTATACATGTTTTGAGATCCTCTGAGTCCTAAAAAAGCATATTTCGAAAACGGTTCTGTGTTGTGCGTGTGTGTGTGTGTGTGTGTGTGCACAGCTCAAAAACGAAAACAATGTTAAATACCAAACTTGGCATTTGTGTTTAGTATCTTCCAAGGATGCGACACGAAGATTTTTAAAAAAATCCCCCCACCACAATCTACCTCTTACATGCAACATTTTTTGAAAATTTTGTTTTTCTCAAAAATTGCTCTAACGATTTTGATTAAAATATGTATTTTAAAGGTATTTACGTGTAGTATAAAATGTATATTTTGAATTTTCTGGGAATAGTCTGTGAAGACCTCTTCATTCTGGATGACTTTTGCCTAACTTTTGTAAACCGTAAAATATAGGCAAGAGAGAGAGAGAGAGAGAGAGAGAGAGAGAGAGAGAGAAAAGAAGTCAAATGTAGATTTTGTCAAAAGACAATATTTTGTGTTTTTCTTTTAGCAGTTAACAATTTCAGAAATATTCCTTATTATTGGTTTCAGTTTCAAAAATTTTCTCAAACGGGAATTTGTCAAAAGATTGTTCTACTTCTGACCATGCAAAGAGAACCAGAATTCACCCATATAGCAACTAGATTTTAAAAGATTTGACTATCGCTTTAGCCTAATATATTCCCTTATTTACTTCTACTTCTAAGGAACTCAACAATATGATCATTTCATGAAGCAGATAAAACAATAAGCTTTTGTAAGAATATACTGTTACACAATAGGTAGAGGAAGTAATGCGAATACACATCCGATTTTCTCGTAAGTCAGCTGATTTATTTCTAGAACCAGATTTATTTAAATTGGTCAACTAAATCTAGGTTGTATACTATTTTATAATTGCGTTAGTGAATTGTAGAATTAATACATACGATTTCGCTTAATTTCTTTTAGGCAAAAGAAATGTATTTTGTATATCGGTAATAAGCTAGCAGATTATTGGCTTACATCACAAGAGTAGCTTTCAGGATTCCTGTAAAAACATTTTCATTGCTGTGGATGATAAAGAAAACGCACAAAACTTAATTCATTTTCCAGTTAGTGAACAAAATGAAACGCTTGAATCCCATTAGTAAAGTTAGTAGAGAAAGCGAGTAACATAAACATGAGAAGGCGGAGGAATCAGACGATGACATAAAGGAAGATGATTACTCAGAGCATTACGGCAATAATTAGAGCAAGGGCGGAGGAGACGAGGGTGCCGTGACAGTACACATCCATCACTAAGACTAGGGCTTTCCTGAGAACAGGAAACTGCATCTAAAACTTAGTGAGGCACGTATACCAACATAACGAAACTAATAACGCTGAATATGGAAGCAGTTTTGCGTCAATAAAGATATTTTATTAAATACTAGCTAAACCCGCAGATCCGCTCGCGTAATGACATTAAATACGGAGGTTGTTCACTTAAACTCTCCGCCTCTGTCGTTCTCTTCTAGTCCCTCTGTCCCTGCAGAATGTATACTTCAAGCCCTCGTGGTGCACTGGTTATTTCTAATACCGAAGGTTATGGGCTCAAACCCACCAGAGAGTGATATATTTTTTCGGAAGTAAAACTCCTTAAACACGACTTTCTTCGGAAGCGAACAAAAGCTGTTGGTCCCGTGTGATGTTTATTTTACTCGTGGTGAAAGAAAGGTTCTAGGCTAAATTCTGTTAGTTTCACGTCCGCAAGACGGTCCCATCTAGGAACAATGACTTGATATCTCGTCACAAAGTGCGCATTGTGAAGACCCTGTATTAGACATTTCTTTGATCAGGAAACCGTTAGAGAAGACCAAGACTCGAAGTTGCCCTGTTAGGTCATAATAGGCAATAAAAGCCATTTTCCGACTTATCAAGCTCCAATTAATATTATAGTATAACAAATAGCAGGAAACTCAAAAGCCAGAAAGGTGAAATTAATCTATGGTTGTCGTATGAATGCACTGCCAGACTCCCGTAGATTATCATCAATGCGGGCACACTCACAAGGAGCGACTTTCTTACGAAGTTCTTACATATTTGAGTCTTGTGGTATACGAGTTCGGAAGATCCGGCAGGTATTACATGGAGGACATGTAATAAGCTTGTGTTCGATTGGTGTGCCGAAATATGATTTTATAATTCATTCAACCACGTAATAATGGATAGCATGCCGAAAGGTGTTAATTCCAGAATCAAATGTGTTAAAAGTCATGGGGAGTCACGACCCCTGAGATTCACCTACATCTATCTAAATCGTAAACCTAGCCGATGTATCACGTTACAGTTTTAAAATATATAAGGTAAATTCACTCTAAGTTCGTAAATGCATTCCGAAATATATTTCGCAGTAAACCATTAGAGATGGGAAAAGTGTAAGCAAAGCAGTCAGCTTTTAACTACAGTAGTTGCATTAATTCAGGACACTTTTTTCTTTTCTTTTTGTTTTTCTTTTGATTTTGTTTCTTTGTTCTTTTCTGTTAAATTGACTTTCAAATTTGAATATAGCATTCAACTCTCATTCAGGATCATTATTATCTGATATATAATAGCAAAGAAGTGTTATCATTATATAGTAGAACTAATGGATTCAATACTATATAATGGTAATGCGTTACTTTGGGACAACTTTGAAAAATATATAAATTTATAAATACGACCTAACATTTATTCTATATTTATCCAATATGAAAATCGGAATTATTGTTCTCATAATATACACAGGAGCTCAATATTTGAAGAAACCTATTAATTTTGGAATTATGAAAATTCAACACCATGAACACATAACTTTAAAAAGACTATTTCCTCTATTTTGGGTCCCATATTGTACGTCTTATAGGCAATCCTACGTCGGAAAAACCTGAATACAGCCTTCGAGATCCAAAACGCATTGGGGAGCGTCTTCAAATAGAATATAATCGTATCGGCGTATTCGTTGATAAACATGCTACCTTTTACCTGCTTGCCTAAATATCAAGGCGACCATATGATGCTTGTCAGTATGAAACAAAGAAATAAGCACATGCAGAGCCCATCATATAATTTATACACACAATTTCACAGTGATATCCGCGAACTTTTTTCAAAGCTATGTACACTGCATTATCTGTGGAATATGTAGTATGGTGTTTTCTAAATAGTTGGGGGTACCTGCAGGGCTCTTAATGCTAAAATGTGACTATAATAGTGAAAGAAAGTGGGGGAATATTCCTGAAAATCTTCATGTGCATTTTTGGAAGTTGCTGAGCTTAAATACCACCTGTTCTATGTCGAGTTACACTGTTGAAAGATCACGCACAACCTAGTCCTTTTTCTATTTTTTTTTTTTTTTTTTAAACTCAGGCGACTCAAAAAATATATTCCAGTGAAATCTCAACAACGAATGTTTTCTTGGAATACAATATTTCCCCCACTTATACATGTAGTAGATAAACCAAAAACAAAGCCCGCTTGGGTAGTGTGTGTGGGTAGCGTGTCTGCCTCACTACAACAGGTCTCGAGTTCAAATCTCACTTAGGATGAGTTACCCGGAATAAGGTTTTTTTCGGGGTTTTTCCTATTCTGAGAAGACGAATGTCGAGTAACTTTAAGCTCCATGGATCCTGAGATCATTTGAGCATCGTTTCACTAATTTCATTCATCGTCCGATATGGCCAGGTTAAAGAATGTTAAGCTATATAAAGAAAAGTAAAAACCCTAGATATAGAAAATAAAATAGGGAAGGCACGCTTGGGAAATAGCAAAATAACAGAATAGAACATCAAACTATATCACACACACACACACACACACACACACACACACACACACATATATATATATATATATATAATTTTTTTTTTTTTGAGGTGGTAAGGTGGAATTATTAATTACATCGTCAATGCCTTCTAATCTCTAGTTAACGCGGTACCTTCCCGTTTAACACACAGTGAGGAAATACAACCGGTGGCCATTAAAACCAGCTTTGCTATACACAATATATTCCGAAGGAATCAAAACAACTCTTTGTGGGACCGTAAAATAAATTGAAACACATTAAAACTTTGGCCCAAAGAGCATTGCGATCATGAGTCGACTGCGCTCAAATGGAAAGCAGCCGAATAATGAACCATACCCCGATGAAGTGTCGAAGCGGGAAAACGAGCTATGGAAAAGAAGCAGCAATGGTGTAGTTTACCTTATCCACGTCAGTACTACACAAATGCCAAATTCAAAACGGCAAATAGTTATGATATTACCGAGATGATAACTAATTACTCAGTGACACTTTTTGAGACAGTTTCCGGTAGAAAATGGTTCGCACGTGAGATTTTAATATATTTTCTGATGCCAGCGGACGTATGCCATGCTTACTTTTTGGATTCCGATTAATGGTTGTGTGACGATATGTAACAAAGACTGTCAAGGCACTTAAAGTGAATGAAACTCTTTGCAAAGCAGCTGTTATCAGAAACTGCACAATAATTCTTGAAGCTTACCTAGAAATCATGTGAAAATCACTGAAAGAAACCCGTCAAACCTTGTAGGAATGTTCTGCTCATCGAAAACGATGCAAGAGAATTAAATTACTTCTAGTGTCTGAGTTTTTAATTTCCATACTCCTTCTCTCCCTAACTTTTGCTTCATCTTCTCTCCTTTTTGTTAAGCTTATGGACAAAATAAATTAAATTTCTGTGAAGGATTAACTTGCTCTTCTTCACTTGTCTTCGTATTTCTTCTCCTATGCTTAAAAAGTATTTGCAGATGATTACATTGTTTTATTTTGTTCAATTCATATCCTTGTTTAATAATGCAAATTATTCTCCAGTCATAGTCTTTTGAGACAGCAAAGCCTAAGGTAACAACCAGTTACCTGTGTCCGGATCAGTTATTGGGTTGACACCTTCTGTTAATTAATCGACCAGTCGACGTACTTAACTCCTCGAAAGTTTCTGGCCAAACAATAAACGGCATTTCTCCACAAACACGTAAAAAATACAAGCAGATGAAACGGAAGTTACCCATAAGAAATTAGTCACATATACCATGTATCAAAATTGGTGTAGAATATTTTCAACATGAAAACAGTAAAAAATGGTTCATATAACATGTGTCTTGAACTGTTTGGCAGAAAGTTATTGAAGCATTGGGGAGCGTTGGCATCGGTATTGATGGCATGATAGTTTATTACTGGTATTGAACTGTTAGCCTTGGATTGTTTGTTTTGTTTGGTTGTTTGTTTGTTTGTTGTAGAGCAAGGAATTAATATATATATATATATATTGTAGGCTGAAGAAAATGTATTCTGAGAGTCAGAAATCGATCATATGCATCATGTGTATGGCCTTGCACATGGGAATGCAACACGAGAACGTGAGCTTTATGCATAAAGGTACCCCGACTAGCCTGCTCAAAAATCACTAACGCTAGGGAGTGGTTCTCTGAGAGGTACGAAGAGTTGACTTTGAAGAACGAGCTCGTAATGTGAGCGCAAACTCATCAGACAGCACAAGCATTACAGTAAGGAAGGCGATAGTTACATGTCTAGCTGAATAATTTTGAATGAAAATCTTCCAAACCAGTATCACCTCCAGGGGGTAAAAGGATAAAATGTGACGGTCTATGATTCAAGAAAAACTTCCTGCCATCAGGTGCTGAATTTCTTAACACGCGTCTTACTAACTGACGAGATTGAGCTTCATCGCAATGGTATCTTCAATTTTCATAATGCTCCAAATGCATCTATGCACACCCAAATGACATGAGCAGAGTTTCTACGTAAACAATTGGAGTAGACTCATTTACGATCATCTTATTGATCCTCTCTTTTTCCTGCGCATCTAAATACAGTGACATACGTACAGTTTTTTTCAAAAATGTGTTGCATCGATTTACTGACTGGTTCAAAGATTTGCTTTTATATGAAGGTGCACCACAGCATTTCAATAGATAGTAAATAATTTCTTGAATGATACATTTCCGCATTCATAGTGTAGAGGGGGCCTGCACGATTTATTGATTTCAATCCAATACATTCCTTCATTTGGAAAGATTTAAAGTCACTGATTTATGAAACTCCTGTACTGGAGTTATCCTCACTGGATTTGACCAAACCCGAAACACAGTACCCGAGTACCCGAACGCAGACTTATAGCATGCATTGAAGCAGGAGGAAGCCACTTTCAGCATTTTCTGTAACTTCCAATGTAGTCTTGTAGCTCAGCAATAAATGATATTTCTCGTGCCTATATTTAAATTAAGAGAAGAAAGTTGAATAATAGTATAAGGAATATTAGGTTAATTTCGAGATTATGTGTAACACAAGCATAAAATAGGAAGGATTTCATTAAATGATGCCCAACGTAGCCAGTGTCAAGATAAAAGACGCATACTTTCTTGTCAATGACAACTTTACGGGAAGTAGACTATTGTCAAAAGGCAGTATATTCCAAAGGTAAAATGACCGGCGACATAACTACTGTTAAAGACAAAAGTCCTAGGAAAATGAAAGGATAGTTCTTGTGCTTCTATATTTTAACTTTTTTTTTTGGGGGGGGGGTAGTGTTTAACGCCCGCTTTTACTAATTGAGGCACCGCAGGCAATGACACTGGTGATACATGAAATGGAGATGGGGCACCCGTGGAATGCGATGGCGGGGGAAACCGGAGAACCCGAAGACCACTCGGCCACGGCGCGGCCTATATTTTCTCTAAATAAATAAGTGGTGTTTTATTTATGGACGCTCTTTAAATGTGGTTGTCAGCGTCCCATTCTATACTGGGCGTGAAAGACCGTTTGATTCTGCTCAGAGGCCTCTTTATCAGATTTAAGGTTCCTTCACGTGCCGTAAATCTACATCACGGAACCAACAGGACCCTGTCACATATACACAGTATTGCATTCCACCCAAAAATTCTCTAACGAGACAATACCGAAAATACATGTTTAGAGGACCCCTGAAATTAATAAATCCTGATTATAAAAAGGCCAATGTGTGTGCATGAACGGATAACTAAAAAATGAATTGCAGGATAAATACCACCTTGGTATTCAGTTTAGTATCTTCCGAAAATGCGACAAGAGGATTTTCAAGAAAATTTTCCTAATACTCAGTACCCTTCATGTGGAACGTTTTTGAAATGTTTTACTTTCTCGAAGGTGTGTCTAATGTTTATCTTAAACTTTCTGGGAATACTGTAAAGGTAACTAACTTCGTTCGTAAAGAATTTTCTACAATCTTGTACAAGTGGATTCCATGGACGAAAACGTACTACACAAGAAAATTTACATATTTTTAAACACAGAATTTGTTTCAGATATTCTTTTATGTTACATAAACAATTTCGGAAATACAGTAACATAGTGAAATAAATTTAGATGGATTGCATTGTTCAAAAGTTTTGTGTTAAAAGGACCTGTAGATTTACTTTCTCTATACGTACTATGTACATGGTGTATAGAGAAAATATTGTATTGCACACAAAAATTCGATATGAGATTTCACCGGAAATACATATTTTGAGACCCCCTGAATCCCAAAAATATTTTTTAGAAAAATGTCTGTCTCTTTAGTGTGTGTGTGTGTGTGAGAGAGAGAGAGAGAGAGAGAGAGAGACAGAGAGAGCAGCATAGCTCAAAAACGAAAAGACCGTTAAATACCAAACTTGGTATTTAAGTTTGGTATCTTCCAAGGATGAGACACGAAGATTTTCAAGAAAATCCCCCCACCCCAAATTACCCTTTACATGGAACATTTTTCGAAAATTTTTATTTTCTCAAAAATGACTTCCGATTTTGATTAAAATTTCTTATATTTAAGTTATTTACATGACAAATAAAATGTATATCTTCAATTCTCTGGGAATAACCTCTGAAGACATCTTTATTCTGGATGAATTTTGCGGAATTTTTAATAAATGCTGAACCGTAAGAAATAGACAAAAACTTAATACAGAAAATGCAGAACTCATTGAAACACACGGTTTATGTTATATACTTTGTTTTCGTGAAGTTGGCCATTTTTCAGATATTCCTTGTACTCTGTTTCAGCTTTAAAATACTCTTAACTTTCTCTTACGGGGATTTGTCAACTGCTGTCCATACAAACAAAGGTACTTCAATCAGATGGCAACCAGATTTTAAAATATTATATATCGATTTAGCCTATGGTACACCCTTATTTCCCTTCTACTTACAAGGAAGCAAATAATAAGACCCTTTCTACCATTTTTTTTTCTCGATTAGCATTAAGTATATAGAAGAAAACCTTTTAACAATAATTTATTGCAGAGATGTAGAGAAAGTCATGTGAGTGTAACACATCAGATTTTTATTCCTTGAAAAGAGTATGACATTTTAAAGCCAGCATATCGAGTCCAATTCCGAAACATTTGACCGTCCCTATTTTCTTTGTATCTATAACGAAATGTGTAATGAAGGTATTTTGCAAAGGTTTATCACGATTAAAATGAAATAGATACAAAAATGAGACTTATAAAAGTAGTTTAGCACCATTAAACGATACGGTGTAGAGAAAGCAATGTGAATGTAACAAATATTTTTATAATGCCTATAAAAACACCATCACAAATTTATATGTCAGAAATCTTAGACATCATTTAAATAGTTTGTGAAAGTATACTACTCGTTCCGAAAGCTAATTTAAAAACCCCCTTTCCCTTTTACCTCAACTTAGCTTGTTACAAAGGCCAGAGCTAATTTAATATGTAAACGCCCAGTTATTTGCTTTCCAAATTCGTAGCGCACAGAAGTTTTCTCTTGTTAAGTGTAATTTTGTTAAGAGAAAACTGCAATCGTTTAGCCTTAAGAAAGGTCAGAATAAAAATGAGAATGTGCACATGGACTGGAATACCGATTGCTGCTTACCTTTTAGGAAAGTGCTTTATCACGTTTTCGTCACTCCCCTTGAGCATTCTGAAAGCGCAATAAGATCGCAAAGTTGCTGCCTCAGATTAAAATTGGTTGAGCGATCATTTACTTTTGTAAATTTTAGCCAAATTATTTTAGAGCAATATGGAATTTTAACGTTTACAACGCCCTGGCCAGAAAATAAAATAAAAATGTAACAGCTCTGTTTAAGTTGTATAACAATGATTTTCCAATTACGGTTAAAGATGTCCAATTTATGTTACCTTTCCAACTAAAGGCTATATGTGACAATTCATATATGGACGAGTTACTGCTAAATAATAGCCTGTGATTGCAACTTTTTATTGACAAGGACCTACCGGTATATTATAAGGATGCATCATCGGAATTGCAATATAAATTATGCACAGAAATTGAACATTAATTAAATTTATATTAAAGATATTTCCAACTGAATACACTTTCGTATTTATTGATAAACACATACACTCTTCAGGGACGCGATTTGATTTAAAATGTGCGCATCAGAAAGAAGCCATACCAGAATGCATAATAGTTATAGAAATATCGCTGATATGATGTTGAATTTGCAATATTACGTATTACAATATGGCAAATATATACAGTTTCTCTATGCATCATATATAATCTTTAGACTTCACACTACGAACAAACATTGTGGACTCAGAGCCACTAATAATTATCAGGTCTATTAAGTAGTAGTTTGTACCTCAATAACTAACTCCATCAAACGAGTGGGGATTGTCATAAACAGGCAGCGAGAAAGGATTAACTTTTGACTCAATAAATCGCTTTGAACAAAATTAGATAAAATTAAAGAGTCCGATAAATAATATGCACTATAAGCTTTTCATTTCACACTTTAGAGAAAATACAAAGTATCAAATCGAGAAGTGACTGGTCTACTTTTTGGTGCACGTGGATATATTCCGACGGTTTGGATTGCACCTGAAAGAGTATATTGAACTACAAATTATTCGTACTTTCTTATACGTTTTACATTAACATTTGTATACTACTCACTAAACTAAAGAAAGAAAAAAAAAAAGAGACAAAACTACCTATAAATCAGCTAGCTATCCTAATTGTTATTTTATTGTTGACATTTATCATATTTCATTTATCATATATTTTAAATTTTCTTTTTCATTATTATTTCAATCACCATATTTTTTAATTGTTTATAGATTTATTAGCAGACTGCATCTCTATGACAACCCTAAACTAGGACAGCTATCCAATTCCTAGAATTTTTCAGTTGATTTACAGTGACACTCTGTTTTGCTAGTCTACAAAAATGTGCCGTATTTTACTTTCCCTACCACGTGCATAGTGGCAGAAAGGATATTGCATTTGGCCCCAAAAATACCGAAATTTCAACGAAAATACAAATGCTGAAGACGTCTGAATCCAAAAAATAAATAGATAAATGCATTTCAAACTGATTCGTGTGTGTGAACAGCATAACTCAGAAACATAACGTAAATACATAACCATAAGTTCAGGGTCTTCTAAGCATGCAACACGAAGGTTTTTAAGAAAACCTCCCCTCACAAACTAGCCTGGAAAATGTTTCGAAAATTTTGATTTTCTGAAAAAGTCTCAATGGTTTTGATTAAAATACCGAATGGTTTCATGACAAATGAAATGCATATCCTCAGTTTTCTGGAAATAGCGTTAAGTCCACTTCAGTATGAAAGACGTTTGCATAACTGTAAATCGTAAAATATAGAGTAAAATTAAGGTAAATCTCAGTAAAGCATACTATTTATGTCACATACAATTTTTGTACAGTTAAACATTTCCGGCATATTCCTATTCCGACATACGGTTATTGGCTTAAATGTTCCAATACTTACACTTCTCTCAAATAGGAATCCCCCCAAAAGAGAACCACTCTTAACAGATCTGACTATCTCTTTATTTCCCTTCTATCTACAAGTAAATAGTAAATCCAATTCTCTTAATGTTTATCTGAATTAGCCTCAAGAAGCTAGAAGAATAAGACTTTGTAAGAATAATTTTTGTAGAATAGGCAGAGAAAGGCATGTGAATGGAATGCTTTACATTTATGCTATACAATCTTTCTAATTTTCCTTCACAAATGCGCATGGTTGGCGATATTCAGGATTCAGTTAGCCTTATTCAGCCTGACGCTAGGGTGTGCAGAAGTCTTTCTCCTTTTAACTGTTTAGCATATAGTGGCAATAAACTGGATTACTTCCAGAGGAAATACAGCAAAACTTTCTTACATAATGGTTATTAGAAGATTTTGGCGTAAGTACCACATACATATAGCCTTATAAGCAGATTCGATTATTTTATTTTGCTCTCATTTGCTAAATCGTAACATGTATGTATAATGCTAACTCCACTTTTATGTCCTATTTTGCATGCATTATCTCTGTAGCAATAACCATTATTTCATAATATTCTAAACTAAACTATTTTTTATTCTTTAGTATTCTCAAAACCTTCACAAGCGTGTTCTTCATGACTACAGTATTTTGATAATCTGGTGCATCATTAAGTAACCAGGGGCATACATCGATAGTGTGCAGTTTCTCCTAATTTGACTCCAAACTGATTCAACGGATCAGGCAAAGTAGTTCATCTTTACGCCTAACAACTTTGACAACCGCGATCAGAATAAAGAAACGCTGATGGTTCCCCATTGAAGTAGTGCGACTAGCGGCGGAAGAGTGTACTGGCCTAGAATTCCTCTCCTCGACGCATTAAAATACACGCACCAACTATATTAGTTTTCTGTAATCCATTTCACCTAGGTATAATTGTTCACTTCATTATTCAACATCAATAATTGAAGAAATGTATATAACTGTTAAACTCTATTCTTAATAAACTCAAGGTACTTAAATGTTCTCCATCTCTAGTCATTTGAGGGCAGGTCTTACCTACTTACAAATAACATTAATAAGTCTGACTTTACCTATCCAACATTAAAAAATTTAAACAAGATCCTAATTGAATAAAAACGATTCACGGACGTTGGCAGTAATCCGCTTATAGCATTATGGTATATTGCCAGAACTGAAAGTTAAACGTGTCGATAGGTCAATAATTTTTGCGCTTTCCTGATTAAGCGTTGACCTGAACGCTAGAGATGGCTGTGGATTCTGCGGTTATTGCTCTATTTTTACTTTTATTTGCACGTACATAGCACACAAGGTATTACATTCCGGCCAAAAATTCATACTGAGGTTTGAATGGAAATACATGTTTTAGGGTTTCCTGGTTCCCTAAAAAAAAAAAACTCTGTGTGTGTGTGTGTGTGTGTGTGTGTGTGTGTGTATGTGTGTGTGTGTGTATGTGTGTGTGTGTGTGTGTGTGTGTGTGTGTTAAACGCATGGTAACAAATGAAAAGTACCTTAAATACCCAACTTTGTAATGTTTCGTGTCGTAGTTTTGGTAGATGCTAAACCTAATACCAAACTTGGTATTTCTGAAACTTTTCAGATACTGACGAGAAACACATATACATTTCTAAAAAGTATATTTTATTCATCGGTTGTCAAAACATGTTGATAAAATCTCAATATAGAATTTTTAGGTGTCATCTACATTCAGGATAGGTGGTAGAGATTGAACACAATGCGGTCAGTTACAGCCCTGACACTATGAAAGAGTTGTCAGCCCTATTCTGATCTTCCTTGTACAGAGAACGAACCAGTCGAAGTTCAAGACGGCAACTTCTTCACTGGCTGAACCATTATGTGAAGTAATATTTCATTCCAATATGTTGGTAACGGGAGCGTAGAGTGCCTTCATTTGTCACTTCCCGTTGTCAGTTTGCCCGTCGCCGTCGTCGCTTGTTATTATAACCTTGTCTTCACACAGATTAAAGATGGCGACCGACGCGATCGGAATTTGAAAGTGATTCGTAGAAAAGGAGGAAGAGGATGGTATTTATACAGCTCCACCCGATAACTAGCGAAGGAGAGAAATCGATTGTGATGGAGCTTGTCTTCTCTCAAAACCCAAGGAGATGAAGAGGGAACACGTTGCCTTAGCAGTCACGTGTTGTATGTTAAAGGACTGCCAATACGTCAATCGAACCCTGTGTAAAGTCTGCATAGCTATTTGCTTTCAGACGTAACCGTTAGATCTCCTCGTCCTTAGATTACTTTTACAGAGTAAAAACATCATTAATTCTTTCAGTTTAGGAGAACGCTGTAAATTAAGAAAGCATTATTGGGTCACAGTTAAAAGGCACACGTAAAATTACATTTAGCAGAAACTACAAAACATATTAAAAGTGTAATTTTGCAGACGCATTAAGAGTTTTAATACCTTATTTTAAATAATTTAAATGTTATAGCTATACTGATATTCTATCCGTTATAATCATAAATTAATGCACCATTTTATTCAGAAACAATTTTTACTGAGTATTTACAATAGAGCTTCAAGAAAATCAAAATCAATACTCTGTAATAATCATCAGGTGAAATAATAAAGTATGTCTCAGCTTCTTGAAACGCTGCAATGTTTTGTGTCTGCTCGTTCTTGAGAAATATTTTCCTAAATATGAAAAAAAAAAAAAAAAATGAATTGGCGGAAAATTAAATATCAATATCTTAATGAATCTTTAAAACATAAATTACTTCACAAAGGGTAATGAAAATCATTGAAAGCCATGAAAGCCATTCCCGTTATTTAAACTTCTGAAACTTTGTAATTTGATATATTTTAAAATGTGTCATATATGATTCTATGAAATGTCTACCAAATGTAACCTGATCTACATGCTCCCTTAAGCACCCTAAGTTGAAAGTTTTATTGCAAAGGGGGAAAGTATCAACATGTTCATATAGTTCATTTTTTTCGCTTTCTATTTTATAGCCGAAAAACTCAATAACCAGATTTCACCAAGGTTCATGTTTTGAAGTCCAATGAAATCAAAAGAGAATTTCAGAAAAAGCTCTGAATGGAGCGAGAGAGAGAGGGAGGGAGAGAGAGAAGCCAAGTACAACTACGAAAATCGGATACGAAAACACGGAAAATTTGCCCTAATTACTTTATCTACAAATTTAGTAGATAGAGAAGGTATTATATTCCACCCAAAATTCAATACCAGATTTTGCCGGACATATCTACATTTTAATTATTGTGAAAATAATGTTATAATATGGAAATAAAATTGCGTTTTATTTATGGACGCTCTTTAACTGCTGTGGTTCTCAGCATCGCATTCTATATTGGGCGTGAAAGACCGCTTAATTTTGCTCAGAGGCCTCTCTATCAGGCTTGAGGTTCTTTTACGTGCCGTAAATCTACGACACGGGACCAACGGCTTTATCTTCCTTCCGAAGGAAGTCACGCTAAGGATTTTTACGCCCGAAAAAATCCATCATCCTCCACCGGGTTTGAACCCACGACCTTGGGTATATAAAGTCAGCATGGTAACCATTACACCACGAAGGGCGATTTATTATATAGAAAATTAATCAAAATCGCTAGAGGCATTTTTGAGAAAATGAACAAATTTTCGAAAACTTTTCCATCTAGAGGGTTCTTTGGGATGGGGGGACTCTCCTGAAAATCTTCGTGACTATTCCTTGAAGGATGCTAAAATTAAATACCACGTATGGTACTTAAAGGATTTATCGTTTTTGAACTATACTGCCCCCCCCCCACACACAAACACACACAAACACACACACACACACACACACGGACATTCTTCTAAAAATATTTTTTTTTATTCAGATGGTCTCAAAACATGAATCTCGGTATCGAATTTTTGGGTGGAATAGACCTCTATACGCCATACATAGTAGTGTAGAGTATCTAACAGTTTGATGTGTTCTATTCACATGACCTTCTTTACAGTTCTGTAACAAATTATTGTTAATAAGCTTATCCTTCTATTCACTTCATGCTAATCGAGATAAACATTAGCAGAAACGGTCTTATTATTTAGCTCCTTTTAAGCGGGGAGGATAAAGGAATACACTAGGCTAAACCGACAGTCACATGTTTTAAAATGTGGTTGCTATGGGACTGAAATTCGTTTCTTTACGTGCACAGGAGTTGACAAGTCCTTGTATGAGAAGAATTTAAGCATTTTAATTAATTGAAAGTAATAACAAGGAATATTTCCAAAACTGTAAACTCCATGAAAAAATGTATTTGACATTAACTGTGTGTTTTAAGCAGCTGTACATTTTTTATGCACTAAGGTTTTTTCTATCGCTTACGGTTTACTAGTTATACAAAAATTAAAAAAAAAAAAAATCATCCAGAATAAACAGGACTTTAGATGCCATTCCCAGAACATTCAAGATATACATTTTATTTTTCATGTAAAAATATTACATATAAGATATTTTAGTCAAAATCGTTAGAGCCATCTTTGAGAAAATAAAATTTTCGAAAATTTTGGCATGTAAAGGATTGTTGGGAGTGGGGAGATTTTCTTGAAAATCTTCGCGACGCATACTTGGGAGATACTGAATTTAATATTAATTTTAGTGTTTAACGGACTTTTCTATTTTGAGCTATACTGCCTACAGACACACGAACCTTTTTCTAAAAAAAAATTTTAATTCAGAGGGTGACAAAGCATGTATTTCAGGTGAAATCGCGGCACCGAATTTTTGGGTGCAATGCAATACCTTTTCTGTACACCATGTACAAAGCACGTGTAGACAAACTAAAAATGTATATTGTATCTGTGGTTTAAATCTCGAACCGTGTATTGTGTTTTTCAAATTCACTTAAATGTTGCAATTTTAGCATACTTAGCAAGCGCATTGTGGAGCAATTAGAAAGAGGACTAAATTAAAAAAAAAAAAAAAAAATAGCTGATGTGTTTCATTTCCATGCCTTTCTCTACTTGTTCCGCAAACAAGATTATTGTTGCATAACTTGTCTTTTTACATGCCTGCTTCTAAATAAACGGAAAATAAGGAAAAACATTAGGCTAAAGCGATAGTCATATCCTTTAAAGTCCGGTCGCTCTGTGAAACAATTTGAATTCGACTCTTTTTCCATGAACAGGAATAAAACAAAAAACATTAAACGAAATATGAATTCCGTTGAGAAAAGATTAAGTATTTTAAGTTGAAGCCAATAACAAACGGTTAAACATAAAAAACGTACAGTATGTGTTTTAACCAGATCATATTTTTGTGTAGTAAGTTCTTGTCTATGTCTTACGATTTATTAATTATGCAAAATTCATTCTTACAGAATGAACAGGTCTTCAGAGGTTATTCTCAGAAAAATCAAGATTTGCAAATTATTTCTGGTGTAGTATTTGGTATTGAAATCAAAATCGATAGTGCACTTTTGAGAACCAACATTTTCAAAAAATTTGGGGTAGGGGATTTTCTTGAAAATATTCATATAGCTTCTTGGAAGATACTAAACTTAAATACCAAGTTCACAAACTCTCTTTCACTCTCTCTCTCTCTCTCTCTCTCTCTCTCTCTCGCTCTCTCTCGCACACACACACATACACACACAAACTATTTTTTTCAAAAATGCTCTTTCTTGCTTTCAGGATATTCAAACCATTAATATTTGGTGAAATCTCGATTTCGAATTTTGGATGGAATACAATACTTTCTCTATCTACTATGTGCATAGTCCATGTAGAGAAAGTAAAAAACATATCTTGTCAAAATAGGCCTGACTTCTGGAAGAAAAGCAGGCAACCAAAATCACTGGCAAGGAACAGATAAAAAAAAAAAAAAAAAAAAGAATCAAGAGGAGATTATACATACACTCGCTGACTTTATGAAAAAGGAGCAAGCGATAGCAAAAAGAGTATATCGACAAGTCCAATATCTGACACACTAAGTAACGTCTTTCCGAACTTGTGCGCTTAACTTCGGGAGCTATAGAAGAAACATGCTGCCTTGGTTGTGTGTTCTATTTTTCTTTCCTAGCCAAACTTTATGAAATTCGCTCTACTACTCTCTCGAGGACAACAAAAACGTACAACTCATAAGTTAGAGTACGAGTAAGATGTACCAGCTCACATACATCAGAAATGGAATCCCTTACACTGCTTTGTTTAAGTCAGGAGTTTTTTTTCAAAACTGAATAAAATATTTCCAGAGTCATGTTCCACTGAGTATGTCACATATCTCTATTATTTGTATTCAACCACAATACCTTTATCTTTTGTAGAATCTAGCTAAGTTTATACCGTGACTTGTTACCCATGCTGTGGTACACTGTTAACTTACATTTGTTGAAACGACCTAAAATATTTTTTAAAAAATCTTATTATTACACACACATATTTCTCTTTCATTTATTGATGTGTATACAAGCTATTCTTATGAAAGTTTAGCTTTTAGTCTTCATCTTAATTGAGAAAAACTTGCAAAAATAGCTGAATTACATATTTGTTATAGATACAAAGGGAATAGTGGCAGTCAAATGTTTAAGAACTTTTTTTTGGTAGTGTTTAACGCCCGCTTTAACTACTTATGGCACCGCGGGCAGTGACACTGATGATACATGAATGATGATGGAGCACCGGTGGAATGCGATGGCGGGGGAAACCGGAATACCCGCAGAAAACCCAACGCCATTTTGTCCACCACAAATCTCAATGCGGTCGCTAGGTGAGAGGCGAGTGGTTTAACCACTCGGCCACGGCGCGGCCGTTTATGCATTGAATCTCAAAAATCATTGTAACTAAGAGAAACAACTGAGCATCGAAATGACTTTTAAAAAAATAACAAAGCATATAACAATTCCAACCATTTTTATTAATTGTTAAACAGATATCTTGGCAATGGCTTATGGCAGAAAAGAAAGTTAGAGTCAATTTTGAGGTTTAAATAGAGATGTACATTTTGGTAGCACGTTTTCATCATTTAATGCTTACCAGTTATGTAAGAGTATACAAAATGTCTCCCGTACGAAGAGAACTCATGGGCCATTTCTATAAAATTAAATATATAAAATTTTATTTGTCATATAAACTTGCAATAAAATGCTTAAAACCATAATCACAAAATTAAAATATTCCGAAGGGTAATAATGTGTAAAGTGTAGTAAGGGGGTTGATTTTTTGGAAAGTCTCATGTAGTATCTCTGGAAGGTACTGAACTTAAATACCAAGTTTGGCATTTGTCCGACTTTTCGTTTTTGAGGGGTTCTGATCATATGCAGACGCGCGCGCGGATACTTTTCTTAAATGTTCTTGTTCTAGGTTCAGGAGACCTTAAAACATACATTTCTGTTATTTCTGAACATAGAATATTTTGGCGAATTACAAGAAAGTAGAGAAAGTAGAAGAAAAAAGGGTGTATTATATATCATTTTTATACTAGATCATGTTTGATTAGTACGCTTTGTACGAGAAGGCTTATATTACCTACCCCAAATTTTTCTTTTTAATTTAAAAAATCTGATGTGTTCCATTCACATGATTTTCTTGAAATTTCTTTAACAAATTACTGTTAAAAAGCTTAATCTTCTCTCTACTTCATTCTAATCGAGATAATATTAGCAGAAACGTTTTCTTGCAAGCAGAAAGAAAATAATAGCATATACTGGGCTAAAACGACATTAAAAGTTGGTTGCCATGTGGATGAAATCCCTTTCGATGCAGTGGCTGGAGTTCACAAATTTCCATATTTGAAAAGTATTTTAAAACTGAAACAAATAACAAGCAATATCTCAAAAATTGTCACCTCTACGAAAAAATATGTATATGACATAAATTGTGTGTTTTAACAAAATCTACATTTTTATGTACTAAGTTTTTGTCTATCTCTTACGGTTTACCTGCTATGCCAAATCCAGCAAATTTCATCCAGCATAAAGAGGTTTTCAGAGGTTATTCCCAGGAAATTCAAGATATGCTTTTATTTGCCATATCTTTAATACACGATATGTTAATCAAAATCGTTTGAGCCATTTTAGAGAAAATCAAAATGTTCGAAATTTTGTCCATGTAAAGGGTAGTTTGGAGTTGGGGTCGCATCCCTGGAGGATACTAAACTTATATAACAAGTTTGGTATATTTTACCGACTTTTCGTTTTTGAGTTATCGTGTTCACAGACATATGGACACACACGGACTTTTTTCTAAAAATGCTTTTTTTGGATACAAGGACCTTAAAACATATATTTCCGGTGAAATCTCGGTATCGAATTTGTGGGTGGAATGCAATACCTTCTCTATACATTATGTACATAGAACGTGTAGAGAAAGTAAAAATTAATGCGCCGGCGCTAATAAACTAATAAAATTAGTTTGTGTATTTGTGGCGCACACTTTTTACATTCTCTACTTCAATGGACTACGGCCGTGGAAGCCTGCAGATATACCTGAGGAAGCAGGTACTCCACTTTAAATTGGTCCTGCAGTAGTTTTCTCTTGCTTTAAATTACGTCACTCTTTTGATGCGTGTTCCACTTTCTCAGAAATTGCAAAAGTGAAATAGGTTTATAGAAGAAGTTGCCTAATTCCTACGGCGTAACAAAGTAACAAAGAACTCTCTCTGCCAATCAAACTACTGACTTCAACCCCCACAAACATAACAACGAGGGTTTGCCGTACTATTTTGATTCGTGTCCTAGCAGACTGTTAATCACCAAGTGCAGTTAGGAAGCATGTATGCCACTTATTCACAGTCACTCTTCATTACTGAACCTACTTCAGAATTGGGGTTTCCACTGAAAGGTTATGTAAGTACAAAGTAAACCAAGGCGTTATTTCAATTGCAGACAAACATCTTCAATTTAAAGGAGTGTCTCGAAAGAACCTGAAAAGGACAGTTAAAAGGCACGGTGGTTTATATTTTATGTTGTGCATTTAAAAAAAAAATAGCTGTGTAACATTTAAGTTATGAGCATTCTGTTATATCTCTAGTTAATTGAATGTATTGTTTTGTTTGGAGGGAACAGGATTCGAGTGGCGGCAAAATGTGAGAGGATGAGAAAATACATAGACATATGTTTTGCAAGAGTTGCGGACTATGTGCTTAAACTAATCTTAACTTTGTAATCGATTATTTAAAATTGCAATTATTAGCAACCCTCAATGGCTTCGATATTCCTACATTTGACAAACTTGATTCTTTTCTCTGAAGGATAATGTTTGATTGACGCCCTAAAAATGAACCAGCTACTGAACTTCAAACTCCAGGAGATGGCTGTGACCTCTGCAATGCTTGAGGCTGCTTCCATTACTCGGTCAAGAGAGTGGGAGCATGCAACGAAACGGCATATACGCTGAATTATTAGTTTACACTTTTATTACGTTAAATCTTGGATTTTTCCCCAGAATTTGAGAGCATCCATGTGGTTCTTAAAAACAATAAAACATGCAAATCCACGCTGCAATTACGGAAAATTAGTTATTCAGGAATAATGTACCGAACCCCAGATTTCCAACGCTTTCGCCTTTTCCTTCCACGCTATAACCTATTTATGTATTAGCAGTTGCTATTACGGATACGTTAACATTTGAAAATTATAAAGGATAGCCAAAGTCCGTGCCGACGTCAATACTTATCCAATATGCTGGACAATCGGTCAAAATAAAATGATCCCTCAGTATACCACCCCAAAATTCGCTATCTCGCAATTTCACGGGAAACGTTTAAAAAAAAACAGTGTTCACGAAAATTTAATCAAGAATTATCATTCAGTCGCCTTTACTAACTAAGCTTTCTATGTAAACGATTAACTTTAAATACAGTTACTTATAACTTCGGCAATTTAATTTATAGCCAAGTCTTTTTACATGAGCTTTAATTAATTATTTAATTTCTCAAAGAGCTTGCATTTGAAATTTGTTAAGCAACATACTGTGCTTACAGAACAAATGGACAAATGTTATTGTTGGAAAAAAAAACTATTAAAACATCATGAAAAAATGTTCCTGTTAACATAGCACGTTTAGTAGTCGACGAACACGACAACCAAGAACAAAGAGTGCACATATCACGAATATACGAGTGAGTACCCACACGTCAAGAATGCTGTGGAGATGAATATAATCTAAGTGAGATGGTAGTTTTCTTCTAACAAAAGCGAATATATTCTATTGAACTGAGTATAGGTATACCTCCGAAAAAGTGATCATAATCATGAATATGAACTTGAGAATAGCTTGATTGTTATTTATCACTCGATGTGCACTTTTCATAATTGAAATACAGGTCATACTTTGTGAGCTTCATGCATGTTTTCACTGTTTTCATGTGCGTAGAGCACTTGGATCTCGCAACGAGTACCACAGGATTAAAGAACCAAAAGTTCGAGAAAAAAATCGGTAAAACTTGTAGCGTGTATTGTTTCCATTAATGACGATTTTCGGAACACGCTTACGATGTCCATTGGCAGAGTAAATGCCAAAGCATTGCCTCGCACACGCATCCTGCCCATTTACAGACAAAGCAGCCGTTGAGATGGATGATTTCAAAAAAGAGGGGGCTTAACTTCGACGGTTGAACTGTTTTATTTAAACAACGCGATAAACGGGGGTTTTATTTCACAGCTATTGTAAAGCACTGTCCATTGTGCCAGGATCAAACGGCACATCTGGAGAATGTTAATGCGATTTGCTCTTTATACTATTGTATAACCTGCAGTGCATGAATCTATCAACCATGCGCGGTTTTAAACCATTGTACGCATTTGTAGCTTCGTTGTTAAAATTCCTGATACCTGATTCCAATGCATTGCGGTAAATACTGAATAAAATCCACATTTTACCACAGAGACGTAATTTATCACCTTATATGCATAGATTTTAATTTACCTTGTAAAGTTTTCTGATTCCATAAAATATTAATAATAAAGAAATACTAAGAGCAAAAGGTTGCAAGTTGAGGTAAGGATAGCTTTTGTCTTTTTGCATATCTCCTCTAATGCATAAACTCTATAAACATAAATTGCTAATAATAACGAACAAATAAAAAGTAATCACATTCAAAGGTTTTAGGGACACCGAGTAGCTGTAAGCTAATCTTTTGATTGTTGTTTGATTACTAACTGTGATTTTAAGTTTCTCAAACACTGTTGGTTCTTTTTTAAACTGTATCAAGCAACCATAATTTATACTTGTTCGCTGGTTGAATTAGTTGTATTGATTTTCGACACGTTTCAACATATCTGCACTATGACTTTTGCAAAATTGGTAAGCCGTAAGAGATTTATACAAAAAAATAATACACAAAACAGTAATTCTCGTTTAAGCACAATTCATGCCATATGCAGTTCTTTTAGAGGGTTAACCATTTGCGAGGTAGTCCTTATTATTGGCTTTACGTTTTCCAAACTTAAGATTTTTCTCAAATGAGAAGTCGTTATTTACTTTTTTCCATACTAGTCTACAAAGAGAAGGGAATTTCAACTTCATCACGTAGCGGAAGGCTTTTAAAAGGATTTGCGCATCGCTTTAGTCTAACATATTCCCCTTTATCGTACTACTTAGAAGGAACTAAGTAATAAAACAAAGTTTGCTAATGATTATTTCGATTAGCACGAAGTAGAGAAAAGAACAAGCGAGTGAGCTTTTGTAACAATAATCTGTTGTAGAATAGGTAGACAAAGTCATGCGAATGGAACACATCAGATTTTTTTCTCTAAAACGGGTCATATTTTATTTAAAATGCGTTGGTAACTACCATTTGGTATACAAATCTCTCTTTACTGTAAATTTTTTAAAATGTTCCTGAAAAAACACCCTAAAGGAAAATTCATTTTACATCATGAGAACGCATCATGGCATACAGAAAAATCAGATTTATTCCATTCACTTTGTTCCTACTTGTTCTGCACATAAACTATTCTTACACAAGATTATTCGTTTATCTACATCCTGTTAATCGAGACAAGCATTAGCAGTATTTATCTTATTATTTACTTCCTTCTAAGCATAAGGGAAACAAGGGAATACACTAGGCTAAAGCAATAGCACATTGTGATTTCTTAACATTTCCAAACAGGATCACATTTTTGTCATCACACAATGCAGTAGAGCACTATAAAACCTCGTTTCTGAAGTGCCTCAGCAAGAGCGGTATCATTGCTTTAAGCGGAACGATTATCTCCTACATAATGTTAAAAATACACACCTCATGAAGTATTCAACCCAAGGGGATGCAATTTAACCGTGATACCTTGCATATTTTTTGCTATTAAATATATTGATGTCTGCTATTATACATTTACGGTTATATTTTTTTATTCTTTCCAAATGTAAAAAAGCGAATGCATTTTCAAAGCTAATATATTTTTAAAGCTGACGTTTTTACACTATCATTTATTCTCTGTATTTACTAGAAAAAACAGTTGAAACAATTTTCTTACTGAGCTTACCTGAAAGTTCTAAAAATTGAGACAAATTATGTTAAAGTAAAACCAACAAGAGTAGATAATAGTTGCAGAAGTCAAAGAATTGTTTTAATAATACTTTTAGTGATAGTTCGCAGTTCACAATTTAAGCCCCAGAACATTAATTTTAACATTTCAAGAAATGTTTCAAAATGAGTAAAAAAAATCTGATGCGTTCCATTTACATGACTTTCTCTACATCTCTGCAATAAATTATTTTTAAAAAGTTTATGCTTCTATTTACTTCCTGCTAATTGAGAAAAAATTAGAAGAAAAGTCTTATTTCTTGCTTACTTGTAAGTAGAAATGAAATAAGGAAGTGCCATAGGTTAAAGTAATAGTCAAAAGCTGGTTGCTATGTGACTGAAGTTCCTTTGTTTGAATGGACACGAGTTCACAAAGTCCCATATGAGAAAAGTATGTTTTTTATAGCTGAAACTAAAAACAAGGAATATCTCAAAAACAATCAACTCCACGAAAAAAATGTATGTAACATAAATTTTGCGTTTTAAAGTGTTCTACATTTGTTGTGTGGATAGTTTTTGTCCATCTCTTACGGTTTAGCAGTTATGCAAAACTCCGTAAAATTGACACAGAATAAAGTAGACTTCAGATGCTATTCCCAGAGAATTCAAAATATACATTTTATTTGTCAGGTAAATATTTTTAATTTACGATATTTTAATCAAAATCGTTAGAGCCATTTTTGAGAAAATCAAAATTTTCGAAAAAAGTTTTATGTAAAATGTAGTTTAGGATGGGGGGTTTTTCTCAAAATCTTCGTGTCGCAGCTCTGGAAGATACTAACCTTAAATACCAAGTCTGGTATTTTACGGACTTCTCGTTTTTGAGTTATCGTGTTCACAGACACACGGACACACTGACACATACACACAAACGCACACACACACACGGACCTTTTTCTGAAAATACTTTTTTTTGATACTGGGGACCCTAAAACATATATTTCCGGTGAAATCTCGGTATCGAATTTTTTGGTGGAGTGCAATACCTTCTCTATACATTATGTACATAGTACGTATAGAGAAAGTAAAAAAAATTCGAAAATCTTAATCCACATCAAGGCGTTCAATCCAACGTGGCGTCAAAAGGGAGCATAACCATTTTTGGAGTGTAGAAGTTTCAATAATTGCTAATAGAGAGCACTTCCAGTTAGGGTTCAGAGTGAAAACTTGAGAATATTAATCTTACATCAATGAACAAGAAATAGCAAAAAAGAAGATTTTTAACCCATATTAAGTATCTGTCTAATTAAATACTGGTTTCATAGAATACAAAAATGTATTGATGTCGAGAGAAATAATTTGAAAAACAATACAATAATATAAAATTTTAAAAATAACCCACTTGATATTCTAAGAATTTTTAGTTTCATCATCGCAGTAATTTAATGATGCAGTGTTTGGCCTCCAGTTTTTCCCCAAGTTTAATGTCCTTTAACTTGGTAATCACAACGAAGAATGAATGAAATTATTCTCAAATCAGCCTAGGGTCCATAGAGCTTAAAGTTAAGCGAAATTTGTCTTCTCAGATAAAGGGAAAACCCCGGAGAAGACCTCTATCCAGGTTACTAACCCTAACCACGATTAAAACTCAGGACCTCTGGAATATCAGTAAGATATGTTACCTCCAAACCTCTCAAGACCGAGTGTACAATATATGCAGTGACCAGAGAAATACATGTTTTTTTAGACTCCCTGAATCTTAATAAAAATATTTAGAAACATGTCCTCCGTGAGTGAGGTGTGTCGGTGGACAGCATAGCTCAAAAACTAAAAAACCGTTAAATGTCAAACTTGGTATTTAAGTTCAGTATCATCCAAGGATACAACACGAAGATTTTCAAGAAAATTTTCGAAAATTTTTATTTTATCATAACAGGCTGTAGCGGTTTTTAATAAAATGTCTTCATTCAGGACGACTTTTGTCTAAATTCCGTATAACTGGTAAACCGTAAGAGATAGACAAAAGCTTACTACACAAAAAATTGAGATCTCATTAAAACAGGGTATATGTCATACGCTTTTTTCTTTATTTATAAAATTAATAGTTATCCGATATTCGGGTTATTGGTTTCAGTTTTAAGCATCTTAAACTTTTCTCAAACGGGAGACATCTTTCTTTTCGTTCTCATTTGTTTACTCCTAGTAAGCAAAGATAACCGAATTTCAATTGTTTCACATAGCGACCGGCATTTAAAGAATTAGACTATCGCTTTAGCCTGTGCATTACCTTAATCCCCTTTCACTTACAAAGAAGCAAGTGATAAGGAAATTCTGGTTATGTTTATCTTGATTAGCATGATATAGATAAAAGAATAATATTTTTTAATAATTCTCACAGCTAGAGAAAGTGACCTGAATGGAACACCACAGATTTTTTTTTAATGAAAATCACTAAAAGCATAAAGACAGGCAGAAGGGCAAATAAGATTCCTTGAGGTAATGACTAGCTCATTGCTATTATGCAGAAGCTTGGACTCTTTAACATGAACAGAATCAGATGCGGATAGAATTATAGATCATGAAATAAACTTTCCGAAGTTCGCGGAAGGGTGTTTAAGCGAGACCGAACCTAAAACCGTCAGAAATGAAATGAAAGAGGAATCAACAGAAAATAAGATTAGTATAGGGAAAGCTGGACATTTCATCGGAAATGTGTAACAGCAGAAAAATAACAAAGACCACAGACGTGTAGGATGCCGATTCAATGGAATTTTACTCAATTCATCCCTCACTTAGCAATCTAATTCATCCTTAGAAAATATAGGTGGAAAACGATGAGAGAAAGTCTTCAGTCTACTGCAATGATAAATTTAAAGACAATCATGTGCTAGAATTTCGTCGCGTAGGAGTTTGTTTTTTGGCATGGCAATAAATATCCTGACAATCGGATTATTGCTTTTAAAAATTTTCGTTCTGGGCCGAGATTGAACCTTGGCTGATGATAATGCTGATGACAACCACGATGAATTGAAAGGAGATTCGTTATCAAACAAAAGTTTGCTTCCTTTCAATGTTCATATTGTCCTAAGAATCACTGCAAGAGTTTTTACTGATGCAGCGTCTCTTAGTCAAGAGTAGTCTCTCTATTGCTCTGAATCATTTAAAGTTAGTAACCCTTCTGTGAATGAACTGCATGAATGCGTTAATTTTGGAAATGGCGACGGAAGCTGTGTAAATGTATAATTCAGCTCTGCGTGTAAACGAAACGATAACGCGTTCTGCATTTTCACACTTAACTGAAAGCTATCCCAAGCTGCAACAGTTAACACACGTGTTCTTTATTATTAAATAAACATCAGTACAAGATCTACGTTGGAGAGGAGGCTCAATGAAAAATATTCTTATGCCGTAGTAGGTTACAAGGCCTAGAACTTCTTTGTTTACTGTTTCGTAATTCTGATCAAATACGCGTAACGGTGCCAATTCTACCACTGTATCAACATTGCCATTAAGATCGCTTTGCGTTTCCACCTGATTTTTCTCACAGGCGATGTCATAAATGTTAATTGCATACTCAGTTTAGCTCAACGGTTTCAAATACAGCGCATGTTTAACTCTAGAGCCGCCACACATGAACGATCAAATTCCACCTCATGTTCTACACATGTGGTATTTTGTCGCATGATGCACACCTGGTAGATAAAGAGCTGTCTTGCATTTATGAAGAGATGTAGTTGGTCAGGTAGGGAGAGCCTGACTGATGATGATGATGATGATGATGATGATGAGTTGATGACCAACATCCCCTAACAGAAATAGTTATGCAGCTTCATATCATTTTCTCCACATCCGAGCAGTTAATCTGCGCGGGTTGATTGAAAATGTGATTTGTCAGCAAAAGGCCCCCTCTCTCTCTCTCTCTCTCTCTCTCTCTTTCTCTCTCTCTCTCGCTCTCTCTCCCCCTCCCTCCCTCCCTCTCTCTCATGTAAATATCTTTAATATACGGCATTTTAATCAAAATCGTTGGAACCATTTTTGAGAAAATCCAAAATGTTTAAAAAAAAATGTTTCGTATAAAGGGTAGTTGGGGATGGAGGGATTTTCTTGAAAATCTTTCTATCACATTCTTGGAGGACAACGAACTTAAATACCAAGTTTGGTATTTAAGGGACTTTACGCTTTTTACACACACACACACACACACACACACACACACACACACACACACACCAGTGGGTTTTTTATTCATAGGAGGTCTCAAAACATGTATTTCCGGTGGATTCTCGGTATATAATTTTTGGATTGAATACACTACTTCCTCTATACACTATGTATATAGTAAATGTATACAAAGTAATAAGTTAATCAGTGGTCCAGGTGGTATAAAAGTTACTGAAATACTCCGGCTTAATATGGTAACTAAGACTCCATGAATTTATATAATGAGTGTTGTACAAATCACGAGATACCGATTCGTGTAAATTGACTTAAGTAATACGAATATTTAAGAAACGGCAAAGTGATGACCCTTACTATAGGAGCATAAGTCTATTACTTTCAGTTTATAAACTATGCTAAAATCATTAATAACCGCTTAGTACCTAGTGATTCCAGAAAAGGGACAATCTGGTTTAGATTAGGACGATCTGCTAGCGGTAATGTTTTAATATAAAGAGAACTTTAGGGGAAAATGAGAACTCAAATTAGAAACTCACATAAAAATCCAAAAGGGTATTTGATTATATGAGGAGAAACATTATGGGATAAAGGATCGGCTTGTCTTTCTGTATTAGAAGTTAAAATGTATATAAAGGTGCAAACATTATTTAAAAAAATCTTATGTGTTCCCTTCACATGACTTTCTCTACATCTCTGCAAGAATATTATTAAAAAAAGCTTACGCTTCTATTTACTTCATGCTAATCGAGAAAAAATTAGCAGAAATAGTGTTACTACTTGCTTACTTGTAAGTGGAAACGAAATAAGGAAGTACTATAGGTTAAAGTGATAGTCAAAAGCTGGTTCCTTTGTTTGTATGGACAGAAGTTGACCAATTCCTATATGAGTAAAGTATAAGTTTTTCAAAGCTGAAACCAATAACAATGAATATCTCAAAAACGATCAACTCCACGAAAAAAATGTATATTACATAAATTGTGTGTTTTAACATGCTGTACATTTTTTGTGTGGTAAGTTTTTGTCCATCTCTTACGGTTTAGCAGTTATGCAAAATTTCGTAAAATTCATCCTGAATAAAGTAGTCTTGGAGGCTATTCCCAGAAAATTCAAGATATACATTCTATTTGTCACGTAAATATCTTTAATATACGATATTTTAATCAAAATGGTTACTCATTTTTTAGAAAATGAAAATGTTTGGAAAAAGGTCCATTGTAAAGGGTAGTTGAGGGTGGGGGCATTTTCTTGAAAATCTTCGTGTCGCATCCTTGGAAGATACCAAACCTAAATACCAAGTTTGGTTATTAATGGTCTTTTCATTTTTGAGCTATGCTGCCCACACACACACACACACACACACACACACACACACACACACACACACAGACACACACGGACATTTTTTAAATTTTTTTTATTTAGGAGGTCTCAAAACATGTATTTCCGGTGAAATTTCTGTATGGAATTTTTGGTGCATTACAACACCTTTTCTATACACTATGTGCATAGTACGTGTAGAGAAAGTAATACAGGCACGTCAAAAACAGAAGAAACAAAAGTGATCAAGGAGCAAGACAGAGATGCAGTTTCTCTCCCACGCTATTTAATATGTACCTAGATGATTAACATTTGTAAACAGGAGGTGAATGAAGGTATTCTACTAAAAAGAAATAAAAACTTAAATGATATTTTCTATGGTGATGATGCAATAATGCAGGCCATTAAAGGGGGCCTCCAACGTCCCGTGTATAAAATGGCTTTATTTGAAAAGGAGTAGACATAATCTAAACATATACACAAAGAAAACAAAATGGTGGTAAACTTTGACCTTACAAACAAAACGCCCAAAACAGATGTATGCGATATAGTTTACAAATAAATGCTCCAGGAAGTGCTGGCAAAATATACAGATCACCGATAAATATACGCTGACGGTTCAAAGGCTAATATCGGCTGTGGCTGCGCCGTCATTATTGACCATGAGAACAACATACTCCACAAACTGCCACAGCTATGTACAATTTTCACATGTGAATTGTTTGCCATCAAGGAAGCTCTATCTTACATTAACGAACTGGATAGCGAAACGGCTTTTCTCGTGCTTACTGACTCCAAAAGTGCACTTTTAGCTATTCAAGATATCTCAGCAGTTCATCCTCTAATAAATGAAATTCATCACCTCCTCAATTGCATCTTCACGAAGAAAAAAACCACAGTATTAATCTGGATTCCTTCGGACACCAACATACATGGAAATGATTAAGCCGACAAAGCAGCCAAAGATGCAACAAATCTTCCAAGTGCAAATCCAAGTGCGAAAATTCCATATTAAGACGCCAATGCTCATTTGAAAAGAACTCTCCGCGAAACATGGAAAAGCTCTTGAGTTACCTCTCCCAAAAGTAAACTACACGATGCAAGAGGTAATTCTACAGCACCTTTTTCAGTCAAATTCCTCAATCGCCATGACCAGATACTCATAACTAGAATCCGAATTGGACATGCAAAACTTACACACTCCTATATCCTCTCCACCGCAATGCACAACCTGCAATACAAGAAACAGTATCTAGCACATGGTCGAGAACTGCCCCCGCTACCAACTCTACAGGAAAAAACTCAAGATTCCAGATAACCTAAGCTGTCAATGAAGGATTCGAGCTCATGTCTTAGACTGATACAGTTTTTTAAATGCACCGAATTGTATGATAAATTATTGTAAAACTGCTTCACAATGCAATCTCACTGTACAATGTATGTAAATCTGTTAAATATTTTAGCTTGGGAAATATTGTAAAGTTAATGTATGGTATAATGTTCTATGTTTATCCCATGTGTTAAAGTTTGTATCATGTTTCTAAAGTCGCTATAAGACTTAGCAGTTAGGCGTCTTAAAATAAGTGCATTAAAAACATGATGGCGTAGCGAGTAAAGTAAAAATCTCTATTGAAAAAAAAAAAAAAAAGACTGGAACAACTTTCGAATTTCAACTATTTGTTCTGTGAAGTAAGCTTTGATACAGTTAAGGGCTGACAAAATATAAACTCCGTCTCTATACATCCAACTCCTGTCCTACACACGGCTTGTGTGAAAAAAAGAATTAAATTAATATCTACCAATGACCATAATAGTTGGCTTTAAGTCTCAGGATTGGAAGTCGCCATTGGGGTTGTAACATCAAGTTAATTTGAGCTCTCCTTGTGGTTTACCGGGAAACAGTTAGAAATTCAATGCTATGTCGGCATATTGTCATTGTAGCTCAGTGGTAGAGCAACCAGCTAGAGACCGGGAGATCTGTGGTTCAAATCCCGGCTATGGCATTGAATTTTTCAGTCTCACCCTATCTATTCACACACGGTTTGTGTGGGGAAAAAAAAAACAACTAAAAGCTAAACAAGTTTCAACAGGTATAAGGGCCATTATAAAATTAAAATATCGGTTGTGTTACACTCACATGACTTTCTCTAACGTTCTACAAACAGACTTCTTTCAAAGATTATTCTTCTTTCAACGCAGCGCTAACCGAGACAAACATTAGAAGAATGTACTTATTATTTAGTTCCTTATAAATGCAAGGGAACTAAAGAAATTTGCTATGCCAAAGCGATAGTCAAATGTTTTAAAAACTATCGTTATGCGATTGTCAGTGAAACTGGCTTCTTTGCTTGGTCAGGAGTAGAACAAAAGAAAAACGGACACTTCATGTCTGAAAAAAGTATAAGTATTTTAAAATGTGTACCATTAACAAGGAATATCTTGTGGAACGATGAATTCTACAACAAATGTGCTAATGACAAACTGTGTGTTTTAATGAAATCTTATGCTTTAAGCGTTATGCAAAGTTCAGCGAAAATAAAACAGAATAAAATGCTCTTCAGAAGCTATTTCCAGAAAATTTAAAGTATACATTTTATTTGTGTTGTGAATAATTTTAATAACCGGTATTTTAATCAAAATAGTAATTGAGAAAAATAAAATATTCAATAACTTTTCATGTAAAGTGTAGTTTAGGGTGCGGGCAATTTTCTTGAAAAGCTTCGAGTCGCATCCTTGGAAGGTGATAAACTTAAATACCAAGTTTGGTATATAATGGTCTTTAAGTTTTTGAGCCATGCTCTCCACAGACACACACGTACCTTTTTTCAAATTTTTTTTTTTTGGATCAAGGGGTTCTCAAAATATATATTTCCGGTAAATATCGGTATTGAATTTTTGGGTGCAATACAACACCTTCTCTATACACTACGTATATATTACGCGTAGAGAAAGTAAAAAAAGGAAAGACACGAAATTGAAAGTGTATAAAACTTTGGCAGTCTCCCCATGTATGAAAGTGAGAGCTGGATATTATAAGAAACGGATAGGTTTTTAAGAAGAATTACCACTGCACAGCCTGCCTCTGTAGCGTGGTACTACCTTGTCTTACGGGGTTGAATCTTGGTTAGGGTTAGTTACCCAGGTAACGTGTTTTTCGGGAGTTTCCCTTATTCTGAGAAGACGAATGTCGGGTAACTATAAGTTCCATGGACCCTGAGATCATTTGGGTTATATTTCACCGATTTTATTCCTTGCCCAACCATCAGATTAAAGGACATATAAAAAAATCTGATGTGTACCATTCACATCACTTTCTCTACATCTCTGCAGCAAATTATTCTTAACAAGCTTATGCTTCTATTTACTTCATGCTAATCAGAAAAAAATAGCAGAAATAGTCTTATTACTTGCTTCCTTGTAAGTAGAAGCCAAATAAGGGAGTACCATAGGTTAAAGTGATAGTCTAAAACTGGTTGCTATGTGGCTGAAGTTCCTTTGTTTGTGTGGATAGCAATTGACAAATTCCTGTATGAGAAAAGTAAAAGTTTTTCATAGCATAAACCAAAAACAAGGAACGTCTCAAAAACGATGAACTCCACGAAAAAATGTACATAACATAAATTGTGTGTTTTAACGTGTTCTACATTTTTTGTGTAAGTTTTTGTCCATCTCTTACGGTTTAGAATTCATCTAGAATAAACTACTATTCAGAGGCTATTCCCAGAAAATTCAATATATACATTTTATTTGTCAGATAAATGTCTTTAATAGATGCTATTTTAATCAAAATCGTTAAGAGTCATTTTTTAGAAAATCGAAAGGTTCGAAAAAAGTTCCATGTAAAGGGTAGTTGGGGGTGGGGGGATTTTTCTCTAAATCTTCGTGTTGCATCCCTGGAAGATAGTAAACTTAAATACCAAGTTTGGTAATTTACCGACTTTTCGTTTTTGAGTTATCGTGTTCACAGACACACGGACACACACACATATACACGGACCTTTTTGTGAAAATGCTTTTTTTGGATATAGGGGATCCCAAAACATACATTTCCGGTGAAATCTCGGTATCGAACTTTTGGGTAGAGTGCAATATCTTCTCTATACACTATGTACAAAGTGCGTATAGAGATTTAATGTGAAAGAATTCTCGAGTAATTAAGCGCATATATATATGACAAGATAAAATACAAGAAAATATACAAAATTGGAAAGAACAAATAGAATGAGAAAAAAAAAAAAAAAAAAAGACATCAGTATTCATTAGAAGATACAATCCATGAAGTATTTTTGGGATGCGAAGACATAACAGGCAGAAATGTCTAATCGTTGCAATGAAGAAGGAAGAGGAATCGCTCAATACCTTGTCATTCTTTTATTCGATATTCGGCAATTGCGATTGTTGGAAACAGCAGAGAATGTTAAGGTGACCAATTCTTAAAACATTTGAAAATTGCTATACCCTTTGTATCTATTTTTGTAAAGGTTTATCTCGATTAGAGAATATATATATATATATATATATATTATATAAATATATATATTATATAAACATTTGTGTCCTCCTGGTTATTATACAAAGAGCCATTAGATAGCTAGTGGATGTTAAGCGATAAACAAAAACGTACCTCAGTTCTTCTTACAACTACATAGAAACATTATGGACTCCTGAGACGTCCAGTTTTTAAACATGTGACTATCGCTATATTCCTTGTATTTGTAACACTATCAATTGCGTTTTAGCTATTTCTACAAAGGTTTGTCTAGATTAAAATGCAATAGATGGGAAAAAGTATCATAATGGCCATTATTGGAATTCTGTTCTCTTTGTATGGCGCGCAACAATTCCCGTTTGAGAAAAATTTGAGTATTTTAGAATTGAAAATAATAACAAGGAACAAAACTTCACAAAATATGTATGCGACAAAAATTGTGTTCTGCAATTCTTAAGTTGTAAGCTTTTGTCTATCTTTTACGGTTTACCAGTTATGCAAAAGTCATCCGGAATGACTTACCGAGGCTATTCCAAGAAAATGTAATATAAAATTTTATTTGTCATGTAAATATCTTTAATATGCAGTATTTTAAAACAAAATCATTAGAGCCATTTTTCAGAAAAATAAAATGTTCGAAACATTTTCCACGTAAAGGTTAGTTTGGGGTGTGGCTTTAAAGTTGTTGACTTGAATATCAAGTGTGGTAATTTTTAGGGTGTTTAACGCCCGCTTTTGCTACACCTGACATCATAGGCGGCGACACTGATGATACATGGAATGAAGATGGAGCACCAGTGGAATGCGATGGCGAATGCGAAGAAAACCCGCCCTTGCGCCGCTTTCCCGGGCCACTTGGGTGAGAAGCCAGTAGTCGGCGCGGCCACAAGTTTAGTACTTGAATGACTTTACGTTTATAAGCTATGAGCGCTTGGACCTTTTACTACAAATGATCTATCTTTGGGTGTATTTACTGAAATCTATCTGTGTGTCACGTACGAAGTAAAACAAGTAAGAACTTTCGTAAGAAGAGTTTGCATACCCGATAGTAAACGATAGAGGGTAGATAAAGCCACGTGAATGCAACACACCAGTCTTCTTCCTCCTGGTTATGCAGAGGGAATGACATTTCAGATGTTTTAATCGCCTGTATTCTTCTTTCACCCACAACTAAATGTATTAATGTATATATACTATTTAACAAGTAGTAAACAGCAGAATATTTTAATTCCATTA
Source organism: Hymenopus coronatus (assembly GCA_030762935.1). Taxonomy (NCBI): domain Eukaryota; kingdom Metazoa; phylum Arthropoda; class Insecta; order Mantodea; family Hymenopodidae; genus Hymenopus; species Hymenopus coronatus. The sequence continues at coordinate 114,200,487 of CM060895.1, forward strand.
GCAACAAAGCGTGTACAAGTGTACTGGTTATTAAATAAGAGAGCGTTGCTTAAAGTCCAAAATGAAATGCACCGCCACTGGAAGGGTGTGTCTCCTCCTGGTTTATTAGCATTATACAATTTTCCGCGTCATCTCCCACCGCCGGTCTCTAGGAATATGTCTTCTATGCAGCAGGCTTCTTGATCCCGGCTAAACCGGCAGCAATTTGTCTGCCGAGCCCCAGTCTGTTTCTTCAGCTCGCTATATACATCTTACCTAGACTTATCAGTAATTCCTTTTATCCCGTGACGTGACGGATGGATGTGTGGAAGGGTTGTCCTTCTCTTTCCATCGCGAATACGACTCAACTTTTCGCACTTGTTCGCTCAAACAGAAAAAGAATAAAATAGAGAATACTATAATGGCAAACACACCTAGTACCTAAATTTAGTCTAATCCTACCTATGAACCAATTTCGAGAAGCACCAAATGATTGGTTTAGTTTTCCTTTTCTATATCTCACTAAAAAGATAAAAAATGGCAATCTACTAGCACTGCTGTTTTAGATAACTCAGGAATTAAAAAACATCCTGGTGTGTCACATTCTTTGCCCGTTCTTCAACAAAGTGGGGGTTTTATTAAAAGTTTCGTGTCACACCCTTGGAAGACGCTGAACTTCAATATCAAGTTTCTATTTAGCCGATTTTTGGTGTTTGAGTTATGTTGTTCAGAGACAAATGCACATACACACACTGGCCTTTTTTCTAAAAATGTTTTATATAGGGGACCACAAAATATGTAACACTATTAAAATCTCGGTATCGAATTTATAGGTTTGAATACAATACCTTCTCAACCTACTATGTATATTGCACATTGTAAAGTGAGTGAAAAGGTTTGGCATGAGATCTGTAAATCATACACTAGCAATAATGAGTTGTTGACCTCAAAGAGCTTGCTGGTCATAAGCTATATGGCGAGGAATTATTATATCGAAATATCTGCTTTATTTATTTTTTTTTTATTCTTTTATTTGTATAGGCCCCGTTATCTGCTATGGTCATATCGGGGCTTTTGACTAATGAAACAATTCTAAATCATACTTCGTGGGGGATAGAGAATAATTCCGGTTAAAAATAATGTCTAGCCTCAGAGTGTATTCGAACCCGGAGCTCTCAGGGAGAAGTCAGCTCGCTGACCAGTCAACTACGGAGGTAGTCAGCTATTTACTTTTGTGTTAGCCAATAAAGAAAATGTCTAGCGTTGCGTGTGAATTAACTCGGATTTAACAGGTCTAAACGGCATTTATGGAATGATAGTGCAAGGTTGAACTGGATCGCATTAACGAGCAGATAGTGAAAATTTAAGTAACATTTAAAAACTGGACGGTCACAACATTCATATTTGAAGCGTCTCGTTTTATTCAAATACCAGATTGATGTTCAAAGTACAGAATTGGTGAGAAGAAATAATAATTCAGTGCGCAAATAAAGAATTTTGAAAATAGATTATTGTGACGCGAACTACACAGGAAAAAATTTTAATATATATTTACAATAAATAAATTAATAAGCAGTAATTCAGTCATCTTTGAAGTTTAATGGGGGGTTTATCAACTGAAACGATTCAATACACGTACGGGGATCTCGCCACATAGCTTGAGCATCAGCATGGAAATCTGAAGATATGTGATTCGAGTTCGGGCATCAGACTGATTTTTTCAAGCGTAATGCATTCTTTCAGCTTACAGCCTACACACACACACACACACACACACACTTTCCACAGTAAAAGCTTTTGAAACCAGAAAGTAAAGTGAAACCGAAGGTAGTAGAGGGTAATTTGTGGCGAGAAGATTTTCTTCAATATTGCCATGAGGCATTCTAGGAGGAGAACCTAAGATACCATATTTGATATTTAAAATATGCATTAAGTTACGTTGTTCATACACATACACACGGGCGCGCGCTCCAAAATTTGCTACGAGATTACACCGGGAATACATGTTTTTGAGACTTTCTGAATAAAAATTACAAAAAGGTCTGAGTGTGTGTGTATGACAGAGAGGAGCATAACTAAAAATGTGACGTCGGTTAAATATCAAAGAGGCACTAAACTTTATAAAAAAAGCATGATTCTCAGACTTTATACACATTATTTATTAATGCTTATCATTAACGATTACCTGAAATTACGATTCAAAATGAAGTTGTAGTCACTTTATTGCCATTAAAGACAATCTAACGGCAGCGCCGTGGGGAAGTAGTTAAGAGCACTTGCCTCCCACCTAGGCGGCCCGGGTAGGATAACAAGCTCCCGTATGTGCGATTTGTAGTGCACGAAGCGGCGTCTGGGCGTATCCTCTCCGAGTCCTCAGGTTTCCCCCGCCACCCATTCCACCAATTGCTCCACTGTCTCCTTTCCTATCATCCATTTCGCTTGATATTTCATATCATACACTTCCTCAAGCTCATGCCTGGCCACTCGTTACAGGTTCTCTTTTCTATGGTTTCCACCATTGAGTTCCCGAAAGGCATCCGCGTGAAAGTCTTAGTGGGTGTCAGTCCTAAATATGGGGAGGGTAAGCCGATTACGAAAAAAAATTTACAATCTAAAAAGAAGTTTCTTTAGCTGTTTCAACGCTTTGGTTATTAGGGTGGTTTAGAGTTATAAAGTGACTTCGTATTTAATTTAAATTTTCTGCTCTCTCTCTCTCTCTCTCTCTCTCTCTCTCTCTCTCTCTCTCACACACATAGACACATTATTCATGTAATCTCAAAACGGTAACAAACCCTGGTTTCCAATATTTGAGTGTAAATAAAATACTGTTTTCTACTTACTAGTAGGTAAGCAAGAGCGAAAGTAAAAAGTGCAAGCAAATCGAGATCGAAAGCATTCAGTTGTACAACTGAAAGGCGGTATAGCTGGAGAAAAGAAACATTAGCGCCTATAAACACACATTATCTAACATCACAGCGTATAGCGATAATCTTAGTTTGTTACAAATAACCAAGCAGATACATAGAAGTCATTTTTCTCGCCAGATTGACAATGCTACCACTATTTATTTTCGAGAATTACAAGTAGCTAGTTCGAATAAGCGATAGCAATGAACATGGAGTAAATGTCTCCGAGCCCTGGTAAATGTCTCCGCTACTAAAGTTCCTCTTTAACGAAATAACTAGTTCGTCTCTCTCTCTCTCTCTCTCTCTCTCTCTCTCTCTCTCTCTCTCTCAAGCTTAACGTCCTTTAACCTGCTTGGTCATATAGGACGATGAATGAAATTGGTGAAATGATGCTCAAATGATCTCGAGGTCCATGGAGGCTAAAGTTACTCGACATTCGTTTTCTCAGGATAAGGGAAACCCGCGAAAAAAAGCCCTTATCCGGGTAACTCACCCTAAGCGAGATTCGAACTCGCGACCTGTTGAATGTGAGGCAGACACGCTACCATCACACTACCTAGGTGGGCAGTTCCTCTCTTTGTTACATTGATAATCGTTATTGGGTAACTAGTTACTTTGTATTCTTACTTTATTAACCGTTAATAATTAACTAGTTGCTGTCTGTCGTCATTAGTTCAGAAACCGTTTCATTAATATAAACGACTTTCTTTCTGCTTTTGCAACTTTACGGGACATTTCTTCAGAAAAATACAGTTTACACAAATATACCTGCCAAAAGCGTCTAAACCTTGTAACCAAAGCCACTATATCTACTGAAATCAGTAACTACTCAGATAGCTTTCCATATTACTAGTCAAACATCATCGCCACTGTTCTTGCCCTTCAACTCGTTACCATCAAGTCTTTTCTTTAGCCAGTCCATCTTTATATCTTTTATTCTAGGACCCATTAGAGAGCGAGACAAAAGATCCGCTTCAAATTCTCCTCAAAAGAAATGGAAATTATACCGGCAAAACTTTAATCTTGCTACTATTCTTCACAATTAAGACAAAGTATTGTCATCACATTGCTGTTTGAACTACTAAACGGAAAGAAAAGAACGTAGAAGGGGAAGGACGCAAAGAAAGTCACATTGAAACGTCCTGTAAGAAACTGCTTCGTAATTCTCTGCAGTGTTTGCAGAAAAATCTGGCCGATTTAAATAATATCATCAATAGTCAAGAAAGTCCGGTAATATGCTTAAAACAATTGATTAATAAGTGATTATTAGGGTACAGCAAAGATGGTCTTTATTATTTTCTACATCTCAATTTATTTATTTCATTCTCTGTAGTATTATATTTGAGTTAAAAGCTCTGCATTGATTTTGTATAAGGATTCATACTTTCAGCCTCACGAATTAAAAAAAAAATCCTGTTAGAAAGAGATCCATGCTTATACGTATGAATCTCTGCACCAGCCTTATTCAAAATCCAAACAATCCTTAACGTACAACATTTAAGTCAGGCACATTTTCAACATGCAAGGTGAATGTTTTCTATTCCAAATAATCCATTTGTGGATTTATCATCATCTACTCAATAGCTATATTAGCTTTAATTAAAAATATCATGTTAGAAATATTTTCATTTTGAAACATTATTACAAATCCTCCTCGTAATGTAAAAACAGACGAGCACTAAAACAGTAAATGAAAAGGAGATCGATAAAACCAAATTATCCTGTTAAAAACCAACAATAAAATAATAGAAAATATAGCGAGAAATAACGATTATAACTAATGTTTAAAAAGATTTGCGAAATAAAAAATAAACGTACTGCATTTTATTTTGAAAATAGCTTTAATGTACCGCGTTTTCCGCTTGAGTTTCATCGAATACAAACAAAAATTTACGTGTATAAAAAAAAGAGGCATAGATTCGTTAAAACGTGTGTTCATGCAAATAACATTTTGTGAATTCAAACACTAGCGAAATGGTCACTGTTGTTGCTTGTATTTTGTAGTAACTTTAAATGTTATGTGAACGTTGTTTGATTTCACATGAACCAGTCCGAATAATGTTTATTAGGCTAGCATAAACGTTTCGTGCTTTATAAATAGTAGGCTGTCATTATAGCTTCCTATAAGTTGTTGTATGCTTCTGATATGTGTATTGAAACCTTCTCTGCCAAATATTTATTACGATTAAAGAAGAGAGAGAGAAAAGTCTATGAATTATGTGAATAGCTTGAAAATAAATGTTATTTGTCTCATTATTACACATCATAGTTTTTGCTCTCTCAATTTTTAGCAGAATATTTATTATTCCTGTTAAAACTATGAAATATCTTTACTGAATCAATAATTGCACTATGATTTAAATAATTAACCATATATGTGAATTATGGAAAGGCACGATCGGAATTTGTAATAACTATTATACCGTTCATCTCAAAGATTTTTGAAATTTTATGGCACAAACAATTCATATGTTACTTTTAACATGCTATTCTCAGGCAATGATTGCTTGAAGCTCCTTTTAGATTTGTGAAAAACGTTTTGAAGCGCTAGAGAGGGATATGGTCGTTTTTACGGCTTACAAATGTCGTGATACTACGTTATGACAGCCTACCGCATAAATTACAGTATTATAGCTTTAAGCTACTAGCAGAGCAACTTCCCTATTTACGAAAGCCATTTAATGAATGCCATTCAGTTCAGCGAATAAAACTGAATTCCTCTTCTGTATCACCATAAGCGTTTATGTTAAATTATTTGAATGGTACGAACGACAGTACAACAAACATGTCATTATAAACAAAATAATAATTTTCCCTTATGATTATATGACCAATTAATGAATTTTAAAAACAGTTTTCAGACTATTGAAACTATTACGGTATCGTTTCATTTTTCACAGAGTTTTCTTCTCCCTTATAACGTTACATGCCAAGTAGTTTGTTTATCCCTGACCGTATCATCTTTTGCCTCAGCTCGTCATAAAAACACAAAGTTAAATGAATTCCATTTTCCGGAGTCTATTTAAAAGGTGCCGTTAAATGGTAAACTTTTGCTTCGTCTACTTATTGTAGTCTCATATGGTTTAACCTACGTACAAAACCGAAAAATAAGTGTACATGTCAACCCATGGAGTAGGAAAAATAAGGAAAGCAGTTTTCCTCAAAGGAAAAGTTAAAACTCTTAGAAGAAGTTCATAAAATCTAAATAAATCGGGTATAGCGAAGAAATACACAATCAGTTCATCTAAGCTTTCTAAATTTATTCAGGACCGAAAGAAAATAGAGGAAAGTCATTCTATCAATCAGATTCTGTCGTTCCAGAAAGCAAAACAATAAGACCTGCTGAATTATTAACAAATCGAAAAGGCTGCTTACCCGTGGTTGGGGTAAAAGTATAAATAGATATGCAAGTTCACTGCATCTTTATTAGTTATGCTATGGTATGAAGTGTATGAAGTTGTTTTAGTAGGCAATTTCAAACTGCAGAGTTTTCTTTTATATCCATTTCTAATTTTATGCACATACTAGCAAAAATAAAGCAGCGATTTAGATTTAAAATTTGCAATTTTGTCCTTTTTAAGATAATTTCTATTAAGTAACAGACTTAACAAAGTTTCAAAACAAAATGAAGTTCAAAGTCCTCAGAAATTCGTTATAATATTTGACTGCATTACCTTCTTTGTATTCTATTTAAAATTTGGGTATCAAATATCTTACTTTATGGTGTCCAACAGGATTCCATACTTGACTTGTTTTATTTATTATCTATATTAATGATTCTACAGACTTACAAATTTGCTGCTGATATAGCGCCAGGATTAACACAAGTAGACCAAATTACTGTTAAAAATGACCTTCAAATCTTCTTGGTGTTATGCACACAAGCTTCGCATCAATGACAACAAAACAGTATATTTTGCTTTTCTATTTTAAAACTCCATCATGGCAAAGTTCCTTGGCAATCATTTTAAGGGAGATTATTCAGTTAATAAAGTAGACAGCTAAATATTTAAGAATCCTTAATATCACACTATTTAGAACCTGTTTAATTATGATACTTTCCTATGGTATAATTATACAGTTATTAACGTACTGAGATTTTTAATATGGGGGCATCATACATCAGTATTTCGATTATTAATACTTAAAGGTCTATGTGGATTCATGGAGTTCTAACTGGAAATAATGATAAACCACTTTTTATACTTACACTGCCTGCTTACTGGACTGCCTCCTATATGCTAAATTAAGCTCAAATATCCTATCACATGTTCTGTATACGATATTACATATTACATGTAGGTAAATATAAAGCATATGCGTGTATTAAAAAGTGATATACAACAACACGACCAGCAGTTTTGTTCCTATATCAGACATTTTATAATAGGTATATTTTATATACTTCTTAAGAGAAGTCAGGACAGCAATGGTAGTCAATGTAATAGCATTCAATTTTATCAAATATTGTTTTAGTTTTTTATTTATTCTTTGAAAAGAACCCTATCTGCATTTTATATGCCAAGGAGGTATAAATAAGTATAAAATATCACATTACTATTTATTTACTTTTCCAGTTCAAGTGTTCCAGGTTACATATGTTTAAAATTGGATATGTGGTTTCAGCAGCACACTAACATTTATTTATATTTAAATTTTTCTAACAAAAATGACCACCCAATTATTTTTCAAAACAAAAACCATACTGCGACGCAGTTACGTACCAATATAATAAGAGAGAAACAACGATAAGCAGCGCTTTCGCCAAATGCAAGCACCATGCTATCAAGAGGCATCTAGAATCTTCTGGAGGTTTTTGTCCCCCCACCTTCAAAGCGCTTCCAGAATGTTCTACAAGGTTCTATAGAAATACCAGCTGCTAAATAAAGAGTTATCACGTGATTCAGTCAGTCATAGGCCGGTCAGTAAACAGTACATAAGAAACGATTCGTGACAAGCGTTTTTCGAGGGATCTGTGGCAATTGCTGCTTACACTAGATATTGGAGCAATTTACACTTCCCATTGAGTGAAGCGTCGGCAGAAGTGGCTTCGTTTATACTTCATCACTTGAAAACTCGTAGTAAAAGTGTAGTGACAGGGAGAAATTGAACTGGTTCACAGCAAGCGAAAGGTTGAACTCGATCACATTAATGAGCACATAGTAAAAACTTAAGTAACATCTAAAAACTAAAAAGTCATAATATTCATATTTGAAACGTTTCGCTTTATTCAAATACCAAATTGATGCTCAAAAAACGAATTCATGAGAAGGAATAACAATTCGGTGCGCAAATAAATTAGGTATTTCAGATATCTTTGAAGTTTAATGGAGATTTATCAACTGAAACGATTCAATACATGTACGGGATCTCGCCACATAGCTTGAGCGGTAAGAGCATCAGCAGGGAAATCTGAAGATATGTGGTTCGAGTTCGGGCATCAGACTGATTTTTTCAAGCCTAATTCATTCTTTCAGGTTACCACCAACACACACACACACACACACACACACACACCAGTGCGAGAAATCTGAATAATATGGTTTATTTCTACCAAAATTATCAAACTTTGAAAATGTTTTGCGCCACGCAAAGTCAAACCTAGACTATTTCCACAGTTAAAGCCTTTGAAACCAGAAAGTAAACTGAAATTGAAGGTAGTAGAGGGTAATTTGGTGGTGGAAGATTTTCTTCAATATTACCGTGTGGCATTCTAGGAGGAGAACCTTAGATGCCATATTTGGTATTTAAAATACTCATCAAGTTATGTTGTTCATACACATACACACGAGCACGCGCTCCAAAAATTTGCTGCCGAGATTACACCGGAAATATACGTTTTTGAGACTTCCTGAATAAAGAATTGAAAAAGGTCAGAGAGAGAGAGCAGCATAACTCAAAAACGTCAATTCGGTTAAAATATCAAACCTGGAATTAAAGTTAAAACAAACCCTCTTTACATATAAGTTTTTTTTTTTTTTTTTTTTTTTTTTCTAAAAAGAAAAGCTGTAACGATGTTGATTGAAATTACGTATACTTATTAAAGGAACAACTAAAGAAATAAAAGTTATTTCTTCATTTTCAGTGAAGGAGTTTTGTATAATCTGTATCACTGGTGAATGTTAAGTCAGAGTCAAAAATGTGCTATAAAAACTATAAATCCCTTTAAAACACAAAACTTATTTTAAATATAATTTTTCGTGCCATTGGCAATTTCTGAATCATCTACTGATAATTGTTTCAATATTTCAATACTTAGTGGTTCATTTCAAGTGGGTTCGATGCTCACTTGGGTCACAATGGAAATGATTTGGCATTTTAATGCCATTATAAATAGGGTCAAGTTCTTAAACATTTAACTGTCGCTATTCTTTGTATGCATAATCAAATGAGTACTGCATGCTTCTGCAAAGGCTTATTTGAATTAAAATGAAGATGAAATAGAAAGTTTCAAGATTATTTTGTATATCCACTAACAAACAATAGAGGGCGAACAATCATATGTTTTATTCAGGCAGCCTCAAAACCTACATACATTTCCGGTGAAATGTCCCCATCGAATTTTTGCTCTACTTATCTTAAGTTTCTCTAAAGTAAATATATAGCCAAAATCATTAATGTCGCCATTTCAAAAACAGGTAGTACATCTCAGAACACAAAGAGGTGGCGACAAACGCAACCCAGCTGTGGATGACCACGAAAGAACAAAATGGTCCAATGTCTATATTAACAAACAATATATACACACATTCACACAGGTGAGAGGTAAATAACCGCAAATATTTGTATCAATGATTGAGGACGATGGGATTATCCACTGTTTGCAGTTTTTTTTTTTTGTTTATTTTTTTCCCCTCTAGCTAGTTTCTAAAGTTATGTTCATAATGAAACTTCAAGATGTTTTAAGATGGCTATTAATTCCTATCCGTTACAGTCGGTGATTGTTTACTTAACAGGTCACCCGGCTGAGTCTCCTCTGCCCTTTGCCTTGCCCGACCATAGGTGGTGTGATTCCAGGGAAGAATATCGATCGCACTGAAGTTTCAACCTACGTAACCATTCATTTTGGTTTTCATATAGCATTATATGATTAGGGTTCTCAGTGTACCCACGGTTCAACTTAATCACAATGAACACAATGATATTATTATCAGGGTGTCTACTGAGAATGTGAACTAAAAATTAGATACCCTTTAAGGTACCATACGTATCAGAGTTCCTGATCGCGGCAAATCGCATGCTATTAGCTGCGATCCTTAACCCAATCTTAACAAAGACGAAAAACTCCTCAATGCCCCAACCAGTGTCTTTCAAAGCAGCTTTATGTGCTCCATTTATGGTATAAAGGGAACACGTCCCAATATCCACTATTTGTTTTCTGATGTCAAACTATTTTTCATATGAATTGTTAGATTGGACAATAGTTTCAGATTTACATTAGGGCCATCTGTGGACACCTGAACAAGCTTTTCAAGTGAAAGTCCTTTTTCAGATAACAACCATATTAAACATTTCTTCATATTCGATGCTGTTGATTTCTCTAGGAACAAGGACTTCAAATATCTAGTGCTTACTAACCCAGAATTAACATCCCAATAATTTACCATTACATCCATTTGTTTCTTGTGGGCAATATTTATCAATGGAAAGAGCAAACACAGGACTTTCCCAAGCATTTTCCAACCACACTCTGAAAATGATTGCCAAGACCCTATGTTACACCATATGCAATTTTATCTTTGGGAAGCTGCATTTTTTTTGCAATGAGACTATCCAGGAACAGTAGTGGAAACAAATCCACAGAAAATGCTGCATGTCATATTGGTCATTACGCTGTGTGCTGATCACCAAATTTCAGCCTTTGAAACTTCATCATGTTGCAAAACGCTAGAAATGCCACTAGTGCTAGATACTGGCTATAGTTCTGCCTGATGGGTCTCTGATGACGACGCAGATGATTCAATTTCCAAGGTATCTCATAATATTACCTTCCATTGTGTGCCGCAGTTAAGAGGTCCCGCCAATGCCAAGTGCTTCATACCTTTTGCATGTAGTCGTACATTGTGAATGCCACCTTTTCCAATGTCGAACTTTTTTTTTTGCACTACAAACAGTATACATCATGACCATCAACTGGTCTTAGCCAGAACTTAAATTCTTCACTCGCCAACCACGTGTCTTTAAACAGTTTTTTCCAGGTATGACAGCTGGTTTGACCTATTTGGTTTTCGTTTTTCGAGAACTACAATATTATTACGCAAACTGATTATAAATACACGGGCTACTCTTCACAAATAACTCACTTCCAAACTCGAAGTCGTACAATATAACCTTATTTCGTGACGACGAACTCTAATGTGTGAATACGCACTATGCAACACGTACGAAACACCAAATTATAATTTTGTTGTTGTTGTTCAACAAATTCCCACAAATTACTTCCTGTTGCCGACAAAACTCATAACTATAAATTTTCGTTTTAAATCAGTATCAACCGCTTCCAATGTTGTTCCCTTCACTTGCCAATGTAGCCAATCCTGCAAGCAAACTACGAACTTAGCGTTTCTATTCGCAACCTGCGTTTTCGAGAGTCATTCTAAATCGATTGTTGACGGGCGCTACTTTGCTCCTTTTCGAGAGCAGTGCAATTACGAGCGCCAAGTTTGAACGTGAATTCGTTACCCTATATTCTCCAAATCATTAAGTACGTTACTTTTCGGTACTTTCGACACCCACTTGCCAAATTCGTTACTTTTTCGACACTTTCGGTACCGGTAGACACCCTGATTATGCTTTATTTAAATTTGATTTTATTGAACAAATGTATAATTCTAACCAACATGTAAGCATTTGCACATCCGTTCTTTAAACTACAAAGTCAACTTCGTTGCTCTTACAAAGATGAAAAATTAAAATTAAAACTCAATAGTTAAAAAATCTGATGTGTACCATTCACATGACTTTCTCCATATCCCTGCAACAAATAATTCTTAAAAAGCTTATACTTCTATTTACTTTATGCTAATCAGAAAAAAATTAGCAGAAATAGTCTTATTACTACAAAGTCAACTTCGTTGCTCTTACAAAGATGAAAAATTAAAATTAAAACTCAATAGTTAAAAAATCTGATGTGTACCATTCACATGACTTTCTCCATATCCCTGCAACAAATAATTCTTAAAAAGCTTATACTTCTATTTACTTTATGCTAATCAGAAAAAAATTAGCAGAAATAGTCTTATTACTCGCTTCCTTGTAAGTAGAAGCGAAATATGGGACAACCGTAGGTTAAAGTGATAGCCAAAAGCTGCTTGCTATGTCAATGAACTTCCTTTGTTTATATGGATAGGAGTTGACAAGTTCCTGTATGAGAAAAGTATACGTTTTTCATAGCAGAAACCAAAAATAAGTGTGATGTCACCAAAACGACGAACTCCACGAAAAAATTGTGTGTTTTAAAGTGCTCTACATGTTTTGTGTAGTAAGTTTTTGTCCATCTCTTACGGTTTAGCAGTTATTCAAAATTTAGTAAAATTCATCCAGAATAAACTACTCTTCAGAGGCTATTCCCAGAAAATTCAAGATATACATTTAATTTTTCAGTTAAATATGTTTAATATCCGAAATTTTAATCAAAATCGTTAGAGCCATTTTTGAGAAAATCAAAATTTTCGAAAAAAGTTCCATGTAAAGGGTAGTTGGGGGTGGGGGATTTTTCTCAAAATCTTCGTGTCGCATCCCTGGAAGATACTAAACTTAAAATACCAAGTTTGGTATTTTACTGACACACACACACACACGGAACTTTTTGTGAAATGCTTTTTTGGATATTGGGGACCCTAAAACATATATTTCCGGTGAAATCTCGGTATCGAATTTTTGGTGGAGTGCAATACTTTCTCTATACACTATGTACTTAGTGCCTATGGAGAACGTAAAAAACCCTCAGATGGAATTAAGAGAACTCAAGTCACAGATTCTTTGATAACTGCAGTGAACGTTCCATCTTTTGGAACGTCTTTTCTTTTGAATATTTGCTAATTCAGCTTATGAAAAGTGTAGAGGAAAAACTGCGACTGAATCATTCCCTCGTTCTCTAATTGTGAGTCACGTGAATGCATGTCTTCAATGTACGAATTGTACTAAACACAGGAGCTGGTAGTTACGTGATGTGTACAGGAAAAACATAACACTTTAGACTCTGAATTTGTGCTTCTTTTATGACAATGGTATTAGTTAACGAATTAATGTGTTATTTTTCCTGTTTACATCACATAACTACCAGCTCCTGTGTTTAGTACAATTCGCTCACTGCAAACATGCACAGTTAGAGAATGAGGGACTGATTCAGTCACAACCATGAGTGTGTGTGTGTGTGCGTGTGTGTATATATATATACACACACACACACATACACGTTTACATACATTGAATACGGTATAAAACCCAAGATTATACAAATATAATAAGTTGGGAGAGCAGATATCACGAGATGAGAGCACTGAGCCTGTTATAACGGCTATATAGGTCATCGATTATAATATATAATATCTTGTAAGGAACATTCACTGAAAACTGCTCACAGCAGCAGTGAGAACTGTAACAGTGACAGTATTATTCCCATTTTACAAGCCCATCGCTGTAACGTGAGTTAATGACTAGAAACTACGTGCCGGTTGTAGACAAAGCTTATTACACGGTGATATCAACATTTTAATTTAATCTGGAAACGTCAGTGTATGTCAGTTTAGGAACGATTAATTGTGACAAGTGTAGCGTTTATTTCTGACGCGCGGCGATGTGGGCCGGAAGCTATAGCGGTCAGCACAAAACCTGCCATTGTTTTGCAAAAGTGATTAATTCAGCTTTAGTGCTTTCAAACATACTTGTCTACTGTTAACAAAAAGACCTCATCCCTGGCGAAGCTGAAGCTCGCAGGCCTTCACTAGGTGAATCTAAACTTCTTTCTTTCTTTCCTCTTAAAAATACTACACTAAAACTATTCATTGACGTGTATCGTATATCAGCAGTGGCATTTCCACGCTATAAGGCGACTTTGCACCATTGGGGGGGGGGAGATAGCATAATCAGTGCTGCCTGCATTGTGAAGCGGCTCATTGAGAAGTATGTCGAAGGGATGTCATAAGTTGTGGAAAAAAAAAAAACTATTTTATGTTTAAACATCGATGTTAAAATCACTGCGTGAATTATTTGGTTACAACGTGATATTATTATTATTATTATTACTATTATTATTATTATTATTATTATTATTATTACTCCTACATATAACTTCCGAAAATCCCGATAAAAGTCATCCGTAAATAACATTATTTTTTATATATATATGCACAAACAGAGCAAGTATTTATTTTTAAACGGTTTTTCTTTAACTACTCTTCTCTCTGCTAGAGATATCTAAAATATCTCTATTTGATTCACCTTAAGGTGTAAAATGAAGGTTGTTATCGCTGTTTTAACTTGAAGTTGAGTTCTGCAACTCTTTTAACGCACCACGGGGCACTTGAGTCACCTACTGTTGTGTACTTATATAATACTATGTTCATATTCAAAATAGTTATTACTATAAGTTTAACAATATTCTACCTTTACTAGCCCAAATTTAAAACCGTCAAATAATTTGTAGACTTATCCTTGCAAACAGAACGAGACCTCTCAAGTTGCGCAGCACAAGGAGTGGGGGAAAGAGGCGAGACTTGAAGCGATAGCCATGCAGTATGCACAGGAGAACTGGGATGACACACAAGCACATCCATATTATCTATTAGTAAGCATCGTTTTGTGTGCACTCAAATATCCAACATATGTGTACATTTATATGGTCAAAATTTGTATAATACACTCCATAATTATTTTCTCTAGTACGTACATAGAGAAGGTTGTATTCCACCCAAAAATTCGATACCGAGATTTTACTTGAAGTATAGGTTTTGAGACTCCCTGAATCCAAAAATCCAAGAAAAAGAGCATTGTTGCAAAACTATCCCTGTGTATGGTGTATGGTGTGTGTGTGTGTGTGTGTGTATGTGTGTGTGTGTGTGTGTCTGTGAGGGGGAGCAGCATAGCTCAAAAACGGAAAAAAAAAAAAATAAAAAAAAAGGTCCGTTAAATAGTAAAGCTGATATTTAAGCTCAGTATCTTCCAAAGATACGACACGAAGATTTTAAAGAAAATCCCTACCGCATAACTACCCTTTACATGTAAAATTTTTCGATTTTTTTTTATTTTTCTCAAAAATGGTTCTAACGATTATGATTAAAATACCATATGTCTAAGATATTTTCGTGACAAACGCAATGCACATGTTGAATTGTCTATGAATAGCCACTGAAGACCTCTTCATTCTGGATGACTAGTAAACCGTAAGAGATCAACAAAAACTACAGAAAAATATAGATGCCGGTACAACACACAGTTTATCTCCTATACATTTTTAACCGTTTCCACGATGTTTCTTGTTATTCGTTTCAATTTTAAACTACTTAAACTTTTCTCAAACGGGAAGTCATCTTACATTTCATACCTGTTGAGATAACGGAATTTCAATTGTTTAACACAGCGGTACTTTTTAAAACATTTGACTGTGGTTTAGCCTAGTGTATTCCCTTATTTCCTTCCTACTTACAAGGAAACAAGTAATAATTTTAGTTGTTATTATTAATCTCGATTAGTATGGTGTAATAAATGAATAATATTTTGTAAGAAGTTGTTTTCTTTACGAAGTATTGAGAAAGACCCGCATTCTTCTAACTGAATACGTTATAATTCAGATTTAATTCTACGAACCAACTAAACGACACAACTGTGGCTGCCGCTACTCTTTTGTGCAGCAGTTAATAGTGGTCCCATCTGCAGCCCCTCTCATCATAAATTGATACACATTAGCAATCACTTCTCGTGTATGGCTGTGCAAGAATTTTGCCTGTAATTTACTGGTGGCATTGTTCAGTCTATTTTTATCTCCGCTGTGCGTCACGAGGAGCGATACTCACGTTACCATGGTGCTGGGCAGACATGTCTTACTACGCATTTGCAACTTGCCGGCCGAATCCAGCATCAGTTAATGCCATTGCGCATCATGTTGACGGTGCTCACGTCTATTTGCAAGCACAATACTAAGGAGAGTGTGACTATGGATTAAATCAGCGCAGTGAGCAGAATTGCTTGGTGTGAACTTACTGCTAAAGGTAACACAAAATGCTAATATCTGATGAAAAAGGGGGGCCTATGCATGTACAAAGCAATGACACGTCAGAAACTATACATAGCAAATGGTTAGTTAATTAAAAAACATTAAGTTATTGGATAAAATTGTCGAGCCCCTTGATCTAGTCAAACATTTGATGGCAACCATGTGAATGCCGGGAATAAGGGAGGGCCCTAATGCGAACAATCCAGAAATTAATACTTTTAAAGGGATTGTAGGCTAGCATGAAGTGGGAGCTTGTGCGTCAGTTACCATGGACACATCTGGGCCTCCCCTGTTACGTCCATCAGAAGAGCGCTTTTTGCCTCATTGCAAACATACTGGTGTTGTTCTGACAGAGCGAAATTAAATTAAATGAGATTTTATGAGGACGAGACAGACGAGCTCGCTTTTCCTGAATAACATTCGTTTAGTAAACTTATTTGCCTCACGGTCTGGTAAAGAGTGTCGCATGCATGCTCTAATGGTTTCATGCGAGTGTTAACTTCCGTAATTTAATTGCGATTTAAAACTGCTATAACTCTTCATGAAGAAAACCTTTGAGGAGATGCAAGCGGGCACTGTCAACGTTACTAGTGCAAAAAGGTTCGTTTCATTTATTTACCAATGGAAGCCGCTACTCTACTCACGTTTTAACTAGGGAATGAATTTCTATCTATGGTGTCATATGTTTTCTCTCCCCATTTCGTAGCTTTTAAAGTGATATATGCACGTTTTATAACAACTTTGACGAAAATTCATCCGTTTTGGCTTAGCTTGATATTTTAATGTTATACAGCATATTTACTACAATCTCAATATACTATTTCGACACTTTTCATAATGTTATAATTATCGGGATAAGATATATTTAGAATGAAATATTTTCAGAATATTTTAAAAAGATCCATAGTTGTTGTTTTTTTTTGGAGGGGGGGGGGAAATCATTCTGAAAATGTCCTAATGATTTACAGGATGGTTAAAAAAATAGTAGTTATTTCGAATACAGATGTTACACATATGTACGGGCGTTAAAAAAGGTAACATACCAAATAAATAAACATATATGTGTGGGAAAGTTGGACAAAACAGGATAATTAGTGTTGGATTGAACATATTATCGGTGTGGTCATTCTATTTCCTTTTATAAACATAGTTGCAGTAAACCTCTATAATCAGTTTAAGAGGAATTCTTATTTCCTTAAAAACAAGAGTAACTGGCCTAAAACGTGGATAAAACGGGTTACTTATTTAACATTGAAGAATAATATTAAATTTAAAGGATTTGCATGTACGTATAGTAATTTCTCAAAAACAGACACTTTTACAAATCTAGCATTGTTTTACATAGAATTTTAAGTTCACTGTTTAATTATCACTCCACAATGTACTTTAATGTTGCTCATTTGCAAAAAGCCCAACAAAACACTTAATATTGTTCTAGATCGATTGCAATTCATGCTTCATGAACCCTATACTTCACACTGAGAACATGTTAACCATTCCTCTTTTGATTTCGAATTTGAGAAGAGGTCACCGCATGCTTCAACTTTGTCTTTTAGTTCTTCAGCTTAGCAAGAACTACTGTCAGTTACATTTACTGACTGGTTTGAAAAAAGTTTATATTTTTATTCTTACCGCTCTTTTCCTCGAGTTATTAGCAGCATTTTACTTTGATACTAAGCTACGCTTTTTTAAATTTTTTCTGGGTTTTTTTCTACTCATGCTCAAATTGTTCTTGTTTATAGGGTGTAAATGTAAAAACTACATGTTTTCCCTTCCTTTTACTATTTATTTTTATGTTGTTTCATTAAGCCTTTTTGGTACAAATGCCGTAATGACTTTTATTAGATGATTTTACAATGGGAACCATCCCTTTTTTACTTTTTAACTTTTGGCCTCAAGAGCACTGGGAGGAACTCCATAGGCCTGTGCAACTTTAACTCATTGTGCTTTCCAACACATCAATATCGCATGATGTTTTCATTCCACGACTGAAGTTACGATTTCCTTTTGTATTTGTCCAAGTTGGTATACAATCTGAAATAGTAAAAATGTTACCCTTATTAATTACAGAGACATAATTTTGATAAAATAGAATACTATCCCGTTTAGGCCTACCATTAGGTATCCCGTTTTTACCAATGAAGCATGGGAAAGCAAAACAATTCCACCAAAACCAACAAAGAAGACACACATTATCTGGCGTAGAATAAAAGTACGTCATGTAATATATGACATAATATTTAGATTTTTTATGTTGAAGCTCACTTCTTCAATGGAACTGTTTAAATCCAGTCGAAATAATTTACCAAAACAACTCCTTTTAGAATGTTTTAACACAACACTGGTAAACGTCTTTCTTCACCAAAGAACATTGAACACAAGCCATCTGTTCTATGAATGAAATAAATTCGCTAATCAGCAGTTGGCAGAATTCTGCTGTGAAAAAATAAAAAGTCGGATATCCTGTTTTATCGGTCGTCTCCTTAGCGCGGTGGTAGCGCAGCTGCCTACCAAGCGGGAGACCTGGGTTCGATCCCCAGTACCGGCGTGGGGATTTTTCCCCCGCTGGGAGACCTGGACCGGGGTGCACTCAGCCTCGTGAGGTCCCTGGGGGGCCAATTGAGAAGCTACTTGATGGAGAAGTAGCGGCTCCAGGTCGTGAGGACCGCATTAACCGGCCGGGAGGGGCTCGAGGCGCTGACCACGTCTCACCCTCCAATACTGCACCCCATCCATGACGTCTGTAGTGGACCGAGATGGGGGACGCAGCGGCCGGGCGGTAGGCCAAGGCTCCCCGTGAGCTGTCGTGCCATGGAGTTATCCTGTTTTATCGTACTTCCCCGTTTTATCCAACTCCCCCTTAATATAGCAAGTCTTATAACAGGCGGTTCAGTCATTCTTAAGCTAAAGCGCAAATATAAGCATATATACAAGTTTTGTTTCCACTATAAATGTTAAGTATTTATTCAGAAATAAAAATGACCATAAAATATTTTCTTAGAGTTTTTATTATGATACTGTATTATATTATATTAAAATTTTGAAAAGCAATAAAATGATGTCGATAGCATGTTATAGTTGGAAAATTTTTCATTTATAACTCCTTCTTCTGATTGCACAATGCCTTGTATAGTTCAGTGTTTAAGTGATCAAGTCTTGAACTACAGAGACACCGTTACACTTTTCTGCGGCACACTACAATGTCGCTAAATGCTCTTAAGAATATTCGCAATAGTGGACCACGGAGCACACGACCTCACTTATCGCTGTCTTTTACACATCTAAAATGATATTGCAAGTTGAAATGGCTTAAAAGCATGAAACTGCTTTGGGATTGCGTTCACAAATAAATATATAGATATTGGTAACATTGTCCGTAGATAGCCAAGGCAGAAAATTGGTTTAAACAGCATTTGTAAATTGCAAAATTTGTTTCCTTTGAGATAAATCCCGAATGAAGTGACAAGAAGCAATCGTTTAAAATTCTTTTACAACTTAAGTCATGTCGCGACGGTCTGTTCGATAAGGTATCTCGTGAGGGTATGTGGTGTCTTCAAGACCTTAGCCCCGTACCATACAATTTTGGCTACATGTCAAGCAGTATCAGAGTGCCGTCCTGTCCAGCTGCTCTACCATCCGTAGTCATATATCAAAGTGCAGCTATCCGTTTGAAATATAACCTCTTTACAATTGCCAATTAGTTCCGCGACAAGTATGTGGGGTTAGTGTGCCTCCCAGTCGTTTTTTCTATCCATGCACAATCGTAATTACCATGTATTTTCAGCTTTATTGTTGTTTTAGACTGGAGGTAAAACTTTGATTCGTGGCATTAAATACCCAATCTTGTATCTACCTTGGCGTCTGAAAGGAATCACGAAGAAGAAAGAGTTAAATTGGTCGGTTCATGAGTTTTGAACCCAGGAAATCCGGATATTCTTAAGAAACTTCTTATTCCCTTTGTATTGTGCGTATATCTAAAAGTTTTCCTGGCAAGACTATAGTGGAATTGCTTGCAAATACAGCTAGTTACCTCTATGCAATTTGTTCTGAAAGACGTCTTTCCTGCTAATCAAATTTCTGATGTATACCCACCGTTACCTGTATGTTGCTATATAATTTCTTGTGCATGATTACTAATTTCCGTAGAATGCCTTAATGGCATTCTGCTCAAAAATTTCTACCAAGTATTGTCAGAACGGCTTTATTGTTTCTACAATGATCGTATGTTGCCATAGCGATTGCTTGCAGCAAAAGGCTTCCGCCCATGGTCTGTTCACAGCAATCGATACATTATGTATGTACAGCTCTTGTTAATAAATACATGTTGATAATGTCACACTGCCCTAGTTTAAAGGGAGGGCCTATATAAACTACTAGCTTAATCACAAACATTTTCCTGTATGTCGGACTTCCAACAAAATATTAAAAATATACTACATGTCTTTCGTACTACATATGTTTTAAATACCACAGGATGTTAATGAACGTCTGTAAAGTCTGCAAAGCTGACTCTGGTGTCGCAATGGTAGTGTTACATTACTTAGTTCTGGTAGAGTTTTGCATGCGATTCGCATTACGGCAGAGCCGTATTATCTCTTGCAGTTTTAGCAGGAGCCATTACTATACTTTCAACTAACCGAAATCAGTAGGATTAGCATTTATTTTATTATCTTATTCCTTACTTGACATACATACATCCATGGCACGACAGCTCACAAGGGACCTTCATGGATGGGTGCAGTGTTGGAGGATGAGACGTGGCCAGTATCCATCAAATAACTCCTGAATTGGCCCCTCTCAAGAGTGCACCCCAGTCCAAGTCTCCCAGCGGGGGAAAGGTCCCCACGCCGGTATTGGGAATCGAACCCAGGTCTCCCGCTTCTAAGTATTTAAGATAAAATTTATCAATTGTGCCGACGCGATTACAATACCACACGCGTATAGCGTCCTAACCTGAGGAAGGTGACGACGCTATTTAAAATCTCTCCTTCATATTCCATTGTGCATGAGCAATGCTTTTTCTTTATCTACACTTTAAATTACCGTTTATATTTCTTTTACATATGTTCATATATAAGTACATTAATACTTGCTTATTTAACATGACACACCTTTACAACTTATTATTTCTTAATAGTTTGTAGCATATTATTTAAGCAATATTTCTACCCATGGAAACATCGCATTTGTGACGGCATCTCTGCAGCATTGCGCGCCTTTTGGTTTGTACCATTTCGCATCTTATTATATTTAAAAAAAAAATCTGATGTGTTCTATTCACATGACTTTCTCTATACCACTGAAACAAATTATTCTATTTACTTCATCTAATGGAGCAAAAATTAGCAGAAATAGTCTTATTACTTGCTTCCTTGTTAATAGAAGCGAAATAAGGGGGTACCATAGGTTAAAGTGATAGTCAAAAGCTGGTTGCTCTGCGACTGAAGTTCCTTTGTTTGTATGGTCACGAGTTCACAAAGTCCTGTATGAGAAAAGTATGTCTTTATAGCTGAAAAAAAAGGAATATCTAAAAAACGATTAACTCCACGAAAAACATGTATATAACATAAATTGTGTGTTTTAAGGTGCTCTACATTTGTTGTGTGGTAAGTTTTTGTCCAACTCTTACGGTTTAGCAGTTATGCAAAATTCCGTAAAATTGACCGAGAATAAAGTAGTCTTAAGAGGCTATTCCCAGAAAATTCAAAATATACATTTTATTTGTCATGTAAATATCTTTAATATACGATATTTTAATCAAAATCGTTAGCCATTTTCTAGAAAAACTAAATTTTCGAAAACATTTCCATGTAAAGGGTAGTTTGGGGTGGGGGAATTTTTATCAAAATCTTCGTGTCGCATCCCTGGAAGATACTAAACTTAAATACCAAGTTTCGTATTTTACCGACTTTTCGTTTTTGAGTTATCGTGTTTACAGACACACGGACACACACAGACCACCTTTTTGTGAAAATACTTTTTTTGGATACAGGGGACCTTAAAACATATATTTCCCGTGAAATCTCGATATCGAATTTTTTGGTGGAGTGTAATACCTTCTCTATACACTATGTACTTAGCACGTATAGAGAAAGTAAAAAATACATTCTGGCTATTGCCATTACAATCGGCTACAATGTAAAGTACCAACTCACGGCCTGCATAAAAAAAAAAAAAAATCTATATATAGTACGTAACACCAATTGACCATAATAGTTGACCAAACTATGAAGCCCGGGTATTCAAAATACTTACGACATTGTAAGTCGCCATTGGGGTACGTCATCTCAAATTAACTTGAGATCGCCATTTGGTTTACTGGGAAGCATACGAGTAAGTTGAGGAATTTAATGCGGTTCCGGTATGTTGCGTGGTAGCTCAGTAGCAAGAGCGACAAGCTTCAGAACGGGAGATTGATGGTTCAAATCCCAACTATGGTATTGAATTTTTAGTCTGATTCTACTTATCCAACCTCTAGTGTTATTCTTCCTACGACTTTTGAAATTTCACTTGATTCTTCCATTTCATTTTATTCTAAACACATGTTTACCACCAATGTAATCTTTATTTAGGTTATATTAGGTAAAATATTATTTTAGATAAAAAAAAAAAAGTGTCCAAAATAACGAACACCCTAACTCCACAGAGAATTGCGATGAAATTAAATATGACGATTTTATTGTGAATAAATAGATGCTAGCGCCATGAGATATTAATCATGTAAAACATATGATAGGATTCTAAATCAAACGTACATTTCCGGTGAAATCTCGGTATCCAATTTTTGGGTGGAGTGCTATACATTTTCTATCTACGTACCATGTATTATGTAGAGAAAGCAAAAAACGATAAGGATTGATTTTATTTATTTATTTGCTATTTGTCCTTTAAGGCAATTTCAAGCAATTAGTCGACATTACGAGGGACGTACAAAAAAGTCCTCGGCCTCATCAAGAAAATACGAAATAGTTGTTTGTTCGTCTTCTTCTGGTAGTAGTCACCAAAATCAATAAATTTGGTCCAGACACTTTCCAATTTTACTCCTTAATAAAATAAACGTTGTCTAGTAGTGCAAAATCTTAGTTTAATCTCATCATTTGAGGAAAATTTTCAGGTTTAAGAACAAAAAGAATATCTGGGATTTAAATATGGTGTATTTGGATTTCTTGAAAACCATCATACAGTTTTGCAGCAGTAATATCAGACAAGCTTGACGGTGAATTATTAATTTGAATAGCAATACTCCACGCTGATGGGTATGCCCTTCTGGAGAAAGTCTATTACCACCAATCCCAGAAATCCGTGACCATTGAAAGGAACAATTTCTGCTTCCTTTAGTGCACTTTCAGCCGATGCCACTCACTTTTTGGAATGCTCTCTTGAAGATGTGTAATATGTTTAATCTAGTGTGACGAAAGATGTAAGAAACTCACTTAAATTGTAAACATTCTTGAGAAATCTTCATATGAATGCGATTTTAATCCATCTGCATAAGGTGGAAAACTTTGTTACCAAAAAAATAATCCCTAGCTATTTTAAAAACGAAGAAGACTGTTCGAAATAATAAATGAACCAAACCCAATGAAAACTTTCCGAACAGTTTCAAAGGAGTGAGGTTTTGTTACTTCATTAGCAGTTTAGAGCATATAATTATAGAAACTAATTAAATCCAACAGTTATAAGCTTTAGGATGATGTATTGTAAGGCTTGTGCATTGTCTCTTTAAGCTGTAAAAGCGCCAGTCAAGACTTACCAATCCTGCATCGGCCTCTCCTGCTGCCAGCAGGTAATCTGCCTACTATTTGTAAGTTGACTTATGGGAATTTTACCTGCCGGAGTAGGCAGGTCCAGGAGGTAAAAATCGCAGAATTGTGCCCTTCTACTCGCTGACTGACCCACAACGCTTATGAGTCATCTGATATAAGGTTCTGGAGACCGCAAGAAGGAAATTTACAAAATAATCTGGTTATCTCTCGAAGCGCGGTGTTTCGCTGGGTGAGACCTCTGCTGCGTATACTTTTCCCTATTTATCACCTTACAACATGCCAAACCAGCCAATTGATAGCTCGGCACATAACTATGTCACAGTTAGGATTTCCACCGTCGGGACGATATGAAAGAAACAATTGATCCTTTTTGTAACTGCAGTTTCACGAAGCCATTTATAATTTTATCAAGCAATTCCTTATGGAACTTTTTGGTAACTGCAGTTTCACGAAGCCATTTATAATTTCATCAAGCAATTCCTTATGGAACTGAGCTACCGTAACAACATACCGGCATAGCACTGAATTTCTCAACTGACTCGCATATATACACGGTGATTTCAAATAATTTTGAGATCACAACCCCAATGGCGGCTTAGAATGTTGTAAGTACTTTAAGTTCCAGGATGCATAGTTTTCGCTAACTATTATGGACAATTGGGTTAATTGTAATTGTTTTCTCAGAAACCGTCTGTAGGACAGAAACCGTCTGTAGGACAGGAGTTGGATAGGTAGAGTCAGACATTATCTATCACTTCTCTGGTAAACGTTTAACTCTTGTAAATGAAATAACATTTTATTCAAATGTTAGCCGATTCTCTCCATGGCTTGCACAAACTACACATTTCGACACAGTCCTTGTCGACTGGAAACTATGAGCTTGCCTACTTTCCATCTGTTTTCTTTAGAGAAGTATAGATTATCAGCCCTGAAAGAAAAGCGAAAGGAACTCTTTTAAGTTGAGGCTACTTTCCCCATGCTCACTGCCCTCCAAACTCCTCTCAAAGTAGTTTTACAAATTTAAAGTGAGTAATTCAAAGGTCTATCCGAAGATATAATAGGCACTTTTGTAATGGACAATGAAATAAATAAACTGTTTTACTTAACACTGTCTTGGGAAGTTAGGAGCAAACATTATAAAGACATGTTCTTGACTACATAATTGCGTTACATGTGCGTTTTGGACCATCCGCTTTGTTATTTAAATGCCGGGATGTTTATTTCCTATGACCACACCACCGCTTTCCTCTTCCGTTTCAATGCGCTCTTACAATAGACCAAGATTTGCCAGACTATGGCCTGGGATCCGAATCCAGGCCGCGAGCTGCTTTTGTTTTACCGAACAAACGTAAGCAAATATGACCAGGAACGGTACGTTTGTAATAGGTTAATTTACTAAAATTCCGAACGGTTAAATAGAATTAAGCACTCAAGATTTTTCAATAGATTTGCAGAGTAATAGTCTAATAAAGAACAACCCAAAGTAGTTCATTTGGTTTATTTTTTTTTTTATTTATTTTACAAATATTCGCTTCGGTTGCTTCATTTATTTTGCACGAGGACTAATACCCGTATTCACATCAACATATATTTATGAGCAGGCATTTTTAAAATGAAATATGTCAAATCAAAATATAGGTCCAAATGTTATGTTACACTTATGTGACTTCCAACGTGATTCATTTAGGAAAACGTGAATAGCAATGTATCTAAAGAGATGCCAACAAAATTGTTGGTCCCGTGTCGTAGATTTACGGCACTCATGGTTTTGATCCTGTACCAATGCTGTATATCGCCCAGTGACTAAAGTGCCATTGAGTTTATTCTTCGAAGAGCTCAAGCCGAACCCAAGCAATGAAAATATCCATGAATTAACTAGGTTCTATTAATCAAAATAGATCATCCTAAACTTAGACACACTATTATTAATTGTATGACGAACCAAGAATTGTTTGTAGAAAGGTAGAAATTACTGCCACAACTTGCCTCGATGACTGTATTAAGTGCAATGAGCAGCTCGCATGAGATAAATGTACAAAACGCCCTAATGGCTAGCCCTGTTTGTGTAAACGCATGGACCAAGATACAACAATTTATAAATTGCAACGAAGCACTTTGCATTACCAACGTAATACACGAGAACAATTTACACAAAACACTGCGGGAGCTATTAATACGTATGTATGCGAGGACAACTCCCGATACCATCTTAAGAGTACGCAAAACAAATCGGACGCTCAAAGATCCTATGCAGAAGTCTCCAATCTACCAGAGTCACTGACCTTAAAGAAGCTACATTACTTAAGCGATTCAATTCTCTTTTATAATTTTATATACATACATACACTACCGCTCTAAAGTATTTGAACACACCTCATTTTTAGGATTTATTGAATCAATGGAATAAAAAAAGACATAGTTTGTTGTCACAACAGTATATTTAATGAAAATCAGCAATAATGTTAGATTTTGCTTTCTTCAAAGTAACTTCCCCTTGCTTTAATTACAGCTGCGCAAACTCTGGGCATTCTTTCTATTATGTGCGCCAGTGTATCTTCAGAAATATCCCTCCATATGTTGTGCACATGACCCCACAATAAATTTACATTAGTGGGTTGTTTCTTTCTTACCTCTCTGTCCACATGATACCAAAGTAGTTCAATAGGATTGCAGTCAAGACTTTGAGGGGACCAAACCATGTTCTTCAAGACTTGTGTCTCTTCCAATCGTTCAACGTATCTTCTACAGAGTATAGATGTATTCTTGGGATATTGTCCTGCTGCAGAATGAACCCCTTGCCAATTAACCGCATCCCAGATGGTTTGGCATGGCGCTGGAGAATATTGTGATAATGCTCCTTCTTCATCATTCCATCTATTTTCACAATATCGCCTGTCCTATTGCCACCAAAACAACCCGATAGCAGCACCGAACCACCTACATTCTTGACTGTAGGGGATATGCACTGAGGTGCTATGCGTGGACCTTTTGCTCGTCGAACAAACTGGCGACGTTTTGAGCCAAATAGCTCAAACTTAGATTCATCAGTAAATAATACCTTTCTACACTGATCACAGGCCAGCTTAAATGTCGCTTGGCCCCTTTTTAATCTTTTCCGTTTATTGAAGCTCTCAATGGGGTTTTCTATGCCACATTGCAACCGTTCAGATGTGCATCCTGAAGTCGTCTCTCCAATGTAGAAACACTTACAGATTCATCCCTCAACTAGTTCAGTTCTGCTGTCATCATGGGTGCTGTTTTAAAACCATCATGTTTGCTGGTCACTATTAAATGTTTATCCTCACTTTTCGAGGTAACCCTAGGACTCCCCTTTCGATAACGGCCCTTATTGCTATTTGAGTTACATACCTCTTTATAGTGTAATGGACACTTCCCAAGGAAACGTGTTCTTGTGTGGCAATTTGACGCATACTGTGGCCTGCTTTATGTAAGCTGACTATTGCAGCACGTTTTCTGCTGAAAGCTCCCTTCTTTTATCCATTTCAGACTTTTCAACTGCACAATAACAATGTGTACCATTCACCTGCTTATGAAGCACTGAAGTGCTGTTCGCAGATGTTTTATGTACAGATGTCTGTGAACAACGTATAGGGAATCACAGACATACCATGACACCCGACACATCATTAGGGTAATTGTTTCTATAAGGGCCAACAAATGCTACATTTTTAAAATGCACATAATTGAAAAACAAAATGTAGCATAGTAAATTCCAATTATGTCTCCATGGCTTTCCACCATTTATAATATGACATTGGCTTTGTTTGGCGTTATACACTTGTTAATTGCAGCAAAACAGGCTGTTCAAAAACTTTTGAGCGGTAGTGTACATACATACATAAATTCAAACTTTGTCACAAGGTGACATTTCTTCTAAAAAAAGCACTAAAAATCTGCACTTGGAACTGTCAAGATCAACAATAACTGTCACGCCGACAAATCTATAGTTCATGACGAATTACAGCCCGTTAGAGACCCTGGACTTCAAATCTGCCCGATAGAAATAAAGTACAAAATCAGTTTCAAATATGCTCATTTTACTCTGCAGCGTCAAATAAACTGAATGCAGCGCATTTATGGAGCGCAGTACGTATAATGAAATCAAACTTCTTACTTGGAGAGAGAGAAGAGAGACCTAAGGTTTTAGGCCGCCCAACCTATATGATTCTTAGCGTCCTCGGAGATGTAAGAAAACAAAAACCAGCAGGAAATAAACCTTAAGCCTAAAAGTTCATGCTATAAAAACTCGCGCACACAGACACTAAAACGAGGATTACAATGTAGGAGATAACACTCCGAAAATAAAATATAAAAAAACCTAAGGTGGTTAAGAGATATAAAGAAAACTTAAGTGTCAAAAACTGTAGAATGCAGTTAAAACCAGACATGTCCAATCATAGGGCACTGTCGAATAAAAGATAAAACACGTTCTACAGCAATCAGGCTGTCTGCTAAAATGTCACGCATGCCACTGGGCAAATTCGACGACAGTCGCGTGGCCGCTAAAAATTGGCACTCCATTAAAATGTGTCTCACGGTCAAGGTTGCGCCGCACCGACAAACTGCAGTTTGCTCACCACTTATTTTAGCAGTGGCTAAAATAAGTGTCCGATTCGCAAGCGACATAAAATGACATTTTCTCGGCGGGAGGCACAAGAGGTTTTCCAGGATTCGGAAATTTGTTTCCAGTAGTTCTGGACCATTCAGTCTCCCAGCGAGAA
Organism: Hymenopus coronatus; assembly: GCA_030762935.1. Classification (NCBI taxonomy): domain Eukaryota; kingdom Metazoa; phylum Arthropoda; class Insecta; order Mantodea; family Hymenopodidae; genus Hymenopus; species Hymenopus coronatus. The sequence goes on from CM060895.1 coordinate 114,229,093, forward strand.
AGAATGGTCTATCGCAACACCGCCTTAAGATCACTAGCGGGAAGATGTAATTGATCTCTTGGCAGCAGAATCAGCTTTCTCGTTTCCCACTACTCCCGTGTGACCAGGCACCTTCAAAAACGTCACGCTTAGACCTGTTTCCGAAAGCGAGTGAAGGCAATCTTGGATCCGCTGTATGATTGGGTGGTAAGTATGCAGCAGACGAAGACTTTGGAGAGCACTCATAGAATCTGAACATATTGCAGTCAGTGGTAGTGCATGTCACTGCACATAAAAAAAGAGCCTGAAGAATACGAAATAGCTCAGCTCTAAAAATCGAACACTGTCGTAAAAGAACAAAAGTAAAACATTGGTTATCAACCACAAAAGCACATCCAGCACCTTGATCATTCTTCGACCCGTCCGTATAAATAAAAATGTGGTCGCAATATTGGTCTTTAAAGGCTAAAAATTGGGATCGAAAGATGAAACCAGGAGTAGTCGAATTCGAACAACAAGAGGACCATAGATAGATGGAGCTACCCGGGCGAAGTCAAGGAGGGAAATGGGTTTCTCGTTTGGGAAGATGATGATGATAATGGTGTTTAAGGGCGCTCAACTGCCGAGGTCATAAGCGCCCTTACGATTAAACTTGGCAATAGGCAGTAACAAAATACCAAAAAAGGAAAAAAAAAAAAAAAAAACACAAGTAAAAGAGCTAACACAGTTGAAAAGGAAGTAACAGAACGGTCCAGCCCTCTAAACAGAGCTGGATATAAAACTCCATCTAAAATCAACACATTAAAATTAAAAGTGTTTAAAAAAAACTGCTATCACACTAAAACGTCAAGGTAAAAGAAAGTTTTGCTAAAAATTTAAAAACCCTGTCCACTGCTCTTGAGTCATCTGCCAGGACCTCAGCAAGAGAGGCCGGCATGCCCATAGATGACCGAATGTGTGCCAGGTGATCACACTCCAGCAACACATGACGAACTGTCTGTGCCTCCCCACAGAGCGCACAGACAGGAGCAGGTTCACGTTTAAAAAGGTAACTGTGAGTAAAAATACAGTGGCCAATTCTTAGCCGAGCTAGTACTACCTCCTCCCGGCGGAATAAACGAGAGGAGGTTACCCAGTTGACAGGGAGGTCCTTCACCTCTCGCAGCTTATTACCACGGAGAGCCGACCACTCCGCATGCCAAGTCGAAAAAACGGCTCTCCGTACAGCCACTCTAAAATCTTCTGCTGTTGAATGGGTAATCGTAACACTGGGCGCTGTGACTGCCGATTTCGCTGCCAAATCCGCCGTGTCATTCCCCGGCAAGCCAACGTGTCCAGGAATCCATGCGCACTCCACATTAAAACCAGAAGCGTGCAAAATGTGGAGGACGTCCTGGATGCGCTGCACCAAAGGATGGTAATTATACAGCTCACGAATGCTCTGAAGGGCACTAAGGGAATCACTAAGAATAAGGCAGTCACCTAATTTTCGACGTCGAATATACAGAAGGGCTTGATAAATAGCATATAGCTCGGCAGAATATATAGATGTGCAACTAGGCAAACCGTAAGTAGAAGTTGCGGTGCCAGTGACAAAGGCACATCCAACACCGTCGGGGCTCTTACTACCATCGGTGTAAATACAAATTCGGCCACTGTATTTGGATAAAAATTCTAAAAAACAACGACGAATACTATCAAGAGGCGTAACAGATTTCCCGTAGAGCGTCATCCCGAGATCGACATGGGAGGTAGCGCGTAACCAAGGGGGGTGTATACTCTCTCCCTTGGATAACAGCCGAGGAATGTCAACATGGTGCTGGCGTAGAAGCTCACGGAAACGAAAACCTGCTGGCCTGGGGCTCAGAGAGCGGAGGCAGTATCGCTCGTGCAGCTCAGGGGAGAAAAACGCGTGATAAGTTGGATGCCCAGGCATACACTTCAGCCCACAGCCATAATTAGCAAGCAGGACATCACGCCGACCACGCAGAGGAGGTTCTCCCGATTCGGCGTAGAGGCTAACAACTGGGCTCGTTGGAAAAGCTCCAACGGCCACACGGATGCCCTGGTTATGGACTGTGTCTAACCTTCTGAGCACTGAAGGTCGAGCTGAAGAATACACAATGCTGCCATAGTCCAACTTCGAACGAATCACAGCACGATAAAGACGGAGCAGTGCCGTCCGATCCGCACCCCAAGATTTGCCACTTAGTATCCGTAAAAGATTTAGAGAACGGTCACATCGTGCTCTAAGCTGTGCTATTTGTGGTGCCCAACAAAGTTTCCGATCGAAGATCAAACCAAGGAATCTCGCCTCGTCTGCGAAAGGAAGTAAATCTGGCCCGAGTCGAAGAGACGGCGGCATTTGCCACTTACGGCGCCAGAAGTTAACGCAGACTGTCTTCTCAGCGGAGAAACGAAAACCGTGTTTCGAGCTCCAAGCATAGAGATTGTCCAAACACCGCTGGAGGCGGCGTTCCAAAAACGGTGTACGCTGAGAAGTACAGAAGATGGCAAAGTCGTCCACGAATAAACAGGAAGAGACACCTTGAGGCACACATAGTGATATGGAATTTATCGCAATAGCAAATAGAGTCACGCTGAGTACCGAGCCCTGCGGCACTCCGTTCTCTTGAATAAAATGGTTAGAAAAAACCGAGCCCACCCTCACTCGAAAAACGCGGTCCCGCATAAACTCCTGAATGACCAACGGTAGGCGTCCACGTATGTTCCAGTTGTGCAGAGAACGCAATATTCCCGCCCGCCAACACGTGTCGTAGGCCTTCTCGAGGTCAAAAAATATCCCAACTGTGGGGCTGTTCTTAAGAAATCCGTCCATAATCTGAGTTGACAGAGAGACAAGGTGGTCAGCAGTTGAACGTCGTCGTCGAAAGCCACACTGGATGTTCGTCAGAAGATTGTGGGATTCCAGCCACCACACCAACCGGCCATTGATCATGCGTTCCATCACCTTGCACACGCAACTGGTGAGGGAAATAGGACGGTAACTGGAAGGCAGATGGCGGTCCTTTCCAGGTTTAAGAATGGGTATGATGGTGGCCTCCCACCACTTGTCTGGAAAAATGCCATCAACCCAGACACGATTATAGACCTCGAGTAGGAAATCTTTGCCATCAGGAGAGAGATGTTGCAACATTTGGACGTGGATACCATCTGGACCTGGTGCTGAGTGTCGTGAAGAGGAGAGTGCATTGTCTAGCTCTGCCAGGGTGAAAAGTCGATTATAATCCTCAAGGTTGCCAGAGAGAAACGAGAATTCTTGAGATTCCACCTGATTCTTAATTGTAAGAAACTCAGGGGAATAATTGCCTGAGCTAGACACCTGAGCAAAAGCACTGCCTAAAGTATTCGCCACGTCAAATGTATCAACAACAGCTCCGGTAGGTGTTTTGAGACCGGCGATGGGCATATGGTTCGGTTTCCCAGCCACACGTCTTAACTTATCCCATACGACAGAGGAAGGTGTATGTCGATTAAAGGAACCCACGAATTTATTCCATGACATCTTTTTGCTATCCTTAATGACCCGCCTAGAATGTGCACGCATCCGTTTATAGTGTATCAGGTTATCCAGTGTAGGAAAACGCTGGAAAACCCGTAGAGCTTGTCTGCGAGCGCGAATAGCATCCCGACAGTCATCGGTCCACCAAGGTACCGGAAATCGACGGCTGTAGCCAGTCGAACGCGGAATGGATTGCTCAGCAGCAGAAAGAATGGTCCCTGTGAGATGTTCGACCAAGTGGTTCACAGAGTCGTGCTCTTCGTAGCTAAATTCAGCCAAGTGGGAGTACAGTTCCCAGCTGGCGTGGTCTAGGCGCCAACTAGGTAAACGGGTGGAACATACAACGGGTGTCAGGACACTAATACGACAAGGAAAGTGGTCACTAGAATGCAAATCCGAGATGATATTCCAGCATAAGGTGACTGCCAGCTGAGGGGAACAAATTGCAATGTCAATGTGTGAAAAACTATGAAATGCGTCAGATAGAAAGGTGGGCTCTCCGGTGTTCAAGAGAGCAAGATTCTGACTATCCAAGAAGTCTTTAAGTAGCGTACCTCTCGCACAAGCCCGAGGAGAGCCCCAAAGAGGGTGATGGGCATTCACGTCGCCTACCAATAAAAAGGGTGGTGGCAACTGCGAAATGAGGTGTTCTAAGTCGCTGTGCGAGAGGTCCGCAGATGGAGGCAAATAGATACTGCAAATGGTGAATGAAGCGGAGGGTAGCTTAATGCTGACAGCAACGGACTGGATTGCAGATTGTATGGGTACGGAGTTGGCAAAAATATCATCTCGAATAAGCATCATAGTGCCCCCATGTGCCGGGACACCGTCCTCCGGGGATAAATCACATCGTACGGAGGAGTACTGCCTGATGGTAACGGTGTCCTGTGGACGGAGCTTCGTCTCTTGTAAACATACAGCCAAGGGTTCATGCTGGCGCAGCAACAAGTCAAGTTCTGGTCGATGTGGTCGAATGCCGCGTATGTTCCAATGGAGGATAGCCATTGAGTATATTATGGGATAAGTTTCAAATCGAAAGACGCTTCTGCAGATTGGGATTAGCTGGTCGGTTCAATTTGTTCTTCTTAGGCGTTGGGCTAGTACTATTTTCAGGAGCACGATCCTGCCGTTTCCGCACTGTCCCTCTGGCAGTGGCGGCAGAATCCTCCTGGTCCATCTCCTCCACAAGGGAGGTCCCTTTTTCAAGAGCAGTTTTCGGTCCAAGTAGTTCGAACCGATTGGATGTGCTGATCGGCGAAGACGGCCGTCGCCGATTCACGCCCTCCTCCCCAGATGACCCTTCAGAGGAGGATACACGTGTGGAGTTGCGTGTACTTTTCTTACCTTTAGATGACTTGGTAATAGATTGCACATTCTCTTTCAAAAAGTCTTGTCGCACATACTTGGTCTTAAACTGTTTTTCCGGTGCAGAAGACGTCGTGAATTTACCAGCTTTAGTTCCCGAGGTCGAGGCTTTCGGTGAAAAGTGTGCAGGACTATTCTGTAAGCTGGCGGATTTGGCAGATGTTGATACCAACTTGGGTGTAGGTGCCGAAGGCTTTGGCAGCGCTTGGGCTAAAATGACCTTTTCCGCAATTGTAGCCCCGTTCATATCGCCGGTCAGTGTTGCGATTTCCCGACGCGGTACCGGTTTAGCTGCAACTGAGCTATAGGTACCGGACCTCGGGGCAGAGGGTTGGCGGAGTCGCAGGAGCTTCCGGGCTTCCAAGAAGGACACCTTCTCTTTCACCCGTATCTCCTGGATCGCTCGTTCCTCTGCAAAACGGGGGCAGTCTCGGGAACTAGATGGGTGTTCCCCGTTACAGTTCACACACGATGGAGCTGAAGCACAAGCCCCATCGTGGGAGATGTCACCGCAGTGGACGCAGGTGGACTTGCCGATACACAACTCACTAGTGTGACCAAAACGTTGGCATTTAAAGCACCTCAGCGGATTGGGTATATAAGGCCTAACTTCGATGGCTTCATACCCTGCTCTAATCTTTTGAGGCAGATCAACCCGATCAAAAGTAAGAAACAGGGTACGAGTAGGCAGGAATTCACCGTTGATCTTACGTTGTACCCGATAAACAGCTGAGACACCCTGAGTCGCTAGATTTTCTTGGATCTCCTCAATAGACAAACCGTCCAACGCGCGGGTTGTTACTACACCGCGGGAGGAGTTCAGCGACTTGTGCACCTCGACCTTCACTGGATAGCTGGCTAACATGGTGGCTTTGAGTATCCTTGCAGCTTGCGAGGCGGAGTTGGCTTCGACAAGAAGTGTACCATTGCGAGCTCGAACGCAGGATTTAACAGGACCAGCAATGGCATCGAGACCCTTTTGGATAGTAAAAGGGCTCACCGTCAGGAACTTCTTACCTTCCTCTGTCCTATGAATAACCAAGTAGCGAGGACCACATGACTCGACTACTTCCTTTCCAACGTCTTTATTTGAAATCAGGGGTTTAAGTTTTGGTGCCATAAAAAAAAATTGTATAAATTCATCCCCTAGTGCTCCCCACCCACCACGGAGCCCAACGAGGGGTCACCCCACTGGGGTGACAGGGCTACACAGGGGATATAGCGGGCTCGCCGTCCCACTCACCCTGGAGTTCGGTGTAATACCTAGTCCTGGCCGATTGACTAGGGGTGGGTTAGTCCCTAGCCTCCCGTTTAGGCAAATCAGAAACCAAAGCGGTGTATTAGGCTGCGCACCCTCCCCAGTTACTGAAAGACAGAAGCCCAGGCTCAGGTACGCAACCCTCAACCAACCAGGATATTCCTCTTCACCGACACGGGTCTCCACGCACGGCCTACACGTGGGTGGGCATTTTGACCTTCTGACTCCCTCACCACTCTGAGGTTGCCCACAGAGGGGGTCAAGGTGGCTCGGGACCCCGGGTGCGCCTAACCCGTACCTACCGTAGTAGGCCCCTGGGGGGGCGTTTGGGAAGCACTGTAGGCATTGCCATGCTCATTTGCCCTAGAAGCTTGCGAAAACGTACATTGTGGTAAGAGGGCGAGAGGCGTAATTAGCGTCCAAAGAATCGTCAAAAAAGTATGAATGAGCCGGGTGATGAGGCATACTGGACAGACGGCAGTTATAACTGCACAAGAGAAACTTACGCCGATTATATAGCGGTGGTTCTGCAGCTTCCGCACAGACACTACTGACTGGGCTAGTGCGAAAAGCACCAGTTGCTAATCGTATGCCTTGATTATGAATGGTGTTTAAGCGACGAATGATAGACGGTCGCGCGGAAGAATAGATGATACACTCATAATTCAATTTGGAACGGACTAAGGTGCGATAGAGGTATAGAAGAACGCTCCTATCGGCTCCCCAGGATGTGCCACTTAAAACACGCAAAATATCAAGAGGACGTATGCACCGCGCGTTATAATAAGTTATATGGGCGGACCAAACAGTAAGCCCAGGAATTTCGCTTCTTCAGCAAACGGCAGCATATCTGTACCTAGGCGGAGAGAAGGAGTAGGAAACTCCTTCCGGCGCCAGAAATTTAGACAAACTGTCTTCTCGGCGGAGAAGTGAAAGCCATTTGCCACACTCAAGGTGGAAATAGAGTCTAGACACCGCTGATGACGACGCTCAAGGATACAGGTACGCCGAGCTGTGAGGTACACAACAAAATCGTCAACAAACAGCAACGAGGAAATCCCTGGGAGAAGGCAGTCAACTAAAGGGTTGATAGCTACAAGGAACAGCGTGACACTACGTATTGAACACTGAAGTACTCCGTTCTCCTGAGTAAAATATTCAGATAAAATCGAATCCACACGCACACGAAATACCGGTCTTTCAGAACTCCCGAATGAATATGGGAAGGTGACCATGGAAACCTCACTGAAGAATTATACGGAGGATGCCAGTTCTGCAACATGTGTCGTAAGCTTTCTCTAAATCAAAAAAAAAAAAAAAAAAAAAAATACAGCTACAGTCTGGCTTTTACTGACGAACCTATTCATAATATGGGTCGAAAGAGAAACCAGATGATCGATAGTAGAACGGTTGCGACGAAACCCACACTGAACGTTCGACAAGAGGCCCCGAGATTCGAGGCACCATATAAACCGCCTATTGAGCATACGTTCCATAACCTTGCAAACGCAACTAGTTAGGGAAATTGGGCGGTAGATGGAAGGAAGTTGGCGATCCTTGCCTGTTTTCAGAATGGGAACAACGGTGGCCTCGCGCCATGCAGCAGGAAACGCACCTTCGAGCCAGATACGATTAAAGAGCTGGAGGAGAGAGAGCTTATCATCCGGGGAAAAATGCTGAAGCAGCGACACATGTATACCATCGGGCCCAGGCGCGGAATGCCTAGACAAAGACAGGGCATGTTCTAGTTCGCGAATCTAAAAGGGCGATTGTAGTCCTCATAGTTTTCGGAGTGGAATGATAACTCCTGGGCTTCCAACGCAACCTTATGGAGAATAATTGATGGTCATAATTGGTGGAAACTGCCTTAAAGGCCCTCCAAGGTGTCTGCAACTAGAGTCAGCTCCATCAGGGTGTCACCTCCTACCCTAAGATAACGGTTATAGCGCACGGTTTTGCCTTACCGGCTACACGCCTAAGTCTATACCACACAACGGACGTGGACGTGGAGCTATGAAAGCTCTCCACATAGCGCTTCCAAGATAATGCGCCGCGCTCCAGTCCGTAGGCGTTTATAGACTAATAAGTTATCTTCTGTTGGATGACGTTTGAAAACCCCAAGACCACTTCGCCGCGCACGGATAGCTTTACCGCATTCGCGTTCCACCAAAGAACCCGGGTACGCCTTGGTTGGGAAGACGTATGGGGAATGGAGCGTTCGGCGGCGGCTATGATAACTGAAGTCAGGTGCTCAACCATGTTATTGACGGTGAGATACTCGGCAACGGCAAAATGGGCTAGGCGAGTATAAAGTGACCAATCTCCTTTGCTAAACTGAAATTTTGGGGTGCCAGTGGTTGGGGTACAATGAAGGAGTGTAGTAACAATTGGAAAATGATCACTGGAGTGAGCTTCAGAGACAGTATTCCACTCCAAACGGTGTGCAAGCTGTGCTGAACAGAGACTTAAATCGAGGTGAGAAAGGGTGCCGGTAGAGTCTGAGAGAAAGGTAGGTTCTCCAGTATTCAAAAGGGAGAAATTCAGCTGGTCCAGAAGATCACTTAGTAAGGTTCCCCTCGCACACGCCCTCGGAGATCCCCGAAGGGTGTTAAAATCTCCCACAAGAAGATACGGTGGAGGTAACTGTGAAACTAAATTTACAAGTTCGGCTGTGGCGAAGGGAGACGAAGGTGGAACATAGATACTACAGACTGAAAAACTAAAACCGGGAAGAGAAAGGTGGACAGCAACAGCCTGCAGTTGAGTGGTGAGTGGAACAGTTCGGAAACAAATGTCATCATGTACCAGAGCCAGAGAACCACCGTGTGCAGGAGAGCCCTCGTCCGGTTTCAGATCGAAGCGAACCGGCGTATACCGACGTAAAACAAAGGTATCTCGAGGCGAAGTTTGGTCTCCTGCAAGCAAACGATAAGAGGTGAATACGATTGGATTAAAATATCCACTTTGGGCCGATGTGCGCGTAGAGGAAGGACATAAGAAGGGCGGTAAGGAGGCTGCCGTTCATTATGCGTGCGCCGGTAAGGGAGCGAATTAAGGGTTGGCCGGGACCGGTGGATTCAGTTTAAGCTTTCTCTTTTTCGTTGGGCTACGGCTTCGTCTGGTGTGGTCGCCAACGGGACACGAATCCGGATTGCCATCGCTGGTATCAGTGTCCGAACAAGTCGTGCGGGCGTGGTTAGGAGAGCGAGAACGACTTGTAGGACGACGGACGAGCGATTTACGAATCGGGCGGTCAGAAACGGTGGCGGAAGATGTAGATGGTGGGGCTACTTCTGGAGGAGAAACGTAGGCGGAGGATGCAGTCTGGATACCTATAGACACATAGGCACGAGGACCAGGGAGCGTCTGGACTATAGCATTCTGTTTCCGCACCGGCAGGCAGACTGCAGCGGAACATTTCAGAGGAGTATTCGGGTGAAGGTCGGGATAACGTTTCCGTGCTGCCTGAAAAGTTAAATAGTCTTTGATTCTTAACTCCTGTATTGGTACTCCTCGATGAAACGGGAACATTCCTTAAGAGTTGGATGTATTCGCTTCTCCACAATTGACACAAGTGGGGCCTTAAGCACATACAGAGCCATCGTGTGCGTTTTGCCCATATTGAGCGAAAACCGGCGAATTGTTACAACGTTGTTGCGTATGTCCGAACTTCTGACAACGGTAACAACGCGTTGGATTCGGATATAAGGCCGCAAGGGCGCTCTCTCATATCCGCACATGATATAAGCGGTAAGTCAGTTTTCTCAAAAGTCAGGAAGACTGTACGCAGTGGAAACGGCTTGTCATGCCGTTTGCCAATTAATCTATAAGCAGCAACTACAGCTTGATCGGAAAGACAGTTCTCTATTTCCTCGTTGACTAAACCATCCAAGCTGGAGGTCGTCACCATACCCCGGCTACTATTTAAATGTTTGTTCTTCTCCACCTTAATGGGATAAGAATCCACAAGAGAAGCACTCAGGTTCTTGGCCATAGTTTTGAAGTAGCTATCTCAATTAAGATTGTGCCATCTCTACATCTTGTTGCATTTGTGACTTTACCGCAAATCCTGTCCAATTCCTTTTGTATATCAAAAGGACTGATGCCTTTTATTGTTTTGTTTTCGCACATCAAACGCATAACAAACAAACAAACAAAAAAGTGGTATTGAAGGGGTTGAGCGCAGAGGAACCATGATGGTATAGTCCCCCTTCCGGCATCCTCTGCGTCAGCCTGCCACCCGGGGGGGGATACAAAAAAATACACCTAAATCTTCTGGTCTGTGCCGGTCTGTTCCGGCCTGGAGCATCCCCTAAAGGCCTGATCTCAAGGAGACGTCAGAAGAGTTACCCTACAACTATCACTACTGACCGATATGCGGCATTTTCACCGATGGAAGGCCCGACTTTATGCCCCTACCACTGGAATAACCGCCAGTGGCTCCCCACTATAGGCACTCCGTTGAGGCAGCGTGGATTCAGGGGATTGGCGGTTGATTACATTGGGCCCCAGACAGCGGTAACACGTCGGGTCCCCCCGATCGACCCAGCCACTCGCGGTCGCTGACCTGCTCGAGGGAACCCGGCCCCTTGGAGCTACGTGGGTGTACATGACATCGGAACGGCTCCGCACCTACTGTCGCACGAAAGGGGTAGTGAGGAGGGTCCACTCAACATTCACATTTGAGACCTCCAAAGAGCACAGTTGAAAGCTGCGCCGAAATCGTGGGACAGGAACCACGGAGATAGGAAACATCCCTGTTGGTGAGACAGGAGTTCATAAACCTAAATACCTTAAACCTAAGAATTTTATAAACCTAGAAGAGGAAGAGGCTATCATAATGTGGAATTAATGTGTAATATGAAGAGTTCAACGTGGCTGTGACAAACGGGAATGAGCGAATGACAATGGGGGTGAGTGGCTCGGCACCCGGGGCACGCCAAACCAGTAGTAACAAAGTGAGCCCCTGGGGAGTAATAATCCTACGGTCTTAAGAACTAAGAATCTCCGTAAGCCTAGATGAGGAAGAGGGTGATATTGTAAAAAACGAAACAACCAATTAAAAAAAAAACAGACGTGGCAACACCAGATGGCGATGGGTAGGGTGAAGTGGCGGTGAGTGGCTCGGGAACCCCCAGGTACGCCAAACCCGTACCTACCGTAGAACGCCCCTGAGTGGGGGCTTCTTACTTGGAGGGGACTTCCAATAGCAATCATTTTCGCTGGGGCTCGAACATCGCTAACCCGAGGATAAGGTTTGCATGGCACTGTTTTTCAATTCAGACAAGAACCACTGTACTCAATCGGGCCAACCTATTACCCAGACGATGGAGACACAACGAACGTCTTAGACTTCTTTTTAGGAAAGAGCACAGCCAATGTTTGCTCAATTCCAACAGTTTTTCGTGAATAAACTTTGATCAACACTCTGTTTTAGTAGTCCTTAACGTAAACAGCATTAATTGCAATGTGCCTAATCTCATTAAATATTCTTTCAACTGAAGTCTTTACACATCGCTTCTTAACACACTAAGTAATACACAAGTTACCTTTAAATCGGTACCCGATGAGCCATAACTAATCTTATGAAGAACATCCAATATGCTACAAGCATAGCTAGTTCACAAATCGCGTACAACAAACACAAATGAGAATTTCAGATAACTTTGAAGGATGAGCGAGCTGCTCCTGATAACAGACAGCTAACAGCGCTTAATACACAAGCTGGCTCCCTATGGAAGGGTACTGATTATGTAACCAAACAATATGACAGGATACCTCCCCTAAAATTGGAAATAATTGGCTTTCAACTAAATAAGAAAATGTGATTCTATTTTCTGAAGTACTTGATCAGTTCCAATCTAACCCTGTAAGTGACATTTATAACTAAGTACAGAATAATGTTCACGACTATTGCAATGTCACCGTTCCATTAGTTCTTCACTCCTATTCAAGCAAAGAATACTGTACAAAGAACATCAAACTAGAAAGTCCCTGGACACGATTTGATCGTTGAAACATCTTTGCATGTCTTTTCTAATAGGACTCTATAGATTCTCTAACATAAAAACGAGGGGGTATCGTAAAGTTCTAATTATCCCCCTTAAAAGATATGATAGAGTGACTTGATATGTTGTTATTAATTCTTCTCTATGTAGTCACCATTCATATTTACACACTTTTTCCCAGCGTTTCTTGACCTTCCGAATACCCTGATTGTAGAAGTCAGGAGATTTCGACTTGAACCACTGTTTCACTTCATTAATGACGTCATCTGTGTTTTCAAATCTGCGACCACGCAATGGACTCTTCATTTCTGGGAATAAAAACGTCGGGCGAATAAAGCGGATGCTGCAAGATCTCAAAGCCACATGCCCTTGTTTTGTCAACTGCAACTTGGAATGAATGAGCTGGGGTATGTCAGCCAAGAGACGAACGTCTTTGGAGGGCCTAAAACGGTGTTTCTTAATCAGATTTTCTTGAACTTGTCTATAAAAATTAAATGGAATTTTATTTATGGACGCTCTTTTAACTGCTGTGGTTCTCAGCGACTCATTCTATGCTGGGCGTGAAAGACCGCTTAATTTAGCTCAGAGGCCTGAGGTTCGACACGGGACCAACGGCTTTACTTTCCTTCCGAAGGAAATCATGCTATGGAAGCTGAAAAAATTTCACCGTCCTCCGCCGGGTTTGAGCCTACGACCTTGGGTATATGAAGTTAGCATAGTAACCATTACACCATGGAGGGCGACTACTTGTCTAGAAGGTTGCTGTGGTATCTTCCAGTGAAGGTTTGATCTTTGAGAAGTAATCTGTTAGGATGACTCCACGGCAGTCCCAAAAACTGAAAGAATGACCTTCCCAGCTGACTTTTGCACCTTTGCCTTTTTTTGGGAGGTGGGGGCGGGATCGACATGCTTCCTTTGTATGCTCATGGTATTTGTTTCTGGATTACGATAAACCCACGCTTCATCCATGCTTACCAGGTGATCTAAAAGCCATCTTCATTCTCTTCCAACAGCATCAACATCTGTCTTAAAAGTTCACGTCATGTTTGCTTTTAGCAAGGAGTTAGCAAACGTGGAATCCACCGTGCAGACACCTTAGACATATGCATTTCGCCATGAATAATTTTCTATGCACTACTATAACTGAGATCAGCCTCATTTATGATCATTTGTATGGTTGCTCGTCTATTTTTCAGAACTAAAGACTCCACTTTCTTCACTGTGGCTGCATCATCTGTCATTGACGATCTACCAGATTTTGGTTCGTCCGTCAAGGATGTGTGTCCAGTTTGAAAATTCCTCTTTCACGTCACAATTATGCCATTTAAGTTGGACAATCATTTCATAGAAAGCTGACATCTTATTATGGCTTTTCCGGACACTTTTACCCTTCAAATGAAGGAATTTTATCATGTTACGAGTTTCAATATCCTCCATCTTGCACCTTAGTCACTTGTGGCACTCCCTGTAAACAAAATAAGAGACAGAGTTGTATGATGTTCAACGTTATGCAATGAAGGACCAATAATGACACTGATGAAATTTCATTAGTATAGCATAATAATTTCAGGGTGATCATTAAAACTTTAGGATACCCCCCTCGTATTCAAAGCCAGTCTTAGAATCACACACTTCCCTCAGTAATGAAGCGTGCATTAGTTGTTTCGGTTCCTAAACCTCAAAGAGCACGAAACTATCCATATAATTAATTCCCTATAATTCTTTTACCGGAATTCTCTAAATTATATGAAAATTAACTACTTACACATATTCAAGGGGTTATACCGCCTACATTGGTTTCAGATCCCATCATTCTTTCGCGCAAAAGCTACATCGAATTGTCGACAGAATACTGATCAACTTTAAAGAAAATTAGTAAGCTTTGGGCTATTAATTGTTATATCTTTTACAGGTTCCGAATATTGGAAGGCCCGCGATGTCCTTCTGGTAGCGGAGTCCAAACATTTGATTATCGTCTGTATGAATGCTCATTATTAAACAGAACAGCGCAGTATATTCAAGTGTTTAAAGTGTTAGAATGTCGTTCAGTTAATTGCTATAATGACCCATTAGAATCCTTGAGTTCATTTATGCGTTTCCTTAATAGAAGAATTACATTTAGAGCAGTTGTAAACGCAATAATATAACATTCTAAATAAAAAATATGTATATTTCTATTTTAACTTATTAAATAATGAATGTTTAAAGTTGTGAACACACTTTAACTGTTTAGTGTGTACACCTGTTTTTAATTTAGCATTTAACTGTGTCAGGTATCGTATTTCTATAAGCTATTTAATATATTAGGTTATGAAACATCGTGTTAGATAAAAAAACACATTTAAAAAGCATGATCATTTATTTACAGATCAAACTGATAATTTGCAGCGGGCTGCTGTAGAACGACTGCGAATCAGGCGCGGACAAATGTGAGTGATTGGAAGTGAATGAATTTTTAATTGTATAGACTAAAGGTAAAATGAAGCGCAACTTCGTTTTTATCAGTAGTAGAGACTGCATAGTGTCGTTTTGCTCTTCTCGGGTTGTACTAGATTCACAAACAGAGTGAAAAGCCGCGAGTGTCAGTCGGATTACAGTTAGTTTTGGTGCTCTTCACTTCCAATCAAAACCGCAATCCAGATTTACTATTCCAAGCCCAAAATTGAAAATAATTCCCAACGGTGCAATTTGCACATGAGCCTGGGGCTGCTAACTCAGAGCGTTATATAGACTTTGCTATCTCGCTTCCTGACGGAAAGCAACAGCATAAAAAGAACAAAAAAAACAAAAAAAACAAAAAAAAAAAAAAAAAAAAAACCTCTGTGCGCTGCATGCATGAGATTGTATTCTCTTCAAATAATCCAGTATTATTTCTTTTTTCTCCTTTTTTTGTGTTGTTTTCTTTCTTTCTTTCTTTCTTTTTGTGAACCTGGGCATGGGCGGCACACAAAATCACCGACGATTTGTTTTAATACCTATTTCCTCCATGATCTCAGTGGACGGTATCTAAGCGTTTTAGGACAGTAGTGCTTAAACTACAGACACATACCATTAAGGCGTGTTCGATACGTGATCCATTAGTGTCACTTAGACCGTTTGTGCAAATGAAATCAATCACGAACCATACACGTACAAAGTTACATTATATTACATTTTTCATTCGGTTAAAACCGGTTCAAAATAAACCACCCATTTAGGTTCATAACATTTGCAATTTCGAGGCAAATCATTGAACATGCGAAATAGACATTTTATAACAAACAAAAAACAAATGATGTCGCTTCGTCTTAAATGTATGTGAAACCGTAGGAAGTTAGAGGTAGTTTAAAATGGACTTTCCCCCAAAATGTATAACTTCCAACAATAAAAACGAACATTATTAGAATATTGTATTTCATAATATGCGTTAAGTTCGAAAGATAAAAATATGTTCAACTCTGCACAAAGACTGTACCTACCCCATAGGCTGTCCCAGAATACGACCGCACAACTGGCAGGATTGCACAGAGGTCCTTGGCAAACAGGTTGACATAGAAAACTTATTGTGTCTTTTGCCAAATGTCAAAGTTATAGCATGTTTTCTCGATCAGTGATATATATGTATGTAGCGTTCAATATTAACTATAATAACCGACAAGCAACCTGCACATATTAGTGCAATAAAACAATTAGGTTTGATGAAAACGTGCATGTAATGTGTGCTTGGAACGTAATAACTGAACTATGAATTTAGCGGTGGATAAAAAAAAAAATGACTTTTGCAAGGATACACACAATGTAATATTGTTTCGTTAATTGTAAATTGTGCCCACAATTGTAATGTACATAACATTTCACTGTGTTATACACGGTATTTTAGTAGCTCCTTCGAGGTGTTAAATGCAATTGTTATTGAAACGTTCTCCGTTGCACCTACACGCTAATCGTATATTGCATTTATTTTATTTTCCAGTACGAATAAATCTTATTCAGTAACGCAGCGAAGTCCCTACGGCTCATTATAAAATGCAAAAAAGGGGACAACATATAAATACATGTATCTTTGAAAGCTTGAACACTTAACTCTCTCGCCTTCTTAACTCAATGCCTACATGCTAACCATAGTGCTAAATTATGCCACGATACGTACGCTCACCGAAATCCAGGTGTTCACGTCACTATCCACTGCGGTTTGATCAGTGGCGTGCTAACCCTTAATATATTTTATGCTGCAACAAAGAATTTAGAGCCCATAGGCTTCCTATCTCAAACTTTATTTTGGATTTCTCTAGAAACCTGCCAATTTGTGCGGTCGAATTTTGAAACAAACTGTATATATTTGCATTTTACAACAGTTTATATTAAGATTTTACACAAACTGTCACTAAGTTAACAAAACAATGCTAAGTCAACCCCCGAATCCGAAGGCGTGCGACGCCAAAACGGAAGTAGTACTTTTATACCCTTATTTAATTATCTGTTTCTGTTTACTGTGTAGGTTTCATATAAGAATGCAAGAGAAATCAACTGGGCGAAATGACGTTCAAAAGGAGTGCTGAAGCTATAGACCTTTAGAGATATTTTAATTCGTTTTCTCAATTTGCATTGGCACTATAGTGGCGTAAATTATTTTCGCTACCGTAATGGTCATTGAGTTAATATTAAACCAGCCCAAAAATTCAATATTCGTTTACGGTAGCAAACAATTTTATATTCCGATAATCAAAACAAAATTCAGAATAATGGACTTGTGACTGCTTGAAAAAATTAATTCATAAAACATATATTGGATAAATACTGAATATTAACCTTAAGTAGCAACCTTTTAAGAAGCTCAAATAGCTCTATGTGCCATAACTTAATAAGTATTTTATTTATTTTTTTATTTATTTATTTTGTGAGTTCGCAGTACAAAAGTAGTTAAAAAAAACTGTTATTTGTTCACTCGGCATTTGCGCACGCTTTAAAATGTTAAATTGCATTGAGCTCAAACTGAAACCTTATCCGAGTTTAGAATCATTGTAGTCTCCAAAATTAAGGAAATGCGTATTTATCATAAGTAACAGACAACAAAAGCAAAACAAGCTCTAGGTATTTAACATGGAAATTTAATACTTAACATTGACCATTTATTTTAGTTTGAATTGCTGAACCATCTGACCCTAGTAACGTGTCTATGTAGGATAAAAGGATTAATATTATTATTGTTATTGTTATTATTATTATGATTATTATTATTATTAAAGGCAATTTCAGAACTCGATGCTTCATCATCATGGCATTATAACTCTGTAGGTATACCCTGCAATGTTTGTTCGAAGTGGTTATGTTAAAATTTTACATTCTATTGTCAAAGTTTCGTTTGAGATGTTCCCCCCCCCCCCATTTAGGTGAAATTCTGCAAGCATTAAGGGAGTTCAATGTTGGGACACCGAACAGTTTGACATGTATTGTTCTTGCTGTGCATTTCAGGAAATAAAAGAGTAACAGGCTTCTTTTACCCGAAAGTTAGTCCGTTCAGAAGAAATCATCTGAAAGGCTTCACTTTATGTCTTATACTCTCATATAACAAGCAAACGTTTTTAAGACTTATAAAATAGCATTTATTTGATTAAACGTTTGTCATTTACAGCTCAGTAATGTTTTTGGACTTCACTGCTGCTGTTGAACACCTTAGCTTGCCCCCGCGGCAAAATAGGAAAATTGGTTTAGGGGAAAAAAATAAAGGAAATGCGTGATGTCAACGAAGCTGGCAGTGTCAACGCACAATAACACTCAGTTGAAGAGAACAGAGCTGTACTCCTAATGACAGAGCAATGGGGGTGGATGCTCGGCCGCCTGGAAAACGCCCGGGCTCTCTCTGCACCAGCTAAATTGTCGGTCTGTCGGTCGCTATAGCCTGCACACACAGCCTGGGAGGATGACCCGGGCAAAACGATTCTCTAAGAAAACAACGAGAAATCGGTGCCCACTTTCCTCAGACATTCGGGCAAGTATACTTACATAATGTGTCATAAAATAGCTATGCAATTCGCAAGTTAAGCAACCAGCAAATTTTTCATGTAAGGGAAATGCTTACTATATTGTGGTAAATCATCAAAACTTGAAGAAAAATCAAGAAGGAATTGAAAATGTTTTAACTATTCAATCACTCACCATCTTTATAATTCGTAAGTCTTTTAATTTTACCCATTTTTTACATGTTTAATTTTATTTGTATTCATTTACTTTTTGCATAGATTAACATACTTTAACCTGGCTGGTCAAATCGGACCATCTCCATATGTAAATTTATACAGTCAGATATGCTTAAAGTTTTTTTCTCAGGTCAATTTTATTTTCCTTTTAGCAATTTCGATAAAAAAATTAATAAATAATCTCTCTGTATGCCACATTTATTAACCACAATGATTGATATTTTAAGACCACCCTAGGTACCATTTGCACACTACTTTAAAGTGTCCCTTCTATAGGAGTAAATTCATTTTATATATAGTGCACATTGTGTATGTATATACTAACACAACATTCATAAGCAATCCAAAAAGTGAAGAGCAGCTAGCATTCCCCACAACACCTATTACTCCCTACAGTATTTCTTTGAAGTTAAAAGAGAATTGCTCTAACATATAATAAACCCCTAACTTACAAATTACGAATAAAGCTACATCTCAGGGTATGAGTTAGACAACTATTCAAACTCATGCGTAAGAGGCACAGACATTATCTTATCTTAAAATGCATTACATGTAGTACTTAGAAATTACGATTCTTTGCGAGTTCTTATGTCAATGAGGATGAATGTATGGCTAAGAAATTTAACATTAGTAGATATTTGATTGCATTCTGGGAAAACAATCGCAGCTACTTATATGTCAATTTCTGTTAGTATAGTAAAGAGCTCATGCGCAAAGAAGTCCTCATTGTTCTAGGGGTAACATGCTAGCCTCTGGTTTCCGAGATCGTAGGTGCAAACCCAGCGGAGGGCGATGGATTTTTTTTTTTTTTCATTGAGCGTAAAAATCCTTAATATGGCCTCCTTCGGAACGAAAATAAAGCCGTTGGTACCGTGTAATACATTTACTACACATAAGATAACCCCAAGCACGATAAAGAGACCTTCAACAAAAATTAAGCGGTATTTTACGCCTAGTATAGAATGGGAGCTAAGAACCAACGCCGGTAAACAGCGTCCATAAATAAAACGCAATTTAAGTAAAGGAAGGCCAACTGAATATTTTCAAATATAACCGCAGAAGTATGTAAATTTATTAAACTTCCAAATGGAAACATTTCAAGAGCACCTGATGCCATGGGGTAAAAGGGAAGAAACAAAGGGAAACAAACCACATGCTATTAGACAAAAATTGTAGCATCAATGAGCAGCAATTTTTCTCAAGTTGTGTTTTTACCTGCTATGGTTTCGCAATATCTTTTCCTAACGACGAAGAAAACTTCAGGGGAGAAATGTTCAATCAGTTAAATTGTTTGTTATTATATGTGGGTCAAAATACCATATATTTTCTTTAGATAAGTATTAAAAAGTCCTGAGTATGGTAAAATGGAAGTAATATACGGCATTCGTGAAAAAACAAAACGCAGTAAAGTGAAGTTTCAAAATTTGGTAATGCAGCAGAATGTTTTAATTAAATTTATTTCGTTGTTTTCTTTTTACTTTCTCTACACACAGTATATATACATAGTGTATAGAGAAGGTATTGCATTGCACCCACAAATTCGATACCGAGATTTCACCGTTTTGAGAGCCCCTGAATAAAAAAAAAAAAAAACATTTTTAGAAAAATATCCATGTGAGTATCTCTGTGTGTGTCGGTGTGTGTGTGTGTGTGTGTGTGTGTGTGTGTGAGTGAGTGTGTCGGCAGCATAGCTCAGAAACGAAAAGTCCGTAAAATACCAAACTTGGTATTTAAATTCAGTATCTTCCAAGGATGCGACACAAAGATTTTCAAGATAATCCCCCCACCTCAACTACCTTATGTGGAGAAATTTTGATTTTCCCAAAATGGCTCTAACAATTTGATTAAAATATCGTATATTTAAGATATTTACATGAGTAATAAAATGTTAACTTGAATTTTCTGAGAATATCCTCAGAAGACATTTTTATTCTGGCTGAATTTTGCGGAATGTTATATACATCGAAACCATAAGAAATAGGCAAACATTTAGTTAACAAAAGATATACAGCTCGTTAAAACACACAATTTATGTTATACACATTTTCTTTTCGTGAAGCTCACTGTTTTTTAGATATTACTTATTATTATACTTTTCTCACACGGAAATTTGTCAACTCTAGGTCATACAAACAAAGGAGCTTCAATCATATAGGACCACCTTTAAAAAGATTTCATTATTTCTTTATCCTATGGTACTCCCTTATTTCCCTTCTATTTACAAGCAAGTAATTAGACCATTTCTGCTAACTTTTTCTAGATAAGTAAAATGAAGAATAAGTTTTTAAACAATTAATTTGTTGCAGAGACGTAGAGGAAGTCATGTGAGTGGAACACATCAGATTTTTTTTGATAGTGTATAATGTCCACTTTCACTACATATGACCCCGTAGGCGATGGTATTGATGATACATGGAATGAAGATGAAGTACCGGTGAAATACGATGACGGGGGAAACCGGAGAACCCGGAAAACCCCAATTCTGCGCCGCTTTGTCCACCACAGATCTCACGTGCGTTCCCTACGATCGAACCTTACTCAATGGTGAGTGGTCTAACCACACGGCCACAACGCGGCCAAACATTTAATTTTCAAATTTTCTAAAATGTTTCTAATATAAGTAAGAGGAACAGAATAAGTTTAAAAAAGCATAAAGAGATAACGCAGTGCAACTGGGAAGAGAAGTAATCAGATATTAATATATCAATGTGATTCAAAGAAAATATTAGGATACAACTTTTTATCAATATGAAATACGAACAAATTAAAAGGAACTGCTAACAAATAAAAGTAATACTATAAGTATGGAAAGTTTAAAGGAAAATTTAGATATTGAACAATTAATATTATAAGCCTACTTAAGACTATAAAAACCATGTATATAATAACACTAAAAATAAAATATGCTCCAATAAGATTAAACAAGTAGTATGAGTTTAATAAAATTATTAAATTGTTGAGATAACTTAAGAAAAGAATAACATAAAGATTGGTGTAATGAAATATTGATAAATGAAGCGAGAATCTCTCTTAGACCAAAGACAAAGGTAAATAAGAAGAGAAAGAGAGGAAGGGTGTCGATGTCATCTCCCTTTATGACGTCGTTGTAAGTAAGAAGGCTTTGTATTACAGAAGCAAAATAAGGAATTAGATAAAGATTTCTACCGTCAGCAAAAATAACATCAAGAACAACATGCGAAGAAAATGAAATACAGGTGGTATTCAGGAGAACAATAACATCCATCTTATAAGTGGACGAAGAAGAGTATAAAAAGAAGCAAAATGAAGATGTTAAAATGGCGTGTTATTTATGGACGCTCTTTAACTACAGTGGTTCTTAGCGTTCCATTCTATATTGGGCGTGAAAGACCGCTTAATTTTGCTCAGAGGCCTCTCTATCAGGCTTGAGGTTCTTTTACGTGCCGTTAATCTACGACACGGGACCATCGGCTTTACTTCCCTTCCGAAGGTAGCCATGCTAAGGATTTTTAAGCCCGAAAAAATCCATCGTCCTCCACCGGGTTTGGACCCGCGACCTTGGGTATAGCATGGTAACCATTACACCACGGAGGCCGACAATGAACAAGTTGTAATGATATTAAAGTGATAATAACAATTATGAATACTGAAGAATTTAACAGAAGGAAACTTTTTTTTTTTGTGTTCTGAATAATCAAATATGTACTATTTGATACATGTAAATAGATCACAGTTATCAAGAAGTGAATATTTTTTTAATTAAGTAAACATCATTGTTTTAATAGTGAAATACAGGTTTCAGAACTCAAAATGTATTATTTCTTCATCCTTCAAACCAGGACCTCACGACAGCAATCAGTTCGGAAAAACCAGTGATAAGATACCTGTTTTGAGCACATTAAGTTAAGGATTTCATTACATTAAAGGAGATCTACCTGTTAATATAATCAAACCCAAAGTATTCTAGCTCTGTTTTAAATATTTTACAATATCTTATGTCGCTATAAAGAAGTTTAATTATAAAGCTTGGTGTTATATATATATATCTGTGTGTGTGTGCATATATACTAATCTTTCCTCTATTGCGGGTTTTGAAACACAGATTTAAGCTATTTTAAAAGTCTGTGCGTTACGAAATAGTTTTGAAACTCTTTTAAATACATTTCAGATTTGTGTTACTCACAGAGTTAGAAAACATGTTTGCTATGAAATATACTTTTTAAATAAATTGGTCAGAAGCTAATTTTTGTTCAATTATGAGGCTCGATTGCATATGTGTTTTATTTAGTAAGAATTGTGGAAACTGTTTCTGAAACTTGATATATGAATTTAGAATTGCACTGGAATATTGTAATAAGGATTTTCAAAACTCTAATATGTCTAGCATATTGCATCACACCAGAAAAACACACCGGAAAATTTAGCAATAAGTATTGGCTCGAAATTCGCATTATGTACCTTTATTAAAAACTGCAATTTTGCTTAAAATAGGTAATTTAGAAAGCGATTAACCTATGCGCAGTGAATGTTGATTAAAAATGATAGAAATTTAATAAACCATTAGAAAAATATAATAAAGAAAAAAGGACACAAATATGTCCACTCGCTCAGCATTATTTAAATAGTCACATACCTCAAATGTTCTAAGAGATAACAAGAATATTAGCACGAAAATATTCTAGAGATTCGTACATAAAAAAAGTATAAAATACATGTTTTATCATTTTTGTCTAAATATAATTGGTGGATCCCCTAACTGAAAATGAAAGAAGAAAATAACATTTTATAATGCCAATAAATGAACTTGTTTCGTTTCGTTAAAACCGTTAAGGACATCTTTCAGGTGATGGTAGCAAAGGTAGTAATAATAATAATAATAATAATAATAATAATATCAACTAAACATAGATGTTTTTAAATTAGTATGGGACTGAAAAATCCCGTCTTCCTTTCTTAAACTATGCTGGAATTAAGTTATCACTATGGTAATTATGTTTATTTTTTCTTTCGTATTATATTTTTCAAAACTGACCCCCCCCCCCATACACTCAAACACACACACTCTCTCGTACACATACAGAAAAGAAGTTTAATTCAAGCCCTTCAGATTCAATGTATTTTTGATCAAATCCGCCCCACCCCTCACACATAACAGCAAATAATAGTGTTACAAGCTTTTGATGTCTCTTATTTGTTTGTAGGTCAGTTCTGATCACTTACCAGTGGTACCAAGCCACAGAATAGGGAGAGCCCTGGTAAACTAAAGCGAAAGAGGAGGATAGATGCTGACACGTGTCAATGCAATGCTTTACACTTAAATTAAAAGAAAACTGTACCAGCGAAAGCATGTATTGCGGAATTTAAACCATGCTGACTCATATAAAATAATTTACTAAAGTATGAAGCAGTAAGGTTAAAACTCAGAAGCGTGTTTTCTCTTCCCATGCCGCCTATAACATTGAAGTCAAGTCGGCGGCAGCTTCTCCTTTGGAACAACTGTACATTGCAATGGTGCTGACACGTTTATTGTTGTTGCTTATCTTTGGTAAAACGTCTATAACTTTACATGCACTTCTCATTCACACTTCCAGACTCTAGGGAGGTTAGGGAATGAACTTGGTACTCTACCGACTGAGCTACGGGGTCAGCTAGAAGCGTATTATACCAACACATTATAATTTAAAAAGCAGACCTATACGTAAAACCCTTTGTAATCTATGCGGGATTGAAAAGACTTTTTAAAGAATCTGATGTGTTACATTCATATTACTTTCTCTATTCTTTATCACTTATTACTCGGTATAAAACTATTCCTATGAACGTTTATATTTCAACTATTTCATTTTAATTGAGAGAAACATTTGCACAAATAGGTACAAAAGAAATAGCAATACTGTTTCCATGCAATCACGAGAACCAGGAGCATCCGAATGACTTCAATGACAACGTATTATATAATTCGAACATTTAATAACATATCTCAGAAATGTTTTATAGTATAAAAAACAACTCATTTGGAATAAATTGTGTCGGTTTTATAAAGATATGCATTTGTTTGGTAATTTGTTTTCGCCTATCACTTAACATTTACCATACACGATTATGCATAATTCCTTCCGTATGGAAAGGACTTCTCAGGTTATTCCCAAAAGAGTCAAGATATACACCATTTCTATCCCGCAATTATCTGTAATATACGTTTATTAGTGCAAAATCGTTAGATCAATTTTTGAGAAATTATAACATTTCAAAAATTCTTCCATGTAAATAGGACCTGCTCTGCGTTGGGGGGGGGGCGATTAAAATTCTTGGTCTCGCATTCTTAAAGATGCAAAACTTAAATATCAAGTTTGGTGTCTAACAGAAGTTTGTTTTTCCATAATGCCTCTCTCCCTCTCTCTCTCACACTCACACACACAGAACCTTTACTAAAAATGTTTTTTCTGGATTCATGGAACCTAATAATATGGATTTGCAGAGAAATTTCGGCATCGCATTTTCCCCTGCCTACTATGTGCATGCTAGAAAAGGTAAAAATCGGAGACAGGAACGCAAAACATGAGATTTTCAGGTGAAAAAATTCTATGCAATTTCTGGGTCGAATGTAGGTAATGTTTCCCCCACGCTTTCGAAAGTGGTAAAATATTCAAAAGTGTAGATTTTGCTTCTATCATTTTCAGACATATAACCTAATATCCAAAAGTACCGAACATACAAAATTTACATAACACACTTCAATTCGCTGCTGAAACGATAGTGAATTTGATAGAACTTAGGAAAGTAAGTAGCTACATTTTAGCGTAAATTATTCATAAAGGTCACAGTTCAACAAAAGTATACATTGACGTACTTTAGCGAAAATCAACATTCTAAGTCATCCTGTGAGGTTGGCAGCACTAAGATTCAATGATGCTCTTTTTTGTGAAGGATGTTCTTATTTGAGAAAGCAAACACTTCTGCTCTTCAGGAAGCTAGGAAAGGCTTAAATACGCTAGAGAAACTATCTTCCACATTGGCAAAAAAGCAGGAAGCTACCTAGATAAGCACGACTACCATAGCAGGTACCACATTCAACACTGAAGCAATCTATTTACTTACGTTTTCGCATTATCAGCTTTTGGTTTCCCTTTACTTCTTTATTATTTATTCCAACTTTGTCTTGTTTTCTCCTCCCTTGCTATCAGAAAAATGTGATTTAAAAATCTATGTGTTCCATTCACAGGACTTTCTCTAGCTGTTTCACAAACAAACATTCCTTACAAAATACTATTATTTTATATATTTCATACTAACGAGATAAACACTAGCAGAAATGGACTTATATCTTGTAAGCAGAAGGGGAATAAGGGAATACAGTAAACTAAAGCGATATTAATTTCTTTTAAAAGCTATCGCTATGGGAAACAAAATTCGGTTCTCTTTTGCCTTCCCAGGAGTAAAACAAAAAAGACGAAATGAAAGTTGACTTACCGTTTGAGAAAACTCCGTTTGAAACCAACGAAAAGGACTATCTAGGAAACAGTTAAATTCTACCAAAAAATGTGCATGACGTGAATTGTTTGTTTTAACGACGTCTACATTTTTGTGCAGTAAGTTTTTCTTTATCTCTAACGGCTTAGGACGCAAATCCCAGAAAATTCAAGATACACATTTCGTTTGTATTTATACCATATATTTTAACGATATGGCATTTTAATTAAAATCATTAGCCATTTTTGAGCAAATCAAAATTTTCAAAAAACGGTCGACGTAAACGGTAGTTGGGGGTGAGGAATTTTCATAAAAATCTTCTTGTCGCATTGTTGGAAGATATTGGAAGTTATATACCATATTTGATATTTAACAACCTTTATATTTTTGAGTTATGCTGCCTATACACACACGCGCGCGCGCGCGCACACACACACAAGTTTCTAAAATGCTTTTATTGGATTCAGAGGGTATCAAAACACTCATTTCCGGTGAAATTCCGGTATCGAATTTTTGAGTGGACCACAGTGCCTTCTCTGCCTGCTGTGCATGTTATACTAGCTAGAATAAGTGAAATTGATTTATTACGTTTCTTTATCACAAAATTAGCGCAAGTTGTTAACTTTTAACTTCAAGTGCAAAACTCCTCCAGAATTCCTTTTTTTAGGCTTTCCTCAGGCCTGACCCAATGAATCATTTGTATTAATATACACAAAGAATAGGAAATTGAGCTTATATAGCATATAGAAGCTCTTTAATTACTGCAGTTCTTACAGTACCATTCTATATTGTGCGCTTAGTTTTACTCAGAGACCTGCTTATCATGCTTGAGGTTCTGCCGTAAATCTACTACACGGGACCAAAGGCGATAATTCCCTTCCAAGCAATGCTAAGAGTTTTTACACCGGAAAAAAATCCATCGCCCTCCGCAAGAATTTTAAACAGGCATGTTACTCCTCTAGACCATGGAGGACGACGAGATGGATGTGGCGCTTATTTTATGTAATCTACTAACATCTTTTCTCCAATTTAAAAGTTACCTAAACATGCTGTAACGAGAAAGAGAATTACTTTTTTGTGAAAGTTGTATAACATAGCAAACAAGATAATTAGTAATTGATAGGAAAATTCAAGTGACTTTTATGCATTTATTTTTAGACAAGTAATGTTCAGAAAATCTGCGCAAGATGGAGCGTAATTTTTATTATTCGAAGGGAAAAAATTAAAATTTTTGGCAAGCAAAATCAAAGTTTAAAGCCGATTTTTAACAAACTGGAGGAGAAAATTTATATTAGGAGTCTCAAGGATTATATAGTGATATATAACGTACCTGTTCAATAAAACCGACAGACAATCTGTGGAAGGTTAAACCATACCGTGACAGAACACGGTGTCCCAGTTTATTAAACAACGGGTTTGCCCTGGTTACTGATGCCACTCATTGCGGGAAACCCTGTCTAGACGATTCACAGTTCTCTTCAATCTTCCCCGTGGACGTGTCACTACAAGCGGCGAAATTCTCGTCCAATTCCTATCCTATTTGCACAATGCCTATTCCAGGGAATGTGCTTTTTGTTAAAAGACTAAATTGTTACGTTGGTTGGAGAGATTGTGTTTTGCTGTGTGCGGAAGTACCCAATGACACTAAACCGGCGTTCCTTTGATAATATTCACAGAATGCATTTCCGAAACACGGTCTGGCAGTGATTTCCCTGAGCTAAACTAATCAAAGTAGTAATTCTGGCAAAGATGTTATGCATCGTTCATTGATCCCAGTTACGGAATCTTTATTCGGCATACCCAGTTCTGAAGGAGGAAAATAACCAACGTATCCTACAATAAGAAGTGACTTGTATGATTAACTCACATTCTTTCCACGTATATACTATAAATCATAAACAATAAATCATCCTGTCTTAATTGCCGTAGACATACATATCCAGAAACGTAAGCAATTAATTTTTGGAGTACTGTATAAGCGTCCAGTAACAAAATAATTGGAATGCTCACTTGAAGTAAACACATACTTAAATGACTTCCTAAGGCTCCTTCTTACCGCCCTAAACAGGTAAAAATCCCTGTCTTCCGATACTTTCGATTGAAAAATAGCACCAGCATATTGAGGTAGAAACTTAGGATAATCTTTGTCTCATAAAACCATATTTGAATGATTACATTTACCTCACATTCCTAAGGCACCTGGCTCAAATGCGAGTATTTTTCTCCCCTCCCCTCTTTAATTATATAGTTGAATTGCATAGCACCGCGAATAATACTCCAACCCTTCGACGAAAACTGCCTTGAACTTTTGGTGATATAGGCGATTTGATATAAAATGCTGCACACAAAATTAGAGCTGCTACAAAAATTATTACTGACGGTTCTAAAAATGAGGGCACGAAAAGATTCACACAGATTATAGCTATTTTACAGTCCAAACAAGAGTCGTCTCGGCGCAAATTGCACCACCATTGCAGGCTTCTGGCTTTATTACCTAGTACTTGCTGTTAAAACTGGCAACTAATTTTTTTATCGCCTTCTTATTGCACACGAATTTCAATGCACGTAGATCTCATCATTAGGGTTTTTGATACTTTCTTTATTAGTTCGTTAAAAAGAAAGGATAGGAAAAAATGACTAAATAAGGACGCCTGTGGTCTCTGATTATGCACCATCTCGGCATAAACACAAATATTAAAAGCAAGATGCTGTTTTCCTTTCTGAAATAAAATCAAACAAATCAGAACGAGACAATATTTACTTTATGCACAAAATGAGGTTACGATTAAATGCGTATTTCTCAAATAAATAAAAGCAAGTTAACAAAATGGGATTAATATCTAGTTCATGTATTTATATAGGGTTAAACACACCGAGACTGTAAGGATCAGTTTGTAAGCAGAATAGGAAGTGAAGTTGCAGGAGCTAAACGCTTTGGCTGTCGAGTTTTTAAACAATTGAGAGGAGAAGAAAATAGAGTAAGAATAAAAGTAATTCCAGAATAATGTCTAGAATATTATGCACAATCATTAACAAATAACAACAAAGAAACAACCACAATGACAAAATGCCTCCTCAATGATAATTAAATATCAGTGTCGCAATTAGAACAGCATCTTAATAGATGCAAATTCATGAAAGAACTGGGGTAGGTAATATAAATATGGAATTGTGGAAATACGATGGTAGAAGATTAAAACTAAGATTACAGCTGCTGAATACGTATGGAGGGAAGGGAAACTCCCACAGGAATGGGGCAAAGCAAAGCTTATAAACACAAACTAAGGAAATGAACAATTGTGGAAATTATAGAGGAATATTCGTTTTAGCCACAGCATACAAAATATACACTACAATACTAAAGAAAAAGCTGCAAGAGAAAAACAAACAGACGTTAGGAAGCATAGGTCTTCCACTAATGTCATTTTCACTGTAAAACAGATCTTAGAAAAAAGAACAGAATAAAATGTAAAAAAACTGTTACTATTTGCAGTTTACATAAACATATATTACAGGTTAAACCGAAAAATGCTATGACAAATACAAGAAGGATATAAAATCCCTATAACCTTAATTTTTTGCAATTAGGTCATTACATAGTAGTAACAAGTTAATAATAGACAAATAAAATAAGAAATTAGAAATCAACATGAAACAAGACTGTGATTTGTCCACCTTTCATTTGATTTATCCTTGAATAAAAATCATAGATGTATTGCGAAACAAATGTACACTAAATGGAATTCTTCTAAAACATATTAACGTAGAATCAATTATATTTGTAGAAGATGAGTTTTTATTGGCAGAGAATAAAATGTAACGAAATTAGTGTTTATCTCAATGAGATAAAAGAATTATTGTATGTGGGTGAAAAAACAAAGAGTAAAGAACAATTTCGAACCAAGATAAATTATTGATAAGAGATCTATCTTTAAATATTTAGTTTCAATATCAATAATTCATAGAAAAGTTGACACGGAAGAAACTATTAAAGCATATAATAGAATTAATGGATGTATTCAAATATTTCGCTACTATGACCAAGAACAATAAATGAAGCCCGCCTGGGTAGTGTGGTGGTAGCGTTTCTGCTTCACATTCGAAAAGTCGTGATTTTGAATCTCGCTTACAGTGAGTTATCCGGACAAGGTTTTTTTTTTAGGAGGTTTTCCCTTATCCTGAGAAGACGAATTTCGAGTAACTTTAAGCTCCACGGACCCCGAGATCATTTCACCAATTTCATTCATCGTCCGACATGACCAACCAGGTAAAGGACGTTAAGTTACAAAAACTAAATAGAGACTTTATAGGATATATTCTTAGCCCACATTAAAATATATAAGTATAGCTGGAGGAGAAGAAAATATTGTAGATTAAATTAAAAATACCAGTTTAACTGAAGGAACACGTCCATAGGACCTCAAAACATATATTTCCAAATTTTAGGTGGAATACAATACCTTCTCTAACTACTATGTACACTGTATATAAATAAGTGCTAGAGAAAGTAAAACGTAGATCTGAACATACAAATGCAAAGTTGTATTTGCAGTGAACTTAATGATTCAAAATTTCATTTAGAATACCTCTGATACATAATTTGGAATTTCATTAAATGTTATTTATAACTTGGAAACACACAACTGGAAGTGCACAATATGAACCAATTCTTTCAAAATTGAGTATGTATCTTGATTGATTCATTGTAGTGTTTAAGAATATAAAATTGATTTGGAATTTAATAAAATGCTATGTATAAATTGGAAACGTAGAATTGCAACATATAAACAGAGTTTTCAAAATCTGATTTTCATTCTTGATTGATTCATGTAACGGATGTGACAGTTCTTAGAATTTGCCTGGAAAGGTTTCTTTGAACCTGTATATGGTTTCAAACATACATAATCAGTTAGAAGTAGAATTACTAGAGTTTTGATAGTTATGAAACCAAATTTTACATATATTTCTTTTCCTTTTCTACATGTAAATCCTGGTTGGTAGCTCTTTCCAGTGGAATATAGCATCTAATTGATGTTCATTACGAATTCTGGAGTCGATGGAAATTTTAAAATTTAACTTTCCGAACCTCTCCTAGTATTGCAGAATTTTTTTTTTTTTTTACTATAATCTCAGTAATTGTTTAGAGACATTTAAGATGGTAATTTAAAGGCCACCCCCTATATTCAAACAGAACTAAAATGTGAGAGAAGGATATTTTAATTTAGTTTCCTGTACGGTTGAGAATTCTCTCTCGACTTGTGTTTTGCTGGTGGCCTTCCTCTCCGGGGAGGAAAAAGTTGCTGGTTTCTAACTTCGCACATACATAGAAAACGGGTTAGCGGTATCCTCAAAACCGGTGCAATATAAACCGAGTTAGCAAAACGCAACAGCTCCGTTGGGACTACCATCAACTGCTTCACTTAATAACGAAAATATTGGCTAACTTGTAGAAGCGAGGTCGCAAAACAAAACAATAAGAATAAAATCCTGGCAAATAAAGATGTTGCTGCTGCAGGCACCGTCCTAACCTATAAATAATAGTAAAACTGTCTCTCTTTTCTAGCTATTATGTTTAAATTACCTCATTTTGTACGTTCTGTAAAATTACAAATACTTAACTTATATGGTGCATTATTTACCTGTTATAATGGTGATAACCAAACGGTAATGTCTACTATGATATAATAATTATTTTCCAACGTCGAAATATTTATAATACAGCTATAACTCTTCTGACACGTTTTCCTACAATGCTGAAGCAGAGAAATTAATGATCTATTTGTTATAAGCTTAAAAGAATACGGGGAGCTAATACTTTTAAATTTATGTTGTAGCAATTTTTAGAAGGTAGAGGAGGTGTATATAATTCCATTATAAACATTCTCTTTTGAGATGTCACCAAAAATTAATGTTTTAAGAGTCCTTAAATAGATGATAAGTAACCAGTGCTTTTAGAAGAAAGATGTGTGTGTGTGTATGTATGTGTGTGTGTGTGAACAGTATAATTACAAAGCGGAAAATCGAATAATGGCCACACTTGAAAATGAAGTTCCGCACCTCCCTGGAAGTGACACAAATATTTAGAAGAACATTCATTCACTGTAATTAATGGATTAATTATTTTAATGGATGATATAGAATTCGTTTTTTGAGTAACTCCATATCTTTAAAGTAATAAATATGTAGATAAATTATAAAAAGTTGTATGAATTAATGATCATACATTCCATTGAAATTTAACCAGAAGTGATACAGAGGAATTGATGTCTTGTGAAACCTATGTTGGGGATGTACAATCCGGCTAGCATCAACAGAAACTCATCTACATTTGATTATAGTACAGTGGGGCGCGACCCCCAGGGGCACCGCGGTATTCTATCTGGGGGAATCGCGATACAATTATAAGTTGTTATTAAATTATTGTCATTTTTAGTATTATCGTAATGGAGAAAATTGAATTCAGTCAGGTTTACATTTAAATTACGTTACATTTAAACAGGATCATGTTTTATATTAACATATTAATGCAAATATTCATGTACGCATTCTATATATTCTATGTTTATTGTCAGACCGGTTGTAGGTCACAGCAGCAGCAAACAAGTTGGAAACACAAGGAGTTGAGTTGAAGTCCTAACCCGTTGAGTGGAAGCAGCACTTCCAAATAACAGGCTGTTGCATAGCAACATTGTCGACATTCATATTGCCGTTTGGCCTTGCTGCAACCGTCAGATAGAGAAATGTCTAGGGCTCTTCAGTTCGTAAGAAATTGACAATCAAAATCAGACTCTGTTATTACGGTAACCGTCAAATTAAATCTGTCCTGGATAAGAAACCTTGGCTTTGCAGATATGTACGCCATAAAGGACGTTTTATTTCATACAAACAATGAATACAAATCCATGAACGTTGATTCGTGTGATATCCCATTTTCCTGTTATACATGTCGTGTAATGTGACGTCCCAGTTTCTCTAGCTATAAAGTTAAAAGTGAAAATAGAAGTTTTTCATTGATACATTGCAAATACATCTTACAATTCAGCGCAATGGCATGTAAGGAAGTGTTCCCAGTGTATTTATTTGCAGTATTTGGATTGGTAATTTATGTATATATTTATTTTAAATATTCATCATATGTCGCAATGAATTTGTAAATAAATTTATTTTGTGATATGTACATTGTTTGCAGGTCCCCCCCCCCCCAAACAAGGAAAATGTCCATTTGAGAATGTTAATCAAGTATAATCGTTGCAAAACTTAAATTTACTTTATGCCCTACTGTGATTGAATGTTTACATAAAGAGGCACGTGTTATCTGTCATTCCACTACAACTACACAATACAGTGGCTCGTATGCTCCTAACTTTATGCGTCTCGGAACCGTCACCAAGGTCTGCTTTACATTGCATAAATTATTAGTGAGAAATAATTTCAATGTCTGGCTGAATGTTAGTTACACACATTATTAAGTCACTTTCTAACTGCAGTGTAACCCAATCTCACAAAGATATGAGGTGCAGTACGAATAAGCACGATCAGGTTGTTGCTACCCAGAATTGATCCCCGGAATGCCAGATTTACACTTTCGTCTGAAGAAAGCTCAACTAGTTTATCCTGTAACGTCGCACTTACGACTGAAGATTCAACAGCTCTTCCATTAAATGGTTCCATTTCAAGACTAAGTTATTAGTTGAGGGAATGCATCGTTGAGAGGAATATGCCGGCTAAGCAATTCCATTTACAACCCAAATTATTTCTTAAACGTTGGCCAAACTCAAGATTGGCTGATTAAATGATCAGATCTCAGCTCAACCAATCTTGTCAAAACTTTGCCGCGTAAAAGTGTATGTAAGAAAAATCATTTGTGCAGTGCTCCCATTTCTTCAGAATGAAGCAAATAGTCGGGATTGTAGAGTCGATTTTAAGATGTTAATCATTGCAATAGCATTATTTAGAACTTATTGTAATTGCTGTGGTATTTTTTTTCGACCAAAACACGTCGATGAAGGAAACAATTCATCGGCGTTTGGCATAATGTCCGATTGGAGTTGTTAAACGACACAACTGTGTTTACCAATTAAGGGGTTTTCCCCAATACTAAATTTAGCATTTTTCAATTTCGAAATGTTGTGTACCATTAATAAAAATGTCATGAATACTTGCCTGTAGCGTAATCAACCAAAGGTTTGCAAAGCAAAATACGCTCATTTATTGTCCCTTCTGATCCACATTTTTCAAGGCATAGAAACTGTGCATAGTGCCCCAAATCATTAGACTCATCAAACTATATTGATATAAATTCACTCTTTCTTAATTTTTCTATAAACTATTCGCGTACATTTCCAACAATTTCATCGGTCTTCCTGGAGAAGGTAATGATAACGGTATCGATTTTATTTCCATTCTCATTTCCATTATTACTACCATATCAATAATGTGTTAGCAATAGCTTTCAAATTTTAGCTACTCTTAATGTATACCACGATAAGAAATGTTGAGAGATTGCTGATTAATTTACTTGCCTGCGTAATTGTCCTCTGACTATTGAATATGACCCGCTTCCTCCGAAGAAATTTACAGGTTTACTCTTCAGAGATGAACATTTTGTATTAAGATGCTTGATGAGCTTAGAAGGTTTTCTATTCTCTGCCGATAATGCTTCAAAACTTACAACACACTGTAGTCGGAAAACCAAACTGCAAATAACTTTCAAAATATTTACGCCACTTCGGTTTCTTTGCATCTTGAGAGGAACTGTTGCGGGCAGCACCATCAATTTTCTTTAAGAACTTCGTTCATTCTTACTAAGGATACACAACTCTACATTGGCTAACAAACAGCTATTCAGAAAATTAGCAATGGGTAGTGACTAAATAAATTATAATAAGCATTCACATTATTGAACTGCGAGCGCAAACTTGCAAATTATAATTATAATAATAATTATTATTGTTATTATTATTAAGATGTGAATAGCGGGGGTTTCAGTTGTTTCATTATCGAAAGGGGGCGTTGTCTGTGCAAGAAGTTTGGGAATCACTGCTGTAGTACATGGAGGGATGGCTAAATTCTTTCCCCAAGTTTCTAAATATGCAAAACACGTAACCATCACTCGGCAGCAAGTGAAAGTTTTCTAGTCTCGTTCCCACCATCTCTATTCTTCTATTGCATATCGCCATGTAACGTAAGAAGTTATCCTAAAAAAACCATGTTCCCTGTAACAAGTGTGAGGAGCCAAACGTTATACTCCTTTTTGTCAAGCACCTGCTCGCATTATTGCGTTACGTGTGGAGATTCTTCACTTCTTCTCCCTCTTTGACTCCATCTTTCTCTGCCCCTCACTATCCTTCGCGCATTCTTCCACTCCCTTGCCCTCATTAGATATAATGTGCTATTTTGAAAATCGGTAATAAATATCTACATCTGAGGTGTCCATTTAATATACACAGCTTGTGTATGTCTCTTACGCTTGCCGTTTAATCAATATTACACTAGTGGTAACTGGTTTCCCTATACGATATTATTCATCAAATGGAAATTTTGCAAATAAAACTGCTAAAGCAGATTCTTTATTTTCACAATCATTTAAAATAATACCGTCACATTTAAAAATATACATAGAGATTCGATTAGTACTATATAATGTTATATACACATATAGTTATAAAAACGCTAGAAAGATCACAACAAATACCTGGCATACATAATAAAAATGCACACAAAACACAAACGCACATATCGGACTACTAACCCTTTAAAATAATCACACGTGCGCGCGTGTGTATGTATGTGTGAGCGCGTGTGTGTGAGCGCGTGCACACAAACACACACTCGCACAAAGATATCACGTTGATCTACTTATCCATGTCATTTATTGCGGTGGTTCTGCATTTGTATTTGTCGTTTTAGTTGCTTTTTTCTTGCCCCCCCAGGCTATACACAGCAGAGCGTGCGTTGAGACATACATATCGCAGCATTAGACCCGACCCGTTTTTAGGAAAGCAATCAAGAAGTTATATAACATCTGGATGATTCTCGGGGTAGCGCCTGAGACTCATATTCGGGAGGTATAAGATTCGATTCCCGTTGAACCTATCATCTTTCTACTCTTGGTTTTCCCAGGTCGATAGGCGAATGCTGGAATGGATCATGTACTACAAATATTTCCTCTTGTGTTTCAGAGTTGCGGGGTCTCACATGTGAAGCCCATGCTATGGCTGTGCTTTGAGGTCAACTATTTCTTCTGGTATGTAACCTTCAGTCTGAACCTGCTCGTGATGATGGCCAAAAATGTAAATGGCGTATTATTTATGGGCGCCATTTATGATTCTCAGCGTCCCATTCTAAATTGGGTGTGAAAAACCGCTTAATTTTGCTCAGAGGCCTCTCTATCGGGCTTGTTCTTTTCGTGCCCTAAATCTACGACACGGGACCAACGGCTTTACTTCCCTTCCGAAGGAAGGATTTTTAATCCGAAAAAATTCATCGTCCTACGCCGGGTTTCTGTACCCGCGAACTTGGGCATATGAAGTTAGCACGGTAACCATTACACCACGGAGGGCGACATGATGGCCAAGAATACTCAATCTGGAAACGCCTTGCTGCCATTAGATCTGGATGCCTATCATGCTCTCTGGCCTCAGTCCTTCATGAGGTTTGGTAGGCATTATAGGCGCAGCCTTATCTGCGTTGCTGAAATCCTCCCTTCGGTTCTAATATTTATTTCTAGGATGTCATACAAACATTTTTTGTTCCTAAATCGGAGAAGCTGTATACCAAGTTTCTAGAAAATCGACACGAGAATTCTTGTATGAGAAAATTATATACATTCATATCATAATATCACACATTGTATTTTTGCCCTCAGATAGCCCATTATAGCGTTAGTACCCAATTATGAAACATAGTGATTACCAGAAAGAACAAAAAGTTTTATTATGGATTTATCTATGCGTTTTAACAAATTATAAAGCTTTACATCTGCGTACATTACTGTAAAATATAAACATTTAGGAAAATATTACAATTCGGAATATACATTCATACATACACACACGCTTTTTTTTTTTTTTTTTTTTTCGTTTTTAATTGTGTAGTGTACAAAACTGTATATGAATCATGGTCATTTCAGAAACAGGAATTAGTTGTTTTATAATCATACGGTTATACCTACCTTTTTGGCTTTACTTGCTGGAAAACTACAAAAAGCCTTGCAGTTTTATTGTTGCTTGTAATGATTACTTAGTGACCAGTAATATAAAATACTGTGAGTTCCATTCACATAACTTTCTCTAGCTGCACCACAAAAAGTTCTTACAAAAGATTTTTCTTTTATGTACGCAATCCTATTCTAGATAAACATTAGCTTCTTTGTAAATAGAAGGGAAATAGGGGAATACATTAAGCCGAAGCGATCTTTTAAAAGCTGGTCGCTATGTGAAACAACTGATAGTTTTTATTGTTTTTTTTTTTAAAGTTAATCATTTTCGAAAAATTTCTTGTTATTGGCTTCAGTTTTACAATACACGTACTTTTCTCAAACGGAAACTATTCGTTCCATATCTCTTTTGTTTTACTCCCAGTTATGCGAAGAAACCCTAATTTCAATTTCATCACGTTGCGACAGCTTTTAAAACATTTGATACGGCTTTAAGCTAGCGTATTCCCTTATTTCCCTTCTACAAGAACCTAAATAATAATATCACTACTAATTTTATCTCGATTAGTACGAATCAGATATAGTAACTTGTTTGCAAAACAGGTATAGAAATTCATCTGAGGGGAACATATTCGATTTTATCTGTAGTTACGCTATGTTCTGATACGTTTTACATACACCTTGCATTATAATTATTGCCCGCCAATTCTAAGCTCTGCACGAGTTTTTATTCGAAAATTTAAATTCTTCCAATGCTAAAAAGCCAATCTTAAAAAACCACCCACATGTCATGGTACAAAATGTAGCTAAACGAATGGCGAGCATCGGTTAAGTTCATTGAAGTTCAACAGAAGTTTCAAGTTTATAAACTTAAAAAAAGCAATAAAACAAATATTTATTTATATATCATATATGGTTTAAACATCAGCGAAGATTCAAACCTAGTTTATAATACCGGCCTAAATTAAAAGGTCCATTTAACGACATTGGTTGTTTGAGTACAGAGACTACCAATGAAATTACATGTACATATTTGGCTTAGATATAAATCTGCAGAAACATGACAGACACATAATACGAGGCATGAGGGACTGACCCTGTCACCATATGTATTTCTTTCGCTACACGTACTTGGAATCAAATGTAGAGGGACGAAAACAATTTTGTTTTTCAGAAATATTTATGCCGTACTGGATCGCTGGAAGGGTGCATTGGGGACTAAATTGAATATTGATCAAATGCAAATACGCTTGTGCCGCCGGAAGTCAATATATAACACTTCCGTTTTTCAGTAGAGCGGTCCCGCTGGTAATGAAATTTCCACATCTTACTGAAAACAGTTTTATTTGGTACTTATCGACTTCTTTGCTTATTAAAACTTACCCGAAGTACTACTTAAATTAAGTACGAAACAAATCTCAATATACAGAAATGATTTACCAAACGTACATACTATTGAGATCCTGTAGTGAAAACTCTCAAGTACGGATTATTACCTCAGAACTGTATACTCAAAATGAAAATGGGGAGGATATATTTAAGCCAGACAGCTGAATTTTACAATATGATAAATTGCTTCTTTATATAATATTAGGTCTTTCCTAAGTGCATGATAATTATGCCACCACCATCACCAACACCCCACCACCGCCACCACCACCAATAATAATAATAATAATAATAATAATAATAATAATAATAATAATGTCACACTATGCAAGTTCATAAATCAGTTATAGCTCTCCCCTAGCTTTTGAATATACCGGGATTATACGGATAGGATAAACCGAATAATATATAAAGGAGCAACTTATCATATACATATATAGTATACAAATAAACACAAAAACGGATAGTACATCAAATAGAAAATTTAGTATACATTCAGCAACTTCAAAGATAAGACAGAAAGATTCAAGAAATTTCACTCCACTGGAAATTAACCTACATTAATGTTACCTTGTCTAGCACATACGTTCAATGTACATAGTAGGTAGAGAGAGCATTCATTGCATTCCGCCCAAAACTTCAATACCAATATTTCACCGGAAATACATGTTTTAGGGTCCACTGTATAAAAAAAGCATTTTTACAAAAAGATACGTGCGCGCGAGTATGTTCCTGTGTCTGGAACACGAAAACTCAAAACCGACGAGTCCGTAAAATAACAAAACTTCGTATTTAATTTTAGTATCTCCCAGGGATGCGACATGAAGATTTTTAGGAAAATCCCCAAACTACACATACATAGAAAATTTTACTTTTTTTTTTATATTTTCTCAAAAATAGCTCAACGATTTTGTTTAAAATGCCATGTTGATGATATTTACATCACAAACAAAATGCATATCTTGAATTCTCTAGGACTAGTCTCTGAAGATCTCTTTATTCTGATTATAAACGGTGTATAACTGGTAAACCGTAAGAGATAGGCAAAAACTTACCGCACAGAAAATGTAGAAATGGATAAAGCAATTAGAAACATTTTTGGAAAAATCGAAAGTTTCGAAAAATCCTTCCATGTAAAAGGTAAACTAATTTGGGAGGGTATTTTTTTCTGAAAATCGTGTCGCTTCTTGTAAGATATCAAATCTATTGATATTATTATAAATTTTCGTTTGTGAGTTATGCTGTCCACAGACACAATAACACGCAAAGGACCTTTTCCTAAAAATATTTTTGGATGGAATACAATAGCTTTACTATCTGCTGCCATTGTACACCCGTAGACAAAAAAGTCATGTCATAAGCGCCAAATTCGTCTGGCTCCTACACGATGCAGCGCCTTGAATACAAACATTCGCGATACGGTTGTGTAGCGGCAGCAACAAGTTATCACACATTTTAAATCTTAATATTACTAACGCATATGATCAATAATCATAATCAAGTACATAACTTAAGTTTCAACAACAAACTATCAACATTAACTAAAAATATTAACAACGTAAAACATGATGCAGATTGTATTGAACAGTGTATTAGTAAACCTGCCGCTTTCCTCGTGTGTTCACTGTAGCGATATGGCAAAACGAGGGTTATTCCTCTGGTGAGTGATACAGGTTCGCTACTCGCATGTAACTATCATTTTCTCCTTTCTCTTAATGATGTTGAATCAACACATAACGGCTATTTATTTTAGACATACTTATTTCATACACGATATTCGGTATAGTTAATATAATAGTTATTATGATGCTTCTTTAAGGATTAATTCTACCGAACAGCAATATGCTGCACACGAAAGCATGTGGTGTGCACACGCATCAGGCACATTCCCTCAATGAAGAAGAATAAGAAGAAAAATGAATCTGTATACTATGAAAAAGTAATGCTAAGAAACTCAATGTTTTGAAACATTTTAAGCAATCCAATTTTGGGCAATTTTGATTTTTGAACAGATTCAACAGGAAAATGCCAACCACAGCTGGTATAACATGACATTCTCAGGCGAGGTGACATTTTCTTCCATGCGTAAAGGAAAGGTGATTGTCTACCATCCTAAGGGGTCTCGATACAATGCAAACTACGTGGCTTCACAGTTCCTTTATGGTCGCATAACTGTATCTTGTTGCGGCTAGAAATCAAGGGGCGATCAAGGTGTACTATGGCAGCTTGACGAACGGTGTGCACTACACGGTAATACTTGGTAATATTTTGATTTCCTCTGTGAGGATGAGATATCCTGATGGAATTGATGAATTTGTACAGGATAAGTATCCTGTCCACACGTCTCGAAAGGTTTCGAACTGGTTTTCACAGAGGCAGGATACCAGAATGGTAGCCTGGTCTCTTTTTTCACCACATTTGAACCCTATTGAGAATGTGTGG
The DNA here is from genome assembly GCA_030762935.1 of Hymenopus coronatus. Lineage (NCBI taxonomy): Eukaryota > Metazoa > Arthropoda > Insecta > Mantodea > Hymenopodidae > Hymenopus > Hymenopus coronatus. The sequence continues at coordinate 114,269,840 of CM060895.1, forward strand.
GCTGAGGTAAAAAGTAAGTTGTATTCCAATTAGCTGTAGATAGGTGAAGGGAAAAAATGGCTTCTGGAAGAAATTCAAGAAGCCCGGGATCTTGTAGATTCTCGTCCACATTATTGCCGGCATTTAATTTGTCTATGCCCCGAAGTTTGAGGCCCGGTATACATATATCCGACATTAACTATGTTTATTTTTTGAGCTTTAGCTTTAGTCGGTAATAGTTTATTTACACTTTTTGCAGATTTATTTAAAACAAGTGTTAGTATAATTACAGAAGGTCCATAACTTCAAATGCCAATGTTATATTATTGCAATACTATGTTCTACATATTATCACTGTGTCATTGGCGAGAGTTTAACTGGCATTCTTTTAGTAATATTTTATTAAATAGGAATTAATTAACCTAAATCAATTGATATTTCATTCTTGGGAAAATATAAGCTTTGTTGTAAGCTGATTAAGTAACAAGATGGAAGTGACTAGCCTCCTCTGATGGCACCCCCAGTGGACTTTTCGATGATACCAATTTACGTTGGGCTATGTGTATATTCGCACTTTGATGCAACACCGGATATTCTAGAAACATTTTAACATTCGATGTTGATTCGGAGCGTTGGTTCTCCATATTAGGAGTACGGCCGCCATGTTGGAAAGCCCTTCCGTAATGCCGCTAAATTTATTTAAGGGTCTATAGACCCGACCACCAGGTCTTGATCGTCAGGGAACCTCTACTTCGCTCGTGCGTCTTGGGGCTTCCCTCCGGCTCAACCGCCCAACCACTTCATTTCTCGCCTAGACACACCATGACATATTTTTTAAGGTAAGGTTTTGTGATGGTAGCCCCCGTAATCAGAACGACATTGGCCAGGATTAATGGAATAGTTTGCAATCTCCCACCTTTGTAAACCAAACATTCGTCACTAGCAAACTATTTTCTCTTTTTCAATATATTAGCTTAATTTAAGTCCCGTTGTTATCTTTGCTCTACCATCTGCTTTCCTTTCACCACATTATCTACCGCGTCGCAGAACCTTGTTCGCGACATAATCCAGTCATAAAATTAACAAATATAAAAAATGACAAGCAGCGCGAGATTTGAACCTGAGAACTTATATGAGTGAAAGCAAAGCCTTCTTAACTTCTCGGCCACCGTAACCTTGTTCTGTGATGTTTTAAATACTCATACGTTAACAAATTCGCTGTCTGTCACAGACCATTGCACAGTTATTTCGTATGGATTATGAACAGCTTTTACGGAGATACAGGAAGTTCTCCGATCGACACATGGACTCTGTGGATGACTCATTTTTCTGTGTTCACGGTTGTACATATGTGATCGAGAAAGTAAAAATACTAATAAAATATTTAGATTGCCAAAAGAAAAAGAAAAATGCACTTAATTAGCCTACCATAATTTTAAAATATTTAAAAGCAATAATAGAACTAAAATTATCTAACCCAGGCGTTACCAACTCACATGGTTTTATATTAGAACAACCATGCACTGCAGTGGCTATATTGGCTAGTTAGAGAAGGGCTTCTAAACATTTCTCTCGTTCCTTGCCCAGTGTATCTGTGTCCGTTTGTAATGTCGGGAACAGAAATCAATCTAACACCAGGCCTTAACTCCATCCTTCTTGGGAGTAATCTTTCTTATTTATAGAAAAAGTTGTACATTAATTTATGTTTTAACTGGTCTGCAATGCTCCAAGTTTCAAGTACGTTGTAATTTGAGTGAATTGTATAAAGATATCCTTTACTTAACTAAGATGCCCTTTCATATTCACTGTTAGATACGTAAAACTTGTTCGTTACAAGTTAATTCTCATAGTTAGCATTATAATAGCTTGCAATTATTTTGACAAGTCAAGGAGATTGTCGTTTTACCATGTAAATATTATACTGATTTAATTATATTTGCAATAGTTTATGTTACCACCACCAAAGCTATGAAAATGTGAATATGTTCATATCATCAATATGATTTTAAGGTAAGAGATATACTAGAGCAATTATCTACCAATCACAAACATACGTACAATAGATATATTAACTTATGAACGGGGGATTATGCATTTCAAGTGCAAACTGTTTTACACTTCACTGCACTGAACCAATTTCTGCGCAGTTGAAGGTCATTTAGTGCACAGTAGATAATGCAGTGCTAACAACGAGCAAGGTCGGTCGGTCGGTCGGTCTGTCTGTCTGTCTGTCTGTCTGTCTATCTATCTATCCATCCATCCATCCATCCATCTATCTCTCCGCTTTACTCAAAAGCAACCAGTTGGTGACGCCCGGGACAGAGAGCATGCCGGCCAGGCAATGGGTCCACCTCTCCCTATCAAGTGACTGCCGTATGCAGTAGTAAGATGACGTACTTCAGGCCCAAGTGAGCTGTTGCTCCATCATGTTGAATTCACAATATGTCTTGCCTGATATGAAGGGGAACTGTTTCCATTAGATCAGGCAAAACTTATTGCAGGGATAGAAGTAATTGTGAGCATTGAGTCGGGCCGGCAAAGTGTATGGTGAAGTTATCATCAGTTGAGTACATGTAATTTGCGTAACCTATTTATTCATTTATAAAAAACAGTTAGCGAAAGCTGTTATTCAGTTTTAAACTAACGAAACACTTGGATAATATCCCCATAACTTACAGATCTAGAAACCCAGACCAACTTCTTGTATTACGCTTACGACTGCATTGTGAATGGGTTTTTTTTTCGCGCTTGCGCATATTCTTCATTACGTCTGCACCTGCATCTTATTGTTAATGTCACTTAACTCGTTGCATGACATATTTGATTCATGCGGTATAAAATGTAATTATGACAATTTTCTTCGGAGATTTATGTAAATATGCATGTTTCGTACCGTAAAACCGCCTATTCCACATCGGCAGTCAATGAGAGGTCACGTGATTGATAAGAGATACCGGGAAACGTTACTGGAATTAAATTCCCCTGGTTACAGCTGGATTCAAACTATTTCATTTGGGTCAAAGTTCCTTTAAAAAGTAATTAGATGAAGGAATAGCATCCTACACAGGACACACATTGTGACAGCATTCATACATACGTAGACGTACGTGTATCAATTCAGTTCAAAGAAACGCTGACAAACTGCTAACATTGTATTTGAAATATCATTAACAGGAATCGCAATTAAATAAAAATCACATATGTTTACTTACTTTAATAAGCACTATAGTACCAACTGCTGCATGACCAACTCGCTTACCTGAAACAAAACAAATAAGTCTATGTGTAAAACTTACATCCATATTCTGCGTACACATTATGATTCTTCTATACATTTTTTATTAATAAACTGCTTCTCTAAATGTTTATCTATTACGTATATGTAACACATGAAAACAACACTCATTGGTTAACAGAACAAATCCAGAAAAAATATAAATTTACAAAAGGCATCCAAATCTTATGATCCATTGTTTTAAATCAATGTAACGAAATGATTTCCAATTAAAGGGTAGTTCGAAGTGGCGGATTTTCTTGAAAAGCTTTGTGTCGCATCCTTGGAAGATCTTGACCTTAAATATCCGTTAGGTATTTATACATGATGTACACACGTGCACAAGAGCATTTTTTCCCCTTCTGAAGACGAGGAAGATGCACTTCTTCGAAACGTTGGTGTCAAGCCAAGTTATTACCTGGCTAGAAGCCCGAGAAGATTTTGAATCAGCAAGGTTCTTATTAAGTGCAACGAGAGCACTAATAATAAATATCTAACCACGTCTTCTACTTGCATTACAATGTAAAAATATACTCTAGAAGAACGAGTAGAATCATATAAATGCCATACACTTTTTTTCTGTTGTTTTATTACTTACTCTACAATGTACAAAGTAGGTAGAGAAAGTGTTGTAGTCCACCCAAAATTCGAAAATGAGATTTCACCGGTAATACATGTTTTGAGGCGATAGTCAGATTTTTAAATAGCGGAAATATTTTAAGCTCGGATTAAGAACGCACTTTTGAAGAAGGAAAAAAAAAAAAAAAAAACATTACTCCTAAGAGTGTTATAGATACTGCTATTTATCATTCTCGGCTAGAGATCAAAATTCCCACCATGTGTGCAAAGTGTTGAGAGAATGTGAATCGAATATAGATTCCAGTGTGTGAGAAAATGTGTTCAGCACACCATGCAACAAGAGCGAAAATTTCAACTACGGGATGTTTCACACGACATTGCGTCGCTTGTAATACATGCGAGTGAAAATGCCAATGACAGCGAGGAAGGCGAAGACTATCGCTTTACCCTTCTGTATCCTTCTTATATCTACAAGAACAAATGTGTAGGTAAATTTGTAATATAAGCTTATATTGATTAACAAAAAAGCAAACAGAACAGTAAGATTTTGTAGACACTTGTGTGTGTGTGTGTGTGTGTGTGTGTGTGTGTGTGTGTGTGTGTGTGTGTGTGTGTGTGTGGCTCTCTGTTGACAGCATAACTCAAAGACGAAAAGGCCGTTAAATACCAACTTTGGTATGTCAGTTTAGTATCTTTCAAGGATGTAACACGATTCTTCACTCTTTACATGAGCATTTTTTTTTTAAAATTCTGTTTTCCTCAAAAACGAGAGAGAAAGCAGTGAAGACGTTGCAACGCTGCTTTCACTCCACGTGGAGTAAACGTGTTTCTGTCATTTGTGATTTCTAGGCATTCATTGGCTGAAGTGACGCGCTCATTGATGCAAAACGTCGGCGACTTCCCAACAACACGCATGACTCATTTGCTTGACTTAGATAATGAACATTTCTCCTCATGTATTTGTTATCTTTTAATACATGTGAAAAGCAACTCCTAAGTCACTGGTTTCTAGTAAAGATGGTAGAATGGTACATGATACGTGTTACATTGTATTTATTATTAGCTAATTAGTTCAAAATGTAATCTGTGGAATGAGTGAAAACATTTATTTACGAAGAATTAAATAATAAATTGGGCAATTGGAATATACTGGATTAGATATCCAGACGTCAGGATTTATTTAGTTAGCTTTATTTTATTTTTTTAGTTTTTCAACTTTTAAATTCACAATATGATAGCAATAGATCCACCTCCCTCCCGGACCCCGACTACTTCATTTGAAGTATTTTGCTAATGCCAAACCTCTTTAATATTTATACTTCCTCTGCCGCTTGTTTATTTTGGCTTATAATCTTGTTTAGTCTTCATATTAACTGCTATGAATGCTTGGTCCTATATGGACCAGTATACCTATCCAGTTTTCCCCTCCTTTACTCCACATATTCTACATTAGTACTTATAATCTTCTCTTATTGGCTCTCGGACACAAACACTTATTTTTAGAGTCAAAACTGTAATTGGCCCTTATAGTTTCGAAGAATATCAAGTACACGCGAAAACTGAGTGCATGAATATATTAAACCATCTGTATATTAACCAGCGGTATTTTGAAATTCATTAAATAGTCTCCCTCGTGTTTAAGCTTGACTCATCATGGCAATGGCACGTTTAACTCTTACAATGGTTTTCAGAGATAATTAAAAGGGCTTGGGGTTTTCATATATAATCTGTAGTTAGTACATAATCACAAAGCCGCAGCGCCCCTGAGGTCAAACATTGCTCTCAGGAGTGAAAAGTGCTTTGCAGTAGAAAAACATCTGTATGGCGTATGGATATGCATCGGTTATTAGTTAAAACTTAACTACCAGTAAGTTTGACAGTGCAAATTAAGATTCACAATTCTCTTAATTTCAGAAACTGTACTATATATACATTACTAAATTATATGTAAAATTTCGAACATTAGAATATTCATAAAAGTGAACAAAAAGTGAGGAGCTACTTTAACATTTTTACAGTGGATATTTATACTTTGCATAACAAAGGTAAAAGAGAGACGAGAAGTGAGACAAATAAATCACTGGATTCGTTTTGGAAACTTTAACCATTTAGCCTCCCCTTAAGGTCATAGCAGAAGTCCGTTATAAGTGAATTCTTTCCAACAGGTATTTTGAGCATACGTATGCAACTTTCTCTTGCAATAGAAATTCACGCATGTGTTTTATCCATTCTAGTATTTTAACAACTTGGCATTTCAATTGTTTCCAACCATTTTATTTCGTCGCTTGAGTGCTCAGCTGCATCTATTATCTCTCTGTCCAAACTCCAATCTCCGAAGATTCTGTTAGACCGGTATTCTTCCTCACCCACTCTTGTTTGGTGGTAGGCTCATGGTGAGCCTTGATATAGTTGAGTGGGTGATTGTTAAAAGGACCTGAGTCACCAAATGGATCATTTTGAGTTAGCGACCGATACGAATTGTCTGAGGGTAGATGACATTTGAGTATCAAAACGGTCCTATGTCGGTCTTCTATCGTGGTGTGCCACGCCATATGGTTTTAGGTTTGAATAAGCCATTGGATCAAGTTTTAACACGCAAAGTTCGTTTGTCTGAATCGGTTTTCATTTGTTTCATCAGCTGGTGTTTAAGGTCATGTCTACGCTCGCGTTCATGAAAAGTTGCAACGTTAGTAGTAATATTTGTGCCAGCAACTGGTGATTATTATACAGTGTTCAGAAAGAGTGGGAGGAAATATGATTCATCTCCAGAAAAGACAAGGAAAAGACAAATAATCGTGTTAAGAGGAGAAAAATACACTGACCTTGGTGGTGTTGGAAGAAGAGCGACAATGCAGGTAAGTGTAATGTACAATATGCTGTACGTCTCTGAACAGACCTTATTCTCACCTAGACGGCCCGGGTTCGATCCCAAGCGACCGCATGTGAGATTTGTGGTGGACAAAGCGGTGCAGGGGCGGGCTTTCTCCGGGTTCTCCTGTTTCCCCCGCCATCTCATTCCACCGGGGCTCCATTTTCATGTATCATCAGTGTCATCGCCTGCGGTGCCAGAGCAGCAAAAGCGGGCGTTAAACACTAAAAAAAAAAAAAAAAAAAAAAAACTACCTAATTAATCCTTTTTATAAGCACTGTGGGTTGTATTCCGGATGCCAGAGAAAATGTTATGAGTAATCTAATGACAGGGACAAAGCACTGTATACGGTGGCGACAAGAATGAATAAGATTTACATCTACAGAAGGTGATTGATGTATGTGACGTGGGCAAGCATCAGCCAAGAAAAGAAGCCATACTCAAAGAAGAGTGTTTCAAACATCACCTGTTAGTACAAAGAAAAGTAGAGGTTTGTAGTGAGGCATATTTATGTTTCCCATAAGAGAAGAAGACTTTTGCGATAACTCTAGTTGGAGGGAAACTCCCCCAAAGATAAGCAAGGCCATCATCCACCTGCTTTGGAAAAGGAATGATCTTGTCCAAGTGTAGACACATATTAGCTCTTCCTTGTGAAACAGGCACATTATACTTCAGGCAGTTATATTTACCTTTCAGCAAAACTTTCTGTAGTTAAAATGCACAGCTTTTTTAAAGAAAGATGTCCCGAGTCAAGAACTAATACGAGTTCTATTTGCGGTATTTCCATGAACATTTCAATCTCAAGTTTGGTACGCCACAGATAGATAGTTGCTGTTAATGTGAGAAGATGAAAAACAAGTTGTTAAATAACTATACAAAAATTGGTGCAGAGTTAATAGTTCATCAAAGGAAATCCAAACAATTTACTAATGCTTTACAAGACAGTGAACAAAAATCTAAACGTTGTAATCAGATTCTCAACCTTGTTTGTAATTACATGCAAAATTTTGTGCTACCCAAAATTCCTGTTCAGGAAATATTTCATCTAAGACAACTTTCTGTAAAGGTGGTCTGTGTGTATAACATGACGACTGGTCTAGCCCACTGTTACATATATCACTAAGGGCAAAACCGGAAAGGGCCAAATGAGGTTGCATCCTTTTTATTTGATTACACCACCAACAACAATAATAATAATAATAATAATAATAATAATAATAATAATAATAATGGGCAATCTGATGTCCAGGAGATGCAGGGGCCAAAGACCTTAGCAATTGAACGCCTTTTAACACTAACAATTAACAATATCATTATCATAACATCCAGGAGCTGCACATTTTGGCACACAACTATCCAGGATAAAATAAGAAACACAGCTTGTCACGTTTCTGCTTATCCCTCACAGATACTGACAATTCACGATTCAAGACAATCAAGCAGCTATCTCCCCTTCGAGGTCATTTGTTCTTGCCTTGGGACAGAAAGTTTAATGTTATAAAGCGGCCAATACGAAGAATAGATCCTATTTATATAGTGAAGGATATCTGCGGTCTCCCCTGTAATGCGTCCAAGACGGCTCCAGAAACTGTTAAAATGGTTGAGAGTCTGATATGATTCGTGATTTTAAAAAACTTCTGGCCAATGTACTATAAATGATCAGTGAACTCACTTGAAGCCAAGAATGCTCCTTGTTCAGAAAGAGAATATTTTAACGTATCCAAGTTACATTATTTTAATTACTGCAGTGAGATGAAAGCATCAGAAGCAATCAACGCCCACAGGAGCTGTTCCTGTAACATGTTTGTATTTCACAAAATGTCATCAGTGGATCTTTCATTACAGCAAGCCTACTCATCTGTTAAGACACATTTAAAGAACGCCAAGCTGGGTGATATTCAGAGAGAGAGTACTCTATATTCCACAAGAGTACTCCGACTTCTTGATGAAATTTTGCAACGTCTCACACAGTGTCTGGTGAATATTACGATTCCGATGGCTGGCACTGATTATGTCGCTACCAGACTTGACAGTGTGTGCCGTTGCTACTACTATTATTAATAGTAGTATATTACTGTTATTATAATATTGAACGGCATTCTTATTCGACTTTCCCACCTACACTACAAGTGACATCACTAACAATAGGCTCTTCTGTTCTTTTTCCCCCTTCTTTAGTGTTATACAGTACAGTCAGTGTATTGAATTGTGAAAGTTGCGATATATTTTGTTCGGCAATGAAATAAAAAGCAGCGATTCATTGTGGCGAAAAGCAGAGATTAAAATCACACTAGGAAGCGTGGAGTTTGAAGAAATTAATGATTTTTCCTATTTGGGTAGTGTCATATCGAAAATTGGAGGATCAGATGAATATGACAATGCTAGAATTAGAAAACTAAATTCTGTTTTTGCACAGTTATGCTCCCTATGGAAATCAAAACATATGTCCTTAAAACTTGAAAGTTAGAATATGTAATATAAATATAAAATCTATCTTATTACATGGATGTGAAACTTGGAAAGTAACTAGCTAATAAACTACAAGTGTTTATAATTGATGTCTGAGAATAATCATGCAAATGGTGGCCAAGGACCATTACAAATAAGGATCTGTGGAAAATAACTAAGCAACAGGAGACTGGGAAAGAGGTAAAATATACGAAATGTAAATGGGTCGGACACACGATGAGGAGAGAAGATGGTAGTATAGATAAAATGACTTTCGACTGGAACCCTCGAGGATCAACTTGGAGAACAGGTAGACCAAGAATTGCATGGTACAACACAGTTAAGAAAGTGGCATAAGCTTCAGGAAAGAGCTGGAAGGAAATTAAGGCATTGTCAAAGAACAGAATATGCCGGCGTGTGTTCATCAGCAGCATCATTCATTCATTGTGGTACAGGTAAGAAATTATGACTCGATTGTCAAAAAGTATCCAAGTCATCGAATCATAAAACAAATTTCCTTCCATTCCCAGTTTACATCCTCAAAATATCTCTACTTGTTTGGTACAAAATCCAGAGGGTAGGTGAGTTTTTCTCAAAACTGTCCAAAACTGACTTAGGTCCCTTTTAACAATAATCCATTCAGTTGGTGTGTGGCCCTTGTTAGGGCTTAACCACAGAAATGATTGGGAAGTTATATATTGCTTAATAGGTTAAAGGTTGGAGTGCAAAGGCGGGTAGCGCCAATTTAGGCTCCTCAACGGTTACTTTTTCAGAAGCAGCATCCCTGCCGCTGCCCCTCTAGTGGATGGTTTAGAGCCTTTGTTACTGGGTGCGCTCAAAAACCATGCTTGATGTAGGGTTCTGTGCGTAAGAAGTCCCCCAGGGACCTGACAAGGAGTTCTCATAATGGGCCAATATGGTGTAGACTTTTGAGCCCGGCGTCTAATCAGATCCTCCAGAACATGGTGTAGTAACCTCACTCTGACGGCAGACAGAATAAATAGACGGGAAATCTTTATTCTGCGTCCGCTGTAACCAGTGAAGCCAAGAGTATGCCAAACCTTAACAGTTTACACGTAGAATAGAATGCGGCCCGGGTTCGATCCCAGGCAACCGCATATGGGATTTATGGTGTACAAAGCAACGTAGGGGCGGGTTTGTTCGTGTTCTCCGGTTTCCCCTCTTCGCATTCCACCGTTGCTCTCTCTTCATTCCACGTATCATCAGTGCCATATCAGTGCGGTGTCATATGTATTAAAAGCGGGCGTTAACACTACAAAAGAGAGAGAGAGAGAGAACAGAACAGAACAGAAAAGTATACGGCCTTATAAAGACTTTACTTTAAGTGGTCCGACATGGTGGAAGCTAGAACAGGGGGTGTAAGGCGGCTACCGCCACCTTGGCTCTATTCATCTTCCCGCCACAGGTCCTAGTGATTCCTTAGTAATTTCCAAATACGCATCAGAATTTTTTGGAAAGAGGCGGCCTCTGAACCTACTGCTGAGGAAATTTCCAGAGCTGTGAGAAACGTATATAAAGCATTTGTTTACCGGACCATTCCTCTCACCAGGGACAGACACTTGAAACAAACCAGTGGACTATGTAAAGGGGTCGAATCCGATAGCGCACGTGTGCTGTTTCCAACAATCATTCTTCACATACCATTTTAAACCACTGAAACATTATCAACTAATTTGTAATATTTCATATTACATCACAACGCCACAATGATTCCTCTTCACCATGGGGCATTTCACTTCCCCACAGCTCTCTTCAAGTCTAGGTAAGAATTACTCATAGTGGGTTCATGGCTTGTAGACAGGGAAAAGCACTTTTAGCGCATGTCGTCTGTTCTTTCAACAGGCAGTTAATTAGAGGATTGAACCACAATTATTTACGCACGGAGTCACAATATTCATAAGCATACATTCAATATTTTATTCTCGAATACGTTTTAGCTAATAATAATTTTAAATACAGCAAAACAAATTTACGAATATGAAACAGCATTCAAATGCTTAGTTGTAATAACAATGACTTGTGATGAAAGAAGAAGAAAAAAAAAATCCACCAGATGACTTACTTGGAAAAATTAAATATGTAACAAAGTATTTCCAAAACGGTTTAACGCATACTAACATTTCGTAATTCTTTGGAAATTGTTAAAGCCATTTTTCAGAAATAAAATTAATTTCCATGAAAATAGTTTGGGGTGGCGAAATGTTCTTTAAAATCTTAGCTTGGTACGCTGTGTCTGTCTAAAGCATGAAATCTCGACTTTTCGTTTTGATGTTATGCTGTGCGCATTCACTCAGGACGTTATTCTAAAACTACATTTTTTGGGTTCGATGGTCATCAAATCAAATGTTTGCCGTGAAATCTCGAATTCGAAGTTTTGCGCAGATAAACTATACATATTATATTAGAGAAACTAAAACAAATCACAACGAGGTAAAGCTGCAGCAAATACGTTGAAACTAAAACAAAACAGACATTTAATTACATCTGCGAAAAACAGACTTTTCTAATTCCAATCAATAACCTCGAAACGTATAACCTTTGAAATATCGGGTTTGGAAAGGTTTAAACCGTGGCGAGATAATCCTCGAGTGCTCCTTCCCTGCACTTTAAGCTTATATAAAATTCGTGAGGCAAGTCATGTATGTATACATGAATACAGAGGGCGTTACGAAACAAGAGGAGGCACTTTCATCTTCCCGACAAGAGTTATGGAAATGGTATCCCACTTATCGGGAGAACGTGTAAATCATCTCACGGCTGCAATGTCGCACTTTCCTCTCCAACACTTTCCTCTAACATAACGGCTTCCAACGACTGCCGCAGGTACGAATTCGAGGCTCATAGTGGGTAGTAACCCTTTTACAAACGAAGGCCTCTTTGCTTTCTTTGAGATAAGAAAATAGCAAAGTGTAAAATTAAATTACATACGACTGCTATTTATAAACCTAGAAGAACACTAGAAGTAGTAAGCCTGTGAGGGAGTTGTGATTGTGAATGTTTTATGATGCCATTGCGATAAGCACATTTTTGCAGAGAGAGGAAGAATTGTGAACACTAGACCAGGAAACGGTCTAGTTTTTGCAAAGTAATCGAATGTTTTAACTTTCGAGTTTCTGCAAAGCGCTTAACGAACGTGTACTGCATATAATTAGTTCAGGAGAAAATCAAATTATGTATTGTCAGTTATTTAGAGGCAGTATCAAGATCCTGTCCTGCACTGAATGCGCGTGTTAGTGACTGCTTGTTCATGCCTGATAGTGGTGACCAAACCAGTATGTAACCGAGGGTGAGATGGAAGATTGCGCCGGAGGTATATCTAAATGTAATAAATACAAGCAAAGCTGGCAAGATTAACTATCAATAATTGGAGGATTAAACATATTTTATTAATCCTGCGGTAAGAAAACAATACGCACGGAAGTACGAATTTTTACTTTGCCCACGCATGATAACATGGGCGGAGCATGAATGAAAAGAAAGCAAGAGAAAAAAAAATGATCGGGAAAATAGGATACTGTAGACATTCAGGAAAACAATCCCAGGTTTTAGGCGACTCTCCTCACAAATTATCTTTAATTTGGTACAGATGCCAACAGTAGTTTTCTCTCAACGCATATAGCCGTGAGCGTACAGTGATTCGTATACCTAGGGGTAAAATCATATATCATCAGGAAGCTATAAAGATATAACAAACAAATAAAAAGAAAATAAACCTTAATTTTAATTCTGGAGTTCGTTAACTTTTTATCAAATGCTTAGATTTAATAATATACGCAAATCAACGACTCCCGATTAATTACAGGCCCAAGGATAACAGGACGGCCAAAATGATGCGAACAGATATACAATATCAACGAAAGCAACATTCTGTACTTTACTATTTTAAAATTTATCAGATGGTATGGGAAATCAACGGCCTTGGTACTTTAGAGGTTTGAATATGCCTTAACAGTACTGTCAAGGGTAGCCTCTAAATTTTAAGAGCATCTCCAAATGAACTACGTTAATTTCAAACTAATTCAAATTTTCTCCACAAGTATTGCAGCTCTTCTTTTACAAAATACAAACCCATGTATGCAAGAAATAATTTTTTTTTTTTTTTTTGTACGTATCCAGAAACCCTGATCAAACTGATAATTTACTCTTGGAGTGAATTTCGATGGAATCTGGTGGACGCAATGAATCAAATCCACTTCGGAACTCCCTATCACGACTTTTTGGGATCTTTAAGGTAGGAAGGAGAAAGGCGTGGGAAGGTAAAGTACAGCTATCGCATTGTTTTCAACCGTGAAAAGTTGCAATCCAGCCTTATTAGCGAGAGAGAAAAAAAATAGTTCGGACAATAGATCAGAAGGAAGTCTTATGAATGGTAAAAAGATTATAACATTTGATAAACTATATAAAGACGAAATTGAAAAAAGGTAAATAAAAAAATCTGACTTTCTTTGCATCTCTGTAAAAAATCGTTAAACAGCTTATTCTTCTATCTACCTTCATGCTAATCGAGATAAATATAGCAGAAATTGTCTTTATTACCTGATTCTTTGTACTTAGAAGGCAAATAAGCGAATGCACTAAGCTATAGAGATAGTCAAATCTTTAAAAAGCTGGTGGCCATGTGATTGAAATCTGTTTCTTCTCATTCCTAGTATTTTAAAACTGGAACCAATATCTGGGAATATCTCGGAAACGGGCACTCCACGAAAAAAAAAAAAAAAAAATGTATATGACATAAGTATTGTGATCTACAATTTCTGTACTGTAACATTATCTCTTATGCTTTATGGATTTTTGTGCAGTAAGTTTCTGTCTATCTCTTACGGATTATCAGTTATGCAAAATTTAGCAAAACAATAATCTAGAATAAAGAGGTCTTCAGAGACTATTCCCAGAAAATCCAAGATATGCATTTTATTTGTCATGTAAATATCTTTAATATACTATATTTTAATCAAAATCATTTAGGATCATTTTTGAGAAAATAAGCATTTTAATTTTTTTTCCATGTAAAGGATACTGTAGTGGGGGGGGGATAGCGCTGGAAGACAGTCAACTTAAATACCAAGTTTACTATTTTACTGACTTTTTGTTTTTGAGTTATCGTGTACGCAGACAAACGGAACCACACACAAAGATGTGCGCGCGGACATTTTTCTAATTTTTTTGTATGCAGGGGACCCTAAAAGATGCACTTCCGTGAAACCTCGGTATTCTAGTTTTTGATGCAGTGTAAACTTTCTTTACCTTATCACTTACTATGTACAGAAAGTACAACCTGGGTTAACGGGTAACGGCCGCCTTTGTACAAAAAAACTGAAAGAACTGTAGTGTTAATAATTAATACTACAACATTGTGCGTGTGTGTGTGTGTGTGTGTGTGTGTGTGTGTGTGTGTGTGTGTTTTGCAACATGTAATAAACTACGGATATACTGACGCTAATAAGTACCACACAAATCCTCAGAGTGAAATAAATACAAATGGTAATATCATTAGAATTCACGCAGTAGTTACGAATAAGGAAAGGTATCAAGTACTTTTGAGATTGGTATTTTATGTTCCTTACATTGAAAAACATTTGCACGACTAGGAAAAACTTTTAAATTAATGGCGGTTACATCTTTTTTCGTTAATGGAAGAGAAGGACATTTTTCCCGAAAATGCAAAAGGCACGTCACATTGAAGCTTCACACTCCATTACGTATCGCACCCGGATCTGTTTACTCGCAGGAGTGCCAAGTGTTCGATATTTTAGTGGGTCGTTTGGAGCATAGGTATTTTGGCACGCTGCGAGGATATTAGAGCCCTTCGAGCACGCAGGAAGTAAAAGCTTCTTGGGTAAAATACGATCGCAAAATGTCGAGTGTTTTCTTTTTATTCCTTGCTTCAGCATTGCATTCTTATGCTGAATTAACATGAGCAGATGAGATGGTATACTAAAATGTACGAATATATTGAATCTAGCTGTTGAAAATCACGATATTTGCAGTAGATATGCAATTTTCATATGTCGATTCAGACCAAAAAATTCAATGCAATACCCGGAATTTGAACCACGGATCTCCCGTTCACTAGCCGATTGCAGCTACCACTTAGAAACCTACCGAATGAAGATTAGGGAATCGAACGCCCAAGAAATCGTGCAAGCATACAATAGGCTATGCAGCATTTCCAAAACTCTGATGACTATCAGAAGGAGGGGTTAAGAAATCTAATGTTCTGCCGATATTACACGTTCTTTTGCCATGAATATGGGGATTTTTCATTCACTATTTGGATTGGTCTGTATGTACGAAACAACAATTATATGGGGTAAAGGGTTCGGATTCATTACAGAAACCGTTTAGATCAGGCGTTACCAACTTGTTGCCTTTTGAGTAAAGCAGAGAGAGCAAATTTACTCGACGTTCCCGCGAATTGACCAACTGCGTGGAAAGCAAACTCATAAAATTCCTTCAGTGTTGTGGCAGTATCCAACATGTTACATTTGAAACACGTAATCCACCTCCACAGTTATGAAACTGAAAATAAACAGGCAGCTTAGCAATTAATTGGTATCTAACACAATTCGGGAAAAAAGAAAGAAAGAAAAAAAGTCCTCTCCTTGGTAATTGTCGAACTAACGTGCACGAATTGCTAAACAACGCTGCAAATTGAATTTTCAGCGTGCATACCTTTGCAGCAAACTAAACACTTACTCCGCCCCTTTCTATGAATGAAAAATATTCTTCCTAGGCAGGGAAAAGAAGAAATCGATGGCTTGCGTGTTGGGTTGCTTTCTTTTCCCAGAATAAACTGACAGTCGATAAACTGTAGAAAGAGACACAATCCCAGCTGACTTGACTACGGAGCAGGTTTGTCTGTTGCGGCACAAAATCCAGCAAGTTAGTGGGCCTGCTCCAGGTCATTGAATAAAAATGGGGAAGGGAGGGGAGTTCCATAGAGGAAAATAAGCCGTCATTGAAGTTTAAAAAGCAACCGAGCAACTCGCTAATCAGAATAAGAAACTAAGGTTACAGAGTAAAAACTATTCTATCCCTTTAACAAACGCAATGTATGTAGTAACTAGAAAAAAGGGTCTTCAAAATTATGGTCCTCCTTTTACAGGATACAGAATTGAATTCTGGTATCCTTGCACTCCATAATTTTGAATCCTCAGGCTGGTACAACTCCAATAAAAATTCGCATATTAACATTTAGA
Source organism: Hymenopus coronatus (assembly GCA_030762935.1). Lineage (NCBI taxonomy): Eukaryota > Metazoa > Arthropoda > Insecta > Mantodea > Hymenopodidae > Hymenopus > Hymenopus coronatus. Next base: position 114,286,209 of record CM060895.1, read on the forward strand.
TATATTCTTTCACTAAAGTAACAATAAGCTTGAGAACCATAAATATATTTACAATAAAGTATACATAAACCTATAAATATGTAAAATATATATTCAAACTACATTTGTCTTATATGCTTAACCTCCTGAAACAACGTGATATTTATTATGTGCAACTTTTATGTAATTCTGATTCGCTAATTGTCAATTAATAATTAATGCTACATTATTTGATTTTAGCCTAAGATTCTGTGCAATGTTATAACGTCATTTTAGCAGTCAAGTTTCAGTTGTTGGCCTGGCGACGTTTATTGTTTTATTAATGATATAAACACATCTGGAAAGTTTTGATAAAACAGATCCCAAATAGATTTGGCATCTTTGTAAACCACCCAGTAACAGGACACACTTGCCCGCTTTGGGATGTTATTAGACTAATTATAAACTTTATTCCGCTGGAAACAATCATGACCTACTTTCCATCCTGCACAAGAATGCCCGTAACATTTCTCATTCACACACATGTGTCTGTCTCTGTATGCATGCATGCATGTATGTATGTGCGCATGCACACAAACACACACACACACCACAATAGAAAAAACCATTTACATTGGTGAGACGAATGATAATGCAGCACTCAACCCTTCCATAACTGAGGAATTTCAGTCAAGTAGGTTCCAGTCACGTCACTGTGGGTATTTTCCGTGATCAGATGGATTTCTAATCACTGATTACACCAATTGGCGCGCATGGGGGCCTAAGATTAGTCCACCACCCACAGAGCGGAGCGCCACGGAGAGAAGCATAACTGGCGAATGTAACAGTGAAGTAATAGCGAGAACAAAACTAACTCACATTAGTGAAGCGACATAAGAGGAGAACTAATCATATTAGTGAAGTGATATTAGAACAGAATTACTAGTAAATCGCATTAGGGAAGCCACAGTGAGAAATGAACTAAATTGCATTGGTGAAATAACAAGAACAGTACTAAATCATATTAGTGAAGTGATATAAAAACAGAAATAAATCACATTAGTGAAGCGACAATGATAACTGAACTAAGTTGTATTAGGAAAGTGGCGTTGAAAAGGGGAAACGATTACAATATAGTTTGCCGATACTGAAACTGTATAAATTTTACTTTTTCTTTTCTTTGCTTCCTTCTTTCCCGTATCTCTTTCTTTCTTTGAATTGCAGCACTGCACCGTTGTTATGGGTCAGACACTAAAGGTGGATTACAGAAACGATAATATATGTTGAGTTTCAGACTGCTTACATAAAAGGGTTTAAGTTAGGTACGACTTTCCGTTGCTTACACAGTGTTAAGCCAGTGTTTGGTTACTGTTTAGTTTAAAGCATCCTCCGGGAAAAGCATGGATTAGCTCTCCGTTGATTTACACCAATTAAAATGCTGCATAGTAGCGAAAAGCGCCAAAGGTGAAGAAATGTGTGTTTATAGACTATATTTCTGCAAAAATCATGGCTAAATGTAGGAATTGAAGAAAGGAGCATATTCTCTCAACTATATTGAGATGCGTCAGGCATGTAGTAGAAGTTCATTAAGGTTAAGAGAAGCTTTAAACTCAATTGTTTGTTATAGTAGAACTTCAATAGGTAAGTGAAAACCTAAGTCTGCTGTTATTATACACTCAGGGGCAAAAAAAAAAAAAAAAAAAGGTCACATTTATTTGTTTATATGTTGTTGTTCATTGCTGAAAAATGAAAGAATTTATACTTTACCAAGTTTGTTTTATTAAGCACCTTGAATTACATTAAATTTGAGAAAATAGAAACAAAAACTTAGCGCTGGTGAGAACTCTTAAAAGAAGTAAAACAATGACAACTTTCGTTATATCTGTGAGGATATATTTAGGTGCTTTCAACATAAAACCTGCACTTTAACGAGCGGTGTTACCTCCTCTGGCGCGAATAACTGCATTCATACGTCTTAGCATGCTTTCGATCAGGTTAGCAACGGCTACCTGAGGAGTATGCTCACATTCTTCAAGACGTGCTCGCCTCATCTCCTGTAAGCTTCTAGTCGATGCAGTCTTATCTTTGCACGCCGTTCCAGCATGTTCCACACGAGTTCAATAGGATTCAAGTCGGGACTCCACCATGGTAAAACATGGATTCTCATTTCTTGGAGATAATTTCTGACCACATAAGCAATATGCGGGCGTGCACAGTCGTGCATTAAAAGAAAATTATCGCCTATAAATGGGCCAAATTATACAACGCGAGTAGTCGAGCATTCATTTATCTACCTCTGAGCTGTTTGATTTCAATTTTCTACCAAAACTAACTCAGTACGAGCATCCATAGAAACTCCTACCCAAACCATCACTCCACCATCTCTAAATGATAAATTTTCGGAAATACAGTATTGCGCAAATCGTTCTCTCCTCCGTCTCCTAATTCTTTCACGCCCATGAGTTGAGCGCACATTGAAACGTGATTCGTCTGTGAGTCTGTATATTGCACCATCGAATTTAAGGTAAAGGAACCCGCGTGACTTATTCTGACGAATACAAAATATGCTTTTAGTGATCAAACCAGAACATTGAAAGTGCAAATGTTTGACTGGACGATACCATGACCAGGATGACATGAGAGCATTGCTTCCTCAACGCTTACATCATCTAGCACAGGCTTTGTTAGTTTTTTTGTGAATGTAGGTATCCTGAGCCAACAATACGCCTCAGTGCTCAATGAAAAACTGTTTTTTGTAACGAAATTGCAGCTCTACTTTCAATTTCTAAAACCTGTATGATCGTTTCCAAACGCAATCGTTCAACTCGGTGCACACTGTGCAACCTGGGACCACTGGATTTACACTGGATATCAGTTCACTTGCTTTCAACCTTTTTCTACTTTAGCCGAAACCGGGCGTCCATGCATGTAAACCTATTGCTGAGCTACGATCGTAGCTGACAGCTTGAGTTTCCGTAGAACTGCCAACATCAATGCCTGTCTACATTTTGATTTGTAGCTCTTAGGAAACATGCACTTGGTCTTCTATTGTATTCTTGTGTCTCTCTAAGCCGTTTTATGGCATCATGACTTCTAGCCACATTATCACATTTGCAATGTAACGTACATTGCGTCCATCATTGTTTAGACTACGGCTCGAGCTACATCTTCAGGTTGCATGTTTTTAAGATTAAATATGAAATCCCACTTACATTCACATGTAAAAATGAAGAAATAATAATACTGAAGCACAAAATTATTAAACCAAATTTGCTATAAATGAGACTTTCTACACATAACAGCTATAATTACACACACTCAGCTACAATGACTTGTTTATAAATCGAAAAACATTCAACGTAGCCTATACATCTCCATGACAACAAATGCTTGACATGTTATATTATAACAAGCTAATGTATTGCGACATACGAGCAAATATATAATATAATATATAAAAGTGGCCTTTTTTGTTCCAATGTAACAAAATATTATGAAGTACTAGTGACACGATCTGAAAATATTTTTTGTCAGACACGGTGTTATGAAAAATCCACAATTTAGGCCTAAAGCTAATAGAAAAATTTACCGAGGAATCCGTGATTAAACAAAGGAATGCAACAGCTAAACAAAATAGTATAAAAAAATCACTCACTTGCATTACAATCTGCAGTAAGCATTTGATGATAGGAACATTTTCTTTCTTAGTCGCTATTCAGGTTTATTCCTCGTAAATTTGCTCAGTATCTCTTATCGTCATCTCTAATTGGCTGATGTGGAATAGGTTGCTGTGTGATGCAAGATAAATCTTTATATTTGATATGATTTATATTAATATAATTGAAGAGAATTCTAAAAAAATACATCCTCATAACTGTATGAATAAAAAATAATGCTTAGAGTTAATCCATCAAGAATGCACGTTAATTCTTATGAACAAATACCATCGTTCGTTTCGCAGTGGGGTCACAAATCCGGTATACCAGTGGCCAGTGAGGAACTGACTGACCTTTAATTTACGCCTCTTGCATATTGCGGAGAGGTAAGACGAAGGTAGTATTTCTCACTGGCCTTTTTTAATTTGAATAGCCCCGGTGAGTTCTGCTACTCTTCAACGCACGAAGAGGATCGGGGATGTTTATATGTTTGTGAAATGTGTGTGTGTATTGGAAGAAAACAGCAAAACAAAGTAAATGTTACGAAAATGCAAAAAGAGTATATAGGTATATAAAGAATATCCGCACACGCCAAATATGAGGCCGTTGGCAGACCTGGTTACTGTAGCTCGCTTTCACTGCAGTGACTGCGCACTAGTTACCCGCGCAAGGCTACGTTTGTCAGCACGGTTATACGCGTACTGCTTGCTACTTTCTGTCCGTGCTGTAAAGCCTAGAGGTTGTACACTATGCATCTTCAAGGACATCCGTGTTCTCCGTGATATGGTTAAGATTTTCGTTATCGTTGCTGTTCTCGTCTTATTATTAGTCCATTAAAACGCTTACCGACAAATTTGTTTGAACAACGTATGTTTACATGCGATGGACACCTAAAAACTAAATCACGTAAAATGATGAGTAGACAATATCAGGAGACAATTTCTTGTTTTCCACTTCCAATGTTTAGGTATTTGGTTACTAAGTTTAGGACAACGGAACAACTGAACGACAAACCTAAAAATGTTATGTGTTCCTTTCACATTACTTTCTATACAAACTATTGTTACAAAGGATTATTCATTGATCTACATCGCGCTAATCGAGATAAACAGTAGCAGAAATGCTTGTAATATTTCCTTCTTAGCAAAAGGGAAATACGAAATACACTAGGCTAAAGCTGTAGTCAAATTGTATAAAAAACCTTTTGATATGTGAGACAACCGAATTCGGTTCGCTTTGCACATACAGGAGTAAAACAATAGAGAAAGGAAATATCTGATGTGTTCCATTCACATGACTTTCTCTATATCTCTGTAAATTATTATTGATAATAAGCATTTCTTTTATTTACTTCATGCTAATCGAGAAAAATTAGCACAAATAGTCTTATTTCTTGCTTTATTGTAAGTAGAAGCGAAATAAGGAAGTATCATAGGTTAAAGTGAAAGCCAAAAGTTTGTTGCTATGTGACTGATGTTCCTTTGTTTGTATGGACAGGAGTTGACAAATTCTGTATGAGAAAAGTATAAGTTGTTCAAAGCTGAAACCAAGAAAAAGGAATATCTCAAAAACGATCAACTCAACGAAAAAAATGTATGTAACATAAATTGTGTGTTTTAACGTGCTCTACATTTTTTGTGGGTTAAGTTTTTGTCCATCTCTTACGGTTTAGTAGTTATGAAAAAATCATCCAGAATAAAGTAGTCTTCAGAGGCTATTCCCAGAAAATTCAAGATATACATTTTATTTGTCAGGTAAATATCTTTAATATACGAAATTTTAATCAAAATCGGTAGAGCCATTTTTGAGAAAATCAAAATTTTCGAAAAAAGTTCCATGTAAAGGGTAGTTGGGCGTGGGGGGATTTTTCTCAAAATCTTCGTGTCGCATCCCTGGAAGATACTAAACTTAAATACCAAGTTTGGTATTTTACCTACTTTTCGTTTTTGAGTTATCGTGTTCACAGACACACGGACACACACACACACACGGACCTTTTTCCGAAAATGCTTTTTTTAGATAAAGGGGACCCTAAAACATATATTTCCGGCGAAATCTCGGTATCGAATTTTTGGTAGAGTGCAATACATTCTCTATACACTATGTATATAGTGCCTATAGAGAAAGTAAAAATACCCTCCCGTTTGATAAAAGTTTAAGTGGCTTAAAAATGAAACCAATAACAAGGAGGATCGGAAACACTCTACAAAAACTGTATCACATGAATTATGTTATTTAACGAGCAAGACTTTTTGTTTTTTGAACTAAGTTTTTTACTATCTCTTACGGTTTACCAGTTACGTAAAATCCATCCAGAATGAAGAGGTCTTCAGAAACTATTCCCAGAAAATTAAAGATACACATTTTATTTGCCATGTAAATAATTTTTAATATACGGTATTTTAATCAAAATGCAAAGCGCCATTTTTGAGAAAAACGAAGTTTTTAAACATTTTTCATTTAAAGAGTATGTTGGTCTGTGGCAGGAGATTTTTGAAAATCCTCGCGTCACATACTTGGAAAGTACTAAACTTATCTTTTCATTTCTGAGGTAAATAGTCCAAAGACACTCACTCACCCACACACACACAAGCACATGCGCGCGACCTTTTTCTTATTTTTTGGTGGAACACAATACCTTCTCTATTTACTATATGCATAAAGGTGCAGAAAAAGTTCTAATGGAGGAACATTTAAGTATGAGCTACCTATCTCGTTTGCTGACACGGGTACTAACGGCCTTCTGTGAATGTAGGAAGGAATACTCAGATGTGAATTGCCATAGTAGTTATTACACTTTGTCATTGTATAACACCATAAACTAATATGAATTTTATCGTGTAAATAACGAAGTTATAAACAAATGAACAAACAAAATAATCGCCAAACTCACAACATACACCATTTTACGGCCATAACAAAGCACCGTACTCGTATTTTGCCATGACTGAACTCACATTAAATTACACACGATCACCACGCAGTAAGATAGTTTTCTGACTCATATATACGTTAATAGCAGCCAAAGAGTTTGAAAAAAAAATCTGTGTTACACTCACATGACTTTCTCTACCTGTTCTATGAAAGTTTTATTTATAAAGAATTATTTTATACACGTCATGCTAATCAAGATTAACATTGCCAGAATTAGTCGTATTACTTGCTTCTTTGTAAGTATAATTGGAAATAAGGGAATACACTAAACTAAAACGATAGTCAGATCTTTAAAAGACGGTCGCGAACAGAAACAATTGAAATTCGGTCATCTTTGCTTGCTAGGAGTAAACAAATGAGAGACGAAAAGAAATATGTTTCCCGCTTGAGAAACGTTTAAGTACCTACTTTAGAACTAAAACCAATAACTCGGAATGTCTCAAAAACGGGTAACTCTACAACAACAACAAACTATATATGAAATAAATTATGTATTTTAATGTGACTTATATGTTCTCTTTAGTAAGTCTTTGTCTATCTCTTACAGTTTACCAGTTATACAAAAGTCATTCACAACGATGAGGTCTTCAGAGGCTATTCCCAGAAAATTCAAGATATATATTTCATTTATGATATAAATATAAAAAACATATTGAATTTTAATCAAAATCGTTAGACATTTTACGGAAAATCAAAATATTCCTTGTAAAGGGTATTTGATGTTGAGGGATTTTCTTCAAAATCTTCGTGTCCCATTGGAAGATACTGAACTTAAATACCAAGTTTAGTATTTAATGTACTTTTTGTTTTGAGCTCAGCTGCCCAAAGATATACACGCGCGCGCGGACATGTCTCTAAAAATGCTTTTTTTGATTCACTTCCGGTGAAATTACAATATAGAATTTTTGGGTGCAAACAACTTCTTCACTATGTGCATACGGCCTAGAGAAAGTAAAAAGATAAAACAAAATAGTGAAGTGCATCCCTTTCCTGAGAATAAAATACAACCCACAATCGTTAATTTGATGAAGTTTCTGATAAGCAAGTTTAGAAAACTAACAGTGTCCAAAGAAGCAAAAGTAGCAAATTAAGGTTGCGAAACACCAAAGGGAGCAATGCCCCTACCTAGTTAAGGCATGCAATAGGTCCTTCAGCTGAAGGGAGTTTAGCAAACTTGATGATCAATTAAGAAAGCCCACAAGCCACACTACACTGTTAGCCACCACAGCCCTTGCCTCAAGTAATCCAACTGTAGTCAGCAAATCTGCTTTACCAACTCTCGCTTCAGTATTCCTAAACCCTTAACCCAGCAAGAGAGAGTAGCTGTTGTTTCTAAAACGTGTAACTAGACGTATAATGCAACTTTATCTTTTATATCAGTTAACTAACTCATCTGAAAAGTTGCATTGGTCTGTTCTGCAGCCAAATCTTTTGTATGCATGTGCGCGCGTATATTATTTTTTCATACACTTTGTTAACTTCTACAGCCCCTCACATTAATTATAATTTCTGCAAATTCCATAATTACCAACAATCCATAAATAAGCACCGAAATACCATGTTTTTTTAAAAACTTGCAGAACTTACTTTAACCAAATAACTGTAATATGTTTTGCCGTTACAATATTTCATTTAATTAAGGATGTAAGTGAATTATACTTCAATAATACCACGAGAGCCAATAGCTATATGATATTTAGGAGGTTAACAAATGACATTAAGCATAAGTTGGAAAGATTGCTTTTTTCCTCACAAGCCATGCATTAGTTAAGAGTTGGAAAGTTGAAAATTGAAAAACTCGGATGTGTATCATTCACGTGCTTTGCTTTATCTCTTCTGAAAATAAACCATTTTTACAAAAGAGTATTCTACCTTCTACTTCGTGCTAATCGAGACAAATATTAGCAGATATTGTTTTATTGTTTGCCACTTAAGATATTTAAAGTTTGTTCTGTTTGCGTGGCCAGGAATAAAACAAAAGAAATACGAAACGTATGACGCCTTCCCATTTGATAAAAGTATCAATATTTTAAAATTGAAACCAATAACAACGCATATAACGGAAATCCACTCCACAAAAAAAAATATATAAATAAATAACTCTTACGCTTTGCCGATTATGCAAAAGTTCTCTAGAATGAAGAAGACAGTTTCGCAAGGAAATCCAAGAAATTTCAAAATACCCTCTACATTTTGTCTACTATGTAAATATCTTTAATATATGACATTTTAATCAAAAAGATAGGTAACACTTTTGAGAAAATCGAAAATTTCCAAAAATATTCCTGTGAGGGATAGTTTGAATGGGTAAATTTTCCTAAAATCTTTGTCGCATCCTCAGAAGATACTAAACGTAAATACGAAGTTTGATGTTGAATGACTTTTCGTTTTTGAGTTACCCATACACACCCTTGAAGTTTTTTTTTCTTCTAAAAATGCTTTTTTTTTCTTTATTTTATTTTTGTATCTAGGTCACCTCAAAACATGTTGCAAGGGAAATCTCAGTATAAATTTTTTGGGTGCAATGCCATAGTAGATAGGTGGTAGACAATTAAGAATGCAATGCCATAGCTGGTATTTGAAACATAGATCTACCGATTTCCCTCCGGCTCTTACCAACAGAGCTACCATGGCGACATACAGTCATGACATTAAATTTTCCAATTGATTTGCATGTTTGCCGATAAATTATAAGATTTCAAATTATTTATATAAAAAAAGTACATTTTGTTGTTAACGACGCTGTCAATTGTACTGATCATATCAGTTCTACCGGTATAATAATAATATGTGGTATATATAATTGAAGTCATCATTACACACAATAATTACTTGCGCAACTTATAGCTTGCATTGGCTTATTATTTTTATAATTATTATTGGCATAAACAAAGTATAATCTATCCTAAGTTGGTTATCGTTTATTCGGGAGCTATTGTGTAACCAGATTCTAAAGTTTATATTATGTGCTAGTTTCCTAATGACCTCCCTGTGCACTTAAACATGGCTAAATAGCACCTTATGCTGTATTTAGACATTTGTCAAGGTTGTGCAAATTAGTCTTATGGATATTATGTATAAAATACGCTGCGTAAAACCCGTAAGTTATCTCTATATCTCAGTCTGTACGGAAATAAAAATTCAGCTGCGTACAACATTTAAACTAGCTTTAAAACTAGCTATAAGCGCCTTGAAAACCAGCAACATATATGTTTCCAACTTTCAGCTTGTTGTAGTCATCATTACACACAATAAATCCTATGCCCTTGACTCCTAGAGTCAGTACGAAATAAAGTTGACTGCCACTGGAGAGACAAGGTTGTTTTAGAACACAAACTGTCCCATCCCTCCTACATTCTTTTATCACTTGTCGACAGCACTCGGAACGATTCTTTCTTTCTCTATATACATAGTAAGCGCCGAAGATATTGCATTCCACCGAAAAATTCGAATTGGAGACTTCATCGGAAATATATTATGTTTTGAGATCTCCTGAATCCATAAAAAAAAAAAAAATGTTAAAAAAAGATCCGTGTGTACATACATATGAGTGTATGCGCGCGTGCGTGCACCTAAAACAACTCCTTTAATACCAAATCTTTCAAGGATGTGACACTGAGATTTTCAAGAAAATCCTCTCACCCAACACTAATATTTACATGGAAATGTTTTCGAAAAGTTCAAGTTTTTAAAAACCGATTTTCTTTAAAAATATCGTATATTTAAGATATTTCCATTACAAATAAAACGTTTATCTTAAATTTCATGGGAATATCCTCTAAATCTGCTTCATTTTGGATGACCTTTGCTACTGATAAACTGTAACAGATATAGAAAAAACACTCGCAAAAAATGATCTCATCACACATGTCAAATGCAAGTTTTGGGTGAAGATAAGCATTTCAGAAATATTCTTTGGTATTGGATTTAATTTTGCAATGCTTAAACTTTTCTTTCTCCTGGTCAAGCAAAGAGAACATTTCAAAACTATTACAAAGTTTCTTAAAATATTTTAATATCGCTTTAGCTTTCTTTATACCTTTATATCCCTTGAACAAGGAAATAATATGTAGTAAATAGCATAAGCTTTTATAAGAATTGTTTGTTGCAGAATAGGTAGAGAAAGCCATGTGAATGTATCACACAAGATATTTTTTTTTTTTTGTAACTGTGATTTACCCTTGACCCCTCGTTTTTGAACTCTCTGTAATAAAAATGTTCGGGTGCAAACCATTTGAAGCCAACTGCTTAAAACTTTCTATGCCTGGTCATCATAAGTCTATTACTAATAAAACTCCTGATCCATAGGATAGCGCAGCCTATTCCAATGTCGAATCGGAGCACTTGCATATACTCAACCACAAACCTCGTATCCCAAATAGAGAGAAGAGTGATAGTCAATACATCACTTAGCAAAGATCATAGCGCAATAATTGCGTTTGAATTCCAATATTTGATTCACCGAAACGACAGGTTGCCCTCGTTGGAAGGCATACTGCTTTAAGTACCTCGCTGATTTTAAGCGCTTAGTCAAGCTGGAAGAGCCTGCTATAGGGGACTGCTCCGCTTGGAAGGCAGACATATTTAAAATCCCAACTTTTCTCGACTCATTTCCATAACTTTTTACATTTTTATCAGAAATAATCATAAAATTGTCCGTATACTCTGAAACATTTTCGACATTTTCACACAAGTGCTGTTGGAATATTTTGTTAATATTGTTATGCTAGAGGCTTAGCGGAATTTTCTGTCTGTCGTATGTAGTATTCAAGAGAATACTTAAGAATCTTAACAAAACTGTTAACCATAAGATTAAAAAGTACCATAGTTACGTACTACATGGAAAAAATAATCCCACTTGTTATTTTCTTATAATTTGAAAAATTTCAAAGCCTTAGGTAAAAATCTTATGTGTTGGTCACGTGACTTATAAAAGCTCATTCCTCTATCTGCTTATTTATATACATGCACATTTATTACGCATTAACTAATCTCCCTGTAGGTATAAGAATACAATAAGTTAAAGCAATAGTCAGATCTTTTTAAAGTTATTCGCTAGTTTTGCGAAAATTGTCAGCGCCATAAACATTTTTGTGCAGTAATATTTTGTACGTCGCTTTGGGTTTACCAGTTGCAAAAGTGGTTCAAAATAAAGAGGATTTCCGAAGTAATTCACAAAACATTTAGGATTCACATTTTATAATGAAAATACCTTAAACCTATTCTATTTTACTCAAAATCGTAGAGCCATTTTTATAAAAATAAAAAGTATGGAAGATACAGGAAGTTTGGTATAAGCGGATTTCTTAGGATATCTATCCTGAAAGATATCCGCCTTATACACAAGTTGGACTTTTCGTTTTTAAGTTATGTTGTTTCAGACACCCATGCACACAGGAGTTCTTTGTGCCTTTCTTTTTTCTTCGTTTTTTTTCTTTCTTTTTTTAAGAAGTAGTCCTAAACATATATTTCAAATGTAAGCTCGGAAGAGGACCTTTTGGGGGAATACTATAAAAAGTAGAAAAAGAAATAATACCCGTTTAAATCCTCTTTTTTTTTTAAGAAATATACGATGACATTTTAATTTTTATGCGCAGGCACGCGCACAAAGAGACTGCGATTGACATCTATTATAAGATCGCCTTTAAAGAGAAAGCAATTTTATTTCAGTAGGAAAGAGGTTTGCTTTAAGAAATGTATGCTAAATTTTGTCTATAGATGACCAAGGCCGGAGATGAGTTTTAACTCACTCAGACGAGCGCGCCGCGATGTAGTATTATCAGATTACCATTTCACCGTACATACAATAGCCGCCATATATCACGTCGGAGAATGCACTGGTGACACCGGCTGAAAAGCGTTAATTCATGCACACTATATGACTAGTCCGCAACTTTCCCGTGCGAAGCGCTAGGTGACACCTCTGTGTGGCCGGTAAACTTTTCTATCGGTTTCCCATCTCTCTCGTTAGCGTAGTTTCCAAAACCAAGGCCTGCGCTGCTGCAGTGTCAGAGGAAAATTTCTGCTTTAATCATGGATTGCAACATCACATATTGAAATTGAACACTCGTTGAAATAGTTTATTCTTGTTGGGTCGTTCAAGAGTTAACATTTACACATTTATAATAGGTAGACATTTAAATAGATCTGCTCAGGGAAGACAGGAACGTCGTGTGCTATTTGAAAAGAGAATTCTTTGTTTCATTTGGACTTACCGATTAGTCAGCTGTACTTGGTTTGAGATACAGTTAACTGATTTTATGTTCCGTAGCCAAACGGACAGCTGATGCTTGCTCGAAGGAAAAGCATTTCTTAAACGTGTCATTCGTCGCCCTTTCTGGGCAGCTTCAGTACTGGGACGGTCTTCGTGGGTGTTAACATAGCTTCAAACGCACTTCTGTGAATGCGGGGCATGATACACAGTAGTATACGTGCAAATGTAAAGGTTCAATGTAGTAAGGAATCGAAGAAATGTTGTTTAATGGTGCGTTATTCACATAAGTGTTTTGTGGGATTAATTGAAATAGTAGACAAACAATGCTGACGGTGTTTTTGAAGTTCGGTGCCCTAAATATGGTTAATCATTATGTACACAAATGAAATCAGGAAAAGAAATGAAGTAAACCGTTCTCCAAAAAAAATAGCGCTCCACGCTAAGAACCGTAAATAAAATCTAAATATAGTCCGAACTTTCTGCGAGTATTCTGTGAAGATCCTTTCATTCTCATGAATTTATACAATTGTTTCAAGGGAGGTACATAAGCACCCCTTCCTCAAAATAGATAGCGTTTCTAAGGCAAGTTGGTGCCATCATGTGTACTATCATTGTTGCACGTAGCCAAACAAATTTGGTACTGATTCATAGGCAAGTTTAGATTTAGCAGGCATTTCATTTAGTCGTTCAATGTTTCCGTTAAAATGGCAAATATGCAATATCGTTAAGTGTTTCGCTCTTTAGTTTTAATGGAAAAACCTGTGATGAGATGAATGCGAAATTCAGTGCCATTTATGACAAGAGTTGAATATTGGTTCAATGACTTTAAACATATTCAAATACCGTTTTACTCGTACTTTATCTAGCAAGTATGTACAATATATATAGTAGGTAGAAAGGGGTATTGTATTCCACCCAAAAATTCGATACAGAAATTTCACCGGATATATATATATATATATATATATTATTTTTTTTTTTTGAGACCTCTAAACTTAGTATTTAGATTTAGCATCTCTTACGGATACGCCACGAAGTACTTCAAGAACATCCCCGCCACGACAAGCTATCCTTTACATGGAACAATTTTCGAAAAATGGCTCTAACGATTTTGATTAAATCATCATATACTAAAGATGTTTACATGGAAAATAAAATGCATATCTTGAATTTCGTGCGAATGGGCTGAGATGTTCGCTTCATTCAGGATGACTTTTGCGTAACTGGTAAGTTATAAGAGATAGTCAAAACACATACATGTAGATCTCTTCAAAATACAATTATTTATGTCCTTTACACTCTAGTTGTAGAGTTAAATGTTTCCGATTCCTTATTATTGGTTCAATAATAAAGTATTTATACTTTCTCAAATAAGAAGTCACCGTGTTTCTTTTATTTTACTCCTGGTCATGCAAAGAAAAGAATTTCGATTACAATCGCAAAACGAAAGCTTTTACTATCGCATAGCATAGAGTAATACCTTAGTTGCCTTATAAGTAACTAAAAAATATCATCATTCTGCTAATGTTTATCTCGATTACAATGGAGTAGAAAGAATAAGAATGCCATGTGAACAGGTAAAGAAGGGGCCCAGAACTTCCGGCGATATGGTTACCGAGGAAGTCATGAAAATCTCCACATGTTTCTTGTTGATCGTAGAAGGATAATTTCGCGAAGTGGCAGAGACCATAGATGCCTAGACACGAACGGCAATTCATATTTTCCATGATAAATTGAAGATGAAGCAGTTGTCGGCCCGATGAGTGCCGCGATTGCTCAGAGTCAACGGAAAGCGGAAGCTGTGTTTGAAGCTAATCTCAAGAACTTTTTGCATCGAATTGCCACGTCAATGAGATCAGGAATTCATTATATCCGGAAACCAAGCAACAATGGATTTCTTCCGATGAATCTGATTCAAAGAAGGCAAAAGTGGAATAAGTGATAGGAACGGTCTTTTTGGGATGCGAACGACGTCTTAGAAAAGGAAAAATGGTTCCTGGACAATACTACAGTGAGTTATTGGATCGATTCGACAAGAAGTCGAAGTTGCCGAAGAAAAATTCTGTTTCACCACGATAACGCATCAGTACATTCATCCGGAATTGTCGCCAAAGAGCATGAACTGCACTATGAATTGCTACCGCACGCCCCTCCACCCCCCTCATTCGCCCGATCTGAATCCCTGCGGATCCCCAAGCCTGAAGAAATGGCTCAGGGGAACCAAATTTACAACAGGCGTATTATCTACACAGGCATATTTTACACAGCTTGGCAATTACTATCTGTTAAGTGCTTAAACATTAAGAAGTGTATATAGGGGATCATCATGAGAAATATATAATTTGTACTATAATGGTAACGCTCCTATCTTTTGTAGATATTGAAAGGTACACAGGATAACAGTATTATTAGAACTAGTTGAAAAATGCAATGCCACAGCCGGGATTTGAACACGATTTTCCCGCTCTCTGTGCGGTTCTTCTAACCACTGAGCTACTGTGACAACATGCCGGTATGCCATTAAATGTTTTGATTATGTGTTTAAATCCGGGTAATATTAACTATGTTGTCGCCATCATACAGATTATTTTTATTATAATGGTAATGCTCCTCTCTTTTACATATGTTGAAAGGTACACAGGGTTACATTTAGTTTTATTTTAACCAGTTGAAAAATTCAATTGTGTTTGAAAAAATACGTATTCATTTATAATACGGGTCGGTACTTTTTGAAAGACTAGTTTCTAGAAGAAATGTAAGAACAAATGATGGTGAGAATGTAATGCAAATTGTATTCTATTTATTTATTATTTTTAACGTAGCATCCTTGTCATAATGAAGCTATGGAGCTTATGCACAGAAGACCCAGGTCTCGAAGCCGGCTCACTTGAGAATGCCTCTTCAGCATACTTGGTTAGGACGTGAAACGGCAGGAATAATCTTAGATCCCTTCTCCCCTCCCCTCATAACACACCTCATCTCGCAAGCCATAGTTTCAGCACCATTAACTATGAGCACCAGTAGATAAGTTAGCTTCAACAAAAAACGGGATGAGAGGAGAAGGGGTTCTGAAGAACGACTACTTACAATGAAAATTGCTTTTTTTCCTCCCTCTCCTTCTCTTCCTGCGGAGACTCCTCCCACTCACTTTACCCCGGAAACTTTACATTATGAGAGTTTACAGACACAGGGTAAGCCGCAATGACGTCTTAATATTGCTACAGAAGGGCGATGGCACAAAATCAACACAGCGCCTCCTAAGTAATTTCTCCAAGTTGGCAACATTTAAATTTTCCTTCACGGTACATCTCACCTTAAGTTCCTTATTACTGTTTAATCATAAAGCAAACTTTGAAAACGGAGCCGATACGTTTTATTTGCCATTTTTCTCTTCAAAATTGAAGATAAAAGGGTCAAACAAATTTGGTTGTTCAGTTATAAACATCCTTTTAAAATATTCTCGGTATATTTGCCTCATTTGTTTTCCTAGTAAACTGTGAATTATTATATATTATAATTGGGTATACCTACTGATAACATATATTTCAATAATATATTCATAATATATATTATTAATTATATATTGATAGTATATATTATACAATGCAAATCAACCAATAGTCAGAATGATAATAATGGTATGCCAGAGGGAAGTAACGAGTTATAGGAATGTTCCATATCGCCTAACCTGTTGAACATCAGTTAGAAGTAAGGTAAAAAATCTGACGTGTTCCATTCACCTGACTTTCTCTACATCTCTGTAACAAATTATTGTTAAAAAGCTGTTTTTTCTATCTGCTTCATGCTAATCGAGATAAACATTGGACGCAATTCTTATTACTTGCTTTCTTGTAAGTAGGAGGGAAGTAAGGTAACACACAGGCTAAAGTATAGTCAATTGTTTTAAAACCTGGTTGAAATCCGTTTCTTTGCATGGCCAGCAGTTGACAAATTCCCGCATGAGAAAAGTTTAAGTATTTTAAAACTGAAACCAATAACAAGAAATATATGAAACGATACATGGTTATATACTTATGTATATAATATAAGCTGTGTGTTTAAACCATATCTACATTTTTTGTGCAGTAAGATTTTGTCTATATCTTATGGTTTACTAGTTATGCTAAATTCATCCAGAGACCTTCAAGAAAATTCAAGATATACATTTTGTCATGTAAATATGTTTAATATATGGTACTTAAACCAACACTGTTGGAGTCGTTTCTCAGAAAATCAACATTTTCGTAATTTATTCCATGCAAAGGGTAGTTTGGTAGTTGATATAGGGGATCTTAAAACATGCGTTTCCGGAGAAATTTCGGTATCGAATTTTTGGGTGGAATGCAATAGGTACCTTCTCTATACACTATGTGCATAGTTCGTGTAAAGAAAGCAAACTTGTTTCTAAAACAAGAGGGAAGTAGCAGAAGTAAGTAGAAGATGGAGATAGTGATGACGTGTAGGAGTGCAGGCAGGGTATGGACGGGGATAAAAACAATAGCGATTAGTAGGGATGAAGATAAATGTAAATAGAAAAAGCTGTGGCTATTGAAAGAAAAACAAAGAAATACACTTATGAACTTAAAATGGGGTAGTGAAGTGGACATTTTTATCTGTTTGGAAAGTACAGGGTTACTACAAAAGAAATAGACAACTTCAACTGCCTGTAAAACAAAAACTATTAGAGATAGCAATCTAATTATTTTGGAGGTATGTTGAGAAACTCTCAAAGTTTCGTTTGTTACTATTGGTAACGCTGTACTGTTTTGTTTGTTGTTGCAGAAGCTGAAATGGCTGGAAATCCTGTGGAAAAGGAATTTGCTAGAACGCAATCAGCAACTGTTGTCCAATGACATTTTAGAACACGTTACCACAAAACGCCACCGACTAGACAGTCAATCTACGACTGGTATAGAAAATTCGAGACAACGGGATGTTTGTGCAAAGGGAAGAGCTCGGGAGGACCAAGAGTTTCGGAAGAAAACGTTGAACGTGTTCGTGCTACCTACATAAGAAGCCCACAGAAATCGACATCTAGGACAAGCATGCAATTACAAATTCCACAGCAAACTGTATGGAAAATCTTGGGGAAGCGACTGCACATGATGCCTTACAGATTACAGATATTGCAGTTTCTGAGTGAAGAAGATAAGGTCATACGGCGTGACTTTTGCATCGACATGTTGCTACATGATGAAGACGATGCTGGTTTTTGTGAGCACATCATTTCATTTTTGTGGTAACGTGTTCTAAAATGTCATTGGACAACAGTTGCTGATTGCGTTCTAGCAAATTCCAACACGCAATATGCCTTTTCCACAGGATTTTCCGCCATTTCAGCTTCTGCAACAACAAACAAAACACTACAGCGTTACCAATAGTAACAAACGAAACTTTGAGAGTTAATCAACATACCTCCAAAATAATTAGGTTGCTATCTCTAATAGTTTTTGTTTTACAGACAGTTGAAGTTGTCTATTTCTTTTGTAGTAACCCTGTACTATATGCAAATAAGTTATCAAAAAGCCAAATAGCATATAGAAATGGGATATTAAGTTTTAAGTAGAGAAAAGAAACACTTTCTGTGGAGTTTTGAGAAAGAACTAAGGAAGAAGTTAGTGAAGTGTTTTATTAAGAGAGTGGCAGTGACATAGTAAAGCTAATTAATTTCAATTATGGATACAATGAAGATGAATGGAGCATATGAAATGGACAGAAAAATTAGCAATTACATTTTTTTAAACGGCTAATCGAAGGAAATGAAACACTAGAATTGATCAGAGAAAATGAAACTTGCTGGGACACTGGACGAAAAGAAACTTCTGAGAAATGCACAAGAAAAGGAATGGTGAGTGAAACAAAGTTAGTTCGGGATAGCAGAAGATACTGCTGTTGGTGACAAAGTAAAGAATAGCATAGGTTGAATTAGAGTGATGGTGGTGTGCTTGGCCAAAGTCTGTGATTGATTTATTGATTGATTGACTGCACTGGCCGATAATTTTGTTCAGAATCTTTTCAGTATCGATTAATGAAGTGTCAACACTGTACGTATCGCTGTTCCAAACAACCTTAGGCTTTATCACTCTCATCATCATCATCATCATCATCATCATCATCATCATCATCATCATATTTCGAGATCAACATGTTTATTAATTCCCCATCTCCCACTTTCTTTGGAGGGCTCGTTCGAATGTTAGCATATGGCGCTACGTATACGGATCTCCCCTAATGTTTCATAAGCAGGCATAGCAGCACTGACTATTTGAACGATTTTAAAATACAGAGCATTAAAAAACAAAGGTAGGGCACAACATTATGGACCACTCTTTCCTCTGTATAATACATGTGGCAAAACGAGTTTATGTTTTCTTTATGACTCTAATCTGCGAGTGCATTGTAATGGAAAGCTTTGGCATATTAGATACATCAAGGCGGAAGCGATATAATTTTTCAGCAGAAACATGCCGATTTTTAACTTAGTTTTTGTAAACTATACCATAATAATTGGTGTAAGTCAAATTCTTTCAGTTTTTACTTTCTCTGCTGCGCATAATTAGTGGCGCAATTATTGCATTCCACCCAAAAAAACGATTATTCATCGGAAATGCAGGTTTTGAGGTTCCGTGAAAAAATTAATAAATATAGCACTTTTAGAAAAAGGTCGATGAGTATGCGCGAGAATTTTAGATTAGATATGTGAGCTCTGAAAGGCTCTAATCTGATCATTACCAGCATCTCCTTAAAAAGATAAAAAACACACTCAAATATTGGGATATTGCAGAGAGCGCCGTCGCGTTTTGAAAAGATGTTCTGTGCCTTGTGAACTAACCAATTCGTTCTTTTTAGTGGATAAAACTTAACCTCACTATTCACATTTCTACGCTTCGTAGTGGTGAATTACTACACTCCAGTATAGTTTTGAGTTTTATTTGGGTAATATATAACTTCATTGTTTCCATAAAACCATATATATTTTGCTGACTATTTCATACATAGAGGCATTAATTTATCTATCATATACGATTTACTACCTAGTCATTCTTTTGTTTTGTACCATTTAGTCATTATTTTGTTTAGTCAGCGTCGCAGATTAATTTTTTTATAAGACTTAATGTTTTTTTTTGTTTGTTTTTTTTTTGTCAAAGTAGTAGTATTTAGTATAATATATTTAAATCAATGTCTCGTTCCGCTTGAGAATTTATCGGTTAGGTCAAACGTCTATTACTTGTGATAATACTCTTACTTTAGCTATCTGCTTGTCATATGTTTAAATAGCCATTAAATTACATTAGCGCAATATACGTTTTCAACTTTAATTTTATTATCTCCGTGCACATTTATTGGAATACCTTTACAACGGATTGCATTAAAATGATACATTTGTGAAATCTGACCAATATTTTTAAAAAATTAAAAATATAATTTTTTTCTAATAAAATAATATCAATTCTAAAACTAAAGAAAAGGTATCGCTGTTTTCATTTGGCGCACTTTAAATGCCAATTAAGTAAAGAAATAACTATTAACGCGCTTGCTTATTCACAGATACGTCCAACTTTACACCTTGCTTTCTAGCACACTTCTTTCAAGCACTTTTTCACAATTAAAATACTCCACACGAGGTACATTTTATTACTTTCTTTCAAATTTGTTGTATTATCTCTCGAAAGGACATTAAAAAGTGGTAATATAATTTTTCGAAATAAAGCTCCTATTTTGAAAAAAAAAATATTATTAAAGAGTTTTGAAAAGCACGAAAAATAAAACTTTTTCTACAATAATTAGGGTAGTTATAAAAACAGGAGTATATGACAGATCTATTACTTTCTCTAGCCCGCATGTACAATATACATAGTGGAAAGAGAAGGTATTGTATTCCACCCAAAAATTCGATGTCGAGATTTCACGAAAATATATGGCTTGGGGTCCCCTGAGTCTGAAAAACGCATTTTTAGATTTTGGGACCAAACTTGATATTTAGGTTTGTGTCTTCCAAGGCTGCAACACAAAGATTTAAAAAAAAAAAAATCCTCTCACGCCCAACATGGAAAAATTTTCGGTAATTTTTATTTTCTCAAAAATGGATCTAACGATTTTGATTAAAATACCGTATATTAAAGCTATTTACATCTCAAATAAAGTGTATATCTTGATCTTTTTGGGAAGACCTCTTTATTCTGGATGAATTTTGCCGAATTTTGCTTAGCTGCTAAACTGCAAGAGAAAGAAACAAAGAAAGAAAAAAAAGGAAGTGTCCGTTTTTCTTGTTCTACCCCTGGCCAAGCAAAGAAGCGATTTGCAATGACAATCGCATAACGACAGCTTTTAAAACATTTGACTATCACTTTAGTATAACGCATTCCTTTAGTCCCTTTCTACTTATAAGGAACTATGTAATAAGAACATTCTGCTATTGTTTATCTCGATTAGCATGAAGATAGAAGAATAATCTTTACTAAGAGGTTTGTTTGTAGAGCAGCTTGAGAAAGTCATGAGTATAGCACATCAGTTTTTTTTTAAACGTGTTAGCTGTAAAACTTGAATTTTTAATGGGAATAGTTTTAAATATTCATCTGGTGGCTCATCTGTATTATAATAATGAATTAGTAAAAATGTATTATTTAAATAATCGTGCAAGTTAGAATTGCGATACATGGCAAAAATATTACTGTGTATAGTATGTGATATAAATTGCATTAAGTTATCTTATATATGGTACATTTTCCAAAATTCACAGATGTATCACCTTGAGCTTTCTGGTTCTCAAAACATATTACCATAAAGAAGTTCATTGTTTACAGCGGGCCAAATTGTGTCCATGACAAACGCAGCCATTTTTTTTCTTTTTATGCTCTATTCTCGGAATTACGGCTTATCCCCGCATGCAGTTTTGCAATAAGTCATTCCATGCTTTTTTTCCATGATAGGTTCTATTCCGATACCGTACAACATGCTTTAACGCGTAAACTTGCTCCAACACAGGTATGATCCAATATTCGTATAACTAACCTTTAAACTCAGAATATATTAAAACATGTTTTAATCAAATTCGTGAGAACTTTTTTTTTTTTTTTTTTTTTTTTTTGAGAAATTAAAATACTCGTATTTCGAAAATGTTTGGATGTAAACGGTAGTTTGGGTGAGGGATTTTCTTATAAATATTCGTTTCGCATCCTTGGAAGGCGATGGATTTAAATATCAAGTTTGGTATTTACCAGACTTTTTGTTTTTGAGTTGAGCAATTCAAAGACACACACCCGACTTTTATTGTTGAAATCCTTCGACGGCTTTAAAACATATATTTCGGAAAGCTGTAAACAAATTTTTGTGTGAATAACGCATACACTCTACATAGGAAGGAAAGCTACAATCCTTATGCTTAAAATTATCTAGTCACCACACAACTACCTGGGGAACAACTTTAATTTTCCATTAAATTTAGCATAAAAAGTGAACAATGAGAAAATAAAAACTAACTGTCCAAAAATGACTAAAAACCCTTAAAACCTCCTTGTCCTTTGTTTGTTTGTTTTTTACTTTCGCAAAACCGGCTCTATTGATTTTATAGTATCGTGTGTTTGTAATGTGTCCAAGTATGTGCATCTAGAATGTTCTTGAAAAACGTTAAGTTCTCTTTATTCTCATTCACAGCTTACAACTGTGTTGAAGTTCTGTAACAGCTTTTTCTTGAAACGGTAGCAGTTTCTTAAATATTATCCTTTGTTCTACTATTTTAAGAATTCCCTTTCAAGTGCCGTTCTTTTGTTTCTTCATAGAACATACAAAGAAAACCCAATATTAAAGAAAAATTACCTGTTTAAACATCTGACTATAATCTTAGCCCCTTACACAAAAGCTGAATGCGGCTCATATCGCCTAAAATTGAAATCATGACGTCATGCTCACGAAGCTACCAGTCCCTCACTTGCAGAGCGCTTGCATCGCAAATCCGATGCTCATTGATATCGGGTTAGAAATACCATTATCAGAGTTAAATAATAAATAGGTATTATATTGTGTTTTCTGAAATTTGCATTGCCAACACCGGAATAATCGGTCGATTAGTCTGCGTTCAGGCTTCTCAACCAAAGGTCCCGGATTCGATTCCCGGTTGAGTTAGGGCATTTTTCTTTAACTAGAATCATTCCCTATCCCTACAGAGTCTGAAGTATGAGTGTGCGAGTTAATGTGTGTTTCTGTACGGTTTAATATTACAAAAGAAAAAAAAAAAAAAAAACTAACGTTAATAAACCCCACAGTTCAGCCAGAAAATATCACCAGTTGTTTCTTGAGCCTAGGCCCTGAGATGTGATGTCATTGAAATTGTGCTCTGCATGGCCAGAAGATTTGAGAAAAGTGGAAGTATCGGTAAATGTATACCAACAAACAAGGAATATGTCAGAATGATTAAAAAAAAAATCTGATGTGTTCCATTCACATGACTTTCTCTACATATGTGCATCAAATTATTCTATTTACTTCATATAATCGAGAAAAAATTAGCATAAATAGTCTTATTACCTGCTTCCTTGTAAGTAGAAGCATAGTACCATAGGTTAAAGTGATAGTCAAAAGCTGGTTGCTATGTGACTTAAGTTCCTTTGTTTGTATGGACAGTAGTTGATAAATTCCTGTACGATAAAAGTATGTTTTTCCATGCAGAAACCAAAAACAAAGAATATCTCAAAAACGATCAACTCCACGAAAAAAATACACATAACTTAAATGGTATGTTTTAACGTACTGTATATACTGTGGTAAGTTTTTGTCCATCTCCTACGGCTTAGCAGTTGTGCAAAATTCCGTAAAATTCATCCAGAATAAAGGTCTTCAGAGGGTATTCCCAGAAAATTCAAGATATACATTTTATTTGTTAGGTAAATATCTTTAAAATACGATATTTTAATCAAAATTTTCGAAAAAAGCTCCATGTAAAGGGTAGTTTGGGGTGGGGGATTTTTCTCAAAATATTCGTGTCACATCCCTGGAAGATGCTAAACTTAAATACCAAGT
This sequence comes from Hymenopus coronatus, assembly GCA_030762935.1. Classification (NCBI taxonomy): domain Eukaryota; kingdom Metazoa; phylum Arthropoda; class Insecta; order Mantodea; family Hymenopodidae; genus Hymenopus; species Hymenopus coronatus. Next base: position 114,309,987 of record CM060895.1, read on the forward strand.
TCGGTATTTTACCGACTTTTCGTTTTTGAGTTATCATGTTCACAGACACACACACACACACACTCACACACACACACCCACACACACACACACGGACCTTTTCTGAAAATGCCTTTTTTTTATACAGGGGACCCTAAAACATATATTTCCGGTGAAATCTCGGTATCGAATTTTTGAGTGGAGTGCAATACCTTCTCTATACACTATGTACCTAGTACGTGTAGAGAAATTAAAACAGGTTTAATGCAGTAAAGTGTTTCTATTTCTTATGAGCTACCAGAGGCCTTCAGAGACTATTCTTAAAAAGGTTCATACTATACATTTTATTTCTGACGTAAATGCCCAGATATATGGTATTTTAATCAAAATCGTTTACAGCCACTTTTTGAGAAAATCGACAATTCAAAATCTTAAAGAAGAGCTTGGGCTGAAGGACTTTTTGTGAAAAATATTATGTCGCATCATTGGAAGATACTGAACTTAAATACCAAGTTTAGTGTTTAACTGACTTATATTTTTGAGTTACAGTCACACACACATACACAGACATACTCACTGTTTTTATTTATTCAGGTGTCTTCAAAACATGTATTTCCGGTGATATCTCTGTATCGATTTTTTGGGTGGCATGCATTACCTTCTCTAAGTACTACGTAGTATGATACTAGTTGAGGAAAGCCGAGTATTGCAGCACATAAGATTTTTAAATAGACTGTATTTGCTACCACTATTCCTTTCCAGCCTTCATATAACTTCTTGTATGCTTCTTGACAGTAGAGTTGTAATGGGATTCTCGTTCTGAGACAGAATAAAGAGGAAAAGTGGAGTTGGTTCTCTGTTTTATCTCCTGGTGGCTTAATGGTGGGCGTAACTCAGCTGCTATGTCTTCCGTGAGGGGGATTTTTGTTAAAAACTGTCCTGGAAGTAGGTCAACTAACTCGCAAGTTAATTGGCAGGCTCCTTTACGTAAATTGCAATAGCAGTTTCTTTTTCCCCGTGCGTGAATAAAGTTTTGGTTAATGGGGGCGGAACATCAGAGGGAACGTTACTCACGCGGTGAGGGGGTTAGGAGAAAACTACTTCAAGTTATGCGAGTAGCACTCCCCCGCCCAAAGTGGTGGCCTTAAGTAGAAAGAATAATAGCAAGTATCCCTCCCTTCTTTCTTACCAAAACTAATTTCTTCTTCTGCATCCTTAATGCATCCTTGTTTTAAAAGTTAAGTTTTGAGAAAAGTAGATATTCTCCTTGTGAATAGCTAGAAAACTTATCATAAGCGATTTAACGTTTGGACACTGTTGCTGCTCTGTTTAAACGGTCTTCTTACACATTATAGCAAGACAAAATTGGCACGGCCTTCGTTTATAATATTTCATGATGGTTTTGCAAGCTAGTCTGCGCCAGATAGAAGGGATAGAAATTTTTATTAAGTTCACCAACAGTGCTAGTGTACCCTACAGGTGAGAGGGAAAATCAATCACGCCTGACGGTTGTTAGTGTGTTGCACAGTAAAATGCACGCCTTTTCTCCGATGCCGCTGCGAATCTTCATTATGGGAATGGTACACTAGAGGTAGTGTAGAATTACCAAAACGTGTCTTTTGTTTACCAACACATTTGAAAATTGCATGATAACTAAAAATCAGAAATCTAACGCTTTGTAAATAGAATGCGAAGTCCTCTTTGTTTTAAATGCATTTTAAGAGATATAAAAATATAGGATACAACAATTTGAAATAAGGTTTCAGATTTTAAGCAGTACACTTTGAAATGTTACGGGATCGTTCTTTTGCTTCTCGGGGCTCGTACAAAGAGCCACTAGCACAACGGTGAGCAACTATTTATTGGCCCCGTATTGAAGCAATAGAGAATTGTACTAACTTCTAGAATCCTGACCATACAGAGTGTACGTTAAAATCGATGTATTGCCTACATAATACAATGGGGTTAGCCATTTGAATCTATTTCTGGCGAATGTTTGTCGTCAATGAATTTGGGTTGCGCGAGAGGGGGGCAAAATAATCTAGTGCATAACGTGATAAAAGTGCAGTGGGTTAACAATCCTACGATGTTTGCAGCTCCAGTGATATTTTGATAGTACAAAGGTATATGTCATTTAGACCACAGTGACGCAGAAGACATGGGCGAACTTTTATACGAAGAAGGTGAAGTGAATGCCATAATTATGGGAGAATATAATCGAGATCGAGAGATCAGGCTTCAATAGGTCTATTTTTTTTTTTTTTAATTTAACCTGCTTTAACCTGGTCGGTAATATTGAACGTTAAATAAAATCGCTGAAATGACGGTCAAAGGATTTTGGGATCTGGAGCTTAAAGTTACTCTCGTCTTCTTAGGATGAGGGAAACCTAGAAAAAAGTCGTATCCGGTAACTCACGCTAGAGTTGAAACTCGAAACCCTCACACTACAGAAGAGAGCAAAATACTTTCACATCTTATTTTAATTAACTGTCCGCAGAAACTTTTATTTAGCAGTTCTTTTGCGTCCATTCGTATGCGGTAAAGGCGCAGCTTCAGTACTTTGTTTTCTCTAAAGCATGATTAATTTCGTTGCCCAAACCCTTCAGTCACACTTTATCACATTAGCCACGACTTTTGCATCATCCTCATCAACCATTCGATGGGTTCTTTCGTTACAACACGAAAATATTTTAAAAAAGTATTTATCTCCCATTCCTCTGTAAAATATTACGTATATTGGTAGACGTTTAGAAGGTATTTATTGATGTGTAAACTATACAAACACAACAGAATCACCTGCAACGCGCTTCCTAGTTGCGTAAATACATACCCTTCAATTAAAAAAAAAAATCCAGCCGTAGATATTTTCGCTTCGCTATCAACAAATATGCAATCAGCATCGGAACATGTTGATTGCATTTACAAATAGTAAATGCACTGGAGCAGCAAAATGTGAAACTCATTACATTATGTACAAACCTGACGTTGCGTAACGGTTCAGTAGACAGGAAACTATAGAGCAAGTACCCTTAATGCTATCGATATAAATCAAACAAGTGTTCTGCCTCGCCAGTTTGCAATCAGGACCCGTCCATACAACTAATTTGTCGCAGCTTGATTCTCAATCACAAACATGTACTAAAGACATGCTGATACCTCCTCATTAGTCAAGACGAAATATGCTGCGCTACGAAAACAAAGCTTTTCTATGTTCGCTTAGCACTATCAAGATGCCAATTGCTTGAAGAAAAGTCCCAACTTTTGTATGCGTAAAAAATATTCCCGGCAGTGTATTGACTGTGCGAAGGAGAACACCACACCTAAGCATTTTAAAAGGTAAGACAAGCCTGAAAAATTCAATCCCATAGCCGGGTTTTTGACCACGAATTTTACGGTTTCAAGTTGGTTACTGTAACCAACTGATCTACCATATCAACATGACAACACGACACTAAATTCAACAACGGACTTAATTTATAAAGCCGGCTAAGTCTAAGCTTAAACAAGGCCAACGAGGTACACAGACTGCGGTGCGAACTGAAATCAGCTGATTTTCCTAGCCCAGTCATGCGCCGAAGATGTAAAATTACTGTAGCCTAATACACCCATATTGTACACAAACAAATAAATTGCTTTAAAATTATTAGAAATATATAATGCACAGTAATGGCACAAAGCTATTCAATGTTGACCATGTTTAGGACTGCCATACTATGTAACCCGTGACCTTCCATCTCGTTAGCCACGAGCTTAGAAGCATCTAGAGCACTGTAAGCCGCCATTGGGGTATATGATCCGAAATATTATTTGAGATCTCCTTGTGTTTTACAGGAAAAATACGAGTCAGCTGTGGCATTTCGTATCGTACCGACATGTTACCAGTAGTTCAGTTGCTTTGAGAAACCGGACAGAAAACGAAAGACCTCCGATATAAACCTTACAATAGTATTGCATTTTTCAGGTGATTCTCTTTTCAACCCTCTTACTACTCACGGTCTTATAGGAAAGAAAAATTTAAGTATCATGTACTGACATACAGACTACCTATAGCATCCATGAACGTTTGAAGTTGAACATTTTAAGTAGCCATTGGAATATCTCAAATGGTTATATTTCTTGTAGAGAAAAAAAGGGGGAATTTAGTAGTTTACCAGAATATTGCCATGGTAGAGCAACCAAAGGACACCGAGAATACGTTGTTGAAATTTCGGCTATGGCATTTAAATTTTCAGGAGATTTTTACCTTTGGCCCTTATCCTACACACGGTCTGTTTATTTACCTATTTATTTTTTAAGTATTTAACAGCGAGGAAGGGAGAAAATAATCAAGTTAGCTTGAGTTATATAAAGCTCAATAGTTACTCAGGCATTTGTTTTATGTGCATAACGAAAATTCCCTGAGAGAAATTTTAGCTTGACAGCTCAACTGAGATTCAAAATCGGTCCTTCCAATTAACATATACATATGCTATCTCAACACCATAGGAGAAGTAATAGCGTGAGTTTCTTGACCAAGTCGAAAAAGTAGTTAAATGTTTAACAATCCTCCCAAAAATTAATGTATCTACTTGTTTAGATGCTAGTATTACTTTGACCGTAGGTGTTCCATGTTATGTTTGAATATAAATTTTTTCGGTTAAAAATGCTTCAGCCTTTAATATTTCATTTTAAATATTAGAATACATTTGAAATGGCGATAGACAATAATGGAATATCAATTTATTCTTTCAAAATGTAATTTAAATGCATATTTATTCTACTTAATAATACATTATATGGCATTGAAGCAACAATGGTAATTAATTTTTTTCCATGAAAAGTTTGTGTAAAAAATGTGGAAAAGTAAGTAAAACTGGTAAGAACAACCAGACGGAGACCCAGAGATGCGTGCTCAAATCCCAGCTATGACATTGAATTTTTCAGTCACTATCATTCCAAACTTCATTCAATAATGCTTATTTAATCCTCAAAACACTTAATGGCTTCTGAATTTGTGAGCGCTAGAACATATTTTTCAGCATCTTATTGAAGGTGAATAATATCAATATGGTACTCGACCTTAGACAAAATAATTGAAATAGATAATCTTCTTCTGTTTTTAAATCTTCTCCAGAGTTCTTTAGGTCAGTACCACTCTTAAATCTTTGTAGTCAGTGACATGATCATAGCTATAGATAGGACCGATACCTAGAAACTCTTGATCCTCAGTGGTATCGAAGTATGTCTAATTCTTTCAGATAAAACTTCGATACTTTCCGACCATTCTAAGTGTTAGCATAGCTGAATGTTATTGCATTTAACGTTATGCCACATAAGCAAAGAAAGGAGTCGAAACTTCACGTTATTACCTCGCACGAATCCCCAAAGGTTTGCTGGTCTATAGTTCTTGATAGGCGAGTTTAATGTAGGTGACTTTTGGGTCTATATAAAAACAATGGGAAAAGAAGTAGATATAGCGGCGGTACTAAATTAGTCTCTACAAAAACTGATTTGGCGATTCATTCCCAGTCATTACATTTTCCTAATCCGATGAGTATATGTGAATCCAGCACGAAGAAATTAGAACTTAAGAATGAGATGATTCAGCACAAGCAAATAATGTTCTTTCCTTCCATTTGCTATATGCGAGTCAAATGCGTATCCATAAACAGTTTGTTTCACCAGTGCCCAAACTTACTATGTTTCTGAGTCTTATATTACTTAATCGGATAAAATATTATGCGATAGTTCTGAATAGCTAATAATGGTGTAACACACATTATTTTGGTTGCTTCAGTGTTAATACAATTAGTTTGTATTTTCAAGATTGCAGAATAAAGAACGAGTCCAGTATTTATTTTTCTGCAAATAGAAAATCCTGTAAAAGAAAGTATTCCGGATACTCTTATAAATACATAAGTTAAGAGGTGTACCAACATCATTTCCATCATCATCTAAAGCTTGACTAACAATAAAGGATAAATGCAAAACTTAGGATTATCGAGATAAAAGAATTGCTGCCAATTGGAGAATGTCAAACCGGAACAATTTCGGAAATAGCATACAATATAACAATAGAAGTAGTTCATTTATACACAGTAAACTACTAATAAGAACTTGATTCAGTGAATAAGCTGTCGCCTCTACACTTTTCTTAATGAGTTAGCAGAGAGTACCGGTGCTCAAAAATCAGTATCGGTGTCGAGTATCGAGAAATAGTGGTACCATCCCAACACTAAACATAGCTAAATGAAATCGTTAGTGGAAGGCATTTTTAGTATTCTAAACTTTTTATCTTGAACCATTGCACCAGTAAGCCCTCACTGTCTTTAGTTTTGTATCTAATCATTTTTGCAACTGTTTAAAGTAACCACTCAAAATCTTCGAATCCAAGAGCTTTTCTTATGTAGCCACAGCCAACTTTGTTGTGATTATCATTCAGATAGGTTAATTTAAAGATTGTAAACCAATCCTACACAAAAACAGATACACACTTTTTTGGTCTCTCGCTCGCACTATGTTTCCTCTTTTGTCTTTTGTATCTGTCCATACAAATCAGTATGACCTGTGAGGGGGAGGGCTGCTTGCGGCTTAACTGTGATTAATCTTGTATCATTAAATGGTCCAATAAGGTTATTTATTTCCTTGCAGTTTTTCTTCATTTTGCGTATATTTATTATCCTCGAATTTTAATTTTTCGCAGATAATTAAAATGTACTGCTTCTACTCCATTTAATCATATTTTAATTAAATACTTATTTTCTTTTGTTTTATATTTATGTGTATCAGGAAACCCACATCGCTGGCAAAATTTAATGGTGTTCCCCCAGAGGTAATTTGCTACAACGCAATAAGCATTCTATGAAGGGTTATTGGTGCGCCGTGAGCGAGTGGTTAGATTTCTCGTCTCTCATCAATCCGGGCCGGATTTAATCCCATGCGACCGCATATGGGATTTGCGGTGGACAAAGTGGCGAAGGCGCGGGTTTTCTCCGGGTTCTCCAGTTTCCCCCGCCATCGCATTCCACCGATGCTCCATATTCTTTCCATGTATGTATTACTAGTGTCATCACCTGCGGTGCCCAAGTAGTAAAAGCGGGCATTTAACACTACAAAAAAAAATTAATAATCAGTGAACTTACTGTTTCTTTAGTTTGGCAACTATTTATTTTCTGGACACATAGTATATATACAAGGTTGTAAGTTTTATAGGCCTTCGATGTAGTCACCAGCATTACGTACAATATGTGCCCAGTGATGTAGTAGCCGTCGAATGCCGTCAGCATTGCCTAATCTCTGGATATTACGTAGAGATCGATCAACTGCACTCAGAATGTCATTCACTGTTCCTTCAGCTTAGGAATGAGGTCGAAGTCGCAGGAACTTATGTCTGGAGAGTATGGAAGGTGGTAGAGCACCTCCCAACCCCAGCGATGGAACAAATCAGTCACCGCTCCTGCTACATGCGCCCTCGCATTACTATGCAGAATGATGGGCGGACTATCCATAAAGTGACGATTGGTTTTGCTCGCAGATTATTTCGCAGAAACAAACAATAGTACTCTGCATCGATGGTGTGCCTTGAGAGAACGACACGCTTTAAGATAACACTAGGAATAGCATCGTTTTTACATTGGTAGCGGTCTGCCGAACTGTTTGTTTTTCGCGGTTACCCATGATGACACCATTCGGACGATTGACGTTTCAACTGTGGTTCGTAACATGGTGATGATACGCCGTAAGAAGGGTTCTCTTTCCCTCTCATAGTTTCATATCGCAACCCCGATAACTCATGTGGAACCTTCGTAAAACAATGTTTCACATTCTAAGTCGGGTCTTCAGGATTAAATGCAGAGTGGAAAGTGTCAATCCAGTATCTGCGGCTAACTCTTGATTAGTGCAGTTCCAATCCGCTTCCACTTATGCAGATCATTCTCAGTAACCGGTGAATGACCAGATCTAGGCATATGTGACGCACTTTCGCGTCCTTCTTTAAGGTTGTACCCACCCTGCCACAGTTCGGTAAGGCAATATATCTGCACCATAAGCCTCTCGCAATCTTGCTGACACTGTCGTGTTTCTCTACCTCTCGCACTAAATTTTCAACAGATTCTCTGCTCCTGGTTTGAAAACACCGTACTACGTTATACTGCGATGCCTAGATCTAAACTGATGGCCATCGGCTAATTATTGCGTGAGGAGGGGAGGGGAGAAAATGCGAGTCCCGAGGAAGGCACCTAAACTACAGGTGCATTAAATAGAATTGCCAACCCTAGTGTTATTTGGATTCCATAATATAGTTGCCAAAACAAAAGAAATAACCCCTGTATTTAATACTGGATGAGAGTAGATATTATTTTTTTTTTTCGATTTTCGCAGAATTTTCCCCCCCTCCCCCAAAGAGGATAACTTTGTGGCCTGGAATTGCAGAGTCCTATATGTTAAGGATTTCTGCATTATGTGAAAATGATGTAGCTTTTATGGGAGAGTTAAGAAAGTCAGACTTTTGCCAATATTTCACATTCTTTTTTACTTTCTCTAGCCCGTGTGTACAATGTACAAAGGGATAGAGAAGTATTGTATTTCACCCACAAATTCGATGTCGAGATTTCACCGGAAATACATGTTTTAGGACCCCTGAGTCGAAAAAAACATTTTCAGAAACAGGTCCGTGTGTGTGTGTGTGTGTGTGTGTGTGTGTGTGTGTGTGTGTGTGTCTGTGGACAGCATAGTGCAAAAACGAAAAGACGGTTAAATACCAAATTTAGTATTTAAGTTTGGTATCTTCCAAGGATGAGACACGAAGACTTCCAAGAAAATCCCCCCACCCCCAACTATCCCTTACAGGGAAAATTTTTCGAAAATTTTGTTTTTCTTAAAAATGGCTCTAACGATTTTGATTAAAATAACACATATTAAAGTCATTCTATCACAAATAAAATGTATATCTTAAATTTTCTGAGAATATATTCTAAAGACCTGTTTATTCTGGATGAATTATGCTTAATTTAGAATAACTAGTAAACCGTAAAAGATAGAAAAAAAAAAAAAACTTACTACACAAAAAATGTAGATCTCGTTATGTCATATACATTATTTTCGTGGAACTTACAGTTTTAGAGGTATTCCTTGTTATTAGTTTCATTTGTGAAGTACTTACACTTTTCACAGACGCGAGTGTTCGTTTTTCTTTTGTTCTACACCTGGTCAAGCAAAGAGGCGATTTGCAATGGCAATCGCATAACGACAGCTTTTAAAACATTTGACTATCACTTTAGCCTAGTGACAAGATTCTGCTAATGTTTAGCGTGGTGTTGAAAGAACAATTATCTTTTGTAAGACGTTTGTTTGCAGAGTATCTAGAGAAAGTCTGTGAGTGTAACACATCAGATTTTTATGAATATTAAGTGATGTTTCAGTCGCCATATGCTATTGTTAGTATTCTAGCTCATTGTACAATAATTTCAAAAATTTAGGACTAGGTGGATCAGTTGGTTAGCGCTGGCATTTTGATTCCAAGGTCGTGGCCTAGATCGATGATTTTCAGCAGTTCTTAAAACCGACAGTTCCATGTCCGTATATCTACTGGCATATAAAATAACTATTGCGGGACGAAATTCCTGTACCGGCGGCGCTGATATGATGCTGTCAATTCACAAAAAAATAATTATCAATAATTCAAGGATAATAAATACATTAATTAATCACCGTGCAATCGTGCAAATTCGGATAAGCCTGCTTCTAAGGAGGTAAAAAATCTAAGATGAAAATCGAATGATCTTTAGCGAGTTTTTGAATTATATATCCATAAAGGTAAACATTTTAATAGAATTAAGTTCGCCGGCGCCTTCGTGGCCGAGCGGTTAGACCGTTAATCTCTTACCTGGACTGCTCGGGTCCATCCCCAGGGATGCATGTGCCTTTTGTGGCGGACGATTTGTCTACGCAAATTTTTTCCGTGTGATCTATTTAATCATTTCATATCATTATTTCATACCAGGCATCGCGAGCTGATCACACATCCTGGTTTATTCTGATCCAAAACCTCTGATTCTCAACAGGCGTCTGACTCCAGGTGATGAGTTTTAAGTCCTGTAGGGTAAGTTCTACATACGAGAAGGGTAAAGAGAGAAAGATAGAAGGGCAAATGATAGAAAGAAAGAAGGATAGAAAGAAGGGAAGAAAGACAGCTCGCTCCATAATACCAGCATTCTACCAATATTGTTGCAAGTTTCAAATGATTTCCACTTCTGCTGATCATTTCACGAACGCCACGAGACGGACTTGTTTCGCGAGTATCAGTGGACGTCAGGCTTTCAAGCAAGCACTTTGGTGGTGGTGGCGTTTTTTTTTTTTTTGTTTTTTTTTTTCCCCTGCGAGTTATACTTCAGGTGGACGAGTGCTATATCCCTGTGAGCAAGAGATATGGAGTGTTTCCAGAGCTATGACCTAGAGTATTGTCTTCAGTGGTCATTTTTTTGTTGTTACATTTTATAGCCAGCAATGAGTTTTGACCTCAAGAGGAAGATGACATTTTACTTCTTTTATTCAGTATAGCCGCAGTTATAATAGGTATCATGAAGAATAATAGAAGTAGCTGAATTGGCTAAAATTACACCTGTAATTCCCCATTTAATTCAAATGCTATTATTTTTTGTGATTGATATTTGTAATAAATGCTGACTTTTTTAGACTCTAGTAGTCACAGCAATTACATTTGTTATGGGTTCTGACTAAGCGGAGGTATACACGGTTTTCTATATCATAAACATGGTGTAGGCGTTTAGAACCAACGGCGTAGGTTTGCGTGCTGTGCACTGTTGTACTGAATGTATATGGGAGTGTGTCTGCTGTTCCTGTTATATAAGGATTTAATGTTGTGTTTTAATGTAACAGTCTAATTTTAATAAATGCCTTATAATTGGATAGTGAATATCTCAGATGTGCTTCTTAGTCCTCTGGATTTCTTTTCGCAGTTCCTGTAGGTAGTGCGTATTGCCCAGGCTAGGTGTGTGTGTGTGTGTGTGTGTGTGTGTGTGTGTGTGTGTGTGTGTGTGTAGGCTACACAATCGATGGTTTTTATTTTCTCCGTATAGCAAGAAGGGGAAGTATTGTATTCCACCCAATTTTATACCGAGAATTCACCTGAGCACAACTTAGTAAACTCCCTAAATTAAAAAAATCTTATGCGTTACACTCACATGACTTTCTCCAGCTGCTTTACAAACAAACTTCTTAAAAAAGATTACTCTTTTTTCTACACATTGCTAATTGAGATAAACATTAAAAGAATGTTCTTATTACTTAGTTCCTTATAAGTACAAGGGAATTAAAGCAATGCGCTATGCTAAAGTAATAGTCAAATGTTTTAAAAGCTGTCCTTATGCGATTGTCATTGAAAATCGCTTCTTTGCTTGACCAGGAGTAGAACAAAAAACACTTCCTGTCCGAGAATAGTAAATCCTTTACAATTGGAACTAATAACAAGAAATATCTCGAAAACGGTTAACTACATGAAAAAAATGCATATGACATAAGGTGCGTATTCTAAGGAGATCTACATTTTTTGTGTAGTAAGTTTTTATGTATCCCTTACGGTTAACCAGCTATGCAAAATTCATCCAGAATAAAAGGTCTTCAGAAGCTATTCCCAGAAAATTCCAGATATACGTTTTATTTGTGATGGAAATGGCTTTAATATGTGGCATTTTAATCAAAATCGTTAGAGCCATTTATAAGAAAAATAACATTTTCGAGAGTATCTCCATGTAAGTTTGTATTTAACGGTTTTTGAGCTACCACAGACAGACAGACAGACAGACAGACAGACAGACAGACAGACAGACAGACAGAGACACACACAGACCTTTTTATGAAAATATTTTTTGGATTCGGGGATCCTAAAGCATGTATTTTCGGTGAAATCTCGGTATCGATTGTTTGGGTAGAGTACAATACCTTCTCTATCCATTATGTATATAGTACGCGTAAAGAATGTAAAAATGTGATGTACTACTATCTACTTCATGCTAATTGAGATGAACATTAGCGAAATGCTTTTATATGATATTTTGTTGTAGACACCACCTCCCTTCAAATGGGCATTGGTAATTTTTTTTTTTTTTTTCAAATTCTAAGAAGTGCTTTTTTATTAAAATATACTTAATAATAACACGCAGTAATTATGGAGATTGATATGTATGCAATATATTGAGATTAAAATTTCCCCAGCTACTAATTTTGCTAAATAGTTTAATCGAAGTTCTTTAGAATAAGAATTTCGAAATATACGCCACCGAGGTGTTAGAAATGTTTCAGAATGAATTTTAATGTATTATTTTTTCCGAAACAATTGTGAATAATTACATCAATTAAATGCAAATTTCAAAGCTGAAATGCACAACTGCTTAAAATTAAAGACAGCCAATAGTTAGCAATTCTTTGAAGATTATCCGCTTAATTTTAATTTGTATTACTTTACCTTCTCTTCGTATCTTCATCACTTTAAGTGATGAAAATTCCAATTCCACATTAACTTTAAAACCTTTCGGACACCAATGTAATTGAAGTTAAGAACACTTTAATTTTTCGCTCTTTATTGTGAATGAATTTCTCTGAATTTTGAATAAACGTTAAGCCATAACAGATAGACTTTATACAAAAATGCAGATCTCCTTAAAACATACAATTTATGTCACAGACCTATTTTTTTTTTTTTTTCGGGAAGTTGACTATTTTCGAGATATTCATTGTTATTGGTTTCAGTTTTACATTAGTTTAACTTTTTTATTTGAGAACTAGTCAACTCCTAGCCACGCAAAGAAATGGATTTCAATCCCATAGCAACCACATTAAAAACAGTTGACTTTCGGTTTAGCCCAGCGTATTCCCTCGTTTTCCCCTTCTACTTATACGGAACTAAGTATTAAGACCGTTTCTGCCAATCTTTATCTAGTTTAGCATGAAGTAGATAGAAGAAGTTTATTCAACAATGTGTTACAGAGATGTAGAGAAAATTATGTGAATGGAAAACATCAGGCTTTTTTTAAAACTACTCACGTAAACCTGCTCCAAACACTACTTTAGTTAGTTTTACAATGTCTTAACATTTTGGATTTTTTTCCCCCATATTTTAATATTGTGTCAAATATTCCATCATATGCCTATCTAATATATTAGCACGTTACTTCCAAACTCGCATTTGAGCTGCTACTTTCATAAACAGTAAGGAGTATGATACTACAGTAACATGCTTTCTTAAGCACAGACGGTACTTCAGCAGCGTTAAAAATACCTGGGGAACAGAAAGGAAAGGCAGATTTTGGAAGCGCATTCAGCAGATGTCATCCCAATCCATTAATTTGGCTTAAACGAACAGAAGATGGCATCAAATTCTGCACATTCATGCAAACACGCCCTTGCGAAATTCTCTAAAATATCTTTCTATCTTCTCAAAAAAGAAAGAAAATGTAAAATGTTGCTTAGTTACCCTTTTCCTTCAGATAGTATCAAAAATACGCCGCAATGCCAGGTTGCAATGGAATAGAACAAACATGTTTACGTATTTTTTCACATTCCACTCTCGTTACAAATAGTCGACGATTACACCGATAGAGAACGACACTGGTGTACCTGAGATTTTTTTTTTTTTTTTTTTAAATATGCGCCCCAACTTTTGTGTAATTTACATTCAAAAAAAAAAAAAAAGACAGACAGAAATCATCTTCACGTGATTACTGTATAAACATGTGGCACAAACGGTTTGATATTCCAATATAAAGAAACTATCCACTTGCAAGTCGTCTCCTTTGAAAGAACTGATATGCAACTGTATTTCTCATACACTATTTGGTAGAAAGATAATGTTTCACCCATAAATGATACACAATAAAATGCACCACTTAAGAATTACATATTCCGAGAGCGTGAAACAAAGTAATAAAGCAAAACTATCTTTTAAAGTTTATAAAACAGTAATTTTATATTCACGTTAATTTTCAAATTTAAAGCTGTCTTTGAAATTCATGATATAAATTTGTTGCATTAATGTTAACTACTATATATTGGATTCAATTGTATGCCTTACACAAAGAAATTAATTTCCTTTTCAATTAATAAGGTAAAATCTACTACTTAAAAGTTGAAGCAATTGAAATAAATACCGGGCGTATTTCAGACATGTTAATACTAACCAAAAGTTTACAAAAAGCTATAGATATTTGTCTACCACGTTGAACCTTCGCAGTTATATGAAACATAATATTTAATGAGGGTTTAATATAAATAACAAATAAACAAAACAGAGGAAAAAACAAAAAAGAAGTATTAGGTAATATCTCAAGCATATATTTTAATAAATACTTCTCTTTATTGAGAAAGCAAAAATAAAGTTCGATTACCTGCGGAGGGTGTACGATTTTTGTCTAGTCCATATTATTCCCAGGGTTTAGAGCTATGAACGTAAGTGTGAATATGTGTGATCTAATGATTAAAATTAAATCAGAATAGTGGCCTAACATTAGTAACGAGTTACACTATTGCCGGTAGGCAATATGTTCTACAGGGAAAGAACCACCGATAAGGACCATAAAATTAAATGAAAACAATTACAAAAAAAATAATAATAATAATAAATAAATAAAAATATAAAATTACAAAAATAAAAAAAAAATTTCTTGCAATGGGAAACAAATAAAAGTCTTCCCATTTCTTTTATTTAGAAATGATATTTCAGCGTGCATTCAATTTTTTCAGCTATGGTCTCATTTTTCTTTCTCTTTTTCTCGCGCGAACGCGATTTAGCATTTCCTGATTAACACTACGCCATTTTTGGATGCAGAGTATTTCCAAACGTTTCTATACAGTGATATAAAATTTGAGCCGAATGTAATATAATAACTACTTAAACGCCTGACATGATATTAACGTTCTCATGATTAAGGTACGATGAATCAACTTCGATTATAATTGATATTATGAATCGTACTTATCAGATGTTTTCTAGAGCTTTGTAAAAGTCATCACAGTTCTGAGTCCACAATAACTACTATAATCGCACAGAATAAATGACGAACAAAAGAGCCTACTATGGTTCTTACTTAAATATTGATTTTACTTTGGTTTATCAACATTTACGATAGCCCGCCTGGGTAGTGCGGTGGTAGCATGCCTGCCTCACATTCAACAGGTCGTGAGTTCGAATCTCGCTAAGGTTGAGTTACCCGGATAAGGTTTTTTTCGGGGTTTTCCCTTATCCTGAGAAGACGAATGTCGAGTAACTTTAAGCTCCAAGGACCCCGAGAGCATCGTTTCACCAATGTCATTCATCGTCCGATATGACCAACCAGGTTAATGGACGTTAAGCTACAATTAAAAAAAAACAAAAAAACACACATTTAAGAATAGCACACAAGAGTATCCTTGCAATTTATATTTTTAATTCAAGAACATCTACCAAATGATGTTAAAGCTAGGTGGTCGTGAAACCCTTTTGAGAGTATTATTATAGTCCAGGTCACATAACGTTCTGAATATAGCACATTATTATTTTTACAAGAAATCTAAAGAAAATAACCCTCGTAAGTTGTGTTGACATTAGTAGGGCTTTCGTCCTCCTTCCACATCACAGTTCTTTTTCTTCCTTGAAGGACTAATAAACGTGCTATAAACGTGCCAGGAATGGTCCAATCAATTCGCAGTAGATTCCACGTCACGATGTCAGCCCCCTGGCTACCGGTCGTCAGCAGTTCGTTTCTCCTCGGACAAATCAAACCCTCCTCCCGCCCCGTGCTTCGTCTTCCTTTCGGCAAGAGGCTCATTTATTGAAAATTCCTTACCCACCTGCTATGTCGCAGTAGCATTCAACTCATAACCAAAAGCTGAATAACTTGCTGACTAAGCCAGGCTATCGGGTTTCGAATCCGGGCTTACCATATCCTTGAGGAGCAGCTATGTTAACAACGGTTGCCGGTGAAACAATTTTGAGGTTCTGTGTAACTTTAAGCATTTGGAAGTAGACCAGGCCCAATTTTCTTCAATAAAAGAAAGTTGAAAGGACTGAAGTCACGGAAAAAAAAAGTGGAAAATACGCCACAACCTATCAGAATAAGTTCGAATCCAAATATCGCTTGGGAGTTATATGGAAAGTTGTTGTTATTATTATTTATTATTATTACTATTATTATTAAGGTAATGCATTTGTAGAACTTGAAAAATACAAGATATAAAAGGTATCTTGTTGAAGTTTATACCGTAATTACTCGGAATAGCGGTCATATTCCTGCCAGGTTTTAAAATTCTAGGTTACGTGGTTATTTAAATAAAACATCTTACTAACATTATTCACTGTTCTAATAAAAGTTAAAAGAGGAGCCCGAACAGCGTGAACGGTACATCCACACCTTTCAAGAAGAATTGCTTCTGCATGAAGAAAAAATACAACAGAAATATAAAATGTTTAAATTTTTTAAAGAAACTACTTAAAAAGTATGCATTTTTATAATCATTCAAGTCACGTATTCTATTTTAAGAGTAGATTTATTTACAAATATATCTATTTTGACATATTGTTACACACTAATCATTCTAGAAAATATGATAATTCTTGTACTGTCCAAAACTTTTCATTTATTTCGAAAAAGTATGTATACTGTCATTTTCTTTATGCACTTTTGAGAAGTCGTACAAAAGCTTTGAACCAAAGTGCTTCGTGTGGGTACTTGAGTATGTGTATTAATAAGCGTGTGTCTATCCATTTATATCTTCAATTAGTAATTCAATTACACTAAGTAGGAAAAAGCTTTATTTTTTTAAAGTTTACAATTTATATTATTTTATTATGAAATAATAGTTTTTATTCATCTTTTCATAACAAATTCATAGCCTAAAAGTAATGCATACATGTCTAAATGAATATAAAATATACACAGTTGTGAACGAATATTTCATTATCCACTTCTGCTATAAAGGTACAAAAAATTAATATCACAAGTCCTGCGCAGGTGACCAGAGGGTGGAGTTCTGGTTCACGACGATGGAATGCGCCCGTCTTCGGTCTCACCCGTGGTGTACGGACTTCAGTTACGGGCATACGACCGATGGCCACCAGCGTCATGAGAAAACCAAGGAGCTGCGATAGGCAGTCAGCCGGCAACAATAAGTCAACCATTGGCGAAAGCGTCACCAGCCCGTATCGGTTAGATACGGAAGTAAAAGTGAGGCCGGAGTCGAGCTGGTGAGGCTCTGGTCCGATCCCGAACTCTTACACCACAGTGGAAGTGAAATATTATCACTGTCATTAAAAACATCTCCATAATGCCAGAGATTTTGTTTGTTGTGTTCATCAGAGTAAAATGGTGTTAAAACAGTTTTTCACCCATCACCATTCAAGTTCAGTTTTATATTTAAAATCTCATATTCCAGAATTTTATACAAAAGCAGGCATATAAAAAAGAATCCATTAGCCCAAAGTGAATTTTAAATATGCCCAGATACTTGCCAACAGCAAAGATAGAAGATAGGACTGGAAAGTTCACCTAGTACAAAGGCGATGACAAACGGTTGCTTTAAATCTGATAATTGGTGATATGAGACAACATAAAATATCTGATGTGTTACATTCACATGACTTTATCTGTTTTGCGAACAAAGTATTCTTACAAAGGACAATTTACCTGCATTATACTAATTTACCTGCATAATATTAATTTACCGCATAATATTAATAAAGAGTAAAATTACCAGAAATGGTCTTAATAGTTTCTTATACGTAGAAGGGCGTTAATTATTAAACACTTATTATATACTTACAGTATATTTTTATACTCTTAAAAAAATTTTTTTTTTGAAGAGAATTTTTTGGTGCTCAAAAGTTATATTACCTTTTGATAAAGATAAGTGGATTAAATGAATGGTTCAAGTTAATAATATAAAGTGGAATAGACTAGGCTAAAGGAAAGCTTAAACGTTTTAAAAGCTCTCGCTTTGCGATGAATATTGACATTCAATTTCAATTACCAGGAGTAAAACAAAGAGACATGAGAGAAAAATTGAGGCCAAGAACAACAAAAATAAAGAAAAAAAGTATATGACAAAAATTCCGTGTTTTAATAATGAGATTTATATTTTTTGTGCAGTAGATTTTTGTCTCTCTTACGGTTTACAAGTAATGCAAAAGTCTTTCAGAAAGAAGGGAGCTTCAGGAGCCATTGCCAAGAGATTCAGTATATACATTTTATTTGTCATGTAAACATTTTTAATAACCAGCATTTTAATTAAAATCGTTAGAGCCATTTTTAAGAAAATAAATAAATTTTGAAAAATGTTCCCAGTAAAGAGTAGCGAGGTGGTACAATTTTCCTTGAAGTTTTCGTACCGTTCTCTACCTACTATGTGCATCGTACGAACTTGCTAGAGAAAGTCAAAATAACTGCCTTCTAAAAATCCTTGCTGAAAGAGAACAATAGTATATTATTCTGCCTGATCGTCATTCGCTTATCTTCGCAATTTTACTATGAATGACGACCACCCCCATTATCAATATTAAGCTTTGTTTCTGTGTTTTTACTTTCAAACAGTCAATAGTAAAAATACAGTTTAATATAAGGAGTATATGTGCTTATTTAACCAATACAGACTTACATTTTTACTGAATATTATTAAGCAAAGGAACATATTTTATTTTATTATAAACTACATGAAACGGCCAAAACCAAACGCTATTTCCAACGTTCAAAATTATACAGATCCCTTCAAATGAAGCAGATTTCAAAGAGTATTCCTTAAAAAATCAAGATATGGCGGAGAGGGATAGCGCCGGTAAGGAGGTAGCCTCGGTAGGTGGGTTTTCTGCTTTCATTTCCTTCTGTCAGCCCTTTGGTTGGTGCTGTACTGTTTGTAGAAGTTTCATAAACTATTCCTCAAGCAACGCAATTATTTAATCATCTGCTGTGCAGCTATGTTGTTTTAATATGCTTCCACTCTAATTTTTCTAGTCATTGCAAGTAGACAAGTAGACTTTACTTTAGCATGCTTTTAAGAGATCAAATATCATGATTACTGTGTTTCATAAGTTTTATTTTACTCTATTTTTTAAGTGTTTTAAATAATGTTTCCTAAGCTTCCGGGGCTAATAGTATTAGGTTGTCTCATAAGTAATGTCGGATTTTTGAGTTTGGTGTTTTGAAAATTTATTGGGTTTATTTGGTTTGGCAATGCTATTTACAGGATGCTATGGCTAGTGTTGCGTACATTTCGAGGATGTATCAGTCTTCAGTTGTTAATAAACAATCACAAAATGCAGATAAAGTTTGAACTTAGAGTCCTTCTAAAGCACTACTGTAAACAAGATTATAAAGCTGCTGCCGCAATTCGAAGAATATGTGAAATGGAAGGAGAAAGTGTCGTTAGTGAGCGTGTGGCACACCGATGGTTCCAACGTTTCAATAATGGAGACGAAAACACAAGATTTGTCACGTTCTGGCAGACGTAAAGTGTGGAATATTGAGGATCCACGCCAAGTTTTACGAGAAAATCCGCTAATAAATACCTGTAGCCTTTCAGAAGAACTCAGTGCATCAAAAGATACCATACATTGCCACATTAAGACACTTGGAAAATCATATGGAAGCTGTAGATCTGTACCTCATGAGCTGACATCTTAACAGGCTCAACGTACAGTAGATATCTGTCGTCAGCCTATCCGTAATCCCATGGATGATAGATTTGTCAGGAGAATGCTCTCTTGTGATGAAAAATGGGCATATTACTGAAACCCTGATGCCTCGAAACAGTGGCTTGATCCCCAGCAACCTGCCAAAGCTATCATTAAAAAAATCGGTTCGGTCCCAAAGTAATATGTATCTGGTGGAAGTTTGAAGGTGTAATTCACTGGGAGTTTATTCCAAACGGGCGGGCGACTGATGCGGATCTTTATTCTCAACAACTGGAACGAGTTCATGCAATTTTGAGACGGAGATACCCAGCATTAGTTAACCGAAATAGAGTCCTATTGCAACAGGACACTGCAAGACCCCATACTGCACGACCCCATACTGCACAAACAACCTTGGGAAAAATTCAGGAATTGGGAGGAACTGATACCACACCCAGCCCTGATCTCGCACCATCAGATTATCATATTTTTGGATCCATGGCCCATTTTCTACGTGGAAGAAATTTTGACAACATTAAAGCAGTGCAAGTGGGCTCACCGAATTCTTTGCATCAAAAACCAGACTGGTACCATTGTGGGATAATAAACCTCGCTAAAATATGGCTCATATGACATTACTTATGAGACAGTATCTATATTATCGCTTTGAAAAATTTGTCCTTGAAGGTCACGATGGGGTAATAGCAGCAGCTACCAGCACTCCCCACACGTAGTTAAAAGTTGTTTTTTTTTAATTGAGGCACTCAAATTGTGGCATCCTGGACGAGCCGCCCAGGTTTGATCCCAGGCGACCGCATGTGGGATTTGTGGTGAACAAAGCGACGCAGGGAATGGTTTTCTCCGGTTTCCCCAGTCATCGCGTTCCACCGGTTCTCATCTACATTCCATGTATCATCAGTAACATCGCCTGCGGTACCATACTAGCAAAAGCGGGCGTTAAACACTTATATATATATATATATATATATATATATATATATATATATATATATATATATAAAATAAGACATTCAGACAAATTTTGGCAAGCAACGAGAGAAGCAGAAGTTAGAGATTCTGACATCCATACCTAATAAAGCTGAGCTACAACTGACAGCTGAAAAAAATTGGTAAGGAACTTAAAAGAAGAAAATACATTGTCGAAAGCAAGTGCATGGAAATTCTTAAAAGAGTCACCTACGTCTGGCCGCGAAAAAAGTAAACAAAGGTGGAGTTCAAAAGAAGAAACCGTTTTACCAGCTGTGGATTTGGATTCATTCTCTGTGTAGTGCAGCCGACTCTGCTGAAGCATTCCAATGTATAAGAGTCATATCTAATGAATTTCGCTTATGTTTCTTTATTCCTTTTCTATTTTATGGTGAGGTGTATGCTAATTAAATGAATACTACTACACTCAGATTCGATATCGGAACCTCTTGAAAATGAGGCAGACAGCTACCAGCACACTAAAGAGGCGGATTCTCTGAATGTTTATTTCCAGTGATTTCCTTTTTATTTGTATAGCCCGCTTTAACTGATATGGTCATATCGGGAGCTTTTAACTTGTGAAACAACTCTAGGTAGGTTTTTGGCATTAGGTTAATTATTTTACAATATCATTACACACAGGTTCATTCATCCTGACTCTGTGTGGGATAGGAAATGAATGTGTTTAAAAACTACTTACGGCCCCAGCACGGGAATCATACCCGGGACCTCCGGGTGAGAAATCAGCTCGCTGACTACTCGACCACGTACGGTGAAATCTTTACATCCAGTTTTTGGAGGCAATACAATATTTCTACTACAGGGAAATTAAACGTCCCAATACTATGTTTTAATGTATGCTAATGTCAATATGTGTAAAGAAATTTACTCAAATAAAAGTTTTGAATGCAAATGTTAATCCATTGCCAATAGAAATGTGTTTAATAGTGCCAAGTGGCACAATTAGGACATACAAAAACGGCCGCTAGTCTGGTTATAATTGACAAGTGAATTATAATGATTTTGGAGTGTACCCTATGACCTACAAGTCCTCCTGTACCACATATCCAGCTGAGAATATCTGGGGACGACACCAGCGAACTGTGGAAATAAGAGTAATTGCAGAAAAGTGCGTGCTAGGCAGGTCGTCCTCCATCCGAAGGGTACAGCTAAAGGAAATGCAATTATCGGTTTGTAGCGTCAGTCTTCAAAAAACGATTTTGCGCAAGAATTCCCCTTCGCGTCTGTCTTCAAAATCCCTTCTTTGTGTCCTCTTCGGCGAAACCTTCTCTGGATTTCTGGCGCGCGAAAGAGAGCTTCAATTTATTGAAGGAGAAGCTTCTTAGCAAGCTGTTTCCATCTTTAAAAATAATCGATTCACAACTCTACTGAATAGTTTTTAGATCCAACTGATAAGCAACCTTTACAGCCCAGCATCATCAAAAGCATACCCTAATAGAAAGAATGGTTGTCACAATTACTACACTAAGCAGCGGATTCATCATGTTGGATTCCTCATGTCTAAAAATTCGGAAGCTTTACTTCCCGCTTTATGCCAAAGTACTGCGTTAAGATAGGAACTCAGTATGAAAAGAAATTCTGCAATTTTAAAAATTCTGTGAAATTTTTAGACTTAAAAGAGCAACTAAGAAGAATATATGGCACAATATTTTTAAAAAATATTTCGGATGAAAAAATTCGACATTTTTAAATTATGTCATTTTGAGCCCCATTCTAGCACTGCTAGATTAATATTTCCAAACTGTTTTTCAAGACCCATGGTTTATCTGAATTTTCTTTTGTGAGCTATAAGATTTTTGGATACGATGATTAGTATTTATACAGTGAAATTTTTTGCTTAAATTCATAACATGTGGGAAATTTATATTAAAACTTCATAGCAGTACTGAATTTCATTGTAAGTGTAAATTTTTAGTTCACAAAACAGCACTAGCACTGATCAATTCATTTAGTCTTTTGAATGAAAAGCAATGGATTCATCGGTATTCACGTCACTTCTGTCATTTCACTATTTAGTGAGTCAATTACCCCTCTTTGTGAACAAACTTCAGTGCTGTAGTACCCATTTTAATTTACAATTACTCACAAAAGTAACAGCCCTTAAATTTGTTTGAAAACAATGGCAGCATACTTTCACTGAGTAGTTTCTTATATATGTGTATGTATGTGTGAGTGTGTGTCTTCGTTCCTATAAATCCTAATATGGAACCTTTGTGGTATTTTTTATTAGTGTCATCTGTTGATAGCATGAAGATACGTCTGCAGAAGCAAAGCTATTTGAATCAGAAAACACAGGGACGAGGAGCAAAGCCCATTTAAGTCAATTTTTGTCCACTTAAGAGTCGGGCTAAATATGAATAAATAAATAAATGAATAATAATAATAATAATAATAATAATAACAATACCAAACAGGCAGGGCTATTTCATAAATCAGCAAAGCAGAAATGTTTTAAAATTTTGAAGAAAATAACTTTTTAAACATGAATACATATCTTAAATACCACAAAATAATTTAAAATTTGTGGCTAAAGGCTGTAAGGTTAAAGTCATGTGGTCCCTTCTTGTCCACATCCTTGTTATTCACTGCCACATATTCAAACATTGACTCCGGTGAAATTGTAGTTGCGGTGCTTGATAGTTAAATCTGGGTCAATTAACGACGAAACCTTGTGCTGTGTGCACGCTAGTTTACTGAGCGATCATTATAAATTCCAAATCTTTAGTCAAAAGAAATCATACAGCTCCAATAATTACAATTTCTTTGTCTAAATCGCTTCGGTTTGTAATGTTTTGAAATCTTGATTGGACAGTCGTTTGTCGAAAAAAAAAAAAAAAAAAATGAAACATTAGTCGACATTCTGTTAGAACTAGCTGTCTCACATGCCAATAAACTGAAAAAAAAAATAATATTACTAATTCATGTTCTTTAAAAAGACAAACAGCAGGGCTGGGTGATTGTCATAATCATTAAACCAGGCGGATTTTAATAAGCAAAATAAATAAATAAATAAAGAGAGATGCATGACGTTTCAGGAAATAAAAACAAGTTGTTTCTGTAAAAAAATCTGAGGTATTCCATTCACGTGACTTTCTCTATCTGTTCTGTAGCAAAGTATTCTTAAAAAAAATATTCTCCAATCTACTTGATCCTGATCAACATAAACATTAGAAGAAATGTCTCAGTACTAAGTTCTTTATAAGCAGAAAGGAAATGTAGAGTACACTAAGCTAAAGCAATAGTCAAATATTTTTTAAATCCGATAGCTATGTGGTGAGAAAATTTTGAATATTTTAAATATTTTAAAATTTAAACCCATAACCAAGGAATATCAAGGAAATGGTTAACTCCCCCCCAAAAAAGTATGACGTAAATTCTGTGTTTTAACAAGACCTACTTTTTTTTTTTTTTGTAGTAAGTTGTCTATCTCTTGTTAATTGCGTAAAAGTGATCAAGAATGAATAGGTAATCAGGAAATTCAGGATATTCATTTTATTTCTGGTGTGAATATCTTCAATATAAGTTATTTGAATAAAAAAAAATCGTTAGAGCCAATTTTGAGAAAATTAAAATGTTGAAAATGTTACCATATAAAGTTTTTTTTTTTTTTTTTTTTTTTTGAGGGGGTAGATTCTCTTGAAAATCTTCGTATCGCACCTTACAAAAGATTCTCAACTTTATTGTTAAGCTTAGTATTTACCCGACTATACGTACCTGGGTTATGTTGTTCACAGACGCAAGCGCCCCTGCCCACGTATATAATAAGGACCTTTTTATAAAAATGCCCTATTTGGACCCAAAGGACCTCAAACCATGCATTACCAGTGTTATCTCGGTATCAAAACTGTAGATGAAATACAATACCTTTTCTCATAAACAAAAATTGGATAAATATAAAACCTGGTATTTATGTTCAGTATCTTCCGAGATTTTCAAGAAAATCCCCCATATCTTTTGCATAGAACATTTTCCGAAATGTTCGAGTTTCTCAAAATGGTTCTAGCATGTTGAATATAAGATCATGCATTATATATAAGACAAACTGTGTATCTTGCTATCGCCGAGAACAGCCTCCGAGGTCCTCTTCATTCTCAAGGATAATCTCGTATAACTGTTGTACCTAAGTTGTGAAGCGATAGACAAACGTACCACACACAAATGTGGATCTCCTTAAAACACACAATTTATTTCAAGTAACCTTTCCCTCCCACTTCCTGAATATCCGTTAATAATGGCTTGACTTCCTTTTTCTTTCATTTAAATGCCGCCTATAACATATAGGTTATATCGATAGTTTTTTCCTTTGGAACAATCACTAATGGAAATACTGTCCACTCGTCCACAGTTTGTAGCTTTGGTCACTATACTTAAATTTACACGGACACATTCATACTCCTATTCATACTTCCAGACAGTGTGGAGGATACAGAATAATATTTGTTACAGAAAAAATTCCTATCCTCGCCGGAAATCGAACCTGAGATTCCCCGCAAGGTAAGTAGATCCTCTACTGACATAACTATGGACCAGCCTGGTTTGATTAGTTCAACATTTTTCTTTTTCTTTTATAGTCCTTCGATTTTCAATTGTTTCTCATGAGAGCATGGAAAAATATACATTTAAGGTGGGCCATTTAAGTTGAGACTATTGTATCTGTTTGGCTATACGCACAGTCATTCAGAATTTACGTTGGTGTGAGAGCAATTGCAAAGTGCTATATTGTTTACCATACATTAAGTATATGGTATTTTAACCAAAATCGTTGGTCATTTTTGAGAAAATCGAAATTTTCCAAAAATGTTCCACGTAAAGGGTAGTTGGAGGTGAAAATATTCGTGTCGCATTCTTGGGAGATACTTAACTTATACCAAGTTTGGTATCTAACCGACATTTCGGTTTTGAGTTATGCTCACAGACATACACACGCGCTCGCGTGGGCCTTCTTCTAGGTCTTCTTTTTTTATAATTCAGAGGACCTTAAAACATGTATTTCCGTTGAAATTTTTGTATCAAATTTTTGGGTGGAATACAATACTTCTTATCCGCTATGTACATAGTCCATGTGTGTTAGAGAAAGTTGAAATAATTCCATTGTGACATTTTAAAACATAATAAAGGGAAATGCTGTTGGTCATAGATAAAAGAATTTAAATGCAACTACGTAAAATTGCAGTAATGGCTTTTAGAGCAAGTAAGAGAAATGTATATTTTCCTCCAAGTAGTGTATTTAGAACTGCGGTAGTTACTTTTTCTAATATTTTTCCGCATTCCTATAGCATGGCAAAAGGTGTAATTATTCCTCTTCTCCAGCAAATTCAATGTTGCTGTTGTTGATAATATGTCAATTTGAATTTGGTGCACCTTGTAGTTCCTACTACGGGTACGCGAGGCGTTGTAAAATCACAGCTCCACCGAGCTAATAGATGCTAGCAGAAGACAGTTGCCATGGGAATTAATTCCGAAACTAGGCTACAGCTACGGAACCACGAAGGATTTGCGTTCCGCGGCTTTATTTTACTCGCTTTGTTTTGCTTGGGGTAGCAGCTACTCCGATGGGAGAAGACGGCCATGCGTTAATTTTGCGGCTCGCTTTCAGAAAGTTTCCGCAGCTGTCCGGCCGCAAGCGGGCAGGAAATTGTGGTGCTGTGTCGCGCTTTTCTTGCAATTACCGCTATAATGACCTTGTTCTTTAATTTTCATTTTAAAACAGCCTTGCTCTTATGGGTGTTTAACTCCCGTTTCTCCCAGCCTTTGTGCCTTATTAAGTTACGCTCTTCTGCTCGTTTTATTTCTGCTGCGTTTTACTTCCAGATAACAGATGGTACCATTTTGTTGCTAATACAGTATACCACTCTTAGAATGTGAATGCATTGCTTCGAAGCGTTCTGCTTCCATGCCTTAAATTTCTGTTAATCACCTAACTGAACTTTCCAATTCCCTAAATTTCTATTCAATTTCTATCTGGCACGAAGACTGTTTCATAATCACATGAAGCTTTTCACATTTACATACCTAATGCAAAGTTTAGCACTCGTTATTTTGCAGTTATTCTTGCTAATATGATAATATCCTCTATTTGAGCTTCCCCTGTACTTTTCTGAAAGCAAATAAAACATCAACTTAAATTAATCCATTTTCCTCGTAATGTTATTATTTTTATACCATTTTGTTGTTAAGTTTAATCAAATGGTATAGATTTATATATTTTAAGATGTTTAGGTGCTTTGAATGTGGCAATAATCAGGGTTCTTATATGCAACTTATGGCCGCTAACATGCACGCATTGGGGCGTTAATCCAATCGCGAAATGGAGTGACAAAAGTGAACAATAACAAGTTCGCGACTTATAGACAGGTCGCTTTATAGCAAATTTCACATTTTAAACCATAATTATTATTATTACTATTATTATTATTATTATTGAGCCAGTTCGAATCTAGTTGCACCTAACTTGAATGTACTACGTTTTTTTTTTTAAATTAAATTTAACTCCTTTACCTAGTCGGACGATGAATGAAATTGGTGAAATTGATCTCGGGGTCCATGGAGCTTAAAGTTACTCGACATTCGTCTTCTCAGGATAAGGGAAAACCCCCCCAAAAAAAAACCTTATCCGGGTAACTCACCCAAAGCGAGATTCGAACTCACGACCTTTTGAATGTGAGGCAGACACGCTACCACCACACTAGCCAAGTACAAGTTGGCAGGATAATGTGTTGCATTCTTATTTCCTTACTTGGTCTAATAAAACTGACAGTTTAGATCGCTTCGGTGCACCTCAGGGTGATCTCTCCTGAGGTGCTTCGAGCTCCTGACTAATCGCGGAGAAGCTGCACTATTCTGAGTTTTCTTCTTTGCCATCCTTTCACTGGCGTTTATGGCTTGTGCATGTACAGAAGAGGATCCGCCGATATTGTTTAACGGAAGTACAACAATGATGATACAATTTGCGAGTTTGAGAGCCTGAAGCGTGGACAGTAGATAATTTACATACTTAGGGTGTACTTATTCGTTGATGTCAATAAGTCATACAAAGAACATCAATGGCAAAGGAAGGTTTTATTTACCTTATGTCTGAACCCTCTACATGGATGAATTCCTACCGTACTAAGGGTCCCGAATTTGATTCCCAGCTGGAGGGGCGGGGAATTTTTCTCTACCCTAATTTTTTTCCTATCCTCCCCAGCATCTGGAAGTATAAAAGAGAGTATTCATGTGTGTGATCTAATGAATAACATTAAAGAGAATTGGAACCTAACGACAAAAAATATCACACGAGTTAACACCATTGCCAATTTGCAACATGTTCCACAGGGGGAGGGGCTGAAGTAACGAAGTGCTTTCTTATGGAGAATTGCACTAATGCGCGTTGCGACCTAGAGCAAGACGATTGGAATGTGAATGTCAAACGGCTGAAATAAATATTCAAAATAAAATTTAAAAATTGTTTAGAAAGAAAGGACGGATAAAGAACATGAAATGAATTCAGAAGAGGGATTAGTTAAGAGAAACTGCTTCGTAAGATATGGGTATACTGAAAGGAATGAGCGATAAACTAAGCAAGGGAAGAATACAACAGGCTAGTTCATAATGGAGGAAAATGTTATTCAAATAAACTGCTGAAAATGAATTTAAAAAACAAAGAAATAAACACTTTTAAAAAATAAGAAACTTTGGTTCACCTTTTATGAAGCTAGTTTTAAATACTTAAGTTTAAGGTAGCATGTCTGTCTTACATTCAAGAAACACGAGTGGTATCTAACAGTCGGTAACAACGAATGTTATGAACAATTTATTTCACAGTCTTATAATAATTCAATGTTAAAGCTCTACTTTTGGTGGCAGCTACTAAAAATTGCATTTTTACTGTTTGGATTATTGTTTTGATGATGGATTTAAACTTAAAGAGCAGGTTATGCATTTCAACTTAACCAGCATGGTAAGTGTGGGATGTTAGTATAATCTCGCACACTTTTGTATGAGCACGTGACTGCTGTGAATGTTCTCATTGGTTTGAGAACGAAGCACTCAATTTCAGGAGAGACAGAAAAATATAACTATCTTTATTTAATATTATTGCTAGTAAAATACGGCAATCGATAAGTTTAACTATAGCATTACAGTGCGCTGTGTTTTTTCAGCTGCTTGGAAATACAGCTATACACTTTCACAAGAAATAGGGGGTCACATTGGCTGGAGAAAAACAAACAAAATGTCAGTGAGGAATATGGTGGCATGCTTGCGATTGGTGTGAATTCGGTAGTGCTAAAAATAATATAAAAAGCGCCCTAAAGGTAAATTTTTCAAGAGCGGCGATTGAAGAATGTTTTAAATGTGTTTCATAAGTTAAAGTAGCACAATCCGGATATTTTAGTGAATGAACTGGTGAAAATAACGGCAGAGTACCTCGGCGGGTCAGAAGCGAGTGTTGTTCACGTTCGCAAGCAATTTAAAGGAACTGGTAATGTTAAAACACCTTGTAAAAAGAGGAAGAGCGCTAAAGCAGTTTTAGGATAAGTGGACGACTTTGTTAAGTGTGCAATTTGTTTTAAAGTGCAGAAGGGCCTCCCCCCCCCTTCCAATGAGCCACCTTCAATAAACAAAGTGTTAAGTGCTGTCAACGGCGATCCTGATTTGGATTTTAAACGTACCAGCCTCCGTACATTACTTTTAGAAAAGGGGGTTTAGTTTGTGAAACGAAACAATGTCAACATAATCGCAGATAGGGATAATATTGCGCTTAACAACA
This sequence comes from Hymenopus coronatus, assembly GCA_030762935.1. Lineage (NCBI taxonomy): Eukaryota > Metazoa > Arthropoda > Insecta > Mantodea > Hymenopodidae > Hymenopus > Hymenopus coronatus. The sequence continues at coordinate 114,339,353 of CM060895.1, forward strand.
AAACTTTCAAACTGAAAGAGATGCGTCAGCTTTTAAACGAGGCATTGGCTCAGGTGACGGCGGAAATGCGGCAGGTGACATCATACATATAAACAAGAAGAAAAACTGTGGCAACTGTGACTGTCTCACTAAACTGCCGTCAATAATTTAGTGATAAATTAGGTGATGACAGTTCTGGGTCATCCTCAGATTCCGAGTTCCAGCATTACCTGCTAGAGATGACGGCTCTGAATCTGACTAATGTAAATGCAAATGAGCTTTAAAGTCACGCCTTCGTATGAATGTATCCTCTTCGATGTTATGCTCTTGATGCATTTCACATAATTTAATAAGAAAAGTTTATTTAATGAACCAAAACCTACTAGTAAGCAATTCTTGTTCACACATGGCGTAACACATGGACGAAGGTGACACTGTCGTCCGATACATACGCTTGTGCACGCGAGGGCGGAGTAACGCGAAATGTGTACTTCTAAGAACGGATATGCAATAGTTATCTTAGTAAATAGACATTTGCTGGTGGGTAACTGCACAAGTTTATTTGTTCCTCATACCTATGTTTTGTTCTCCTATATTTTGTTGACGGCTGAAAATAAATTGCATGCGAGTGGTTTATGTAACCGCCTTTATTCCTGCAAGAGTTTCTTCCTAGGCTGCAGAAAGAGGAAACTCATTTTATTAAGGCTGGTGTCAGTGACGTATTATACTGCCTCCGTACGAAACATGAATAGGAAGGATACACTTGTCATAGGGATGCGCCTCACTGCTCAATTTATTTCTCTCATAACATCGTCTCTTGTTTTCACCTTCATTGATCCTGCTATTCTGACCTCTTATTTAAGGGGACCGAACTACACAAGTTTAAATGTGCAAAGTTTTGGTGCACTCAGCTCCTCAACTAGTCAACTTAAAGAGCTGAAATTTACCAATGATATTCCCTATACTGCCTCTTGAACACAATTAAGTTATTAATCATTACGGTTATTATTTCTGATTTTGTATCTATATGTAAAACTCTGATGTATTCCATTCACATCACTTTCTCTACATCTCTGTAACACATTAGTGTTAATAAACTTATTTTATCTACTGCATGCTAGTCGAGCTAAACATTAGCAGAAATGGTCTTGTTACTTAGTGTCTTATAAGTAGAACAAAAATAAGGGAATGCACTAGGTTAAATACATGTCAAATGATTTACAATGTGATTGCTGTAGGCTCGCAATCCGTTTCTTTGCGTGGCCAGGAATTGACAAGTTCCCATATGACAAAAGCATATTAAAACTGAAACTAATAGCAAGGATTATTTCGAAAACGGCAACTCCAGAAAAAAAAATGTACATGAAAAATGGGTGTTTTAAGGAGATCTACATTTTTATATAGTAAGTTTTTGTCTATCTCTTAGGGTTTACATGTTATTCAAAATTCAGAAAAATTCATCCAGAATAAAAAGGTCTTCAGATGCTATTCCCAGAAAATTATAAATATACATTTTATTCGTCATGTAAATATCTTTATTCAAAATCGTTAGTCATTTTTTGAGAAATCCAAGTTTTTTTAAAGTTTTTCTATGTGGGTGAGGAAATTTTCTTGAGAATCTTCGTATCACATCCTCGGAACATTCTGAGCTTAGTTAGTTTGATATTTAACGGATTTTTCGTTTTTGAACCATTCTGTCCACACACACACACACAAAATGAAATGGAGTTTTATTTTGAACGCTCTTTAACTGCTGTGGTTCTCAGCGTCCCATTCTATATTGGGCGTGAAAGACGTTTAATTTTGCTCAGAGGCCTCTCTATCAGGTTTGAGGTTCTTTTACTGCCGTAAATCTACGACACGGGACCAACGAAGCCATGGTAAGGATTTTTACGCCGTAAAAAATCCATCGTCCTCTGTCGGGTTTGAACCCGCGACCTTAGGTGTATGAACTTACACACACACACACACGGGCATTTTTCAAAAAAAAAAATGTATTCAAGGCGTCCTAAAACATGTATTTCCGGTGAAATTCCAGTATCCAATTTTGGGTGCAATACAATAGCTTCAATATACACTTATACTTTGTAAAGTAAAAAATGCATAAATTTTCAAAATTTATATTTTAACGCCAAAATTTCACATAAACTATTACCTTGTATTACATAGAAAGAGCAATTAATATAAACACCATTAAAATGAAGTTTCTATGATTAACCGTTTTCATATTAAGGTTCGGAAGTTCTAAAATGTCAAACAGAAAAATTATGTTATAGTAAAACTAACAAGGAAAGAAAAGATTTGCAGGAATTCAAAAAATAAATTTAATGTCATCTCCAATTATGGTTCAGAGATGAAGCTTCAGAATCTTACTTTTAAAAAGAGACAAGAAATAGGGAAACAAATTAATCCATATTGAGCTACAGCATCATTAAATTATAAGGTAACCCTCGCGGCCTGTCTCCACTGCGCGAGAGTACGGAGAGTCGCCGGGAAAGTGGTGGCGGCAAAGGCGTATTGAAGTACTTACCTTAAAGTAAATGCCGGAAATCTTTTCCTTCTGCTCCCAAACAAGCAGCATATGAAGTAAAAATGTTTTGCTCCTTCGCTCTACACAAGGAATCCTAGAGCAGTCTGCAGGAACTTAGTGATAACATCATGTAAACATCGCAAGGATTCCCGCGCTAAGTTTATGATAGTGTGTGAGCACATTATTGCAAGATATGCTGTCTGTTTGGGAGCAAAGGTTAACATTTTTGGTATTTACCGTAAGGTAAAGATTTTGGTATGGCTTTGCCGGCAACACTTTCCTGACAACCGCCGCGAGAGGGGGTTACCTAATAATTATTATTAAATTATATCTGGTCCCCTGAAAACACGAGCATTGCATTTTCTATAGTTTTTACAGGTCATTCCTCTTCTTTCACCGCGGTAAAAACACTTCTCTCTTAACTGTTATGTATGTTCGGAAATTAGATTATGAAATGCAATGCCCATTAATCGGGCATCTGTGCCCAAACTTCTCTTTGAATTATGAGGCTGGTAATTGTTTTGGACTTGGGCCCTGAGTAATTATAATTACCCCCTTTTCTCCTTCTATATAATCTAAAGTTTAGAACATATGTACATATATGTAAATACGCTATTACTCACTTGAGCATATCAGAAACTAAATAATCATCACTGTGCACAATAACCATACAGAAAAAGTAGAGAATAACTAGACTCGGTAGGTGGTAAAATATCATGTGCATGTGAATTGCAAGTCATAGAAGACGTTCAAGAATATGGAACGCACCTAGTGCGTCTACCTGAACGAGTCTTTCCATAGTTTGGTCATCAAATAGCTACCAGATTTTATATTTCAATGCACAAACAGAAGTTTCATTTGCAGTTTTATGAAATAGAAACTAGGGTTGTTAATGCCCTGCACTTAGTAATATCATACCTGTATTTTTAATTATTATCAAATTGTTAATCTATCTTCTTGTCTTTTGCACGAGTTAGAGGCAATATTCTCCGTTTGTTATTTCTTCATATGTATAAAGTAAATCCTTAATCTAATTTATCACTGGCTTGTATAGCAATCTTCCTCATTGGCCAAACAACAACAATAGGGCATCATATAATCGACATATGGTAGTTACGCCTTCTATGTCTCACCACTGTAGGCAACTTTACCTGTGCTTTGACGAGAGTCCAGTTAAATGTATCTAATTTTACACGCGCCTGGGGATAGTATTAGAGTGCCATTCAGTCTACCCACTTTCATTACCTCTAAATAGATGGTAGCGCCATCGCCATTACTAATTATTTTCAATTTTAATTGCTTTAGACTTAAGGTGCAACCTTAGGACGTGCTATTAAATATCCAGTCCGGTATTAATGTGGTGACTCAGGGAAAATAAAAACCTCTAGTTAGATTGGTCTGCCAACGGAATTTGAACCCAAGACCCTACCGCCTGAGCCATCCCGCTCGGTTCAACCATATTAAACATTTTTTATCGCAGAATTGCATCCTCGGCTTTCAGCATCGTTCTGTCAACATTTCTAAAGAAAAATATAAGTTTTAACCCTTTATCATAAATATTTGTTATTTCATAAGCCCTAGAAAGTGCATCTCCAATAAAAATTGGAAAATCCATTTTTTTGGGGTGGGGAGGTTTAGAGAAAGTAATAATTTGTTACACTATCATATAGATATAGGAAACAAGAAAATAATGAAAGATTTAGAGAAGACCAAGTGAAGCAGTTTCTGTTAACCCACTCTGCAGTCATTTGATCGAGATAGCACTGAGTTCACTCGTACGAGCTACTGCCACACTCACTACTAAAAATAAGTAGGTAGGCTATAAAAGGAGCGTGTGCACGTGTGGCGCCAGAGTGCATTATCATGTTTCACACTTCGGAATATAAGCCCTCTGTTTCCCTGCGGAGCTTTACAGATATTCCCAACTGTGCAATCAGATTACCTCCGCAAGGCAGATTATTGTTACTGCATTCAGTACGTTTCCGATGTTTCTTTACCGAACGTGATCGTGTGCAAGTTTACAATGTCTGATCTTGTATGTACCTACCTAATATCAAGCACACAATTCCTATTAGGTACGCATGAAAATGTCCTCGGCGTTATGAACCAACCTTACAGTAAAAATATTCACCTCCTGACCCTGTTTCACAATATTTAAAATTTACATATCAACAATTTACAAATAATAGGCAAATTTTATAAACTCAGTAAACTCTGTTTCACGATAAACTTTTAACTTGTAAAGCTTGAGGAGCTTGACAAATCCAAATGAACAACTGGCCAGCGAATCAAGCCACTCTGATGTATTCCCATGCATTACAGAAACACCACAAATCCAGTTTAAGCCTCGATACTTCTAGTATATTCGACAAGTATCTATATGTATATTTACTTTATTTCATTTAAGATTAATGTCTAATATTAACAATAAGCACATTGTATAGCGGAAGTTGTTTTGGTATCGGAAAGTAGTACTTTAAACCATATGCATTTGTCATTTAGTCAAATTGTTCACAGCATATCCAACACATTGAGCTAACGCCATGTTATATGTGTGCGCAAAACACCATGTTGTGATTCGAGTTTTCTGGTTTCCGCCGTAATTTGTAGAGCACGAAGATGGTTTTGGAGCGTTGAAACGTCTTTGAGAGGAAGTGTATACAGTTGCTTCTATTACTATTCTATTCTAGATACTAAGTTTTGTTAGGTTGTAGCATTTTACTTTCGTTCGCATTATTTACTCTGGCTTTCTAGCCTCCCATTATTGCGTATAATTCTTCGGGCGGTTTCAGACAACGTGAAATAGGGTGACATCGGTAATATTGATCTCTAGATCTTATGCTGACCGTTTTCCAAGTTCAGTTTACCATGGACAAAATGCGTGGAAAATATGAAGACTACAATTTATCAAGAAAATAGGCAAGATATGCTTAGCAAATAAAATGGGAAATCCCAGGAACAAAAGTACCAAATCAAAACGACAAAACAAAGATACAAACAAAATGCTGAAGAACCACTAAAAAATACAGCGTCACAATGTTTGATTCGATTAGCAACTCAAAGGAGAATTATGTATGAGAATTGAATAAAAGTAACCTCCATAATGAAAACGCACATGAAAACTCTGCAAATATGGAAGAAGATAAGATTTACTCGACATTCGTCTTCTCAGGATACGGGAAAACCCCGAGAAAAAAAAAACTTATCCGATAAATCACCCTAAGCGAGATTCGAACTCACGACCTGTTGAATATGAGGCAGACACGCTACCACCACGTTACCCATGCGGGCCAACAGAAACTTTATCATGTTATTTTTTAAGTGTAATGCTTCCTTTTATTACCAGATTTATTTTGTGACATCAGGTGCATAGTCTTAAGCTGCTATTGTATGCCTCATGAATCATACACCCAAAAATAATTGTACTCGTGGTTAACAGGCTTTATTTCTAACCCATTATGTGAGATTTACTTAAGTTTTTCTTAAGTCTGATATCAACCTCCATGCTTTTTCGAAAGTAATTCTTTTATTATATTCACTTTTGCCAAGTAATCATAGCGTTTATTATTTTAGCCAAATAAATGCCATGCAGTGTGTTGAAAACACATTAAGTAGAGTAAAGTCTCATAAATTGTACCGGCATATAAACTGTACCAGCCTTATATCTGAAAGATTATCAGTATAATCACGCTGCCAAGCACAGGGAATGCGTATTACAACAATGCGCGAGGATGCTGTGAATATTGTTAACGTATGCGCCAAACAAGTATTACAGTTCATTGTTTGGTCTCCAACTGTGCGAAGCAATTCTTCTCTGGGAACTGCTAAACTTCTATAAACTCACTGGTATGCATGATTTAGTTTCTATTTTGCACACATGCTACTTGATTCTTATACAATTAATGTTGGGTAATACTTGAAATAGTTTCAACTTCAGGAGAAGGCAACATTAAATACACAAAATGGCTGTAACATAAACTGTACCACCATGTTTCATATTTGTACCCGTACAATCTCTTCAGACCCTAGAAATTAATGTAATTTTGTATGAGGAATAGTAATTATATGTATCGAATTAAATTACTTCTTATTGTGAAGCTAAAATAACCAGAAAAGTACAACAATATAGTTCTTACTCTGTTACTCATTCTCAAAAGAATCTATAATTTGCAGCAATATTTAGAATTGTTTGTGTCTACTAATGCGGAGGACTAGTTTGCACATTTTAACCATGAAACAAAGAAATCTATTTGATATCTAATTCTTTCTGCCATTTCTGAAATGGCAGAAAGAAAGGAATATGGCCTCTGGAGAGAGGAAGACAGAAAGGGCGTAGGCCTTCAGAAATGGTGATGTAGGCTTTAATGAAATATGTATAACAGATGGCGTGCCTAAACCAATATTGAAGAGATGTATGAACAACAAAAATTTGAAAGCTTATGATGAAGGACTGAATAATTTTGGGCGCGCTGTAGATCTTGATAAAGAGCTAGATGATGAACTAGCTATTCATGCTTTGCTATTAGAATCGCATATGCTTCAATGTTCACAGAGTGACCATCAGAAGTTTGCTTAACTGAAGCTGATGGAAACCAACACAGATTCAAAAATGGAAAGGCTGGAAGAAATTGATACTACAGCTTCATAGGTGTGTACAAAGATTCTTTGTGTTTAAAAGAAAATAATTATTCGAGGATTGAATCCTGGAACACAGTTTATAGTTTCTGACAACTGAACTGTTTGCTCAGTGGTTGCAACACTTTATTCAGACGGCAAGACCTGCTACCAACAAGAAGGTGCTTTTAGTTATTAATGGTCATACAACGCACAGTAAAAATCTGCAAGTATAAACCCAGCCAGAGAAAATGGAGTGATTGTGCTCTGTCTTCCACCACATACCACTCACACACTTCAGCCATTAGAGGTCCAGTATCCAGTCCAGTGTGATTGGCAGGCTGAGGGCAGCCCGAGGTGTGCTAGACGTGTCCCTGTTCTCGGAAAGAACTTAACCACGTTCTGACGGGATTGTGGGTTTTGCAGGATGGCGGGTGTGTTTTGGGGTTGTGGAATGACAGGAGGAGGTAAATATTGCTCCTCGACGGTTGCCTTGATGGTGCAACGGCCCTTGTGCACCGCTGGTGTGTTTTCATCAAAATGTTTCTTTTGAGGTTTTAATTTTGAATCCAAGCAACTCTTGAAGGATTATAAGGAGCTTAGCCGTAGCAGCTGTTGGTGGTGCTCCTTCGTTACCGGGGATGCCCGCAAGCCATGCGGGGAAGCCGGTATCGCCTGAAGCGGCGGTTTGTGGGATCGTAATCCCCAAGAGACCTAACGAGGGCGCTCCGATGGAATGGTAACCCTTCGTTGAATTTTGTTGCCCGACGCCTAATCTCGTCCTCCAGGTATGGTAGACCAGAGGCTTCGTGCAGGAGTCTCGTAGGAAAGCCTCGAGGCACAGAACAGATAGCCCGAAGACATCTATTCTGTACCCGCTGAAGCAACAGCAGACTGGAGTCTGCCGCCATGCCCCAGATCTCGCAGGCGTAGATTAACAAGGGGATTATGAGAGCCCTCAAAAGGCGCAACTTAAGGGGAACCGTCATCGAGGACCTCAGCATCGGGTACAGTGAGGCCGCAGCCCCATTGCCCCGGCACCACAGCCCCCTGATGTGCTCCCCAAAAGTGACGCCCCTGTCAAGCTTCACCCCCAAGTAGGTGATGGTGTTGGTCCATTGTATCCTTCGTCTGAGGCACGTGAATGTGGGGAAGTTTGCGGGAAAGCGGCGCTTGGTGAAGAGAATAGCGTGGCTTTTCTCCGGATTTATGGACAATCGCCAACGCTCGCACCACTCTTGGATGAGGCAGAGGTGTCTCTGAATAGGGTTGAAGGCTCTGCGTGGGTGTTTGTACAGTATAACAGCACGTCATCAGCATACTGAGCTATGTTGACTTGCTGCACTGTTGGTAGGTCGGCCATGTAGACGCTAAAGAGCGTGGGGGAAAGTACAGAGCCTTCGGGGACTCCGCCTCTTACTGGCCTAGGTGTTGATTTGTGTCCCGCAACTGAAACTACAAAATATCTGTGTTTAAGGTATGAGTGTAGTAGGTGTATGATGTGTGTCGGGAGCTCCAGTCGGATGAGTTTGAGGAGCAGACCCGCGTGCCAGGTCGTAGAGAAGGCTTTCTCCACGTCCAGCGACACCGCCGCAGTGTAGGCTCTCTCCTGGAAACCCAGGGCAGCGGCCTCCACCACTCTCAGTAGTTGCTGGGGTGTAGAATGCCCAGAACGAAAACCAAACTGGTGATCTGGAATGGCTTGAATGTCGCCCAAGAGAGGGGACAAGCGGACTGTTTGAAATGTGATTTCTTGTTTCCTACAAAGTGTGCCAATATTAGTGCAAAGAAAAATGTGTTTTAGTGCCTTGTTGTGGACCTAAATGCAAGTGAGTGTTGTTTTAAATAGAATTATCGCAAAGAAAAAAGTTACTTAGATGTTTGTGAACCTAAATGTATGTCAGAGAATTAAGTAGCTATTCCAACCAAAACACTAATTTTTTTCCCAAATTTATCAGCAAAATGCTCTTCATTAGAGCTAAAACAACTAATACATTATACTAACTATATAAAAAGTTCAGGTTAAATGAATATTATTTGTTTAGATTAACATGTGCTGTGTTTATATCCTATATTCTCCTAGTGGTCCAATTTAAAATACCAGTGGTACAATTTATAGTACCTGATTATAAATTATATCTTTGCAGATTTTGTATAATAACTTATAATTAATAATAGTCTGAGTCTTCCCACCTGGAATGCAGAAGCTTATAGGATTGCAGTACAATTAGCAATAATCAAATTCTGGAAATAGTACGTTATTCTAAAAAGTAGTCAAAGGGGTACAAATTATAACACTTTGCCCTACCTTATTATGTGTTTAGCATTCTATTGCAAGTAGTTTCGAAGTTATAGTTCAATAAAAGTTAAGATGTTCCATATCCAATTTTATCCAATTTAGCTATGCAGATGATCTGTGATTTGATATGTCGTTTACTGAATATACTTTATTACGTGTACGTGGGGTTGACTGATCTAACCGCAAGAGCGGGATTTCCATATTTGTCATTCAAGGTCTCAAAAGGAAGTCAAATTGCTATTTTAAAGAAAATTAGGAACGAATGAACTAAAAATATACTGAATACGCAGACTCACATAAAAAAGACAATGCCATAACCGGTATTTGAACCCGATTGTTTTTACCGCTGAGCTACATGGAAACATGAAGACATGACATCAAATTCCCGAACTGACTTCCATTGTTCCCGGTAAACCACAAGGAAATCTCAAATTATTTTGAGATGACATGCCTGCCCCATTGGCGACATACAACGCTTTTAGTACTTCAACGTCCGTTTTTATTTTACTTATTTATTTTTTTTTTTAAATGTTTGCTTCATAATTTAACCAACTATTAGGTCAATCACCGTTTGGTCAAAAAATGCTAAATATCACATGAGAACAGACAAAAATACTGTAAAATGATAAATTACTGTAAAACACATAGCAGATGCCAGAAAACGCCTAAAATGTTCACAAAATGTATATTAAGTGGCCTAAATATATGCAACGACAGCCGAAAATGCTCGTTAAAGTGGTCTCATAATGAATGCAAATATCTGCTAAATACACAAATACAAATTCTCTAAAAAGTGCCCAATTTAGCAATAGCATAGGGTCCCTCTCACATACTTACCAGTATAGTAGAAATAATTTTCGTAGATTGATTATATTCCATTGGAAAGCGAGGATTTGAATAAATTTGTAAAAACTCAACGCCACGGCTGGAACTCACACCTTCAGCTTTCAGCACCCATGATTTATCATCGATAAAACTGACCCCACCATACAGCAGATGTCTTTCATCTGAGACACAATGAACACAGTCAATCTCAATAGCTTTACGTACGCTATATGAACTCCAAGGATGCAAGTAAATGTTACATACTAAAATTTATTTTGAAAATAACAATAAGTTTTAACCTATTTGAGAGACAAGGAAAAGCTGTATTGTTTGTCTCCTGTTGGATGTAGTCACAGGCCAAACGATTTCAAATCAAACAATAATATATTTTACGCTCAAACACTTTTTCAATACACATTAAAATACTCAATAAAGGTGACATAGAGATGAACTTTCAGTGAGGCAAATACACCATTTATGGTAATATCTAAGCTAAAAGCACAACACTATTCAACTAGATGTAAACGATTACTATTATAGATGTGTGTATTACTACCCCTAGCAGGAATGTACAATCTACATAGTAGGTAGAAAAGATATAGTGTTCCACCCAAAAAAGTGATACCAAGATTTCACGGGCAGCAACTGTTTTGTGGACTCATAAATTAAAAAATCAGAAAAATGTGTGTGTGTTTGGACAGCATAATTAAAAAACGAAAATCCCATTAAATACCAAGGTTGCAACAGGAGGATTTTAAAAAAAGTTCCCTCACCCAAAACTACCCTTTATATGGAAGTTTAGTTTCTAAAAAATTGTTCCAAGATTTTTAATAAAGTGCCGTTTATTACAAACTAGCTGCCCGCCCCGGCTTCGCACGGGTGGTGTACCTAAAGAAAAAAACTCGGACAAAATCATCCGTTTACAGTACGATCATGCAATGAAATAAAATTACAATTAAATAATTTGACAACACTTTATTGTAATGCCTTGTGATGTACAATTTTTCTTCCGGAGAGTAAAAAATAGCGACGATAGTTTGCCCACTCTCGAGTTCGCAACGTACAACATGCGAAAAACACAATTCAAGGTACATTACATACACTTCAAACGACTCATCTTGAGATTTATTGTCATTGCGAATGCAAGGCGCGCTTAAATTCAAAAGGAAAGTCGGTTGACATTAGTGGTATTCTTGGAATAAGTATATCCTCGCCTTTGAACTTTCCTATGTTATAGTAACTAAAATCAAAATTTACATAATTTGTTTAACAGTGAGTTTTGTTCCGCTGCATAATTTCGAATGATTGATATTGTGTAGTATAATTATCAACCTTGAGCTGTAAATTGGTGGCGGGAATCCTGGCAAATCCGATGAATTTAGTTGTATGTTTAGTCCGATGAATTGTCGACTTCATTTGGTTTGGTAATGGAATTCATCGACCTAAATTAATGCATTTGTCCATCAATTTAACTCTGAATTTTTACATTCAAATCATCTACATGCTGCTAAAATGGCTCGTTCGCTCAACCAAGTATAGTTTTTGTAATTTGCACTAATATTTGGAAACACTTTCGATATTTACTCTTCCTTTGACGTTGTGAAGTGACAAAAATTTGATGGAAACGAAATGAGGCCAGTAGAAGTGTCAACATGAATTTTCTCATTGCCAATGTCTAATAACGCCTTTGCATCTGAAAAGCGCAATGATCTGCGTAATGTAGCATATATAGTTGGTATTGCGAAAAGGACGAAGTCAGAGCACCCATAAGGTAGTGTGGAAAGGATGACTTGCAGTTAACAGCGTGGGCAAGCAAGATGTCGTTGGCATAATAATAGTAATAGTAGTAGCCGCACCGTGACCGAGTGGTTAGACTACTCGCCTCCCACCTAGACCACATGTGAGATTTGTGGTGGACAAAGCCGGCGCAGTGTCGAGTTTTCTGCGGGTTCTCCGGTTTCCCCCGTCATCGCATTCCACCGGTGCTCCATCTTCCTTCATGTATCATCAGTCACAAGTAGTTAAAGCTGTCGTTAAACACTACCAAAAAACAAACCAAAAAAAGTGATGGTAGCGCATCCATAGTGTGGCGGGTATACGCTGGCATAGGTAATGAATTACATTAAGGAGAAAGCCACAAAGTAACATTCATGCTTCTTCCGAATCTCTCTCTTTCCTTTACTCCAAATGTTTTCACCTTTTTCTTTATTTTCTTCTATGTCAAAACAGCCATTTCTAAAGCTAACAATGACGTAACTAAAGATCAAGTAGATCTGCTTGGACAATTGATAAGCTTTTATTTGATGATAGCTTTGTGAGTTTTAAATTTCTCCATTTAACCCAAATTATAACTTGATCAAATGTATTAAGAGCACCGCAATTGTACTGTGATGGTGACGCGGGTAGCTTCATGCTTTTTAGCTGGCTCATGTACCACATAACGTCAAATACCGCCTACGGTGCCATAAGTAGTTAAAGCGGGCGTTAAACACTACAAAAAAAAAAACACACAAAAAAACAAAACGTCAAATAACCAACATCTGCAATAGCAAGTTAAACCTAAAACGGATCCCGTTATTTCTCCGCCATTTTCATATTTCAAGAAGTGTAAATGGTTATGTGCATTGTTTATAACTTGTTCATTTTAAAGAATTACAACAAAAATTTACTTATTTCTTTATTTAAACGAAGTGACCAAGGGAACGATGGTTAATACACAAGAAATATATTTGATTTACACAGTTATCTTGCGTCATTGTCTCCATTAACTGGGTGCATTCCTTTAGCATTGAAGACCAAAAATAGAGCAGTAGGAACTACGGCAAATAATAAGTACATATTTTGGGTATTCGTCGCTAGGAAAGCTTCTTTATTTTAAACGACAGGAGTAAGGAAACGACAGTTAATAAATAAAAATATATTTGAATTTCACTGCTGCATTATCTCATCTCGATAAACCGTTACGTTACTTTAACATTGGATAGAGAGCCATCTAGTGGCAAATAAAATAAGTACTTACTCTAGGTGTTCGCCGTCAGAAAAGCTTCTGTGCTTCTTTATTTTAAACGATAGGAGTAAAGAAAGGACAGTTAATACACAAAAATGTATTTGAACTTCACTGCTGCGTTGCGACAATGTCTGGATAAACTGGTTCGTTGTCTTAATATTGAATGGGAAGAATATATATAGCAGTATCACGACCATTTAGCATCAAATAACTTGTACCACTGCCATCTGGCGGCCATTAACTGAAATGCGTTCACTTAGCACGATTTTTATTCATATTTTGAGATTTTAAATACTTTCCCGTACTATTTTTAAACATTTTGATATCCACGAACCTTGTGACAATAACGAACACAGCAAAAAAAGAATTGTTCAATTTGATGGACTTGTTGGAAAGTGATACGCATACATACATTTCAGCGATTCATTTTTATATAGATGTTTACATGGTAAATAAAATGTATTTTCTGATTTTCTTGGGAAGAACCACTGAAGTCTTTTTCATTTTCAATGTCGTTTGCAAAACTGGTAAACCGTAAGATTTATACAAAAACTACACAAAAATAGACCTCATTAGGACACACAATTGGCCACATACATATTTTATTTTATATTTTTGTTTTTTCTGTAGAGGTAACTTTTACAGAGATATCCCCTATTCTTGGTTTCAATTTTAAAATACTTAAAACTTTTCTTAAACGGGAAGTCCTCATCCGTTTCATACCTGTCTTGTTTTACTCCAGGTCACTGTAAGAGAAAGGGATTTCAATGAATATCGCATTGCGACATCATTTAAAAAATTTGATAGCCCATAACGTTTCCTTATTTCCCTTCTACTTATAAGGGGCTAGGAAATAAGATCATTTTAGTAATGTTTATTTTGATTAGCGTTAAGGTGATAAAAGAATACTCTTTCGTAAGAATAATTTGCAGAACAGCCAGAGAGAGGCATTTGAATGGAACACATGAGTTTTTTTCTTCGGTAACTACATGTAATACAACGTACGTATATTTTGTAATATTATACTGTACAGGAAGTTGTGAAATAACCTGAGATTTCAGACCTGAAAAAACGTTTTCTGCTTGCGCATTAATGTTATTTGATTGGTCTGAAGGCCTTAGAGCACCATGGCCGAAAGTTTGGAGAATTTTATAAACTTGATCAGCAGATAACCCGAGAAGCCCTCATCAGTTATTAGATTGGAATACAATATCTTCTCTACCTGCTGTGTACATGTACGTTGTAGAGAGAGTAAAACTTATTTTCTACCATAGCTCAGGCTCTTAAACTTAAATTAAGGAAAAACTAATGCAGGGAACAATCAACACTTTACAAAAGAATTGGCAAACCTGAAGTAATTACTCGTAATAGTTTTTTTAGTGATTTTCCTAAGATTTATGTTATTTTGCACTATTATATGAAAAATGTGAAGCTTTGTTATTTTCTCCCATATTTCTTAAATAGCTGTTTGAATACGTTGAATACTTCAGTCCCCAAAAAGTCATCCTGAAACACAAAGCATAGAAGTTTCATGTCCTAAATGAAATGATGCGGTATAAGCAGCTTTAGTGATATGAGATTACGTTTTCACATTAACCTGCTTCCAAGTATATGTAATTTCCTTGCATGTTTGTTTTTGTGTAGCGTTATCTTTAATGTTGACATTAACGTTTTTATGTCGGTGAAGAGCAAGTGTTGGGAAAGACAGAAAAACGTCTCTGTGTATTGTTCGGTGACAAACGTGCGAGATAGCGCCAGAGGAAGTTTTGTCAAGAAGACGCGGTATATTTCACGGTATATCTCTTGCACGTTCCTCCATAATGCGTTATCTTTACCGGGTTGTAAAACTCGCTCGCTTCCTACGTCTTCCTGTGCTCCGCGACGTGTAACATGAGCTTTCCGTGTTGGTTTCAGTTTCACCTTTACGGAAATCAGCATGCAATATCGTGCTTCAACCAAAACTGACTTTCCTAACGCTCAAAAACAGGTTTCTGGCATTTCTTCTAGTAGACAGGCCTTGTATTGTGTTTCACTCAGATGTCGAAACTTCATCGGAAATGTATTTTGAGGCCCCCTGAACCCCCAAAGGGGCATTTTTAAACAAAGTTGCTTATATGTGTGTGTGTGTATGTATGTGTGTTTGGTTCGTTGGTGTTTTAGTATAGTACCTTTTCAAGGATGCGACGGAAAATTTTCAAGATAATCCCCCTACTTTGCTTAGAATATTTTTCGAAATATTTATTAGTGGCTCTACATATTTCGATTGAATACCACATATTTAAGAGGTTCTTTACATGATGAATAAAATGTATTGAACACACGCGCACTCTCTCTCTCCCTCTCTCTCTCTCTCTCTCTCACACACACACACAAGATGTCCCAAAATTCACACAAATTGGTAGGATTACAGAGGATTCCTAGATAAATACTTAAGATAGGCAACCTATTGGACCGTTTGCCAAATGTCGTAGTTAGCTAGAGCGGACCGCATAGCATACCTACCAGTAGGTAAGTCCATTTATTCTTCTTCTCCTCAAAGGTACACAATTTGACCAACACTGATACGCTTAGTATACGTTTTTGAAGTCAAGATGAGAAACTCTCCAGGACACATTCATTTCGAAAGACGGAACGAAGTCTACGTAGCGTTCAATATTCAATGGAGTAATTTGTTTGTCAAGGCACCTGCGTAGATTAATCTAATAAAACTATTAGGTTTGTTGAAAACATTTATGAAATCTGTGCTTTGGCACTAGAAGCTAAACTATGCTTTTAGCGGCGGAAACAACAAAAACTGACCGCTATTGCTAGGATTCGAACACCGGTAACTTGGTTTTGTCTATAAAGGTATTATGTCGTGTTAGCCGCTTCAGTTACTGCTGTAGACCCAATCTCTGCAGGATGTTGCAGGTCGTCGCATCGAACACTTCCTCTGATAACCTGTTGTATTTTGTATTTCGGATATTGTATTATTTCTCAAAGTCTCTTTTTATTTACGTTTCCTGCAGAAATGAAAAGGTAGAACGCACTTAAGTTCCTTTATACTACATAGTTAAGTGGTTTTATGTAGGTACCGGTTTTACTATTGAGATGGTAGTTTATTTCGTATTTTACTTGAAGTTCATTTGACACCATGATGGTATTGTTTCGTAAATTGTGAACTGCAACTATACATAACCGTCAATGTGAAATATACTGAATTTTAGAAACTCCTTCTAGAGGTACACAGAAGTATACCCCTTCAGGTATATAGTCCAATTGTTATTGGATGCTGTTTATTTGCCACGAATAAATCATATTGAGTAACGTAACAAAATATGAACGTTAATCATAACATTCAAGAATACCTAAACTTAAACCTCCAACTCTTTCAACACCATAATCAGATGCCCGCACGCTATCTCGTGGTTCAGATGTTCATGAAAGTGATGAATCAATATAATTTGCTTCAATAGTATAAGAGCGTGAACATGAAAAGGACATCAAAACCGAGATCAAAGAAGAACCTCCATGTATAGCGCTAAATAATGTCACTATATCTTCGCTCTCTGAAATTCGAGTCACGGCTCATGGTGGTTTCACCAGTGGCGTACTAACCTTATAAACATTTTATGATGTAGCAAATAATTTAGAACCCATAGCCCATAGGTGTCCTATATCAAACGGTTTATCTTGGGTCCCTCCACAACTTGTCAATTTGTGCGGTTAAATTCTGAGACGCCCTGTATATATTGAATTTTCTGGGTATAGCATGTGAAGTCCTTCTCACTAGCAAGGATATTTATGTCATCTGGCATACTGATAAAATGTTACGCTTACAACAGTCTTTAAAATTTATTTCAAGTATATTTCCGAGATGGACGTTATTAACCCTTGAATTGTCCAATACTAAACTCCAGTCCAGGTTATCAATAATTGTTTCTCGGGATACCAGAATTTTAAGGCCAGCATATAGGGGACATATTCTTAAACATTTTATTATCGCTATTTCCTATATGAAAACTATGAAGATGTATTGCGTACCACCCAAATATTGTATGGAGATTTTACCGAAAATGTAAGTTTTGAGAGTTCCTGGGTAAAAAACGTTTGCTTGGACAATATAACTCAAAAATAAAAAGTAGGTTAAACACCAAATTTGGTATTAAAAACAAAGTTGCACTCGAATGAGCATTTAGAAGCTGTCTAATCTTACTCTTTATGAGCTCGTTTAGCGACTGTGTTGTTTTCTTACACTGGTTGAAGTGGCATTGCTTGCATCGTTCATTTACGTGACGGTATATCTCGTTTTTACATATGTATATCTCACGAACCTAATGATAAAATTTCCCTGCAAATTTCGTAATTTCGGATGTGATAGATAATGCACTTTTCGACAATTCTCCACCACAAAATACGCTTTACATTGAAGAATCTTTGAAATTTTCGATTTTTTAAAAACAGCCTCTAACGATTTTGATTAAAAGAACATATGTGACAAAAACGTTTATCTTGACTTTTCTGGGAACAGCTTTGTGAAGTCCTTCTCAATTCCTAATGAATTTTGTATAATCTCATTTAACTAAGAAATGTTAAGTGATAGACGGGAACATACTACACTAACAATGTAGATATCTTTATTTTTAATAACTTTTGTGGCGTAAATAATTTTCGAGACAT
The DNA here is from genome assembly GCA_030762935.1 of Hymenopus coronatus. Lineage (NCBI taxonomy): Eukaryota > Metazoa > Arthropoda > Insecta > Mantodea > Hymenopodidae > Hymenopus > Hymenopus coronatus. The sequence goes on from CM060895.1 coordinate 114,357,266, forward strand.
CCATTGTTAATGGTTCAATTTCTTCAACACTTGGTCACTCTTTCAAAGTCATTATTTGTTAAACATTTGACTAGCGCTATTCTCTTTGTATTTATAACGAAATGTGTACCTACTTTAGCTATTTATCGACTAAAACGAAGTACAGAGAATTGTAGGTATTTGTAAGACTAGTTTATATACCCATTAATAAATGAAGTGGGGTAGAAAACTCACACGATCGTAACACATAAGATTCTTAGAAAAAGGTGTACGCGCGCTCGGGTGTTTCTGTGTGAACAGAATAACTCCATAACAAAAGTGTTTGTTAAAAGGCACACTTAGTGTTTAAGTGAGGCATCTTCCAAAAATGCGACACGAAGAGTTTCAAATTACCCTTTACATGGAATACTTTTTGAAAAATGTTATTTTCCACAAAATGGCTCTAAGGATGTTGATCAAAATACTATATGGCTAAGAAATGACATGTAATATATGTCTTGAAGTTCCTCGGAACAGCCTTTGAAGTGCCCTTCATTCTGAATAGCTTTTGCATAATTGGCAAACCGCATGCATTAAAAGTAAATCTTACTGCACAACAATATAGTTTTCTCACAACAATAATTGTTACTCTGGAAGCGATATTTTCTTACATATAAATCTGAGACTTCTGTTGTCGGCCTCCGGTCAGAAGATAAAACAGTTCTTTGCCTATATGAAGCCATTTGCTGTCTGCCAATGCCAATAAAACCTTATTAAGATAATGCTAACCTATTGATGTGGTCAGTTTTAATGAACATATTTAAACCTCGGGTTTTGGTACCCCGATATCTTTGGCTATCACTGCTAACCAAACCTAAGACACTTTGAGCCCCGAAGAGGCTTAGTTTCTTTTTACTAGTGTAATATTCCAACACCTCCAGCGATGCTAAGGAACTCACAGCACCTTCTACGTCAAAATTATCATCAACATATAGAAAGCTGATTTTTATCCTTGTACCATAAGTTATAACCAACTATTTATTACCTATAGTTACCTCTCTCGTAGAGTCTCATTTCAAGTAGGATATATTACTGCTCACCGTCTCGTCCTGTTTCCCATCTTTTAGGTTAAGTGCAGGATAATTGTAAGCCCTGACACCTCTGACTACACCCATCCTGTAAGAATCCTTGCCCCGGTCCCTAACGATAAAATCCGTTTCCGTCACATTTGGTTGAATTATTAGTTTTCGAGTGGAAATCCCTCGCCGGTAAATCCTCCATTACAATACAAAACAAACCGCAGTAGGAAGATGAGCTAATGCGAGTGTAATGCACCGGAATTTTCCCACCCTAAAGAGAGCCTCTCTCCGATATTTAACAACAAAATGGATTTAACTTGGATCCCTGTTTTAACTGCAAAAAACGATAAATAATTACACGAGAGCACCTTTCAGTCAATCAACGAGTTATATGCTATTCGATTGACGAATGACAATCGAATTATACTGACTTTACCACTCGCATACCAGTAATTTGACATAGGCCAATCATGTGTTGCAATGTACAGTACCAGATATCAAGCAGTCGTGGTTCACTAAAACAATAAAAAATCTACTAATACTGCTGGGCAGCTATCCCACGTTCTTTTATGCTACTACACTTACATATGTGCATTGGAAACAAGGGCTAAATTCAAAAGACAAAAATATGGTCTGGCGGATTTGTCCAAGCTTCGAAATAAAGTGAAAAGCTATGGACTGGAAAAGTAAACACCAATACAGCAGAATACAAATATTATTACAGACTGGGTAGTTAACATGAGAAGCATATTCGGAGATTAAATCGATTTATTACAACATGCAGTGCCACTTCTAATTTATGTTCAGTATGCTGCGATGCATAAAATCGTAACTGGAATGAACCTGTTATTTATTGTAACCATTTGAAATATTGTATGGTTTTTATTAGTTAATTTTATTCGTAAAATGATCCTAGACACGCAACCCGATTTTCAAATTCTGTAAATAAATCCTGTCGTCACATTAAGTGTCTCGATGAAAACCAAACATATAGCGCTTTAAAATTAACCAGTGATACGTGTTTGCTTATATCTTCATTTGTTTATCGGTTCTGGAGCAAGAATACCTGCATTTGGTTGCATAAGAGTTAGTTTCTTCTTACAACCTAAAATGTTCCGAGTATTTTGTAGCTTAATATAAAGTATCAGGTTATAATAAAACATAGTAACATTATGAGAATTTTGCTAGGAAGGGTGAAATAATTCACTGACAGATTGATCAACATTGTGTTATTAAGTCCAAAACAAAAAACAGATTTTTTTCCATTGTTTCACCAAATACATCTCCTAAAGCTGACAATCCCATCTGGTAATTCTATTCTGTTTTGAATCAAGCTAATTTGCAGTACCAATAATCAGGGACCACAGATTTTCGGAGTCGCGATAAAAGTGATCAATTGTTTACTACAAAAAAAAAATGCAACAGTAACAGATCTAAAATGGCAGAAACTTAATCGCGAATTTTCTAGAAGAATATGTTTTATTTTGGCGAAAAAAGTAAAGTTTATTGGCATTTTGCATTCATTACTTTTTTTTTTTAACATTCCATGTTGAAAAGTTTCTAGGGTCCTTGTGCATCTGCCGATGCAGAACTATTTTTTTTTCTATGTATAATTTAATTGCTAGTGGCTATAAGCATAATGAAAGAAAATAATATAGTTCTTCTGCTATGCTTTCATTCCATAGAAAAAAAAAACAAAAAAAAAACAGATTTTGAATTACTGTTTTCTCTAAGTATTGTAAAAGTGTATACAATTTTAATATTTAGAAAAACTGATGCATAAAATCATTTTTATCATAATTTGCACACCTAATACCGTCTTTTCGATAAATATTGTTATTCTGTTTATCTAAATTCCCTTTAAAATTTACACGAAATTATTGCGATAATCTTATAAGTTTTAGCACTAAATCGCGAAATACAATATATACATCGCGATTTTTTTTATATTAATGCGAATTTCTGTGGCCTCTACCAATAGTTCATAGATAAACTAAGTTAAATTGCCTATAACCCTCACTATAAATACTATAGCACTAATAATGTTACAAAAGATAGTTGCCCTAAAATACTAATTGAGATCTTGCTGGACGATTTTGTGATTGTAAGGTTTTCATATAAATACAAAACACATCTGATGATACTGAGTATCACATTTACTCCATTCCACTATATCTTCGAGATCATGGCTAATGTACATCGGTTCCATTTGCTATCTGTCCCCTGTATACGTTCTGAAGATATTTGTATAGCATGTTGCATACAAGCCTCAGAAGTTATCGAAAACACATATGTACAATTTCGCCTATACCACAATTCCAATGCCGAAAGTAGAGCGTTTTCTGCAGCAGAAATTGAGATAAAGAGAATGGTAGAGAATTTTCTTTGCTATGGAAGATGGAACAATAGGACAATTTGAGACAAAGGAAAGGCTGGTCAGTTGGGAGGGTGGGCACCCTGTTTGCGATCTATGGCGCCATCAGCTGGGCGGACAGGAACCGCATGACGTCATCTCGACCATATCTTGCGGCTTCTAGCTGATTATTACCGGCCCGCCCAACAACATTCAGGTGCATATGACGTTTTATTATTGGATTTCAACCTGTTATATGTGTATTTGTACTCCATGACCCTCCATCTACAAAAATGCTACAATATGCTCATTCATAGAGAAATCTAAATAATATTTCCGAGAATTTTGAACAGACGTATTTCCTAGGCAGTCAGGAAAACGAAACCGTAGTCTAGCGCAAACGTAATTGAGTCCATAAAGAGAAATACTATTAAACTTATCGAAATATTTTTGTTTCCTTAAGAACTAAAGTATTACGGTGTCACATTGTATACCGGATGGTTATACGTTATTGTGTGCAATAAAAATACCAAATTATAGCACAGCTCTCTAGACTTCAAACAACCAACAAAAGCTGAGTGGGTGTTTTTTTTTAATGCATTTATTTTAAGTCGCCTAACTGCAAGGTCTTACAGCGACTTTATAAACATGATACAAACTTTAACATGGGATAAACAGATAACATTAAACAGTACATTAACTTTACCATATTTCCCAAGCTAAAATATTTAACAGATTTACATTCATTGTACAGTGAGATTGCATTGTGAAGAGTTTTACAATAATTTATCATGCAATTTGGTGCATTTAAAAAACTGTATCAGTCTAAGACATGAAGTCAAATCCTTCATTGACAGCTTTAGGTTATCTGGAATCTTGAGTTTTTAGCGTAATTCAAACAAGGGACGATTACGGCTTCTGATTTATATAATTTGCCTTTAATACCTCGTTTCACTAAAATTCAAATATTTGTTTTGTGAATATGCTGTGCCAAACACAAAGAGCGTGTGCTGCCTGACCTTACTTGTTCCTCTTAGTTATGGAATAACGCGCAATAATCAGCGGTAACAAAAAGTGTGTTGATTACATTTTATTGGGCAACTAGCTAAAATACCCGGACTTGTCCATGTTTTCATAGTTTATCCTTTCCACAATTTTCCTTAGGTTGCCTATCCAATAGCCGTGCGTTTCTTCGGACGTATTTAGAAATTATTAAACAACCTGCTTAAACAAATGGATAATTACAAACTCATGGTAATACAGAGAAATAAAACTAACTGCGAAAACAATATGCAAAAGCACGGTTGAACAACTACAAATATCAACATGTAATGATTAGTTTCTTGTGAATGCACCTATGACTAACTTGTCCTATTCGGGTAACCCGTCACTATTTTCAGAGAAAATCACAATTGGGAAGAAGTAGTGCCAGCTTATGTAACGTCAATACTCGTATATCCTTGATAATTCTCAGTAACCAACACACATACATAAAATATTAAGGAAACACAAGAAAAGCAAAAGAAAAACCAACAAAATGAACATAGAGAAGGGAAAGAAGAGTGATACTTCGTCTCGTTTGATGCTATTGCTGTCATCCAGGCCCAATTTATCGTTTTTATATTGTCATCAAGTTTCTGCTTAAAAAACATCATAAACCTCCCAATGAGAAAGAAAGCCGCTAATTACAAAATGCTGTTATAAGTTGAATGCTTTATTATACTATGATCAATTTTGGTATTTGATTACCGAACAATGTGTAAACTCGCTGTTATTTTGTAATGTGAAAAGCTAAGTAGGTAACTAGTTTTCTTATATTGACAATGTTCCTTCTATTACGACAATCACTGAGAAAAGCATAGATGGACCTGTGAGCTTTGGTAGCCATTACATGAAATAAAATAGCTAACCTTTGAAATGCAACGGGATTTCGAACTCTAAGCTAGAGATTAGCTTTTGCCTTTAAGGAGATATAAACAAGCCCAAGGCAAAGTTTGGTTTTATATAGCAACGAAATTTGACTTTATAAAACACTTTTGCAGGCACCTTAGAGCAAAATGCAACAGACATGTAGTCAAAATCTACCATTAAAGTTACGTATGGTAAGGAAAGATGACGTCAGCAATCCTTGCTATGTACATTCACTGAAGATGAAAGAACAAGTGATTGTCACAATACTAGGAATAGGACATACTAAACTAACCCATTCATACATCCTCTCCATAGATAACCCACCTCAATGTGAAGTCTGCAACACACTACTCACCATCAAACACATTTTCACAGAATGCAGAAGATACACTGTGTAATGCGTGTATATCATTTCATTGTAATAATATGAATTCAATTGTTATAAATATTGTATGGTCGCGATATGACCTAGGAGATAAAGCGACCTAAAATAAGTAAATAAAATAATGTTAATTTCGACACGCCTACTATGTGTGATTTGAGTAGGTGGAAAGTAAAGGGGGCGCGAGAGTAAGAAAGTGACCTGCACCTCACAAACTTACTAAAGAAAGTATAAAATAACTATCATAGCAACATATTATAAAAGGAATACTTGTGAGAATTAATAATATATATAGCTTGTATATTTTAGTGCATATTGTTGTGTAGCATTTATTAATCAAAAGAAAATCAAATGCTCATATTTTTAAGGCAATGAATGCTGGGTAATACAGAGAAGCTAGCGTTAATTTTTTCTTTCTTCTTGTGTGTGTGTGTGTGTGTGTGTGTGTGTGTGTGTGTGTGTGTGCCAAGGACAACTGCAAGAATAATGGCATCAGTGGTTAGTGTATGTATGATGCGCCATCTGTGTATATATGTATGTAAATTATAAACATATAATTTAACCTTGAAAAGAATAAATCGTGTGTTATCAATAACATTAGGCGATAATTCCTTAGCATCCTCTTCGAGGCTAATCGACTGAGATTAAAGATCTTGTTAGAGACGAGATAAAAGAGTCTGCAATGTATCTACGCCAACTAACCAGGGCAAAGCATTTTTAGTAAAATGCCAATACTAGAAATCAACAATTCATACTATTTCAGAATTTCAAGTGAGATAAAACGAAAGAACGTTTCAAAAATGCCATCCAATTTAAAGGCATCCACCAAATTATAAGGGATAGCTTACACCCTCAAAGGTTATCTGTTTCAAGTTTGGTCGAATTCGGTTTAACGGTGTATACACATTAAATTATGTTACGTTCATGCATGCAAATCATCCATCCATACATACATTATACACAATACATGCATACATTGAATTTTAAATATTACGATTAGTACACGAAATTTCGCAGTCCCATTCATTAAATGATTAAATAAAAACATGTTATTTTATTTGCTTTTCAGCGAATCTTTAAGTAAGCATACGAATTTGTATTTTCGTATTTCCGAGGAACTATCCACTTGGTTTTTCCTTTAAGTATTTATGTGTTGTTATTTAATTCATATTTGTTAAATTAAATCGAATATCTCATCGCAAATACACATCTTGGAAATATAACACAGGCTAATGCCATTTTATTATAACATGGAGCAACCTTCACCAGTACGTTCGTATATAAATTCATAAAAATTAGAAGTGTTCGTAAATGTGTTCACCTTACCTAAGTATAGCAAGCGCTTTCTACATGTTGAAATCTGAAAAACATGCAGCTATTTACAGAAGAATAGATGTCATAATAGCTACAACAATGCTTTTAATATGTGTGCATTTATAACATGAAACCTTTCATAATGTGCACACAAATATACCCATTTAAAAATATTAAGGCATCATATTGACATAAAACAAGTAAAGCAATTTCATTTAATCTCTCTGTCAATAAAATGTTAACTCATTCATAAACATTTATTTAAATATTGAGGAATTCTGATAACTTAGCTTTTCGCTTAATTTTAGTTTTGACATGATTACACGAAAACATGGCTTTCACAAAATAATAATAATAATAATAATAATAACAGGAATATTTTAGAAACTTTAATTTATAAACCTATTATGGCTATTGTTATAACCTTACTGTTGGATTGAATATCTTTATTATTTATAAGTTTTGTAATATTAATTTCTTTTTTAGTGATTTTATATAGTGAAGATTATATAATAGGAGATGTTACATTAAATCGTAGAAAGATGTGTTTAAATTTCGGTCAGTTAGAAGTATAGTAATAGCTCCTGCTAAAACTAATATTTTGAAATGCTTTCTTCTGGGTAAATTAGTAGGCCATATGTTTATAAATCTTAAAAGATTTGAATGAAAAATTAAACCAAAATTAATAACCTATAACCACTGCGCTTAAACTGAATTATAAATACTCGTTAAAAGCCACTCTCATACCGCGAGGAAACGGCTACGACCAATTGAAGTGCAAATACACCGATTTGACGTACTTATTGATTGTTATGAGTGTGACCTACCACGAGTGTTGTCAAGTTTCAAGACTTATTCGTCGGAACATGTTCCTTGGAAATTCCGTACTTGTACACCAAATAACACAAGATCATCAAAATAATAACATTTCTAAAATATACATGTTGAACAAGCAAATGCGAAACATTGTTTGAAAACTGCTGATATCTAGAATCTTTCTTTAAAGGCCACTTCTAACTTTAAACCGTTATAAATATTGTAATATTTGAGATAGGAAGAAAATCTTGTGTGTTCTATTCACATGACTTTCTTTAGATCTGTGCAATAAATTATTGTTAAAAAGCTTTTTCTTCCATCTACTTCAAGCTAATCGAGATAAACATTAGCAGAAATTATCTTTATTACTTGCTTCCTTGAAAGTAGGAGGGAAATAAGGGAATACACTAAACTAGAGCGATAGTCAAACCTTGAAATCCGTTTCTTTACATGACCAGGAGTTTACAATTCCCGCATGACAAAAATGTAAGTATTTTAAAACTGAAACTAACAACAAGGAATGTCTCGGAAATGGTCAGCTCCATGAAAAACATGTACATGCCATAAATTGTGTTTTATCGAGATCCACATTTTTGTGTTCCAAGTTTTTGTCTACCTCTTACGGTTTACCAGTTATGCAAAAACCAGCAAAATGTCTCCACAATAAAGAGGTCTTCAGAGGATATTCACAAAAAATTCAAGATATACATTTTTAATATACGATGCTTAAATCAAAATCGTTAGAGAGTATACCCAGAAAATTCAACATATACATTTTATTTGCTATGTAAATATCTTTAATATTTTAATTAAAATCGTTATCTTTTAGAAAATCAAAATTTTCAAAAAATGTTCTATGTAAAGGGTAGTGAAAAGGGTAGTATACCCAGAAAATTCAACACATACATTTTATTTGTCATATAAATATCTTTAATGTTTTAATCAAAATCGTTATATTTTAGAAAATCAAAATTTTGAAAAAAAAAAAATCTATGTAAAGGGTAGTGAGAGTGGGGAGATTTTCTCGAAAATCTTCGTGTCACACCCTTGGAAAATAATGAACTTAAATATCAACACACGCGCGCGCACGCACACACACACAGACATTACTCAGGGGATCTCAAAACATGGATTACCGGTGCAATCTCGGTATCGAATTTTTGGGTGGAATACAATACTTCCTCCTATACAATATATATCTACATATGTGTACACAAAGTAAAAAGTCACCTAAAAGCTAAAGCCTCATACATTCCGAGCTTCTTAAACTCTTCTGCAGTGAAAGAAAGTGACTACCTGTGTTTGAGAAAATGTGTTGCAGGATATCATTTTACCAGGAGACCACAGCTCCTAGATTATCGCTGTAATTATAATGTTGTTACTTCATATGCACAGTTAAGGAAAATTGCAACAAAAAGAAAACGGCAACGTCTTTATGATTAGCCACGGTATGCCAACTTAAATCCAGGCTCCCTTAAACTTTATGTGGATGGAGAAGAAGAACGAAAACGACTAAAAGACAATGAACAAGGAATCACATTACTTATGTGAAGGACGTAATAGTTTAGTTAGAGATTGCATGAAAATAAATCCATTCCGAAGTCGGAAGTTTTCTTCGTATTTTTAGGCAAATAAAATGATTACCTTTTTATTTGTACGATCTAATCGCATTACATGTGCAATTCATTCTCGGTATAAATCTTAAACGCTAAGCTTTATGGAGATAAACTTTCTCGCATTTCAGCAAAGCCATAAAAATCAACTTTAAAGTTTACTATCTGTCATTACCGGCAACGGGAGAGTGGAATAAAATTATACGAGAGGCTGCAAGGATGAGTCCAGATATAATAAACTTTTATTCATATTAAAAAGTTCTTAATTTTTCCTCCTTTCCCTTCGCTTTCGAAATAAAAACTCATAGAGAAACGAAAAGAGAGAGGGTTGTTTCCCAGTTTTATGCTCGTTGTGTGTGAAAATGATAATTCCGGCAATTTCTTGCTGAAAACAAAAGGAGATACTTTGTTCTTTCTCAGCTCCGCGGCGGCAGAAGTTTAATACAAGTTTGCAAGTGTTATCGCGCTGCTAGGGGATGATTTAACAGGTCAGGATTTCATTTCTTAGTTTTGTCTTGTGCTGCTGCCGCACGGAAGCCTCCGCCTTGAATACTATCAGCGTAACGCGCCATGATTAATGCGCGTCTCTCTTACGTGACGACCAAATGTTTTCCGGCTTGCAGCCGAGAACGTGGGCTTGTGTACAGGAAATAGGGCAAAGTTGTATTGCGCGAGTTCAATAAACAAGATTCACTCCATCTTACAGCTAGCTATTTTGTTCTAAAACAGTTCTCTCGTACATTCCCTATATGCTGGAAAAGTCACACATGAAATAAGTTTAAACCAGTACAACATTTGCGATGAAACGACATCGTATATTGCCTTACATTTTGTAGTAACTTAATTTTCTCTAGCATGTAAGTACAATGTACATAGAGAAAGTATTGTATTTCAACCAAAAATCCGATACTGAGATTTCACATGAAACATATTTTAGGTTCTTCTGGGGGGAAAGACGAAAAAACAAACAAACAAAACGTGTGTGTATCTGTGGGCGGCATAAATCAAAATCGAAAAGTAGGCTAAATACCAAACTTTGTATTTAAGCTATCTTCCAAGGATACGACATGAAGATTTTCAGGATCCTCCACCCCCCCCCCACTCCCAAACACCCTTTGCATAGAATATTTTTCGAAAATTCTCATTTCCTCATACATGCCTCTAACGATTTTGATTAACATTCCATATATCTAAGATATTTTTATGACAAACTTATTACCTAAAAACTTGATGATAAAACACGAAATTTTTTCGTGTTAATAGCTAAAATTTTGAGCTACTTAAACTTTTCTCAAAGGGGAAATCATCTTTCTTTTCGTCTCTCTTGTTTTCTCTCGGCAAACAAAGAGAGTCAAATTTAAATTGTTTCAAATAGCGACCGCTCTTAAAAGACTTGACTATCGCTTTAGCCTAGTGCATTCCCTAATTTCCGTTCTGCTTACAAGAAAGCAAGCAATGCGGACATTTCTGTTAATGTGTACCTCGATTAACATGATAAAAATAAAATAATAATCTTTAGTAAAAAAAAGTTTGTTTGCGAAACAGCTAGAGAAAGACATGTGAATCTAACGCATCAGATTTTTTTTCTCGTATTTTATTTAATCCATTACGTATGGTAGGATAAGTGTTTGTACTTCACCCAAAATTTGATGTCGACGTTTCATCAGAAATTTATGTTTGTGACCCCGGGAATTGGGGGAATTATTTTTTACAATATAAAAATGTGAATGTGTGAGTCTGTGTAAACATCTTCCAAGGAAGCCACATCAAGATTTTCAAGAAAATCCCAACACCCCAAACTACCATTAATGAGGATTTTTTTTCCTAAAATGTAGATTTTATCAAAATTCTTTTTAACAATTCTATCAAAACACCGCTTGTTTTCAGATATTTTTTTCACGCATGAAATGCATATCTTGAAGTTCCCGGAAATAACCTCTAAACTCCTCTTTATTCAAAATGATTCTTATGGCATGCTGCAAAGTAAAAGAAAATACTGTCAGCTCTAAAAGCGGAAAACTGAAAGCCTTCATTTAAAGTTTTTAGCAATTAATTATTGAAAGTTAACTTTCTATTCTAATCTACTCTCACAAGATTCATATATGTAGTATATACTGATAAATTCCCTTTTACGTCCCCTATTCTCTATCACTGGATTATCGTATGTACTGGTAGTCATAAGGGCAATTTTGCATAACAACTATTACTTGTTAATGTTAAGACGATGAAATACACACTTTAGCTCTTTTGCTGTTTTGCTCTCTTAGCTGAAGAACACATTTTTATATTCAACTTTGCAGAACATTGACTGCCTTTAAACCCATAGTCCGTGTTGAACACGTTAATATAGTAACGAAATTTAATTCAATAAATGCTAAGCCAACCTAAAGATCTGTTAATACACTTAAACCATATATAAGCACGCTAGTTTGAGAAAAGTTCCACAATTTTATGGGACTTTCTATCAAGAAACCCAATCCGCTATTGATTGGATCCTATGACTGAAAATTACTATTTTTCAGCTATTTCAAATCAACTACAACAATAAGATGTGAAAACTGCGGCAGAGAAGTAGGCATGACATGCTGGTTTTATAAAGGAACCGTAAGGCAATGACGAGTAAATCTTTTAACTGTTGATGCCCTTACGCCGTGCCACATCGATGTTAAACCTGCTTTATTTATGAGGCATTAACCTCAGAATCTATTTATGTCGGAGTGATATTATGACAGGAAATAGAAGTACGACTTCTAAGTTTGCCGAACTACTTTTACCCAATAAGTTTGTATACTTAATTATATTGTATTTAGATTCAAACTCATTAACACTTTTATATATATATAACATATTTTTGATAGATGTATAACAACACTAAGAGTTGTATTTTATCATCCTAATTTTTAATTTACCGGTTTGCAATAATTTCTGAGACCGGATCAAAGGCGAAAGGCGAATGTCAAGTAACTATAAGCTTCCTGGTCACAGCCTCATTTGCGTATCATTTCGCCGATTTCATTCATATGGTGCACTCCTACTAGGCTCAAGTGAGGAAGAAACAAATAAACAAACGCCTTGTTTCAACGCACAGAAGCGGCCAAACCCAACAGTAGCACTAATTTGTAAAGCAAAACATCCTCTAAAAGGTATAATAAAGTTTACCTCTCTACTCCAAAATGTGGAGGTGCTAAAGGAGTAAACGATGACAGATTCACCACCATTTTTAAAACCATATTTAAAATAGAGGTATTTTGCTACTGCAGTCCTTTACTAATTAACAATGTTGCTATGTAGTTGGTGTATGAGCAATGAAGTTTCTCATTTTTCTTCCTTATGTCTGCCCTCGGGTCGTAATACGGTCAAAGAGTATCTCGTTTTTTAATTATTCATTTTCCTTTTAAACAAACTCAAAACTATATTCTAAACATTGTTTTATTTAAATGTATTTATACACTATATTCTCTTACATTTTATTTGTAAATCTCCGTCGATTTGCTTCCTTATTACAAGACCTATTGCTTACTCAACATACAATCCCTTAGCAGGTCAATTAAAATAATGAAAATTTTTGCAAATACATTGTTGTCTCAGTGTCTCCATAGGGATTTGTCAACAATCATTATTGTTTGTTATTCTACAAAACAAGAGACTGGTTCTTTTTTTTTTTTTTTTTGTTATATTCTTTGTAAATGTTGTAGTTAATCATGCTTTTGTTTCTTTCAATCCTTGTCTAGTTATCATATTTCATCACCTAACCTAGAAATATGAAGATTAAACAATACATTATTAATGATGAGCAAGAAAATATGAGAAATTACATTAGCGAATAAGACCTAGAGCAACAATGCAAGATTATAAATAGAGAACAATATAATAATCACAATAAAAATGATAAAACGGCAACTATTCCAGTATCATATATTTTGGATTTTCTCTAGAATGGAAGAAACGATCATAGAGACAGCACAAATGAGATTTTGAAGAAGTGTGGCTGACTGTATACTCTTGGATGTAAGGAAAAATGAAAATATTAGAAATGAATTGGACATTTTCAATTGAGAAATAGAATTAATAAATTTATAAATAAACAATTGAAAAGAACACGTTCATGGAATGAAAGAATAGTTCATACCAAGGAAAATATTGGACTATAACCGAAGGGTAAAAAGGAAGAGATATTTCCAGCTTTTTGTGTAAAAACTATGAGACACTAACTAGCCTTAAAAGGCTTAAACAGTGAAATCTTGTTGTTGTTGTTGTTGTTGTTGTTGATGAATATGAATACTAATAGTAAAAAATTGCTGAAGTATAACAGTAGATAAGCAAACAAAAGCTTAATTAATATAATGCTTCAGTGCCTACAACGATAAAATACATGTAAAATTAAAGAGGAAATCTGATTAAAAATTATGTAACTATTGGCAATTGTCGGAATTTAGTCTCCCCTTAAGCACTCCACCAGATATGGCCGCGATAATGTCCAATACAATTAGAGACAAAATGATCAGCATTTGTAAGAGTAGGTTGTAGAAGTGAGATGATAAATATATGTGAAAAATAAGACGTACGAATTTATTGGGCTAAGCTGTTCAGCCTGTATGTTTGCCGATAACGAACTCGGCCTGGTTATGCAGATATAATCTCTCTTCCAAAAAAGAAAATAACAGGTTACTGAAGTATTTAATCGTGTGTTACTCGTAAAGCAGAATCCCCACTTAAGGCAAGGACATCAATAAGCACCTCGCCGTTTATAATTACCCTTTCTAAAACAAAGTTCCAATTTTTGTGATACTAACGAGGCACAAACTCCCTTATCAGCAAAAATTTTGCAATATATTTTATTAACAAAAGAGCGCCCCCCCCTTTTTTTTTTTCGGCGTATGTAGACGCTCTGGATGTGATATTGCCACTCTCCGGCACTTGGGGAATCAATCCCACCCGCAAGACGTTAAGGACTGTTGACACAGGCAGAGGGGCAATTTAAGAGGCAGTTCTGATTTCCTATTCCTATATTCTGAATTCAAGAATACGTTAGAAAGTGGGGAGGGGAGATGATCGTGAAATGATGAGAACCGCAAGCTTGCCAAGAGGAAGACGAGCGTTACAGACGGTCCTAAATAGCTTTCACTCTAGCCAAGGAAGAAAATGGCACCGTAGAAAATATTCGTTTAAGACGGCCTAGTTACAAAAATTGACGCTGTGGCTGATACATTACGGATAGTATTTCATTCCAGGAATATATAGCCCTATTTAATTTGAGCATTTAAAATAAAAAAAATTAAAACAGGGTATTTTAGACAACTTAATGTTTCTATATACAGAATGCAATCGCTGGTATAAAGATGCCCCTGAAAGCTTTGAGGACAAGTAACAACGTACTTTGGTAAGTCAAAACAAGGTCTGCCTAGCTAACATTACCTAAAGCATCCAACATTAGCACATGGCATGACGTCTTTGGGTGTTGTCGTAGAGTAACCATATGTTTGATTTGTATACAATTGTGGGGATATTTTCATATTAGTTGTTTTAATTGTATCATTATCTTGCATAATACCTCGCAAGTGTAGTGTACCAAATTGCAATGGTAATTATGCAAACGGTTCAGAAGTTAGTGCTCTTTTTTCTCCCCTGAAGATGAAGATATGAAATCCAAATCCTTTAGGGCTATTCATAGGAAAAGCTGAAGATAACTCCAAGATATGTGATTTATATGTTTTAGCCAAGCATTTTAACATTTTAGAACAATTTAGCAATTCCTAACTATTAAATCATTACGTAAACAATTGGAAAGGACTACAAAATATCATCTTGCGGTCATTCTCTTTCCACTGAATGTGTGACGTTTGTGAACTGCGATTAAAATAACACGCAAAGTCCTTAAAGGTATGGAGGTATAAGGAATACTATAGCAGAGTGTGCACTTTAATAACTTTAGGAGTTATTGTATATTACTGTAAAACAGACAGGCATAACGAAATAATTTTGCATTTACTGAGTTGTTCTGCTTTCTTAGTATTATCGTGCTGCTGAAAAAGTTAACATACGCGGCATCAAAGGCTGTGAAAGATTGCAGGTATTCAGTGACGCACAAAGCAACGTTGTCACGTTTTCTCCATGCAAGCAGGCGTTACACACATGGATATTTATTTTTAAGAGTACCAAGTGAATAATAACATTAGCAAGGTTCTTATTAAGTGCAACAAGAGTACTACACAGTGATAAAAATATCTAGCCACATTTTCTACTCACATTACACCGAGTCTTCACCTTTCTCGCTGTCAGTCATGTTTATTCACATATATCACAAACGAAACATTGTGTGAACCTTTGCAAACACTGTCACTTATAGAAGAAGTAACATTCCGCTTTCTTAAGCCATGTTTTAGGCGTACCCATATCAGCTGAATTGGATTGAGACAACAGTGATATTGCGATAACCTAGGATTTCATGGTCATCGTGTGTTGCTATTTCGTCTATTACATACACTTTCTGAATATTGGCTTCCCGAATTTTCTCCAAAAGCACGGATTTTATACGAACTGGCCTGGATAAATTTAAATAATGTTCTTCTATGAATCTGATATTTCTTTTCTGCAGGACGTGGTGGGAATTTTGATCTTTAGCCCAGAATGATAACTAACATTATTTAACAAAATAACACTTTGGAGGAAGGTTTTTCAAAAGTATGTTCTTAAACCAAGCTTCAAATATTTCAGGATTCATCATGATGTGAATCAGCCAAGGATTTCCGAATAGTTTTAGAAGACAAATATAAGCAGCCCTCAATTCAACCCTGGACTGGAAGGTAGCAAGAGCAGCTGCCGTCATCCAACCTTTTCTTACATCATTATGAGTATCGTAACAAGATGCATTTAAATTAACTGTATGATACTCTTCCTGCCTGAAATAGTTTAGTCTACTCAATTACCGATATCTCCATGCCACAATCCTTGCTGATTCCATAATCATGCGCCTCCTATTTAACGTACGAAAGGAGAACCCTAACTTCACTAATAACTGTCTAAGCGAATCGCAGCACACGGTTTGAATTTTATGAAACAATTCTAGCATTGGAGGAGCCAGGAGTAGGAACTAGTCGCCCGAGTGTACTCGGGCGGGGGCAAATCACCACGGTACCTGTCCGCTTTTCTCGCGGATTTACCCGTGTGATATAAAAGATGTAGTCTTGTGCAAGCGTTTATGTCTGTGTCAAAGTAATGTGGGTGTTTCCCTTTGTGCAGTCGGCGCGGGCTGGCTTACCTACCGGAGTGGTCACCCACCCAGAGAGGCACCAGGCCCGGTGCTGCTTAACTTGGCCAGCCGCTTGTGGGCTGTCAAGGAAAGCAGTGCCAGCTAGCGGGGAGAACTGAAAGGATTAGGTACGGGGTGGGGGAAAGCCAGTGTTGCAGAATCTGGTGGGA
Source organism: Hymenopus coronatus (assembly GCA_030762935.1). Lineage (NCBI taxonomy): Eukaryota > Metazoa > Arthropoda > Insecta > Mantodea > Hymenopodidae > Hymenopus > Hymenopus coronatus. Next base: position 114,374,111 of record CM060895.1, read on the forward strand.
GTACAACTGGATGGTCACCCATCCGAGTTGTGACCGGGCCCGATGCTGCTTAACTTGGCGGGTAATACTGTAAGGAAGGGAGAGGTGGCCGAAAACTACCATCCCAAGGCGTCCTTGGGAAGGCGGTAGCTTAAGCGTCTCCTAGGCAGCGTGTGGTCGTAAAGACCAAGAGTGTTCACCTGAGGATTTGGGTGAGGAGCAAGTTTAGTGTATATTGTGCGAGCTCTTTCTCGCACAACGTCCTCTATGTAAGGGATTCCGGAATGGGAATGGAGAATGTGGGACGGGAATCTACGGTCTGTGCCATATATCATCCTCAGTACCCTGTTCTGCACGGTCTGCAGTCTGCGGATAGTGGAACGAGCCACCGAACCCCAGACCTCACAGCCGTAGTTTTAGGTGTGTAGGCATAGCATTGTTGGTGCCTGCCCCTTTTTATAATACCTCTCCACGAACAATGTCACAGGTGAAAGTATCAACTTTCCGTAACTGGTTTCCTGCTGCCTTTTTCTTTGGTGTAATGGGAAGTCTAAGTTCAACTTTACTGTTTGTATAATTAAGCCTACTGCTTTAGCAGTTTCAATGATAGGTCACTTCCATATTTTTTGCTTAAATGTACTGATATTACATTATGTAATATCTGTTGGGACTGTTTAGTTAGTGTTCCTAAAGGCGGCTTACTTCCTTTTCCTGTAGTTTCACTTACTGTGACACTAGAAGTAGAAACAACACTATTACTGGCACCACTAGTGTAATCACTACGAGCAAAATTAGCTGGACTATTGACATAATTACTATTATTTCTAGCATCAAAGCTACATATACAGTAAACATCACCTGCATCTGTGAATTTCACAGGAAAACTACAAAAGCCCATAGGTGTGTTGTCATACACGTATTGAATTGGCCTTTAACTGAAGTTCAGATTGTAACATGTGCAAGTTTGGATGCGCTCCAACAATGCACATCTGCACTTTTACGTGTATGCAGGTGTTGTTGCGCTATATGGTAGGATGCAAAGATTTTCTATAATTTTAAAGTCGGTTTAAGGGAGAGAGAATTCCCTTAAAGACTGCAATTGGCATTTGGGATTTTTTTACCCTCGCAGTTCCTCGATTTACTAGAAGATGAAATGTAAAAAAAAAAAAAAAAAAAAAAAACAGAATGTTGTACACTGATCGTTATTTCACACATCAGATACAAGAAACCCCGAATTCTGGATAGGCAGCAGTGAAATCATTCTTAACACATCAGGAAGCTATGCAGCAGTTGGATCGCCCACCGCTTCACAAATGAGCGGACACGTATGCAATGGTGTAGGGAAATTATAGAAACATTCATGGAGGAAGTTAAAAAAAAAAATATTTAACACCGTAACAGATGACAAACGCTGTGTCTATGCTTATCAGTATGATACAGAAACTGACAATCGTCACCATCTGGGTCTTCCCAGAACTTCCAACAAAACGAGGCAAGCAAGAAGTGTTGGCAAGTAAATAATTCAATCGCTCTTCCTAGCTAATGGCCATTTTGTGACAAATCCGCTTGAGGAACAAATGACTGTCACTTTCATATGGCTCAAAACAATAGGTCCTACAAATCTTCAATGGACTGATAACAAAGCATACTAAGAGTGTATTGCACAACGCTACTCTGCACATTGCAGTAGAAACAACCAAATTTCTTCAGGAGTAGGAATAAAATATTTGTTCCACCCTCCCTAAAGTACAAATGTGGCCAGATGCGACTTTCTCTTCTCCCCAAAATAAAAGAAAAAAATAAGAGCTTAACTATTTGAATCACCTGAAGCTGTAGCTCTTACGAAGAATATATTTGCCCTCCCCAAAAAAACGGCGTTAGGTATTTTGAAAAGTGATTTGAAAGGATGTACACAATCCAGTGAAGATTGCTTTGAAAAGATCCAATGATCAGACATAACATTTTAAAATATTATTGAGCCCATTCTCAAAACTTTTGCAGTGACCCACATAAGTATTTAAATATGTCGCAATAATGCTAGCCAACAGGACGAAGTAGATATTGCCCTGGTTGTCCAGTTTTTATAGTCAGGTATATCTTTTCAATTGAAAATAGACAATAACAGCAATACCAATGTAGGCTGTTGCGATTCCTGCAGATAACAGTTCTGTAATATGATCTACAATGCCAGAATATTTTGTGAACTCTTTGGCAGAAAAAACGGGCAGAAAATGGGAAATACATAAAATATTCATTGTCAAAGACTAGTAAGGACATGTCCTCAAGAAGGGAAACACACAATCCCGAGACCATAGAAATTGGGGTGATTGATTCTAGGATATCCGTAAATTGTATTAATTGCTTTATTATTTGCATTAGTATAAGATAGGCCCAGCTGGCTAAATTAGGCATGCACACCTATGAACTCTCTTTATAATTAATCGTAAGCAGCATTTACAGGCTGTTTCGATATGATACCAAAGGAATACGTTTTATGCTTGAACTCATCCGAAATTTGATGTCTCAGCTTCGAAACTCTTAGGTAGGTTTCTATGCAACTATGAAAATGACATTTTGAGATTGCGCACCACATGTATCACTGGTGTGTATAACCCATATATTGCAGAGGCAAATACGTGTTATGAAAACAAACGTGTTCGTCAGCAACCCAGTCCTAGCTTTCAGTAACGGCAGTTACCTACTCAGAAGACTACTTATGGCTAGAAGAGTTTCAAGGTTGTCTTAATTGCGAAACATGCGTATTTTCCTAACCACGAGTACTTTGTACTAATTAGCATAATAGTAAACTCTCAACAACTTAGTGTAAATATCAAGAAAAACTGTGTTAAATTTTCGAATGCTTTATTTAGTATTATGAGAAAGACAGTAAAGGAAAATGTTTGTCTCACTTCAACGGGGGTTTATTTATATTGAATTTTATCTATAATACTTTGTTGCTATTCCTGAAGTATCCTTGCCTTTATTATCTTTATCAGTTCTTACCTCTATCCTCAAGATCACTAACCTTATGTTGCCTATAAAAAATAATATTAGCGGCGTAGATACGTATCCCAGCTTATTTTCTGACTTTTTTTTTTTTTTTTTCATTTGTTGACTGTTATTACGTAACTGTACGTTGGAAGAATAAACAAATAACAAAAGGTATAGGTTGCTTAGCGAAGTTTCACAAGACAAGGAATCCCTTAATATTACTTTTTAAGAGAATATTCTAGTAATAAAATTCAATATCAATAACATTATTTCAAATACAACCACTAGGCAACATGTCGGTACACTACTAAAGCACGCGACTTGGTGCTCTCCAACTATCTGCGTGACTTTCTTTAGCGTGGACCAGGCACACGACTTTGTTCGCGGTAACTGCATAATAAAGCTGACCACGTGGAATTTATTGGCATTGAAATTCATATTTTGGAATCATATGGACTTTGTTTACAGCTTGGTTTTGGAGTCGCTTTGAAACATCCTATATACACCTACGTGAATGACCTATTAACCTGTCCCAAGGACTATTTTTAATATATGCTAACTATTAAACGGGAGAAGTGCTTTAGGTTTTACAGCTATTTTACAGCTACATAGATCCAATTATCATACTCAGTGGGAAGGAGTACGACTTCCACTTGAAAGTACAAACCCCTCTATTAGAGAATAACTTGCTTTCCAGTTGCTTTGAAAACTTTTGCTGTGCTATGCAGTGTGACCACAGTTCTTTAAAATCAAATTACTAAGCACCAATCACATGGAAGTACTGTCAAACTCGACCATCCTCAAAATGTCAATCTAAACAACTAGAGAACCAATCGATTACAACTAATAACGAACCTCACATATACCAAAAAAAATTATAGTCATGCCAAACAGATGCAGCATTAATATTTCAAATGTACAGTGAAGATTGCCTCATACAGTAGACATACTTTATATAAAGGATAGAGCATGTCCATTAATAAACCGAAAATTATTAAGTAAAGAGTATAATCCGTGCTAAAATGCAATTATGCGCAAGCAAAGTGTTGAAGTAGGAATAGAGATTTCCCTTAGAATAATGTCGTGCCTAACAAACTACTATCTCTTCTCGACTAAGAAACACACTTGAGGTAAATAAAGGCGAAAGGCAGTTCCAAAAGCGTGGATTGGACGCGGTAAGTGCTCTCATTGTTCCCTGACCGCAACACTAAGTTTCGTATAAGAGTAGAAAATAGATTCCTCTTTTCTTGATGATATTGCGTTTTAAATGCGCCAATGGATAGATTGCCATGTAATATATTTTCCCTGTTGCTTGGAAATAGAAGCCACACACACTTTATTAAAACTGCGCAGTTTCCATATAGATTGCATATGCTATGCAAATGTTGCGCGGAGTAATGCAAGTGTGTTTCATATACCACATTCCGTATAAATATTCGATTGGCATCACAACATTGCTTCTATATTAACGAAGTGGCTGTGGGTTTGACTTTGCTAGTCAGCTTTTCGTTCACCCTCTCCCTTCGGCGTGCCATGCAGACTTTAGTTCCCAATGTCAAGGGTTCAACCCAAAGGAAGTTACTGGACTTTTTCGGACGTAAAACTCCTTAGTATGCTTTAATTCAGAATAACAGTAAAGCCGGGGGGGGGCGTTTTAAAGATGCATGGCACCTAATAGAATCTCAAGGCTGATGGAGGCTCCCAAGCAAAATCATCGGTTTTTAACGCCCAATATACATTGGCAGTTAAGCACCATAGTTTAAATATGTCCATATATAAAACCTAATAGCAGTTACACCTCCTCCTTCAGCTCTCTTTGCTAATCTTTGTTTGTACTTGGAATTGATTATTTCTATGTACGTTACTGAATGACATTTATAAATAAATTACACTACTGTCGATTTATAAATTAAGAAGAAGCAATTCAAAATGGCATCTGTCGTTCTCTCGAGGTTATTATCATGAATAGGAAATTCTAAAACTTATAACCACGATGTGAGGAAAGAAAAGTAGAACTTTTATAGTCTAAGGCGGGACATCGCAAGTAACAGATTATTGTCTCCCATAGTGATAATGGTTTGAGTGTAGATAAATTGAAGCAATTGCTTAAGAATCCCTATGCCCAGTTACATATCATGATGATCGGGTCCATTGGGGCTAACGTTATTAAAACTCTAATATATCGACTAAAATTCGAAATGTAAACGAATAGACCAAATATTTTTAACCCCTACCATGAATTTGGACATCAAAATTATGTTGAAGCATGAAAGGAAGAATTAAATTGTTTTATAACATTAGCTCTTTCGAATGTGCCAACGGTCACTCCAGAAGTTTTGAGAATGGACAACAACGAGTTCTGGTAAATCAAAGCAGATTTTGCTAAATTCAGGTTGTAGTTCAGACAGCAACAAAATGTGGAAGTCTGGGCGCGCTCTAATAGTGTGCATCGTCAGCACCGCGTGTGGATGTAGCTATTATTGCTAGAATGGATCTCAAACGAAAGTATTTCCGTGCTATGATGTTTCATGACTTTAAAGTTAGTTTATAGGGGAGAAAATTTCTTGAAAGACTGCATCGTACATTTGGGGATATTTACCCTTCGCAATCCACAGATTATCGATGGTGTGTGGAGTTAAGAAGAGGAACGGAATCCCAGGAAGATGAAGACAAATAGGACATCCAGCTACAGCAACAATGGGTGGAAAATGTGGTGAAAGCAGAGCGCATGTTGCGGGAAGATCATCATTATACATGTGGTCACATTTAGAAGCCCCAAATTTTGTATTGGCAGCACTGAAAACAATCCTGAAAGAAAAGCCTGACATCAGGATGCTCTGCAATCGCTGGGTTCCCCACTACCTCACAAATTAGCAGAAACAAGCACGTGTGCAACGGTACCAGGAAATGATTGAAAAATTCAATGGAGATCGAAAAAAACACATTTAACAGTGTAACAAGTGAGGAAAGCTGTATTTATCAATATACTCCAGAAACTAAACGGCAGTCATCGGTCTGGGTCTTCCCAAGAGGTCCTCCAACAAAAGAAAAGCGAACGAGAAGTGTTTGCAAGTAGATGATCTGTTCCTTCTTCTAAATGATTCCATTTAGGACAAAAGAATGTTACTACCTGATAACAATAAAGTATCTATCACAAGTATTCAATGAACTGAGAAAAAGGCGACCTAAGACTGGTCTGTGTGGAATTTTGTTATACCATGACAATGTCTATGCCCATACTGCACAACAAACAACAAAATTTCTGCACGAGTCTGATATTGGTCTCATCATCCCCACAGTCCACATCTGACCCTGTGTGATTATTTTTTCTTTTCCCCAAAATAAAATTAAAAATTCGACGCCAATGTTTTGAATCACCTGAAGCCACAGTAGCTGCTTACGAGGAAAGAAGAATGGCGTTCAGCACTTGAAAAATGGTTTGAAAGGAGGCGGTACATAGAATGCAGTAGAGAATATTTTCAAGCGTCTCATCTAAATTTGTAATATTTTATTATGTCAACCTCAAAATATTAGAGTGATCCTCGTATCATGAAACTATCATGGTAATAAAGGGTTACCCTTAATATCTCAGTTGCTCTTAGTAACAAAATTATGAAGAGTGTTGTAGTACACTCCCCAGTCTAGTAAAGCGTTTCTCAAATGTCGGGCACGAACTCTCCATCGAAAACACTCACGCTAAATTCATAGCAATAGCAAATGTTGTCAAATATGTTTCTATTCGCGCGTATTGTGCTATTACTTCTTTCTTTCTTTTATAGTACGCAGGGGCGCAGAATTGCCGATGCTAAAGACGTGGAGCATGAAAATTTGACAACCACTGGTTTGGTGTAGTTCACTCGGAATTTTAAACCGTTAATGGTTCATACCAAAGTCATGAGGAACTCTATTCATTTTATTATCCCATAATTATCTTAAATTAGAATAAACACTCATTGCAGTTACATTAGTTTGACAAAAGAATTAACTAGGTATACTATATTGAGTTCTACTTTAGTTTCCAAAATGGGATTATTATTTTTATTTTAATATTATGATATTCACTTTCTCACAACTAATAAGTTAGGTATAGTAAAAAGTTACTTACGGTGTAACGTAGCAGATTACCCCAACCTACACTCTATATAGAGTGAATATATATGAGCTTTATAATTATTAACCCTTTGAACCATGCTAGTGTCACTGAAACCTAATTTTAAAATCAATCAATACGCACTAATTTATTTTGAATAAGATGTAAGTTCTGCTATTTCTATACAGTAATGTATAACAGCACTTAAAATAAAACAGGAAAGTTCTCTAACCAAGAAAAGGGTTAATACATACTATCTTTTTTTCTCAACTTCTACTGTGGTCACAACTTTAAAGTAACTCTTCATCAGATACACATTATTTTTTCTTTCCCTATCACGTGTGTACAATGTACACATACATTTTGAGACCTTCTGAACCCAAAAGGGAAAGAAAGAAAAGCATTTTTATATAAAAAAAGTCCCTATATGTATGCGTTTGTCTGTGTGTCTAGCGCCAGCATAGCTCAAAAACGAAAAGTCCATAAATAACAAACTTGATATATAAGTTAAGTTTCTTCCAAGATTTCATCGCGCAGATATTCAGCAATATCCCCCATCCCAACTACCCTCTATATGGAACATTTTTCTGTATGTTTAATCTTCAGTCTTGGTTTTGGTAACAAGGTGACAATCCAGGTAGCCAACCTTAATTTTTAATAACTGTGGTTCCACAATTGTACTTTCAATTAATTCGTTACAATGTTTATATAAAGTTTTATCCAGTTCATAATGTATTTAGTTCAAAAAAGGAGTGAAAATAATCATTATTTGTATTTCTTATGTAAGAGAAGAGTGGAATAACTTCAAATAAAACAACGTTTGTTTCCATGTCAAGTATTACTTATTAAAAAAAAGTTATAATAAACTAATTGTTCCCTATTTCTATTGTTGCTGTCGATATTCGTACATTGGTGTAGACACGGTTATCCATAACATAATTCAGGAAGCAGTGAAGAAAGCAAAGAAAAAACACCTTTGGTAAATAAACATGGTCAAATGCGTCATCTACCATTTGAGAACTAATGTAAGTATTACAATCATAACCTGATAAAATCGCCCTTTTTATATATTATAAATTATTAAAGTCTATTTCGTTGAATTGTCTTATTAAATACAACTCGTGTTTTCATCTCTTAGGACAATTTCGTCCCGTCGCTTCGCTCCGGTCGTGAATTGTCGATAAGATGAAAACACAGCAATCGTATAGCGACAGCTTTTAAAACATTTACCTAACGTTTTAACCTCGTTAATGTTTATCTCGATTAACATGAAGCAGAAGGAAGAATGAACAAGTTTGCAGAGCAGGTAGAGAGACCATGTGAATAGAACTCATCAGATTTTTTTTTTTTTTAGTTGTAATTCTGCAATAAGCAAACTGAGTCGCTTAATTTCTATACTAATTTACGTTGCAGATTCAAACCATTTTCAACATTTCCCTCAAATTAGGTATTCGTCAGGTTTCGTCTGTTTTAATGTTCAACACTGTAGGCATTTGTTGAGGAGCTGAACTTTCTCGAATGGCCACAGTAACTTTTATAGCAAGTGATGTTGAAATACTAGAATTCAATTCCGAATATCCAAACGGTGTTTTCCGTAATTTGAAACTGTTCCATGTTCCGCCAGGAGCAGGAAAAGGCGATACGGAAGCCTCGTTCGGGTTCCTTATTGAAATATAACCTTTGCTCCCTTTCATGCAGGGCATCAAGATTAAAGGATTGCTTTAAATACGAGTCTGGTTCCTATAGAGGAAACATCGCGTGGCGGCTAAATATGTTCGAGATTCTTCGTTTCTGCGATAACCTCCCAACTTGCTTACGGATGTTGTCGTGAATTTTAAATAGCTATCTTGTGATAACTTTAAGATGAATGGATTTTACTAGCGAGAATAATACTAAAGAGAACTGGCTCAGTGGCGTAAAACATATTAAGTCATATGCCCTCTCGCTGCGTATTAATTGGAGAAGCAGTTCCGATTATGTTCCTTTGCCAATATACATGACTGTAATATGATTACTTAAGTAAAACATGTGCACAGAAAACGTTTCTCAGTATAAAACGCCGCTGCAAAATGTCTTAACCGATAGCATAATATTTATTTTACAATGTTAAATGTGGTGTGTTATTGCACGAAAAAGAATATTTGCGAAACGAAACAGAAAGCTAAATACAACAATCCTCCGACCAACAATAAACTCAAGGCTACTGTTATTTGTCCTTCGTTGTTATTCAATCTTCATTGCACCAGTGCTATCTGATGTGCTCCAATCACATAACTTTCTCTCTGTTCCACAAACACATTCTTCTTACAAAGGCTACTCTTTTATCTACGTCATGCTAATCTAGATAAATATTAAGAGAATTGGTCTTACTACTTGCTTCCTTGCAAGTAGAAGGGAAATAAGGGAACACATTAGGCTAAAACGATAGTCAAATCTTTTAAAAGCTGATCGTTATGTGAAACAACTGGGATGCGATTTGCAATGCATGGTCCGGTTTGAGAAAATTAAGTTAGTTCTAAACGTGTACCAATAATGTTTTTTTCTTTAGTATGCGGCATTTTAATCACAATCGTTAAAGCCATTTTTTAAAAAATAAAAATGTTCGAAAAATGTTCTTTGTAAAGGATAGCTTGGAGAGGGATTTTATTGAAAATTTTCATGTCGCATCCTTGGAAGATATTGAGTTTAAATACCACGTTTTGTATTCAACCGACTTAGATATGCTGTCCACATACACACACGGACGATTTTCTAAAAAAAAAAAAAAAATATTCGGACTCTGGGGTCCTCAAAACACACATTTCCGGTAAATTTTCGGTATCGAATTTTGGGTGTAATACAAATCCTTCTTCATACACTATGTACATTGTACATACAGGCTAGAGAAAGTAAAGCATGCGTAATATATAGAAGGTTGTGATAAAAATAAATCAGTAAAATAAGTGAAATTAAATTTATAACCTCAATTCTTAGCGCAGACGCGCTGTAGTTCGGCATTGTTTGGATTGGTAAAAGATGTACTCATTGGAAGAACTCCTTTACAAATCATTTAAACTACACATTACAATAACCGATACGACCTCCGCTTAATATATACAGGGTGTTAATGAACTACACCGAAATAATTTGCGAGATTGTGTACGTGACTGATATAAGTAATTTGAGATCGGCGATGCATGGTCCCCGAATAAGCATAACGCAACTACATAGCGTGAAACGTTGAGATCGGCGATGCATGGTTCCCGAATAAACATAACGCAACTAGATAGCGTGAAACGTGTGGATATCAGGTGCTAATAAGTCGGTGTTAAAGCAAAGCAAGTTGACAAAATGGCTTAGAATGTCTAAAACTGCTGCCCGAGTATAGAAATATCGCTTTTTAGCAGCTCATTACTAGCGTTCTCAAGATTTAATGTCGCAAAAATCTGTAAAATCTCGAACTAATTACTTGACAATACGACACTGAGCATTCATTAACTACGTTCTTGAGGTAGCTTACTCTGGAGGCGTTTTTTCAACCGTTCTGGTGGCTTAATGCGTAACGCGGGAAGCTGCTATCCCAAAGTTCATGAGCTCGATTCCTGTCATAGAGTAAATGTTTTTATTATTATTATTATTATTATTATTATTATTATTTTCGTTCCAGACGAACTGCCGTGATACGTGAACGAGACCCGAACTCGGAAACTATCTTTCACTTGAAAGCCAGTATCATAACCACTACGCTAGAGAGGTATGCTGTAATATGTCCCTTCGTTTCTCGTGTTATGCTCTCGAATGGTTGATAAATTAGCCAGTGGCGTACTGGCACTTCAGAACCTTATAGCCGTTACTTCGGCATTTCAATGAACAGGCCATAAGTCTCCTATCTCAAATTACTTATTTAAGTAATCTACATATTATGTGAAAATATTTCGGTAGAGTTCATTAACACACCTTGTGTGTGTGTGTGTGTGTGTGTGTGTGTGTGTGTGTCTGTGTGTGAGTGTGTGTATAATTTCAAAAACTACAGTGGTAATAAAAGTGTCTCATGAGAATTTTATTCCGTCGAGTGTGTCTCATCGCCTATATAGGTAATGGCCCCTTAGGGCGAAAGCACAATTTGCGGACGTGAAACTGTCAGAATTTAGGCCAGGGACATTTTCTTTCAAGGTATGGGGTTCTTTTACGTGCAAATAAACATTACTCGGGACAAAAGCTTTTCTTCCCCTCCGAAGAAAGCCACGCTAAAGACCTTCACGTCCAAAAAAGTCATCACCCTTCGTTGTATTTGAGCCCACAACCTTTGTTACTAAAGTAACTATGGTAAAGACTAAACCACTCAATTTATGGTATGGGAATTTATTTTATTTTATTTTGTTTCGTTGCCCTACGTATTGGAGAGACACTCTCGTCATCCCCAATTGGGCAACACATGGCGTACACGCTCACCGGCAATTCTAGTCCTCAAATGTTTACGTCAGAAGACAGCAACTGCTACATGAATGATTTATGTACTGGAAGGATAAGAGTTCCAAAACTTGGAGTTTATTGCGGTATCTGAGATGACATAACCCAATGGCGACCTACAATGTCATTAGCACTTCTTGACAACGTAAGTCACCATTAGAGTATCTCATCGCAAAATAATATTATAATAATAATATTGTGATTTACCGGCAAAAATGTGAACCAGTTGCGGAATTTACTGTTGTGCCGGCTCGTTGCCATTATAGCTCAATTGGAGAAACTGGGAGATTCAAGGCTCAGATCCCGGCTGTGGCATTGAATTTTCCAGTCTGATTCTACCTTTCCAACTTGTCCCATACACGACCTGTGTGAAAGAACAATTACACTGAAACATGTTTCTAATTTGATATTATCTTTCATTGATTTATAGGAAAGCTCTTTAGAAAGAGAAAATGTTTGGTCATTGCCCGCTTAGTCTTGCAGGAGCGATTTTTCGTTGCAAGGTTAAAGCGACTGGTTCTGCATTATAGGAATGGTATTAAACTTTTGTTCTCAAGATTTTTTTTTTTTTTTAACTTTACAGCGGGTTTATCCAAAAGTACTAAAGCCACAAGCACGGCTTTGTTTTGCAGAAAAGAACTAAAGAAAATAGATGCTTCAGATTGAATATTTAGGTATATACGGATTTAGATCATAAAATCAAACAACTACACCCGTTTTTAACTTCAGATACAAAAGTAAAAACTTCAAATATTACCTAAGTATTTAATGTAAATAAAAGCAAACTGGATTTTTGTTTTCGCAATTAGTAGTACCACAATAAATGAAAATCTTTTTTTTAAACACTTAACTTAGATTTGAATCTAAAAAAAAAAAAAAAAAAAAACTAAGCGAGAGTGCTACAAAGAGGTGCCATATACCAAAAGTATATGGATCGAATCTTTATTGATGATAGCACATACTGTTGCAGGGAAAGTACGCGCTCAAGGAAGGCAAAAAAAAAAACCTTTTACTTTCTCTAGCCCCCATGCACAATGTACATAGTGGATAGAGAAGATGTCCCCTGAGTACGAAAACAGCATGTTTAGAAAAAGGTCCGCGCGCGTGAGTGTGGACATCATAGCTCAAAAATGAATAGACTGTCAAATACCAAACTTGGTATTTAGGTTTAGTATCTTCTAAGGATGCGACACGAAGAATTTAAAAAAAAAAAAAAAAAAATCCCCCACAAGCTAACCTTTAGATGGAAAAACTTTCGATTTTTTTTATTTTATTATAAATGGAACCATTCTGATTAAAATCCCGTATAGTACGGATATTTACATTCAATATAAAATATATATCCTGAATTTTCTGGAAACACCTCTGAAGACCTCTGTATTCTGGATGAATTTTGCCGAATTTTTCTTCACTGCTAAACCGTAAGAGATAGACAAAAACTTACTACACAACAAATGTAAATCTTGTCAAAACTAACAATTTATGTCCTTGTTTTTGTCTAAGGAGGGTACCGTTTCCGAGGTATTGCTTGTTATTGGTTTCAATTGTATGGTACTTTTACTTTTCTCAGACAGGAAGTGTTCGATTTTCTTTTGTTCTACTCCGGGCCAAGATAATTGCATTGACAATCGCATAACGACAACTTTTAAATCATTTAACAACTACTTTAGCATTCCTTTAGTTCCCTTCTACTTATAACGGACTTAGCAATACGAATATTCTGCTAATGTTATCTCCATTAGCATTGTGTAGAAAGAAGAAGAATATTTTGTAAGAAGTTTGTAGAACAGCTAGAGAAAGTCACGTGAGTGTAACACATCATATTCTTTGTTGAAATCTGAGAGCAAAGATTAAATAGTTTTTATACATTTCAATTAGAAACAAAGAATATGAAATTAGCTTTCCTTATTAACACATTTTAGCTACATGGTTATAACATAACGTTGTTAATTCAAACCAGGAAAGCTTTAGTTCTTATTTTATAACGTTGTTGTTTAAAGTACCTTAAATTTTACTAATAGTTGGAAGTATCCGCATACGTTCTTTTAAACCTTTATGTTTGGTGTAAAACTTGCATTGTTTCATATCCCAACATCTGCTCGAACATACGTACTGGAAATAAGTAGTTTGCTTATTACAGATGACATATGTGTATCCAACACTTTTTACTTTTTCTACATGTACTATGCATAGGTATAGAAAGTAGAGATGGTAGTGATTTCTACCCAAAAATTCAATTCTGAGATTTCACCGGAAATACATGTTTTAAGACCACCATATAAAAACATTTTTAGAAAAATGCCTGTGTGTCTGTGTGTGTGTGAGAGAGAGAGAGAGAGAGAGAGAAAGAAAGAAAGAGAGAGAGAGGGTGGAGGCAGAGAGAGAGAGCAGAATAACTTAAAAACGAACAGACAGTTAAACACCAAACTTCGTATTTAAATTCAGTATCTTTCACGGATACGACACAAGAGATTTTTAAGAAAATCTCTCACCCCCAGTACCCTTTACATGGAGATTTTGCAAACATTGAATTTCTCAAAAATGGCCATAACGATTTTGATTAAAATGCCATATGTTTAAGATATTTACATGACAAACAAATGTATATCTTGAAATTTCTAGAGATAGCCTTGAAGACCTGTTTACTCTTGATGACTTTTGTATAATTCGTAAACCGTAAAAGAAAGACAAACTTGCTACACAAAAATGTAGATCTTATTAAAACACATAATTTGTGTCATGTATTTTTTAATTTGTCGAGTTGACCGTTTTCGAGATATTCTGAGTTATTGATTTCAGTTTAAGGTACTTTCAACTTTTCTCAGACGGGAAACATTTTTTTTTTTTTTTTCCCCACATTTCTTTCGTCTTTTTGTTTACTCCTAGCAAACAAATAGAACCGAACTTGAATCGTTTCACTTAGTGACGGGCTTTTTAAAGATCTTACTATCCTTTTAGCCTAGTGTATTGCCTAGTAATCTTTCTACTTACAAAGAAGCAAGTAATACGACCAATTCTGGCAATGCTTATCTTGATTAGTATTACGCGGATAAAAGAATAATCTTTTGTAAGGGAAGTTTGTGGAACAGCTATGGAAAGTTATGTGAATGGAACACATCAGATGTTTGAATTGCTGTTTGTTTTGCTCTGTTAGCACAATCATGGGTCATGCTACTAGTTACACAATATGGTTTCCTGTGAAATGAAGAGAAGTCACTGGGAAAAACAAGCTAGATAAGTCGGTACAAGGCATTTGAACCTACGAACCACGAAATTGCAGCCTGAGCTCTATCCCTAGGTACCATACATTTTACTTTCTGTTGATTGCGTCCAGCCTAAAATTTCCTCTAAGTTATTGCCTATGACAACCATGTGGGCTTTGAGGACCTGGGGGGGGGGATCTGATGTGTTGCATTCACATGACTGTCTCTACCTGTTCTGCAAATAAAACTATTCTTACAAATGATTATTCTGTTGTATAGATCCTGCAAAGCGAGATAAACATTTACACAATTAGTCTTACAACTTAGTTCTTTATGATTAGAAGGGAAATAAGGAAATAAAACAGACTAAAACGACAGGTACATCGTTTAAAAGTCGATCGATATATGAACAATTGAACGTCGGTTCGCTTTGCATTTCTAGAAAAATAAAAGAGAGATAAAACGAAAACTGACCCCGTTTGAGAAGAAGCGTAGTTTATTTTAAACCAACATCAAGGAATATCTAGGAAAAGGTCAGTTCTACAATAAAAAATATACATGACATACATTGTGTGTTTTATCGAGGTCTACATTTTTTGTGCAGTAAGTTTTTGTGTATCTCTTACAGTTTACCAGTAATGCAAATTCAGCAAAATTCATCCATAATGAGCAGGTCTTCAGAATCTATTACCGAAAATTCAAGATGTAGATTTTATTTGTGATGTAAAGAGCTTTAATGTACGGTATTTAATTAAAATCGTTAGTCATTTTTTGAGAAAAACAACATTTTCAAAAATGTTTCCATGTCAAGGATGGTTTGGGGTGGGGGGATTTTCTTGAAAATCTTCGTGTCGCATCCTTGGAAGATACCAAACTTACGTACCAAAACACTTGGTCTTCTAGTTTTTGAGTTATGCTGTTCATAGGCACATGCACTAGATGGCCCGGGTTCGATCCCAAGCGACCGCATGTGAGATTTGTGGTGGACAAAGCGGCGCAGGGGCGGGTTTTCTCCGGGTTCTCCGGTTTCCCCCGCCATCTCATTCCACCGGGGCTCCATCTTCATGTATCATCAGTGTCATCGGCTGCGGTGCCATTGCAGTAAAAGCGGGCGTTAAACACTACAAAAAAAAAATAGAAACATGCACACCATTTGAAAAGTTGCGAGTTAGCTACTCACGCTGGCCGGAATAAGGATTAACGCTTATTTCTTGCAAATCAGAGTTTCAGCGATATCACTGGGCCATCTTTATCATAATACACTGTTTAAACTCTTAATCGGCACACAAAACGAGGTGATTAGTGCTCCGCAATAGCGAATGCCCACAAAAATTATTCTATCAATAGAGCACAAAAGGCCTGTTTGATATGACGAAAGCAACTATCCCTTTCATTATGGCATGTCTGCGCGTGGTATTGAGAGCATGCCTAGTCTTCAAATATACGTTATGTCTTTTCATTTCAAGTTTGGAAATCCAGAGGGGACGGGGAAGGGAAAAAACTCCTTTCCCAGAGAATAGCGCATTGTGGTTTAACGTATTGCAACGTCAGCGGCGTTATACTAAAATTACACTGCCAAACTCCATCCCATTTCACTTGTGGAGAAGTTACTGCTCTGGCGAACTAGAGAGACAGAGAGAGAGAGAGAGAAAGCTAAGATCGTCTCAAGTATCCTTAGCTCGAAAGACGGACTGAGCTTTATAGGAGGCCGCCACAAGGGTTTCGCTGTATTAATTCCACAGGTGAACGAGTTCGTGTGTTTGTTACACTACAGTCCAACAGACAATTAAGATGTCTGACGTAGTTTCCTACGTATAGGACCATACTACCAGCACAGCTCTCAAACAACAGTCTGTACTTCATCTAAAATCTAAACTAATAGAGAGAGAGAGAGAACGAGAGAGAACATTTGCACAGGGTTTCGAAATTAGGAAACCACCCTGTTTTTTTTAAAAAAAAAATATGCAGCCCTCACATGACTTTCTCTACCTATTTTCATCCAGCTATTCTTACAAAAGCGTAAACTTCCATTTGTTTCACGCAGATAGGGATAAGCATTAATATAAAATCCTTTATTAAATGTTCCTTGTAGGTGCAAGAGAAATAGTGTATTTCATTAGGTTCTATTTGAAAGACCAGGAGTTAAAAAGGAGACAAGAAAAACTAATGACGACTTCCCAGTTGACAGAACTAAAAGTGTGTAAATTCATCCAGAACGCAGAGGACATCAGAGACAACAAATTGAATATATACATTTTATTTGTCATAAAAAAATATCTCTAAGATGCGTATTTGAATTAAACTTTTACCATTTTTGAGAAAATCGAAAATTTCGAAATCTTCATACAAAGGGTAGGGGTGTGGGATTTTCATAAAAATCTTCGAGTCGTGTACCAAGATAAGAATTTAACCAACTTATTTGTTTTTGAGTTATGTTGTCTATAGACACACATGCACACAGCCTTCTACTAAAAGTCATTTTTGGATGCACTACAACACCTTCTTAATGTGCATTGAACATACGTGCTAGAGAAAGTAAAAAGGGTATAAATACTATGCCTCCCGTTAGCGTTTCTCCAAGCAGCAACAGTATATAGCTTTTTTATACGAAAAGACAAACATGTTCTAATAGTATGGATGTCTCGAAAATTTAAATTTAAATGGCGTGTTATTTATGGGCGCTCTTTAACTACTGTATATCTCAGCGTTCCATTCTAAATTGGGTGTCAAAGACCGCTTAATTTTGCTCAGAGGCCTCTCTATCAGGCTCTTTTACGTGCCGTAAATCTACGACACGGAACCAACGGCTTTACTTCCCTTCCGAAGAAAACCATGCTAAGGATTTTTACACACGAAAAAATCGATCGTCCTGCGCCGGGATTGAAACCGCGACCTTGGGTATATGGTAACCACTATACCACGGAGGGCGGCGAAATTATGGAAACGCTTCCAGCGAAGGTAATATATATATATTTTTATGAAGTTCTGGTGCAAATCCTTTATATGAAGTATAGGTATGGATGGACCCTCAAAATAAATATAAATGGCTTATCGTCAATTATTTTCAACTGATTGGGCTGTGCTAAGATTTATTTGCTAAGCAAGTTTAAATTTATGAGCAAATTAACTGAGTGTATTTATATTATTTTGTGCGTCACTTCCTTGGTTTTAAGAATGGTAGTCTAGCTGTATGCTGTTTTCAATGGCTAGCAATAAAAATCGTTCAGCTCTCCTGGTTTTTTCCTGTTCCATTGGTTTCAACATTTCGCTTTACCGCTGTAATCTTCAGTATTGAACTGTAGCAACAGTAGAACCCTCAGTTTCTATGTTGGTGTAACACGCTTCATTGTTACAAAGACTCGAAAAGCACCGTCTCTAATTGTGATATTATAGCGGGACCTACCTCGTTCCGATATCTCCACACCTAAAAGCCGAAACTTCGCGCATGTTTCGGATGGTTCTGGATTATTATTGCCTCCATTTTCTCTAGCGCTCTCTGGCAGAACGAACACATAAAATTAAAGGCTTTTTCTCGTCCGTTTGCACGTAACACCAGCCGAAGATGTGAAAGGATATTTGGAGAAGACAGGCCGTATCCTGAAAATAACTAACAGTGCTACCATTCTGCTGTCCTCTGGCTAAATCTGACAACACACTGAAAACTGTTTTACCAGAAAAAAAAACTAGGTAAACTTCGTTACTTTCGTAATTACGTAATATTCACAATAGTTTGCTGCGATACCAGTATGGCCAAAATAAAATTAATCACAGGCAGTACCCACACCTGGTAATGTCAATCAAATTAGTGTACAACTGAAGACGGCTTGTTGCGCTATATTTAATGAACTCTAGGTATATTTAAATATTAAATATATTAAATCGTTAGAAAATGCTAACACATAAAGGGGAATAAAGACGATAAAGTTTAAACGGTATTATGTAACTATCAAATAAAATGATATTGCATCTCTATCAATAGTTGGAGGATTAAATATACACTTTAACATCTGGTAAAATGCAAAACGCAGAAAGAGCAGGAATTTCAACCTCACACGTATAATAGTATGAATAGAAAGTTGATTAAAAAAAACTATCATTGAAAAAGTAATTTTACTTTCATATATTTTACATAATTACCTTCTTTTTAAATAAAATTTTTGCAGTAAAAAATCTGAAGATTTTCAAAAGCTACACCCATACTACTTCAGCTGTCAAATAAAGCATTTCTTAATTTCCTCAGAAATGGCATGAGATATTGGCATGACACACATTTTGAATATTTTGAACTTCCTGTAACAGCCAGTGAAATCATCTCCACTCCCAACGAATGCTATATAAGGGGAAACCATAAGAGATACACAGATATTTATTATTGAAGAAGTTTATTTGTTCCATTCACATGACTGTCTCTACATCCCTGTAACAAATTATTGTTAAAAAGCTTAGGCATCTATTTACTTCATGCTAGTCTAATTAGCAGAAATAGTCTTATTACTTGCTTCCTTGTATGTAGAAGCAAAATAAGGAAGTACCGTAAGGTTTAAGTAATAGTCAAAAGCTGGTTGCTATGTGACTGAAGTACCTTTATTTGTATGGGCAGGAGTTGACAAATTCCTGTATGAGAAAAGTATGTTTTTCAAAGCTGAAATCAAAAACAAGGAATATCTAAAAAACGATCAACTGCACGAAAAAATGTATATGGCATAAATTGTGTGTTTTAACGTGCTCTACATTTTTGTGTGGTAAGTTTTTATCTATCTATTACGGTTTAGCAGTTTTGCAAAATTCCGTAAAATTCATCCAGAATAAAGTAGTCTTCAGAGGCTATTCCCAGAAAATTCAAGATATACATTTCTTTTGTCAGGTAAATATTCTTAATATACGATATTTTAATCAAAATCGTTATAGCCATTTTTAAGAACATCAAAATTTTCGAAAACAGTTCCATGTAAAGGGTAGTTGGAAGTGGGGGGATTTTCTTGAAAAGCTTCGTGTCGCATCCATGGAAGATACCAAACTTAAATACCAAGTTTGGTGTTGAACGGTCTTTTCGTTTTTGAGCTATGCTGTCCACAGACACACATGGACCTTTTTCTGAAAATGCTTTTTTTTTATTCAGGGGGACCCAAAACATGTATTTCAGGTGAAATCATGGTATCGGATTTTTGGGTGCAATGCAATACCTTTATACACTATGTACATAGTACATAGTACGTGGAGAAAGTAAGAAATACGAAACCGGATTGTTATTGCTTTTTAAGCAATTTATTCGTTTAAAGGCGTTTAAGCTTTTTGTGGCGAAGCATTCTTTGGTAAGTTCTAAAAACTTTCCAGTTCTTTTTCGAGGTAAGTTTTATTTTAAAATAATTGACTCGTGATGTAAATAGTACACTAGTGTACAAAAGTTAAGCATAATATGGAAGGAAAACAGACAACTGAAAGGGGAAACGATGAACAAGAACCATTAAACGTTATTACAGTGTGCCTCCCCTTAATGATGGTCTCTTTCCCCCCCCCCCCATTTACATTTCCCCCCGTAGGTTTTACTGATTACTGGTTTTATTGTTGCTTTGCAAACATATACACATTGCACAAACATATAACACCCATGCCCAAGGCGGGACTCGAACCCACTATCCCCTGCCCACGAAGCACCAAAGCGAGACGCTTTAGCGAGCGTGGCCATGGGGACCGGCTCTCTGATAGCTAAGCGGGTTCACCTTCTCAGGTCATCAAAACCAGAGCAACAAACCAATTCCAGAGTATCAGACCCAGTGCGTGGTTCATTCGTTATTGTTATCCCATTGTGAACAGAGAATAGTTGCTTCGCAAGATAGCGCCAACATGCCACAAAGACGTCAACTGGGCCTTGTTTTGAAGGGTAGAATCATCGGACGTCTAGAGGCAGGTCAGACAGAAACCACAGTCTCTCGGGCCCTAAATGTGCCACAATCATTTCCAGGCTTTGGTGATGATTCCAAGAAACATGAGGTGTTCATCGGATCCCTGTACGTGGTCGCCCATGTGTCACAACAGGTCCGATATTTGACCATAGCAGTAAGACGACATCGGAGGATGTCCGGAAACAACTATCTTCTAAGCTTGCAGCCGAGTCGTTCGAGTTCGAGTTCGAGGCAAACTGTACACCGGAAGCTCAGGGCACCGGCGTCTATGCTAGACGTCCAGCAGTGTGTGCCCCACTCACTCGAATAAGCATACGGTCTCGTTTACAACGGAGTCAGCAACGTCAACATTGAACCTTGAATGAATGGAGGAACATGCTGTTTACAGATGACTCCAGATTCAATTTAAACAATGATTCTCATCAGTCGCTCAATAATATGGAGAGAACGTGGAACCCGGTTTCATCCCACAACATCGTGGAAACACGCCCATTTGGTGGTGGTGGTGGTGGTGGCATACTCGTGTGGACAGGCATAAGATTCAAATGACGTGCAGATCATTATATTTTCGACAGTGGTAAAGTGGATGCCCAGAGACGAGGTACTGGTACCACATGTGTGACTTTTCAGAGGTGCAGTTGGTCCACACTTCATCTTATAAGACGATAATGCACGTCTGCATAGAGCCCACATGGTGGACGAATATCCAGTGTATGGATTGGCCAATGATGTCCCCGGATATGAACCCAATAGAGCATGCCTGGCATGCATTAGAAAAACAAGTTACAGCCCGCCAGAGGACACTTCCAGGCCTCTGACGTGCTCTCCGTGAGGAATGGGAACTATTGCCTGCAGAGCTCTTGAACCACCTTATAGAGAACATGCCACGGTGCTGCGAGCCCTGTGTAGCCATGAGGGGTCACCACACCCCATATTAACCTCCTGCACCATTATTCATTGTGGAAATGAACGTCAGATTTTGTGCTTGCGTAAAAAGGTGTCCCGAGGACAATATGTCCGTTATTTCTCACTCTATTGCATTCCAGATCCACATTGGTAACAACATATTGCATTATGCTTAACGTTTGTACACTTGTGATATATTGGTAATAATATATTGAATTACGCTTAACTTTTGGACACTAGTGTAGTACTGTTCCGCATTATGATTGACAAAACAAAAGTCCCTGCTCCATTGTCAAATTTGAAACCGGTTTATTAAACATTTATCGGATTAATAAAAAGCAGGTAGCAGAAAGCAGGTTCTCTACAAATTGTAGGTATAATAGAGGTAGATACTCGTACATACAGGCCAGACGAAATGGCTCCGTAGTAACGTGTGACTCGATGCCGTGGGGGAGGGGGGGGGTCAAGGGTTTAATTCACGTCAACACCCACTGACCTTGGGCTTTTCTTGGTCGGTAGGTGAATGCTGGGGATTTTTCTTCCATCATTGCCTTTTCACGTTTCAGGTGTGCTTGTAGATTTCATGGCGTATGGGGGTGCCGGATAAATGGCGCTCGTGTTTGCTCAAAGGAAAGAGTATTCTCCATGAACATTAGAGGGCCTGGAAATATTAGCCTCTTCCGCGCGTCTTTGTGGTCTGTCTACCCTAGGCCTGCAGCCTCCTGGAGGTTTTTTTTTTTTTTTTCATCTCATTCTTACTGCCGCATGACTTGATCTAAATTGAACGCCATTGTGGCAGAAAAAAAAAACTGATATAACAATAATAATAAAAATAGATAATTTATTTGAGTCTTCAAGGCTAGTTACTCAATCAGCAACGCGATTTAAATAATGTAATGCCAGCATTTAACCAACTAAATGCATTTAAAACCATTAATTAATTCTTCTGTGTTACAAAGAACGTTGTGCCATTGTTTAACACCTATCCCATGTTAGTTACGGTAACAAATTACATGCAGTAACAGCACTCTTGGCATTGAAAGCGAAAGCGAATCTTACCTCGTTTTTTATTGTTTTTTTTTTTCTCTGTGAAAACTCCCTTAAATGTCTTTCGCTACCTATATTAAATGCTGATAGCTAGAAGTTTTTTTTTTTTGTTTTTCTACATATAACTTGGTTATAAAAACAGACTGTGCCTCTGTGAAACATGAAAATGCCACAAATTCCTGTATGTTACAGATTGGTGATGTCTGATGTGACATTTGATTCCATTCATTACACTGATTTGAAATAAAAGGTTTTGGATTTCCAAATAAGGGGTTTTCATATACATGTTACTTTTAGTTATGTGTCAATTTTCATTTCACGCATGTCATAACTCATTAATTCTACCCGAAGCAAAACATTAATGCGAATGTATGACAAACATTCAACATAAAACGCACAAATGAACTTATTAAGGCGAATTTTTAAAGTAATTGTCAACACAAAATCTTGCCTCTGCTATAAACTATACCTAACGCATAAGTTCTAACTGTTAATCGGCAATGGGTATCGAAGTTAGTACATTATGCATCAGGTGTTTTAACAGAATATGTTGATAGCAGCTAGTTTTATAGGACCAAAGTAGCCTCTACTCATCTAGCGCATTTTTTTCAAGGCGAGTTGGCAACATTGGGAAGTAACGTTGGTGTAATCTCTAGAGCATTATCGTATCGAGTAGTCGTGCCAGGAATGGGCAAGTGCCGCCACAGCCACGCCGTGCATCGCCAATTGCCTTTGCTTTTAACGTTATACTCAATTTTACGATAGCGTTCTTTTGAAAACATGCGACTGCCATCACCCACGCTCGAGGAGAAACCGAATCTTGCATATCGCTTTTGGCGAACTCTCAAATGGCGGCTGCCTTTCCCGTTAATAAAGAACAGAAAATCGGTTTTCTGCCCCAAATATACTAGCCTAAGCTCTAGCGTTAGCCCATTAGGGGACTTAAACGAGCTAAAGGAAGTGCTTAGTAAAGAGCTAATACTTTTTGGATAAAATGAGACATCTCTCCAAGTTTTATCTATGGTTTCATAACCATTATTCTTTCCACTTCGCAAGACACACGCACCCAAATATACCTTGTGCACTTTTTTTCTTGAAGACAATACAAGGTTTCTTTAAAGGGTAATTCTTTGATATAAAGTGAACATAAAAGATTAATAATAGTATGATGTGTAAAGGCCTATAGAATAGCAAACAGTATTTTAATATTGAATTAACCCGCCTGGGTAGTGTGGTGGTAACGTGTCTGCCTCACATTCGAAAGGTCGTGAGTTCGAATCTTGCTTAGGTTGAGTTATACGATAAGGTCTTTTTCGGGGTTTTCCCTTATCCTTAATAGACGAATGTCGAGTAACTTTAAGCTCCGTGGACTCCGAGATCATTTGAGCATCGTTTTATCAATTTCATTCATCGTCCAATGACCACCTAGGTTAAATGACATTGAATTATTCGTGACCATACGATCAAAACGCAAAACAATTAAGCTATTAAATATGTGCGAAGGCTTTCGCGAGCGAAGGTAATTGATAAACAATAAAATCTTCCGTTTCACACATCTTCCGGGCTGGAAGTCCCTGGTCTCTGGATACAATAAAATTAGTGTTAAAATCCAATGATCATTTTATTTACACATAGACCACGGCCTTCCAGCCCGAAAGATTTTATTGCTTTATCAAAAGTTTCCTTTAAGCTAGTTGGTCATAGCGGACGATGAATTATGCTCAAATGATTTCGGGGTCCATGGAGATAAAGGCTTACCTTAGTGTTCTGTGTTTTAGAAAAGACGGATGGAGGTGTGCTTGCCTTATATTGAAGAGGCCCAGAGTTCGAATTTCGATTAGGGTGAATTACCCGGGACTAAGGGTTTTTTCCGGGTTTTTCCTTTTCCTGCAAAGATGAACGTCGGCTAAATTTAAGCCCATTTGAGCATCATCTCAGCTGTTTATTCACTCATCTCGGATATGACCTAAACGGTTAAGACAAAATAAATGAACAAAACCGCTGTCAATGTTTTCAGAGAAACTAAACGAGAAAGTAAAAGTGTTAAACGTACAAAAATTAAACTAATACCACTCAAATAAGCAGACATATATTTTATATTATTTTAATTTATTCATAATATAAAAAGAGTATGAACAGCTGTCAAACAATTTTAACAATTACACATGTGTGCAGAACATATTTTATACAAATCTGAATTTGATATACTACATGACCTAAATATTTAGTTGAGTCAATCAGTGGCCTGCATGTTTGTTTGGCGTGTCTGCTCAGCTGATATCACCTGTTCACTCAGCGGTGTGTGCAGGAATAACACAGTATTATCGTGCTGCTGCAAAGGTTAACACAGTCGGCATCAAAAGCTGCGATAAAATTGGGTTTTCAGTGAGGCAGAAAGCAACGTTGGTAGTTTTCTCCAAGTAAACACACGTTACACGCATTGACATTTATTCTTAGAATACCAGGTGAATAACAGCATTAGCAATGTTCTTATTAAGTGCTACTACAGTGCTAAGAGAGTACTATACAGTGGTAATAATATGTAACATTGTCCACTTACATTACGCTGTGTCTTCGCCTTCCTCGCTGTCACTGTATTTTCACTCGCATGTAATACAAACGAAGCATTGTCGTGTGATGGTGTGCTGAACACATTTTTCCCTACACTCGAGTTTATATTCAGTACACATTCTCTCAACACTGTCACTTATAGAAGGAGTCACATTCTGCTTGCTCTCTTACGGCGTGTTAAAGGCGAGCCCATATTATCAGTTAAATCGGATATGGTAACCTGAGGACTTCGTGGCTATATTGTTTTGTCATTTCGTCTAGTACACACACTTTCAGAATATTGGCTTCCCGAATTTATGGGAACTGGACTGGGTAAATCTAAATTATGTTCTTCCATAAATCTGATAATTTCGTCTTTTTGCTGGACATGGTGGGAATTTTGATTTTTAGACGGGAATGATAACTAGCATTATATAACACAACATTTAGGAGGAATGTTTTTCAAAAGCGTGTTCTTGAATTAAGCTTCAAAAATTTCAGCATTCATCTCGTGATGAGAATCAGCCAAGGGTTCCGAATATTTTTAGAAGACAAAATAAGCAGCCCTCAATCCAACCATAGCTACCGCCTGCATGCAAGAGCAACTGCCGTCATCCTAACCTTTTCTTACATCCTGAGTAATGGTACCAAGATAATCTAAATAAACTACATGATACCCTTTCTGCCTAAAATAGTTTAGTATACTCAAGTATCGATATCTCCATGCCACAATCCTTGCTGATTCTATAATCACGCGCCTCATATACGTGCGAAAGGAGAATCCTGACTTCATAAACACCAGATTAAGCGAATCCCTTTTGTAAGGAAAATCGCAGCACATGGTTTGAACTTCATGCAGCAATTCTACCACTGTTGGTGATGCCCTTTTTAATTTCTCTACACGTACTAATGTACATAGTGTATAGAGAAGGTATTGTAATGCACACGAAAACTCGATACCAAGATTTCACCGGAACGATTTTTATTAAAATATCATATATAAACAAAATGTACATCTTGAATTTTCTGGGAATAGCCTCTGAAGACTACTTTATTCTGGATGAGTTTTATGGAATTTTGTATAACTGGCAAATCGTAAGGGATAACCAATAACTTAATTAACACACATTTTTTTTTTTTTTTCGTAGAGTGGATTGTTTTTCAGATATTCATTGTTATTGGTTTCAGCTTTAAACACTTATACTTTTTTTCATATGGGAATTTGTCAACTCCTGTCCATACAAACAAAGGAACTCGGATAGCAACCAGCTTTTGACTAATACTTTAGCCTGTGCTACTCCCTTATTTCTCTTCTACTTGCATGGAAGCAAGTAATAAGATTATTTCTGCTAATTTTATCACGAATAGCATGACGTAAAAAGATGCATACGCTGTTTAACAATAATTTGTTGCAGAGGTGTAGAGAAAGTCATGTGAATGGAACACATATGCTTTTTTATAAAATCAATACACCTCTCTATGTCACAAGTGAAAGAAAGCTTCCCAAACTTTGGTTTAAGCCCACTGCATTAGCAGTTTCAATGATAGGTTCCATCCCTATTTTATGGCGCCATGTACTGAAACACATTACGTAATATCTGTTGGGACTGTTTAGTTATTGCTCCTAAGCGGCTTGCTTCCTTTTTCTCCTCCTTCACTTGCTGCTCCACTAGCCTCACTAGAAGTAGAAGCAGCATTACTACTGGCACCACTAGTGTTATCGCCACGAGAAAAACCAGCTCGGTTATTGACACTATTGCTAGCATCTATGTCCCAAGGCCTCCACATATTTAAGAGTACACAGCAAACACCATTTGCACCAATGAAGTTCACAGGAAAACTACATGAGAGAGAAAATAGCGAAGACATTTCTACGCAATGGTGTACTCCATGTGTAATTAAGCTGCCATTTGTTACTTCTACGCATTCATTGTCTGAAGTGACGCGCTCATTGGTGCACTGCAAAACGTCGGTGACTTCCGAGAATAATCAGTGAGGTTTCTATTAACAAGGATAAAGTCAGCAGAACGATAATTCCACTATTTTCTAATCCGTTTCGAGTTGTTAATCAATTTGAATCTAAAGCATGTTTACGTTCTTCAAAATGAAGAACTGCCATATTTTTCAGAATTTCCTCCCGTACGGCGCAAATCCGGATTTTCTGTAAGTCTGGCAACTTTAGGTTTGTATGACCTTGGATGTTCTAATTATAAGCTTTAATCATTTACACCCACATCCATGCCTTCAAACTCTAGGGAGTATAGGAATTATCATAACTAAGCCAAAATTACCATATTCAAATCGGGATTTGATGGCGGCACCTCTGGAGTTGTAGGTTAAGTATGTTATCTCTACGCCGAGAGACTGACCATATATATTTTGTTGCACCTACTGTATTTAGTATAGATCACAAATACATTAAGGGGGAAAGTCAAACTTAAAGCTAATTAAACCTTAACACATCTAGAAATTGGTCCTAGAGTAAATTGCAATTGGTGCTTTGGTGCTTTATACGCTATTAGAACTGAGTTTACACAAAGATATTGGAAATCTCTCATTATCCGGGCCCTAGTTTCAATATTGTCACACATTTTGATTACGTGGAGCATCTTAGATTTTTCTTTCCTTTTCATTCTTGACGTAAATGAGGAATTCTGAGATAGCTTCGCATAATGAGAAGATCACTGCCTGCTCCCTTGATGTCAAGGAAAATCGACAGGCAACCAATGAAACCTTTGTGAACGGCGACAATAATGAATATGAAGTGCATGCAAATATACGTGGTGCAAACAAAGCGAATGAGCTTTCTGAAGAGCCCAGTAAATATCTTGCCCGATACTCTCTCAAAGCTTTTCCCTGCCGCCATAAAAGAGTTTTCTCATCTATTCACATGCCACTTTGAAGTTTCACTACTCCGACTCTCTTTTGCCTCGCTGTATGCAAATCGCACATCCATAAATCTAGAACCCTCACTGCAAAGGAGGAATCTCATTATTAAAACATATTATTGGATTTTTACTCGCATTTCCTTCTTTTTGCGCTCCGAAATTAAGGAGTGAAAAGGGCATTTTTTTTTCCTGAAAAGAGCCCCACGAGCGTAAAAAGAAACTTAAGAGGGGCAGAACGCTTCGGATAATTTCAGTGAATGTTTCGCCGTAATGTAATACTATGTGAACCTCCAGCGAATTTCTTAATAAGATGAAACGTGGAGCCCAGCATGCTCTCACTGACCAATTACATTACTGGAAGCTTGTTACTACACTGTATATTGTTGCAATAAATCATATTACGTAATTCGCTGGGTTGATCAACACACAGAATCCCCTACTGTGCATTCTGATGTATTTAATGGTAACATTTTTTTTTTTTTTTTTTTTTTTTTTGTGTTCTTTGAGGTTTCTACTTTCTTGACTACGTATCTACTTACAGTATATGAAAGAAATGTACTCAGCCCAAAAATTCTATTTCAGCGGATATGCATATTTTGTGATTTCTCGAATCCAAAAAATATTTTTAAATTCTCTAGCACGTGTGTACAATGTACATAGTGAATAGAGAGGGGTTTGTAATCCATCCAATAATGCGATGTCAAGATATCACGGTGTGCGAATCTGTGTGTGTGTGTGTGTGTGTGTGTGTGTGTGTGTGTGTGCACAACAAAACTCAAAAGCGTACTGTACATTAAATACCAAACTAGATATTTCAGTTTAGTATCTCCCAAGGATGCGACAAAAGGTTTTCAAGAAAATCTTCCCAACACCAACTACCCTTTCAATAGAAAATATTTCGAAAATTTTGATTTTCTCAAAAATGGCTCTTACGATTTTGATTAAAATTGTATATGAAAGGTATTTACATCACAAATAATATGAATATCTTGAATTTTCTAGGAATAACCTCCGAATTAATTTCGTTGCATAACTGGTAAACCGTAAGAGATAGATAAAAACTTACCACACAAAAAATGTATATCTCGTTAAAACACATAATTTATTCATACGTTTCTGAGATATTACTTGTTTGGGGTGTCAGCTTTAAAATACTTATACTTTTCTCAAACGGGACCATACAAAGCGAACCGAACCTCAATTGTTTCACATAGCGAAGAACTTTCAAAGGATTTGAATTTCGCTGTAGGCTAATATATTGCGTTGTTTCCTTTCTACTTAAAAGTAAGCAAGTAATAAGCCCAAGTGTGCTAACATCTAATGCTGTAGATAAAAGAATAAACTTTTTTGTAAGAATAGTATATATTTGGAACGGCTCGAGACAGTTATGTGAATGGAACACAAGATATTTTATTAAAAACAAATCTATGTGTGTGTGTGTGTGGGGGGGGGGGAGTGAGAGAGAGAGAGAGAGAGAGAGAGAGAGAGAAAACAAAAAAAGTCGAATAAATACTTCTTGGTATTTAACTCGATTATCTTCTAAGCATACGACACAAAGATTTCGAATAGGGCTCTCAACCTAAACTATCCTTTACAAGCAAAACATTTCAATATTTTAAAATTTACAAAAACTTGATTTCACGTTATTCGAAAGGAATTTTGATAATTTTATATAAAGGGTAGAGATATAATAAAAGGTATATACGAAACTTCCAATAAAAATTGTATCTTTAAAATACACAATTTTATAATATAAATTTTAGGCAACAATATTTGTTATTGCCTTAAATGCTTTGTCATTTCTAAAGCACTATCGTGCAGTTGTTTCTCCCAATGTCATGGTATGAGTATGCATTTAGGCCAATATACGACGACGCGTTATAAAAAAATAAGAAATAAATCTGTGTTCCATTGTCATGAATTGCGCAAGCTTTTCAAACAAAAAAACGTTCCTTTAAAAGATTATCCTCATTTTTACGCCATACTAATCCAGATAAACATTAGCAGAAATTGTCTTCTCATTTGTTTCCTTGTAAGTAGAACGTAAATAAGGGAATGCATTAGCTTAAAGCAATAGTCACATCTTTTAAATGTTCATCGCTAGGTGAATCAATTAATATTCCGTTCTCTTTTGCATTTCCGGGAATAAAACAAAAATAAAGCGAAAATTGATTCCCGCTTGATAAAAGTTTGAGTAGTTTAAAACTGAAACCAATAACAAGCAATCTTGGAAACGGTTAATTCTAATAAATCAAGTATATGACAAACAATGCGTTTTAACGAGCTCTATACTTTTTGTTCCGTAAGTTTTTGTCTAACCTCTTACGATCTACCAGTTATACAAAAATCATCCAAAATCAAAAGATATTCAGAGGCTTACTAATTTACTTACTTCATGACGTTACAGCCCTTACTTGCCTCACTAAGGAGCCCATTGTTTCCTATCTCTCATTCTCATCCTACATCCTGTGATATCCAGCTCCTTCAAATCCTCCTCTATAATCCCTATCCATTTCTTTCTCACGCCTTCTTCCATCTGGTTTCCCTTCTATATTCTTTGCAATATGAAGCGCTCCTCAGATGCTATTCCCAGAAAAATCAAGATATACATTTCCCTTGTAATCAAAACATCTTAAACATGTGATATTTTAATCAAAATCGTTTACAGCCATTTTTGAGAAGATCAACATGTTCGAAAGATGTTCCATGTAAACAGAAGTTAGGATGGAGGCACTTTATATTCCTGAACATCTTCGTGTCGCATCATTGGTAGACCCTGAACTTAAATACCAAGTTTGGTATTTAACGGACTTTTCGTATTCAACTATGCTGCACACACACACACACACACACACACACACACACACACACACACACACACGTTTGTAAAAGTGATTTTATTCAGATCTCAAAATATGTATTTCTTGGTATCGAAATTTTGGGTGGAACAGAGTACATAGATGCTAAAGAAAGTAAAAATGGTAATGGCATAATAACGTCTTCACCCCTGCAAAGAAAAGTGTAATTAACTTAATTCATCAAACATATATATAGATTATCAAATGGAAAAATAAAACATTTGCAACAATATATTGCAGAAGAAATAAATATAAAAATCTGAAGTGTTCCATTCATGTGACTTTCTCTACATCTCTGCAACCAATTATTGTTGAAAGCTTATGCTTCTACTTGCTCCATGCTAATCCAGAAAAGAAGAAAAAAAAAAAGAAAAATCTGAAGTGTTCCATTCAAATGACTTTCTTTAAATCTCTGCAAGAAATTATTGTTAAAAAGCCTAGGCTTCTATTTTGTTCATGCTAATTGAGAAAACATTAGCAGAAATATTCTTATTACTTGCTACCTTAAGTAGAAGCGAAATAAGCGGGTAGCATAGGTTAAAGTCATAGTCAAAAGCTGGTTGCTTTGTGACTGAAGTTCCTTTATTTGTATGGACAGGAGTTGACAGATTCCTGTATGAGAAAAGTATGTTTTTGGAGCTGAAACAAAAAACACGGAATATCTTAAAAATGATCAGCTCCACGAAAACAATTTATATAACATAGATTGTGTTCTAATGTGCTCTACATTTTTT
This sequence comes from Hymenopus coronatus, assembly GCA_030762935.1. Lineage (NCBI taxonomy): Eukaryota > Metazoa > Arthropoda > Insecta > Mantodea > Hymenopodidae > Hymenopus > Hymenopus coronatus. Next base: position 114,405,709 of record CM060895.1, read on the forward strand.
GTGTGGTACGTTTTTGTCCATCTCTTACGGTTTTAGCAGTTATGCAAAAATCCGTAAAATTCATCTAGAATAAGGTAGTCCCCAGAGGATATTCCCAGAAAATTCAAGATATACATTTTATTTGTCAAGTAAATATCTTAAATGTACGAGATTTTAATCAAAATCCTTAGAACCATTTTTAAGAAAATCAAAATTTTCGAATTTTTTCCATGTAAAGCGTAGTTTGGAGTGGGGGGATTTTATTGAAAATCTTCGTGTCGCACCCTTGGAAGATACCAAACTTAAATACCAAATTTGGTTTTTAACGGTGTTTTCATTTCTGAGCTATGCTGCCCACAGACACAGACACACACACACACACACACACACACACACACACACACATTACACACACGGACATGCTTCTAAAAATGTTTATTTTGGATTCAGGGGTTCTCAAAACATATATTTCCGGTGAAATTCGGTATCGAATTTTTTGGTGCAATATAATACCTTCTCTATACACTATGTACATAGTACGAATAGAGAAAGTAATAAGCAGAAATAGGCTTATTACTTGCTTCCTTGTAAGTACAAGCGAGATAAGGGAGTACCATAGGTTGAAGAGATAGTCAAGAGCTGGTTGCTATGTGACTGAAGTTCCTTTGTTTATATGGACACGAGTTGACAAATTCCAGTATGAGAAAATTTTGTTTTTTAAAGCTGAAACAAAAAACCAGGAATATTTAAAAAACGATCAACTCCACGAACAAAATGTATTCAACATAAATTGTGTGTTTTAACGTGCTCTACATTTTATGTGTGGTAAGTTTTTATTCATCTCTTACGGTTTAGCAGTAATGCACATTCGGCAAAATTCATCCAGAACAAAGTTCTTCAGAAGCTATTCTCAGATAATTCAAGATATACATTTTATACACAGTGCAAATAGCTTTAATATACGTGATTTTAATCAAAATCGTTAGCCATTTTTAAGAAAATAAACATTTTCGAAAATTTTTCTACATAAAGGGCAGTTTGTGGTGTGGGCATTTTCTTGAACATCTTCATGTCGCATCCTTGGAAGATACTATACCTAAATACCAAGTTTGGTTTTTAATGGTCTTTTCGTTTTTGAGCTATGTTGTCCACAGTCAACACACACACACGGACCTGTATCTAAAAATACATTTTACTTTCTCTACACGTACTACGTACATAGTGTATAGAGAAGATATTGTAATACACCCAAAAATTCATACCGAGATTTTACCGGAAATACATGTTTTAGGATCCCCCTTAATCCAAAAGCACTTTTAGAAAAATGTCCGTGTGTTTGTGTGAGTGTGTGTGTGTGTGTGTGTGTCTGTGTGTGTTCCAAGGATGCGACACGAAGATTTTGAACCAAATCCCCCCACTATAGCTACCCTTTACATAGAACTTTTTTCGAAAATTTTGATTTTCTCAAAAATGGCTGTAACGATTTTGATTAATATATCGTATATTAAAGATATTTACCTGATAAATAAAATGTATATCTTGAATTTTCTGGGAAGACTACTTTATTCTGGATGAATTTTACGCAATTTTGTATATCTGCTAAACCATAGGAGAAAGACAAAACCGTACATAAAAACACACATTTTATGTTATATACATTGTTTTCATCGAGTTGATCGTTTTTTAGGTATTCCTTGTTTTTGGTTTCAGCTTTGAAAAACTTATACTTTTCTCATACAGGAATTTGTCAACTCCTGTCCATACAAACAAAGGAACTTCAGTCACATAGCAACCAGCTTTTGACTATCACTTTAACCTATGGTACTCCCTTATTTCACTTCTACTTACAAGGAAGCAAGTAATAAAACTATTTCTGCTAATGTTTTTCTCAATTAGCATGAAATAAATAAAAGCATTAGCTTTTTAACAATATTTGTTGCAGAGATGTAGAGAAAGTCATGTGAATGGAACATCATAATTTTTTTTTCAATTCAGTGGATCCCAAAGCATGTATTTCCGGAGAAATCTCGGTATGGAATTTTTGGGTGGAATACAAGACTTCCTCTATACACTATGTATATAGTACGTGTAGAGAAAGTAAAAAATAAATATAAGCCAAGGTGTGTAGTGAAAGTGACTTCAATATAATACATCAGATATATCTATTTTTGGGTCTTTTGTACTAACTTAATTTATTTTATGTAGAATGGAAAACTATACTTCTGTTACTATTTGTAATTAATGTTTGAGGTGTTAATATCAACATATGTTATTATGTATTAGCTTCGGATCTGCAACTTCATTGGGAGGAAGCATAATTTAAAATAAGCTCATTTGCTTAAGAACGGTGTTTCAACAGTATGTCTTGTCTTGATTTGATAATAACGTATCATCATTTACTACAAACATAAAAACTGCATTACTAAAATACAAAGACGTACTTATGTTACTATTATTCACTTTGACCATTTACTCTACCATGTGTCTTCCAGTAGCGAGAGCAAATACCTACCTCCTGCGATACGCCCAAAAATTCAATATTAAGGTTTCGAGGAAATATATTTTTGAGACAAATGAAGCATTTTTTTAGAAAAACTTAGGTGAGTGTGTGTGTATGTGTTCGCGCGCGCGCGTCTGTGTACAGCACAGCTCAAAAACGAAGCACTAAATAAATATAAAACTTACTTAAAATCTGTACCTTCCAAAGATGGGACAAATATTTGCAGGAAAATTCCCCATCCCACACTACCCTTTAGATGGTATATTTTTCGTTTTTATTTTCAAAAATGTCCAATGATTTTAAAAATCAGATGTGTTCCATTCACTTGAGCTACTCTACCTGATCTACAAACAATTCTTACAAAAAACTATTTTTTTATTAACATTTATTTTTTGTCGCTTTGACTCCTAAGTGCCTTATCGCGACTGAAACATTGTGATAATTATTACAGGACGGTTAAAAAGATACATTGGAATATAATACAAATTGTGTTAATGAACATTATGTTGGCAAACAGATAACAATGAATACAAAATGACACCTTATGAAGTTAATATAGAGTAATGTTAAACTGTACAGATATATTTAATTGTAATGATCTATAATGTATTTCTTATATTTTTGTGGATGAAAGTAAATAAAAGCTGTGTTAATGTTTATTACAATTTTAGATTAAGCTTTAGATATTGATAGCTTTTAAGAACATAACATTTTTATACGTGGTTTCATTATTTAGTACTTTTATATCACCAGTGATTTTGTACTTTTTCCTCTAGCGATTATAACGGCGGCAAACAAAGGCACTATCAGTGGAGTATTGCAAGTTGTACACTGAGGTTGGGCATCTCTGGTGATCCAGTAGGCATGAATCATTGTTGTGTGGCCAATTCTCAGACGAGTGATAAAAGGTTTGATGTTTCCTATTTAGGTTTTTAAAACAGCAAACAGCAGTGGAGGATCCTCTAACTGAGGGTAGTTTAGTTCCTTGATGTTGAAACCATCGAATTTTCCAAACATTGATGATGTTAGTACGGGTGTAAATGGAGAAGACTCAATGCTGCACTGGAATGTCAGTGTTGCAATCAGGTTTCCGAAGAGCAGTTCTGGCTGCCTCGTCTGCTTTCTCGTTGCGTATAGTTCACAGGAAAATGTTGAGAAACAGTCAGGAAGTTTTACCGTCTAAACTTCATTTGGTAGGATTATTGCACATCCTACCCCATGAGCTGATTTTGCACAATCTGTAAATATTTTGTCATAATCAGAGTGTGAACTCGACACTTCTTTAAAGAGTTGCTGATAAATAATTGCAGATGTTTGTACTTTTCTGTAGGGTTCCATTTCTAGGTTAAGTTTTGGTTTTTTAAGCCTCCAGGGAGAAACATCGTGAAGTCCGGTTGTTGTTATCTTCGGCTGGTTTGTTGTTTCTTTAAGTAGTAATTAATTCGATCGTAGTATGCTAATGATTTGAATGGATGTGGGGTTTATCTCTTTTGGATGTTTTGGGAAATACATAGTTATAAGCATTTGAGAAGCTTAATCCAGCTATTTTCATTGCATACTTTAAACTTAAGTATTATCGACGTAATTCAAGGGGAGATTCATCTTATTCCATATGTAAACTATCGATTGGACTAGTATGGTAGACTCCCAGAACAATCCTTAAAGTCACGGATTGTACACGGTTCAGATCTTTAAGTAGCGAGGGGCAGGCTGAATTATACACTATTGGAGCGTAGTCTAGCTTGGATTTTATTAAGGCTTTATATGTCGTGTGAAGGACTTTTATGTCGGTTCCCCAGTTACTAGCGCAGAGAATTCTTAATATATTTGACCTGTTTTGCAATATGTTGCCAGTAAATTTATATGTGAAGACCAAGTTAAATCTTTCGTCAAATTTTAGACCTAGTATTCTCACAGAACTGACAACTTAAACCGTTTTGCTATTTATAAATAATTTGGATTTATTTCCATTGCTCTTGAAAAAAGGATACATTAAGTTTTATGCTCAGAGAATTTGAACCTTATTTCACTGGACCAGTCTTCAATTGAGTGCAATGATTTCTGTAAAATTTCTTGAGTTGTGGATGAGCTTCTTCCTGTACAAAAATTAAAAACGTCATTTGCAAAGAGACATGCTTTAGCTGGTGGTAAAACATAATTCACTATTTTATTCATTGCAACAATGAACAGTGTTACACTCAAGATTGAGCCTTGAGGAACGTTATTATTTATTAATACGCCCCGAGATAGACTGCCATTCACTCTGACTCGGATCTGTCTCCTTTGAAGGAAATTAGAGATGAAGCTTAGCATGTGTTCGTTTATATTTATAGATATAAATATACTTTTAAGATGTAGTTTTTGTTATGCGTGTCATAGGCCTTTTCTATAACTAAAGTGAGACACATAAGGTGCTGGAATTATTAAATATCTCTTTGATTTCAGTTTCAAGAACGATTAAATTATCAATCGTAGAGTGAAACTGGCGTAAATCACTTTGAGATTGGCTAAAAAAGTGGTTCTTCTCCAGCATCCATCGTAAACATCTATCTATTACTTTTTCCATGACTTTGCACATACTAGATGTTAGTGCAATGGGCCTATAGTTTACTGGATGTAGAATATCCTTATTTGGTTTAAGAATAGGCATTACTATTGAGTGCTGTCATGATGAAGTAAATACATCATTGGCCCAAATATGATTGAATAGTTTCGTGAGATATTCTACATCAACTTGAGGTAATTGCTTTAGAAATTCAAAAGGGATATTATCTGGGCCAGGTCTCGTACTTTTAAAACCAAACAGAGCATTCTGTACTTCTTCAATACTGATTGAATCATTGTAAGCGTAGCTAGTATATGTACTCATATTATCAATTTGTATTGGGTTTAATGGTGTATCATTCCGGTGTGGGTCCGATACTTTTGAAAAAAAAAAATCGCAAAGGTGTTAGGTATTTTTTTCGGAATCAGTTTTGATATTGCGATCATCAGGATTACGAACAGCTGTTATCTGAGCACCATAGTTCCCTCTTTTATCTTCTTTATTTTGTTCCATAAAATTGGCTGGGGTGTCTTGTCAGTTAATGTACAGAAGAAGGTCAGCCACGTTTCTTTCTTCCTTTTTTAACGAGCCTATGTGCATTTTCACGATAATTTAGGAATGCCTGCTTATTGCTTAAATTAGGGTGCCGTCTGAAGCGATTAAAAGCACGATTTTTGTTTGCTTTACCTTCCCTGCACTTTTCATTCCACCACGGAACAGGGCGTTTTCCAAGAGTAATACATTTTTGTGGAATACTTAATGTTGCAGATCTAATAATATAGTCGGTGAATTCTTTTAGAATTGCACCAATATTATTCTTCTAAAATCAAATTGCAGGTATTAGTCTTTGGACATTTTCACTAGATAGCTTTCTAAATTTTAACCAAACAGATTCTTTTAAGTTGCGTTTGATTGTGGTAAATAACTGAGAAGATGTATTAAATATATTATGGATGATAATGGGAAGAAGTCTTGTCTTGAACAAATTTAGTTACTTCCCAGTTGAAAAAATGGCATATATGAGGTGCGCAGAAAGTTAAATCAATGTTAGTGTACGAATTATTGACTAAATCATAGTGTGTGGGTTCTCCATTGCTGAGTAACACTAAGTTTGCTGTATCTAATAGTTTTTCAATTATTCTGCCGCGTCGATTAGTATACGTATTTTGAACCCCATAAAGTGTTGGGACTATTAAAGTCACCTACAACAATGTATGGTTTGGGTAGTTACTCCAATAAATTATGTAGTGTCATTAGTTCTATTTCATTGTTGTTTGGAAGGTAAATGTTGCATATTGTTATAGTTACTGCTAGATTTACTGTAACTCCTACAGCTTCTAGAGAAGTGGAATACTGTCTTTAATAAAGGTGACAACGCCACCACTAGCACGTAAAGCGCCTATGCGTTTCTTGTAATATGAGGAGTATGTTTTCATTCAAGCTACGTAATTTTGCTTAAAATTGGTTTCTTGAAGTCAGTTAATGTTGGGACTATTTTTGTTTAAAATAAGTTGAAGATATTCATATTGTTTCCAGAAACCATTAAGGTGCCATTGTTGATATTTTGCTTAAGTTTCTTTATTAGTATAGTGCACCTGTTTTTGATGCCATGATCTGTGAAACAAGGAGAGAGCTTTTTTATTGTGTTTACTAGCCCCTCAAGATTACTGGTATAGCTGAGGGCCAAAGATTGTACGTCTGAAATTCCAACAGAAGTTTTAAGAAAGCTAAGTAGTTGCAGGTATGTTATAGCACAATCGTCTGGGTTTGCCTCCATTAATTTCCGCACCGGTGACATTGCTTCGTTGATTCTTGTTTTCTTAGTATCTGTTTCTGGTTTTTCTTTGTGTGTTTAATGACTCTGTTGTTATTTGTTTCATAGTTATCAGGCGTGTCTTCCTGAGAACTCCTCTTCTATTTGCGTTATAGATGTACTACTTGTGGAGTGAATACGTTTTAGGGGAGTGAGTGAGGTCTGTTTTCAGCGTTTTCGTTCGATGTATGCTTGTGTAATGATTCAGCGGTAAAGGAATCCCGGATGTTTAGCATGATAGGAGGATTCCGGGTCTAAATGTTGCTTGGTTCCATCTTTAACACCTGTTTGTGTTTTGTTTTTTGTTCAGGTTAGGAAAATTAACATCACACAAATCTAACTCGGCAACTGTTGCCACATTTTCGTTGCTATCCTGAATTGTTGCGTTTGGAAGGTGCCCTTCCTGTTTACATGTAAATCAAATTAAATTACCTGATGAAAAATAGATCCTTTATACTTAATCTGCATCCTTTCAGGGAGCTTTTCTAGGTCATTAGGATTGACATACATTTGTCTCCTAAAACTTGGGATGTGTGCAAAACCTGGTTCGTTCATTCCTGCACGAATATGAACTATAGATGAAGTGGGCTTAACTCCTAGTACTGCGAGTTGCTGTACTATTAGCTGATTAGGAATTGTTGGACAAACATTTGAAAAAATAACCCTTTGCGTTTTTGTGACGAGGGCTCTAATACTTACTAACACATTCTTTATGTTTACTTTAGGATGATTATGTATAAAGTCTTGTACCATTGTCTTATTGGCCAATAAGAACAATGCGTATTCTTGCATTTGAAATGCGTGAAACAAATCTAATGCAGCTTGGATCGATTGGTTTACCTATGGCTAAAACATATTCTTTTTAACGTGATTTCACTATGAGAATCTATAACAATGGCCTGATCTTTAGATGGTCTCATTTGTGTTACCGAAGCATAACTTGGCGCATAATTGCCTTTAGGTTCTGAGTTCATTTTAGCTGAAACTGTAGAAGCTACATCGTTGTCTTTTGTCGGTGAAATTTTAGAACTTGGGCTCTTGTTGCAGCTTTCCATACAGAGATAATGCCGCGTAACCTCTGGGAGGTTATTAACCTCTTTTAAACTTAATTTTGCACTTTTAGCTCTAGTTTAACTTAACTAATTTAAAACTAAAGAGTTTACTATTATAGTGCACACACATTAACAGGCAACAAAGTCTGAAAACACTCACAGTTGATATACTTATGGAGCGGCAATTACTCGTAAAACATTACCCAATGCGTTTTTCTTTTGTTATCACAAAAGGCTATTCTTTTATTCATATCATGCTAATCGAGATAAACATTAGCGGAAACTGCATTATTACTAAGTTCTTGTAAGTAAAAGAGAAATGGAGAATACACTAGGCTAAAGCGATAGGCATATCTTTTGAAAGCAGATCGCTGTGTGATGCAATTGAAATTCGATTCTGTTTGTATTTTAGGAGTGAAAAAAAAGAGATATGAAACGAATGACAACCCGTTTGAGAAAAGTTGAAGTATTTTAAAATTAAAAGCAATAAGGTATATCTCGAAAATGATTAATTCTACAATTAAAAAAAAAAAAAAAAAACTGTAGGTATATGACAAAATGGTGTGGTTTAACGAGACCTAGTTTTATGTAGTTTTTGCCTATCTCTTACGGTTTACCAGTTATACAAAAATCCTCCACAATAGAGAGACCTTCAGAGGCTATTCCTAAGAATTTCAAGATATACATTTTATGTTTCATGAAAATATCTTAAGCATGTGTTATTTTAATCAAAATCGTTGGAACCATTTTTTAGAAAATCAAAATGTAAGGATTATTTGGAATGGGGGGGGGCGGATTTTCTTAGAATTTTCGTGTCGGATCCTTGAATGCTAAAATAAAATGAAAATTAATTATATCCGTAAAATAGTGTGCCCAAACAAGCAAACAAACACACACAGCGACCTTATTCTAAAAATGCTTTTATATATACAGGATGGCCCATATAAAGTGTTACAGGTGAATATCTCTTAAATGAACAGAAAAAAAAATGCCAAGAATTCCAAATCTTATAGAGGTTAGGGGCCTTCCAAATTGTGATATGGAAAATATTTTCTTGGGACGACCTTATGGAGCCCACTGGACCCAACTTCAGAATTTTAAATGAAGCAATTTTTCTGTGTATTCTGGTTCCCCACAGTAAACTATGCAAATTTTATTAAAACTTTTTTTTTTTTTTTTTTTGCTAAAATGAATTATTGAGCTGTTATAGGATGTTTTCTTTCACATCTCTTTCATGAGCTCGGAGAGAAAATAAAGTATCAAATGAAAAAACATGAGTATGTGGTTTTAAAACCTCCTGAACTCCTAAAATATAACATCCTACATACCATGTTGATTATCGACTGTGGCACTTCAAAATTATAGCCTCCAAAGACTTACTGGAGTATTAAGAAAGCAAACCACGGTCCGATGGCATATAAACAAGATCTACATCATACAGCATATTGTGGTGAGCTTCTGGAAGATCAAAAATGTCCATTTACAGCCAGATTGGAGCCTCCAGCAAAGCTGTTTTATGATATTCGTAATAATAGAGGAAAACCGGCTAATATTCACGCAAATATTGTGGATATTAGGCATCTTATCTCCTTAACCACCCACTACTGTCGGGCCTTTCAGGGTGCATTTATAAGTGCAGGTTGCAGATGGTGTGAACTTCCAACTCCTCGATTTGTGGCAATAGCACTGTCTCTATACTGCCTTATTCCAACGGTTTCCTTTTTTCCCTGTTCTTCCACACTGTGAATTGTCTCGAGCCGAGCCGAACCGACATGGACTGGGCAGAGAATCTTTGCACTTCGATTTGCAAGCGTGCCCTGCGAGCGAAGCCGCCGACTTGATCCGAGATGTTAATGTGACATACAAATGGAAGGGGCGGAAATGAAGCCCACAGATTACGTTCATATATAGAGGCCATTCGCATTCTACAAATGAAAATAAAATTCTCTAGAGATGATACATGTACCTAGTAAATAAAAACATAAGTTATTACACATCCAATACCAAGAGACTTCTTATTTTAAGAAGATCGCGGGAGGGTCTTTAAATGAGACAACCCAAAATCGTCAGAAATTAAATGAAAGTAGAATAAATGGAAAATAAGATAAATGTAGGGAAAACTGGGCATTTAATTGGAAAAATATAAAAGCAGAGAGAATACCAGACGTAGAGGAATCCGATTCAAAGGACGATCTTGGAAAACATAGCTGCAAGAGCCTGAGCGGAACATCCTTAGGTATAAATCCATTGCCAGGACCATGTTAGTGCCGTCGGAGTGTCGGAATTTCGTCCTCCAGGAGTTCCATCTAATGATAAAGGTCTGTCGCTTTTAACCATACTTAAAAACTATCCGCGTTTGAAACCGCGATCTGGAGATCAGAAGGCCAACGCTAAACCAAATGAATCAACTATACCGACATCAAGCATTACGAGATTAAGTTTTCTAAAAATATACCAAAATTTAGAGTTATTTCGAAATGCATGCATTGTGAATCGTATCAGTGCTGTTGTATTTGCGCCACAAAATAATTACAACTGAATTAAACGTTAATTAAAACAGGCTTTCTTAGGGCTTTCAAAGAACACTACAAAATAAAATTAAAAAACACACACACATTTATCATTTTACACGTTGGGGCTAGAAAATACTAAATTTGCCTATCTTGTACTTTGAAAAGTTTACTGCAGAAATGTTACAAGTAAACAAGTGTATCTAATGTCTTTGATATTGAATCTATAACAGTTAATTTGGTGCGACATTGTGAAGATATAATTGTTGGTATATTGAAATGATATCACGTGAACTAAAGCAAAAATTTAGTTTTAAGATTTCTCAGTCATGAGATATTTAGATATACTCCTGACAATTAAATGCTTTTGCTGGTTTGTAACTACATTATCTAACCGGATCTAATATTTCTCTTTTTGATGGTATTTCAGAATTACCACTTCTAATTTCGGGAGACTTTTATTTACCGTATTTTACTTTTATGCGAGGAGATAAAAAATGTCAGCATTTCATCGCGTCTAAGGTAAGCGGGTAGTAATCCCCGGCAGCAGCATAATTTATATTTACTCTCGTGGAAAATAATTTATTTGATCTGCTACGGTACAACTCCCTCTACAAATCTTTAGTTACGCGGAATAAAACTAAAACTCATCTCGCGATTGCTCGGACTTTCTAACACGTCTCTTCCGCTACCGCTCCTGGCACGTCCGTTCTCGTCTGTTATCGCGTTTCTATTGCTGGCTTCTTCCTTTTGCCGCTATTTTTATTATATTATTGTTCATTTGTCTGGTTAGGTAGTAGTTTTAACCTACATAATGCTTCGTTTGTTCTCGAACAACTACCTCTCTTTTTTAAAAACATTTAAGGTCGCTTTTACATATTGGTCTTATCAAGATCTTTCGTTTTTGTCTCAATTTTCACCTTAACTTCCAGTCTATTTTCTCTTTTAAATTCTGTTCGATTCTGAACCATAACTTACGCTTTCCTGCTATTTTCAATTATATCCAATATTACATAAGTTTTCTTTTCTATTCGAGTATTGCAGGTAATTTTGCCTTAAGGCTTCTTGATGCAATAATTTATTGAGCTGCCACATCTGCCTTTTCATTTCCGGTAATGCCTTTATGTGATGGAAGCCATACCAATGAAATTTGGTAGACGTTATTGTAGTGATAATATAATCGTTCTTGTATACTTTGAGCAACAGCACAAGTGTTGATATGGAGTCAGAGAAGACACAAGTGGTAGATTTTTGTGACTTTCTGTACATATTTCAATTGCTTTGAGGACGGCCAAGGCTTCATATGAAAAGATGGAGAAGTAACCTAGTAAACGATAAGAGTTGGTTTCTGAAGGCGAGGAGGTGACTATGGCGCATCCAGATTTTGAGTCTCGCCGACTGGCTTTACATGGTCCCGTTTGAGAAAAGTTCAGTAGTTTAAAATTGAAACCAATAACAATGAATATCTCGAAACCGGTGAACTCTACAAGACAAAGTTATATGACATAAATTGTGTTTTAACGAGATCTACATTTTTTGTGTGGTACCTACATTTAAGTCTATCTCTTATGGTTTAACCATAATGCAATTCTGCAAAACTCAATTATAATAAAGAGTTCTTCAGAGGCTATTCTCAGAAAATTCAAAATATATATTTTATTTATTATGTGAATATCCTTAATATCCGGTATTTTAATCAACATCGTTAAAACCGTTTTGTGAAAATCAAAATTTTCGAAAAAAATGTTCATGTAAACGATAGTTGAGGATGGGGGGAGGCTTTACTTCAAAATCTTCGTGACGCATCCTTGGAAGATACTGAACTTAAATACCAAGTTTGGTATTTAACTAATTTTTCGTTTTTGAGCAATGCTACCCACAGACACACGCGCGGACCTTTTGCTAAAAATTCGTTTTCGAACTCAGGGGACCTAGAACATATTTCCGGTGAAATTTCGGTATCTTATTTTCGGGTGGAGTGCAATACCTTATTCGTCCACTATGTTCATTGTGCATACGGGCTAGAAGATTTAAAAAGATAAAAATATAGTTAACAATGAGATATTTTAATATTAAAAAAATATGAGCTTTATATACTCCTACACCATTGTACTGATTTCGACCAAACATGGCACAGAAGAAGAAACTACTCACTAGTTTAGAATTTGAAATTCCCTACCATTTCATAGTTTTTATTATTTAATTTCATGTAATAGCTACAATTATCGCAAGGCGATCTACATCTTTGTCAACGTATATCGATATAACTCGAACATTGCCAATATAAGAAGAAATAAATGTTTATATGTTCCATTTGCATGACTTTCTCTACATATCTGTAACAAATTATTGATAAAAAACTTATTCTTCTCATTACTTCGTGTTAATCGAGAGAGAGAAAAAAATAGCAAATCTTATTAGTTGCTTCCATGAAAGTAGAAGGGAAATAAGGGAGTACTATAGGCTAAAGCGATAATCAAATATTTTAAAAGCTGGTTGCTATGTGATTGAAGTTCCTTTCTTTGTATGACCAAGGGTTAGCAAGTTGGCGTATGACATAAGTCTAATATTTTAAAAATTAACGCAATAACAAGAAATATCTCAAAAGCGGTCAATTCTTGGGGAAAACTGTATATAACATAAATTGTGTGCTTTAACTAGCTCTACAGACTATTTCCAGAAAATTCAAGATATAAATTTCATTTGTCATGTAAATATCTTTATTATACAATATTTTAACTAAAATTGTTACAGTCATTTTTAAGAAAATCAAAATTTTCGAAAGTTTTTCCATGTAAAGAGTAGTAGTGTCGCATCTTTGGAAGATGCTAAATTTAAACACTAAGTTTAGTACTTGACGTACTTTTCGTTTTCTAGCTATGCTACACATACACACACGCGCGCGCACCGACATTTTTCTAATTTGGGGGGGGGGGGGAATTCAGGGGACATAAAACATATTTTTGGTTAAATTACAGTATCGAATTTTTAGGTGTAATACAATACCTTCTCTATACACTATGTAGATACATAGAAAAAACGATGTTACATTCACATGAGATGTTTATTAGTAGTTATGCAAACTATTCTTATGAAGCCCTGTTTGTCTATCAGCCTCTTTTTAATCGAAATACAGTTTTGCAAAACTAGCTAAAATATGCATTTCGTTATAGATACAAAATAAATAGTGATCGTCAAATGCTTAAGAACTAGATGCTATAAGCTGGCTTTAAAATTCCAAACTCCTTCCATGCAATTGCAAGAAACAACTGAATGTCAGCTGGTCAGAATGGTAAAGGTATTGATCAATAACATTAATAACAGGTATGCGAAACGGATTATGCTACAAAAACTGATATTTAGGATAAGTTGTGTTTGTAAGATATCTACATGTTTTTTTGTTATACTTTTTCGTCTATCACTTAGCGTTTAGCAGTTATGCAAGATTATATATACCTTTCCAAATGAAATGTATTTCCAGTGAAATGTCGGTTTCGCATTTTTGGATGGATTTCGATATCTTTTTCAGCTAGTACGTACTGGCAGAGAAAGCAACATGCATTAATAGCATTTTATAGATATGTCGGCGTTTACATCTTATGTCATAACTCAATTTTGAGAAAATAAAATCATGCTTACTTTGTTGCGGTAGGGAATACTTCCTAAAAATCGGTAAGCAAGAAATGTTGTACTCGCACTTCAGTGCTCTGAAGTGTACATTGGTTAGAGGAAGACAATTCTGGAGATTGCCCATAGCAGCAATGACTCAAAAACAGCCTTATGCTTTAATATTAACCTGAGCGGTAATGTTTGTTAAAACCTTTTTATTCGGGAATCCTTTAAGTCGCTTGTTTATACTGTTTAGTGTGCTAGTGTACCTGCAGAAGCAAATGCAGCATCTATTCCCGCTTGGTAAGTGCCTCTGGAAGTATGCGTTAGTTGAAACCATTCCAGCTACTCACGCCTTTGGCAAAGCATCGTTCTGTTGTAACATCTAAAGCTCCATTCTCTTCCACATCCTTGAGTTTAGAGTAGCAATTTTGTCGACCTTAGGTGGAATTTAACTGTGAAACGGGATGGATGCCATTCTTGTTGGATCTGCAGAACAGCATTGCTCTTTTCACTGCTACACGCAACTAGCGACCGTGAGGTGGGTATTTGGTCTCGACGACCTAGTTCACATTATGCTGAGAACTTTCCGCGGGACTGCATAGTACAAACTCATATTTTTTGCGGATATATGCATTATGCACGCGCTTTTCTTCCGTGCTCGGCCTCCGTCTTCATTCGGGAGGTTTCGTTCCATTTCGGATGCAGAGCAGAGCGAGAACATTGCGACATATACGCTATACTTGAACATAAGCTTCCATGCTTACGGTTTCATTCCGTCTATAAACCTAGAGTTCATGCATGTACACGTGCGCTCTGTGTCATTTAAAAATTCAGCTAGTTTGCGATAAATTAGACAACCTATTCACAATAAGCGAGCGAGCTCATCCCCCCTCCCCCGGCCAAGTCTTCCCGGTAAAACTAGTGCCCAAGAAAAGGTGCGCGCGTATGATTTTGTTGAGGACTATATTAATTCTGCTGAATGTTGACATAGCTCCTATTGATTTTCTGTGATCGCAAAGCGGAATAAACAGACCTGTTATACGTAATGCACGAACTGAAGTGAGTTTGAAATTTTGAGACATAAACCTTTTGGTTTCTATTTATTTTTATGAGAGAAGTGATAAGATCAGGAAAAACTTAAGATTTTTTAAGATGTCTGAGAATATACAATATAGAACCAACTGGAAGGAATACGTGTATAGAATGGAAGATTACCGTATCCCAAAATTGCTATTAAATTATAAACCCATACGCATATCAAACATTGGCACACCGAAGAAACGATGGACACAGTAATAATTTCATTCATGAGAAGGGATAAGGCCTTTGGAGGCTTAAACTCTGATGAAGATGATATTCTTTGCCTGGATTTTCTTTATTACTTTCTCCATACGCACTATGTACATAGTGCATAGAGAAAGTATTGCACTCCACCAAAAATTCGATACCGAGATTTCACCGGAAATATATGTTTTAGGGTCCCCAATATTAAAAAAAAAGCATTTTCACAAAAAGGTCCGCGTGTGTGTGTGTGTGTGTGTCCGTGTGTCTATGAACACGATAACTCAAAAACGAAAAGTCGGTAAAATACCAAACTAGGTATTTAAGTTTAGTATCTTCCAGGGATGCGACACGAAGATTTTGAGAAAAATCCCCCCACCCCCAACTACCCTTTACATGGAACTTTTTTAGAGAAGTTTGATTTTCTCAAAAATGGCTGTAACGATTTTGATTAAAATTTCGGATATTAAACATATTTTCCTGACAAATGAAATGTATATCTAGAATTTTCTGGGAATAGCCTCTGAAGAGTAGTTTATTCTGGATGAATTTTACTAAATTTTGAATAACTGCTAAACCGTAAGAGATGGACAAAAACTTAATACACAAAAAATATAGAGCACATTAAAACACACAATTTATGTTATATACATTTTTTCGTGGAGTTCGTCGTTTTTGTGACATTCCTTATTTTTGGTTTCTGCTATGAAAAACGTATACTTTTCTCATACTGGAGCTTGTCAACTCCTATCCATATAAACAAAGGAACTTCATTGACATAGCAACCAGCTTTTGACTATCACTTTAACCTACGGTTGTCCCTTATTTCGCTTCTACTTACAAGGATGCGAGTAATAAGACTATTTCTGCTAATTTTTTCTGATTAGCATAAAGTAAATAGAAGTATAAGCTTTTTAAGAATTATTTACTGCAGGGATATTGAGAAAGTCATGTGAATGGTGCACATCAGATTTTTTTTATCTTTAATATTACCAAAACAATACCTACAAATCTATTCATAAAATAATTCTATCTAATATTCACCCTTGCGGCGGAACAACAAATGAGTCTAAGGAAATTCTGTTGCATATGCCGCTAGATTAAACCACACCTGTGCAGTAATTGTAAACTTGCACCTAAATGTTGTGTAAAAAATCTGTATCAAATAAATTATTCCTGAGCGCAATAAAAAAAAAAAAAAAACGCTATAAGAGTCACGGTATTGTAATACAGCAATGCAACAATTCCATAGATTTCATTATGCCCTGTATTTCCCAACAGCCAAATAACAAAAAGAAAAGAATACTGTCCCAGAGGACAAAGTCCCCCAAGAAGAATACATTTCCCTTGATCTCCATTACAGCTAAAAAGTTTGTAAATTCTGCGCTTTTGCATGAACCAGCGCTTTTGCATGAACCATTTTTTTCGTTGTACATTTTAGCAAATGAAAACGTTGATAATAATGCAATAATCTACAAGTTATTTCTTTCCATCCTAATCTCTGCAGTTAAATGAGCGCGCGCATGTCTTCCCTCTTTCTGTATCTTCTAAACCTTACCTAAGGAGTTTAAAGGAGGCTTACTAGAAAGCAACTTTTAAGAAGAGAAATCCACTTAGATGGCGTCAGCTACAGGAAATCTCATTCAACAAAACATGTGTGAAATTAGTATGCAAGTTAAAAGTAATGGGGATACAAGGTAAAAAAAAAAAAAAAAAATAACAGTACAATCCGATTAACGAAGGCGTCATAAACATTCTTAAAATCCGAAAAATGCAATGCCATAGCCGGGATTTGAACCACGGATCTCCCGGTCTCTAGTCGGTTGCTCTGCCACTGAGCTATCATGGCAACATGCTGGCATAGCACTGAATTTCTCAACTGACACATATGTTCACTGGTAAACCACAAGGTGATCTCAAATTAGCATTCATAATATGGCCAACTATTATCCTGCAACATTGTAAGTCGCCACTGGGGTTGTCATCTCAAAATAATTTGAGATTACTTTGTGGTTTGCCACGAAACATACGAGTCAGTTGAGAAAAATTGAATACTATGCCGGCATGTTGCCGTGGTAGCTCAGTGGCAGAGCAACCGACTAGAGACCGGGAGATCCGTGGTTCAAATCCCGGCTATGGCATTGAATTTTTCAGTCTGACTTTACCTATCCAGCTCCTGTCCTCCACACGGCTTGTGTGAAAAAACAAATAAAATAATACCATTCTTAAAATCCATTATAAATGAAATCTATTATATATCTTCAAGTTTTATATAAACATATATGTATGGAAGGGCTTTTGTGGTGACAAAAATGCCTATTTTGACCCTCTTATACGTAACTTAAAAGTGTTTATTCTAAACTGTGTTGTTTCATTAATTTTTTCATTCATCGATGAAAAATACAGTATTGATACCATGGGGTTAGCACGATACAAAGCTTTTGTAATATTTTGGTTGTAGTAATAAAAGAGTTTCGGAGAAAAAGACGGGGTTTATTTTAACGCTTTATTCTGTAAATTCACTCATATTAAAAGAGAAAGAAGAAAATTTTGCTCCCTCTAGGTCTCTTTACCACTCTTTGTTATTGTTCGGTGACTGAAGTACTACAGAAATTTCTTCCAAACATCAGAAAAATTCAGTGGCCTATTTTCATTTCTTGACTCTCATACCGCATTTCCTTCATGATGCACACGTTAGCGAAGACCTCAAGTTTTCTCTGTGTTATTTCAAATGTATATGGAAAAGTTATTTTTCATTGCTGTTAACGGCATGTTGTGTTTCGTAAAATCACTTTTAATGATACTCCAGAGCAGGCTTTTCCAACTGAAAACTGTATGACATCAGAGCTTGGTTTCGCCTGCAGAGAAGCTCATGTAGCGCGCATAAGAGTCAAGGTCAGAACAGCGACGGGGTGTGAGGTATATGCGTGTATCGCAATGAATTGCCATGGCTTCAACGAGTGGTATAACTCAAAGACCCTCTATTCCAACAAATTAACTCCCAAAAGAGTTGTTCATGTTTATGGGAACAGTGGCAAAATGTTTAGTGTTCCAAAGAAATTTGGTAAGTCAAGAAATTTAATTTACAGAAACATTCTTCGTGTCATGCTGCTGAATACGGTAAATACCAAGAAAAGAACATGCTAAAATAACTTAAACGAAGTATAATGCTGAAACAGAACCTTGCAAGGATCAGAGGGTTCGCACATATACAGTAGCTCTTCTCGGAGTCCAGCTTGATGGGAAGCCATGATAACCGTCAGTCACTAAGGAAGGTCAAAGCACAAGTGGTTGCGCTTTCTGCCATTGCATTCAGCCGTGACAACAGACTACTCTCAATTCCGAGTTATACTACACGCAGCAGACAGACTCCTGCGAGTTTTGGTACTCCGGCGTATGAACAGGAGTCGGCAAATTTGTACCGGCTGATAAAATGACGTAATACCACCGTCACGGGCAAAAGAGTACGTTGAGCTGCTTCAACCACACGCGTGCAGTAGTGTATATCCACATCGATCCGACATGAATCTTTCGAAAGGAGTACATGTAAGGAACGTCCCTTTCTAACAGGAGTGGAAGAAACAATATTGTTGTTGCGCTATGTATGAAAGCGTGAAATATCGTTGTTTTCGAAAGTTCTGCTTGACGTTGCTGAGTCACACGAACATTACGAATGCTTTCACAAACACTAAAATTAAATTACACAATAAGACATCCTTTAAAAGAACATTCTAAATGTAACAAACTTTAAAATGTAACAATAACGTTTAAATATTGGATGAAGCTTCATGGTGACTGAAGAAGTATATTACAAAACTTTTTATAAAACTCAAAATCTTAAAGATCTTAAATAATTATAAGTTGGCACCCATAAGTAATATTAGCGTTTGACTTTCAAGACTAAGGCATGCAAATCAACTGCAGTAACAATGATCAAAGTGTCGAAACAAATAGTCGTTGCAGTAAAAATAGGAAATCACTCAAACCTTATACTGATAGGCAGTTGTTACTTATCTTAACAAGATCGCTAATGTAAGATGCTCTGTACAATGTGAGAGTTTTAATATAAAGTTATCAGCTCGATAATTCAAAAAACAATAAAACATGTAGCAGCACTGATTGTTGTGAATTAGAATCATTAGTTCTCTTGAGTCTGACCATATATGCAACAATGATCTACCCGCAATATGCGCTCTGTTTCCACCACATGTCCATCCATTGTTACTGTAGCCGACCCTCGACGTTTATCTTCTTACCTTCCTCTTCCAAACTCTGCATACTACCAATAAGTGATGAATTGCGAAACGCAAAGAGTCCAAGTGCATCGTGCAGTCGTTCATTCTCTCTCCCCTAAAACGGTTTAAAAGTCATAGAAAACCGTAGCACGGAGATGCTCTCATTTGAGATCCATCCTAGCATATGGCATAGTAAGATCTGCATACATACACACGCAGTGATGACGATGCCAATTGTTGGAGCACGCCCAAACTTGCACACATTGCTATCTGAACTTCAATCTAAAGTTAAGAAAAACAGTTTTGGTTTACCACAACTCATTGTTCTCAAATTCAAAAGTTCTCTTCATTCTCAAAACTTCTAGAGTGATCCCCGTATATGGGCTTTAAGACTTTTGGTTGAACATTAAGGCTTGTAATAAGCATGACAAGGAGAAGCGATAAAACAGCAATAAACGGTTTTGGATGGTATGAAAATGAATTCCACATTCAAAAGCCCTGCACCTGACATACACAATTATGCAAAAATACTATTATATAACACATTTAGTGATCGTGCAGTTAATCAGCAATTTCGAACAGTTGGTCCTCTATATCAGGTGTGGGCATTTTTGACACCGCCTATCAAGCGTACTGCACCCTATTCCTTCTCGTTTGCTATTTACAACACAAAAGCAGTCTTCTAGTCCAATGACGGAATATTACTATACGCAATTATAAGATGCATTCCACAAGAGATGATTGGGCGTTTAGAAAAAAATACTCTGTCACATTTTGTGAGCAAACGTGCTGCAATGCTCTAACAGAACTGAAAAAAACCCTGTAAGTATAGGGTTGTCTCTTTTTTTTCTGGAGGTTTATAAGCGATGTAATATTTAATGCTTCAGTTTGATAAGAAGTGTGCCATATTTATGTTTTAACCTTTATTGTAAAAATAATAACGAATAAAACACTGAATTATGTTTTATCATTTTATGTACGCATTACTAAAATATAATTTCTAGAGTTTGAATACCTATTTGCCACTACGTTACGTCACGTCATAGTACTTCTCCACGGATCTCCCTCCTGGATATGACACGCGGCTCGCCAATACTTGTTCTAAGTCACAAGGCATAAAGTCGGTTGACTACTGGTTTTGAAAGAGAATCACATCACATCCCACACAAAGAACCGTAACATTCTATATCCTTGTCACTGAGAACATTCCGTGGGGTGCATAAATTAATGACTGGCCACGTAGCTCAGCTGTTAAAAGCACCTGCCCAAAGAGGCTCGATTTTCGGCTGGCTTTAAGAATGCTACTCTTCTAATATGATTCCTCGTCCTTCCCATAGTCTTGGAAGTATAAATCAGAATTTGAATGTGTGCGTGTAAATTTAAAGATAATGAACTCAAATATACAAACAGTAGACGAGTGAATCATTGCCATGAGCAATTGTTCCAAAGTAAAAAAGAGGGGAAAACAAAAAAAAAAAAGTCGTCGATACGACCTAAATACAAATTAATGGGATTCTCCTCCCACTAATGCTCTTTCTAGCGTAGAAGATGTGCGAATTCTTATTGAACGACATGATAGTGGTCATATTTAAATGTTTCTTCCTCTTTCATTGTATGATAAAATCCTACTTTTATATATATATATATATATATATATATATATATATATATATATAAAAAGAATGGGTGTTTTGTAGAATTCATAAGCCCCGAAGTTTTAGTCAACTGATACTGGATTTATATATCATAGGTATATGCCTGAGTATTATTTTTATTGCCTTAATTAAACATCTGAGCTATTTTTGAAAATCTCTTTTCATAAACAGAACGAAAATAGAAAGCTTTTTATAGCTAGTAACTTTATGTACCATAAATCCCATAAGTAGAACGTATTTCTCACAACATATTTTCGCCGGCGAGTTCACCCAACATTCTTAATGGGGTGTCTATGAACGCTATATTATTATTAATTTAAAAAAGTATTGATGAATTATTACGTGTCAATTAGGCGATATCATAAAGCCTAAGCAACAAGGTGCATATGTAATAATTTACAATAGCTTGCAAAACAAAAACAAACAAAAAAATAAACAACTGCGGTATTATTACATCAATCTTGCGTTTTTGGCGGAGTTAGTGAAAAACAAGTCCGGTTACTGCACTTGCTGCCTGGCATGTTTATGATGCATATCGCATTTCTTTTGTTTGCACATGGATCGATTAATTACAAGTTATAAAAATAATTAATGCCGTACATCACCTGTTGACGTAATTATCTTTAAAGATTTATGAGACCCCTGATATTCACATCATTTCCCGCAAAATGATTCATAAAAATTCATGAAGCACTAACTGCCTGCGGGGGAAACGTTCTTGCAGTGTGCTTGATGAAGCAATTTCTCGATATCAAATGTTAACATACAAAAACTCTATACACGTAACAAAACTTAACCAACAATTTTCTGGGATATGTGTGTGTGTGTGTGTGTGTGTGTGTGTGTGTGTGTGTGTGTGTGTGAGAGAGAGAGAGAGAGAGAGTTTTTTTCTTCTTTTTTTTTCTTTCCAATGTATATGCTTTAACATCTAGGTCATATCGGCGACTATTACTTCAGAATAACTGTTCGTGGCAATGGTGTTCACTCGTTTACTGTTGGTATATTTGGATTATTATCTTTATGTTTACACTCACATTACACTTGATTCGTATATTCATTATTCCCTTGAATATACGAATTAGAATCGCCCCTAAAAATTCCCACCCCAATTTGGAAGTCGAACCCGATAGCCCTCGCAGAGCACCGATTGAGCTATGGCCAGAAAGATTCGCCTTTCAGTGGTTTCTTCTTTCGTCCAACCCTTAGGAAAAAAGTATGTATCAGCTGATGATCATATACTTCGTGTACAACAAATAATTGATAAGAAAACAATTCGAGCACAAACTCCTCATTTGGTGTTTATAGATAAATATTATGATAGTGCCCCATTAACTAAAGTATGGCAAGTTTTAAACTCGATTGAATAAATCCTTTTGATAAACGTAACCCAAAATTTATATAAAAGCCTGTGGTAAAATAAATAAAAAAATGGAAAAACATCTATCAAACGGGTTTCAAATAACAAAGAGATTACGACAAGGATGATGTGTGTGTATACTATACATATACTAGCTGCCCGCCCCGGCTTCGCACGGGTGGTGTACCTAACGAAAAAAACTCAGACAAAAACTTCCGTTTACAGTACGACCATGCAATGAAATAAAAGTATAATTAAATAATTTGACAGCACTATTGTAATGCCTTGTAATGTATAATTTTCCTTCCGGAGAGAAAAAAAAAATAGCGCCGATACTTTGCCGACTCTCCTAGCACGCAACGTACAACTTGCGAAAAACACAATTCAAAGTGTATTACACACACTTGTAACGATTGATCTTGGGATATATTGTCATTGCGAATGCAAGGCTTAAATTCAAAACGAAAGTCGGTTGACATTAGTGGTTTCTTGGAATAAGTATATCCTCGCCTTTAACTTTCCTATGTTATAGTAACAAATCAAATTTTTCATAATTTTTTTAACAATGAGTTTGTTCTGCTGCATATTTAGCTGATTGATATTGTGTCGTATAATTACCACCGAGTCAAACTTAGGCTGTAAATTGTCTGGCGGGAATCCTGGCAAATCCCATAAGGTAGTGTGGAAAGGATGATATATGGAGTTAACGGCGTTGGCAACCAAGATGTCGTTGGCATAATAACAGTAATGGCAACGTACCCATAGTGTGGTGGGTATTCGCTGGCATAGATAATGAATTACATTAAGGATAAAGTCACAAAGTAACATTCATGCTTCTTCCGAATCTCTTTCTTTCCTTTACTCCTAATATTTTCCACCTCTTTCTTTATTTTCTTCTATGTCAAAACAGCATTTTCTAAGGCTAACAATGACGTAGCTAAAGAGCAAGTAGATCCAGTTAGAAAATTGATAAGTTTTTATTTCATGATAGCTTTGTGTATCACATTTCTCCATTTAACCCAAAATATTACTTGATCAAATGTATTAAGAATGCCGCAATTGTAGTGTGATGGTGACGCAGGTATTTTCATGTTCTATATCTAGCTCATGTATCACATAACGTCAAATAACTAACATTGGCAATAGAAGTTAATCCTAACACGGATCCCGTTATTTTCAGATTCTAAGGGTTACTTAATTCACCTCTCCCTTACTGATCCAATTATGTGCATAGTTTATAACTTGTTCATTTTAAAGAATTGCAACATAAATATACTTATTTCTTTATTTAAACGATGTGACCAAGGGAACGATAGTTAATACATAAGAAATATATTTTATTTTCACAGCTGGCGTCATTGTCTCCATAACCAGGTGCATGCCCTTAGCATTGAAGAAGAAAAATAGAGCAGTAGGTACTACGGTCTACTGGTGGCAAATAATAAGTACATATTTCAGGTGTTCGTCGCCAGCAAAGCTTCTTTACTTTAAACGATAGGAATAGGTAAAAGGACAGTTAATACATAAAAATGTACTTGAATTTCACTGCTGCGTTGGGTCTCGATAAACTGTTGCGTTACCCTAACATTGGATGGGGAGGAAAATACTACTATCGCTACCTATCGGAAAATAAATAACTACTTACTCTAGGTGTTCATCGTTAGGAAAACTTCTTTGATTATTTATTTTAAATGATAAGAGTAAGGAAAGGACAGTTAATATATAAAAATATATTTGAATTTTACTGCTGCATTGCCTCATTGTCTCGATAAACTGGTGCGTTACCTTAACATAGCAGTACTACGACCATTTAGCAACAAATAGCTTGTCCACTGCCATTTCGCGGCCATTAACTGAAATGCGTTCACTTAGCACGCTTTTTTTTTTTTTTTTTTTTTTTTTTTTTCATATTATGAGATTTTAAATGCTTTCCCGTACTATTTTTAAACATTTTCATCTCCACAAACCTTGTCGTGACAATAACGAACACAACGAAAAAAGAATTGTTCAATTTGATGCAGTCGTTGGGAAGTGATACGCATACATACATTTCAGTCATTCATTTATATATATATATATATATATATATATATATATATATATATACAAGATTTACAGAGAACATTATAGATAATTAGGAAAAGGAATATAAAAGTATGGGACTCCAGTAGACGGAGAATCAATCATATATTCCAATATTTGCGGATGATCCATTCATTCTCGCAATGATTTTAGAAGGAAATTGCTTTGAACAGGTACTGCCTAAAACAGGAGACAATGAAACAATTAATGTATTTCATATTGTTTTCTAGATTTTGGGTAGTAGTTTTAGTGTTATTGTTTCTGAGACTTGTGTAATTTCACTTGCTTCATCAAATTAATTGTCTTCTAAGCTATTTAATCTTTATGTAGGTTATATAGATAACAAGGTGTTCTTAAACGTAATGCTACAATATTTACAGCAGTTTTATTATATGTCGCATTTTACTATCGTTGTAGTTGTATGAATAATTAGAGAAAAATTGTATCGGGCAAACAAAAGATGTCTAAGAAATTTTTGAAACCGGTTGAGGCTCGCGAGGTCCCTGGTTCGTTTCCCGTCGACCGCCCACTCTGACCTAGGGTTTTTGGTGGATTATCCTTGTCGTTTCATCTACCACGATTTCCTTTCCATCATGTTGCATTCATTCCGTTTCCTTCTCATCTTGCGGATGCTTGCTCGAAGGCAAGAACATTCTCCGTGGACATTAGAAGGCTGCCTAATCGGATGAGATGCTCATCACCCTGTGTGGACAACTCCAGGACTATGATAGACATTCAAGTCTGCTATTATTAGGGATTACCACGCATCATTAACCTATCTTGCCTGCGGCCTGTAGCCTGCTGTGGTTCCTTCACTTCATTCCTTCCTCTTGGGGGTAGTAGCTGCAATAGCGCTCCCATGTCGATAAGGGAGCGTGACAAATCCTCCTCCGTTGCGAATATATACTCCTGCAGTTGTTTTTGATCTGATTACAGTAAACCCCATGTTAGTAATCCCCTGCAAGCCGCGAATGTTTAATTGTGTATTTCGTGCAATAAGTTATTCATTGTTTTTTAATTATTTCATTTGTACCTTTAAACTTCTGTGGCCATATCGGGGGCTTTGACTTTGAAGCAACTCATATTCACTATAGGTTATTGCCATTCGATTAATCATTTATGTCATAAAATCACTCTCAAATGCATAATTCCAGACTCTGTGGGAGATGAGGAATAATTCTGGTTAAAGAAAAACTCCCTGCCGGAAACGCAAATCGCACTCGGGACCTCCGGTGGAAAGCCAGCTCGCTGACCATTCGCCCACGGAGGCAGTCCCATTAATATTATTCATTTCGCTTATTAAGCATTTAGACTGTAATTCTGAGCACACTACCATGGTTAATTTGTACATATTATAATTTAACATTAATTCTAGAGGGTTTTATAAAATATAAACATTTATGTATTAACATTTTCTATTAACATAGGCCCTATATGCATCTTATCTCACACGTTTTCCCGAGATAAATTCAAGTTTCTGGCATGAAAAACTTCAAAATATAATGTACAACAATAGTATAATATATGTACTTAACGTAATATATTATAAATAATATATATCATCCATTTATGATATCAATTACAAAACTATTCTGAGTATATAGGAAGAGCAAGTTAAACCTAGCCGTGGATTCAAAAAGCTTCCGGAATTTGTAGATAATACCGAAATAAGTTGTCGTACCTTCATATACATTTCTTTCAAAGTTCTCTTTCGCTGCAACACATTTTTGTCAACATGTGTAAAGCGCCTGGGAGCATTTCTGAAAGCCGTTTTCCGAAACGTTCTCAGCCTCTCATCGCATCTGTAGTGACTTTTTGAACACTCGCAAATCATAGTAAAATCCTTTATGTCAGATATAACTTTTCTTTTTCCTTTATTTCTTCACCATAGGCGTCATGAATCATTGTTAATGTCTCCGAAGAAGATTCTGTAATAAAACACTGAATTTGACATTTGCGCGTTGTTTTGTTTCCCATATTCCGAATGCGACAAAGTATCATACAAACAATAAAAGCCAGTTGCAATAACAACATGCCTAAGGCCATGAAACTTTTAGGGAAGTGACATTGTGAAGCTGCCAACACCTGAAGCAGAAATAAGCCACATTGCATTACTCGTTTCGGTGAAGACACAAAAAGAGAAGGGGTGTGCCGGAAACACTTTGAACCTAGTAGGTATTATGTCGGAGGGGGAGCAGTGACTGTAATCACAGTGAATCGCGAGTCCCCCTTTCACCATATCTTATTTCAAGAATCAACATT
Source organism: Hymenopus coronatus (assembly GCA_030762935.1). Lineage (NCBI taxonomy): Eukaryota > Metazoa > Arthropoda > Insecta > Mantodea > Hymenopodidae > Hymenopus > Hymenopus coronatus. Next base: position 114,432,592 of record CM060895.1, read on the forward strand.
CTCAAAAATTAAGTTTACACAAGCAAGTGTATTTCTGCATTACTTGCAGAAAGTTACAACGTATGCATTTATCTCCAATTTGTTAAACTGTTTTTACAAAACTGACTATTCTATCTAGTTTACGTTCATTCCGTTGTTTTCCTAAACATTCATTAAAATGGATTTAGTGTAGGTTACACGCGAAACAATACAAAGTTTATATCAAGACAATTTAGTTACTAATGAGTCGCTGATGGGTGGAGGAACGCCTCATTAAAATGCACCGTGTATAATTGGAAAATTATAAAATACACGAAATAGAATTATAGAGTAAAACGTTCTTTGCCATAAGCTGTGAGAGTTTAAACATTACTCTGTAGTAGCTTTTGACTTATTGTTATTTTCTGGTTATATTCAGCCACATTTTAGCAAACTCAACGAATTATTCACAAAAAAAAAAAAAAAAAAAAATTGTGACGGATTATCGCCCAGGTGAATAAGCGCATAACCAATAGTTGTAATTGATTAAATTGTTTAGGTTAATTAGTAAGATATTATGTATTTATTGTAAATTGGATGTTCAGAGAGATTGTTCCTGGAAAGCGTTTCTAACTTCAACCCCAGAGTTCTCAAGCGACGAATTCAGTTGTTTACGCTATTTCTTTGTCTATTGCAAGAGGGGAAAGACGCTGTTGTGTGGTCACGTCTCAGCAAGAGAAAGCAAAGGCGACATATAAACCGGGGAACCACGAGGAAATTTAGGCCAAGAATCACGTGACCAATTACAATTAATCACGTCAAGGCAGAAGCGCACCCCAAGCTACTTTCGGCGCCAAAAATGGGCCAATGAGATTACCAACGAGTTGAGGGTTTTGAGCGTGGGTAGAATTTCTTATCAATATAGAGTGTTCGCCGCAATTTTCACGCAATTGAGGAGAACCTGCGAAGCCCAAAACAAGAAGTATGCGCGAGTTAGCAGAGTTATTATAGTGATTGAGGCAGTTGGAATGTAATTACACCTAGACTCTGTGATGCCCGAAACAAGAATCCTCGTAAATATAGTAAAGTTATTACAGTGATTCATACAGTTGAAATAATGTCACGCGTAAGGAAGCCACGGCGGAAATTTAAAGAGTCTACAATTATTCTGCACGTAACCGTTGCACTCGTCGCCGCGTAAAGTTTAGTTACCTTTATGCGCGTTACGCTCTTGATCGAGGGAAATTATCGAAACTCAACCGCGCCAGGAACATTCTCGGGAACGCTTGAAAAAAAGAAATAAAGCTTGATTGGACGAAAAGTGCCGATGTCATTTAAGTTAATTCCCGTACCACTCCCTGGAGATCACCGTAGCTAAATACCAGAGTTAGATATAAATAGGTCTCAATTGCTCGTCGCTGACCCACCAATAGCCGAGGAGCATCGAGAATCGACTTTAGCAGCTGCAACGCCGGAGAGAGGACCAGTCGTCGCTGCGCAGCCCAGCCCCACCAGGTACGTCCACCAGAATTACGCCCACAAAATCTAGATGTACATTTTATTTGTCAAACTAAAGTCTGAGATCTATAGTGTTTTAAAGTAAACCGTAAAGGCAAATTTATAAAATTCCTGAGTATTAAGCAACACATGCTAGGCTGTTCCAGTTACCGTCACGGCTGAATCAAGTGTTGCAAATGAAGTGGTAGGATGCAATCATTGTGTTATGTCCTTCACCCAGTGATGCAGCACTCTCCCTCTCAAGCTCCCTCTCCATCTCAGCTCCGAGGTCTGTGGTTGAGAACTATTGACACAGACGACAGCATTTCCTATACCATAGGGATCTGTAGCGAAACTAGTATGTTTTGAAAATGTAATGATAATTGTTTTTGCGCGCTCTCTCTCTCTCTCTCCTCTCTCTCTCTCTCCTATCCCTCTAGCTCAGTCAATATATATTGTATTACTGATAGATGGCGATAATTGCATTATTCGCCGCCCGGTACTATAATATATTTATTTCCAATCAGCTTTTGGCTGAATCTCGACGTTGGGATTGCGGAGCTACTGGCTATACTTTGTGTGTATACGTAGTCATAACGTGGATAGATGATCTTGATACTGGTCCTTCTGATGAAAAAAAATCTGTGAATTCCATTCACACGAACTTCTCTAGCTGTTCCACAAACAAACTTTCCTTACAAAAGAATATTCTTTTATCTGCGTCATGCTAATCGAGATAAACATTGGCAGAAATTGTCTTATTATTTGCTTCCTTGTACATAAGTAGAAGAGATATACACTACTCTAATGCGATAGTCAAATCTTTTAAAAGCTGTCATTATATGAAACAGTTGAAATTTGATTTTCTTTAGCATATACAATGTATAACAAAAGAGGTGAAACGAAAGTTGATTGCCCACTTGAGAAAAGTTTAAATAGTTTAAAACTGAAACCAATAAGAAGTAATATCTCGGAAACGGTTAACGCTACAAAAATGTATGACATAAATTATTGTGTGTTTTAATGAAATATATATATATATATATATATATATATATATATTGTAGTAACTTTTTGTCTATCTCTACGGTTTACGGATTAGACAAGAGTCATCCAGAATGAAGAGATCTTCAGAAGCTAATCCCAGTAAATTTAATATATACCTATATACATATGTATTTTTTCATCAAAATCGTTAGAGCCATTTCTGAGAAAATCAAAATTTTCAAAAAGTATTCCATTTTTTTTTTTTTAATTTATGGACGCTCTTTAGCTGCTGTGGTTCTCAGCGTCCCATTCTATACTGGGCGTGAAAGACCGCTTAATTTTGCTCAGAGGCCTCTCTATCAGGCTTGAGGTTCTTTTACGTGCCGTAAATCTACGACACGGGACCAACGGCTTTACTTCCCTTCCGAAGGAAGCCATGCTAAGGATTTTTACGCCCGGAAAAATCCATCGTCCTCCGCCGGGTTTGAACCCGCGACCTTGGGTATATGAAGTCAGCATGGTAAACATTACACCACGGAGGGCGATAAGTATTCCATGTAAAGGGTAGTTGGGGTGGGGGGATTTTCTTGAAAATCTCGTGTCGCATCCTTGGAAGATACTGAAGTTTTTGACACCGACGCGCGGACACGTTCTCAAAATGCTTCTTATATAGGTGTCTCAAAACTTGCAGTTCCGGTGAAATCTCAGTCTCCAATTTTTGGTTGGAGTACACCATCTTTTCTGTCTACTATGCGCATTGCACATACGTGTTAGAGAAAGCAAAAAGCGTTCGATACACAGGAATTGTACTCGCAAAATACTGAATGCGATCCACAGGGCGTTACAGCATTAGTAACCTCATTCATTGAATGCATTTCTGTTGTCTAAATAATGCTATTAGTGTAAATATCATGCGCGTTAAAATTTAAAAACCCACAATCATGGAAAACATTACCGTTAAATTTTTACGATAAATATATTTTTCGACACTAGTTTTGTGTTTAGGGCGAACATAAATTACTCCTGTTTCCTCGTAGCATTTGACAAAAATAAACATAACCAATTTAGAACACAGAACGGTACTTCAACTATTCCTCATATTGCCTTCGTACGTGCGGAAGATTTAGAGCTGACTATAATGAAACATTCCATCGTTTGTTTCCGTCAGCTCTACAAGGGAATTTCTTAATGCAGCAGCAGATTCTTTATGGAACAACCTACACATTCTATTTTTGTGTCATACTAAATGGTAATTAAGAATTCTACCGCTTCTTTCCTCATTTCCTACACAATATTAAAGCAGAAATTAATCATTTTGTGTTTCTAGCCAGGTTCTTCAGTCGGTGTTTGTTACTTAACTATGATTTATGGCCTTGACCTTTAAGCATAGATTCTTCCACATAAATGCCAGTACGAGGGTATACAACTAATTACAGAAAAGTACTGCACCGCCTTAGTAATAAAATGAAGATTAATTTAAGTACGTCATGCATTAAATTCAAACTGTATACCAAGTCTTGTAAGTGTGATTTCAGATAAGGTTTAAGTCATTAAGTTTATCATCTATAGCTATATAAAATTGCTTTTCGTATCGTTGAACTAATATGGTAACTCATAACTATGGATATTTCGAGATATGAGCATAAAAAACAACTTGTAAAACATTCCCTATTTATTAATTTTAATTTGTATATGCTCATTTGTACCAAATTTGAAACATGCCAAAAATGTGCAATTCGCACTCTGTGCATACTAAAGTTGGGTAGTTCCCTAATAAGTAGTTATTGACAAATTGAAGTTAATCGATGCCTCGCAATTTAAAAAGGTCATTTAACATAAGACAAATTTATTTTCGCAATAGCTGAAACATTATATGGCATCAAAATATTACTGTGTAAGATAGATGTTAATAATATGTGAATTATTGTTTTTTTTTTCTTAGTTTATTAAATGATTTCATGATTGTTTTTATTTATATCTCAGAATTATTTTGGCTTTTCTAGTTAAAATACCTATACATTTATGATTATGCAGTTATGATAGTTTTGACAATCGATTATTGATCAGCAAATATATATAACAATGCGATTAGATATTGCAATTCATGCACAATGGAGTTTCAGCCTAGTTCGTATACAGTTATATAAAATCCGCAGGTTCCCCTAAAGCTTAGAAAGACCGAGGTGGGCCCCGGCATAGGATCGCTGTCGCTCTTCGTGAATTCTCCCGACTTTGTTTATGAGGAAACCGTGGAATAAGTTACACGTGAGCCTCAATTTTGACAGCATATGTGTATTATTCCGGCTGTTCTCTTTGAAAAGACCCTTGGTCCTTAGAGATACTTGGCCAGTACAGTTTCGACACTCATTCTATCCAATTAAATTTACATATAATTTTGTAACACATTTCAACAAAAGTCATAATTGTATAGAAAGTAAAAGTTTGAATGTTCTGTTGAATTTAACAGTGTTAACACGACTAAGTACTGAATTACGGTAGCAAAATATAGTAAATAATTCTAGTTTCCCGATATCTCCAACCAATCTTCGAAGTTTGTATCTAGCTATTCTATAGAAGTTTTGAAGTTATGGGGAAAGAGTGTTTTACTTGGTATGCCATCTCACGATTAAAACAACATATGTTAAATTAAAACAAATTTACTATTCCACCATATTAAAATATTAAGAAATTAAAACCAATCCCATGCGGAGTTATTGTCAATCACTACAACCCTCACTGTCACGGAGCTTTGCAAAACAAGGGATAGTACAATAGAAGGCAGTGGTTAACAGCTGACTGATTTTAAAATAAGATATGTTTATCAATCAGACAACTCTCACTCATTGTTTTATAGATTATATTTGTTTACCGTGCGGGGTGGTTTAGGCGGTTTCTTCCACGGTTCCATTCGGGAGGTCGCGAATTCACTTTCCGTGGCCACCCTACTTAATCCATGTTTTGGGAGGGGGGGAGAAGTGAGGGTTCCCGGGTCACCCGAAAAATGTGGTAGGTTCCTTTCATCCCCGAATTTCCTGTCCCTCAGTGTCGTTTCGATTGGCATTTCCTTCATCCGTTTGGTTTCTTTCAGGGTTGGAAGTGTCGGCGATGGTGCTCGGTGCCGCATGGTAGGAAAACCGGATGCTCAAACGGACGTTCTGCTGGTTGCTGGGATGAGGACCGCTACTGGCGGGGGGCGTTGTACCCTAAGGTCTGCCTGTCCGACTGTCGAGACCCTAACATTGCTGTGGCACCGCTCCTGGTTCCGGCCGCACGATGAACCCTAACAACTCATTCCTCCCGCCCTTCCTCTCGAGGGCTCACCTTCATGGGGATAGGTACTATAACCTCAGGTTCGGTCCGAGTCCCCTCCTACTGTATGTATCCTATACTATGTTTGTTTCCTAAGATATTGAAAAAAAAAAAAGCTACAAACCCATAACATTAATGGCGTTACCAGGCATGATTGGTTGAAATTCAAATCTCACTTTTAATAAAGGTACTCGAACGTCCTGAAAAATGTTTAAAAAAGAGTTAATTTAATTGCCGTATGTAGGACACATAGGACATGTAGAGTCAGACTGAAAAATGCAATGCCATTGCCGGGATTTGAACCACGGATCTCCCGATCTCTAACCGGTTGTTCTACCTCTGAGCTAACATACATACCGGCATGGAATTTAAACGTCTCAACTAATTCGCATGTTTTCTGGTAAACCACAATTATTTTAAGATGACATGCCCGAATAGCGACTTACAAATACTTAAAGTTCTGGGCTTAATAGTTTAGTCAATTATTACCTATAGTCAGTTAGGTTAATATGTTTTTTCACACAAGCCGTGAATACAAGTTCGAATACAAGTCGTTGGGTACGTAGAGTCAGACTGAAAAAGAATTTAGGAAAGTAATAAAACCAAAACGACAAATTTGCAGAGATAAAATGGTAATGAAAGAGTTCCCTTGCGTAAAAATCGTAGTATGAGTGAAGTGATCCCAATGTTTACACCTGCACGTGAAACCTTTAAACACACCGCTCCCAGTCAAAACTTCCTAGAAGTAACATCAATGCTCTTGTTTTATTTTCTTTAGAAAGACTGGGCCCAATTATCCTCCCCATTAGATCGGCAGCAACACAACGCTGATTTCTTCAAATTACACAGAATGCAATGGCAGCATAATTCTTTTTATATTAGTTGAAGTCATGAGAGGCATTAAAAGAAAAGAATGCTCTTGCGCAGTGAAAAGGTCAAGAAAATGCAAAGAGAAAGGGGAAAAAACTAGCGTCAGAAGCAATTTTACTTAATGAAAGCAATTTCCGGAATAAGGTAGTTCGGCACAAGGAAGACTTGACAGGCTCGGCTTGCTAGCTCAGCAAGCCGTTCTGTGAAATTCTGCAGTTGAAGTACAAGTTATTTCTACCGTCAACCAAATTTGTCATCATATCCTGGTTCATTTCCTTGAATGAATGATATGACGTTACTAAAATCCAAAACTATCTTAAAAGGCACTCTTTGAAAGGAGCAATGGCTCATTACTTCTCATACGAAAAGTCACGCTAATTCTTAATACTATGTCTCTTCACAATTAAGATAAGCCTCGGAGAAGAAAACCGTTAAAGAAGTTAGAAACGAGTTATCTCTGGGATAAGAATTTCGTGAATCGAATACTATCAGCTACTTTCTCTACACGTACTATGTATATAGAGGGTATTGCACTCCACCTAAAAATTGGATCACTAGATTTCACCGGAAATACACGTTTTAAGGTCCCTGTATCAAAAAGAAACATTTTTACTTCCTCTATACGCGCTATCTACATAGTGTATAGAGAAGGTATTGCATTGCACCCAAAAATTCGATACCCCGATTTCACCGGAAATATGTTTTGAGATCTCGTGAATCAAAAAAAAAAAACATTTTTAGAAAAATGTCCCTCCGTGTGTGTGTCTGTGGGCAGCATAGCTCTAAAATGAACAGTCCTTTAAAATCCAAACTTGGTATTTAGGTTTGGTATCTTCCAAGGATGCGACACGAAGATTTTCAAGAAAATCCCCCCACTCCCAACTACCCTTTACATGGAACTTTTTCAAAAATTTTGATTTTCTAAAAAATGGTTCTAACGATTTTGATTAAAATATCGCATATTAAAGATATTTATTTACCTGACAAATAAAATGTATATCTTGAATTTTCTGGGAATAGCCTCTGAAGACTACGTTATCCTGGATGAATTTTGCTAACTACTAAACCGTAAGAGATGGACAAAAAATAAACAAAAAATGTAGAGCACGTTAAAACAGACAATTTATGTTATATACATTTTTTTCGTGGAGTTGATCGTTTTTGAGATCTTCCTTGTTTTTGGTTTCAGCTTTGAAAAACTTATACTTTTCTCATACAGGAATTTGCCAACTCGTGTCCATACAAACCATAGCAACCAGCTTTTGGCTTTCACTTTAATCTATGGTACTCCCTTATTTCGCTTCTACTTACAATAAAGCAAGAAATAGGACTATTTCTGCTAATTTTTCTCAATTAGCATGAAATAAATAAAAGAATAAGCTTATTAACAATAATTTGTTATAGAGATATAGAGAAAGTCATGTGACTGGAACACATTTTAAAAAAATGTCCGTGCCTGTGTGTCCGTGCACACGATATTTAAAAAAACGAAGAATCGGTACAATATAAAACCTGGTATTTAAGTTTAGTTTCTTCTAAGGATGCGAGACGAAGATTTTGAGGAAAATTCCCCACTCCAAACTACCCTTTATATGGAGAAACTTTCTAAAATAATACTTTTCTTAAAAAATGGCTCTAATGATTTTGATTAAAATACCGTACATTTAAGATATTTACATGACAAATAAAATGTATATCTTGAATTTTCTGGGAATAGCCTCTGAAGACTTCTTTATTCGGCCTGAATTTTGCTGGCTATTGCATAAGAAATAGGCAAAAACTTGCTACTCAAAAAAATGCAGCTCTCGTTAAAACACAATTCATGTCATAAACATTTTTTCGAGGAGTTGATCAATTTTAAGATATTCCTTGTTATTGGTTTCAGTTTTAAAATACTGTAACTGTTCATGTAAACTCCTGGCAATACAAAGAAACGGATTTTATCTACATGGCAACTAGCTTTTAAAAGATTTTATTATCGTTTTAGCCTAGTGTATTCCTTTATTTCCCTTCCACTTACAAGAAAGTATTTCCAAGGCTTATGTCAGTATGAAGTATATAGAAACATAAGCTTTTTAACAATAATTTGTTACACAGGTGTAGAGAAAGACATGTGAATGGAACACATCAGAATTTTTTTCTTCGCTGAGTCCGGCCTTCATTAGCTTGAGACAGAAAGCGTGAAAAAATGAATCATTCAATATTACCACAGAATTTGCTATTATATTTTCAACTCGAAACATGAGACACTGAAGAAACCACAATTCGGTTACAGCTTATGTAGAACCTGACAGTATTGCGCACATACCTACGACTTAGAAAAGGAATGAAAAAAAAAGATCGGATGCGTTGCATTCACATAACTTTCTCTAGCTGTTCCACATACGACTATTTTTACAAAAGATTATTGCTTTATCTGCATCATGTTAATCGAGATCAACTTTAGAATTGATCTTATTACTTCTTCCTTGTACGTATAAGGGAAATAAGGGAAGGTACTAGGCTAAAACGATTGACAAATCTTTTAAAAGCTGGTCGCTAAGTGAAACAATTGAGGTTCAGTTCGCTTTGCATGGTCCCGGTTGAGTAAATTTAGATAGTTTAAAATTGAAACCAATAACAAGGAATATCTCGAAACCGTTCTCTACAAGAAACACGTATATGACATAAATTATGTATTTTAACGAAATCTACATTTTTTGTAAAGTAAGTTTTTGACTACCTCTTACCGTTTAACCGTTGTGCAAAATGCTGCAAAACCAATCCAGAATAAAGTGATCTTCAGAGGCTATTCCCATAAAATTCAAAATATAATTGTTTGTGTAATTAAATATATTTAATATACGGCGTTTTAATCAAACTCGTTTTTGAGAAGAACAACATTTTCAAAAACTTTTCCATGTAAAGGGTAGTTTGTGTTGGGGGGGGGGTGTTTTGAAAATATCCGTATCGCATCCTTGAAAGATAATTTAATACCAAGTTTGGTACACATTCAGCGGCCTTTTCTTTTTTGAAATATGCTGTCAAGAAACATACATACACGCACCTGTTCTAAAAATGCCTTTTACGGAAGCAGGGGACCTCAAAACATACTTTGGTGCAATCTTAACACCGAATTTTTGGGTGGAATACAAACCTTCTCTAGCTACTATGTACATAGTATACAATACGTGCTAGAGAAACTAAAAATCTTCCATGCAAAGGTTAGTTTGGGGTGGCGTATTTTTCTGAAAATCTTTTTATTGTGTCTCTGACATTTACTTTTTCTTTCCTCCGTTTACGAGATATTCAGATTATTGGTTTCAATTTTACGCGACTTAAACTTTTCTCAAATAGGAAGACAACTTTCTACTATTTGCTCGTTTCTTTACTCCTGGCAAGCAAAGAGATTGGGATTTCAACTGTTTCACATAGTGACCGGCTTTTAAAGGACTAGATTATTGCTTTAGCCTGTGTATTCCCTTATTTCCCTTCTACTTACAAGGAAACTAGTTATAAGACTAATTCTGCTTATGTTTATCTTAATTAGCATAATGTGTATAAAAGATTAATCTTTTGAATAAAAAGTTTGTTTGCCGAACAGCAAAGGAACATGGAATGGATTTTGACTTGGGACTTCAGATTTTTACTTTATCTACACGTACTATATACGTAGTGTATAGAGAAGGTATTGTAGCCAAATATTCGATACCGAGATTATTCTGGAAACATATGCTTTGAGACCCCTGATTCCAAAAAAGGCATGTTTAGAAAAATGTTCGTGAGTGTGTGTGGGGGGGGGGCAGTATAGTTCAAATACGAAAAATCCGTTAAATATTACATTTGGTATTTAAATTAGTATCTTCCAAGAATGCGAGAGGAAGATTTTGAGGAAATCCCCCCCCCCAACTACTCATAAATACAAAAAGTTTCAAAAATTTGTATTTTCTATAATATGGCTCTAACGGTTTTGTTTAAAATACCGCAAATTAAATTTACATAACAAATAAAATGTATATCTTGAATTTTCTAATAGCCTCTAAATACCTCTTTATTTTAGATGAATTCTGCCGGATTTTGCATAATTGCTAAACCGTAAGAGATAGACAAAAACTTACTACAAAAAAAAATTGTAGATCTCATTAAAGCACACAATTTATGCTATATTACATCTTGTTCGTGGAGTTGACCATTTTTAGATATTCCTTGTTATTGGTTTCAGTTTTAAAATACCAAAAACTTTTCATATACCGGAATTTGTAAATTCCTAGCAATGCATCAACAAGGCGACCAGGTTTCAGAAGATTTGACTAACGTTTTAGCCTATTGTAATCCATTATTCCCCTTCTACTTACAAGAAAGCGTTTCTGCTAATGTTAGAAGTATAAGTCTTTAACAACAATTTGTTACAGCGATGTAGAAAACGTATGTGAATGGAACACATCAGACTTTTTATTTATTATTATTTTTTTATTTTTAACGTGAATAAACTTTTAGATAGTCTCCTATTGTGTATATGGGTTAAAATAATTTGCATTGCTTTATCACAAAAATTGTCTTCTTTAGATAACATGGAAACACCTTAGTTAAAACCGCAGTTCAGGATGGCTTAAGCCAAGCCAAGGATAAGTTCAGCTTAACGCTTGAACTCTCTACTTTAAAACTCCGTTGAACTTAGGTTTAAACTGTGAAACCGGAACTGAATTTAGTTATTGGGGCATTTCATTCTGAATTTAGGTTTCATGCTAGGTAATGAATGGTTGATAGCAGCTGACAGTCCTTCAGAACGGTTAGGATCTAGCATGGGTCTGGTTTATTAAATACCTTCGTGAATACTGTTCTTCTAGCTCCGCCATCTTAATAGTTCTGCGCTTCGTGTGTCTGCAGAAACCCGAATAAACCAGACAGTGGTATGCGGTGCAGTTAAGAACAATAAAACGAATATAGACGCAGAAAACAAACGAAAGCGAAGGCAGATGGGCGAGCACAAATGAGATAAGAAAAGCGTCCAAGCATTGTATGGCATGACAGCTCGCGCAGAGACAAGAACCAGACAGTTATTAATGGATGACGCACTTGTTCGAAAAAGTTTTTCTACTAAACACACCACAATATTCATTCCCCAACGGTCCAAACATTTTCAGTTTTTCAATTTCCATCATTGTAGGAAGCAACCGATGTTGGTAGTACAACACAAGTACCGGTATAATTAAAATCCGCTTAGCTTTTTTCATTTCCGTTTCGAACTTTATCTAGAGACTTCTACTGGAACGTTAAGAGCCTCAATCTGAACATGTGCTTCGCTCGAGATGCGCGAAGATTAAGCATTTTGTGTAAATTTGAAATATCTTTGGTGTAAGTTAAATTCTGTGTACATGGAATGAAAATGTGCTGGCTGTTAGTGTGTCTGTTACGAAAAACGTAACAAAATCGACTAAGATACTGCCCTTTTACAAAGCATTATTAATTTATTAATAAATTTAGAAGAACTGGTCTCAAAAATAAACGGCGTGTTATTTATGGACGCTCTTTAACTGCTGTGATTCTCAGCGTCCCATTCTAAGTTGGGCGTGAAAGACCGCTTAATTTTGCTCAGAGGCCTCTCTATCAGGTTTGAGGTTCTTTTACGTGCGTAAATATACGACACGGGACCAACGGCTTTACTTCCCTTCCAAAGAAAGCCATTCTAAGGATTTTTACACCCGAAAAAATCCATCGTTCTCTGCCGGGTTTGAACCCGCGACCTTGGGTATATGAAGTCAGCATGGTAACCATTACATCACGGAGGACAACTGGTCTCACACTGAACGCACAGCATATTGCAATTTAACGTCCTTTAAAAGGACACAGACGTTGTTTTTTTTTTTTTTTAGTAGCAATTTTTATTTAAAAAATATCGATTCAAAGATTCACCAATCTTGAAACTACATATTTGCAATGTTTTATTCTTCTAAGGCGAATGAAACACAAGTTTTGGACGACATTTTAAAGCGTTCTGATAGTTGAATGACTATGTCAAACTTAAAGCCATTTTTCACAGGTTCAATTTATTTGTAATTTTCTCATATTAAAAATCCACCTTCTTTCGCAAAAATACTGCCAGAGGTCTGGATTTTTATATCAGCCATAGATTAGTTTAAAAAATGAATCATAAATAATATATTTTATTTTTTGCATGTTTTTTTTTTCCACTTTGTGATATAAAATAATGTTTGTTTGTTTTTTTTTTTGTTTTTTTATTTTTTTTTTTTAACTATCTACTATAGGAACATTTCAACCAGACAATTTGTTACAGATTAATTTTTAAAAAATGTATCTGGTCTCTATAGGAGAAAATAGGTTTTCATTTTAGAAATTAAATGGAACATATATGCAAAATAAAAGCATAGCTATTTTAATGAAAGTTGGTATAAATCCTTTTATTGCTAGTAATTCCTGTACAAAAAATTACAGCTCTAGTTTTAATACGTAGAAAATCACTTTTAGCACTTCGACTTCCTCTTAACCAGACAAGTCCCTTCGTACGATAATTGAATGAAATGGGCAAAATTATGCTCAAGGGAGCCTGAGATCTATCAAACTTAAAATTACCCGGAGTCACTCGCCCTAAGCGAAATCGAAATACGGGATCTCTTGAATGTAAGACATTGCATCCTGAAACACTAAGCACGTAGAGTGACTGATCTCCCCGTATGTGCGTAAGCATTTTTTAACTACTCTTATTTTTAAATGTATATTTTTACTATTTCTTTAAGAGCCACGGAGTTTGCAGTACTCCTTCCCACTTGAATTCGCTTCAAAAATGCGTCAGATATAGGTTCGATTTTTCAGCAGTTTACCGCCCCAAGTTTCTCCCCATGCCATCTCCATCGTCGTCATTATATATCAGTAAGTTCCATAGAGACTTTAATTAACTCCATACCTTTTACTATAGATTTAGATGTTGTATGTCTCTGTGATTCTTTCCTGGATTCTTCGTTCATAGGTAATACGACGCCTAGATACGTAAATACAAATGAAAACATCGGCTACTGCTAAGCACAATGTATCACAACACGCTACACTTGACTCACTGTTACCACTCACTCAGTATACAGCGCAACAGTTTCATCGAATCACATTTACGAATGAACCACTGAGTGACAACTCACAACTAAACTGCACTCATCCACACTTGTCAGTTCATAACTTTCTAACTCCACTCCTTCACTAGTCAAACGGCTTTAGCCTGTTGCATACACAACGGGACGTTCTGAAAAAAGAAATTACACGAAACTGCCGAAAAGAACCATCTGGAGTAGTAACTACTCCAACTGCGACAGAGGAGTAAAATGAGTTTTGTTTGTGCCCTATTGTGTTTGTTACGCGCTGTTATTGTGAAGGACCAGTCGGACCAACAACCGCCCCTAGTCGGCCAGGTAAAACGAGTGCGGATGTGCTCCGCTGGATGTTAATGTTTTGATTTTCATTTCTTTCACTGCCAGACCCATTTTCTTACCATTTGATTTGAAAGGTAACCGACTTCAATAGGCACAAAAGACGAACACCGTTCTGAATGACTAAGAACTAGAATAAGTGTTGACGGACAGAAGACTAGATTGAAGGGAATAGCCATTGCGAAAAACACCTGTAACACGGGTGTAGCGGCTGCAAACGGTTTCTAATATACGTTTACCAAGTGTACGGATCGATTAATGTAACAAATTTCACCGAGTTTTTTCTCTCCCAAATTTTTACTACTAATAAAACCTCATATAGTTTTTTATACCTAGAGACCAAATCGAAACAGTTGTTGGAACCCATTTGCGCAGCTCAGATAGCGAAGTTGCAAAGTCAGCTAGCAGGTTCCTAAGATGCAAAAGGACTTTTGAAGATAAATTATCTTACAAAACAGTTAACTATAAATGCTGAATCGAGCTTATATTTTAGTTGGAGTTGCACGAGAACATTCAACATAAAACGGGCCAGATTTAACGCATACGAAGATCGTTTTCCATTAGGGTAATGCACGTCCGCACACTGGGGTTACTACAATGGCTAAGATCAATGATTTAAAGTATGACCTGCTTCCACAAGCCACCTTATTCACCGGATTTGGCTCTTCCGACTTTCATTTATTTCCAGAGCTCAAAACTTTCTTGGGAGTATGGATATTTTCAACTGGGGTGGAAGTCAAAGCTGCCACAGGCGTTTATATTATAGAGCTTTCATGATGAAATCAAGGCAATCACTGAACTATACGCATGTCAAGAGAATATGTTAAAAACTTAAAACCAATTTTGGTGGTGGACAAATTTCACTCCCTTGTATACAATACCTAACTCAGTTTTTTTTTTTTTTTTTTTTTTGGTGTAATCATTACTCTTTTTCCAGTAGCTAATACATTAATTTTTTTCCCCAAGCACTGAAAACAGGTGTATTGCAGTTAAACTTTTATTATTCTTGAGAGCGTGTTCAGAACACCCCTCAAACAGCAGAGGCTGAGATGTAGGTACTACTTTAGAGATACTTTTCGCCCTATGTTAACACCACAACGTTTTGTCATCTGGCACCTGCGAGGATTTTTAATTAATTACAATTATAGTATGTCTTTGAGTGTGGATGTATAAAAATGGCAGTGTTTCATATTTCTTCTTCTTTTGCTTAATGGACCTAAAACATTAGACCTGTTTCCAATCAAGAGAACCCGTCGATCCGTCTGACTATTTTTACTGAATCCTTTCAGCTTATAGTTTAATATAATGGCTTAAGGTCCATTCTTTTTTACGTGCTCAAACCAGTAATCTGTAACGTATTTGCTCTATCTAAATGTTAAATATATGCAAGTTCTTTCCAGTTTTTTTAAGTAGCTTAACGTCCTTTAACCTTGTTGGTCATATCAGACGATGAATGAAATTGGTGAAATGATACTCAAATGATCTCGGGGTCCATGGAGCTTAAAGTTACTTGGCATTCGTCTTCTCAGGATAAGGGAAAACGCCGAGAAAAAACCATATCCGGGTAACTAACTCATCCTAAGCGAGATTCGATCTCGCGACCTTTTGTATGTGAGGTAGATACGCTACCACCACACTATTCAGGCGAATTCTTTCTAATTTGTTCAGTTATTATTTTGTCCATTTCCGCAAACCGAACGTAATAACTTCATCTTTGCGGCCTCAATGCTTCTTGCTTCTGACCGGTTCTATGTCCAATTTTCATAGGCATATGTTAAAATGGGTACATCCATCACTTTATAAAACTTAAGTTGTGTACTCTTAAGAGTTGTGTTTCATATTGAAGAAGGTAAAGAAAAAAAAAATCAACTTTAAAATTCTGAATTCCTTAAGAGTTTTCACACCAGCTATTATAAAAAAGTATAGTAACTACTGTTTTGACGTTGCAATTTATTTATGGTACTACGTTACTTTTTGAAACTCTTATTTATGCAGCGCTTTCGATACATTCATAGCAGCGTACAGGTTGACTTTTGAGCCAGCTGCGGAGATCCGACCTATGGTTTTTGAAAATAAACTGTCTGGTGGTAGAGGTATCTCTGTCTCTCTTCCACGATCGATCTGGATTGGAATAACTTGGTATAACCTTCCCCAAACACATTGCCACTAACATAACTAGAGCGTGTTTATACAGTCAGCTATGCAAACACTCGCACCCCGCATCTAGTTTAAAGCTATTCCCCGTAATCCGGTGTGGCTGAGATACTGGTAAACATACCCATGACACCTCCCGCTATCGCATAGATATCTATCTAACTATGGGCTAAGAGATCCATGCAAGCTATGAGCAGCACAATTTTATTTAATCCTAAAGAGGTGGGCAATTTCTGATCCATCAATTTTATTTGAACGTTCTGTGTGTTTATGAACACCCTACCCTTAGCTGGAATTCTTGGCGTCTTTTTTCAAAGTTTAGGTTCTTTAATCTGAGAGGTCTATCGGATAATCAGTGAATGAAATGAAGCTCAAAAGAATCCGGGGTTCGTAGAACTTGGGGTTACCCTTAATTTGTCTTATATTTATCTTGCCTTATCCAGTTAAATCAGCCTAACCGAGATTCAATCTCGGGGCCTCTTGAATGCGAGGCAGACACACTTGCATCACACTACAGAGGCGGGTTGTTCCTTGGCCTTTGTTAGAGTTCATTAGTGCTGGAGTACAGGCAGTGCTTGCTAGAAAAAACTGATGCTTCGTTCCCTCAGCAGAAAGGAGGGCAGAAAATACCTCAGGCCACCTTACCTTTGACTGTTGTATGCATGTTCCGGCATAATGTTTCTTAGCTTAATTATGGTTTTAGCTAATCCTTGCGAAATTGAAGTTTTTTTATGCGTATAATGTTTAGTCTCTAATGTTCAGCTGCTTTACTAGATAATTATGAATGACGAGGGATATTAGGCAAGGTTATTAAACCCTAATAAGGGAACCGGAAAAATAAATATTAGTGAAGGCAAGAAACCAAAGAAGAACTTGACGAATTACTCAGTTAGTGAAGCCTTAGTAGGATCCTGAGGAAGATGTTCATTCATCCATATATGCGTAGTAAGCGTGAAAAATGCAGCATTACCAACTTTTTTTGCTCCACTTTTTAATCTGGATTTTGTGCCATCGACAGTCATTTTAATGTATCAAGTGTTACTTGGTAAATTAAGCATTAAACGAAAGATTTTAAACCTTACTTATAACAAGCATTTTATTCCTGGGGTCGAAAGTGACCCCACACCATCACTGTATATTACGTAAGACGTATAAGCGCCACCTATCTAGGGTTAACCCCTTCAGTATTAAAGATGGACTCACACGACTGTCTTCTTTCTTGATCGTCATGTAGGGTCCTGTTTAGTTCTCTCCCTCGTGGCGAAAACTGCGTGCGTACGTAATGTGCTGCTTTCATCTGAATGATCTGCGTTGATGATTTTGGAATTATGTTTTGGATTTTATTTTGGATACCGACAGGAATTTGGATTTCGCCATTTATACGTTATAGCCCATGTGTTTTAATTTGCGATAGGCAAATATGGCGCAATTGTAAGTCTTTTCTGAATGCTCATATGACGCAATCGTAGCTCCTTTCTGAATGCTCATATAGCGCAATCGTAGGTCCTTCTGAATGCTCATATGGCGCAATCGTAGCTCCTTTCTGAATGATCATATGGCGCAATCGTAGGTCCTTTCTGAATGCTCATATGGCGCAATTGTAGGTCCTTTGTATGCCTTTATGCATTGGCGTACATCCAAGGGCCCGTGTGAACATATAACAGAAACAGCAGCCCTGTTTGTAGATGTGAAAGAAACAAGACTTGTCCCTTAGCTCGTCAATATAGCACCTATCTTCTGAGCCAGGATTCCAGGATTCAATTCCAGGCTGAACTCGAGTATATTTTCTGCAATCAAGGTTTCACGATATGCCTCGAGTCAGTAGAAGTATATGACAACAATCACGATGACGCAAAGCTAACAAGAAAAACAAAGAACGAAACGGAAGTGTGGGGTGAGAAATCGCGTAGAAAGAATTTAGCATAGAGCAACCAAGGTCACATGGCTAATAATTATCTAATACATATATGCCCATGAAAAAATTATTTATGTAACA
This sequence comes from Hymenopus coronatus, assembly GCA_030762935.1. Taxonomy (NCBI): domain Eukaryota; kingdom Metazoa; phylum Arthropoda; class Insecta; order Mantodea; family Hymenopodidae; genus Hymenopus; species Hymenopus coronatus. The sequence goes on from CM060895.1 coordinate 114,450,778, forward strand.
TATTTGAGTAAACATTAATGGTGACCCGGTTCTGTACGGTGGTGGTGGCGAATTTGCCTCACATTCTAGAGATTAGTTCGAATCTCGGTTAAAGCGAGTTATCCAGATAAGGTTTCTCTCTCTCTCTCTCTCTCTCTCTCTCTCTCTCTCTCTCTCTCGGGGATTTCCTTTATTCTGAGAAAACTAATGTAAGATAACTTTAAACTCTATAGGCCCCAGGCTCAACATCATTTCACCCAATTCATTCATCGTCTGATATGACCTCCCAAGCATGATTTTTATATAATAAGTTTCCGATTGAGACACAAGTGAATATTTACTCCATGAGCGACAGCGAATACGCTAAATTTGAGGATATATAGATAGTTTATGCGACCCTAGCATAACAAATTGATAATAAATTCCAAACTACAAAATTAAATTTAATTTTATTTTCTTATTAACAAAAAATTAACATTATAGTGACACAGGAAATCTTGCTTTGCTGTTTACAGTGGCAGGCACTTTCTTTGTATTTATTCATAAAATGAATGACGGTTAATAAATCGCTTCAAATAGATGAGTTCCTTGGGAATTTTTAAGGGTGCTAAAAGCAATTGGTTCTTCAGAAATCTAAATAATCTTATTATTATAGAGATTGTGGCCATTCTTATCAATTGAGCCTCGCTGGAATTATTTAAATATTTGTGTACTAATAACGCGGCATATCAAAAGATAAGTTAGATACAGTATCGTTTATTTATTTTTTCAGTACAATTCTTTATTCCTCCAATGCTCTGACGTATTCAAAGTTGAAAAGAATTATGATTAAAGTTAAGGAAAATGTTTACATTTTCTGAATTAGTAAGCTCTTTGACATGGATATATGAAATGGTTTAGTGATAACCATAAATATGCAGGATGCAGAACGTTTTAAAATTAATCTCTAATTGTTGTTTGCACTTCAAATCTGCAGTTTCTCCAGTGATTTTCTCCGACTCAATGATGAACGAAGGGGTTGTTTGAGACCAAGCTATAAGCAACCTCTGTTAACAGCCGAGATGAGTTATAATAGCACGAGGTGGCATATCGTTTATTGAAAATTTCGTTTACTACTTTATATACAGCGCCGTGGTTGAATGGTTAGGCCGCTTGCCTCCCATCTAGGCGGCGCGAGTTCCATCCCCAGCGCCTGCACGTGGGATTTGTGGTGGACGAAGCGGCGTCTGGGCCGGTCCTCCGGTTTCCCCCGCCACTCATTCCACCAATTATCAATTTCGCTTACATTTCATGTCATCCATTTCCTTATGTTCATGCCTGGCTACGGGCTGACCTCTCGTAACAGGTTCTCTCCACTCTGTGCCGTTGGCTCCCCGACAGACTTCTAACCCCTAGGCATTGGCTTGTAACTCTTTAGGGGGGGTGTCAGTCCTACAAATATGGGGAGGGTAAGCCGATTATGAAACGAAACTTTATATACAAGGCGTTTCAAAAGTCTCGCATTTTTTCTACTACAGCTAATTATTTTGTTTTCCAAAAACGTTCGGACACGTTAAAACTATAAAGACACAATCGCAGAAACAAACTATTCTATAATAATTGCTATGCAAGTTGAGAAGAATTGGAAAAAGTTAAATTGCAACCTATTTTATATAATACTTTTTGGGATAGTTGCAATTGGTTATAACTTTTAGAAAAAATTATACAGATATAATTACAGACTACAGAGTGCCCTGCAAATTTAATTTGATTACTTGGGATACAGGAAATCTTCCGCCCATATTTCAATGAATATGGATGATCGTCAGAAACTTGTTAAGGAAGATCAAAAACATATCTACCACTGTTAAGATTTCTATGTATAGCGGAGAACTTCAGTCCGTATTACGAATATTATGGATTCTTAGATAACCATAATTTAAGGGGAAAATGGAGTCGTTACGATAAACGTATTCTATAAGAGTGTATGACGTGATATAAGAGGTGTTTTCAGATTGAACATCCCCATCCACCGACCTCTTCCCATTTTGGCGGAGAGGGTTTCATGCCAGAGAAGCTTGTTGTTCTATAAGATAAAAAGAAAGGAGAGACAGACAAATTCTTGCTAGTATGTTATTCACTCCAGCATTCGCCTATCGATCTGGGAAAACTTCAGAGCCTGAACCTTCTCGTCGGTACGAATAAGCGTAAATTAACTTATACGTCAAAGCTCGGTAGAATAAGTGTAAATTAAATTATACGTCATTCAGTATTTAACAAGTCACTCTCCTACTTCAGCTAGTGTGTTGTAAGTGTGGCTTAAACGTCATTTGACTAATATTTTCAATAATGTAAAGCTGTTAAAATTAACCATATATAATATTTATTGATTGAAGCAGAGCTGGTTCAAGAACCACTTGTACGACAGAAGATCTCGTTGCGGGAGTGCGTACATACGTAACAGTAGGTATATGACGTAATCTACATATTGTCGCGGTCCGTGGTCTGGGGGTAACATCTAGTTCACAAGGTCGTGGGTTCACAGCCGGCAGACGGAGATGGACTCTTTCGGGACTAAAAATCTTAACTTAACAGTATGCCGGTGACCCCGTGTCGTAGATATAAGAACCTCAAGCTTGATAAAGAGGCCTTTGAAAAAATTAAGCGGTCATTCACGTCCAATGGGATGCTGAGAAACCCATAGAAGTTAAAGAGCGCCCATAAATAAAACTCAATTTCACATATCCTATTACCAAGCAGTGGAGAGTTTCCATTGAAGAGTCGTCGCGACAGATTCTAAGTGTGTATACAATTTGGTCGGCTTTGCTCACAATTAATTTCTGTAATTGGGACTAAGGAAGTGAGTAAATAAATATACACTTAAATGAGTTAAAAAAAAAAAAAAAAAAGGAATATATTAAAATACACCTAGTAGACAGGTACAAGGGGCAGCTGTATCATTTTCCCTCTGTAATCCCTCCAAAATTCAAATAAGAAGGAGGATAAGAACTGAAGCTTTCCTGGCGACGTATTAATTCAAAATCTTCTCGGGCTTCTAGCCAGGTAAAAACTTGGCTTGACACCAACGTTTCGAAGAAGTGCATCTTCCTCAGTTCACCCTGAAGACGAGGAAGATGCACTTCTTCGAAACGTTGGTGTCAAGCCAAGTTTTTACCTGGCTAGAAGCCCGAGAAGATTTTGAATTAAGAAGGAGGAATTTAACAAATACCTATAGTTCCTTACTAGAACACCAACACCTAAAGAGTTAACGAATTACCAGAAAATAATTTTGATCTTTTTACGAATTCTATGCATGAGTAACCTGCAGTGGCAAGACTAGATTAGCAGCAATAATATTCGTAAAAAAATAATACGGTTTTGAAATGTTTGAGCCACGGTAAACAGGCTGTTGATATGTTTAAACTGTTATCAGTTTCATAACACACGCAGTTAATATTCATTCTTTGCAGCTAAAATGCTGGCTATGATTGTTTCAACATACTTGTATGAGAACAACTGTTTTGACAAATGAATTATGCCTAGTCAAAATAATGATCTCGTTGACTGCCGACTGTTAGCACAGCTGAAAACAGCTATAACCGAGATAAGCCAGATTTTAACGAAATACTTGCAACTGTAAAAAATCTATTGTGTTCCATTTACATGACTTTCTCAGCTGTTACATAACAACTTTCCTTACAAAAGATTATAGAGGTCTCTTATCTATGACATGCTAATCAAGTTAGAGCAAATTGTCTTATTACTTGCTTCCTTGATGGTAGAAGGGACAGAGAATACAATAGGCTAAATCGATAGTCAAACAATTGAAGTTCCGTTCGCTTTGCATGGCCTGTAGTAAAACAAAGATGAAATTATACGTCACTTCGTTTGAGAAAAGTTTAAGTAGTTTAAAATTGAAACCAATTACAGGGAACAACTTAGGAACCATATGACATAAATGATGTGTTTTAATGAAATCTACATTTCTGTGTATTAAGTTTGTCTATTTTTTAGGTTTACCAGTTCAAAATTCAGAAAAATGCATCCAAAATAAAAAGGTCTTCAGAGCCTATTTCCAGAAAATTCAAGATAAACATTTCCATATATACGTAAAATCACCTTAAACATAAGGTGTTTTCATCAAAACTTTCTAAAAATGTCCCATGTAAAGGGTAGTTTGGGGTGGTGGATTTTCTTGAAAATCTTCGTGTCGTATCCGTAGAAGATACTCCATTTAAATACCAAGCTTGCAATTTAATCGACTTTTTGTTTTTCAGCTATGCTGCCCACAGACACACACACACACACACACACACACACAGATATATATATATATACGGCCATGTTTCTAATTTTTTTTTTTGGAATCAGGGGGTCTCAAAACTTGTATTTCCGGTGAAATCTCGGTATCGACTTTTTTTGCTGGAATACAATACTCCCTGTACACACTACGTACATAGTAGTGTAGAAAAGTAATACAATGTTTTCATTATTTTACTGCAATCTAAACCGTATGAAAAATCTGATGTGTTCCATTCACATGACTTTCTTTACATTTTTGCAGCAAATCATTGTTAAAAAGCTTATGCTTCTATTTACTTCATGCTAATCGAGAAAAAAATAGCAGAAATAGGTTTATTACTTGCTTCCTTGTAAGTGGAAGCGAGTGGTGTGCAATAGGTTAAAGTGATAGTCAAAAACTGGTTACTATGTGACTGAAGTTCCTTTGTTGGTATGGACACAAGTTAACAGATTCCGAGTATGAGAAAAGTTTTTCAAAGCTGAATGCAATAACAAGCAATATCTTAAAAACCATCAACTCCACGAAAAAAATGTATATTACATAAATTGTGTGTTTTAATGTGGTAAAGTGGTAAGTTTTTGTCCATCTCCTATGGTTTAGCAATTATACAAAATTTCGTAAAATGCATCCAGAATAAAGTAGTCTTCAGAGGCTATTCCCAGAAAATTCAAGATATACATTTTGTCAGGTAAGTATTTTTAGTATAGATATTTAAATCAAAATCATTAGAGCCATTTTGTGAGAAAAAAAGTTTCGAAAAAAGTTCCAAGTAAAGGGTAGCTGGGGGTGGGGGGATTTTATTGAAAATCTTCGTGTCGCATCCTTGGAAGATACCAAACTTAAATACCAAGTTTGGTTTTTAACGGGCTTTCCGTTTTTGAGCTGTGCTGCCCACAGACACACACACATACACAGACAGACACACACACGGATATTTTTCTAAAAATGCTTTTTTTTTTTGGGATTCAGGGGGACCAAAAACATATATTTCCGGTGAAACCTCGTTATCGAATTTTTGGGTGCATCACAATGCCTTCTCTATACACTATGTACATAGTACGTATAGAGAAAGTAAAAACTCAGTAGAATTTATTAGAGAATCAGCAACCGTCCTTACACTCATTATTTGTTTCCCCTTCTACCAGTTCCTTTCAAACTATTCGGCGTTAGTTGCGGGTTATGTGTCAAGTAGTTCAGGGTTTGGTCATACCTGGTTTAAGAGCTCACCAGATGTTCGAAGAAGTGAATGCCCCATTCGATTCTGCACTTCAATACTCACTTTGTAAAGTACCTATATGAGCAGCTGGTAAAATATGCCGAATAAGCGAGCTACACCCAAGTATTTTAAAGAAGCTGACTAAGTCAGAATAATTGATCCGCACGCACTCTTTTAAAGAAGCGACTAAGTCCGAAATTTTGTACATATCTCCAAAGAAAACATCTAGGGAACGGAGGGTTAAATCATGTGAGCGTGCAGGCCATATCCATCGATGTCCAAACTTGCCATCCAAATTGTCTGGAACAATTAGGTATAGAATGTGTAGATCCGTCTTGCTGAGATAACAATCTCTGTCATAGTGTTCAATGGCAGGTGATAACCGAGAAGACCTTACAACGCCGTACTCTGGGATCACCTAGGGGCATTAGCCTAAAACATCCAACCTGAGATCGGAGTAAGGGCATGTCTATCCAGCAACAATAATCACTAAAGCTGAGAGGTTTGGTGAGGTTGGCTACACGTAGAGTTATACACTGCATGCCTGTGTTTGTGTTGACTTCGGATGTAAACAACAGCGCGGAGTGTATAGTCTGAAAAGGAGAAATTCGATCTAACGCTAACACATAACGGCAAAGATGTAAATGGCTAGCATGTGCGTTTCGAAATTCATTTCTTTTGCGTGCACTGTCCTTAATTGTTTACCTGTCTGTCCACCTATGCTCGCTTTCGAGTCAACATGTATTCCGTGTCGCGCATAAACCTCTCACCTTTAATAATAATCACGCATCGCTGAGTATAACACGTTTAATAAATACATTAACATCATCCATTAGATTATTGATTCAATTCTAAAACCGACACTTGTGGAGAGGGTCACTGCCATTCACTGCGTGACATGTACGAAGAGTGAGCGAGTGTGAGTGTGTCTGTGTGTGTGTGTGTGTGCGTTCTTTCTTTCTTTCTTAATTCAATTAAGAGATATGTGCGCAAACTCCAATCTGTCTATATACACAATGAATAACTTTGAGCACTCACAGTTACTATAGTGGTGTTATAGTTTGTGCAAAAGTCACATTTGAGCAAAAAGCCATGTCAACGCAGCTCCCATTTCAGAAGTCGTTACTGCCCTGAGGAGCGAAGAAGATGGCATCAGCGACCGCTTTGTGTTCGTCCAATAATGTTCCTCTTGTAACTTTCCTCTGTTTCTTAAGCAGAGAAAGCTGCACTTGAGCTCCACGTGGAGTTAAAAAACTATAGCTTAATTAGTAGTCGTCTTTGGCCTACCACTTCGTTTTGCTTACAGTAGTTAAGAGCCTCATAAATGTACTTGAAAGTTTAGCTATGGCTTGAAATGATGTATGAAATTTGAGAATAAAGGTCAACTCTCTATCCCGGAATCAGTATGGTATTTTGAATACTTTGGCTAATCTTATAAACATTTGTATTTTACCAATACATTCTGTTTGTCACCTGACTTCTGAGATACACACAAGTATTCGATGTTAATTTAACAATTTTACCTACATCGATGAAAAGTATTGCATTTATCAGTTGTCTTCTGGCCCATGCGTAGTTTTGATATTGGTTTAATGAATTCTGTGTTAGCTTTTATAATTTATTAGCAGTCTTATTGAATTCTACATCTTATTAGTTCTTTTCCTGGTTAGAAAGGAACTTCTACTAGCATATACATTCAATAAAGACAAAATGTTCCACCATAGAATTTCAGCTTGATACTACAAATAGTACAGGCTTCTTAATTCTTTGACTGCACAAATAAAACGTTAAGTTTCCTAGAAACAGTCAGTTGCAGCAATGTAAGATATATGCCAAAGTAATGAATCTCAGGTTTTAAGTACTCTTAAAACCATGTAAAAGTTCAATGTGAGCCGTTTTAGAGCCCATTTCTGTCCAGAAGACGCGGCTTAACTGCATTTTTCTCATTTTATTTTCTGTGTAACCTGCAATCCTCTAATTTATCTCTCCTAAAGCACCGCAGTTCAGTTTTCATTCTGTTCTCCTCTAACTCTCCTAATGCTTTCTCACACACTGCTCGTGTTTTCCTCGAGTAGCATTTCTTCCTTTTCTTAACTCTTTCCATTTGGTATAGGAAATTTTGTTTCCTTCTTCTACACTTTCTATCTTTCTATTTGGTTATTTCATTCCCTTACGACATATTTCCCGCTCTCCTTCCTTGGTTTTTCTTACTCCTCTTTGATTAGTTAGTTTACCTTTATAGAAATATTCAAATAAAGAATTTGTAAATCTAAAATTGAGAGAGATTACTGGCAGTCCAACCTACGTCGCAAGAAACTAAAACGCATTTGGATACAAGGGCTGAGTGGGCGCATGTGTGTGTCTCTCTATGAATAGCATAGCTCTAAAACGAAAATACGGATGCATACTAAACTTGGTATTTAAGTTTCAGTAGCTTCCAAAGATGCGGCAGAAGGTTCTCAGGAAAATCCTGCAATCCTAAACTACCCTTTACATGGAACTTTTAGACTTGATTTTATTAAAATGGCTCTAACCATTTAATTTAAAATGTTTATCTTATATCAAATGCACTTACATGACAAAATGTATTCAATTTTCTGGGAACAGCCTGTTAAGTTCTCTTTGTTCGGAAGAAGTTTTGTTTAATATTGTACAGCCTTAGACGTAGACGTTAAGAGCCATACGAAAACGCATAGCTCAAAAACGAAGAGTATTTAAGTTTGGTATCTTCCAAGGATGCGACACGAAGATCTTCAAGAAAATCCCCCCAACCCAAACTACCCTTTACATGGAACTTTTTTTCTAAAATTTTGATTTACTAAAAAATGGCTCTAATGATTTTGATTAAAATCCCCGTATATCACAGATATTTACATACCAAATAAAATGTATATCTTGAATTTTCTGGAAACAGCCTCTGAAGACCTCTTTATTTTGCTTAACTGCTAAATGGTAAGAGATATACAAAAGCGTACTACACAGAAAATGTAGAGCACGTTAAAAAAACACAATTTATGTTATATAATTTTTTTTGGTGGAGTTGATCGTTTTTGAATTATTCATTGTTTTGATTTCACCTTTCAAAAACTTATATTTTCTCCTACAGGAATTTGTCAACTCCTGTCCATACAAACAAAGGAACTTCAGTCACATAGTAACCAGCCTTTGACTATCACTTTAACCTATGGTACTCCCTTATTTCGCTTCTACTAACAAGGAAGCAAGTAATAAGGCTATTTCTGTCATTTTTTCTCGATTAGCATGAAGTAAATAGAAGCATAAGCTTTTTAACAATAATTTGTAACAGAGATATAGAGAAAGTCAATGGAACACATCTGATTTGTTATAATGGTAACTACACAAATAATTATAAGTATTCTCTCCTAAATTCAGCATTCCTACGCCCTAGCATTCGTGTTATAACACATTACCTATGATACACATCGTAGCTTTTTCATTATTACTATATACATTCTGAAACAGTGATTAAAGTTGTTCTAATAACAAAAGAAACACCATATTTTAAATTACCTTAAATATCAGTTTATAGCAACTAATATGTTTTCTGATTCATATTAATCTGTTATATCATTTAGTAAGAACGCTCTTTTATTATTTCAATTAAGGTGGGGCAGTGCTAGAAACAATGTTATTATTTTATAATTATTTTTACATGAAATATACCAAGTATGCAGAGAAGGAACCGTATTCTATCCAAAAATTCGATACCGAGATTTCACCTAAAATGCATGTTTTAAAATCTCCTGAGTAAATAGGCATTTTAAAAATCAGTTCCGTGTATGTCTGTGTACAACAAACTCAAAAGCGTAAAGCTGTTACATGCCAAAGTTGGTATTTAAGTTCAGCATCTTCCAAGGATGCGACCCGAAAATTTTCAAGAACATTCCCGTCCCAAACCAGAGTTTATATGGAAAAGTTTTGATTTTTTCAAAATGAAGTAACGATTTAATTAAAATACAATATATTGCGTATATCTTGAACTTTATGGGAATAGACTCGGAAATCTTCTTAATTTTGAATGACTTTTTATTAACTGGTAAACCGTAAGAGATAGAGAAAATCTTACTTCACAAAATATGTAGATTTCTTTAAAACACATAATTTATGTGAAATACATTTTATGTGGTGTTAACCTTTTCGAGATATTTCTGGTTACCTATTGGTTTCAAATTTAAAATACTCATAGTATATTTCTCAAATGGAAAATCATTATTCATTTTTCATTCTCCTGGTCAAGCAAACAGAACGGAAAATCAATACATTACATAGCGTCCAACTCTGAAACATTTGACTCTCGCTTTAGTCTGGCGTATTGTCTTATGTCTGCGTATTTACAGGAAAATGTGTAAAAATGTCAGCACAGTTTTATACCGATGATGTGAAGTACGAGGGCCGTTTTTTTCAACTTCCGATAGGCTATAAATAAAAGACAAGTTCATAGAAAATAATTATTTTATTACTAAAAGTTTTGTATACTTATGGTTACTTTTCAACATAATCACCGAAAAGATTGAGACATTTATCGATCTGTACACAAGCTTTGCAATACCCGCTTCAAAAAATGTTGCCGCTAATGATTTCAACGAGCATTGACGTTGTTTTGAAGATCTTCGTACTTTACGACGTTTACGGAGAGCCACTCAAAACAAACGAAGAGAAATGCTGACTTCGGGAATTGTGTTGATACATGACAACGCTCGTCCATACACTGCTAGCACAGCCCATCGGCTCCTTGAACAATTTCAATGGGACATTTTCGATCATCCGCCCTACAGTCCTGACCTGGCACCTAGCGACTTTCACCTTTTCCTTGAACTGCAGACGTGGCTAGGAGGGCAGTAATTTCAAACCAACGAAGATCTTCAAAACAACGTCAATGCGGCAACATTTTTTGAAGCGGGTATTGCAAAGCTTGTGCACAGGTACGATAAATGTCTCAATTTTTTCGGTGATTACGTTGAAAAGTAACCACAAGTGTACAAAAATTTTAATAATAAAATAGTTGTTTTCTTTGAACTTGCCTTTTATTTATAGCCTATCGGAGGTTGAAAAAGAAAAAAAAAAAAAAAAAAGGCCCTCGTATAAAGAAAAATAAGCTTTTGTAAGAATAGTTTATTGCAGAACAGGTAGACAAAGTCGTGTGAATGAAGCATCTGATTTTGCTTAATCTTCATTTCTATAGACCTTTAGCTACTACGGTTATATCGGGAGTTTTTAGACTGAAACATTGATGTTTTTGCTCTTCAAATATTAGGAAGTGTACTGTGGATATTTTCATTTGCTCATTCACTCTCACATCCAGCTCTATGGAAGAATGGAATAATCCTAATTAAAGAAAAATCCACACCTCCGGCCGGATATCAAAGCCCGGACCTTCAGGTGAGAAGTGAATTCGCTGACCACTCGACCACGGTAGTAAAATGGTTAATATTGTACAACCAACCCAAACTGTTTACATCGTGCAACAGAATCAGTTCCCAAACAGGGATAGATACGTCTGTGCTTCTTTCAACAAAAAGAATTTATTCATTTAACACATTCCAACTTTTTAAAGCACATTCTTTAGGACAGCGCGGACATGTGTTTTTCCTAGCAACAAAAAAGGAGTTGATCAAAGAGAGGAAGGCTTCACATCATCCCTACTGTAATAAACGTCATTTTCATTACGGCCGCGGTAATTCAGCTGAAATAATTGCAGCGTGGCCTCGCAATATAACGGCGGGAGGGGGGGGTGCAATGTACAAAAAACCTCCTGAAGCCGTTAATCACAGCTTCTATTTCGCGTGGACATCCCACTTACTGGGCAGGGGGGGGGGCTTGTGATCTAGCTATCAAGTGTTTGAGGAAAACTTGCATTAGTATTCAAAATGAATTGTACTCACCACTGGGACAGTTTGCCAGCATGTACTCACCTAAAACAAACGAAAGTCATAATATAAGGGCTATTACATACAAATCTATATTCATACACAGAGACATAAACTAAATTAAAAATAGCATCAGCATTCCTCTATAGTGATATAATGTGACCACCTGCGCTTGTACATTGCTTCACAAAATGTGCAACAGTTTCAGAGGCTGTAGGTGAATTAGTCGTAGTCAAACACTATTGCAGGATGGGCAGAAAATAAAGTAACGGTGACCTTAATGTAAATGATATCTGAAGTAACGGTGACTTGCAGTAACTAGTCCCTATCTGCGATGTACTGTCGTTATCCTAGGCAAAGATTAAAAGTACAAAAGAGAAAATTGCAAAAAACAAAAACAAGCAGCCGTTTAAGATATATTTTACGATTAATGCATTTTGCTTAGAATACGTTTTACATTTGTTACATTTGTAAGTTACAGGGCTTGAATTAATAGTACTTTGAAAATTAAATCTTGTGATCAAAGAAACGACTGATTGTCCCAACTAGCAAAGTGGGGTTTCGAAAATAATAAGCATTTAGACTTACCAAAATATATTAAATACCACAATTTTGCCCAAGTGAAAAGAAAGCTCACTTTTGTCCACCCTTGGCGGGTACGTAATGAAATCTCGTTGTGCTCCTAAAGACGAACTGTCCCTCAGCGAATTTCCAGCAAGACTGACGAAGTTTTTTCCTCGGTAGTTCGAACTTCTCCTACCAGGTTGCAGCTGAATCTCGTCACTATGAAGATTTTGGTCAAATTGTCACTATGAAGACTTTAGAGGTTTTGTTTCTCCCATAAATGTGTGACGTCAGTGGAGATACCATAACTGTCGCACAACTTGTAGAAGATGGTTCACAAACAGTTTAATGGTTACACAAGTAACGAATGCGATTTAACAAGTTATCCAATAACGGACCACCAATGTAAAGAAAACAACTGACAAGTTACTCGTTAACGGCTAGAGTAATGGAACCGTTACAGAGTCTGTGTGACATAATTTGCTGCATATCCGTTGGTACTGCATACTAGGCACTAGTTACCTAAACTCGTTACGCAGTATCAAACTCTTTCGCAAGATCGTGAGTGGAATTGTTGATTTAATCACAATTGGCAAGAAAAATATCTACTAATTTTCCTCATTGCTATTCCTATATGTAACCAACCAAGGTAATCTGCATATATTTTTATGTTAAAGAATAATGTTTGGTTTAGTCTTTGAATTTCTCTTCTCTATTAACACCGCCTTTCAAAATGACATTAAACAGTTTTATCTAACCTCCTAGAGAATATTAATTTATTATATGCCTAATTTCAGTATTTTTGCTGTCGGCAAAATTAATGTAGTTTCTTGCTATACCCGTATTATGTAATTTATATTTAGGATCTCATATAATTTAGCTCACCTTTACAAACTGCAAATACATAAGTGCGAATACACTGTGATTATAAACCACATAGTAATTAAGTGTTGAAACAACTATAAGAATTTTTTCAATTACATCGCACAACAACAAAGTAACTTACGTTCAACGTTGATATTGAAACGCAGCTACAGCTAATCGTTACTGTAACCAATAATGTAGTATAATTGCGAGCGTGATAACCGAGAAAACAAATAAGTTAAGCCTTTGCTGGTGACCGTTACCACAAGTTACATGCTTCACACTTCCCTATTCACTATTGCACCAATGTAACGTCGGATGCACAAGTTGTGTTGGATGAATGGAAGACAAAATGTCCTGCTGTGCGCCATTTCCGAGTGTGACGCATACAGTTCACCACATTGTTTATGTCTTTGAATACCACCGACTCTACAATCGGTCACAAGCGCTATACTCATCCGAGATATCCTTTATTACAGCCCTTGGTCGTATAGGCAAAACAAACCGAACTCGAATTACATGCTTACGCAGAGAAATTCGAAGTCACCGTTTTTAAAAATGATGGGAAGCTTAAAGCAGCGGGATGTCCTTTTGATTCAGGGCATTCAAATAAAATACTAGAACTTTAAAATTAATGCAAATCCAAATTAATAATAATTAAATGCCATAAAACTGTAATCCAATATTTGATTTAGCTCAAATTATACCACAATTTCCGAATGCTTTCGGAATGCTTTCTTTTTTACTTTCTCTACACGGGCTATGTACAGTCTGTAAAGGAAGTATTGTATTCCATCCAAAAATTCTATACAGAGATTTCACCGGAAAATGTGTTTTGAGGTCCCTTGAGTAAAAAACGGAAAGTCCGTGTGCGTGTGTGTATGTGTGCGTGTGTCCGTGGACACCATAGCTCAAAAACTAACACCGTTAAATACCAAACTTTGTATCTAAGTTTGGTACCGTCCAAGGATGTGACACGAAGACTTTCAAGAAAATCTTCCCACCCCAAACTACTCTTTATATAGAATATTGTTTTGATTATTTTGTTTTTCTCAAAGATAGCTCCAACGATTTTTGTTTAAAAATATTGTATATTCGTATTAAAGCTATTGACATCACAAATAAAATGTATATCTTGAATTTTCTGGGAATAGCTTCTGAAGACCTGTTCATTCTGGATGAACTTTGTTGAATTTTGCATAAATGGTAAACCTAATAGATACACAAAACGCAGATCTCGTTAAAACACGCAATTTATGTCATTTTTGTTGCAGAGGTGACCGTTTCCGAGATATTCCTTGCTATTGGTTACAAGTTTAAACTTCGCATGTTCTCAAACGGGTTCCCTTTCGTTTCATCTTTCTTTTGTTTTTCTGTAAATGCGAAACGTACCGAACTTCAATTGTTCACATATCGATTGAATTTTAAAAGATTTGACTATTGCTTCTTCATGTGAATGCAACACATAAGATTTTTCAGCATTTCCTTACACACTTGGAGAAATGCACCACAATAAGGTTATCTAAATAGAGAAGTAGACCAAGCATGGGATTACAGGACCTGTAAAATAGGCGAGTATGTTAAATAATAAATGCCACAGATATGCCAAACTTCTTACTTACAAGCATAGAATAAAACACGAGCGAGTTTTCAAATTGAGTGACATACGAACTTCATGTATGCACATATATTATTTATGCTAGACACAGGACCTAACCATATATCTTGCATTACATATTAATTTTGATTTTGCCAAAACATTTGTTGTGAAATATCGTTGTGATTTGTACATCAAGTCAAGTTCACGCTTGTGGAACGTAGGACACTTTTATACTCGTGGAATTTCAAACACACGCTATGCTCTGCTAAAAATCTTTCCATTCGTAAAAAAATCCCGCTTCAGATACAAGGACCGCCCTTCGCGGCGTAGTGGTTACCATGCTAACTTCATACATCCAAGGTCGCGGGTTCAAACCCGGCGTGGCTTCCTTCGGAAGGAAGTAAAGTCGTTGGTCCCGTGTCGTAGATTTACAGCACGTAAAAGAACCTCAAGACTGACAGAGAGGCATCTGAGCAAAATTAAGCGGTCTTTCACGACCAGTATAGAATGGGACGCTGAGAACCACAGCAGTTAAAGAGCCTCTATAAATAAGACGTCATTTCAGATACAAGCACTGCAAATTTATTTATTATTATTTTATGTCCTTCGTAATAAAGCTAATTTTAATGGATCTGCATAACTACATCTGGATTGGTATATATATATATATATATATATATATATATATATATATATATACACACACACATTCATATACATACATATATAATTAATAAGCTACTAAATTGACATCCTTAAAGAGACATAATGCACTACCTATTTGTCGCTTGAAAGACTTGCTAAGTGGCTTGTGGCACCTCACAGTATAAGCAGCAGTTAATCTTACTACATGCAGGTGAGCGTTATCGTGCAACACTATTTCTTAAAACCGTACTTTGTACGTTATAAATGTCAGATCAACTAACACTTTCTACTATTAGAAACAAAATAACGTGCGTCTAAAGCGTTTGGGCAAATTCATGATACTATCGTGATTAGCAGGCATATACATTTCTTACCATTTAAGTCACGACAGAACTTAATAAATAACTGGACTATGCCTCCTGCATAGATAACAAAACGTCCCTACCCCTCGTACAGTCTTTTGACGATGTAGACAGCACTCGGACCGACTTAACCTCCCTCTCAGTGAAACTTGGCCTCTGGTGCTTTTGCACTGTTTCTAGTGATACTGGTTTGCTTCTACATGTGCCAACAGCGGAGAAGAAATGCTTTGTATATGGAGGTATCTAACAGTAAAAATATACTGGATGTTCATTTCTACCGTGATTTCCCGTGTGCAGATAAAGCAAGAATAACGTCCTAGTTTACTGATGAGCTCTCTACCGAGGGGTAAGTGATCTTTTACAGAAGCGAAGGGCAAACACAGCGAGTTCTACCTAGAAAGACCGATAATAATGGTTCCGGATGAGAACGCAAACCAAAGCGCTCTGGATGTGTTTGCATTGCTAGGCAATACTACCAGTTTTCCCAAGTCTCTTTCTTCCCATTGCAGTAATGAGTAACATAAGAAGGTCGTTCTGTTCTTTGCTGACAAGCTGAATGTGAACACAACACACCTGTGTTCATGTTCTCAATGTGGTAACATATAGGAACTACTTGTAAATGTGATAAATGTATAACGCTGCATAGATACGATGCTATTCCGAATCAAAAGTATAGCCGCCTGCCGTTATAAAGACATTCTGATGGACTTTTCAGCGAAGGCATTACAGTAAAAAGGTTATCTGGCCGCTAGGCGCGGGAAATCACGGATAAAAATGAGTACCTTGTATATATACTTCGATGATCGTGCTCTCGCATAGGTCGGGGTTCAATTAATGCAACACATATAAGTGCAACGTTTTGTGTGTATAGCCCATAATCTAGTTTACGATGGAACGCGCAGAAAATTACAGGGTACCCATATTACAGCTCTTGAATATTCTCCATCAAGTTCAGATTTTTCTTCCTGATATTAACTTATGTATAGAAAGAGTTATGGTTAGTCTTTGCCATTGTGAAGATGGTTATAAGGTACTGCACACACGCGAACAGACATAAAAATCTCTGTTGTAAGAAGTTTTGAGCAGCCAGATGACGTGGGTGGATGTAACATCAGTCGAGTGACGGTTGTTGCTCGCAAACAATTAAGAGCAACTGTAGGGTCGTTACCTGCCACTGTAAAGCGTTATTGACTGCGGTGTCAGCTGACAATTGTGAACACGTTAACAATGGCTCGCTAAGTAGCATCTGCAACATTAATTCTGTGGAGTGTACCGACGGGATGAAATGGGCGACCTCGCTCGACTGCGGTATATCTTAAGGGGATGGTGGGGGTTCATTGTACGCCTGCTTGATTCAGGGCTTTGTAACACTGCTGTCAGCAGGAGAATAAATGTCTATTTTTACCTTCAAAGCACCGAATTCTGATGGAGTACACAGACAATTAACTATAAGAAACAGGAGCTAGGCTCTCATTCGCGTTTGGTTGTTCGACTTCCCTACATTTATTTTCTATCCCCTCTCTCTTTCCAGAGTATTTGCTCCGTTTCCTGCGATACTGCTAAAGCCATATTTTCTGCGGAATTGGAGAATAAGCTGTGTAAACAGGTTAAGTGATTAACGCGATTACCCCAAATGCCATACAATTCCTGATTATACAATTAGAGGAGGCTGTGGTTTATTCTAAACACAGGAAACTTGATTGAAGCATATTTTCAGTTTTTAATTTGTATACTCCATTTTTGTGCATCATCCAGTTGTTATTATGTTATTTGTGATGTTATTACTGTGTACTAGTGTTATATGTATAGGGGGATATGAATTTATTTTATTTTGAGATTACTCAGAACTGTGATAAACATTGAGTACCATAATTAATTTTGCTAACTATATTGTTCTGGAAGATACCAGGAGGCTATGACTTACCCTGATATTTTGATATTTTTACAGTGACTGGATAACCTACTTAGTTATATACAATTAAAACCTTTTTATTAATATTTGACTCATCAATGATTAATTGATGAATTCCATATCCGCTGAATTACCTTCTACTTCTTCGGAACATCAGCCAGCTACTATTAAATGCAACTTCTGTGGGATAAAATTTAGCAAAAGAGGTATCAATCAATATCCACATCGCTCGGAGCCACAATTTCCCACAGGATTCCGTCTGTATAAATAACAGAAATGCCATAATTAACAGTAATTCACGAGTTTCAGCTGCTCAAGACAATCAGTTTAATTTAGTAACACCCGACGTTCTTTCACCCTCTATTGAAACTACTTCAGACGCAAATCAACATGCCGATTTCCCAAATATCTTTGCAATTAAAAATGCTAATGGTGATGATGCATTTAAAAGTATAACATTGCAAAATCAAAATAATTCGGGAAGTTTGGGAAAACATAAGGCTACTTGTCCATACTGCGGTCAACATTTTAAAAAGGTCAACATCCATATAAGTAGAGCTCATCCAGATCAACATCGTAAATCGACATACAAACTGCAGCAAAAATGAAACACAAGAGGAGTCTAATATTAATCACTCACAACCCCCAAAAAATGATAAAATTGATTATTATAACAGACTATTACAAACATGGAAAGAAAAATTTTCACTTGAGTTAGATAACAACAGCTTTCACAAAACGGTTTAAGAGTTTCTTTCGTTTCTATCAGATGCTATTCATATGTTACCAGGTCCAAAACATCCCGCGGCAAAATACTATGAGGCAAGAAAGAACAAACATTTTGTACAAACGCAGCGTTCATATAAAACGTCAACTAATCCTGAAAGGGGAACCAAAAGAGATAGATTGAAAAGAAAATCAAAATATAATTATCAAATAACACAATTTTACTACTATAATCAAAGACGAAAAGCAATTCGTAATGTCTTTAATGAAAATAACATAACCTGCAAAATCGATAATGCTATATTGCATGATTATTTTAAAAATGTATTTTCTGTACCAAAGATCAAGTTCGCCAGGAGTATTCCCCAAAATTCAGTAATATTGACTTGGCCGAAGTAAACGATACGTTTAATACAACAATTTCTAAAGAAGAAATACATAACGCAATGAGAAATATATCAATTGACACGGCTAGCGGTCCTGACCACGTACTCATGAGAACAATAAAAAACGATGTGGCTTAAGAAATCATTGCGAAGATAGCTACTAGAATGCTAGAATCTGGAGTAGTACCACCGATATTTCAAACTGCTAGTTCCATTCTTATACATAAAGGAAGAGATCAGTCGTCACCCTCCAACTGGAGACCAACTACAATCACCTCAGTAGTCAGAAGAGTTATTGAAAGATCACTTGACCGTAGACTACGCAATTATATAACCTTAAGTCTATACCAACGAGGCTTTGCATCATCTCCAGGATGTCACATTAACACTTCTATCCTTAATGCAGCTCTGAAATCCGCTAAAGAACGAAAACATAATATTACTGTGGTATTTCTGGATATAAGAAAAGCGTTTGATAATATAGGTCATTTACATCTCCAAAAAACACTAGAGTCCATAGGAATCCTCAGCAAATTATCACGCTTAGTAATGAAATTGCAAAAACATAACACTACTGTATTTGAAACCAACTGTAGTAAAACAAACCAAATTAAAATAAAAAGAGGTGTGTTACAGGGTTCACCTATATCACCCATTCTTTACAATTTAGCAACGAATTTCATTTTGGAGGAACTTAGTAAACAAGCTTTGTCTGATGACTATGGTTACTCGTTGGCTTCAAATTGTCGATATTTCCAATATGCAGTTAGACTTACCTAACACTGTCTGCGACATACGTTATCGCCTGTCGAACACATTAACAGGCTGTGTCTTGCACCGTGTCTCGCATTTGTATTGGTTCCTGATAAAGAATGCTAGGCGGTGCGACAAGCTTCATGCTTCCCATTCTTCGTTAGCCAATTAGTAAACAAACCCAAAAGTGTTTCTACCTGATGCTATGCTCATTGATAGTTACACATAGGTGGAGCAATTAATTCCCAATCAAATGAAGCAACCAATGAGCTGGTTCAGGAGCCATGAAGTACCCTGAATACGATAAATGAACCACGTTACCATAAGAACCATTACTGGTATTACACGCAGATGCTTCTTGGCGCAAACAAATATAGCTCAGAGATAACGCAAGCGCTTTGAAAATTACCGAACCTAAGGTCAAACATCTGCAACAGCATAAATGTTTTCTCTCCCATTTATGTTGTTCCTTCTATAATATTTTCTATTTCACATTCTTAATTTATACTAATACAGAGTTTTCGCTATATTAGTTATAATTTGAGTATTAGATAATATATATGATAACCAAAGTTTACAACTACTGGCGATAAGCTTGATTCCTTTGTCGTCGTTTTGTTTCTTTTTGTGTTAATCAAATGTTTGTGTTTGGTTTCATTAGTCGCATAAAGAGGTCCTCAATCACTACTACAACGACGCACTCATTCATACTTTAGCAATAGCAGAGGTCGTTGATAAACGTTTTTGCTGTTCTCACCCTGGTTTCAGAGGGTTATAAGGCCACCATAGCCAGTAGCATTTCGATGTTCCACAGTCCACTGCGTGGAGGTGGGCAAAGTCATATCGTGAAGAGGGACAGGTTGCTGCAAGGAACACTGGTCGCTTGCGTGTATCTCCCGAGAATGAAGAGAAGTCTCTCATGGTGGAGGTTGAAAGAGATTAGTTTCTGACGGCCGCTGAATACAGGGCTTTACCTTTATTCCCGGGTAGTGCACGGACGGTTAGCAATCGCTGTAAAGATGCCGGAATTCGGCGTAGACGCGCGACAGTAGCGGAAGTGCTAACAGAAGCCCACAAAATTGACATGTTGGCATTTGCTGTACAGTACGAGTACTTCGATTGGAGCGAAGTAGTTTTCTCCGACGAAGCTACGTTCTATACTGCAGATGCCAATTCGACTGTGTTTGTTTACAGGCCTAGTGGCACTCGATATAATATTCGTTATTTGGCCACTCGTGCAAGGTGTGGTCGAACGGGCGTTACTGCTTGGGCATGGATATCTCGGGAACGTGCAGGTATGCTGGAACGTATTCATGGAGACCTGAATGGAGAAACCTATTCTGAAATTCTAGAACATGTTCTGCTTCCATCTGCCCAAGAGCGTTATCCTGAAGGTATTATTAAATTCCAACAAAGTAATCATTCGGTCCACAAGTCGGTCAAAGTTCAAAAGTGGTTTACGGAGCACACGAATATCTTAAGAGCAGATGCCGTGGCCTCCAAAGTCAGATCTCAACCCAATTGAACATGCTTGGACGAAAGTAAAACAGAGGCTTTCTCTGTTTCTCGAGGTCCCAGATTGAATAATGCTACACAGCTCTGGTATGCCATGACAGACTCTTGGAATTCACTAGCAGAAGATATTAATTATTTTCAAACGCCAGTGAATTGCATGCCCCGAAGATCGTAGCAAATAATGGGGACCACACAAAGTATTAGAATTTGTTTTCTCTTGGTTTACTAGCCTTTTGTTGCATTTAAAAGCAACCAGAGAACAGGTTGCAGTGTTTTTCTTTGTTTTCTAGTTTACAAGAACAGCAAATAAAATATTTCACAGAGTGAATGATTTATATAACGTAATCTACATCGGTACTAATATGAACTAAAAACAAAATAAAAAACATCTATGCGGGTTACTGGGTTCGAACCTATGCTAGGTAGCACACTGAGTTTCAAACACAGCACGTTAGGACTGAGCGCTCAGCTTAACTATCAAGGTTTGGCTATTTTTACTTTCCTATACGCGCTGTGTACATAGTGCATAGAGAAGGTATTGCACTCCACTCAAAATTCGTAACCGAGATTTCACCGGAAATATATGTTTTAGGGTCCCCTGTATCCAAAAAAGCATTTTCAGAAAAAGATCCGTGTGTGTGTCCGTGTGTCTGTGAACACGATAACCCAAAAAAGTCGGTAAAATTCCAAACTTGGTATTTAAGTTTAGTATCTTCCAGAGGTGCGGCACGAAGCTTTTGAGAAAAATCCCCCCACCCCAAACTACCCTTTACATGGAACTTTTTTCCAAAATTTTGATTTTCTACAAAATGGCTAGCGATTTTGATTAAAATGTCGTATATTAAAGATATTTGCCTGATAAATAAAATACATATCTTGAATTTTCTGGGAATAGCGTCTGAAGACTACTTTATTCTGGAGGAATTTTACGGAATTTTGCATAACTGCTAAACCGTAAGAGATAGACAAAAGGTTACCAGAAAAAAAATGTAACGTTAAAACACACAATTTATGTTCTATACATTTTCTCGTGGAGTTGATCGTTTTTGCGTTATTCCTTGTTTTTTTAAAAAAAAAACTTATGCTTTTCTCACACAGGAATATGTCAACTCCTGTCCATACAAACAAAGGAGCTTCAGTCATATAGCAACCAGCTTTTGGCTATCACTTTAACCTATGGTACTCCCTTATGTCACTTCTATTTACACAGAACAAGTAATAAGACTATTACTGCTAATTTTTTCTCGATTAGCATGAAGTAAATAGAAGCATAAGCTTTTTAACAATATTTTGTTGCAGAGCTATAGAGAAAGTCATGTGAATGAAACATAATTTTTTTTTAGTTTTTCTGTGCATGTTAGCAAAAACAGTTATTGTTTCCTGGTTGCACTCTAATGTTTTGAAGTATTAAACTACGTCTTACCTCGCTGTATAAAAACATATTTTGTAGCATAGTGCACGTGCACAAATAAACCGAAGATTGTGTAATTTCGTGTGCTTCCGTGAGGCCGAAGCGACCCTGGAAGGTTACAGCGCTCAATCTTTTTTCCAAGACTGACGATCTTTAAACGGTTCTAGAGTCCGCATGTAAATGCTGACTTTCTATGGATGTCAAACGTTTCCAACATCCCTGCTTCAATTTTTTGACCGATTGTGGTCAAAAGTTCACTCTGTGATCCTTAACGTTAGTGATCTCGAGGATGGAGCCAAGGAACTATAAAGACAGCAGAAGCACGAATACTATCCGGATACTGCCAAAGGATTATTGGTAAAGCTAAACAAAAATCAATCCCTTTTGCAGAAAGACCAGTGATTTAAACTTAATGTCTTTACCTCGAAATATTAATTGAACCATTTATACAATTAGCAGCAAGTTCTCGTTGATTGCTATTAGTTGTTGAAGGCTTACCATTAGGAGGATAATTACAAAATTACAAGGATAATGAGTACAAAGATAGTAGTTTGGGGCGAAATGGGCATGCTTCGCATTTTATAAGCTCGAAATTGTCCGAGCTTAGCCTAAAGATTAGGAGAACGCATAAGGAGAAACCCGTTTGTTTTTATGACATATGCTTGATAAGAGTACCCTAGTATAAACATGCGAGCATCATAAGCGCTACTTGCGCTGTCTATTCTCAAAATAATTGATTTTCAATGTGGACTAAAACATACCTAAAAGAATTTCGAAGCTGCAACATTAAACTTCGGACAGATTCAGGTATCAGCTATAAGAATGTTATTCGATTAGTAACGTTTCGAAACAATTGCATATAAAAATCATATGCTTAACAGCAATTCGGCTTTTTATATCCATTACCATTTAAAATCCTACCATATCCATATCTTCCCGCTATCCTCATTAATCTAATGATAAAACGTCTGCCTGGTTTCAATTTACGCAATTCAAACGTTGTAATTCAGGGCCTTTCTTTATAATGAGTTTATGCTATCTCACGCTTTTTTCCTTACTTACAGTAACAAATGAGAACACCAGTTTCTGCAGATTGGCTACTAAAACTCTCAAAGTAATACAGCTCGTTACACTTGCAGCACCAACACCACATAAAAGGTACACAATACAGCTGTACCACTGAGTCACTGCCCTATTCAATGCTTCAATTTATTTCACTCACTAGACACTTTGAGAGTGTCGGCTGGGTTCTCGCTAGCTCTTTATATCCTACGTTACGTGGTCCGGCCCAGAAAGTTGTGGTAGTCATTGTTCGCGAGTTTCTATTACTTGGACTGCAGGGAAATAACACAAATGCTCTGCAGGGAAGTAACACAAATGCTATTGTTTGTCCGGTTAATGTGTTCATTCGCGCTATTATTAAGCAGATGAGCAGATCAGGAAGCGGCCGGGCGGCTACCTGCGCTGTCAATACCTAGCTTCTCGCATTAAAAGTTTGTTCTCATCTCATCTCACGCTCGGAAAATCGTCACATGCTCTCCAATACCACTTTGATGTTGACGATGTTGCTCGTGTGAACTGTTGAGATTGATTTTAAGAATGTAATGTTCAGAATAGAACTATACGCACAAAATGAATGTTCACTTTTATTTTCTCTTGCACGTATGTACAATTTACACAGTGGTTAGATAAGGTATTGTACTCCATCCAAAAATTCAATATCGAGATCGCACGCGCGCGCGCGTCTGTAGACAGCATAGCTCAAAAACGAAAAGTCGATTAAATACCAAACTTGGTAGAAGATCTTTAAGAAAGTCCTCCCGCCCCATCTACTCTTTACACTGCACATTTTACAAACAATTTAATTTTATTCAAAAATGGCTATAAGGATTTTTATTAAAATGCCTTATGCTTAATATGTTTTAATGACAAACGAAATGTATATGTTGAAATTTCTAAGAATAGCCTCTGAAGACTTCTTCATTTTTTATCACTTTTGTGTAACCGGTTAACCGTACGAGATAAACAAAAATTTACTACCGAAAAATCTAAATCTCACTAAAACACACAATTTGTCATATACTTTTTCGAGATATTCCGAGGTATTGGTTTCAGTTTTAAGCTACTTAAATTTCTCTCAAACGGAAAGTAATTATTCCTTTTCGTCTCTTTTGTTTACTCGTAACAAGCAACGAGAATCTAATTTCAATTGCTTCACAGAACGGTCGGCTTTTAAAATATTTCACTATCGCTTGAACCTGTGCATTCCCTTGTTTCCCTTCAAGCTACAAAGAAGCAAATACTGCGACCAATTTTGGTAATGTTTATCATGAATAGCGTGGTGTAGATAAAAGAATAATATTATTTTTTAAGTAAAGTTTGTGTTTGGAACAGCTAGAGAAAGAAATGTGATTCAGATTTTTTGTTATTGCACTAAGTTTGATATGCAGTAGCATTTTAAGAATCAGTAGCACAGAACGAGGATGTTACACAGACAGACGGATAAGCAGATAAACAGTCAGCCAGTTGTGCTCAGCGTGTAGCAGCCAGCCGATCACATTAAGCCATCGTACAGGTATCCGTCGTCTGATCGTGGCTTCTACTCGGCCAACTACACCTGGCATTGCAACATGGATGTTCAACAGGAAGATGCCTGTTTATTCTTCACGGAATGTCATAATTAAACAACCGCAAGTCACCGTCCGCGTGGCTACATAAGTAGCATGAGAGAGGGTCAGTCGCCACCAGTCCATTGGAGCGCGATATACAGAAAGGGGTAATATCACTTCATAATCTTATGTGAGTAAAGTTTAGAGTTAGGCCACGAAGACCAGTCAGATAATGTAGACTTAAATACATTGTGGTTATTTCGTAAGAGATAAACTTAAGCATACCAACCAAGTGAGGCGGAACAACAATGCATTTTATATTTTAAATGTTTAGCTGAGTTAATAGCTGAAGATGTAACTAAAAGTAAAAAGTCAACTTTGTATGGCTGTAGGAAGTCAGCAAAGTTAAAGACAGCACTAGTGCTATTGCAGGCATAGAAAAAGGTTTGACAGTTGTTTCAATTATTATAATTTGATTTTGGAGGCATTTTTTAAAAACAGTTATTTTAGGTAAATATATTATTTCTAAATATATTAAATGTCGAGTTAAATGAAATTATCAAACAGTTCTGTGAGAATACAGCTTTATGGTTCGACTCAACTAGCGTCCACTTCTTCAACCAGTCATTTTAGTTCTTTATGGATTTATTTGTTTAGCAAATCAACGTCCTTAAACCTTGTTGGTCTTATCGACGATGATTAAAATCGGTGAAATGATGCTCAAATGTTCTCCGAGTCCATGGAGCTTAAAGTTACTCGCCGTTCGACTTCTCAAGATAAGGGAAAACATCGAAAAACCTATCTGGTTAACTCACCCTAAGTGAGATTCGAATTCGCGACCTCTTCTACGTTAGGAAATCACGTACCCTCAGAATACCCAGGCGGGCGGAATTATTTTATTAAGAGATGGAAAGTAAAACATGGCATATTATAGGAAGATTGCAGAGTTCAGAAGTACCAGAGTATTAATATCAACGTGGTAGCAGTAATCATGATAAATCCGATGTTCATCAAGGTTACAGTACTATACAAATTGAAGCTGTATTCCTAAAGAACTACTCAAATGTGATCCCCCGAATCGAGTAGGAAATACAAACAAAGCATAGAAGTGCATCACGGATTCAGTCTAGAATCAATACTTCTACAATGCTCCAGTTCGAAACAATATAGCGTTTGTAAACCAAGCTGTCAATTGCCAGAATACCATGGCTGCCAGTGTGACGTAATTCTGTCCCGCAGGGGTTCTTTTATAAGCTATAAATATACTTCAAGTTTTTCAGCAGTAAATGTTGTGCAGAGAGCGTTCAAACTCTTCGTGTAATTTCTGGTAAAGGAAATGAGGCTAACGTGTCATCAGTGCAGAGACTTGTAAGGGAATCTGAAGAGGCAGCATCGACATAGAAAAATATATCACCAAAACCTCCTCATTCTTGTCGATCGGAAGATATTGCATTGCCGCAGCATGATTCGCCCCTGTTCTCAGAAATGTACCATTAGAAGAAGTAATTTGCTGCGATCTCCATGTAAATCCTTTAAAGATCCGACTACTAAACAGCCGAAGTCGACGGGCTATTTAAGCGTCGAACATCTATCGATTGGATATTAAGCAAAAGGAATGAGTAGTGCTGTCATGATTAAATATTTTTCAGTGATGAGGCAAACTTTCACTTTAAGCATCATGTAAATAAATAAATTCCTGGATTTGGAACAAGGAGAATCGGTAAGAAGTCGCTGTATCCATACGATGTGCGCGGATGCTGCAGTCTGGGAAGCTTATTACGAAGAGAATGGAAAAGCAGTAAGAGTGATCATTATCGCTACACGAAAACACAGTTTGTGCAACTGTAATAATTTAATGTGGAAAACATGACGTTCCACCATGATTAGGCGACCCACTCACACACCGTTGATACAACAAGATTGCTGAAGAAACGATTCCCTGCCGTCTCATCTCTCCAACGACAATCAGAGTTGGCCACTGATCTTTCGTGTGGTTTGACGCCATGAGTTTGTGGTGCTAAGTATCGTGTTAATCTCGACAATCTGTTAATCATTCCTCAATTCTAGGCAGAAATTAGACCTGCCATAAGTGGCATTAAGCCATAAGTTTACTCTAATAATACTGAAGTAAATTATTATTTTAACTATCTTAGAAACCAAGACGTGTTGCATGGCAGTGAATCTTGGGTGCTGAATAAAAACGACAAAAGCAGAATCAATGAATCGGAAATTAAATTTTTTAAGACCAATAAAAAGGTGCTCGCTAAAAGACAACATTAAAAGTGAAAATATACGTAATGAATTGCAAATTACGCCCATCTTAGATAAAACTAAAAAATTCATAACAAAATTATTGAACATTTAGACAGAATGGAAGAGTCGAATACCCAAAAGAGCCAGGAGATATGTACCTGCGGGCAAGAGAAACCAAGGAATATTAAGAAAGCGGTAGAATGAAGATACAGAACAGGCCAGAAGATCTATGCCGTGAAGTAATTGTTGATCAGGATATGCCAAAAAAGCCACGAGGAGATATGCCTTCTGCTGTTTTGTTTCAAATTTAATAACGGTCTTTGTGCTTTTATTCGCATAAAAATATTATCGCTTTTCATATAAATTAATGTGTGTTTTATTTAGAAATGCCAGTTTTACACACAAATACAAAGGATGCAGCAACTTTTCAAATACAGTATTGTATTGTTCTTTTGTATTACCTTGTTGATATGTCTTTGTAATTATTATACAATATCGGCAAGCCTTTCCCATGCATAATCAGCACCACAAATGCAATTCGCCGAGATTAACGCAGTTGAAGGAAAAGCACTTAAGTTCTGCGCCAGACGTCAGTGACTCCCGCACAGAATACATTACTGTTATTATTATCGCCATCTAGAAACTCCGCCAGACACGTACAAGGGAGCGTCGTTACCACAAACTTTCCTTGCAGCAGTTCCTGAATCCTAAGTTCAGCTGCCTCGTCTCCCAACTTCTTATTTGGATCTCTTCTATCCTTTTCTTCTTTTTCTTTCTCTCTGTGACCTCAGCTCAAATTCAGAAGTAGCTCCAAATTTTTATTCGCCTTCCGTTTAATTTCTTCTATTTGACTGTGTTTGTCTGCTTTGTATTCAGTTTCTTTACCTTTTTCACGTA
Organism: Hymenopus coronatus; assembly: GCA_030762935.1. NCBI lineage: Eukaryota > Metazoa > Arthropoda > Insecta > Mantodea > Hymenopodidae > Hymenopus > Hymenopus coronatus. The sequence goes on from CM060895.1 coordinate 114,478,640, forward strand.
GAAGATGATATTGCATTCAGCATTACAGCAAAGCATTTAAGTAATACCATTTTTGTGAATGGTTTCCTGATGAAATCCTTGAGCGCTTATAAAATAAATCTCACCTCTATTCATTTTTACTTTTTCCACATGTACTAAGTACATAGAGTATAGTGTGTGGTGTTGCATTCCACCCAAAAATTCTATACCGAGATTACACCGGAAATACACGTTTTAGGATCTCCTGTATAAAAAAAAAAAAAAAAAAAACTTTAGAAAAAGGTGTGTATATGAGTGAGTTGAGTGAGTGAGTGAGTCCGTGTGACTGTGAACACGTAGTTCAAAAGCGAGAAGTCGGTAAAATACCAATATTTCAGTTCAGTATCTTCCAAGAATACGACATGAAGATTTTAAGAAAAATTCACCTACCCCAAACTACCATTTTCATAGACAAAATTTGGAAAACTTATTTTCTCAAAAATGGCTCTAACGGTTTTAATTAAGGTACCCTGTATTAAAGATATTTGCATCACAAATAAAATGTATATCTTAAATTTTCTGGGAATAACCTCTGAAGACCTCTTTATTCTGGATGAATTTTGCTGAATGTTGCATAATTGGTAAACCGTAAGAGCTAGACAAAAACCTACTACACAAAAAAATTTAGAGCTCGTTAAATCACAATTTTTCCCCCCATTTCTGAGATATACCTTGTTATTGGCTTCAGTTTTAAAATACTTAAAAACTTCGTATACGAGAATTTATAAACTCCTGGTCATGCAAAGAAACGGATTTTAACCATTTGGCAACCAGCTTTCAAATGTTTTGACTATCGCTTTAGTGTATCCCCCTTATTTGCCTTCTACTTACAAGTAAGCAAGTAGTAAAGACAATTTCTGCTCGATTATCATTAAGTAGATAGACGAATAAGCCTTTTAAAAATAATGTGTTACAGAGAAGTAGAGAGAAAGTCGTGTGAATGGAACACATATTTTTAAATGAGGCACAATTTGAAAAGTATTAAAAAAAAAAAACAACAAAAAAACGGATGTGCTATATGTGCTATATTCACTAGGTATAGTTTCTGTGAATTATTCATGCAAAATTCCCATCTACTTAACGTTAATGGAAATAACGTTTACAGAATAGCTTTAATTATTTACAAATTCCGTTCTAGGTAACAAGGGGTATAGGAGGCTAAAATTATAATCAAATATTTAAAAAGGACTACAAATCGGCTTTGACTCGCGGGCAACGATTGTATAATGGCAGCACTTAATAAAAATGATAATGACTGTAAAATTCAAACCAATATCAATGGATATCGCAGAAATGGCTAATAATAGAACAACACTATTTAAGGTACATTATTACTTTAAATAGTTTTGCATTTTGTATAGTTATTTTATACACATCATAGGGTTTACCACTTATACAAAATTATCCAATTATTCCTTTCTGAATGAAAAGAATTTCACAGATTATTCCCGAACATTCATGATACACTATATAATGGTCAGGTAAATATTTAAATAGATAACACCTTAATCAAAATCGTTATAAATATTTCAGAAAATAACAAAGATCCAAAAAAGATTCCATGTAAAGGGTAGTTTGGTTTTTTTTTTTTTTCCCCTCCTTCTTTCCTCATTTTTATTCTTAATATCACGTCTTTAAAAGATGCTGAAGTCAAATATCCAATTTTGTACTTATCAACTTTTCAGTTTTGAGTTTTCGTTAAAATGGCTTTGGTATTCAAGTACTCAAGGGATCAAAAAATGTGTTGAGATGTGAAATGTGAAATCTCGTTATTGAAGTTTAAAATGGAATGCAATACCTAATTTACCTAATATAAATAGGCGCTACAGAAAATAGTTAGTTACCAATTAGTTTTATCGTGCAACCAGCCTTCGAAAGTCCTAACAATTGTTGAAATTCAACAATCGAAGCTTCGAGCGTAAAAATATGTTATGGAGAGCCCTAGGCCCCCATTAAAAGGTGTGTGTTAGAGACAAAGGAAGAGAGAAGAGAGGAGAGGAGAGGAGAGGAGAGGAGAGGGGAGAGGGGAGAGAGGGAGAGAGAGAGAGAACGCTCCTGAAACGAAAACTTGGGCATATACCAATTGGCATTTAAGTCAGGGTTATTTTAACGATGCAATACAAAGGTTTTCAAGCAATTTCTTCCGTTTCTAACACTTTTTAATGTGTTAGATTAAAAATATCTCTAACTTTAATATTTGCATGATGTATAAAATATATGTCCTGTCAATATCTTGAGAAGCTTTCTTCATTTCTTTTTTCCCCAAGCCAAAATGTATTTTAGTACGCCATTTATGCAATGAATTTGAAAATCTGTGACCCCGGATATGGGCTCGTGGACAACAAAAATCCACATTTAGTTATTTCTTTTTGTAATCAAATAGGCATTTGTAACTACTATTTTAGGGAAGTTTAAATGTGTACAGCTGGTTGCTCCAACTTGAGTGCGCGCCTACAGATCAGCATGTAATTCGCAACTCAAAGGGCTACCTGCAACATGCAATGAGGGCAAGTTATCGTCACCCCTGGATCAAGTGTTGGAAAAGAAGCAGCAGGACACAAGAATTGTGATACGACTTTTGCCCAGTGACATTTTGGCTCCTGTTATACTTCTTCGTGCATAATATGGAGTCCCTATGACAATGTAGCATTTGTGTACTTTCTCTCAGTTATGTACAATATACATAGTAGGTAGAGAATACCCAAATATTAGACACCGTTATTTCACAGTAAATAGATGTTTTGAAGACCCCTGAATAAAAATTTAATGTGTTACATTCACATTACTTTCTCTACATCTCCGTAACAAACTATTATTAAATAGCTTATTTTTCTATTTAGTCCATGCTAATCGAGATAAACATTAGCAGAAATTCTCTTATTACTTGCTTCTTTGTAAGTAGAAGGAGATAAGGGGATACACTAGGCTAAAGCAACACTAAATCTCTTAAAAGCTGGTTCCAATCAGTTTCTTTGCATGGGCAGGAGTTGGTAATTTCCATATAAGAAAAGATTAAAAAGTGTTTTAAAACTAAAACCAAAAACAAGAATATCTCGGAAATGGCCAACTCCAAGAAAAAATATGACAAATGGTGTGTTTTAATGAGATTTACATTTTTATGTATCTTTTAAGGCAAAATTCATCCAGAATAAAGGTCTTCAAGAAGCTATTCCCAGAAAATTCAAAACAGGTATACAGTTTAATTGCCATGTAAACATGTTTAAGACACGGTATTTCAATCAAAATCATTAGAGCCATTTTTAAGAAAATCAAAATTTTTGAAAATGTTTTCATTGTATAGGGCAGTTTGGGTGGGGGTGGGATTTTCTTAAAAATCTTCGTGTCGCATCCTTTGAAGTTACTAAAATTATTAAAGATCAAGTTTTGTATTTTATCGATTTTTTTTTTGTGTTATCGTGTTCATCTTTTTTCTAAAAATGCTTTCTTTTTATAGTGGACTCTAAAATGTGTATTTCCGAAATCTTGGTGAGGAATTTTTGGATGGAATGCAATACCTTCTCTACCTACGTACCATGTACTGTGTATAGAAAGTCAAAAGAGATTTTTATAAAATGGCCGGTATATAGGAGGTGAATTAAGTCAAAAAAGACAAGGCTTTGTCCTATCAAAGCATTCAAATTTAGCCCAAAATACGATTTAAAGAATATTTTAGAGCATTGGTGCTTCTATCTGTGTGTGGGTGTGTATGTATATGTCTGTGATTAAAATATAGTATATTGCCAATTGAAATATACATATATCTTGAATTTTCTGGAAACAGCCTCTGAAGACCTCTTCATTCTGGATTAATTTTGTTAACTGGTAAACCATAAAATGTATTGCAAAAACCACAATTTATATCCTAGTCTTTTTTTTTCCCCTTCTTCTTCTTCTTCTTCTTCTTTTTTTTGTTTTGTTTTTTTGTTTTTTTGTAGAGTCTCCAAGATATTCCTCGTTATTGTTTTCAATTTTAGCCACTTAAATGTTTCTCAAACAGGTCATTTTATGTTTCATCCTGGCTGTGCAAAGCGCCCGATGGTCAATTGTTTCACATTGCGACATTTAGCCTGCTGTATTCCTTTACCTCCCCTGTACTTGGAACAAATACAATCATCTCTGCTAACATATATTTCAATTACACTATGCATTTAAAGGAATAATATTTTAGATCAATAATTTATAGAGAAGTTATGTGAATGGAACACATCAGTTTTTTAAGAATATTTTGTTGCAGAATAGGTAGTAAAAGTCCTGTGAGTGTAAAAAATCAGACTTTTTATTTTGTCGGTTACTCTATTTTATTAGACGCTTTGAACCCGAGAGCCAAAAGATATACGAAAATAATACATTGTTGAATTTTAATCAATATATTTTAACTGAGGCGCCGTGGCTGAGTGGTTAGACGGCTCGCCTCCCACCGCCCGCATGTGGGATTTGTGATGGACGAAGCGGCATCTGGGCGGGTTTTCTCAGGGTCCTCCGGTTTCCCCGCCACTCATTCCACCAATTGCTCCAACATCACCTTTCCTTTCATCAATTTCGCTTACATTTCATATCATCCACTTCCTCATGTTCATGCCTGGCTAAGGGCCAACCCCTCGTAATAGGTTCTCATTCTGTGGCTTTGTGCCATTGGCTCCCCGACAGGCTTCTGACCCCCAGGCATTGGCTTTAAAGTCCTAGGGGAGGATGTCAGTCCTACGAATCCGATTACGAAACGAAATATATTTTAACTGAATTAAGTATAAGCGGCATGGCTGACATTATGAATCCACGGGCCGCCGTTTGAGTTCTCTTTAAGCATATAAGAGAAACAATGGAAGATGATGCACTCTTACTTTTAGCCGCGTTGTTTGCTGATCTGTAGCGACGTAAATTACTGGCATTATTACCGGCCACAAACATGCGGAAAGAGAGTGAGAGAGGGAAACTTTTGTGTTTGTGTCGCTCCCTGGAGCCGGAGAGTGGAATTAAAACCCTGCTACCGTCGCCACACTTGTCATTAACCTGGCAGCGCAAGAAAGATGTCGCATTAGAGGCCTTCCCACTTAATGTTACCTAAACACTAACGAGCAAGTAACAAACAGATTAAACAGTCACTTCATGCTAGGCGCCATAAATATCCTATTATAAATGGATACAGTGATTGGATTTTTCCAGTCATGTGACAGGCATTTGATTCCAACCAAAGCTATTTAGGAGGAGCTTCAATTTAAATTACGATTTCTGACCGTAGAAATGAGATTTCGCTCAAGTTCAGTTTTTTATGTACGTATACCACGTATTATGATTTTCGGATGCGAGTGCGTTGCAAACAATCGGAAATGGAATGAAAGTCCTTTTCGTATGTTTTTACTTCTTCTATCCTATACAATGTAAATAATAGGACGAAAAGGATTGTATTCCACTTAAAATCATGGTATATATTTTGAGGTCCCTGAACCAAAAAATTAGGGCAAAAAAAGTCCGTGTATTGCTTGCATATAACTCAGATGCCAAACTTGATATTTGGCAACACGAATGCTTTCAGCAAAACCCTCATCCCGAACTACCCTCTAGAATACTTTTTGAAAACTTTGATTTTCTCAAAAATGGCAACAGCGATTTGATTAAAATACCATATATTTAAAATATTTTCATAACAAATTAAATGAATATCTGGAAATTTCTGGGAATAATCTCTCAAAACCCCTTCATTATGGATTACTTTCGTATAATTAGGACCGTAAGAGATAAACAAAAACGTATTCTCAAAAATGTAGATCTCGTCAAAACACAAATTTACATTAAATACGTGTTTATATTTTGTTTTGGTTTTTAGTTCGTCATTACCGAAATATTCCCTGTCATTGGTTTCAATGTTCCCATTTATACTTTTCTTAAATGGAAAGTCGTTTCTCGTTTTTCCTTTTTACTGGTCAAGCTAAGAGAACGCAATTACAAATCCATCACATAGCGACCAGATCTTTGAAGATTTGACTATCTTTTGAGCCTACTGTGTGCTATTCCCCTTATATTTACAAGGAAATATGCACTATAAATACTTCTGTGATGCTTTTCTCGATTAACGCGAAGTAGATAAAAGAATGCGATTTTACGATAAGTTTGCTGATTAATGCTACAGAATAAATTGTATGCGATGTTAATAAAATTACATTATTAGCAAACACTGCCAGTTTTCTTTAAAGAACATGAACCGTAGAGAAGCTTGGAAACTAATATTAAAATGAATGTCTTTTAAGGCTTAGGAGGCTCAGAAAAGGCAACACTTTATAAAACTAGTGTTGGCCAGAAGCTGATAAGAAACAACAGACCATGCATCTAACATTTCGACGAACATTAGTAAAACTTAAATATAGTGCAAAAATGTTCTAGAAAGTGTTAATGTATACTTCACGATTTATATAGTGAAGAGAAATTTAAACAATAATGGGAGTTTCCGTCCTCGGAAATACATATTAAACCCGTATGTTAAATCAGTTACTGAGTATTGCTGTTTTTCTCAGCAGCACAAGATTTGCCAGTTTGTGCACGGTTTTGAGATCATAAGCGTAAATGCAAAGTATTATTTCACATTGTTCAACCATATTTGCATTTTATATACTTTGTCCTCATGGGAAACTCTTTCATTGAGGAAGTAAAATTAATTAAATACAACTGTGGTGAACAGCATAGAAAGAAGATCTCAGACAAGCGAAGTGCTTCCATTTGAGTATACGTGAACAAATAGCCATTAAAGACGCAGAAACATAACCTGATAAGTTGATAAATAAGAATTATAATACTGCGTGACCAGTAAAATATGACAGTCATTTTCCCAATAATTAAAATGCCTTGACCATAAACACATATTCCAAATATTATGAACATATGTTATCCTAGTTAACCGGCTCTTGCCTTTTAATGTATTTTATTAATTTGCTTATTAAACATAAAGCAACAACTAAGTATAAAAGTAAATTTGTAATCAGTAGTGTCCCTATTTGTTGTAGTTTTAAATGAATAACGCAAATCAAGGATAAAAGCTAGCTCTGAATACACAAATGAAATCTGCACTTTGTATCTAGGTTAAGTGTAAATAAGCACCGGCTATTTTAGGTTCACAGAAGATAATGGCGATTTCTAACCATGCCTTTCGCCTTTTCATTATGTTTTTTCATATAACTCACTCGGGATGCAACCTCACTATTTCGCTCAACATGTGTTCCGAAAAACATTATTTGTTTTCTTTATCAAGAACCATAGAATACAAACTACACGAATGCTAGGATACCGCCTATGCCGCGCCACAGAATGGAGATTATACAGAAAGGAAACTAGACTGTAATTCGTGCGACAAAATACAGTGTGCATGTGCGAATTCGGACCGAGTAAACAGGTGTGTTGAAGTTTCGGACTCAGGACATCTCAAAGCACACACTTACGGTTAAATATCGGTATTGAACTTTTGGGTGGAATAGAATACCTTCTATTTCAACTAAATAGCGGTACATAGACGAAGTAAAAATGGCTCTAACGATTTTTATTAAAATACCATATGTTTCAAACTTTTGCTTCACAAATGAAATGTATATATTGGATTTTCTAGTCATGTGCTTTGAAGTCCTCTTCAGTCTGGATGACTTCTTTTATAACTGGTAAATCATAAGAGATAGATAAAATCTTACTAATCAATAAATGTAGATCTTGTTTAAGCCCACAATTTTTCATATACATCTTTAGAGGTTAACCATTTTCGACACACACACATACACACACACACACACATTCTTACGTGGAATTACCATTCAGGCTTCTTCTTCTTTTAGAAGTTCGTGCAAATAGAATGGGATTTCAAAGCATCATATAGCGGCTGGCATCGTAAAGATTTAACTATCGTTTATACCTATAACGAAAAGCGCAATTAAAATTTATCTGAATTAGTAAGAAACGGAGGAATATGCAGTCGTATAAAGTCTGTAGGAGAGAAAGCAGAGAAAGTCATGTGTATGTCACTCGTGCTTTATTATTTTAAACGTTTGAATTTGCAAATCGTATGTAATAAACTGCTTTCGCTTTGCGTTTACTAGGTCCCAATATGGCGTCTAGCGCAGAGCTAATCATGCAAATCAAAGGAGTCGCCCTCAAGTTTTCTTTCTGTATCTCTCTATTCTGTGGCCGCGCGGTAAAAGTTAATTCCAATTCCATTTTTGTGGCACAAATTTTGTCAAGCTCATGCTAAATTCCTATTGTCAATCGTTTTGTCGAGTCGTCTGTGTCGCTCCATTGTGAACCCGGCGTCAAGTGGATATCCCACTGCTGTCGAGTTTAGTGCCGCTCGCAGAGGATGGCAGTTACACAAATGGTATATTCATACATGATATAGTGGGGGGGGGGGGCATTTGGGCAAAATATGAGTCACTCGAGCGCAATGCTATTCAGAAATACTAATATTAATGCATATTATAATAATGCACAAGAATATCACGAAGATACGGGCTTCCAGACTTAGATTCTAAATCAGACGCAGAAAAAGGATATCAGCATTGTCCTTTTTATCTTATTTTACCAATTTCCTTTAGCTTTTCATAATTTGGTACACACAATTATTGCTTTGCGAACCAGATATTTTATTTAAAGATGTACTCATTATACGGATTCGCTTGAAATGCAGTTCGACTTTTTTTTTTTTTTCCCCACATATACGACGGTCATCCAAAGCGATAGGCCATTAGGTATAACTTAATAATAACGACAGTTATTAACACAAAACTTTATTTACTAAGTTACAGAACCGTACTCTACTTTTAACATAATCGTCATTGCTATCAAAGTACTTATTGCCACATGGTACCGGTTTTTTAACACACATGTACTCTTTCACCGCTAAAGATATGAGCCATTATGTAAGTGCCATTTTCAGATCTTCATTGCCGGGAAATATTTTCCATCCAAAAAATCATGTACGGTGTCCAAAAAGAAACACCGGTTTTTCTGAATTCTTTTATCAACTATTGCTTTCAACTCCTCCATAAAGATCGATGAACTTCCCCTCCGGTCTTTATCTTGCACACTTGTTCTTCCTTATTACTTGTAAGTTATGCAACATTTCCTCTCTGAAGAGTCCTTCATTGCATTATCGCTATACACTTGCGTTATTTGTCTATAAAATTCTATTGCCCGAACAATTTGTGCATTCAAAAAACGAATAAGTTCTTTGGCGGTAGAACAGCAATACATCGCTATTGAAAAACTGTTACCACGTGACAGTAAATATCTTGACAGAATGTTGATTGCGTTGAGAAATAGTGTATCGGTACTGTAACTTTGTAAATAAAGTTTTATATTGATATCTTTCGTTTTTATTTAGTTATTCCAAATCGTTCGTTACTTTCTGGATGGCCTCGAAAAATCTTGTTTCCCCATCCCAAAGCAGCCCTGTAGCCACATGGGTGACCGTATGATCATCTTCGAGATAATGATGATGATGATGACGCTGATGATTGGTGTTTAGGGGAGCTAAACAGCGAGGTAAAGAAACCCTAAATAAAGAGAAGCCAGAGGTTAGAGATAACCCCAGTGAAAACAAAATTGCCCATGGCAAAAACCATAGAGGAATCAAAAGACTATTAAAAGCAATAGAACTAAAAGGGTATGAATAAAACTACATTGCTAAAAGGTATATGTGTTTAAAAAAATTAAAAATGTAAAAGCCTTAGCTACCGCTCCTTGATCGTATTAGAAAAAATCAAGAGCTAGATTTTTGGTACAAAAGGCTCATTAGGTCCAATCAACCGCTAAAGTTTCATTTGTCACGACATTTTTAATAGTGACCAGCAGTTGCAGAGTTGCTGATATCGTTGTTAGACGATCACTCTACCAATACTCGACGGACTGATAGTTCTCTACTGAGCGCACAGATAGGAGGAGGTTCTCCCTGAAATAGGTACCAGTGGATAAAAATGCAGTGGCCATTACGCCACCACGTCAATATCACTTCCTCACGATGAGCTAGCTTCCTATGTCCAAGTCGACAGCATTATTCACATACCACTATTTAGTTAGAAGTTAAATCTATAAGTTTGGTTTCTACCATACAACATCGATCTGAGGTGCAGTAATTAATTGCGTTTTGTGTATTACCTACATGGCTAAAGTACCCGAGGGGCTTTGGAAATGAACACACGTGGAGGCTACTGACTACCCTACACTTGCTTGGACATGATGGGCAATCACGCACATCGTGTTCAAACAAAATGAAATATTTCAGTTGTTAGATAACGAGGTCACAGCTAAACCACTTTATTCTCCAAAGCTACCACTAGATGGCGTTCCTATAAATAAAGAAAGAAAGAAAGAAAAACAACATCGTAGCATTTTTTAAATATTTGAGAACTAAACAATATTGTTAAGGAATTTCAAAAACGAAGTTCATCAAATTATCTCTTTAAACAATTCTAACTTGCAAGCACAAACTTCTACAATTTCTAAATCTTACTTGAAATTTTTACCATAAGTAACAGACGGGATAAAAGTAACAAGTAAATACAGTAAAACACAGTAACGCAAAATTTCGATTACTGTCACTCGGCGGACTTGTTAAACATAATCTATGTTTGTTTCTTTTCTTTCCAAGAATTCTGCAATGGAAATTCCTTATTTGCGGCAAAAATTAACAGTTTTGATAATGAATGCGGCCTATAGATGTGACAGCAACATGCACACAATTACATTATCAACATTTGCATCCTGAAAATTCTCAAGCTAAGTACACTTTAAAAACAACGATGAAACAAGAGTCTAAGTGTGCGTGCAAGGCGGAGCCTGGTTTGTTTCTGGGTTGGTCGCTTGCTAACTCGTTGGTGGACAGGGATCTTTAGTGTGTTTGTTACCTGGTCGGTCGCTTGTTAGTGCGCTCTAGGCGAAGTAGTCTGTGAAATTGGATTCCCGCAAAAGAGACGAAGAAATGTTTTTGTTAGATAATATTGCAGTTAGATGTCCTCTCCTGTAACAATAATACAGCGCATTATTCTCGTTTTAGCTCAAAGCAATTTGAATGTTTGTGGGATGCAGATTGTATTAAATGTACTTATTAGTATCAATGTCAGCTACCTTTTCCTTCCATAATTTTACTATTCTATATCTGTTCTGGTGATTAGGATGAGTCTGATTCCATAACACAAGTCTCATAAATACACACGAAGTAAGCTTTTTACAGTCCATTGCGGCAACAAAGGCATACCAAGAATTGCATAGTTTTCTGACGCAAGTCATTCGTTGTTCGAAAGAATGAGGAAGATTATTTTCAGGCAACAAGCAGGCTAATAGGCGACCAACCAAGCTTCATATTCACACTTCCATTCAACTAGCATTGTTCATTCTTCCTTCTGACCAGGTAACCAACCAGACTACAAACGACTAGCCAGGCTCCATCTTGCACACTCCATTTTTATTCCTTCCGACTAAGTAACCAAACAGGCTACCAACGACCTTGCACGCACCCCGTGTTACATTGCTCCCCGTGCGAATACGACAATTATAAATCAAATACAGAATGAACATTTATGCTAGTCAAGAGGTTTTAACTTAGTTTTAGCTTCAAATCACAAAGTGGATATGTGTTCAGATAACAGTAATGAGCATTATTTATTACTGTATTCGCCTAGCGATATACCTATATATATGTGTGTGTGTGTGTGTGTGTGTGTGTGTGTGTGTGTGTAGTTCTCGTGCGTTCAGTGAGTTTGTTGTGCAATTATTTATTAAACTTGCTGTTTATATTAAGTAAGGTGGATTGCAATCATCTTTGGCTAATCGTCAACTCCAACATCTCTACTAATGGTTAATTGGGTGTTTTTACTGTAAATAGATACTAATAATGTGAATGCTAATGTTTCTTGCATCTAATATCTTGTTACACTTGCTCTGTTCAATGCGGAGGCAATATGTTCCACGCAGTGTGGCGTACGATAATATAGTACTACACAAAGTTGTCTCTCATGAGTTTTGCACTTATGGATCCACAACCACAACTCAAACTTGCACCAAACATACAGACATACAGGAATAAGCGTTTTATTGTTTTTTGTTTGTTTGTTTGTTTTTTTATCATTTATCAGCAAGCTCATACTGTTTTAAATAGTGGCGAATTCTCCTATACACCACATACATCGCCGGTGTATAAACTTGAGAGGTTTCAAAACGACTCTCAATAAACATGCAAAATAATCAGAATTTTTGTATATCACTTTAACTAAATACGAAATAATCGCACGTTTGTGTGATTAAATTGTGCACATTTCTTACAGCAAGTTAGAACGATAACCATGCTCCCAGCATTCTCCGCTCTACTCCATCGCAAGTTGAAGCGGTAGCCACGCACTCACAAATTTCCACTAGAGAGGCGAGGGTGAAGGAAGCTTAGTTGGCAGCCGTTAGCTGTCGAAATGCATGCTAAATTTTGCGATTAACAATCGTTTTTAATCTGTATTAATGTTGTTTTGCTTGTAAGTTTTTGTGAAAATGACCGATGTAAGTGTTGCTGAAGCTAGTGGTTCTTATAACTGTGTGATACAACACGTGTTAAAGGCTGGATTTCGGAGTTTTGAATTTTCTGAAAAACTTAAAATAAAAAACAACAACAGGCCCACTCAAAACTACCAGCATAATGAAATGGTAAAAAAGAACAGAGAAGTATTGAATAGACTCATTGATGTTGTTTGTCACTTAGAGAAGCAGGAATTAGCTTTTGGAGGACACGACGAGTCAGATAGTTCCTTTAATAGAGGTAATTACGTAGAAACATTGGATTTAATGAGTACGTACGATCAACTTTTAAATGATCATTGAAGAAAAAAAATACAAGTTTCTGGGGCAGTTCGTCATTCATTAAGAATGATTTAATCGAGCTGTTAGGGGTGTTCTGGTTAACTGTGTAACAAAAGAAGTTGTATCCGCTAATTTTGTGGCTATTCTTCTAGACGAATGTTCAGACATAGTGAACAAATCCCAGCTCTCTACCATTTTACGCTATGTGGACAAATCGGGGGAAGTTCAAGAAAGGTTCATGGGCTTTACAGACGTCAGTGCAGACAATGCGGCACTTTACAACCATGTACTTACAACAGTTAAAGGATTTAATATTTGTAAGAAATTTGTCACTCACACATATGGTGCACCCGTAACGTCTGGTCGATTAGGTGGTCGGCAATCTAAAGTAAAAGTGGCATTTCCACAGGGGCATTATTTGTTCACTGCTACTGTAATATTCTGAATTTGGTTCTGCAATAGGCAGCGATGTGTATTGATTGCACTTATTTTTCAAACTTTATCAGGGCTCCCTAATTTCTTTTCTCATTCCACTAAAAGAACGGAAACTTTGCATGCTTTTATGAATAAAAAGTTACCAAAAGCGGCTCCTACACACTGGAACTTCAATTCACGCCTTGTCAACACTGCAAAAGAGCAACGAAATAACCTGATTTTATTCTCTGAATTCCTGACAGTACCAGAAAACAATCTTGATTGGGAACCTGACATTGGTTAAAGCATAAGGTTTTCTTAATTTGTTTGACTCGATTGAATAGGTCTTCCTCCTCAAAGCATTTTCAGCAATTTACTGCTACCGACATTCTCTTCGACATGTTACAAGATAACTGCATATTGCAATTCAAAAGTAATCCAGATTAAAAACACTTTAGAACAGCGAAGAAGAGAAGGGTTCCAAAATATTTGGCGAAGAATTTCTACTGAAGTGATAAATGAACATGCACAAAACAAAAGTAAGAACAATGAACCAAGTGAAGTTACTGAAATTGTGTTCAGAAGGATATACAATTAAATTTTAGATAATGTGCTCTATTAAATACAAAATAGCTTTTCCGAGTACCAAAGTTTTCATTTCTTTGCTCTCCTTGATTCATCCAAGTTAAAAAATTACAAAACGTCTTTTTCTGATCACCATTGCTCAAAATTGTTGGACACCTATGGCTCAAATTTTGATTCGGTACGTCTGAAGAATGAACTTATTGTTCTGTACTCTTCTGGAAATAAAGACTTTGAAGGAAAGTCAGTTGGTGGAATAGTGAAAATTATGAACGAAAGAGATCTGGTGTGGGTATACCTGAAGTTTACAAATTAGCTTGACTAATTCTAACTGTACCAGCAACTATAGCTTCTGTTGAACGGTCACTTTCCACTTTAAATCAAGTGAAATCTCACTGTAGGTCTACAATGGGCCAAGAAAGATTACCCTCTCTGTCAATAATGTCCATAGAAAAACACTTACTTAGTACGCTTCGTAAGGATGTTCATGAAAATTTCACGCAAGCTGTTACGAAACTATTTCTGAAGAAATCTCGTCGGTTGAAGCTAGTATTCCAGTAAACTGGCAAGTACTACTAAAATAAACAATAATTTACGTATACAGGTATCCCTGGCATTACGCAATCTCATGAATTATCACGTAACACAAAAAAAAAAACAAAAAAAACAACGGGGTAAAGTGAATGTTATGATGATATGAGCTATTTCAAGGTAAACAAGAAAAAATAGTTTGTGTCATTTGTACAGTGTTAAAATCAGCAGCTTTTAAATCGCTTTAAGCGAAAACGTCTAAAATGAGATCGCGTATAACGAGGGATGACTATATTTTATAGTTTTATAGACTAAGAAAAACGATGATAAAAGAAGCGGTGTACCTAAGTTACTGACCACGAATCGGCACTGGTTTTAAAAAAAATTCTATTTTAACCTTGGTGATCGTTCTGAAGTGAATTATATTACTACAACATTTAACTATAAGCACTTGCAATATAATACATATATAATATTTACAACATTCAACGCTTACTGTACATTTGTTATACACTTATGATACATTTACAATTATTTACACAATCATGTCCTATAGTATGAGATGGAATTAAACATTATTTAGAGGAAACACACTACACACACACCTCTACCATGTCGAAATACACCTTGGAATTTTAATACTTACAAATTATTATTATTATTATTATTATTATTTTATATATATAGGAAAGAAAGTACATATACGTACACACATATACCTCTACTATATCGAAACACTGCTTGAAATGTATATATATATATATCATTAATCATTCGTATAGTTAATTTTCAATTCCATTTCTTTGATGAAGGCACATACATTGTACTGAAGACCACTCAAACTGCAGATGCTCCGAGCAAGCCGAAACGTGATGCAGTTCCCCACCAATAATCCCATAGCACGGTAACTTACTCTAGGCTGAGTTATGTGCAAGCTATTAGCTTGAGAGCGAGTGTAAGCGAACATATGACGGTCGGTGGACCGTGTTTATTGCGCTCCACATCATATAGTCCAGTGCTTTCTCACTAAGCGCTCTAATCGCATTGTAGTCTCGTAGCATGTGGGAAAGAAGAGAGGTTATGCGCCAGAGGTACAGAATACAGCAACAGCTATTTGGGGTTATTTCTTGGGAACGCCAGCTCAGGGAGAGCGAAAAAGGGATGGGGATTTGTTAACTTTGCCCTTTTCCTGTTCTTTGCTGCAGCAACAACTCCTTAAGGAAACGTTTTTCTGCTCCTTTCGGTACGAGATCTGCGCAAGATTCCATTTGCTTCAAGCTGTAAAAAGATGGGAAGACACATCAAATTTGCTGATAGAGGTTACCTCTTCCGCGAAGATAATAGCATATATAGAGGCCAGGGATCAAAAACAGCGCCTTATGGAGTCATCTCATTCGATTCCTGAGCAAATATGTTTCCTAACCTCTATGGGGCTGTACCTAAAAAAAGAACCGCCGCTAGCCCACCGATGAAAACGCGTTTAACTTTGCCTGAGTAGACATGTTTAAAGTTACTCGTGCTAGTAGTCTCAAAAGCAAGAAGTTTATACATTACCTGATTAATATTTGTGACAAGATTATCTCTACCACTTATTTCCATACCGCAAACTCGAGTTATGTTGACCTCTGGCTTTGACCCATGAAATAGAGTTTGTTTTTAAACTTTTATTCTGTAAACAATGCTTCTTTAATGTTTTAGAACAGAATATATTTTTTAAAATGTATTGGTTAAGGTCCACCCTTTCTTCGTATTGATCTGAACAATAATGTTTACTCCTCTTCATATATTTTTGTAAGACTATAAAGGTGTGGTACAAAACAAATAAAACAAAAGTGTTCCATTCATATAACTTTCTCTAGCTGTTTCATAATCAAACTTTCCTTGCAAAAGATTCTTTTACCTACTTCATGCTAGTCGAGAAAAATACTAGCAGAAATGGTCTTATTACTTGTTTCCATTAAGTAGAAGAGAAATAGGGTATATACCAGACAAGAGCGATAGCTAATCAAATCTTTTAAAAACAATCGCTATGAAACAATTTTGGTTCGGTTCTCTTTTGTATTCCCAGGAGTAAAACAAAAGAGATGAAACAAAAAAAAGCTGACTTCCTAATTGAGAACATTTTAAGTAAATTTTAAAATTTTAAAAAATTAAAACCAATAACGAATATCTCTGATAACTCTACAAAAATGAGTATGATTTGTGCAGTATGCTTTTGTCTCTCTCTCTCTCTCTCTCTCTTACGGTTTACGATTTTAACAAAAGTGATCTAGAATGAAGAGGTCTTCAGTGGCTATTCCCAGAAAATTCAAGATATAAGTTTCGTTTGCCATGGCAATATCTTAAACATATGGCATTTTAATCAAATTCGTTAGAGCCGTTTTAGAAAATCAAAATTTTCGAAATGTTGTCCATGTAAGGGGTAATTGGGGTGGGAGAATTTTCGTAAAAATCTGTGTGTCGTATCCTCGGAAGATACTGTACTTAAATACCAAATTTGATTTTTAAGGGACTTCGTTTTTGAGCTTTGCTACCCACACACTCTCGCGGACATTTATCTATCCTACTTTTTTTTTTTTTTTTTTTTTTTCCGGGAGGTCTCAAAAATATATTCCGGCGAAATCTCGGTATGGAGTTTTTGGGTGCAATACAATACCTCCTCTATCTACATTGTACATAGGAAAAGTAAAAATGTAGATCTCGTTAAAGGACACAACTAACGTGAAATGTGGAGTTAATCAGTTCTAAAACACTAGTATGCCTTATTATTGTTTTAAACTTTCTAATACTTATACATATCTTAATTGGGAAATCGTTATTCATTCTGCCTGGCAAAGAGAACGGAATTCCAAAGCCATTACCAGTTCTTCAAGGAGTTGACTATCACTTTAGCGTACTCTATTCCTTTACTCTCCTTGTATCTAGAAGAATATATGTAATAATACCATTTCTGCAAATTCGTATTTCGATTATCTTGAAATAGATAGAATAATAAGATTTTGTACGATGTGTTAGTTGAAGAATAGGTAGAAAATGATGTGAATGTAACGTATCCTATTTTAGAATAGTAGTACAATCGGGACCTGTGGATTAGAATTTAAAACTGGGGTATTTTTCTCTTAAAAAACAGCGAAATTGCTGAAATATAATCTACCTGAAATGGTGGTGATATACATGTGTCTTTACAGGCACTGAAGCTATGACCACTGAACTTTCTGATCCGGATCAGCAGAAAAGTAAAGCTCTTGAAAAGTTTGACATTGTTGAAAACACGAGAAAACAAACTACCCGAATAGCCTACATTTTTCATGTCATCTGTTCCGATCCAATCTCCCAAGTGCTACTGAAGCCATCACCTTTATCCAAAAAACTTGGATGTCGCGCATCTCGAAACCGTAAACTATTTGATACACAGTTACATCTCTTCAAACCGCGCACGTATGCGAGAGAGTTACAGGGGGGTTTATTTTCTAAAGGAGTATGAAGCTAAAGCGTATGAATACCAAATCAACTAAATATATGTTTTTGTTTGGTAACGATACTACAAACTGCCAGGATCACATCAGCGACACCAGTAAACCGGAATTTCGTCCCACATGAATTGTTTTTCATGCGAGTATATCTGCCGACATAGAGCTGTCACTTTTAAGCACACCTAAAATCCTTTATCTGGGCCGAGATTGAACCCACAACCTTAGAATCAGAAGGCCAGAACTTAACCAACTGAGTCACCAAGACCATCATCACAATAATTGCAGTCTGTGTGTAAACAAATATGACATTGAGCCAACCTTTCTGAAATCGATATTATGTATTACGATTATTTCATGTATCATTGCATTCAAAATGTTAAGTTATTAGCTCATACAGTTTTAAGAATGTTTTAAATTTTGGTTTTATTTGTTGCATGTCAATAATACTGATGATCTGCATAGAAAATGTAAGACTTTTTCAAAAATAAATTCTTTTATATATAAAGGTATGCTTCTTGAATTAAATAGCTCGAAACGATTTATATCTAATCGAAAAGGATATATGCGTTTATGCATTTCTTATCCATATATATATATATATATATATATATATATTTATATATTTATCTATATATATATATATATGCTCCGAAAAATGCATCAAAAAGCAAAAATATTTTCTGAGAAAGACAATTTTTAAAAATAACTTGATCAAATGAAGGTAGAATGTTCATACCTAAAATTAAAAATTTAATAACATTTTATGTACAATTATCACACCAGTTCATGTGCCCATTATAGTACATGTTCATAGTTAATTTATAGAATACTCTCAGAGAACTGGATGAAAATCATGGTCGTATTAAATTAATAAATAATTGATAAAGAAACAATGGGGAAATGAGAAATTATATTTGATTATCGCATTAGCCTTCTACTTACAAGGAAGCAGTAATAAGATCATTTCTGCTAATTTTTATCTCATTTAACATGAAATAGAAGAACAAACTTTTTAACAATAATTCGTAACAGATGTAGAGAAAATCATGTGAATGGAATACATCAGAATTTTTTCTTGTTTAAATTCAGGGAATTTCATAACTACATTTCCGGTGAAATCTCGGTATCGTATTTTTTTGCGCTTTAAATAATAAACCTAGAAATTTTGAGGGATCATTTTTCAGATCTTTAGAACACCTTAGGTAATATTATGGCTATCAGAGTTATTCTCTGAATCTGTCTCAGCTTACAAAATATTAAATCCTTTTCGTGGAATATGCATTATCAATAACATGTAAGCTATGATGTTCTTCTGCTACCTTCTCCAATGGTATGCTGTGATATCTATTTTTGTCAGTGCTTGATGTGACGACAACACAAGTTAAAATTTGTAATTATATATAATGGAGGAAGAATGTTTTTGAACGATTTGCCATTTATTTTAAGAAAAATAATCTTTAAACTGTTCCTTAATCTAAGCACGAAAACTTAAAATTTCAGAGCATCAGAAACTTATCGATAAATAATGTCACATTAAATTAGTAAATAACGTAAAAATGCACATACGCTACAATATTGTTGTATAAGTCGCGCCTCTTGTGCTTCAAGTGTCATATTCTCGCACTTCAAGACTTTTGCTACAATGATCGTAGCACAGCAGCGCTATCATCCGTATAGCGGTGGTTGTAAAGGGGTTTGCCCTATAGCAGTTTATTGAGTTTCGGCAATTTAAACTTTTTGCAGTTAAGTTCCTGATACTCTGGAAATTCTAATTTTTCATGCTTAGATTAAGAAACAATTTAAGGTGTTCTAAAGATCTGAAAAATGATAAGTACGATACCGAGATTTCACCAGAAATATAGTTATGAAATTCCCTGAATTTAAGCAAGAAAAAACTCTGCTGTATTCCATTCACATGATTTTCTCTACATCTGTTACGAATTATTGTTAAAAAGTTTATTCTTCTATCTATTTCATGATAAATGAGATAAAAATTAGCAGAAATGATCTTATTACTGCTTCCTTGTAAGTAGAAGGCTAAAGCGATAGTCAAATATTTGAAAAGCGGTTGCTATGTGACAAATTCCTTTGTATGGCTAGATGACAAATTCCCGTATGAAAAAAAATATAGTATTTTAAATCTAAAACCAATAACAAAGGAATACCTTAGAAACGGTCAGCTCCAAAAATATATGTTTTAATAAGATTTACATACGTTGTGTAATAAGTTTTTGTCTTTCTCTTACGGTCTACCAACTACGCAAAATTCAGCTAAATCCATCCTGAATAAAGAACTCTACAGAGGCCATATACAGAAAATGCAAGATATATATTCTATTTGTCATGTAAATATCTTTATAATATTTTCATCAAAATCCTAAGAGCCATGTTTGAGAAAATCAACACTTTCAAAAAATTGTTCCATGCGGTGGGGGAATTCTCTTGAAAATATTCGTATTCTTGGGAGATGGTAAACTTAAATACCAAATTTAGTATTTAACGGACTTTTCGTTTTTGAGCTATCCTGTCCACACACGCGCGCGCGCGCACACACACACACACACACACTGACCTTTTTATTTTCTCTACACGTACTATATACATAATGTATAGCGAAGGTATTGCTCTCCACCCAAAAATTCGATACCAAAATTTCAGTGGAAATACAACAAAAGTATTTTCGGGAAAAGGTCCGTGTGCGTGTGTGTGTGTGTGTGTGTGTGTGAGAGAGAGAGAGAGAGAGAGAGAGAGAGAGTCTATGGACAGCTTAACTCAAAAACGAAAGTCCGTTAAACACTAAACTTGGTATTTAAGTTTGGTATCTTCCAAGGATGCGACACGATGATTTTCAAGAAAACCCTCCTCCACCCCAAACTATCCTTTACATGGAAAAGCATTCAACATTTTTGATTTTTCAAACAAGGCTCTAACGATTTTTATTGAAATCTCTCATATTTAAGATCTACATGCCAAATAAAATGTATATCTTGAGTTTTCTGGGAATAGCCTCTAAAGACCTCTTTATTCTGGATGATTTTTATTGGATTTTGCATAACTGGTAAACCGTAAGAGATAGACAAAGATTTACAATTGAAAACATGTAGATCACGATAAAACACACAATTTATGTCATTAACATTTCTTTCGTGGAGGTGATGGTTTTTTAAATATTCCTTGTTATTCATTTTAGCTTTACAAAATTTATACGGTTCTCATAAGGAATTTGTCAATTCCTATCTATAGAAACAAACGAACTTCATGCACATAGCAACCAGCTTTTGACTATCACTTTGACCTATGGTACTCCCTTATTTCGCTTCTACTTACAAGGAAACAGTAAGACTATTTCTACTATTTTTTTTTCAATTAGCATGAAATAAATAGAAGCATAAGCTTTTTAACAATAATTTGTTGCAAAGATGTAGAGAAAGTCTTGTGAGTGGAGCATATCAGATTTTTTACTGTTTATTAGATTCAGGGGGTCTCAAAACATGCATTTCCGGGTGCAATACAATAACTTCTCTATACAATATGTACATAGTACGCGAGGAGAAAGTAAAAATTAGAAGACGTCCCATGTGTATGTTTGTGTATGTGTGTCTACAAACAGCGTAACTCAAAATACGAAAATCGGATAGTACCAAACTTGGCATTTGACTTCATTGTGTTACAAAGATGCGACTGAAATATTTTTGAAGATACTCCCAACCCAAAGGACCCTTTTAATAGAATACTTTTATGAAAGTAGTCAGACAATTTTTTGTTTTTTGTAATATGCAAATAGTATACAATAAATAAAACCACAGTTCATGGTAGGCCATGGCCGAGTTTGTTTTCTCTGTGTTTTAGCGCAATAAAATAATATATTTTTGGACATAAACAAAGTTATATCATACTGGAATTTTCTGCAAATCAAAGGTGCATAGGTCACTTGGATTCCTACTGCAACGCATCTACTGCAAGGTAACCTAAAAAACAACCAAAAGTTATTCTACAATTGCTCAAACTGAACCAACAAAGGATCAGGCTATTGTGATTGAGGCACATGATGGCAATTCCTCTTAAGAAATATATCTATGCCATTGGTGAAATCACAGATCCTTCACACATTCGTTTTGTTTCTAGAATTTCAAATAACCGAGTATGCATCTACTTAGCAAACAAACAGAAAGCTGAATCAATTAGTGCACGGCACTCAACTATCACTGTAAGCAATGTAACATTGGCGCTACTCCCCCTTTTGACCAAACAACGCCGGGTTATACTATTCAACTCTGTTCTGGAACAATCCTTGATTAGCTATGGCATTACATCTGCTTCTGCTATTAGTCACATTCGTGCTGGGCTTAATACTCCAGGCTAGGCATCCCCAAATCGAGTCAAGGTCGCTTGAGGGCGCGCGGGCTACACAGTCCAGTATATCCGTGCAGTGGTGGTGTAACGCTACATATTAGTACTACGGTATCCTACTTACGATGGCTGGTACATCCGAGTTGATCGTCCACACTTGTGATGTTTCGAGCAGAATGAGAAGAAAACTTTCTGTTTATGGAAGTAAATGGCGCGGCAAAATGTTTATTGTATTACAAGCTTCTAAACAAAATAACTAAATATAATTTGCAACGGCATTATTCGCTATGTCACGCATACGATTATGTTAAATGCAAAGACACTGAAAACACGTGTGTTGTTGCAGATCTGAAACGTAAAATGAACAAGGAAGATGTAAATACTCGTGCTAGTGTTGTAGTGAGTTACAAAATACCGTCACGTATTGCCAGGAATATGCGATCCTTCAGTGAAGGTGAGATGGTAAAACAATTTTTAATTGATGCAGCGGAAGAATTGAGCCCCGAGTATGTGCACGATTATGAATCAGTCAGTTTATCTGCCTCCACGATAACACGTCGTGTGGAGGATCGTGCAGACGATGTTCGGAGTCAGTTGTCTGAGATATATAACATTCATTGCGTTTTCTTTTGCATTAGACGAGAGCAATGATATAACGAACACTGCACATATTTTCATCTACATCAGTGTGCAGAAACCTAGGACTTGGATTGCATATATAACAGTGCGACAATTGCGCGAAGGATTCGAACGTAGATTCCAGAACATTATACCACTTGAGAAACAATTTAAGTCGTTTGCAATACCATTTTCAGTGGATATCCTCGATGGTTCTGTTGAACTGTATTTGGAAGTAATAGATATGCAACATGATATCGATATAATAGATAAATATCAAAATAGAAAAAAGTATAAACCATTTCTACACCTCTGTAAGGCGCGAAAGATTTCCTAAACTCACAATATGGCATGTTCGGAACAGCCTATGTTTGCGAATCACTGTTTTCGTTAGTGTTTTCCTCAAAAAAATGATGAACACTTGAAAGCATGTTTGCGATTGGGTAGCTCGAAAGCAATAGTACCACGTATTGAACAGCTGGTTGAAAACAGACAACTGCAAACATCACGGTGATTGCCTGATGCCTAAGAAAGAGTAGTTTTCATAAACATTTATTTGAAGAATATTATGTTTATTTGTATTGTTTACTTCATTGAATTGCATAGTACCAACAAGAAGAAAGGTCTATGTCATATTACATTATTTATTTAGTTTATTAGTTTTATACGAGTGTTTGTATTTCGTCAATTGAATTTCCTGCCAATTGGATTTTATTTTACATTATATTATTTATCTGTATTAAAGTGTATAAAATACTGATATCATTATTATGTAATTGACAGTGAAAGTGTAAGTTAATTTACACAATCGTAGTTCCACCACTGCAGCACCTCCATTTCTTGCCCGCAACCGGACGGGATGTTGGGGATGCCTGCTCCAGGCTATTCCCATATATTAAGCTTTCGACGTCAGCTGTATGTTTCACCCGACGACTTTCACAACTACCTGAAAGTGTTAGTGACAAACCCATCACAAACCTTACCAAGTTCTAACACTACAGATTTTGCTCCGCTCTCGGGAAAGGTAGCTTCTGACGAAGGCGACTTCCAACTGCCGCTCCTAAACTAACGGAGCTCCATTGGATGCAACAAGTTCAAACACTGAATGTGGTGTATTTGCTACGGTGAGAAGCTCGAATGGACCTCCGATACAGACTGCTGATCAATCTATGGATATCTGTGTTCGCACAAAGCGCCCTCTGTCATCTTCCAGGATCACACTCTTTCCGACATCACAAGACGATTCATCTGATGAGGACACTCCTAAGCGTAAGTCAACTCTTGTAACCAAGAAACCCAAACCCTCTGAATAATTCATCCACAATTGCTGACTCCCCTCTGTCGATCAAACCACTACTGGACAATCAACCAAGTGAATGTATTTTCACTTTTCCACAGCTCTGCAGCTTTTATGAAAACACCACAAGATCCATCCCCATCTTACTAATCCTAGTATAAAAAAACCAAACAACCCACCTTGATTAGAAATTAATGGCAGCAATAGCCAGGCGTCCTGATGTACCAAAAACTGCGCCTGCATTGGGTGATGGTTCTCAGTCTTCATAATGGACTGTAATCTATCCTTACTACAATGGAATATAAATGGTTTTCAGTCCCATCTTGAGTATCTACAACTTCTTTTGCATTCTCATAATCCTTTTGTGGATGTTTACTGGAAACCAAATTCACTGCAGATGACGTAACCCCACTTAAACGCTACACTGGCTACCACAGACGCATGAGGCAAGGCGCGCTAGTGGTGGTGTGGTTACCTATGTTCAGGATATTTTACTACAAAAAAAATCCCTTTTAACACTTCACTGGAGGCTGTAGCTGTCTCCGTATTTTGCACTTGCAATATTTACCTCTCAAACAGCACCATTGTTGACCTACACTACTTTCTGACTTTATCATACAGCTGCCTAAACCCTTGTTATTAATTGGTGATTAACAGCCATAATCCTCTATGGGGTGATGCTAAGCTTGATTATCGTGGAAGAATGTAAGATGTAAGAGACTCTACTTCAATCTTTTGATTTAACGCTCTTGAACTCTCCAAATCCCACCCATTATGACATATAT
Source organism: Hymenopus coronatus (assembly GCA_030762935.1). NCBI lineage: Eukaryota > Metazoa > Arthropoda > Insecta > Mantodea > Hymenopodidae > Hymenopus > Hymenopus coronatus. Next base: position 114,503,515 of record CM060895.1, read on the forward strand.
CACGACACCTTCACTAGCATTGATCTTACGATATGTTCACCCAGCAAAGCATATTTATTCCACTGATCCATTTGTACAACTCCTCAGGGCAGTGACCACTTCCCAATCACTGCCAATGCCACTAATTACATTCATCCTCTGAGAAAACCACCTTCAAATTGTAAACTCGATAAAGCTGACTGGAAACGTTTTTAAGACTTATTTCAGACTGCTACAAGGGATTACCACTACAAGATGCATTCCCACAAATGGATATTGTCGAAATTGTTGCTAAGTTTTCTGAGATTGTGACTAAGCCGGCCGAGAATTCTATTCCTACCACAGGAACATTAATATAGCATCGAACTGTTCCTTTGTGGAATACTAATTGTGAAATGGCTGTTAGGTTGAAGAACAAAGCCTACTGCAAATACAAACATCAAACTCCTACAAAAAAATTAGAATTTCAACGTCAACGTGCTTCGGCGCGTCGTGAAATCAAACGCAGCAGAAGGGAATCGTGTGGTAAGTTTGTTCCTCCCATACTAATAAGACTCCCCAGTCTGAAATGTGGGAAAAAACTCCATGCTATAGGTGGCATGCATAAACAGCATCAAATCTCTCATCTCCAAACTACGTCCTCTGCCGACACTATAACCGAACCACAGGCTATCGCTAACTCTCTTGTTTCTACTTTTTGTGCTATATTCAATGCCTATAGTACCCTCTTCATGCATGCCTCATCTTCTCCCAGTTCTTCTCCGATGTGTCTTTTCTCTTCCTTTTCTGATAATACCCATCCGTTCAACAATGTCTTAATGCTGGCCGAATTACATCAGTGAACAAGCAAAAGCCCCTGGACCAGACAATATTCCCTACGATTTGCTCAACCAACTGCCAGAGAGTGGCTTGCAATACTTAGTTCACCTCTTCAATTATATCTGGACGGCACAACGCTTTCCCAATCAAAGGCGTAAATCAATTGTGTTCCTACACCAAAACCAAATAAGGACACATCATTCCCAGTAACTATCGTCCAATTCCACTTCATGTATCATGTGTAAGCTACTGGAGAAGGTAATCAACAGAAGACTGCGTTGGTTCCTGGAATCTAGTCATTTCTTCAATGACCTCAGAGTGGTTTTCGTCAATACCATTCCACTCTCGATACTCTGTCTCTTCTTGAATCTGAAATACACGGTGCATTTGCCAACCACCAACTCATGATTACTATCAGCCTTGATGTCACTAAAGCCTATGATACGGTTTGGCACCTCCCCATTACCCAGAAACTTCTAGAAGCTAATGTTAAAGGAAACATGCTAGCATTCATTTACAACCTTCTTCTGCATCGACGAATGCGAGTGAGAGCCAATTCCACCTTGTCCCAGAGCGTTTGACTAGAAAATGGCATACCACAGGGATCGATGTTAAGCGTAACGCTTTTCTTAGTGGCCATTAACGACGTTTTTGGGTGTCTTCAGACTCCAGTGAAAGCGGCCTTATTTGCGGCAGATCTTACAATATTCTGCAGAAATGTTGTAACAACTCAAGAACTAATGCAATCTACTTTGGACAACCTTCAACAATGGAGTCATGATACAGGCCTAATATTTTCTTCCCAGAAGAGTCAATGTATAGTGTTCTCCAGACTAAGAAAAACTGTTACGACTCCTGCTTTACACATCAATCAACATCCACTGCCACTCAGTGATACCATTCGCATACTTGGCATGACATTTAATTCGTAGGTTGACTTGGCTCGCTCACCTCAAAACTCTTAAGGTTGACTGTATGAGGCGCCTAAATATTTTAAAAGCATTATCTGTCAAAACGAGGGGAGCTGATTTCAGTGTTCTAGTTCGCACCTATAGAAGTAATATTCTTTCCAAGCTCGATTATGGTGCCATAGTTTACAATTCTGCTAGCCACTCCAGTCTTAAAATACTAGATATTGTTCAGTCATCAGCATTGCGAATTGTACTGGGTGCCTTGCATACTAGTCCCGTGGAGAGTGCAAATAGTGTCCAATAGTCGGCGCAAATTCTTAGGTCTCTCCTTTGCAGTTAAAACTGTCATCCGCCCAAATTCTAGGACAATTTCTCCGACTCCCTTCCATAATAATGCAAACTATGAAACGGCCTTCGGGCGGAGAATTAATGCATACCTAGGAGAGTTCAATATACAGATTCCTCCCTTGATCCCGCATACACTTAACATACATTTTATACTACGGAATCTACAGACTCCTGTAATAACACCTCTTTGACTAAATACGCCAAATCCGATACACCTATATACAGTACTATTCGATGAACTACAGTCGCCCTCCGTGGTGTAATGGTTACCATGTAACTTCATATACCCAAGGTCGCGGGTTCAAACCCGGCGGAGGACGATGCATTTTTTCGGGCGTAAAGATCCTTAGCATGGCTTCCTTCGGAAGGGAAGTAAAGCTGTGGGTCCCGTGTCGTAGATTTACGGCACGTAAAAGAACCTCAAGCCTGATAAGAGAGGCCTCTGAGCAAAATTAAGCGATCTTTCACGCCCAGTATAGAATGGGACGCTGAGAACCAAAGTAGTTAAAGAGCGTCCATAAATAACAGGCCATTTCATTTCGATGAACTACAGGGAACCTTTCCCGACTTTCAGCCAATATATACCGATAGTTCCAAATGGAATGACAAAACTGGATGTGCAGTGGTTTTTCCTATTCATACCATGTTCTAAAATTTGCCTCATATTTTCTCTGTCTTCTCTTGTGGGCTGTTTGCAATTCGGTTTGCCCTGGACCATGTATCGAAGAGCAGAGATCAATCCTTCATTAGCTTCACAAGTTCTCTAAGCATTCCACTAGCTGTAGAACGATATTCACCCCTCCACACTCTTGTAAGGAAACACAAGAACTCTGCGATGCTTTGATAACTTCTGGCAAGTGACTAGTCTTTGCTTGGATACCATCCCACTGTGGTATAGCGGGAAATGAGATGGCTGATTCTGCTGCGAAGGAAGCACCAAATCATTTACCACCATCACAGATATCAAGATTCCTCAAGATGATTACCTCATGCATCTTATGCGCACTATTTTACAGCAACGGAGAACACATTTGACAGCCACATCTAAAAGTAAATTGCATCAAATCTGCCCAACACACAACATTGTTTCCTCTCTTCTGACACTTACCAGAAGAAACCAGGTACTAATCCCCCGCTTGTGCATCGGATACACCCCTTACCCATTCTTTTATCCTGTCGCTCGAACCACCTCCTAGATGTACTCTGTGATACTGTTCTCACAGTTTATCACATAATTACAGCTTGCCCGAGATATACTGCTCAAAGGACTCAATGTGTTGTTCCTACTGACTTTCAACTGGCCTTAGGTGATCCACAACACTGGATACATGTTTACAATTCCAGAATATCATTCAATTCTACAATAAGATGCAACTACTGTGACTAATTTATACTAATATTGTTTATTTTCTGTAATTGTCGTGATATGGTTTTGTTAAAGTGACATTAATCAGTCAATTAAAAAAAATCGATAACTTCAATTTTCTGCGAATAGACTGTGAAGTCCCCTTCATTCGGACGGAATTTTATATAATTTTTAATAACTGGCAAGAGTTAAGCTATACACGAAAACCCAATACTACACAAAAAATGTAAATATCTTATAAACACAATTTATTCCAAACAATGTTTATTGTGCTATAAGACATTTGCGAGATTATTCGAATTGTGAATTAGATGGTCGTTCTTAAGTCCTTTCTATATTCAGTTATTTCTTGCGATTGCATGGAAAAGAACATGGAATTTTTCCGACTGTCACTATTCCCTTTGTTATCTAAAACGATATGCGTTACGTAGCTTTTCCTACAATGATTTATCTCACTTCGAAAGAAATAGATAGCAACATAAACTTCTATAAAATAACTTTTATGACTAATAATAAATGATAGTGTATAAAGACTTTGGATACAATACAAGAGATTATTAAAAAAAAAAAAAAAAAAAAACTATTTTTTTCATTTAAACGGTTGTTTTGGGAGAAGCGTTCATGATAATGTAAAGCGTTCTTCGGCCAGTTAAACGTGCGCACGATGACGATAATGCTAAGTGACACATGATAGTGTTTTGTTTATTCTTATGCTTATAATTATGTTTGTAATATTCGTTTAAGAACTAATAAGTTATACTTTTTCCTCTTCCTTTGCTTTATTCCCATCACCATTTTCATTGGATACACTACGAAGTGAGAAAACACAAGGGCCATCCAGAAAGTAAGACGATTTTGCATAAATATGTAATAACGAAACATATGAACACAAAACTTTATTTACAAAGTTACAGTACCTTACTCTATTTCTCAACGTAATCTCCAATCTATCAAGACATTTATTGTCATGTGATATTACTTTGTAATGCTGATGTGATACTTTTCTACCACCAAAGAACTTATTCGTTTTTATGAATGCACAAAATATTCGGCCAATCGAATCTTATAGGCAAAGAACGCAATTGTATTGTGATAATGCAATGAACGTCTCTTCAGTGCGGAAAGGGCGCATATCTTACGAGTAATCAAGGAAGAACCCTGTGCCTGATAAAGACTAGAGTGGAAGTTCATCAATCGTTATGAAGGAATTGAAAAGAAATTTTGATGAATTAAGAAAAGTCGATATTTCACTTTGGCCACCATACATGACTTTTTAGGGTGGAAAAGATTTCGCAACCAGTGAAAACCTCAACCTTGGCTCAGATTGTTAGCGGTGGAAGAGTATAACAAAGGCACTGAAACGCCGGTCCCGCATGAATTAGTTATGCCAAAATGTTCGTTACTTTCTGGATCGCCCTCGTATAAGTTTGCTTGTATTCACCATTCGCATGTTCTTTTTAAGCTCAAATGCTCACTTGTTATTAGCATAATTTCAGAAATTTACTCGGTTCTTCTTAGAATAAACTCTAATAAAGTTGCATGTGCTTTGATTAAAAAAAAAAAAAAAAAAAAAAACTCACCAGCTGATGATCACGATTGTACAAGGCAAAAATTATACTTTGCTAGAGCGCGCGAAAATAATTAATACTCACACGCAGAACCTATTTACGCGCACTTATGGACAAATTTCCGTATCAAAATTTTTGGTAGGATATAATAGTTCCTCTACTTTAGATGCATAAATAGTCTAGAGATTAGTTTGTGCAAATCACACATTAGTTTTTTTTTTTTTTTTGTTTTTGTTTTGTTTGCGTCATGTGGACTAAGGAATTCCAAATAATTTCGTTAACTTTAGTTGAACGGTCGTGTTGCCGATTGAATTCCTACTAGTCACCGTATGTGGTGTGCAGGATTTTTTCGGTGTTTGGTCCCAGTGGGACTTCGCCTGGTTCGAGCTCTATTCTGCCAGCGCGAGTGGACACATCTCTAAGCTTGGTGAGTTTCCTGCATTTCTTAATGAGCTGAATACTTAAGTTGGGAACTCAAAAATACTCTGTCCGATCTCTTCCTAGGATAGGCAGCTCACCTTGAATTTTAATCATGTAAGAGACTCGATCCACTTGCATGGCGAGAGTGTAAGTTATAACATTTTCAAGATTTAAGTAGATAGAAAGGACTATAAGAGTTATAGAAACAAAGTACAACTTCGGGTACAAAATATCTGCCAACATTTTGCAATTTTAAGAATAAGATCAATTACAGAACTAATTTTAACCGAAGACCAGAGCGCGAAATGGAAATGGCGTGTTATTTATGGACGCTCTATAACTGTTATGGTTCTCAGCGTCCCATTCTATACTGGGTGTGAAAGACCGTTTAATTTTGCTTAGAGGCCTCTCTATCAGGCTTGAGGTTCTTTTACGTACCGTAAATCTACGACACGGAACACACTGCTTTACTTCCCTTCCGAAGGAAGCCATCCCGAAAAAATCCATCGTCCTCCGCCGGGTTTGAACCCGCGACCTTGGGTATATGAATTTAGCATGGTAACCATTAACCACGGAGGGCGACTGACCAGAGCGCGTTTAGACATGAACATACAAATGTTTACATTGTAGAGAATACAACAGCAAACAGCATTTATTAGCTACACCTCATCTTTTGATACATTAAACAGCATCAAATTCCGGTCGATATTACAAGTCATTATAGTTTCGCAACACCTAACATATGCTTTAAAACGTATACGCCAATCTAAAATTGCAATAAAACAGAGTAAAAATCTGTAGTGTTCAAATCACTCCACTTTCTCTCTTCTGCATACAATTACAACACAAGATTATTCTTTTATCTACTAGTTTTTTTAGTAGTTTATGGCAATCCAGATAAATGTAACAGCAAATGGCCTCATTACTTATTTTTTTGAAGGAAAATAAGGAAATATAGTAGGCTAGAGCGACAGGCAAGTCCTTTTAAAGCTGGGCGCTGTGTGATAAACTGAAATTAAGTAAAACAAGAGAGATAGGTTAACTCCACAAAAAATTAGATGTCATAGATAGTAAGCTTTATCGAGATCTACGATTTCTGAGTAGTACGATTTTGTCCATCTCTTACGGTTTACCGGTTATGCAAAAGTCTTCAAGAATGAAGAGGGCTTCAGAGGCTATTCCCAGAAAATTAAAGATATACGTTTTATTTGTCATGTAAATATCTTCAATATATGGAATTTTAATTATCGTTAGAGCCACTTGTAACAAAATCGAAATTTTCGAAACAAGTTCCAAGTAGAGTAGTTTGGGTGGTGGATGTTCTTGAAAATAGTTGTGTCGCATCTTGAACTTACATATTAACTTTAGTATTTAACGGTTTTAGATTTTAAATTATTCTTTTCTGAAATAAACATATACACGTTTTTCTAAGTTTTTTACTCAGGGGGTCTCAGAAACGTATTTCCGGTAAAATATCGGAATATCATTGCTGGGTGTAATACAAAACCTTCTCTACCTACTGTATAATTAGTACGTACAGAAAAACTAAGAACATCGTCACCAACAAAGGCTGTAAATTTATTTAAATTGTAGAACAAATTATAGGATTACAAACTGTAGTGAAGTAAATGCATTTTTATGAAAATAGACTATTAAGCACACAATAATAGTCACTAAAGAAGATTATTTTCAAAGAAATAGATACGTTTAAACTAAATTCATTTTGTCAAAAAAAGATTAAAATAACCATTGAAAATTACTTCATTCAACAAATAAAGTAATTAAATCACTTATTTGTTGAACTATTAAGCTATGAATTAATGAGACATGATATTTGGACTACAATAAAGATGGACAAAACAGATTTTGCAGAACGACTAAGCGAACATAAAAAACAGCAACAAAAGAAACGCAACTGTGGTGCTATAATTTACAATACTTGTTAAAACTACTGCTCTTGCTACTTAATAGTCCAGGGGCCTGAATAAAAGAGAAAAAACTCAAGTTATAAACGAGTAATTGCTCAGGCTGTAAAGTCTATGGGCCGTATTCGGGAGGTCCTGGCTTCAAATTTCATGAGCCGACCAATCTGGCTGGGATTTTTTCGTGGTTTCCCTTAGTCAAATCGTAGGTAAATACCGGATTGGATATTTTATAACACGACCCAAAGTTCTACCTCTTTTCTAAATCAATAGCAAAACTGAAAATGGATGGCTATTACGCAGTCATCTATCCACAGATTGTGCAATCAGTTGGCTGAACAGCACACATAACCCCATCTGACCGTTACGGAGCTAAGTGGTAAAAATCGTGTGAGGAGTTGAGACCTTAGAAGTCTAGCTCACTTTGCTATCTACTACGATGGTGTTATCTGACTACAGTGATAGTGCAGCTAGACTGGCCGGTCCTCCAAGGCGTTAAGCGAAGGTGGTATTGAACGGGGATGAGATATTAAAAAGCTACCGTCCACCACATATCCTTCCTCCTTCTGAACAATTTGGAGCGATGTAAAGTATAATTTTAAAAAAAAGAAGAAATTATAATTATTTGTTAACGAGGCTGTCAATTGCCAGGATCATTAATTAGCGCCACCGGTGTGACGGCATTTCGTCCTGCAGGAGTTCTTTCATACATCAGAAAAGAAAGTCATAGATCATGCAACAGAAATGAAACTTCTTGAATCACTTAGTGGCTGTAAAGCTAACTGAAGAAAGGTAATCATTTCCGATGAACTTAAAATATTTATTTCAATGGACATAACTGATAGGTCATAATAGCAGAATTGTAAGAAATACGAAAATAGAATGGGACAGGATGAAAACCCTAAACTTATCTAAATACAATAAGGAATGTGATATGTTAGTCGGCCTAGAGTTAGCTGAAGCCGGCAAAGGTTTTTTGGAGCTTAATCACGGATGTAGATAATATTTCATGAAGACTTACCGAGCATCAATATAGTGTAGTATGAAATGTTCTTCCTACGTTTCCAGACATCTGCATTCAAATGTCGTTTGTGAACGGAGGTAAAGAAGCTGCTAACGTTCATCTACTGGTCATAACTTGGGCATTTTCTCTGAAAGCGGTCGTTGAAAAACAGGTTTTAAAGAAGATGAATGTGAATGGACTTTGCTTGTACTTTAACTGCTTTGGTATCAATCAAAACTTGACTATATTTGTTGAAGCAAACAGCAAGAACCTGAAAAGACGAATGTTTTAAAGCACGTGTAATGTACCAAAGAAGAAATCATTCCCTCTTTTTACAGAGCCCTGATATCTTACATGGGAACACATAGAGAACGGCTTTAGATTACACAGAAGCCCAAAACACACGTTTCAACGTCAGTGCAGTGAAAATTAATCCTGGATTACCTTATATGTGACACTACGCGTAGTTTAATCGGGTTAGTGCCTCAGGCCCTCAACGAGTCTGCATTCCGTCAACAGCTTTGTGCAAATAAACATTCCAAACTTATTTACGGCTAAATTCGCGACAAAACCTGGTTTATCGGGTCGTAGAAATACAGCCAAGAGGATAAAAATGAGAAGTAAATGGGCCCGAACCCAAACCGGCGTTTGCCCGCCTGGCCAATTATGCTTACGACATCCTAACGTTATGTTTACGTCCATAATTGCCCAATGGTTCCTTAACTTCCCTTCCTAGTGTGAAATCCATTTTCAAAATCGTTTCACATTCACTTTAGTAAGATTAAACTCATAGCACTTCCCGACACAAAGATCCTGGAGTAGAGACGGAAAAATCTGAGGTATTCCATTCTTATGACTATTCTGCAACAAATTATTCTTACAAAAGTTTATTCCTCTATCTACTTCATACTAACAAAGAGAAACATTAGCGGAAGTTTTCCAGGCTAAAGCAATAGTAAACCCTTTAGAACCAAAATATATATGACATAATTTGGTGTTTTAAGAAGATCTAAATTGTTTCTCCAATAAACCTCTATCTTTGACTATTTAACTGGATTTACCAGTTATGCAAAAGTAAGAATGAATAGTATCTCAGAGGTTATTCCCAGACGATTCAAGGTGAAAATGTATTTGTGATCTAAATATTTTTAAATTAGGCTATTTTAATAAAAATTGTTGGCCATTTTTGAAAAAATCGATAATTTCGAAATGTCTTCATAGTTTGGAGTGGGAGATTCTGTTGAAATTCTTCGTGTCGTATCTTTGAAGATACTGAGCTTAAACACATTGGCATTTAACCGACCTTCACACAAACCTTTTTATTCAGGGACCTCAAAACATGTATTTGCGGTGAAACCTAGACATTGAATTTCTTAGTAGAAATCCTACTATTAGGATTGTACATATATGGCAAAGGAAATAAAAATGAAATGTCGGATAATAATTATCATAGTATTTAAGATCGGTACCTACCAAGGATGCGACATGAAGATTTCTAAGAAAATTCCGCCTTCCCACACTACGGTTTAAATGTAACATTTTTTCGATGTTTTTTTTTCTCAAATGTTTCTACGATTTTATATACATAACCTGACAACTACCTGTGAGGTCTTCTTCGTTCTGAGCAAATGTTGTATTCCTAGCTTTGTGTAACTGTTGAAATAAGTGATAGACGAAAAGTACTAGACAAAAATTGCAGATACCTTTCAAACACAGCACTTATTCCAAGCCCGCTCTGAAGTGTGAAGTTGGCGCTTCTGTCTCTCATTCAGGAACCCCAGAGTTCAAATACAGCTACAGTAAGTTGCCCGAAAAAGGTTTTTCCGGAGTTTTCCCGTAGCCTGAGAAGACAAATGTGGGGGCGACTTTAAACTCTGTGGGTACCGGGATCATTTGGTTATGTTTTCTTCATCCAATTCATTAATTCGTGCCTGATATTATCTAACACGTTAAAATCTGACACACTTTCTCTACATCTCTTCAACAAATTATTGTTAAAAAGCTTATGCTTCTATTCACTTCATGCTAATCGAAAAAAAAAAAAAAAAAAAAAAAAATTAGTATACACAGTATTATTATTTGCTTCCTTGTAAGTAGAAGCGAAATAAGGGAGTACCATTGGTTAAAGTGATAGCCAAAAGCTGGTTGTTATGTGATTAAAGTTCCTTTGTATAGATAGGAGTTGACAAATTCCTGTATGAGAAAAGTATGTTTTTTAAAGCTGAAACCAAAAAAGAGAATATCTAAAAAACGACCAACTCCACGAAAGAAGTGTATACAACATAAATTGTGTGTTTTAACGGGTTCTGCATTTTTTGTGTGGTAAGCTTTTCTCCATCTCTTAGGGTTTAGCAGTTATGGAAAATTCGGTAAAATCCATCCAGAATAAAGCAGTCTTCAGAGGCTATTCCAGAAAATTCAAGATATAAATTTTATTTGTGAGATAAATATCGTTAATATATGATATTTTAATCAAAATCGTTAGCCATTTTTGAGAAAACCAAAACATTCGAAAAACGTTCCAAGTAAAGAATAGTTTGCGGTGAGGGGATTTTTCACAAAATCTTCGTGTCGCATCCCTGGAAGATACTAAACTTAAATACCAAGTTTGCTATTTACCGACTTTTCGTTTTTGAGTTATCGTATTCACAGACAAACGGACAAACACAAACACGGACCTTTTCTGAAAATATATTTTTGGATACAAAACATATAGTAATACGAGTGATAGTAATACGCACAATAAGTATCTACTAACAAGTGGTGTCCATCTGCATTGAGACATTCCTAATATTTCTCATACTCAACAATAGTCACTGTGTAAGGATTACATTTTAAACTTTAGCGGAGATTTTTAAACATCCACTTGATGTGCATCACGTCTGTCTGTTTGGATACCATTGTCCTAAAATTATTAACCAGCCATTTTCTACCTGGAACTGGAATACCACGAAATATCTCCAGAAACTGCCTACACTCATGTTTATATTATTCTTTTTGTATACAATTCGTTGTTATCGGTAGGCATTTTAGTGCGCTAATATGACAAGAACAACAACAAAACGAACACTCATTTAGCAGGTATCTTGAACAACCTTTTCCCCTTAAGATGCAAAATGCACAAACAGATTAACCTTAAATATTTTACCCAATAATTTTTTATTAAAGATATATAATCAACCCATTAACACAATTATAATCTTAATTGCATCATATTTATTCTCAACTTTAATTGCAGTTGTTAAAATTATTACCATTTATAAAGGACCTTTATGACAAATAAATGTATATACCCCTACGTAAAATTCATGTCTTTACAGTAAGAAAAGAAGATATGAATTGTCGCAGTACTAACATAAGCACAGCTGATAAACGCAGGATCTTTCAAAAGTCACTTCAAACTTTAAATCATTATAAATATTATAATATCTGAGAAAGGAAAAAGAACAACAAATAATCTTTCAGTTACTGATGGGCTGTTGATGTGTCGAGAAATCCCGTTCTTTAAGGTAACTCCACAACCAAAAGTTGTTCGGATTGAGATCTGGAGACCGGCCATTTTGTTGGAACTTTACGAATGAAACATGGGCCTGTTCTTAAATTGTTAAAGAGTTCTAAATTTTCTCAGACCTTGAGAAAAATACCTCTTGCTTTCTGAATAACACCGAGTCAGCTGTATTCTATCGTTTAGTGATAGAGCCATGGTTTGTAACTAACAAATTCTTATTGCAGTATGAATAACATTATTAATATTTTATCCAATAAAGCTGTACCCGTAGTAACCGTGAAGAGAAGAAAAAACAAAAAACTAAACCCCATCGCTTGCCCAGTAGATGACTCCTTTTGTTTTTATTCTAACATATAATATTTACAGCGGTTTAAAGTTAGACGTGACTCTTGAAACACCCTATATAACGAAATGTGTAATGTAGCTACTTCTGTAGATGTTTATCTGGATTAAAAAGAAATAAACATACAATAGAGGGTTGAGAAATTCATGCTAATGTAACACATCAGATGCTTTTATCACAAAGATATGGGCAAGTTTACGTGAAAAACAAGAGGTAGGAAATCTATAATAGACTATATAGAGCAAGTGAGAAAAAAATCAATTGAAACCAGTGTACAGAGGAGAAGAAATTTATAGCAATCACATGATAATAAAAAAATAAGGACCCCACAATAAAGAAAAGGATAACATGCAGACAGAAGCTTATAGATCAACCAAGATTAACAACATTATATCAAATGAGATTTAAGGAAAAACGAGAAGGAAGAAGCGTTGATAATACCTAATTGGAGAAAAATAAAAACACCAGTAAAGGCTTCAGAGGTATTGGGAGCATAGCATAAAAGTAAACAAAATTGGTTAAAGAAATTAAATGCAGACTTAAATACAGAAGTGAAGAGAGAAGTTGTGTAATAGTTATATAGGAAGTAGAAGCAAGAGGCTGTAAAATAAAATCATAGCAAATAAAAGGTGAATCAGTTAGGAAGTATATTAGAAACATTTAACAGACACCAAAAGCTTCGGTTTTAGCGTTTCATTGAATTTTCTAGCAAGGGACCATTATCATACATCGATATTACAGATCGATCTGGAATTTTTGACTGAAAGTATTCATGTCTCGACTTTCTCTTCCATAGACCCAAGATTGAGAGGAAAAAGTATTTACAAATTAGAAAGATTCACTAATATTAATTCCTTCCATGTGTCGGTGTTTAAAAAGTATTAAACGAAACAACTTACAAAAATGAGCAGTTATTTTTTCAGCCCCCCCCCCCAGTCCGCTTTTGGAGGTAGCCATCACTGGGAAAAAATGAACATATCTGCGAGCAATCATTTCTTCGTAAAATTAGTTCTTGATTGCGTTATCTTTAGTGCGGTATTGTGCGTATATACTTACACATCGATGAGGGCAATGTTTATTTTCATCCCCTGGCATAGTATCACCTGATCGTTGGGAGGAAGACACGGGTAACGTCAACCGTTACGACTTAAAACTTTGGAGAAGTTGGAATAGAGACCCAATGGGAGAGAAAGCCAACATGGGTATTTGTTGTTCTCGATGCATTGTCACTGTAAAAATTTGCAGCCCAATCTGGAAATCAACGTTACAATGGTCCCTTGTAAGTTGATGTATAAGAACTTCAGGAGTTCCTTGAGGAACTAATGGCCAGGTATATGTTTACATTACTAGAAGATAATGGCACGGCAAATATAGAAGTACTCTCATGACAACAATGTCCCATGGCTGCAATACTATTATGCGCAATTATTAATGATAAAATCATGGAAATAACTGCAAATACAAAATGTCTCGGCGAACAAATCATATATCAACGTTGAGATTGCAAAAGTTTTTAGGAGTCAGAAAATATAAAATCTCTTGGAGCAGACAATATTATTATTATTATTATTATTATTATTATTATTATTATTATAGAACTATAGACGTAGAAAGGAATAGGATTACAACTACTACAATTACAACTGTTTAATACCGTTTGGTGGAAGGAAACTCCTAGAAGAAAGGAGTAAAGAAAAACTTATTAGACATATATAAAAAGGGGGTATGAAAGTACTATGTAAACTGCAGACGAATTTCTCTCTACGTCACAGAATGTACAAAACATATTATATTAAAGAAAACGCTACTTACCTAAGGTATAAACAAGATAAAAATACTTTCAGGAAGGGCAGAACGTGTATAGATGATTTTACGATAAAAAGGTCCTAAGAAAAAAGAACCAAGTATTATTTAAAACCCTGTTTTTATTTGTAGGGTTCATAAAATCATACGGCAGGATAGACCGTAAGAAGCTATGACATCTCTGGGTTTTATTAATATTAATTCAATTAGAGCATTATTACTGAAACACCAAAATAATAATGAACAGAGAAAAACAAAGAATGCCAAAACAAAATTGAGGCAGGATTCTGCCTTGTGCCTTTCATTTATATTTGAATCAAATAAAAGAATGAAAATTCAATATAAATTCAAAAAGTTAAGGCTGTTTAGTTCAATGAGCTATTTATCTTATGCCTAAAATTGCACAATTGTTTTTATCAGGGCTAAAACATACCAATTTCTCTTTTTTGTTTTAATTGTTTAACTTATTTGAACAATTGAGGTCATATCGGGGGCTTTGACTTGTGGAATACACTCATTGACTGAAAGTCATACTCTCTCTCTCTCTCTCTCTATCTCTCTCCCTCTAATCTTTCTGTTTTCAATCATTCGCACATGCACTGCACATACATAATTCCAGACTCTCAGGCTTCGGGTACGGTTGCGATTTGGTTGCACTCCGGTTGGAAAATAGTTACGTGCACACAGGGTTTCATTGGGATCTCAGTCCCCCAAGCTATGCCTATAGCACAAACTCAGTAGCGCATGGAATCTGTCTCTCCCCTATCCGCTCACAACGTACAACGTACGTAAACAACGTACACTAGAAAATAACTTAGTCTAAAGGGGTTCTGGGGGATTTTCCTGTGTCATTAGGCGAATGCTACAGAAGGACCTTTCATCCCTTGAATGTCCTGTTCTATTTATGTGTCATTCAACATTTTATTCATCCTTCACTCCATTGTTCTGTTTCAGAATTGGAGGTGTCGACGACGGTACTGCGGTGCGGCGTAGTAGGGAAATGAGCATTCTGGAATTCTCATCCTCCCTTGGACTTCAGTTATTGGCCAGTATATAAGAGCCTAGTTAGATCCAGTGCGGAACGGAGTCCTCGGCCTGCCTGTCCGATTGTCGGGATATAACAAAATGGTAATCTTAGGGACGCTATCATTACTGTGCCTTCGTTCCCGGTTACGACTACCCTGTCTGCTCACACGTCATCTCTCCCTCCCGGGGGCGCCTTCTACCTACTTATTTTCAAAATATTTCAAATAAAATTAATATAAGCTTTAAATGGACTAAATTTGAAAAATTAATGCATAATTCTTAATATCCTATTATCATATAGTATTAGTCACATATTTAGTATGTAACGCTCCCATTAAGATATTCATGACCCTTTAATTGCAAAATCTTCAATAATTAACAATCTTTACCAAACGTTCATTAACTAAACTAATAAAATGAATAACAAAGTTTTAAATTGAATTATTATTGCAATACATAACCATACACTTCTAATTTAATCTCCAGTTTCCTATTCCTGGGTAAGTTTCCTACCAACATATTAAGCACAAACAACAAATTATCATGAATTTTTAAACCTGCTCTTAGAAACAGTGACAGGGAATTGAACATCTTTTCTGCTCATACCCCACAGCCACTTCATATGAATGTTATCCTTATGTATGAAAACTAAAATCCTTTGTTACATAGTTAAAGAACAAATAACTATTAGTCCAAATATGAACATTTTGAAAATGCATGTTGATTTACATACTATTTACTATGATAGATACGATTGCCGGGGTCATGGTTTGACTCTCTTGCACCCTCAACGTTTTGTAAAGGTAATTCACTTTCAATCATTTCAAAAACTAGTAACAGAAAAACCTGCAATTTCAAAATGGAGAGGACAGGAATGAAACTAAAACATGTGTATGACTTCTGGCCAGGATGAGCATCTAGCTTAATGTCAACCGCACTGTTTGCCAATCTTACTGAAGCGGTCGTTTATTTCAAAGTAAATCGTGTGTCTTCTATTGATATTACTACTTAAGTGATCAGCCATAAGTGGCACAGTTTTCACAAACAGTAATACACACACACACACACACACATTATATCTATAATCTATTTATTGTGAAAAGAACAACACCAAGATGGAAACGCAGAAATGCAATGACTTTAATATCACATCTTAAATAATGACAATAAACAAATGATTAACTTTCCAAATACATTGCCTTTAGTTCTGAATATTCAGCATTGGATGTAGCACCATGCGTTGCAGTTATAGCTATTATACGCCGTGGCATAGAATCAAAAGCATGTTCCTGGGGTATCTCCCTCCATGAAGTTTGTCACAATTCCGTGGCACTGGTTACCGGAGGACAATGATGAATAGGTAACCGACCTACCACATTTCGATGAGCAACATATCAAGCGAACATAGAAGCCATGGAAACAATGGCACCCGTCGCTTTTCGAAGAAGACTTGTGCATTCCTCACAATACATGTCCAAGCAGTGTCCTGCTGAAAGTGGCCCGTGAAGATACCTGAAGCAGGAGGAATACCTCAGACTCTACAATCTCTCTCAGGTACTGGTTGCTATTCAAAGAACCCTCAATTCGTAGTTGGCGAGATTGGTTGCTGAAACTAATGGCTCCCAAACCATCATACCTGGTATTTATCTGCTTGCCGCCCAACAATGCAGGCCTCCAGGTTGCGCTCACCACGGTACCGCCGGGCACGTATGGAGCCATCATTGTAGAACAGGTTGAAGCGGGACTCGTCCGAAAATATTACATTTGCCACTCAGCACGCTAGTAACAATGTTTATGTGCTCATTGCAGTCGGAAGCGCTTGCGGTTTCTGGAACAGAAGCCAGTCCAAAACGCAGAAGACTGCAACGAATCGTCGATGGAGGCAATTCATATCAGTTGCAGTAATCTAACGTCGAACCAACACTGTAGATAAAGCTATGCGGTCCGTTATGGCCATGTGGACAAGATGACGGTCAACCCACTCTTCGTTGCGTACGACCTTCTATTGACGCTCCCACACCAGCACACTGCTGTAGCAGCAGGCTCCCTTTAACGTCGACGAAGCACACTGACACTCGCTTTAACGTTCCCACCTTATTTGACAGTCCTACACTTACTACACTTGGCGCAACACTGTCCTTGTCGGACAAATACGACAGGGTCTTTCTCGGCCTACGTATATCCCATCTCCTGCATTCCTATCGCTTATTCATTCTTCTACCAGTTTGCATACATTTGGGGATTTCTTTCATGGTGTTACAATTTTCGCAAACGGTAGTGTATACCTATAGGTATATGATGAAACAATGCCAGACTGAGGATCTCAACTAGAAATGGTTTCAGATGCGTCATTGTTCTTTCGATGACTACGAATTAAGAAAACTGCCTACAAGGTGTAAAATGCTTTATTGCAGGTCATATCGGACGATGAATGAATCAATGAATGAAATATATGAAATATTCTCCAAATGATCCCGGTGGCCATAGAACTTCAGATGCTCGAAATTTGGCTTTTCAGGACCAGCAAAAACCTCGAAAAAGCCCTTATCCAGGTAACTCGACCTAACCGGGATTCGACCCCAAGACAAAAGTTATTCATAATGAACAGGACTAAAGAGGCTATTACCAGAAAATTGAAGCTCCCATGATTTAATTTGTCCTGAAAATATCTTAAACACAAGGAATTTTAATCAAAATTGCTAAAGCGATATTTGAAAATAATTTTTTTTTTCTAAAATTGTTCTATGTAAAGGTGGGGCATTTGTCTAAAAAATCGTCGCGTTGCATCCTTGAAAGGTGCTGAATTTAAAACGCGCGCACACACACACAGACAAGCGTGCAGAATCTTGACATAGAATTTTTGAATGGAATATAATACCCCCCCCCCCTCTTTCTAAACGTAGAGGAGTAAACATTAATGCAGTGTTTTGAGTTTGTGCTTAAATGGATCGGCTATATAATATTTTTAGCATTGGCAAATGAACGCATGCCGTTTCTACTGTATCATGTGTTTGGGTTTCCCAATAAATGTTATACTATTTATTTATCACTGCCGTTTGTTGAATTGTGGTAAATTTATTTCTAAATTTGTCTCATTCGATTTGCTGATTGTTTAATTTCCGATACCAAGACTTTTCCGCACATGGATGGTTTTCATGTTAATGGAGTTTGCGGAGTCATAATGTTTTGACAAATTTGATTAAATATCGCGATCGAGCACTGCAGTCTTTGGCAAACAGCGAGCAAATAACGCTTTTGATGTCCATGTGAACATTTCTGCAAACAAAAGCTACTCCTTTGTGAGATCATGCAAATGTTGTCAAACACAGAACGTGCCTGGAAAAAGTGGACTTTATAGATTTTACCCCGAGGACCGAGAGCTCCATGTATTTAAAGTGTGGTGAAAAGGTCATAATGAACCAACCAATGGCCGCCCTGGAGGCGTGATGCGTGTAATTTAGATGGTCCAAGCTTTGAACCGCACTGTACTTAATTAAAACATCGCCATGTTAATATGCTGGGCTCCGCTGTTTGCCATCATATTACAATTTATGTGCCCAGGTGATTCATATTTACCTAAATTAAACATTATATACAACCTTTCCACACACGTAAAAAATATGATTACAAAAGGGCCATCGGAGCGCAGGCAAAGATGATAAAGATACTAAAATAAAAGCTCCCTTTGCGGTAACATTGGCTTTATACGAGCTACAAATCTTATAATTAAACTGGTTTGCAAATTATACTCTTCATGGCTAAGTGAATTAATGTCAGGTCTAAAGTTAAACAGTCACACGGAATTTTGAGCTTTTACAAACAATGCATTAGAGGTGTCACAGTTAATCGGTACCTGCTCCACGTACGCTTGAGTTTCCCACAGGAGTAAAAATAAGTCCATCACAAAGGATTAATATGCAGGCGCAGGAGCGAGTTTTATGCGGTGGAAATGGTACTATGTATATTGTGTACAGAGAAGGAATTGTATTCCTCTCAAAAATTCGATGCCGGAAATATGTTTTTGAGTCCCCTGCACTTTTACTCTCTACACGTACTATGTATGTAGTGTATCGAAAAGGTACTGTATCCAAAAATTCGATACCGAGATTTCACTGGAAGCACATGTGCAGTTCTCGATTGCTGGACTGAATAACAATGGCAATCGGGAAGCCCAATATTCCACTCGAAGTTGGAAAGTCGGCAAATTTGCGTGTGTTCAGAACATCATTTTTTTTTTTTTTTTTAGCTTAACGTCCTTTAACCTGGTGGTTCATATCGGACAATGAACGAAATTGATGAAATGATGCTCAAAAGATCTCGGGGTGCATGGAGTTCATAGTTACTCGACATACGTCTTCTCAGGATAAGGGAAAACCCCGAAAAAAAACCTTGTGAACACCGAGTCAAATTATAAAAAATGCATAGTTAAACATAGTTATTAATATAAAAATTAATGCATTAACTACCCAACAAAGTATACGACTGTATAATTATGTTAGGTACGTTTACTTATACAACAATAATACAATGCATACGGCAATGTGGGTGGGTGTATGCTGAGCCAACATTAACGCAGAAAAGTGACAGGAAATTAGAAACGAACCAGTAGGTTGTATCCATTCTTAAGATGTATGCAACCCTTACCTAGAGTCGAAACCAAAACCTATCGTCAGAAATCCCAAGCTGCTAAACCTGATTCACATCACCTCCCGTTGAAATTACCGCCACATCATACACAGAAGATTCTCTATAAATAAAACACAAATTGTGAGCAATTCAGAGCCAACAGACCCGCTATCCACCAATGTTTCGGAAGAAAATAATAGTTTTGCTCTAATATGAGATACGAAAAGAAAACTGTTAAACGAAGAGTAGAAACTCAAAGACGCCTGTGGCATGGAAATGGTAAAGGTGATAACAAAACAGCTATTGAGAGACGGACTGACAAGGGAGATACCGATTCTTTTATTTCATTCACATTTGAAGTTTGGTAAACAGCGTTTACTCATGCGGAAATGTTCTCTCAAAGGCAAAAAGAAACAGAAAAAGAGAAAATGAAATGGAATGGCTCTCCTCGAGGAAAGTAAATGCGCCTAACGACGGGGCAAATGTGAATTACACAGTTGAATTTACTGCCGTAGGGAAGAAAACTCTTCACTCTCTTTATATTAATTAAAGGAAAAGTTGGCAAGTACGATTGTATGAATGAAAGAGCGCAGACTTCGCAAAATTAGAATACAAACTTGAAGAACACTTTAGAACTGAATGAAGATATTTTCAGTCTTAAATTTGTTTGGTGACTATGTGACCGTTAACATTTAGGAATAAAATAAGCTTGAGTCGGAAGATTTTTATCTTACTAATGCGAATTTAGAAGCAAAAATTAAAGCGCAACCTCTGATCCTGTGAACGGTTTTTATTTTCTCTGCTGCTTATCATGTTAAGTAGAAAAACATTTCACTCCACCCAAAAAATTCAATACCGAGAATAAAACCTTGTCTCCTGAATAAAAAAACAGCATTTTAAGAAAAAGATCCAAGCGTGTGTGTGTGTGTGTGTGTGTGTGTGTGTGTGTCAAAAACGAAAAGTAAAAGTAAAATAAATACCAAACTTGGTATCTTCCAAAGGTGTGACATGAATATTTTCAAGAAACCCCACTCCTCACAACCACCATTAACATATAATGTTTTTCGATATATATATATATATATATATATATATATATATATATATATATATATAATTTTTTTTTAAGGTTTAAAATGCCTCTTACGATTCTGTTTAAAGACCATATATGTTTAGTCCGACTTTTGAAACAGAGGAAGGCGGATATATGGACGTCACGTGGGTGCACCGGCGGCTATCACAAAGCCTCGACATCCGTAACCGAGTTCGGCACGAGCAACCTACTTTCTTTCTTTGATCTGTTCACTGTCTCGCAACCCTGTTAAACGTATTAATCAATTACCAAAACCTGAATTATCTTAGGTAGAACTATAAATAAAATTTAATTAACCAAAGAACATTAAAGATATTTACAAACATGTATATCTTGTTTGTTTGTTTTTTTTTTCATGGAAATAACCTATTCGAAAAGGAATTTCGTATAATAGTTAATAACTGTACACGTAAAGGGAAAAAACGAAAACGTGTCGCACAAAAAATGAGGATCTTTTCAAAAGAGAAAATAAAGTAAATTTTCTTGTATCATAAGCCCTTTCTGAAGGCTATGGTTCGGACTGTTTATTGAAAAAAAAATGCAATTTTAACTCATTAATCTTCATGTTCAAGAAAACAGTATATGCAGAAAAAATTAGTGTTCGTTTGTGTTAAGTTTTCTATCAAACATAAAAAGAATTGAAAAGTCTCAAAATTTAGAACTTAGGATATGAGAATGACTTCTCAGGTTATGCTACAGCTAATTGCGTCATTTCTGTCTGCAGTAGCTTGAATTCAGCTTACTTTCGACAAATAATAATAATAATAATAATAATAATAATAATAATAATAATAATAATAATAAATACATGTAACATCCTTAACGTTTCCAGCATTTCCAAAAAACTACAACAAAACTATACAGCTAAGCATTTTTAGTTAATAAGCTAACAATTTCCTGATAGGCTTAATAACACTGTGCACAGAAAGCATAGGTATTCGATGTTCAGTAATTCCAAGCGAAAATGGTGCCTTATAATGTGGAATGCCCTGCATTTGCGGCGTTATTTGCTGGTGTGTCTGCTAGCTGGATATTACATATACATACATAGTCACCTCTACGTGTAGCTCTAACGCTGCAAGCGAAATATTCTTCTACGTGCAGTACACTCCCTGCCTCATCGTCGCATACAGTGGGGCACTTAATAATTTTCCTTGCTGCTGGGCCGCAATAAAGCAATGGATTCATTTAGTTTCAGTCCTTATAAAAACTAATGCTAGGACAATGCAATGTGATGCAGTCCCATATGTTTCCCTATAACAAAATCTCAGGTACAGCAGTATACCATAGCACTGTTTAAAAACTGAACATTTTATATACATTGCCTTTACGATGCATTTTGCATAGAAATTATTTCAAATTTAGCGCATGTTAAATAGTTGTATACAACACGGGCCACAACGTTTAAAGTGTTATCGGAAGCACGGAGTAATAAATTAAGACGACATAATAAAGTCCTTTGCGAAGGGGGAAAACATCTGAAGCATTACATTTACACGAGTTCCTCTACCTTCTTATCATTTATACCCTACGAAGCTAATTTGTTTCTACCTACTTCATTCTAATCGAGGTAAACCTTTGCAGAAACAGAGCTACATTGGACATGTATTTTAACAAGGGAATAGCGAAAGTTGAATTGGAAGTACTGGACGCTATTTATGCTGCTCTTAAAATTCCACACTCTTCCCATGCAAATGTGAACCGAACATCAAAAGAACTATGAGAGAATGCCCCCATATTTCAATATTTTTTAGTTTCTTTACTTAGTACCTATGTTATACGAGTAGTTAGAGAAGGCACTGTAATCCACCGAAACATTCGATACCTATGTTTCTCTAGAAACACTCGTTTCATGGTTCCCTGAATGAAA
This sequence comes from Hymenopus coronatus, assembly GCA_030762935.1. Taxonomy (NCBI): domain Eukaryota; kingdom Metazoa; phylum Arthropoda; class Insecta; order Mantodea; family Hymenopodidae; genus Hymenopus; species Hymenopus coronatus. The sequence continues at coordinate 114,526,120 of CM060895.1, forward strand.
AAAAGAGGGCATTTTTAGAAAAAGGTTCGTTTGTATATGTGTGTGAACACAATAACTCAAACTTGATATTTAAGTTAAACACCTTCCAAGGATGCACAGGAAGAAAATAAAAAATCCGCCCAACCCAAAAGAGCCTTTACATGGAAAAAATGTCGAACATTTGGTTTTCTTAAAACAATGGTCATAACGATTTTTATTAAAATACCTATATTAAATATAATTACATGTAAAATAAAATTAATATCTTGCATTTTCTGGGAATAGCCTCTCAATTCCTCTTCATTCTGAATGACTTTTACATACTAACTGGTAAACCGTAAGACATACACAAGTTACTACACAAGAAAATGTAACGCCCGTGTAACAATTGATCTCATATACTATATTGTTTTGTAGAGTCAACATTTTCCGAGATATTCTTTGTCATTGGTTTCAAATTTAAAATTTCCTCATACAGCAATTTGTTAACTCGTAGCATGCAAAACAGAATGAATTTCAATCACATGGCAATAAACTATCCCTATAGCCTAGTTTGTTCCTTTTTTCCCCTTCTATTTATAAGGAACCAAGCAATAAAACCGTTTCTGCTAATGTTTATCTCGATTAGCATGAAGTTGATACAAGAATGAGCCGCTTCGCCTTTAAAATCCCTTTCGACTGTAGTTTTGTCTCTGGAGTGTAGTGGTGTATCCATGTTTTATCCACAGGTATCGACGCAGAAACTCATCAGGATTGCGACGGAAGAGTGACAACCAGCTTCGGAATCGATCGCACGATTGAATTTAATCTCCATTGAGACTAAACACGGCACTCCTCTTGCCCAGATCTTTGTAAGATCAAATTTTTGGTGCAAATTGAAAACACTGTCCTTGTGATATGCCTGTGTCCACTACTATTTCGCGAACTTTGATTTGTCGATCACTCAAAACCATATCCTGCATTTTGTAATTCATTTTGGAGGAAGTCACTTCTGGACGTCCGGAACGATGTTCACAATTTGTGGATTTACGACCACTTCAAATTCATGAATGCACTTGTAAATTGTTGCAAACCCAGGAGCAGATGTGCCATGAACTTCATTCAACTTGGCTTTTACTTCTTTCGGTGTTAAGTCTTTTAAATAAAAGTGTTTAATCACCGCAGGAAACTCGTCCCCCCCCCATTTTTTTAAATAAGCATAGCATTGTTAATACAATCGCCTATGGCAACGAAACCACGTGATGCATATAGCTGAAACTTTAATTGGAGACTAACGAAATAGGTACCTTGACTACTAACACATCTTTACAGATGGATCCAAATACGGGGTTGGGCTGTATGTTTTCCCTAACACACAACACTGTACAGTCTACCCAAATATACCCTCATCTTCTCGTGTGAATTACTAGCTATTAAATTCCCTATTGAATACATTCTTCGAACTGAAGAGCACGACTCCTACATCATCTTCAGTTATTCTATGAGTGTTCTAGCTGCTCTTCAGCAGAGGCACCCAACCCTACTACTAGTCCTGTAGATCCAAACAGTATATGTAACAAAATATTGTTTTCTGGCAAGATATCTGCTCTTATCACTCCCGAAGCCAGACTTGGATTTATATTACCTAGACACACCGCTGGCGTTAGTGTTGCTGTCACTAATTGAAACCTTTCCGCAGTTGCCTCTGGAGGGCAAAAACGTGCTTTTTGCCGTATGTTCAATACGCTTAAGGGTTTAAAACTGATGTATTTTAAGGTTACTTAGGGTTTGACCGTTATTGTGGTGTATTCCTATTCTGCATAATTGTACCAGTCACCGGAAAAATGACTCCGAGATCACTTTTCATCGGTAAGAATAAATTGTAACACTTGTGATTTGTGTTCCAAATTCATTCCGATTTATTCTCGTGGTTTCCTCGGTTACTAGGCGAATGATAATTTATTTTAAGTTTCCAATACATAAACCAGAATTACTGAGTAAGTGGTTAGTGCTTTGAGAATTGACAAATTTGTGCCTTTGTAATACCACGGACTATACTCAAAGTATAAATGTTCAGGAGAATAAAGGCAAGATGACACAGTTCTTACGATATTTAGTTTACCTTCTCATTTGACTATGAGGTAATGAGAAGGCTAATTTCATTTTTACAATTACGTCCATGTTTTCCGTGCCTGCCAGTAGCGTCCAACATGCTTCTAGCCCTACATTCGCAGTGGTAAAAAATCGCGGCAAATATTTTTCCCGCCATTCCTCCGTACCCCTACATCCTCCCAAGATGTGAGTCCACGACTCTTCCTCCTCGCAAATGGGACAGATTCTCGTACCATTCTCGTCAGAAATTTTCGTGCTCCTCCATGCTCCTAGTCTAATCCATTCGAGCCCCTCTCTAATGATTTTGGTACCTGTTTTGATGTATTGCTCCATACCCCACTCCGATTTCAGCCCAGACTGTACTTCTAATGACACCTTCTCTGTGCATTGCGCAATTATTTGCAGTTTGTCAATATCACAGAGGCGGTTCTTAATTTTTCTCCAAATACTTCGCCTGTTTTCCTGCCCCGCCATCCAAATGTCTCCCATCTCAATGGTTTCCAACCCTTTCTTTAATTTTGATGCCCACGTCGAATTACCTTCCATTCGCAACTGTTCACGGTAGCAGACTGCCCTAATTAGAGATTGGTTTCAGTGAACGTTTCTCAGCCAATATTTAACTGCTCTGATTTTGCACTCTATCGTTTCACTATGTGCCTCGAATTCCCTCATTATTCCGCAGTTTGCCATACCCCTCCATACACCCAGAATTCCTTTCAAAAATTGGGTCCTCACTTGATCCAGATTCCCTGTTTGTTCCCACCCCCATATTTCTCCCCCGTATGTCATCGTGGATCTAACTGTCGCTCCGTATACAGTTTCCATTAAGGTTATGGATATATTCGGTATTTTGTAGCGTACCCGGAGAGCTTCCGTCGCTTTCACCCTTGCCTTGTGTTTCCTAATGTCAATGTGTTTTGTCCATTTTCCGTTCATTGTGAATCTGAGTCCTAAGTACACAAAAGATTTAACATTGTCCAGTATCTGTCCTGCATATGTCCAAGTCTCCTCCCTGCTATAAACACAACCCTTTTTGAAAGTCATTGCCTTAGTCTTATTCACATTAACTGTAAGTAGCCATTCATCGCAATAATTCTTGTCCAGTCCTCGTTGCAATCCATTTACTGTCGTAGAGCACAATACTAAATCGTCTGCGTATAAAAGTGTTGGGATCTGCAAATCCGCTACTACTGGTGCTATCATTGTATCAGTAATATCATCCACAAAGAGATTAAATAGCAAGGGAGATAAAATACAAGCCTGCCTCACTCCCCTATAGCTTCGGCAGCTCTCGGACACTCTGTTTCTGTCGTACTTCACACAGAATTCGACATTTTGATACATTGCCTGCAATGCTCTAACCATTTTATTTGATAACCCCTTTCTGCCTAGTTTGTACTATAATGCATTTCGATTGATAGAGTCAAATGCCTTCTTAAAGTCCACAAAAGCACAATGAAGCTTTCCCCACTTAATTAACAGTTGCTTCGTCCTTAAAGTGTCTAATATAAAAGCGGCATCTATGGTACTGTGTCCTTCTCTGAAACCCATTTGAAATTTTGAAAGTTTGCCAAATTTACATTCCCAGTCCTTTATTCGGTTATATAACTCTCTACAATAAATTTTCTCCATAATTTGCAAAAGAGTAACCCCCTAAAGTTATCCGGATTTCCAATAGTTTTCTTCCCTTTATAAATGGGATGAATAATGCCCTTTCCCCAACAGGTAGGTTCCCCTCAATAAACAATCTGTTACATATCTGGAGCATACCAAACTCATTAACATTACCTGCGGCTTTAAAAACTTCCGTGGGCAGCCCATCTAACCCTGGAGCTTTGCCTCCCTTCAGACTCCTCAGCGCCTGTGCTATTTCTCGTGCTGATATTTCCTCGTCCAGTATTGGGATCTCAAGATTTCCCACAATTTGCACTTCCTTTATAAAAATTCCTTCCCTTTCACCTTTCCCGAATACTCCCATAAAATGCATTGCCCATTTTCTGGGAGAAATTTCGTTGGGCGCCTGACGGTTGCCTCTTAAATGTTTTACTACTTGCCACATCTCAGCGTTATCCCCTCGCGTTAAAATATTACTAATTTTCTGAGTAATTTTGTCTTGCCACGTAGTTCTCTCTTACCGTAAGAGCTGTTTATACTCCCTTCGCTTTTTTGTAAAAAATTTCCTAATGTCATCTTCTGAATTTTGACAGAGCCTCCTCTGCTTGTTTCTTTACAGCTCTGCATTGCTGGTCATACCAACCATTGAATCGTTTTAACTTACCATGCATTTGGACTTTTCAATGTCCCCACAGCCGTTGCTATTATATGCGTTAGTTTCTCCGCTGTGTCTGCGTTCCTTTCGCCTAATCTTCTTTCTAATTTATCAACAAATACTTATTTTTCTACCGGTTTCCATATAAATTTACTAATGAATCTCCCTTCGTCCCCCTGCCTCTCTTCAGGTGCTAGCGCCGCCATGGCCGTCTCTATATTCAGTTCCAGGGCAACCGGACAGTGATGCGACTCGATACGATCCGCCAACCAAAAATTTCTAATTCTGCCAATTAAACCCTGACTTATTAAAATAAAATATATTACGCTACCCCCATTTTCATTCATGAAAGTGAGTTCTCCCTCTCGATCCTCACCGTACTTGCTATTCATTATTTCTAAAGAGAAGGCATCGCAGAAAGCAAGTAATTCTCTGCCCTCCCCATTAATAAAACTATCCTTGCTCTTTCGTTGACCTTCGCGGAATTCCTCCCCCCATTGGTGACCCCCCTTTAGAGAAATATTCTCCCCTCCTAACCTCGCATTAAAATCTCCTAAAAGAATTAATTCAGCTCCTGGAAATTTTTCCTGTAACTCCACTAGCGTTTCGGTTAAGTCACTGAAGAAATTCCTGTTTGCATACTTGGACGTTGCTGGCTTGTTGTATAATCCTATAACTATTATATGTACTCCCCCCTGTGCCAAAGATACAGCAATCACCCCTTCCAAACTGATTTCTAATTTAGTTATCTCAGCCTCCAGCTCAGACCTGAATGAAACTGATATCCCCCTGGCCACCTTCCCCTCCTTCCCCGTGTCTCCCTTCCCCTACTAAAACTATGGAAATTAGCAAGTGTTACATTTTCTCCGTTTTTCAACCAAGTTTCTGTTAAGCATACAACGTCAGAATCACTAAGGAAATACAAGAAATTCTCGCTATCCAACCTTTTTGTGAAGCCTTCGATGTTCCATGTGACAATCCTCAGAGAAGGGGTTGGGTCTATTGTTTCCTTGCTGTTGGTCTTCCTACAACTTGGCTGACCCTTTGTCGAGCTGTTGTCAGCCTAAGGGCACGGAGGGGCGTTGTTGGCTTCTCCGGCGAAGACTGTCTCACTCACCCTCCTCTCCTCTTTGCCCCTCCCTGTCGACATAACTTGAGGCACCTGATGTTGTTCTGCTGAGGGACCTGCTACCTGCTGGGCTGATGCACTGGCTACGTGCTCTTGCTGCCCTGTCCTGGGTTCGGTTTCCGCACTGCTTCTAGGCTGTTCCATGCGCTCCAGCTCCTGTCGGTTCCAAACTCGCCCGTTAATGAAGAGCTTGTCATAGCGCAATACGGCATGACAGCCCTGCTTCCTGGCCTCAAACAACTGGCCAACTCTCTCTCTTCTCTTACACGCTGGCTAAAGTCCTCGCTAATGCTTATTCCCGTTCCCCGTAAATAACGAGCATCTCGAAGGATGGCCACCTTGAGTTTATAATGGGCCAGTTTACACACAATAAGTTGCCTTACATTGCCACGTCGACCTACACGATGGGCTCCACATCAAACTCGCGGAGTTCGATTCCTATTTGTGAGATGACACTTTTCACTATTCCCTCCGTCATCTCCCAACTCTCTCCCGGTTCTTCTGTCACACCATATAGCACAATATTATTTCTACGAGATTAGTTCTCTAAATAATCCATTTTCTCTTCCAGAGCACGCATTCGAACTGACACATTCTCCACGGCACTTTCCAACGACTTTAGGCTGCACTTTTCAAATCCTAAACGCATTTCTTGCCACAACTGTCCAATGAGTTCTCGTACGCTTTCCAGTGTCGAACTTCTTCCAGGTAGCTACGAGCAAGATACAAAACACGACCGTCCTCTTTCACACTCGGACTGCAACTCATCCTCACTGTAGATAAGAAACGCATTCGCACGACACTTTCTGAAAAGTGCTCGGCGCATTTTCAGAAGAACAGAAATTTGTTTTTTTTTGCGCCAATACGTCGCAATGGATGAAACATGCATTCACCACTACACACCTGAATCCATGCAGCAGTCGAGGCAGTGAACAGAAGCTGGTTCTTCAGCTCCAAAGAAGGCGAGGATGGTGTCATCGGCGAGAAAGATCATGACATCAGTGTTTTGGGATGCCAAAGTAATTTTGTTGATTGACTATCTTGAAAAAGGTAAAACCATTACCGGAGAATACTACTCTCAACGTCTAACGAAACTGAACGCAAGCATTCGTGAAAAAAGACCCGGGTTAAAAAAGAAAAAAGAATTGTTTTCCATCAGGACAAGGCACCTGCCCACAAAAGTGTTTTGACAATGGAGAAATTGAGAGATCTGCACTATGAAGTGTTGGAAAATTCACCCTATTCCCCAGATTTGGCTCCCTCGAACTTTCCAAAAACTGAAGAAATTCCTCACTAGTAGACACGTTTCGTCCACTGAAGAATCAATTGCGGCTGTAAATGGGTACTTTGCACTTCCAGAGGAACACTACAGAGAGGGGATAATGGCATTGGAACGCCGCTGGAGAAAATGTATTGATATTAGAGGAGATTATATTGAAAAATAAAACTACTTTGAAAGCAGGAATTGTCGTTTTTCACTACCAGGCCGAGAACTTTTCAGACCACTCTCGATGTACATCCGTCGCCACAAAAGATGAGTCATCCCCAGGGTCCATGTGCCGATCGAAGAGCTTCGGGAATATTCGTAAAAGCTGTACAGAGGTCTGTGACTAACAGCACAATGGTTAACTTCTGAGTACTGAAAGCAGATCACGGAACAAGGTTACGGTGGCCGAGAGATTAAAAATGTGATGTGTTACACTCACATGACTTTCTCTAGCTGTTCTACAAACTTCTTACATAAGATTATTCTTCTTTCTGCACCTTGCTAATCGAGGTTCTCATTAGCACAATGTTCTTATTACTTAGTATCTTATAAGTAGGAAGAAAATAAGGGAATACACTAAGCTAAACCGATAGTCAAATGTTTTAAAAGCTGTGGTTATGCGATTGTCATTACAATTCGCTTCTTTTCTTGTACAGGAGTAGAACAAAAGAAAAACGGACACTCCGTCTGAAAAAAGTATAAGTACTTCACAATTGACTCTAATAACAATGAATACCTCGAAAACGATAGGCTCCACGAAAAAAACGTATATGACATATCTTGTGTACTTTAACAGGACCAACACTTTTTGTATAGTAAGTTTTTGGCTATCTCTTACGGTTTACTAGTTATGCAAAAATAAGCAAAATTCATCCAGAATAAACAGCTCTTTAGAGGCTATTCCCAGAAAATTCAAGATACACATTTTCTTCGTCAGGTAAATATCTTTAATATACAATATTTTTATCAAAATCGTTAGAGCCATTTTTAAGAAAATCAAAATGTTCGAAAAAAGTTCCATGTAAAGGGTAATTTGGGGTGGGGGGATTTTTCTCAAAATCTTCGTGTTGCATCTCTGGAAGATACTAACTTAAATACCAAGTTTGGTATTTTAGCTACTTTTCGTTTTTGAGTTATCGTATTCACAGACACACGGACACGGACCTTTTTCTGAAAATGCTTTTTTTGGATACAGTGGGTCCTAAAACATGTATTTCCGGTGAAATCTCGGTATCGAATTTTTGGGTGGCATACAATACTTCTCTATCCCTAAGTACATTGTACAAACGGGGCTAGAGAAAGTAAAAAGGCCTCGCTTCCACTCAGAAGTTCCTAGCTCCCGTGTTAAATAATTAAAAAAATCTTAAATGTTCTATTCGCATGACTTTCTCTACATCTCTGAAACAAATACCTTCTAAAAAGCTCATACTTCTATCTACTTCATGCTAATCCAGATAAACTTTAGCAGAAATGACTTCTTATAATTAGAGGTGAAATAAATAAATACACTTGGCTAAAATGATAGTAAATTTTTTTTAAAACCTGGTTGCCATGTGGATGAAATCCGTTTCTTTGCATGTCAGGAGTTAAATTCCCTTTATGTAAAAAGTGTTAAGTACTTTAAAACTGAAACGAACAACAAGAATGTCTCAAAAATGGTGAACTCCACGAAGAAAATGTATATTACCTAAGTTGTGTGTTTTAACGAGATCTATATTTTTGTGTAGTGAATTTTTGTCTATCTCTTAACGGTTTACTAATTATACAATATCCGGCAAAACTCAAGCAGAATAAAAACGTCTTCATAAACAATTTCCAGAAAATTATATAAATTTTATCTCACATATAAATACTTTTAATATACAGTATTTTAATCAAAATCGTTTAAGCTATTTTTGAGAAAATGAAAATTTTCGAAAAATGTTTTATGTAAAGGGTAGTTTGGGGTGGGGAGAATTTTCCTCAAAATCTTCATGTCGCATCCTTGGATAATTTTTTTTTTTTTTTTAAGAATCAGGAGACCCTAAAAAGTGTATTTCCGGTGAAATTTCGGTATCGATTTTTGGATGGAATGCAGTACATTCTCCATACGTGCAGAGAAAGAATAAACAGTGTACAAAAAATATTATCTTCTAAAACTAAAACACAAAAATAAGCATAATTAATATTGGCTGTATGAACCCTCAGCCTTTAATAACAGCCCTCAATCTTCGGCCATAGTCAAAATAAATGCCTACAGTAATGTGGACGAGAAGCTACAAGAGCGTAAGTTCCGTTTCAATTTATCTCCGCTGTAGCGCTGCGATCGCAGTTCTACACATGCGCGGTAGACGCTCTGTATCAAGGAGAAGAAACGTGCGCCATTTTGAGATCGTTGTCAGCCACATACGCTTTGTTGTGCTTGTTTACAATGTCGGTGTTGATTGAAAATCCCGCCGCTTGTGAAACCAGATCTGTGATTCGTTTTCTGAATGCTAGGAAAGTGAAACCAATTGAAATTTATCGGCAAATTTGCAAAGTTTACGGACAAAATGCGATGAGTGATTCAAGGGTGAGAAGATGGGTCCCACAGTTCAATGAAGGACGTAATGAAGTGCACGATGAAGAACGAAGTGGGCGTCCATCTTTGGTTACAGAAGAACTGCTTCACGCGATTGATGACAAGATCCAGGAAAACAGCAAGTTTACAATTAGTGCTCTCGCTATGGAATTTCCCCAAATTCACGATCAACTAATTCATGAAATTGTTACCGAAAAACTGAAATTTTGTAAACTTTGCTCATGTTGGGTACCAAAGATTCTTACTGAGCAACACAAAACAAAACGGATGGGTAGTGCACTTCAGTTTTTAACCCGTTATGATGAAGACGGCGAAGAATTTCTGACACAGATAGTCACAGGAGATGAGACTTGGGTTTCTTACGACACCCCTGAAAGTAAGCGGCAATCATGGAATGGAGGCACACTTCATCCCCAGCAAAGGTTAAGCCGAAACAAATCTTGACACCTCGAAAACTGATGTGCACAGTGTTCTGGGACTGGAAAGGCATCTTGCTCATTAATTTCTTACCGCGTGGTCAAACAATCAAAGCAGATGTTTATTGCGAGACACTTAGGAAATTGCGCCGCGCAATACAGAATAAGCGCCGAGGATTGCTGTCAAAAGGTGTTGTTTTTCGTCAGGACAACGCACGACCTCACACTGCAAATGTGACGAAAAACCTCCTACAGGGATTTGGCTGGGACGTGTTTGACCATCCTCCGTGCAGCCCTGACCTCGCTCCTAGGTTATCTCAAGTCTTTCCTTGTCGGTCAACACTTCAACAATGACGAAGGGCTGAAAGAAAAATGTTCCAACTTTTTGAAGACACAGGCGGCTAACTTCTATGAAGAAGGTATACAAAAACTTGTGCCACGCTATGACAAATGCCTGCAAAATTTCGGCAGGTATGTGGAAAAGTAGTTTAAGAGTTGTAGAATTTTATGCAATAAATAATTATTCTGCATCTGTACATAATTTAATTTTATTACCAAACGGAACTTACTTTCTGGACGTACCTCGTATTGTCAAGTGTCACCGTGTATTGCACACCATTCATTGAATCGTCGAGCTGCCATATTACACCTAGGCCTTGATATCCTCAACATGACCATGATAGAACTGTAAAGCCACGGTTTATGAAAGGTGTATTTGATCGCTTTGTGAAGGGTGTGTTTGATCATTTTGCGGTGTTAACATCGTGTTGACGTTGGGTGGTATATGCAGTGTTATCCTTTGCACCACATTTAAGACGCCTTATGCGGTGAGCGCAGATTGAAGGCGTGGGTAAGACTAACTCCACTTACCTGGTAAGGTGATTCCACTACCGATGAATTTGCCTCGGTGTTGTTCAGCGTGCACGATGATTGACTCACTCGGGGTGGTGGAGCTAATGGGGGTAGTTCAGGGAGTGATCTTATAATGTTTAAAACTTATATACTTTCCTTGATTTTATTCCTTCCTAGGAGAGACGAGACAAGCACATTTGCCTTACAATAATGCTAACTTGAACACTGTTACGAATCCTAACACTTGGCTGATTACACGTAATTACAGTCCCTTCTTCTTCCTTAATTCTGCGTTATACTATATACATTAGTACGCGTCACTGACTTTAAATTTGTTACACGATACAGTGTCTAACTTGTGTGAAGAAGTTTAGTTCAGCCCGACGACCGACAGCATAACAGCGACAGATAGTTCAGCTAGTATCAGACAGCTCGCAACGGACAGATGAATTTTACTGACAGAACAGATCACGATGTGCCTTCTTGGGCTCTTTATATACAAAAAATACCGCCATGGCGGTCTCTTTCTGATTGGACAGAAAGGCCGCGCGATTGACGTAAATATTTCCCAAGAGTCAATTTCCTTATCCCAGGGTGCACTGCAAACCTCACGTGGCATGTCTTGTACAATGAAGAGGGACTTAGACGTGACTCATTTTTCGCGGCGACGGGTGTACATTTCTTTTTTAGGTAAAAAGTTTGTACATACAATATTTTAAATGCATTTTAAAGAGTTAGTTTTGAGACGATAAAAGGTAATCAAATATTTTCCATGTAAAAGACAGTTTCAGTTCCAAGATGTTCTGTATATATACTCGTGTCGTATCTTGCGAAGATACTCGACACATGTACCAAGGTTGGTATTGTAACATATTTGATTTTTAAGTTAATGCTGCGCGCGCGCTCTCTCTCTCTCTCTCTCTCTCTCACACACACACGCGCGCGCGCGCAGATTTTTTTCCAAAGCTGCTTTTTTGGTATTAAGGACTCTAAAGACGTATTTCCTGTGAAATAGAAGTCGAATTCTGTGGTGTAATTCAATACTTACTAGACATGTGGTAGACAAATTAAAAACAAAACTACTCAATGCTCTTTTTGTGGGAATTTTAATGAGTAAGACATTAATTTAGAAGGCAACTAAAGTTTACTTCTGCAGTCATATTTCCAAACCTAGTATTCTTCCCGATGACTGTACTTTGAAGTAGCTTTGAGGGAAGTGATATTCTAGGCGTTAAGTTAGCGAATGTGTGTAGATAATGTTGAAACGTAATGGTGTATATGCTAATTGTATGATGCCCAGAATTAGTTTACTGCATACTCACCGATAACTAATCTCAACAGTTGGAATAACCAAGATAGTTTCGTTAACTGGTTGCCTTTCCACTAAGACAGACTTGCCCTAAACATCTAGAAGGACCGGTGTAGCCTTTAGAGAATTGCCCTCTAGCAAATGTCTGCAAGTCTTAAAAATGAAATTAAGACACCCACAGTTTGTAACAGCTTTACGTAAAGGATGTCTTTGCAGAAGATTCTAGATGATATAACTGAGGCCAATCAGTTAGTATCAGACGAATCTGATAAGGACTTTAGGGCTGTGCCACACGTTTGTCAACATTTTTACTTTCTCTAGCCCGCATGTGCAATGTACATAATGGATAGAGAAGGTATTGTATTTCACCCAAAAATTCGATGTCGAGATTTTACCGGAAATATATGTTATGGGGTCCCCTGAGTCCAAAAAAATTTTTTTTAGAAAAAAGTCCATATTTGTCTCTGTGTGTGTGTGTGTGTGTGTGTGTGTGTGTCTGTGTACAGTATAAAACGGGAAGACCGTTAAATACCAAACTTGATATTTAGGCTTGGTATCTTCCCAGGATGCGACGAGATTTTCAACCACCAACTACCCTTTACATGGAAAGATTTTCGAAAATTTTGATTTTATAAAAAATGCCTGCAACAATTTTGATTAAAATCCCGTATATTAAAGATATTTACATCCCAAATAAAATGTGTATCTTAACTTATAAATGTATATCTTAATTTGATTAGTTGTTATGGCTTCACTTCAGAAACGGTTTTAAAGAGCATGAAACAAAATTCCTTATGGGTGACATTATCCTCATCACTGCTACTTCAGCTGACTTTTACAACTAAAAGGAAGCCCACCGAAAAACATAGTGGTATTTGGAAGAGAACTCCTAAACTTATTGGTTACAATACACTTTGTTTACTACATCCTTCCTTCTTGTTATTTTCACTAATTTAATTTTCTTTTATCCCGTTTTAATTTTGCTTCGTTTGTAAATTAAATGTAGTAATATATGTTTATGTTCCATTTATATTTGTGATTAAAGTATATACGATAAATATACATCGGTATTGTATTCTATAAGATATATTAATATTATACGTAAACATGTTCGTTAAATTGTATGATTATATCTTATTCCTTACCCATATAAATTACTACTACTACTCTACTACTACTACTACTACTACTACTACTACTACTACTGCAACACACACACACACACACACACACACACACACTACTAGTACTAACGTACTTACAACACTTCCACCGCAGCAGTTTAAATATTTAAGGTGGTGGATCTCTGATATTTGGAAAATATGCAGTATTTAAGATACTTCATTGAAATGCATAGCAGTTATTATGCACAATAATAGTGATGGTTTTGCTAGATATCAAAACTCTAGCTTTCATAGTCATTGAACTAATAATTTTTACTTTCTCTAGCACGCATGTACAAGTACATAGTGGATATACAGATATTGTATTCCACTCAAAAATTCGATTCCTAGATTTCACCGAAAAGACATGTTTTGGGGTTCCTAAACAAATAAAAAAAATTTCTTTAGAAAAAATTCTGTGAGTATGTGTGTGTGAACAGAATAGCTCAAAAACGAAAAGACCGTTAAATATCAAATTTGATATTTAAGTTTAAAATTTTCCAAGTATACCACACCAGGATTTTTTAGAAAATCTCCCCATCAACATCCTTTATACGGACCGTTTTTCGAAAATGTTGATTTTCTTATAAATGACTAACGCTTTTGTTTAAAATAGTATATATTTAAGATATATTCATTTCAAACGGAATGTATATCTTGAATATCCTGAGAATATCATCTGAAGACCTCTTCATTCTTGAGGACTCGCAAGTCGTAAGAGATAGACATATATATATATATATATATATATATATATATAGAGAGAGAGAGAGAGAGAGAGAGAGAGAGAGAGATCTTATTAAAACACTAATGCAGTTTGTTCCTAATGGCGTACAGCTTGGAGTTTCCTTCTGAACTCATCATTTTGGTTTTATTGCCTTTTTAGTGCTACGCGAAAATTAGAGTCGGAAAGACTCTGATACCACTGTGCGACTACTGAAAACGAAACTGTGATTTTAACCGAACTCCTTCCCAATGCACACATCACATAACCTTGTGATCTTCATTTCTACCTGCATGCAACATTATCTCAAACATTTCTTCTCTGGAATACTTACTATATATTGTTTTGTGAATTACGAGGGCCTTTTTTTTTTCAACTTCCGATAGGCTATAAATTAAAGACCAGTTCATAGAAAACAATTATTTTATTACTAAACGTTTTGTACACTTATGGTTACTTTTCAACATAATCACCGAAAAGATTGAGACATTTATCGTACCTGTGTACAAACTTTGCAATACTCGCTTCAAAAAATGTTGCCGCTAATGATTTCAATGAACATTGACGTTGTTTTGAAGCTCTTCGTACTTTACGACGGTTGCGGAGAGCCATTCAAAACAAACGAAGAGGAATGCTGACTTCAGGAATTGTGTTGATCCATGACAACGTTCGTCCACACACTGCTGGCACAATCCATCGGCTCTTTGAACAATTTCAATGGGACATTTCCGATCATCCGCCGTACAATCCTGACCTGGCACCTAGCGACTTTCACCTTTACCCTGAACTGTAGACGTGGCTAGGAGGGCAGCACTTTCAAACCAACGGAGATCTTCAAAACAACAACAATGCACATTTGAAATCATTAGCGGCAACACTTTTTGAAGCGGGTATTGCAAAGTTTGTGCACAGGTACATAAATGTATCAATCTTTTCAGTGATTATGCTGAACAGTAACCATAAGTGTACAAAACTTTTACTAATAAAATAATAGCTTTCTATACACTTTTCTTTTATTTATAGCCTATCTGAGGTTGAAAAAAAAATGTCCATGTACTATATAATGCAGAGGACAGATATGTAGGTTATGGAATTACGGGCGTAACTTGCCCGCGTCCATAGTAGGATAATTGCCTAATTTGTGTGGGTATTGGCCCTTGTTTGAATTGCAGATTGATTTATTGGAACAGCCGCGGAGGTAGGTTGCTACAGATGTTATACAATAAGGTTCACACCTGTCGATTAGCGAGCGAACAACAGTTGGCAAACTTGCACCGTCCTTTGTGAACCAACCTCTTTTTTGTTTCTGTTGACTGAGTGAAACATTCATCTCATATAGCATTGTCCCATCTATTTTATGTCAACCAAATGTGACCAATACGCTTCTATATACTACATAAAAAGCACCTGCCAGAAGTTCCTGAAATCTTGTAATCCATACTTGAAATAAGGATAAAGGCAATCAGTTTAATTCATCTTTAAAAGATCAGTCATAGAGTCCTGTCTAACGCCAGGTTTAATCCAAACTCACCTTATTCCATACTTAACTCTTTTTAGTTTTGTTCTTCATCTCCGCATATGTTTATCAACTGGTATCTTTTTCAACATTTTTTTCATTCACCAATGCATCTCTTTGCCAGTTATTTCTTTTCAGTCTCGTCTATTGCTTTTCTTCTTCTTGATCATCTCAAGATTATAATTCTCTGGCCCACTTTTCTCAGAAAAGTTCCATAAGCCTTTTGTCTATTTCCGCATTTCAAACGAATTCAATCGCCCTCCTTAGATTTGCACAATGTTAAAGCACCGCACAATAAGCCCCCATCTCCCTATTTCGTCCTTCATTATTTTTCAATGCGCTCACAGAAAATACTTGTTACTTTCTTTACACGTACTGTTCATAGTAGGTAGAGAACGTAATGTATTCCACCCAAAACTTCGATGTCGAGAATTCACCGAAGACTTGTTTTGAGTTCCATTGAGTCTAAATAAACACTTTTAGAGAAAGATCCGAGTGTGTGAATGTGTCTGTGAATACGAAAACTCAAAAGCGATAAATCGGTTAGTTACCAAATTTGATAGTATGTTCAGCATCTTCCAAGGATGCGACACGAAGATTTAGAAGAAATACCCTCACGCAAATCTACCCATTACATGGAAAAAATTTCCAGAATTTTGATTTTCTCAAAAATGGCTCTAACGATGTTGATTAAAATACCGCACATTAAAGATAAATAAAATGTATAACTTTAATTTTCTGGGAATAGCCTCAGAAGTATTCATTATAAATTAATTTTGTATAAACTGGTAAACTGATAAGAGTAGACGAAAATTTACTACACAAAAAACATACCAAATTACGATGCAAATCGCACAGCAACCGGCTTTTAAAATAAGTAACTATCGCTTTATCTTAGTACATTCCCTAATTTATCTTCTACTTATAAGGAAGCAAGTAATGAGAATTATTTCGTTTAGCATGATGTCGATATAAGAATAAAGTCTTGTAAGTTTTTTTGAGCATAAGATAAAGTTATGTGAATGGAATAAATCAGATGTTCTCTGGCTCCTTCGCAACACCTCATGTTGATACCTCCCGAGTGAAAGCTATCCACTGCAGGTTCATGAATTTGCAATAGCAATCTTCTTTCGTTTCTTCTATAAAGTATCTATAGCGTTGGGGTATTTCCAATTTCTCATCTTTAATAGTCATTGTTGTCATTTTTCTCCATTTGCATATGCTCTCTTCCTCTTCTTATGGCAGCGCGGTATCATCCACAAATCTTGCCCTTTCTTTCATCTTGCTGCGCTATCATCACTCATCATCGGATTCTCTTAGTGGATATTGAAAAAGTGGGTGATAAGAGACAACCCTGTTGTACGTATCCCCTTAATCTACTTCGCTCTTGAGATATTTTCTTTTGTCCTTACTTCGTTTTGTTCCCTTATTTACAGACTGGATAGGAATCTTCTCTCGTTACAATCCACACCAATTTTCTTCAGAATCCCCACAAGTTTCTTCCAGTCCACTCCTTTAAGAATATTTTTCAGTTTCACACGAGCAGTGTATCTTTCCCCTTCCAGAATCCAAACTGCGGTTCAAATTCACATTTTCTCTTGAGATATATACCTCGGTTCATACTTTAATAAAACGTTTATACTAATACCTCTTTGACAAATGCTGCAGGTTCGCTAACGGTTATCAACGCTATATTTTACTTGAGGTGATATATATCTGAATTTAGACAGCACAAAAATTCTGAATTTGTTTCATAATAAAATTATAGTGATTCTAAATTTTAAGAGAACATTGTTTTTTGCTCTTGGTTCACATTAATAACCAATTAACTGACGCTATAGATGGGTAGGCGCATGCTTATTAATAGGCACTCCCAAATTTAAACCTTATTTTCTCGCAAACGCTTTTCTATACTTTTCCATACGCAACGCTTCCAACACTTTTCCATACTCAAAATGCAAATACACAATGCAAGTTTTTACCATTTTGATTAAAACATTGTATACTGCTTCTCAAAAGTACATTAAAAATGGTGATATATATATTTGGAAATAATCCCCAATTTTTAGAAATAAATTATTAAGTTTTGAAAAGTCTACTACAAAAACGTTTTCTACACTAATTAGGAATAAAATATAAATACATATGAATATTTTTAAAAATGCATCAGGTAACTCATTTTATTAAAAGATTAATTTAGACACTAAAATATTATTATTTAAAGAACCATGCAAGCTAGAATTTGTATGCATGGCACAAATATAGCTATTATTTTGTATATTATCTGGTATAAACTTTTATACGATATTTACATACTGTGGACTTTCCAAATTTCACAGATGCATCACCTCAAGCACATGTTGTGCCAATCACAAAAGACGATCCTAGTCAGCCTGCTTACTCCTCGCCGACTGCAAATACCACGATCGAACCCTAATCTTTATTGATTGTATAGATTAGCGGCCTGTTTGTTATACAATAACAGCCTAAAAGCGCAAAAATGTTATAACATTGCATATATCTGCAAATATAAGAGTATTGTTGTATATACTTGTTTTATATATACATACATGATATATTGCAATAAAAGGAGTTGAATTTGGAAATTACTCATTGCTTTGATTCTATTACCTTAAGAATGAAGCCAAGCTGAATATGCATGATGTCTATATTTTCAAGTTAAATGGTTTATAAGTGGAGATAAAGAGAAACTAGATCATTTATGTATACAAAGCGTTACATTTCCGTTGCGAGCGCAATATTTTGTATCCTAGGTTCCAGTAAATTAGTAGAGGTTTTAGAAAAAAATCCTACAAATCTGATGTGTTCCATTCCCATAACTTTGTCTAAATCTCTGTAACAAATTTTTGTTAAAAAAAAAAAAAAAAGCTTATTATTCTATCTACTTCATCTTAATCGAAATAAATTCTCTTTTTATTTGCTTCCTTGTAAATAGAAGGAAATAAGGGAATATACTATGCTAAAAAAGCGTTAGTCATATATTTTAAAAGCTGGTTTCTATGTAATTGAAATTCTTTTTTTTTTTCTTTTGCATGGCCAGGAGTTGAAAAATTCCTGTATGGAAAAAGTTCAATTATTTTAAAAAGGAAATCAATAACAAGCAATATCTCGGTAATGGCTAACTCCGCAAAAAATGCATTCTAAGGTAGACAAACTCATGACGAATTTCTCCGTTTTTACAATACAAAACGTATTTCTAAAATCACATTCTAAAATGGTGAAATTGCTAATTCTTCACAACATCAATCTTCTGCAACATCAGTCGCAGTTCCTACAAACTTTATTTGTTCGATAGTGGAAATCTTTCCCTGTTACGCTTCTAACGACTAAAATCTGATGTGTTGCATTCACATGACTTTCTCTACAACTCTACAATAAATGAGTGTTAAAAGCGTATGCTTCTATTTACTTCCTGCTAATCGAGAAAAAAATTAGCACAAATAGTCTTATTACTTGCTTCCTTGTAAGTAGAAGCGAAATAAGGGAGTACCAATGGTCAAAAGCTGGTTGCTAAGTGACTGAAGTTCCTTGGTTTGTATGGACACGAGTTCACAAAGTCCTGTATGAGAAGAGTATGTTTTTTGTAGCTGAAACCAAAAACAAGGAATGTCTCAAAAACAACCAACTCCACGAAAAAAATGTATATTACATAAATTGTGTGTTTTAAAGTGCTCTACATTTGTTGTGTGGTAAGTTTTTGTCCATCTCTTACGGTTTAGCAGTTATGCAAAATTCCGTAAAATTGACCCAGAATAGTCTTCAGAGGCTATTCTCAGAAAATTCAAAATATACATTTTATTTGTCAGATAAATTTCTTTAATATACTATATTTTAATCAAAATCATTAGAGCCATTTTTAGAAAATCAAAATTTTCGAGAAAAGTTCCATGTAAAGGGTAGTTTGGGGCGGGGGGGATTTTTCTCAAAATCTTCGTGTCGCATCCCTGGAAGATACAAATACCACGTTTGGTATTTTACCGACTTTTCGTTTTTGAGTTATCGGTTCACAGACACACGGACACACACACGGACCTTTTTCTGAAAATACTTTTTTTTTTGGATACAGGAGACCCTAAAACATATATTTCCGGTGAAATCTCAGTATCGAATTTTTGGTGGAGTGCACAATACCTTCTCTATACACTATGTACATAGTGCGTATAGGGAAAAAAATAAAAATGAAATAAGCACGAAAAAAAATTATATCCTTTTACTGAAATGCAGTTAATTGGGAATATATTTCAGTTTAGTATTTGTTTAACTAGCAATGTTTCAAAGCCTTCGGCCAAGGCTCGGAAATATTTATCTGTAGTCTTTATTCAGAGTTTATTTTTCTTAACTTATATAGTGTGTTAAATATAACATAATAATAATAATAATAATAATAATAATAATACTAATAATATGTCTTTAATTGTTAACTATTTAAACAAAATTTGACATGTGTCAGCAAACACTCTTCAAATTCCTTTAAATAAAAATCAAATTCCAAACTTGTAAAGGTTGCCGGTGCCTCATGTGCGAGGACAGAGCCATGCTAATAGCAGCTTTTCAGGATCTTGCGCATCTACACAGGACAGAATGGAGAAAGAAGACTGTGTGGAAAATAGTTAAGTATGTTTTAAAAAACATAATACTCGATTTCGTCTTATGTATACAAATTTTATTCTACTTCCTAACCCATTATATAGTAGTAATAGTAATAATAATAATAATAATAATAATAATAATAATAATAATAATAATAATCTTAATTATTATTGAGAGGCGTTACATAAATTATAATATTAACAAACGAAGAGAAAAAACTGCCATATTAAATACTTTATTTATTTCGAAAGAAAATTTTCTGTTTTCCCAATTTTAGGATTGGCATAATTAACAATCTTACCTAATAGATAATGATAATGCAGAGAAATAAAACCGAAGAAAGTAAATAGTAAATTTACAATATAACAATAGTGAGAAGTACCGTCACATATGGTGCTAAAATTTAGAAAATTAATAATGATTTAATATCGAAGTTATTTTATGTGGAAAACAATTATCAAGTAGGTCAGCAAGCTATTCAAAATTAAAAAACTAAAAACACTACCATTCAGGAAGAAACGAAAATTACCATTCTGTGATAAATATAACCTAAATGCTTTCGCCAGAAAAATGCCAGAGGAAATAATACCCAGAAATAGTTTAGAAAATGTGTCCAGCTAGGTGAAGAGGAAACTTATAAACACAGAAATAGGTGGATGCAGGAAATAAGGATGGGGATGAAAACAAAAGAACTGAACAGAAATATGTATAAACAGTTTAATTATGTATTAAATACATTGTTATTGGAGCCTGCCGATTATTTTTATTAAAACGCAACTTGGTATTCTTCTAAAGGGCTCTTATAATGTAGATCGAGCGCTTCATATTTTCTCTCTCTTGGTATTTCTCGGATTATTACTGTCTAGTATGCCCAAAATTTACTTTCCAGATGTTTCATCATCTGCTTTATAATTTAATTTTTTCACTACAATCCTATCTCATTTTTATGCTTCTTTCTATACATCCTCCATCCCTGTTAACTCTTAACGAAGGCAACCAGCCCAAGCTTTCCTCAGCCATAACCCAAACATTATTTCAATTCTCTGCTACGCCGTTACGGCGAGAATATTACCCCATTCTGTGTTCCTCTTTCTTTCGTTATAACTTGCTTCCTGTATTTTCCTTTCCTGTTTCTTTTTCTTCTGTCTCTTCCTTTCCCTAGGCATCTGTCTCTCACCTCCCCTCTTACTTCATTATATCCAATCCTCTTTCTCCCTTCTTTCTTTCTTCCCTTCTAATAGCCGCTATAAAATTTTTCGTAAATCCTTTGCAGGATTTGAATTCCGAATAATTACACATTTGCTTCATTAATAATACTCTTTAAAGTACCACTATAAAGCTACGATTTCGTAATAATTCCAGTTAATGTGCACATTTCTTATCTTTAGAGGCAGGGCATTCATGAAAACGGTTTCACTGTATAACCAAATACGTTTCTCAATATGAACTCTTGGCGTTTATGCAAGACAAGCTAATTTGAACATCATGTAAACGATTCATATGTAAATAAAAACTTTGCGAGCCTTTGTTTTAGCACTCAACTGCGATAAATCCTTCAGAATATTCTTTGCTCTTCACCAAGCAATGCTTCTCCTTCCTTAGCTAGATAGAGTAGGGATTGTTATTAATACTCCTATGCAAATCATTTTGAATTCCCTGGAGAATACACACAAAAAAAAAAAAAAATGCAGTGTGTGTATGGGTGCGTGAGGGAGGGAGAGTGAGAGAGAAAGAGAGAGAGGGTGAGTTTGTGTGTGTGTGTGTGTGTGTGTGTGTGTGTGTGTAACTCTAAATATAGGGTCGATTAAATGCTAAGTTTTGCACTTAAATCAGCCATTTTTAAGGACGCAAGGTAAAGATTTGTAAGCGAATCTTCTTCTTTCCCTCCCAAACAATCAGCTACAGAGTAAATAATTACTTTCTCAAGAACTTCAAAGCCTTCATCAAACCATTTCACACAGGGATAAAGGTCTCGCAAAAACATCTCTAACTATGGTACTATTTTCTATTCTCTTTCTACCTGGAAATGCGATAGTAGTAAATAATGCTAACGTTATGCATACTTTCCAAAACGCATGTTGGTTTATCGAGCTGATATTAACGAGTGTAAAAGTCAAATAAGAGGGAGGCAAAATAATGACGAATACCTACTTAGTCGGTTTTGGCGTAATGCCACCAACTTTCACCAGTCATTTACTTCGTGAGCAACCGTAAGCATTAGCCGCGATTTGCAACTACCTTCACTGTGAATCATTATCAAATCAATTTGTTTCATTTTGGATACATGCTTGGAAACAAGCTAATGGTTGTTTCCTTTCGAAAGAAATCCTTCCACCCTGCGGCAAGACCTGAGAACAAGTATAGATCCAAAGGGAATTAGAAACACCAACACATTAACATTATTATGCCTCGGACTTCAAGCAGATACAAAGACTTGCACCCTTAATCATTGGTCCCGAATAGGTGCGATTTAATTTTTTTCCAAATCTTATTTCAGATATTTCCTATTCATATAATTTTAGGTTCTTGAATAGTTTTCCATAAGCCCTTAATAGCGTGTTGTATATTAACAGAATAAAGTAAAAACTATTTTTCAGATTTTAACATTTCAATTTAAGTAATCTAAAATTCAAATTAATCAGATCCGTAGGTCATATTCTCATATTTTACAGCTTCGATTTTTCTTTGGAGAGCTCGAGGTAGCGAAAGTTGCGGTTTTTCTATTTAGTAAATAGGTAGAGAAGGTATTTCACTCCACCCAAGAATTAGATACCCAGATTTCATTGGAAATACAAGTTATAAGGTCTCCTAAATAAAAACAATCTCATGTGTTCATTCACACAACTTTCTCTACATTTCTGACATAATTTATTGTTAAAAAGATTATTCTTCTATTTACTTTATGCTAATCGAGATAAACATTAGCAGAAATAAGTGTAAGGGAGCTAAAGCGATAGTCAAATCCTTTAAAAGCCGGTTGTCACGTGGTTGAAAATCGTTTCTTTGCATTGCCAGGAGTTGACAAATTCCCCTATGAGAAACATTTAAGTATTTTAAAACTGAAACCAATAAAAAAGAGTATCTCAAAAATGGTCAACTCCGCGAAAAATATGCATGAAACAATTTGAAAGGAACTTTCTTCTCCTTGTAACTTCGTATTCACTTGCTTGAGTTGCGTAACTACGCTGCAAATTGAATTTTCTGAATGCCCAAAACTAAACACTTACTGCGCCATTTTCTATAAATAAGAAAGATTCCTCTTACGCAGGCATAAGCATAGAAGTCGATGGCGTGCGTGTTAGATTGCTATCTATTCCCGACATAAACTGACAATGACACTGTACGAGGAAGAGAGAGAATTCTTGCTCTCACGTGTTTACCCATTGCATGCACAGAGCAAGTATGCTGTGGCCAAAATCAAGAGAGTTTGTGACACTGAAGTAGACTGTGTCCCTTAGTCTATCAAAGTGCTAATGAATTGCGAAACCTTTTTCTATTCATTCGAATAGTAATTCAATATGTGAGACGTTTTTGAAGTATGAGAAGAGCGCTACTATTTTACTTTGATCAAGCAAATTTACTTCACACAGTGCAGATGCATAAAGCTTCTCCTACCGAGGTGCAGTCAATTGTTTAAAATACACATGATCACACTGGTAATGGGAGATTTAAAAAACATGTATATTGAGCATGCGCAGAGTACTG
Source organism: Hymenopus coronatus (assembly GCA_030762935.1). NCBI lineage: Eukaryota > Metazoa > Arthropoda > Insecta > Mantodea > Hymenopodidae > Hymenopus > Hymenopus coronatus. Next base: position 114,549,711 of record CM060895.1, read on the forward strand.
CATTGAGTTTCAATTTGTCTAATACACTTCTTAATTGTACATTAAGTTTAAATTCACACGCATTTTCATTCATAACAAAGATCAAAAACATGCACAAAACATGTCACTTTCTATCCGGTAGGTACCTGCTTGTGTGGTCGCATCCATATAAATACAACTTTCGACCCATCATCAGATTTTTTGCTGTGACCAAATGTTCAGTAGGATGTCAATATAGAAAGAGTGGAGTATATGCATAGTTTGAAAGCTGCTGAACAGTTTGTTAGTTGTGTAAAGCAGTATCTCGCAACGCTAGTGTATTAAATTAATCCGTACTTGAATGTAAATCCATTCTAATGATTACTTGCCTTCTAAGCATTATATTATCCACCGACACTGATATCTGAAGATTTAAAACGAAAATTACAGTGGCAATGATGCGCTATCTCATATTCAGAGAATTTGCAATCACGAAAAATTCACGGCGGTGACACCTAGCACCTCGACCCCAATAGAACTTTTGTGTATATATCCTCGGAAGAAACGGATGAGGCGAAGGAATTTCAAGAGATGAATCGGGTGCAGGCCGGCACAGACGAAAGAGACGCGCAGGTTTTTTTTTTTTTTTAAACAGTTTCAAGCTTGCCCATCCAGCCGCAAGAGTCGTTTCGAGACGACCCTCTAGCGGGGCCTGGAAAGACAACCAAGCAGCTTTCCTCTGGCATGACCGAAAGAAGTTCCAATTCGCAAATCTCTGCGCCACCTGCCCATCACCTACCGAACCCCAATCCCTTAATCAACCTGGAAAAGAGAAATGAAATGTGGGGAAACGGGGCAGTGAGGAAATCCGTGGTAGAATACTGGCCAACCATGCAAAACCACGGAAATACGTTTGGTCAGAGTGAGTGGCTACCAGAAATCGAACCCGGGACCTCCTGATTGCGAGCCTCACATATTGCCAGAAATCTCTCTCAGTATTTAGAGAATTCCTCACCTTATACGCGAAAGCATAAACGACCGTAAACTTAATTGAATCCAAGCGCTCCTAAAGTTCTTCACAGTCCTAAGCCCGTATATAGTTTCAGCATGAACGACTGACAGGACTGCTTACATGACCATATCTTATTTTGTTTACGGGTCCTTAAAAAGGATCTTCTCGGAAGACGCATAAAAGTTTCTTAGACAGTAATTTAAATCTTTTCATTTGTCTTTAAATGCGAGAGCTTCCTGGTAAGGATAAAGAAGGAACAGAAAACTGCTGAAATAGCTTTCAAACTTTTCTTCTTGAAGATTACCTCAATTTTACTGCTGTCTGCTCTCCACTCCAGTTCTTTTCACCTATGACAAACGGCAACTGTTCCGCATCAGGAAAGTAATATGTAATGGCCGGATATGTCCAGGTTTAAATTAGCTTTATAGCAAATGCAAGGTTACCGAATCCTAAATGTAACATTTACAGCTTTAAACCGATAAATAAATAAATCAGCATTTGGAAGAACAACGTGCAGTCTGATTTGCTCCTACTACAATTTGCAAGCAAGGTTGCCCATACTTGTCGTACCAGAGCATTAGGTTTTTGTTCATTCTATCACTGCATTCCATTGCGACGATGTGTCCCAATGGATAAATGATGGATAAACTACCACCTACAGAATTATGGAATAGCCAGCTCTAAGCGACTTGACGGTATTCTAGTATACACGAACCAAAAAGAAATGTATTTTTACTTCCTAATGTTGGCTGGTCACTCTTGTTTGGGTCCTCGGGCATTAGATCCAATGATGATGATTGTAATGGTGTTTAAGGGCGCTCAACTGCCGAGGTCATAAGCGCCCTTATGATTAAAACTTGGCAATAGGCAGTAAGAAAATACCAAACAAAAAAGTAAACACAAGTAAAAGAGCTAACACAGTTGAAACGGAAGTAACAGAACTGTCCAGCCCTCTAACCAGAGCTGGATATAAAACTCCATCTAAAATCAACACATTAAGATTAAAAGAGTTTAAAAAAAACTGCTATCACACTAAAACGTCAAGGTAAAAGAAAGTTTTGCTAAAAATTTAAAAACCCTGTCCACTGCTCTTGGGTCATCTGCCAGGACCTCAGCAAGAGAGGCCGGCATGCCCATAGATGACCGAATGTGTGCCAGGTGACCACACTACAGCAACACATGACCAATTGTCTGTGCCTCCCCACAGAGCGCACAGACAGGAGCAGGTTCACGTTTAAAAAGGTAACTGTGAGTAAAAATACAGTGGCCAATTCTTAGCCGAGCTAGTACTACCTCCTCCCGGCGGAATAAACGAGAGGAGGTTACCCAGTTGACAGGGAGGTCCTTCACCTCTCGCAGCTTATTACCACGGAGAGCCGACCACTCCGCATGCCAAGTCGAAAAAACGGCTCTCCATACAGCCACTCTAAAATCTTCTGCTGTTGAATGGGTAATCGTAACACTGGGCGCTGTGACTGCCGATTTCGCTGCCAAATCCGCCGTGTCATTCCCTGGCAAGCCAACGTGTCCAGGAATCCATGCGCACTCCACATTAAAACCAGAAGCGTGCAAAATGTGGAGAACGTCCTGGATGCGCTGCACCAAAGGATGGTAATTGTACAGCTCACGAATGCTCTGAAGTGCACTAAGGGAATCACTAAGAATAAGGCAGTCACCTAATTTTCGACGTCGAATATACAGAAGGGCTTGATAAATAGCATATAGCTCGGCAGAATATATAGATGTGCAACTAGGCAAACCGTAAGTAGAAATTGCGGTGCCAGTGACAAAGGCACATCCAACACCATCGGGGCTCTTACTACCATCGGTGTAAATACAAATACGGCCACTGTATTTGGATACAAATTCTAAAAAGCAACGACGAATACTATCAAGAGGCGTAACAGATTTCCCGTAGAGCGTCATCCCGAGATCGACATGGGAGGTAGCGCGTAACCAAGGGGGGTGTATACTCTCTCCCTTGGATAACAGCCGAGGAATGTCAACATGGTGCTGGCGTAGAAGCTCACGGAAACGAAAACCTGCTGGCCTGGGGCTCAGAGAGCGGAGGCAGTATCGCTCGTGCAGCTCAGTGGAGAAAAACGCGTGATAAGTTGGATGCCCAGGCATACACTTCAGCCCACAGCCATAATTAGCAAGCAGGACATCACGCCGACAACGCAGAGGAGGTTCTCCCGATTCGGCGTAGAGGCTAACAACTGGGCTCGTTGGAAAAGCTCCAACGGCCACACGGATGCCCTGGTTATGGACTGTGTCTAACCTTCTGAGCAATGAAGGTCGAGCTGAAGAATACACAATGCTGCCATGGTCCAACTTCGAACGAATCACAGCACGATAAAGACGGAGCAATGCCGTCCGATCCGCACCCCAAGATTTGCCACTTAGTATCCGTAAAAGATTTAGAGAACGGTCACATCGTGCTCTAAGCTGTGCTATTTGTGGTGCCCAACAAAGTTTCCGATCGAAGATCAAACCAAGGAATCTCGCCTCGTCTGCGAAAGGAAGTAAATCTGGCCCGAGTCGAAGAGACGGCGGCATTTGCCACTTACGGCGCCAGAAGTTAACGCAGACTATCTTCTCAGCGGAGAAACGAAAACCGTGTTTCGAGCTCCAAGCATAGAGATTGTCCAAACACCGCTGGAGACGGCGTTCCAAACACGGTGTACGCTGAGAAGTACAGAAGATGGCAAAGTCGTCCACGAATAAACAGGAAGAGACACCTTGAGGCACACATAGTGATATGGAATTTATCGCAATAGCAAATAGAGTCACGCTGAGTACCGAGCCCTGCGGCACTCCGTTCTATTGAATAAAATGGTTAGAAAAAACCGAGCCCACCCTCACTCGAAAAACGCGGTCCCGCATAAACTCCTGAATGACCAACGGTAGGCGTCCACGTATGTTCCAGTTGTGCAGAGTACGCAATATTCCCGTCCGCCAACACGTCTCGTAGGCCTTCTCGAGGTCAAAAAATATCCCAACTGTGGGGCTGTTCTTAAGAAACCCGTCCATAATCTGAGTTGACAGAGAGACAAGGTGGTCAGCAGTTGAACGTCGTCGTCGAAAGCCACACTGGATGTTCGTCAGAAGATTGTGGGATTCCAGCCACCACACCAACCGTCCATTGATCATGCGTTCCATCACCTTGCACACGCAACTGGTGAGGGAAATAGGACGGTAACTGGAAGGCAGATGGCGGTCCTTTCCAGGTTTAAGAATGGGTATGATGGTGGCCTCCCGCCACTTGTCTGGAAAAATGCCATCAACCCAGACACGATTATAGACCTCGTGTAGGAAATCTTTGCCATCAGGAGAGAGATGTTGCAACATTTGGACGTGGATACCATCTGGACCTGGTGCTGAGTGTCGTGAATAGGAGAGTGCATTGTCTAGCTCTGCCAGGGTGAAAAGGCGATTATAATCCTCAAGGTTGCCAGAAAGAAACGAGAATTCTTGAGATTCCACCTGATTCTTAATTGTAAGAAACTCAGGGGAATAATTGCCTGAGCTAGACACCTGAGCAAAAGCACTGCCTAAAGTATTCGCCACGTCAAATGTATCAACAACAGCTCCGGTAGGTGTTTTGAGACCGGCGATGGGCATATGGTTCGGTTTCCCAGCCACACGTCTTAACTTATCCCATACGACAGAGGAAGGTGTATGTCGATTAAAGGAACCCACGAATTTATTCCATGACATCTTTTTGCTATCCTTAATAACCCGCCTAGAATGTGCACGCATCCGTTTATAGTGTATCAGGTTATCCAGTGTAGAAAAACGCTGGAAAACCCGTAGAGCTCGTCTGCGAGCGCGAATAGCATCCCGACAGTCATCGGTCCACCAAGGTGCCGGAAATCGACGGCTGTAGCCAGTCGAACGCGGAATGGATTGCTCAGCAGCAGAAAGAATGGTCCCTGTGAGATGTTCGACCAAGTGGTTCACAGAGTCGTGCTCTTCGTAGCTAAATTCAGCCAAGTGGGAGTACAGTTCCCAGCTGGCGTGGTCTAGGCGCCAACTAGGTAAACGGGTGGAACATACAACGGGTGTCAAGACACTAATACGACAAGGAAAGTGGTTACTAGAATGCAAATCCGAGATGATATTCCAGCATAAGGTGACTGCCAGCTGAGGGGAACAAATTGCAATGTCAATGTGTGAAAAACTATGAAATGCGTCAGATAGAAAGGTGGGCTCTCCGGTGTTCAAGAGAGCAAGATTCTGACTATCCAAGAAGTCTTTAAGTAGCGTACCTCTCGCACAAGCCCGAGGAGAGCCCCAAAGAGGGTGATGGGCATTCACGTCGCCTACCAATAAAAAGGGTGGTGGCAACTGCGAAATGAGGTGTTCTAAGTCGCTGTGCGAGAGGTCCGCAGATGGAGGCAAATGGTGAATGAAGCGGAGGGTAGCTTAATGCTGACAGCAACGGACTGGATTGCAGATTGTATGGGTACGGAGTTGGCAAAAATATCATCTCGAATAAGCATCATAGTGCCCCCATGTGCCGGGACACCGTCCTCCGGGGATAAATCACATCGTACGGAGGAGTACTGCCTGATGGTAACGGTGTCCTGTGGACGGAGCTTCGTCTCTTGTAAGCATACAGCCAAGGGTTCATGCTGGTGCAGCAACAAGTCAAGCTCTGGTCGATGTGGTCGAATTCCGCGTATGTTCCAATGGAGGATAGCCATTGAGTATATTATGGGATAAGTTTCAAATCGAAAGACGCTTCTGCAGATTGGGATTAGCTGGTCGGTTCAATTTGTTCTTCTTAGGCGTTGGGCTAGTACTATTTTCAGGAGCACGATCCTGCCGTTTCCGCACTGTCCCTCTGGCAGTGGCGGCAGAATCCTCCTGGTCCATCTCCTCCACAAGGGAGGTCCCTTTTTCAAGAGCAGTTTTCGGTCCAAGTAGTTCCAACCGATTGGATGTGCTGATCGGCGAAGACGGCCGTCGCCGATTCACGCCCTCCTCCCCAGATGACCCTTCAGAGGAGGATACACGTCTGGAGTTGCGTGTACTTTTCTTACCTTTAGATGACTTGGTAATAGATTGCACATTCTCTTTCAAAAAGTCTTGTCGTACATACTTGGTCTTAAACTGTTTTTCCGGGGCAGAAGACGTCGTGAATTTACCAGCTTTAGTTCCCGAGGTCGAGGCTTTCGATGACAAGTGTGCAGGACTATTCTGTAAGCTGGCGGATTTGGCAGATGTTGATACCAACTTGGGTGTAGGTGCCGAAGGCTTTGGCAGCGCTTGGGCTAAAATGACCTTTTCCGCAATTGTAGCCCCGTTCATATCGCCGGTCTGTGTTGCGATTTCCCGACGCGGTACCGGTTTAGCTGCAACTGAGCTATAGGTACCGGACCTCGGGGCAGAGGGTTGGCGGAGTCGCAGGAGCTTCCAGGCTTCCAAGAAGGACACCTTCTCTTTCACCCGTATCTCCTGGATCGCTCGTTCCTCTGCAAAACGGGGGCAGTCTCGGGAACTAGATGGGTGTTCCCCGTTACAGTTCACACACGATGGAGCTGAAGCACAAGCCCCATCGTGGGAGATGTCACCGCAGTGGACGCAGGTGGACTTGCCGGTACACAACTCACTAGTGTGACCAAAACGTTGGCATTTAAAGCACCTCAGCGGATTGGGTATATAAGGCCTAACTTCGATGGCTTCATACCCTGCTCTAATCTTTTGAGGCAGATCAACCCGATCAAAAGTAAGAAACAGGGTACGAGTAGGCAGGAATTCACCGTTGATCTTACGTTGTACCCGATAAACAGCTGAGACACCCTGAGTCGCTAGATTTTCTTGGCTCTCCTCAATAGACAAACCGTCCAACGCGCGGGTTGTTACTACACCGCGGGAGGAGTTCAGCGCCTTGTGCACCTCGACCTTCACTGGATAGCTGGCTAACATGGTGGCCTTGCAGCTTGCGAGGCGGAGTTGGCTTCGACAAGAAGTGTACCATTGCGAGCTCGAACGCAAGATTTGACCGGACCAGCAATGGCATCGAGACCCTTTTGGATAGTAAAAGGGCTCACCGTAAGGAACTTCTTACCTTCCTCTGTCCTATGAATAACCAAGTAGCGAGGACCACATGACTCGACTACTTCCTTTCCAACGTCTTTATTAAGGGGTTTTAGTTTTGGTGCCATAGAAAAAATGGTATAAATTCATCCCCCAGTGCTCCCCACCCACCACGGAGCCCAACGAGGGGTCACCCCACTGGGGTGACAGGGCTACACAGGGGATATAGCGGGCTCGCCGTCCCACTCACCCTGGAGTTCGGTGTAATACCTAGTCCTGGCCGATTGACTAGGGGTGGGTTAGTCCCTAGCCTCCCGTTTAGGCAAATCAGAAACCAAAGCGGTGTATTAGGCTGCGCACCCTCCCTAGTTACTGAAAGACAGAAGCCCAGGCTCAGGTACGCAACCCTCAACCAGCCAGGATATTCCTTTTCACCGACACGGGTCTCCACGCACGGCCTACACGTGGGTGGGCATTTTGACCTACTGATTCCCTCACCACTCTGAGGTTGCCCACAGAGGGAGTCAAGGTGGCTCGGGACCCCGGGTGCGCCTAACCCGTACCTACCGTAGTAGGCCCCTGGGGGGGGGAGATCCAATGAGATGTCAAGAAACGCTCGGAAAGGGAGGCTAAGACCCTAATTCATAAGACTCGGCGCTTTTGTGGCATGTTCATCCAAGAGCCGTCACGTATTAGATAACTCCACTAAAAAGTAACGCTCGTCTTGAATATCAAAACAGACAAACTGCTGCCATTAAAGCCTAATTAATTTCGGACCCAGATGATAAGCATATTAAGATTCTTTAGAATTTAGCTAAACCTAAACTCAGAGATGATATCGGTCATCCTCAGGCCACAACCCATGTGTAGACATTAGCATATAGGCAACCGCTTTATGTAGGAAATGCAAAAGGAAGAACGAAACTTCCCAGCATATTCTACGAGTGTATTTTGTCAATGCATAACATTTGTAATCTTAAGACCCCATTTTTTTGGAATTTGAACACAAACGAAGGACAAACATCAAGACCAGAGCTTGGTTCGTTTTATCGGAGCTACAGGATTTGATAAAAGTCCAAATTAAGAGGCAAAATGACTCATTGAGCATATTTACAGGTTTCTGAAAATCTATTGAGAAGTCTTCTAAAAGTCTAAATGAGAGGCATACCCGTAGGCTTCTCATTTCTCCATTATCATGATTTGTGCCGTCGTCACCGTCATCGTCTTCGTCGTCAATGTTTGATGAGTAGATAGAAGCCCCTTTGACTAATCCCCTACTTAGTAAAATCGAATTCCATTTCTCTAAAGAAGGCATTGGATGCCTCAGTTTTGTTCTGCAATGCTGTTACGCCTGGGATGGCTAGTAAAACGCCTTCTGGGATATACAACTCTACAACGCATAATCACTTTACAGTGCCGTGCTAAAAGTATTTCCGATCCTCCGTGAAGTTCCTCCGTGGAACTTGTACACTCTTCATGTCACCTTTTCGTGTTAACTGATGTACACGAAGGGTGGCAAATTTGCTAGGACTGGATGTGCATAAGTTGAATGTTGGACGACCCAGTTTGAGTATCATGGCATTCAAGGCAGATGGCTGCGAGAAGTATTATTTTTCTGTTGAAGCACTTTACCCCTGCTGTAATAGCGGCAGATCAAAAGATTAGCACCGTGAGAGAGCGTGGTTATCTGATATGTCAATAACAATCTGAATATGCTTATCTCTTATATGCTAGCTATGAGAAAATGTAATTAATAATGCGGCAAAAATTGATCTCAAAGTTTAAACCCGTGCTTGCAAACATCTACAGAGTAAAACCAAGTGCAACTTTTGATTCGTAAGTTTTAAATGTCTAATTTACCTAAACAACATTACCGTCTTTAATTATGTAGTCGCTCAAACACAGATTATTTCCCTCCAGATAAGTATATTAAATTTATATTTTATCATAAAGGTTTTCCTAAATTTAATATATTCAGAGAATATTACTAAATAAGCCAATATGCACTCATAAGTACCTAACAATACTTTCGTTGCAGCTTATAGGTGGTAACACCACAGCCATAACGATGCATAAGAGTATTTCGGTGGATAATTAACCAAACGCGTTTTATTGACAACATCGAGCGCTCCTATATTTTTATATAAAACATATTGATTATAAAGATATATACATGTTAATATAATCTGAACAGACAAGGATGCACAACAAAGTATTTATCAACAAACTAGTTTTTATAATTTACTGGTCACTGTAATGGTAAAAGAGGTATTTCAACAGATTGTGAAACTGTAAAGTGACAGTGATACATGATTAAGCTTAAAACAGAATGAAATTCTATTCCCCTACAGAAGCAAACAAGTCAATCAAAGCGTGAAAAAAGAAACAAAGCAGCTTAATCTGTGCATGACAACTGATATGAATATTACACCACATAATGAAAGGATGCTAATACTAGTTATTCCATAATAACCCACACTGATTTATTTTCCCTAAACAAAAGCGCTGCGCATAAAATCTATACGTTGTTTTACAACATATTATTCTGACCACCCCACATTACATACCATCTGATAGAGGCCAATCATGTGTTAGTATGAGTTTGTGTGTGTGTGTGTGTGTGTATCCTTTATTTTTTATTTTCGGTTCCTATAACAAGATAAGCTTCCTTCCTCTTCCATTTAAAGGATAAACCATTTGGATAATATTTAAACCTTAGTTTTATAAAAATAGCTATAAGATTTGGATAAATGTACAGTTTCTATCTTTAATTTTATTAAGAATCTTAGTGCGAGAGGAACAGGTATTTAAAATAATGTTATTGATATTGAATTTTATTAATTTGACTATTTTGGCAGAAGTATAACAGATTTAGACGTCCCAACTTTCCTTTAGGCAATGCACCCCAATGCAAATTATACACCCTTTTTAATCTAATGTTACCATTCCAGTAGCAATAAAACTGAATTGACTGCATTTTCTCAACCAACTAAACCGTTTTACACTACTTTCTTATATACACCCGCCATAACGAAAAATGATTTATGCTTAGACAGTAGCACTATTGTTTGTCAGTAAATAAAATCCAGTTGTATTGTACAATTTCATTGTTCAAGTGAATCATCAGATGATATAAAAAAAAACACTAAACACTTCTAAATTTCGTCTTTCTATAAAAATATTAAGTACTCGCGTTACTTTCACTACTCACTCATGCACAAAGTATTTTTCTTCATGTTAATGGAGACAAACCTTGCCAGTTTTTTATTACATATTTACTTTAGGGACACGGTAATCAGAGAAATACAGTAAGCTTAAGCGCTATCAATTCTTCTAAGAGTTGGTAAGTTGTAGTGGCTTTGAAACTCCATTTTCTTTGCATCATCAGGAGAAGAAAACAAAGAAGAAAAGAAAAAATTCTATCTTTTAAGATTTCCAATTGTTTAAAAGACACCGAGTGAAGAGACCATTCCCAAAAATCTCAGGATATACATTTCACTTTCCATGAAAATATCTTAAATAAGTGGTACTTTAAGCATAACCGTTAGAGCCATTTTTGAGAAAATCCGGATTTTCGAAATCGTTTCCACATAAGGGTAGTTTGGAATGAGGAATTTTCTTAAAATTCCTCTTATCGCGCGCTCTTCAAAGATGCTAAACTAAAATACGGAGTTAGTTTCTAAACGTTTTTCGTTTTTGTATTATGCTGTTCACATAGACCCACTGACCATTTCTAAACTAGCAAAACATGTATTTCGGAGAAATCACGATAGCAAATATTTGCATGGAATGTATACTCCCCCTTCTTACTATACATAGTAGAATAAGTTATGAAAGAGACTATAAGGGAAGTACAGGGTCGTCTCCTTAGCGCGGTGGTAGCGTTGCTACTTACCAAACGGGAGACCTGGGTTCGATCCCCAGTACCGGCGGGGAATTTTTCCCCCGCTGGGAGACCTGGCCCGGGGTGCACGCAGCCTCATAAGGTCCCTGGGGGGCCAATTGAGGAGCTACTTGATGGAGAAGTAGCGGCTCCAGGTCACGAGGACCGCATTAACCGGCCGGGGGGATTCGAGGCGCTGACCACGTCTCACCCATCCATGACGTCTGTAGTGGACCGAGATGGGGGACGCAGCGGCCGGGCGGTAGGCCAAGGTTCCCCGTGAGCTGTCGTGCCATGGAGTTATAAGGGAAGTACAGGAACATCCAATCGCCTGAATATTGACAGGTTACTCGATAGGATTGTATTATTTACCAACACAATTAAGAATGGCAATTGCAGTTAAAATCATTTATCTATGCTGATAAGTGTCATGCAGTTAACGAGTAACCATGAGTGGACACTTTGAAAACGCAGACTAATAGGAGACTATGTAGAGAAATAAAGATCCCCCCCCAAATATTTTGTGTTTTCTTTGTTAGATCGGGTTATTTTGGCACTAATAAACGTTTCAGAATACACAGCACTCGTTTTTGAAAGTCAACATCAAAAATGTTTATTCTGTCTCAAAGCACATCTTTCTGGAATTTTGCTGCAGTTTTTGCAGCCTGATCAACGCGGTGTGATCCATTTTGGCTCCACATTCCACATAGAGTATGCAGCAAGCATTCAAAGAGTAACCGGAATGAGTTTGCGTCATCTACATACTAAGAATGGAAATAATGACAGAACTAGATAGTTCAGTGAGTTCAGTCATTTGTTCAATCGGTATTACTGATTTAAGATTAACAAATTCATTATTTCCTTCTCTATTACTAACATATTAGATGCCATCCAAAAAATCGATACCGAGATTTCACAGAATATATACGTAATGGGGCTTGCCGAATAAATTAAAATAAATAAATATATCTTATTACGTTCAGCATCTACCGGGGCTGCGAGACTATTATTATCAAGGAAATCCTCCAAATTATACGGCACACCTTTCTCTTTGTTTTATTCTCTCAAAATGACCCTAACAATTGTGTTTAAGGTAACAAAGTTTAAGATATTTGCATGATAATCTATCTATAGTTTCTACGATTTGGGAATAGCACTCTTCATTCCAAATTACGTTTATATAATCGGTGGACTATAAGAGATAAACAAAATCTTATTACACTAAAAATATAGATCATGCTAAACCGCAATGTATATAGTTAAAACACTCTTGTGGTATTAATCATTTTCAGGATTTTTTATTTGAATTTTTAAATACTTGCGCTTTTTATCAAGCGTAAAAAACGCTGTTCGTGTTTTTCTTGTCATTCAAAGCGCATGAAACTATCTTTATTTGTAAATTCTCTCCTCGGTCGCCAAGATAAATGACAGATTTGATATTTAATACCACCCAGTCTAAAGTTCCACCTTCAGTCTAAAACAATAGTAAAATTGAAAACATTGAAGGTAATTGCGATTATACTGCCAACCACCCACATATAGTGAAAATAGCTTGACCGGATGGCACACAGTGCCATCTGTTGCCACGCAACAAAGTAGTATGGTTTATACGTTCACATACCTTGAAAAAAAATGGAAATGGGAGTTTTTTTTATCGGCGCTCTTTAACTGGTTTTCAGCGTCCCATTCTGTACTGGGCATGAAAGAGCGCTTAATTTTGCTCAAAGGTCTCTTTTATCCAATTTGAGGTTCTTTTACGTCCCGTAAATCTACGACACCGGACCAACGACTTCACTTCCCTTCCGAAGGAAGCCATGCTAAGGATTTTTACACCCGAAAAAATTCGTCCTCTGCCGGTTTTGAACCCACGACCTTGGGTATATAAAGTTAACATGGTAACCATTATACCATGGAGGGCGACATATATTGAAAGAGGTGGTATACCGTCTGAGTACAGATGGTGAAAAAACAGCCAGGCTGGATATCACCCTAACACAATTTGCATGACGTAGAGCGAAGGTGGTATGCATACGGGGAAAATACCATGAATATTTAGATGAATAAGTATCGCAAATAAGGTCGTCGCGATATGACGAAGTACAAGTTAAACCGACTTCAAATAAATAGAATAAAAAGAAAATCTGATATGTTGCATTTTCTACCTATTCTGCTACAAGTTAATCTTACCTTTCTATCTACTGCATACTAATGGTTATATACAGTATGTACGTATGCGTGGGAAATAAGGAGTTAATCTAAACTAAACGATTGTCATATCTTTATAAAACTGCTTGCTACAAAATTAAATTGAAATTCCGTTCTCTTTGCATGGCCAGAATACAAAAACGGGTGAGTAACTTCTATTTGAGAAAAATATGGAAGATTTAAACGAAAAATAAAATTATATTCCCAAAATGCTTAACTTAAAAACATATATAGGATATAAACTGCGTGTTTTAATCAGATTTACATTTTTGGTACAGTAAGATTTTTTCTATCTCTTGCGGTTTACGAGTTATGCAAAAATCATCCTAAATGGACAGAATTTCAGAGGCTATTCCCAGAAAATTTAAGAGACTAGTTTTATTTGTCATGGAAATATCTTTCACGAATGACATTTTAATAAAATCGTTGGAGCCATTTTCGAGAATATTATAATTTTCATGGGGTGAGAGATTTTCTTAACATCTTCGTGTAGAATCCTTGGAAGATGCCGAATTTAAATATCACATTTGATATTTAACTGCCTTTTTGTTTTTGAGTTATGCTGTTTACAGAAAAACACGGATCACTTTCTAAAAATAAGTTTTCTTTCTTTCTTTTTGGAATTCAGATGTTCATAAAACATGTACATATTTCCGTGAGATCTTGGTGTCTAATTTTTGGGCGGAATGCAATACTTTCTCTACCTACTATGTACACTGTACATATGTGGTAGAGAAAGTAAAATAATAGAACAAATAAATATATATCAGTACTTCTAAATGGACGTACTATCTTCATTTCGTTGCTGATTACAAGATAGATAATTTCTTGACTTCTAGCCTAAAAAGCAAATGTCCACTTTAATAAACATCTTGAAAATGCTAACTTTGGAATTTGTCACAAATAGAAGCTATTACCTATCGACTGAGTTCGCTTTCTCAAGAAAAGGCATTGAAATACATGAATACATGTTGCAGTAAAGTAAAAAGAATGAAAATAAGGAGCGTAAAACAATGGATCTCATGTCGGTGCCAGATATTCGGAAATGTGTGTTTGAAGTGATATCTGAGAAGGCTGCCAGGCAACCATATCTCCCTAAAAAGAACAGACTTCATACTAACCCACCAAATTAGACATAACGGAAAAAGGAAAAGAACTAGCCGTACAACATTCTGAAACAACAGACAGCATCCGACAGGTCACAAAAAACTTGGAATACTGGACTCGAAGCTCTTGCCAAAATATCTTTACTCCAGTGGAAATGTGCCAACACGCGACAGCATTGTTGAACAACACAGACATCGAAAAACCCACCAAAACGCAGGAAATTTGCATGGGTGATACAGAATGATTCATGTATAGCATTACTTATTCAAACACGAACACACCCCAAGCTCTGCGACGTTTGATTCCTTCTTATGAAAGTTTTTGAACTACGAAAACGCAGAGCAGCGATGTCAGGATGAGTGCAGCTTTGTGGCTTTCAAATTAAGAGTGAGATATCCGTGAGTGGTGTACAGATAAACGAAAATAAACTAGCTCTGAATTGTATACATTCAGAGATACAGTACTATATAAACCTCAGTCGCATGTGGAAACGCGTTGTTATTATATCAATGAAACATTGTGAATAGCAATAACTAATTAGCATTAATATTATCACCGCTGTATGGTGGTTCCTATTCTGCCAACCAGCGCAAATGGGTTTTCATATCCTGAAGGAGTAGTATGTGGTATGTTCCCAGTAAAAGTAGAGTGTACTTCCGCTAGTAGATTAACAAGTTTTAAATGATTCACTGTAGCATGGCAGCGAGGATTTATTGGTTAAGCTCCGGCGAGGAAATCTTGGCAAGTGAAGCTCAATCAATGCTTTTATCAAATCAGCTATAACCCCGCAAAGTTTTAGTACATATAATTAACAAGAGCACAATAAACCACCCAGCAAATCTTCGAAAAGCAAGCATTTGGGCATTTGGGTTCTTACAAACCGTTCCGACAGCGAAGGACTTTATCAAATTGCTGTAACCCTCTCCTTCGGTCGTCCCACATCTCGTCTTCCCTCAGAAGAATAAACTTAACCATTGGTACGATAGATGGTCATGAGGCATCCTTCTAATCTGGCTGTATCATTTATTCTGATATGTTAATCTCTTCAACCGACGTTTCTATTCTTCCTCTTCTGGTTCTTTTAAAACCTAGATTTCGCTTCCATAACGTTGGTTTTGATACCGCGTTATGCACCCGTAATGTTATATATTTCTTCATTGTTTTCCCTAAATATGTTTTAACACAGCCATTGAGTGCGTTCTATTTCCTAATACTGGGTAAACAGCAAACAGTAGAACAGGATTCGTGACTCTTAGCCGCCGGCGGTGCTGCTTGCTATGCGCCCTTTGCGAATGACAGCACTTCGCTGTAAATATACCGCGTTTGTCACGCAAGTTATTTCAAACAAAGAAACAAAAAGTAAACATCTAAAATTAAAAGTTTTCGCGTATATTAAGCAACAGGTATTGAAAGTAGCTCCTTTCGTGGTTCAGGCACCTGCTTAAGTAAGCTGGCCATTACACACTGCAGTTTCCTCTGAGAAATGGCAGAAATTGTTTGACGAATGTGATTTTTTAAGTTCTTCTAAAGCGTTGGATTCTTTGTATATTTTATCTTTTAATTACCCCGCTCCCCAGAGATAAAAATCGTAGAACGTTAAATCGGGGGAACGCAGAGGCCATTCGCAGATTCTGTACGCACATATACATAAATAAATTCTTTTGGAGGAACAGAATACACCGGTACAGAGCCATTTCACTTAATATACATTGTATTGCGTCGACTAACAAATGTGTGCCACGTTATAAGAGTTCAACTCACACTGAAGGCTTGCGCCTCATCGCCGGCCGACTATGAGTCGTGAAACCTATTCCGCTCTGTGCTGATCACCATGTATTATTTTCCAATCCTTTACAATACACCAAAATGTCACTATCCAAATAGTTAATGCTATTATCTTTTTCGAGCATTTATCTCGATTTTGGATCGTACATTCCTAAAATTTTGGTTGCATTAATATATATCCTAATATTATACTCCTAGAAAATATTATTCAATGCCATTATTTTGCTTTCTAATGCGTTTCTGCCAGAAGTATCTAATCATCTAAAAACAATACTGTGCTTATACGAGGGCTGTAAATAAAGTAGTGGCAACATTGATGGAACACAATATTTATTGAACTCACAAGTACAATTTCATTATATTCCTTCAATATAGTCAGCCGCAAAGTCCCTGACCTGTTGCCAAATGTAGGGCAGCCGTGGGGACCGTTGGCAAAGCGATCTCTGTTGATGACTGCGACGGAGCGCCTACTGCGCGGACTACATGTGCCACGTCAGGAAATTGGCGGCCTCGGAGGGGTTCCTTCAACTTCGGAAACACGTCGAAGTCACAAGGACTCATGTTTGGTGAGTACGGAGGATGTTCCAAAACTTCCCAATGCCACCGTTGCAATAAGAGCGACATGACAACGTGTATAGCCGGACAAAGATGTCGCTCCAGAAATCGGCAATAGAAGTCCTTGTTGACGGTTTTCCCTCAGGTACAGCATGCTTAAGAATAACCCCCTCATAGTCGTATGCCATAATCAGCATCAGCTTCACTGACTGGGTTCCTGTTGAACTTTCTGTGGACGTGGTGAACCTGGGTCACGCCATTCATTCGACTGACGCTTCAATTCCGGCTCATAGGCTCGTGCCCACGTCTCATCCTTGGCGACAATACGCTGCAGAAATGGGTCTCCTTCATTACGGTATCTGTCCAGGTGGATGCCAACTAGTGCCTACCGGTGGCATTTCTGTACCTCAGTGTGTTGGGACGCAATTTTCCTCAGGTGAAGACATTTCGTCAGCATATGCCACACAATTTGATGACTGAGACCAATCTCTACGGATAACTACCGGACAGTCCAGCGATAGTTCATGGCAACGAGACCACTCACGATGTCAATACGATCATGCGGAATGGACGGCCGACCTGTGAGGTGCAAATCCGCAGCCTCAGTCCGACCTGCACGAAACGCCTTGACCCATTGTGCGACCGTCCTGCACGGCAATGCATTCGCGCCACAGGCTCACGTAATCCTCGATAACATGCTGATGCTCTCAACTGGCAGCCCGACTAATGCACACACCACACATCGACACTAGTCACCTGATCGCTCCCATATCCTATTGGCTCATACCCGCTCTCCTGTGATTGTGGGGACCATGTTGCCACTACTTTCTTTACAGCCCTCGTACATGTATTTCCTGCTATGCAGATCCTCTTTGGTTAGCTCGCACTCCTTCAATATTTTATTAATGAATATAATAAAGAACATTATTAACAAATACCATCCTTGCCTTAGGTCTTGGTTTACAATTAGAACTTTACTAATACTAGAGGTTTTTCAATACTGATAACAAAAAGATAAAACTTGTTTTTAAACAAAAAAATTAGGATAGAAAGGATTAACCAATAAACAGATATCCGGAAGTAATTTTGGAATTATCGTATCATATTAGACCACTTTCTACCGGGTGGTTTAATTTCGATAGAGAAAGCGTAGATATTGACTGTACGACTAACTGAACAGTTTGCTACTCTAGCATTGTGAATGAAACCACTCTTTCCATAAAGAGAGCCACTCGGGCATATGAAAGCTCTCCCATTTCTTTATATTTTCCATCGCAACGAATCCACTTGTAGCCTATTGAGAGCGAACGCTGTCAATGTTCATTGACGTGCACACGCTACTCATGTTATTGTCCAGTTCCGTCAATGAAGAATATCAAGGACCATGGCAGAAACGAGAAAGAAAGGCAGTAATCCAGCAATGGCTATTTTCTGATCTTTTGTGGGATTTTTCACATATGCCCCAGATCCTGTGTTGTTGGACGGAGGAAAATTCAGAATCATTCTTGCAAAACTAAACGTCTACAGAAAATAATTTTTAGGAAGTTCATTTTATTTATACTTGTTGCAGTATTATTACGCTTCCATAAACATGTCATTATAAGTGTTTTAAACGTAATATAATGCATTAATACAGCATTTCTCTCTTTATACACACTCCAACAATAAATACTGTTTCATTAGTTTACTCTTAAGGGGACAAAAAAGTGTTGTTTTTTTGGTTTTTTTTTTAGCGATTTTGGTAAAAAAAATAATAGTTTTGGTACAAAAAATTCATCATACTTTAAAGTATATATTTGCAATATTTGACACTCCAAGGACAAATGAAACACAGTTTTATAGACCGTTTTAAAGTGCAGAGCAGGCTAAAGGACTTTATGCCAAACTTTAAAGCCATATATCTCAAGTTCAGTTTACTCGTTATTTTCCCATATTCAAAATCTATGTTCTCCCACAAAAATGCTGCTACAGGTCTGAAATTTTCCCCCAACATACTTCAGAAGTTTGCAATAAAGCGAATAATTGGAATTTTAATATTGACCATACTTTAATGTTTTTAATAATTAACATTAACATAATCTGCTTTTTCTCGGCTTTTCACTTTGCGGTAAAAAGTTACCAAATACGGGAAAATTCCAACCAAAATTTTTGTTACATAGGTATTTAGGGATATATGTATAAAGAATGACACTTTAGGAACGATATTTGTCGGAGGCAATAACTTTTCAATTTTGCAAATAAAATTGATATAAATATTAAGTAATATACCTAGAATGACGTTACATATCGTGCTGAAAGTTTGTACGAACACTCCTTTTGTTGCTAGTAATGCCTGTGGAAGGAATCAAAGCTGTAGCTAATATATTTAAAAAATGATTTCTCGCGCTTCTGTGTCCCATAAGTATGAATAATGTGGGATGTGAGAGATTTCTATGAATCCAACCAAAATATTAAAAAACATCCAGTTTTGCTTTATGTAGTCGCAATTTGGTGATTATTGCTAAATTAATAATTTCTGTTTAAAGCTGAAATGTGCCCTCTGAAGGGCTAGAAAGAAAGAAAGAAAGAAAAAGCCAGCAGGAACATATCAGTTTGCACACAAATATCGAATAAAACTGTTTAGTACCTCTAACACTTGTTTCGAAATTAAAAGCATCACGGAAAAAATGGAAGTTAATCTCCAACTATACCAACATCACAGAAACAATTATGATTTTGTTAACTTTCAGGTTAGAAAAACATAGCACTTTTCTGTGTCATATAACCACTTGAATGCTTATGGTTATAATCACTGCGTAAAGAATAAATTTACAATAAAATGGTCGTTTAGCGTGCTCAAACTAATTTTCAAATTCCTAGGAACCCAAACCCCTGAAGACAAAACAGCGCGACACTCAGATGACCGTATCATGTATTGGATTGTATCTGTCTTTATTTTTAACTAAGATTACAATATTCCAGCTGAATAAAATATTTCGACAACGTGTAGCAACATGTTTTAAAAAACATCGGATGTGTTCCAATCACATGACTTTCTCCATTCTGTTACAAAGGATTATTCCTTATCTACATAGTGGTGATCGGGATGAACATTAGCATAAATGGTTGTATATGTTCCAAGTAAAAGGGAAATACGTATTACACAAGGCTAAAGTAATAGTCAAATCTTATACAAAGTCGGTCGCTATATGAAACAATTGAAATTAGGTTCGCTTTGCACAACTAGAAGTAAAACAAAAGAGAGATGAGACGAAAAATGACCTCCCGTTTAAGTAGTTTAAACAAATAACCAGGAATATTTCGCAAACGGTTAACTCTACAAAAGAACTGTATATGACATAATTGGTATGTTTTAGCGTCAGCTACATTTTTTATGCAGTAGGTTATGTCTAATCTGTTACGGTTTACCAGTTATGCAAAATTCACAATGAATGAAGTGGTCTAACGATGCTATTCCCAGAAAATTCAAGTTATAATTTTAATACTCATGTAAGCATCTATAATATACGGTATTTTAATCAAAATCGTTGCAGCCATTTTTGAAAAAGAATTAAAATTGTCCAAGTAAAGGGTAGTTTAGGGTGGAGGATTATCTTGAAAATCTTCGTGTCGCACACACACGCACACACACACACATCTACAGACTTTTTCTAAAAAGATGTTTTTTTTGTTGGTTTCTTTTAAGCTGACCTCAAAACATATTTCCGGTTAAATCTCGGTATCAAATTTTTGGGTGGAATATAATACCTTCGCTACTACTATATCCATAGTAGTGTAGAGAAAATAAATATTTAATCCAAATGGCTGTGAAGTAATAGCGGTTATGTTAGCCAGTACTTACAGCTTATTATTCACCGTTTTACCTGCGTTGCAACGGGTTTAAGATAACGGCAAAGTATTTTTGAAGGCCATGAGTGGCCTACTATGTTCCTTGAGACCTAAATCACAAAAGCCCAGGATTTTGTCCGGATTTGTCATTTAATGTGGATGAAAACTCATTTATGGATAGTATGTTTAAGATAGTCAATTTTCCCCGAATTCTGTAGTGTTAAGTGCTGCAAATGGTACAGACTGGCCAGTCCATGAAGTTAAATTAATGATAAGGCTAGTTTCCTTAAAAAGAAAAGAAAGAGAAAACGTGACACTTTACTGAAAATAACGCATATAAAGCAATTCCAAAATTTATGAGCTAACCTGTAATTTATGTCCTACAAAATAATCTTACAGTGCTCTGTTGAGATAGGTTAAAGATACAACATTTTAAATAACGAATCGAAAATATGAAAAAAACTAATTTTTGTAACTTGTAAGGCAGGTTTAGCTCTCAAGAAGTATTATAACTAAAATTTGTGACTCGATTAGCAAGCAATTACAAGGCGCGGCCGAGTGGTTAGACCATTCTCCTCTCACCTAGGCGGTCCGGGTTCGATCCCAAGCGACCGCATGTGGGATTTATGATGGACAAAGCGCCGCAAGGACGGTTTTTCTCCAGGTTCTTCGGTTTTCCCCGCCATCGCATTCCACCGTACTGTAGACACTGCACATTCAAGAAGCCCAACGTGATTTGTTCTGAAGAAATTGTGGCTATAAGTCATGGCATCGTGACTGAGGACCGCCGTAATCAAATTCGTCAGATTACTGAAATAGTATCTCATATGAACGGGTATACAATATTCTGCGTGAAGTTCTGCACATGAGGTAGCAGAATGCGCGATTGGCGCGGCATTTGATGGTTCCAGACATTTCGATATTATTATTATTATTATTATTATTATTATTATTATTATTATTATTATTATTATTATTATTATTATTATTATACTATATTATTATAACAAAAGGTTTAACATAATCTCAAGGACTTTTGACTGAAGAGGATATCTGGATTCACTTCTAGACTATACATAAATCAAAGAGTGCGTGAAGGTAAACCAGCACCGAAGAAACAGAAGAGATTTGTCGGAGGCAGAAGTGATGGGTTGGTTGTTATGATCGACTATTAGGAGAAGGATTAAACAGTGCCTGGCTGCTATTGTGCACCAGAAGCACCCAGATTAGCACACAAATATATGTTCATTCATTAGGATAATGCATAACTATAACTTTGGTTATTGCAATTGGAGGTGGATTTTGAATTGTTTCTTCACCTACATTATATTCTGGCCAGTATCAAAACTTGGCTTGTAGGAGGAAACATTTCATAAAATGGGATAACTTATGCTGTGAATAAGTAATGTACGCACAGGAAATAAAAATATTGAATCTCGATGGACCAAATGTATTGGAGGTTTTGCTAGTTAGATGCAAATTCTCAACAACTTCGTATAAATAATAATACGCTGAAATTAAAAGCACGGTTAAGTACAGAAATAATTGCAATTGGCAATCAATTCACTGTTCATATTACCTTTCGGTTAACAATTTAAATGGACTGAAATTAAACCTCACCAAAAACTCATGAGCACATAAACCTAGGCTTAGGAACGCTGTAGAGTGACAAGGCAGAGCATTACTCTGTATTGTTACTAGAACAAGCACGTATTTGTTAATTTTTAGTCACTTGCTGTTACTCCAGCAAAGCTAAGTTGCTGTGTTTGGGATTTGGCATAATCAACGATGGCACTACAACTATGAAGTCAGATCACAAAAATGAAGTAGAATACCTGCTACTTTTTTTGTCAGTGTCCGCTTTATGTACATGTACAGGATAAGAGCCTATGCTTTCGCTCATTCTTAATGAAAAATTGACATTTGTAACTACCTTTTCCGTGCACTTATCATGAAGTGCTTGAAATAAACGTTTATGCCATTTAGGAGCACAAATTAAAAACTTTAAGTGCAGTGATAGGTTTTATTTAAAAGTCACCTGTATGTGATGAGTGATGGGTTTTTGCGGACGCAAAAAGCCTAAGCCGGCTTACTTCGGAAGGGAAGTAGTGCCGATGGTCCCGTATAATGATTATTTGCACGTAAAAGAACCCCATACCTTCAAAGAAGGAGGTTCGTGGGCTAAATTCCGCCATTTTACTTCCGCAAGTCGTGACTTCGTCCTCCAGTGCCATCCGTGGTCGACGAGCTGATCGCTCTTCACCATAGCGCATAGCGGCGAACTCACGCACCAGAAATTCAAATCCGATCACGGAAGCCTCGCAACGATGACCTATACTCCTCTTAGAAGTTACAGGAAATAATTATAATGGAGTATAATTTTAAAGAAACCAAATCTCTGGTGTAATGTCTTTTCTGAAAATTATCTGCAACGAACGGTAATATGGGCATATACAATTTCTGACAAGTCTTATTGTTGACAAAATTTCTACATGAGCAATTAAGGAGTTCATCAATGTCTCGGTTTCTAATGCAGTCAGACATACTATAACTCTAGATCTTTTACCATCATTATCTGATTTCCTTAGGAAAGGTAGACTTCTCTTCGCATATTATGTATGGAATAGACAAAGTTATTGTGCCATTATATTTTCACTGTGCCATTATATTTTCACTAAGTTTTAATACTCATTAACAGAATAGCCCCTTTATTATGGATTTTAAAAATAACACGTGTAATTTACGTTGCACCTTGAGAGCGGATTAGATGATAGCGGACAAGGAAAGAATGGGTTGCAAAGAAGAAGCTGGACAGTTAATATAACACACGACAGGGACTTGTGGTTTCTGCTATTCTGTAGAATAAATACTGAAATAAATGGTACTAAACAGTAAAGGAGACAGGTACAACTCTTTCTCTACGGCTTCTTCTTTTATACAATTCTGGTTTCGTTTCGTTCCATTTTTCTTTTTAGTGCGCTGTTTACTTTCTTGTGACATCTTCTACCATCGTTTATGTATCGTTTTCGACTGTATTTTCTTCTTCTCTTTCTCCCTTCCTCTCCCGGAGGGATTCGATGTGCGAGTCGAAATAAGTGGAATGATTCTTTCTGCAAATTGTTACATTATCGACCAAACTGTAGTCGTTGTCTCGCACGTGTGCACATATTCTGATAAAAGAGAAACAAACCAAACGGCCCCAGTGCAGGTCGTTACACTCATGTACAATTACAGTGGAGAAACACATTAACACCGATTCATGCTCCGCGAGGGATTCGAACATAACCACCCAAGGGCTGCCTTAGTTAAGTGGATGTTAAACGACACTTTTACAGCTGTAGCTACTGAACCGTGCAGCTATTTGCGAAAGTTTGCCTTCATCTGCGACAACTTCTACACTCACGTGCTTGGCATGCTGCCTATACTAACAGGCGCATCTAAAGATAAGATTTAACTTCAAGCGAAATTAATACCCGTGCTAATACGTGTTTATGAGCCGTTATTCTCATTTATGAACTCATTAAAACAACTGAATTATAATTATAATGCAGCGCTGAAATACATTCATTCTCGTTTCATTCTTGTGCTCTGCTAAAGCGTGAGCACACAATGTTAGACATCCAAGTTAATGAACACTTTATACAATAAGAATATTACAGAACGTCTTAGAAAATTGTAAAGTAAGGTATAAATAATTATTCAAAGCAATTTAACCATATATTTAGAGAAACCACAGAGTGTGAATTGATGAGAGTTCACTACATCAATCACGAAATAGCTATCTGCACTTCAGTGTTTCTCTGTGTAAAACATATCATCATTGATTCATTGCTATTGAGGAAGCACTTGATTTTTACTTTCTCTAGACGTACTATGTTCATAGTGTATAGAGAAGGTATTGCACTCCACCTAAAAATTCGACACCGAGATTTCACTGGAAATATATGTTTTAGGGTCCCCTGTAACCAAACAAAGCGTTTTCAGAAAAAGGTACGTGCGCGGTGCGTGTGTGTCTGTGAACAGATATCTCAAAAACGAAAAGTCGCTAAAATACCAAACTTGGTATTTAAGTTTGGTATTTTCCAGGGATGCGACACGAAGATTTTGAGAAAAATCCTCCCATTCCCAACTACCCTTTACATGGAACTTTTTTTCGAAAATTTTGATTTTCTAAAAAATGGCTATATTAAATATATTTATCTGACAAATAATATGTGCATTTTGAATTTTCTGAGAATAGCCTCTGAATACATTTTACGGAATTTTATATAACTGCCAAACCGTAAGAGATGGACAAAAATTTACCAAACAAAAAATGTAGAGCACATTAAAACACACAATTTTTGCTATGTACATTTTTTTCATGGAGTTGATCGTTTTTTAGATATTCCTTGTTTTTGGTTTCAGCTTTGAGAAACATACTTTTCTCATACAGGAATTTGTCAACTCCTGTGCATACAAACAAAGCAACTTCAGTCACATAGCAACCAGTCTTTGAGTATCAATTTAACTTATTGTACTCCCTTATTTCGCTTCTTCGTACTTACAAGGAAGCAAGTAATAAGATTATTTCTACTAATTTTTTTTTCGATTAGCATGAAATAGAAGCATCAGCTTTTAAACAATAATTTGTTGCAGAGATGTAGAGAAAGTCATTTTTTTCTGTTACAGCATTCTAAAACCAAAGTTTTAATGTATTTCAATGCTTATTAAACCTTAAACAAAAGCGTTAACGCTTTTGACTCCTTAACCCAGAGGCCCCGGTTTCGACCTGGGCTGGGGCGGGGAATTTTCTCTATCCAGAATCATGCTCCATCCTCCGTATGTCTTACTCGCTGACCATAGCATATGCATTTTCCCCAAAACAATTATTATGCAATAACATGCGCAATTCTCTTCTGCCAGTATTGTGTTCGACATATGCTGGATCGAAGTTCACGCCCTCTCTTTCCAAAAAATAAAAAACTGTCAATGTACCAGCCATTTTGCCTTGCAACGGTGATTATTTTTACCCAATCATAAAGACATCGGAACATTATATTTTATATTTCTTTCATTCTCTGCATATTTAGAACTTTTTTTCTTTCTACAATTCAATATAGAGCCCAAAACTTATTTATTTAAACTAAAACAAAAATTAAATAGTTTAAATTAATATACAAATATATAATGCACAATAATAATAAAAATAATAATCATCATGGTAAAAACATATACAGTGTAAAAAATTAAATAAACTCCAGCCTGTAAACACTCTGGTGGATATCAACATCCAAAAAAACATAATGTAAACATTATACATATAAAGTATGTTTGATTTACACCCTTAACAGATTGTGGGTGTATTCAATGTGCAAGTTAATGAAAAAAACTACCGTTAAAAAAACCTGCAGTTCAGAAAGTAAAAAGATCATGAGTAAGCTGTTTGTAAGTGAAAGTCCCCTATCATCATAGAAATAAAGAGAGCTACACTAATCAAACAAATAAAAAAAATATGAATAATTATCGCTGGCAGTCCGATCTTACTGGAGAAAAAATATATCTTGTAGTTTATTGCACGAGGTTTTGCAACTGTCTTCAATGTGTTTAGGTATCGTTAAATCTAAATGTGAAGTCAGTTTTATCTGCTCAAGTTTTCATGCAATATAATTTACTTTACGCAGAAGTTAGACTTAACTCTCGTACTGATAAATTCGGCATAGCTACAGGGTATGTAATGCTCTAAGAGCTACTTTTACGTATATACATTATATTGATTTAAATATACAAATATCAGACTTAACACATTTTCTCATTCAAGACTGGGCCATGGCTTCTTCAAATCGCAGATATGTAACACTAGCCCTGATAATTTTTCTTGACTGCTCTAAGCACAGTCTCAAACGTGTTACGTTGCACAACTGTGGATACTTATATTCAGTCAATTTGCGAGAAGTTACGACGACATCAAATCAATAATCACCTACCTCAAATATTATGGCATTGTCATAATTTCATTTTGTAAATTTCTCTTTGAAGAACAAAGATTTCACGGAATATTTTCCCTACCTTTGCATATGGGATAACCGTGGAAGAAACACTGTGCACAGAAGTGACCCAAAAGCGAATCTCGGGAATTAGGGATACCAAACGTTGTGAACGAACCTATTGCCAACCAAAGCAGAATCATCCTACCCGCACTTCTCATTAAGCTTGGCGATAGGCAATGAATGCTGAGACTGAGCGTTTCTACTTTTCCTGACCTGCCATTCACTAAAGAGAAAGACAGGGTACTTAATGATCCTGAAATTTGACTCTCTCTACGTAAAGATGAATTTCTCAACAGCATAGATGTCTTTTGTAGCAGCTATGAAGAACTTCCTTCGTAACAAAAAGGCAGAAAACGGTGACGCTATAATTGAAAAGGTGCTAATGGCACTTGGTCATCCTGTATGCAACAAGGCATTCAGATGAGCAGTAAGTCTACCGCTGAAGAGCTTGAACTAAGTTAGTCCACAACCACAAACGCATTATTACAGCCTGATTCAGTGTTAGACCTCTCTAGTCAAACTTTTGCATTATTTTCCAGCTGTGTGTTGTATAAACATTATTCTTAAGAAGATTATGCTGAACTGTTTGCTCTGAATCTTCTGAATGTCATTTAAGGACATTTCATTTTATATTTATTGCGTTTCTCTCTCTCTCTCTGTCTCTCTCTCTCTCTATATACTATATATCTATAGGTATACCATATATCTATCTCTCTCACTCTCTCTCTCTCTCTCTCTCTCTCTCTGTCCCACTCAGTCGTTTTTCTAAATTTTTTGGATTCAAGGATCCTCAAAATATTTATTTTCGACAAGATATCAATTATATTTTGGGGTGAAAAAATCTCCTGCTTACTATTCGTAGTAGAGAAACTGAAAATACTGACTGCACCACTGCAATTCAAGTTTAAAGGCAATGTATTTCAATCCAATTAAAGCCAGCCCGTGATTCATCAATGAAATGCAACTTGATGTGCACTCAAGAGTCGGTAACTACCAGATAGAAAACCCTACACGGAAACCAGAAGACCTTGTTTCGAGGCCCGGTTGTGGCAGTTACATTTTTCTTTCTAAAACTGTGTAACACACCATATTTCAAAATCTTGTGTGCCTAAATAATCTGGAAACTGTCTGCCTGAAGGACAATCAGTGATGATATGTACCTCTTTTTCTTCTTCTTTCTCCTCCTCCTCTTCTTCTCTTTAATAAATTTTATCACTATAAGCAGACGTTCCATTGTACATCTACATGCCAACACAAAAGTCCATTCAAAGTTTTCGGACCATACATAAATCTCTCATCTGTGAATAGAATCAGAAAACTTGAAAGACATACATATAGAGCATGTAGGAAGTTAGTAACTGTAGCAACATTTCAACATGATTTATCTGGATTTATCACATTGGAAACTTTCGATTCACAAGATGGAATTTTCTGAAAATAAAACGTAAGCCCGCGCTTTCTATAGACATCAAGTCTCGTATTTCTTCGAACTTCTTTTTAGAGATGTAATGGGAATTCTTAGAGGTTATATAATGTTTCTAGCCGCTTCTTAGATTACTAGAATAAAAGTTTCTCAGGTCTGACGAAGCACGGTTCTAAAAACTGTGAGAAAAATAGTAATACAAGAAATGCGAAACATTTATACTAATTTACTAACCTAGGCTTGTTTCGGTAGAAATGCCTGAATTGTTGGCACGTATCAAAAGATAGGTGCTGTGACAGCTGCTGTTTAGCCTCAAGATCTATGTTTGCTTGTAGAAAGAATATTATTTTATGATACACTTACTTCTTCGAAATATGAACTTCGTCTTAAGAATAATTTTAGACGTGTTATTTGAACAGGATTTTTTCACCTTTCTTTTCTACACCGGCGTTTGCGAACAAGCTAATGAAGTTTGTGCACGAGTTGCGCGCACCTTTTCTTGGGCGCTGATTTCAAGGGGAAGCGCCATCCGGAATGAAGGAGAGAGAGCTACCCTGCCTGTCTATCGCGTGAAAAAAAGTCTATTTCTATTAAGGTCTCAGCCAACATAGTGAATAGTCTATCTAATTTACCGGGAACTAGAGAAATATTAAACGAAACACTGTGCACGTGCATGTAAACTCAGGAATCTACATACAGAATGAAACCTTAGCATTGAAGTCACTAAATGTATAGGTGGATAAGGTATATGCCTCAATGTTGTCGGTCTGCTCTGCCTCCGAAATTATTTGAAATCTACCGAATGAAGACTTGGGAGCCGAGCGCCCTTAGTAAAAAGGTGAATATAGCTAAAGGAAAATAACTAAAACAAGTTCTGCATAACTTTCGAATAGACAGGGCAAATATGCACAGCAGCAACAAGCAAAGGCACTGCATCCGGCAGATGTTTAATGCTATTTCAGTGTATTAGAAGTTATGATTTTTAAACTTAAAGAATTTTGCAGTATTATCGTCTATTTAATCGAACCTGTTGTGTAATCAATACTCCACGTTGAACCTTATTTAAGTGATTTCTTGTAAAGACACTAACTTATTATTTTTTCTTAACGCTCTAATTAGAAAAATGTAACGTACTTTTCCATCCGATGCCGCTTCCTCCCAAATACGTGAATTGTGTAAAACCTAAAAAAAAAAAAAAAAAAAAGAAAGAAAAAAAAAAAAAAAAGGGGCTAAATCGGTCTGAAGATACTAAAAGGGGCTTGAGAGGGTTTTCACTGAAAAATCT
Source organism: Hymenopus coronatus (assembly GCA_030762935.1). NCBI lineage: Eukaryota > Metazoa > Arthropoda > Insecta > Mantodea > Hymenopodidae > Hymenopus > Hymenopus coronatus. The sequence goes on from CM060895.1 coordinate 114,578,826, forward strand.
ATGGACTAAATAGGAACTTTCAGAAGAGTACGATTTTTAAATAGTCTTTCCGAATTAATAAGAAGAAAATAACTATTTGTTCTGTAGAGAAATATTTTTCAGCCTACACAAATTACTGAGGCTATGGAAAACGTGCCATTCCAGAAACCTTACAAATGTGCACTGCATTCCTACAAAAATGTAAACATAAAATGTCCTGTGAATTGTGATGTGCTTTATATTTGCATTAAAATGTAAGCCGATTTGTGGTCATACATAACTGAAATGTGAGCGCCAATGCATGAATATAATTTTTCAATAAAAGACTATGAAATTTAATATACATAATTGTCTCAAGATTTATTCGAGTATAATTTCAAAGAGTTAGACTTTTGATTACAATACTATAACCAGAGATAATATCTGTATCATGGATAAATACCTCACTCATTTATGGTGTTGCGAGTGCCGATAAAGGCAATCGACATTGTTTTATTTTGCAAGAAGAACTAGAATAACTGTGTAAAAATTGTAATATGGTTTTCTGTTTTAACATGTGTTCATTAAATGTTTCACTAAGAACTGCGGCTACAATTGTTCGTTTAAACCTTTGAAAGGGAATACCACGAAAATAAAAGGAAAAATCCTGTATAAAAATCTAAAACTTCGGGGCCTAGTCACTGAAACGTCTTCGAAATTGACCACAGGTTGCTTCTCAGTTATTGTTGTAACAAAACATATTAATGTCTCAATATTTGCGAAACAAAATAAAACCAGAAGTACAAACCATGAGCATTAATTATTAAGACGAAAAGACGAAAACTGTAAAAACTCCAAACAATTAATGTTATTAAACACCCTACTGCTAAAACTATATGAATGAATTGCACAATATATACTAAATATAAAGCTGAGTAAAACATAATCTAAAGAAAAGATCTGATAAAATACGACAAAATAAATACATTTAGGCATGACTTCTTTAACATATTATAGGTATTAAGATATGTTATATGATATTTCATAGAAACAATATAGTGTGAGTAAATACTGGGTTATCCAAGCAGGCGAAAAAGAGAGAGACCTCCAAAAATATGGAAGAGTGGAGTATGAACACCATGAACGAGTGACCGCATTTTGACCTACAGGTTAGACCATCGCCTCTCATCTAGGCGGCCCAGGTTCGATGACAAGCGACTGCATGTGGGATTTGTGGGGGACAAAGCGGCGCAGAGGCGGGTTTTCTCCGGGTCTCCCCCGATATTACATTCCAGCGCTGATCAATCTTCATTCCATGTATCATCGGTGTCATCGCCTGCGGTGGCAATAAAGCAGTCAAAGCGGGCGTTAAACACTACAAAAAAAAAAATCTAATGTAATCCATTCACATGACTTTCTCTATATCTTAAAACAAATTTTTGTTAAAAAGTTTATGCTTCTATTTACTTCATGCTAAGTGAGAAAAAATTAGCAGAAATAGTCTTATTACTTGCTTCCCTGTAAGTAGAAGCGAAAAAAGGGAGTAACATAGGTTAAAGTGATAGCAAAAGATGGTTGCTATGTGACGGAAGTTCCTTTGTCTGTATGGACAGTACTTGTTAAATTCCTGTGTGAGAAAATTAATAAGTTTTAAAGCTGAAACCAAAAACAAGAAGTATCTCAAAAACAATCAACTCCACGAAAAAAAAATATAACAAAGTGTGTGTTTTAATGTCCTCTACATTTTTTGTGTGGTAAGTTTTTGTCTATCTCTTACGGTTTACCAGTTACTAAAATTTATCCAGAATAAAATAGTCTTCAGAGGCTATTCCCAGAAAATTCAAGATATACATAATTTGTCAATTATATATTTTTAATATATGATATTTTAATCAAAATCGTTAGAGCCATTTTTTAGAAAATCAAGATTTTCGAAAAATTTTCCATGTGAAGGGTAGTTGGGGGTGGGGGGATTTTCTTGAAAATCTTTGTGTCGCATCCTTGGAAGATACTGAACTTAAAAACCAAGTTTGGTATTTAACGGTATTTTCGTTTTTGAGCTATGCTGCCCACAGACACACACACACACACATAGACAGACACACACACACACGGACATTTTTCTAAAAATGCTTTTTTTTGGATTCAGGTGGTCTCAAAACATGTATTTCCGGTGAAATCTCGGTATCGATTTTTTTGGGTACAATGCAATACCTTCTCTATACACTATGTAAATAGTACGTATAGAGAAAATAAAAATGAATAACACACAATTCAGAGGACAATGGATAAACAGACCTAATGGTTTTTGTCGATATGAAAGGACGAATAGTTTAAGGTGTATTTGGCAGTCAGAAGATGTTAAGCTTTGTAAAAAAAACTGCTTAATTTATTAATAATGAAAACATCATACAAGAACGAACTTGTAGGTTAAACTAGAAAGTAATTTATATTAACAGCAGAAATGAGTAGTAAACATGGAAGCAAGGTTGGCATACAGAGGTGAAGGAAAATCTGTTATCTAACACAAGGCACATGTTATCGCCAAGCAAGATGACGTTACATCGCATGCAATGCCAGCCCAAAACACATCTCAAAAATTATTTTAATGTGTTTTAACAAGGCACGGACGATGAATGAGTGAAAGCGATGAAATGATATTCAAATGAGCTCGCCTTCTATTGAGCTCAAAAGTTACATACCATTTCTTTTTTAGGGTATAGAGAAAAATAACGGGGAAATCACCCTGAGATTTGAATTCGCGACTTCTTGAATGTCTGACAAAGTATCCCACACCATGGAGGTGGACAGAACGCTACCGATTCCTTTCAATGAGTTGCGTTACTGTTTTTTGAGAGCATTTATATATTCGTGTCACAAAGGGAAACTATGCACGATTCTTCACGTCATAACATCCAACTCATAAGATTAACGTTGGCTAAAAATGATTAAACCTTTGGAATTTGTAGAGTGATTTTCTTCAAAATTTGTAAGGAATGGTTTTCTTCAACCTATTTTTTTTTTAATACATCAGAATTTTTAGGTGCTCTTTTTATTCTGAATTCAAATTGGTATTTGAATCTTTTTTTTTTTTTTTTTTTTTTTTTTTTTTTCGTTTTTAAGAGATGAACTTTGTATATATTACTACATAAAGCCGGTACCAACATTAAGGTAAAACAGCTTTGCAACGATAAGTTACAGAAATATAAACAATGCTACCATCCAACAACCTTGTCCACGTATCTTGAGGGGAATATCAATTAAGTACAATTGATTAACCTATTGTTACTTAAACTAATAAGCCCGGGAATTTAAGTAATTATGAGATGTAAGTTGATATTGGTGCATGTCATCTTAATATAATATGGGATTTTCTTGTAGGCATAAGCAGCCATAATTGGTTTGCCTATCTTTTGATACGTCAAAAGTAGAATCATACGGTAAGAGTGAAATAGACGAAATAAAATCCCAAATGTAATAGGCTAAATTCCCTAAGATTTGTCTTGGAAAATGATAAGAAATGTGTCATACAAAATACATAGTAAAACGTTCATTAACTATGAACTAATATCATTCATAATCATATCGAAAAAAAAAAAAAAAAACGAAAAAGAACTGGAACTTTTGTATTCTATGAGAGCCGGAAGAAAATGTTATGGTTTTCAGGAAAAAATTCGAGTCTTTTTGGGGAATTTAATGTAATGATATACCGAATGAAAGTGAGAGATACGTGGTTCATATTCCGGTTATGGAACTGAATTTTTCATCCGACTCCTACCTTGCGTAATGCAATGTTGTTAAAGTTTCAGAAGGCACTATATAAAATACTTAATATTTTTACTTTTGTGCCCATTTCAGCCGAATAGAAATTTCCGACAAATACTTTTCAAACCCTCTTATATAAAAACCATCTCCGTCCATCCACGAAAAGGTGTAAACTTTTACAAATTTCTCAAAGTAAACTACCTACAGTTTTCTACGGACTTTAGTAAATTTGAAAGTTTTGAATCCTTGCGCTAACATTTCAATTTCGTGGGTTCAGTATATAAAAATGTGTTCCATTCACATAAAGTTCTCTAGCTGTTCCATATACAAACTATTCTTACAAAAGATTTTTCTTTTATCTGCCTCATGTTAATCGAGATAAGCTTAAGCAGAATTAGTCTTACTACTTCCTTCTTTGTAAGTAGAAGGGAAATAAGGGAATACATTACGCTAAAGTGATAGCCAAATCTTTCCAAAAGTTATCGCAATGTGAAACAATTGAGGTTCGGTTTGCTCAGTATGGTCCCGTTTGAGTTAGGTAGTTTAAAATTAAAACTAACACAGTTAAAAATCTGATGCGTTCCATTCACTATATCTCTGTAACAAATTATTCTTAATAAGCTTACTCTTCTATCCACTTCATACTAATCGAAATAAACACTGGCAGAAATAGTCTTATTACTTAGTTCCTTATAAGTAGAGAGGAAATAAGGGAATTCACTAGACTATACCGACAGTCACATGTTTTAAAATGAGGTTGGTAAGGGATTGAAATCCGTTTCTTTGTGTGGCCAGAAGTTGACAAGTTCCTTATGAGAAATTGTAGTATTCAAAAATGAAACCAATACCAAGGAATATGTCGAAAACGGTCAACTCAAAGAAAAAAAAAAAATGTAATGACATAATTTGTGTGTTTTAAGGAGCTCTACATTTTTTTGTATAGTAAGGTTTTAACCGTCATTTATTGTCGAGACAATAACGAACAACACAACAAAAAAAAGAATTGTTCAATTTGATGAAGTCGTTGGGAAGTGATACGCGTACATACAATGAATCGCTGAAATGTATGTACGCGTATCACTTCCCAACGACTGCATCCAATTGAACAATTCTTTTTTTGTTGTGTTGTTCGTTGTCACGACAAGGTTTGTAGAAATGAAAATGTTTAAAAATAGTACGGGAAAGTATTTAAAATCTCATAATATGAATAAAAACTGTGCTAAGTGAACGCATTTCAGTTAATGGCCGCCAGATGGCAGTGGTACAAGTTATTTGTTGCTAAATGGTCGTGGTACAGCTATATATTTCCATTAACATTCAATGTTAAGGCAACGCACCAGTTTATCAAGACATTGACGCAACGCAGCAGTGAAATTCAAATACATTTGTATGTATTAACTGTCCTTTCTTTACTCCTATCGTTTAAAATAAAGAAGCTTTTCTGACGGCGAACACCTAGAGTAAGTACTTAATTTATTTGCCGCTAGATGGCTATAGTAATATTTTTCCTCCCTATCCAATGTTAAAGTAACGCAACAGTTTATCGAGATGAGATAATGGAGCAGTGAAATTCAAATATATTTAATTTATCAACTGTCATTTCCTTACTCCTATCGTTTAAAATAAAGAAGCTTTCCTAGCGACGAATACCTAAAATATGTACTTATTATTTGCCACCAGATGTCCGCAGTTCCTACTGCTCTATTTTTCGTCTTCAAAGCAAAGGAAATGCACCCGGTTATGGAGACAATGACGAGAGATAAATCAAATATATTTCTTATGTATTGACCATCGTTCCCTTGGTCACATAGTTAAAATAATGAAATAAGTATATTTTTGTTGTAATTCTTTAAAATGAACCATTTATAAACAATGCACAATTTATAAACAATTCTTGGAATATGAAAATGGCGGAGAAATTACGGGATCCGTTTAAGGTTTAACTTCCTATTGCAGATGTGGTTTATTTGACGTTCTTTTTTGTATTTTTTGTAGTGTTTAACGCCCACTTTATCTGCTTATGGCACCGCAGGCGGTATTTGACGTTATGTGGTACATAAAACGCTAGCTAAAGAACAGGAAACTACCCGCGTCACCATCATAGTACAATTGCGATGCTCTTAATACATTTGATCAAGTTATAATTTGGGTTAAATGGAGAAATTTAAATCACACAAAGCTATCATCAGATAAAAGCTTATCAATTGCCCAAGCAGATCTACTTGCTCTTTAGTTGCGTTATTGTTAGCCTTAGAAATGGCTGTTTTGACAGAAGAAAATAAAGAGGTGGAAAACTTTAGGAGTAAAGGAAAGAAAGAGATTCGGAAGAAGCATGAATGTTAATTTGTGACATTATCCTTAATGTAATTCACTACCTATGCCAGCGTATACCCGCCTCATTATGGATGCGCTACCATCACTTTTTTTTTTTTTTTGGTAGTGTTTAACGACCGATTTAACTACTTGTGGCACCACAGGCATGACTCTGATGATACATGAATGAAGATGGAGCACCGATTGAATGCGATGGCTGGGGAAACCGGAGAACCCGAAGAAAACTCGACCCTGTGCCGGCTTTGTCCACCACAAATCTCACATGTGGTCGCTTGGGATCGAACCCGAGCCGTCTAGGTGGGAGGCGAGTACTCTTAACCATTCGGCCACGGCGCGACTACTACTATTACTATTATTATGCCAAGCTATTTTTTTCTCTCCGGAGCGAAAATTGTACATCACAAGGCATTACAATAAAGTGTTGTCAAATTATTTAATTGTAATTTTATTTCATTGCATGATTATACTGTAAACGGAAGATTTTGTCGGAGTTTTTTTGTTTAGGTACACCACCCATGTGGAGCCGGGGCGGGTAGCTAGTATCTTAAATATAAGAAATATTTGTTCAAAATCGTTATAGCCATTTTTCATAAAATCTAAATTTTCGAAATGTTTTCCAAGTAAAGGGTAGTTACAGGTGGGGTGATTTTCTTGAAAATCTTCGTGTCGCATTCTTGGGAGATACTGAACTTATATATCAAGTTTGGTATTTAATGGACTTTTCGCTTTGCTGCCCACAGACACATGGATCCTTTTTTTATTCAGAGGGTCCCAAAACATGTATATCCGGTGAAATCTCGGTATCGAATTTTTGGGTACAATACAATACCTTCGCCTTACACCATATACATAGTATGTGTAGAGAAAGTAATATCTCGAAAACGTCAACTCTACAAGAAATAGGTACAGGACATAAATTGTGTGTTTTAACGAGATCTATATTTTTGTGTGGTAAGTTTTGTCTACTTCTTAGGGTTTAATCGTTATGCAAACTTTTGTAAAACCCATCCAGAATGAAGAGATCTTCAGATGCTTTTTCTAGAAAATTCAAAATATACATTTTATTTGTCATGTAAATAGCTTTAATATACGGTATTTTAATCAAAAGGGTTAGCCATTTGTGAGAAAAACAAACTTTTCAAAAATTTCACCATAGTGTAGTTTGTGGTGGGGGGATTTTCTTGAAAAATCTTCGTATCGCATACTTGAAGGATATTTAACACAAATACCAAGTTTGGTATTTAATGGTCTTTTCGTTTTTGAGCTATTTTGTCCACAGACAGACAGACCTTTTCCTAAAAATGATTTTGGGCTCAGAGGAACTCAAAGTATATATTTCCGGCGAAATCTCGACTTCGATTTTTTGGAATGCATACAATACTTACTCTAGCCACTATGTACATTGTATGTACATACGGGCTGGAGAGCGTAAAAATTATATATTTTAGGGCGTTCTCGTCAATAATTTTACACAGATTTAAATTTGAAATTTTCATCAACCCCAAATCTTAATTAAGTACGTGAAAGCAACCTAGTAGGTTGCGAATACGAATAAGTTGAACGCCACTGCGAACGTCGTTGCAAGAAGCGCATCTGATTGCTGACGGGCGTGCGGTGAAGAGAGACAAGACACAAATGGATTTTATGTAGAAGCATGTAATGGATACCCGGCAGGCAGGTCCCACTGCAATATCATCGTTCAACTTTCCAAATTCAACGTGCATGTATGTGTGAGTATTACCGTATTTCTGCCGCTGCTATAAAGAGTTCAATATTCGGCACGATGGAGACGAAAAGAATGTTCAAATTGATATCGTGCGATTCCGCACCGTGCACAAACGATATGAAGTGGCCCCGCCATAGGGTGCCTCGAGTAGAATGTGTCTGGTGTGTAACAGTCACGCGACTTTGCCAACTTAACCTCTCAATTTCCACTTAGAAATAGTTTAATTATGCAATGCTCTGTACAGGTTGAGACCGTATCAACTGTTGAAAAGCGAAACAATATTTGCTGTCAACACTGAGAAAACAATACAGTCCTTTTGTCAAATGCAGCCCAGGTGAACTAATGAATGGAGGGGAAGTGTGACGTCTCCGCATTCCACCTGGAATATTTTTTTTTTTTTTTTAATTCGGTACCGGAGTCTGATCAGGACTCCGGCACTGTATACCCTACTTTAATTTACCTTTTTTGTTTTACCTTGTTTTTCTGTATTATTACTGGATTGCTGTTTTTTTACTGTAACAACACACACATAAACACAAACATATAACACCCATGCCCAAGGTGGGACTCGAACCCACGATCCCCAGCGCTACGAAGCACCAAAGCGGGACGACTTGGCGAGCGCGGCCATGGGGACCGGCAGAATATCGTCTAGAGAGCCAGAAGCGCCCAACGAGCCGGTCCCGATCAGACTCCGGAACTGTATTTAAAAAAAAAAAAAAAAAAACGCTACTCCTTGAATGGTATTTACGCCTAACAATCAGTGGCTGTTCGTGGCCTAAATTACAATATGTGAAACTCTTATCAGTAAAAATCACATGCAATATATCTATTTCTTCTATATTAAGTTGACTCTTGTTTTCCTTTTGCTGGCTTGAAAAGGCTTCTCCACTAGGTCATTCAGCAAGATCATATAACTACCGCACAGTCACTCATATTCCCTGTACTACGAACTTGTAAAATTATTTTTGTAACATTCGCTTTTTGTTCCGCTTTTATTGCAATCAGTCCACCGCGAAAATGAGGTGTGTAATATATAATTTTGCGAATTCATCTCTCCGCTAAATTTAACTGAACATACCAATAGATGGAAATAAGAAGTTTGCAACGGAACTAATGTCAGTAAAATAAAAGAACACAACGCAGGTAGAATATTCAAATACACTACCAGTTTACACGAACAATATTTTTGGACTTCGTGTAATTATTGAATTGTTGGGAATGTCAGAAGGATCCTCAGGGAAGGGACATGAGGGCAACAAGCGATGGATTAGCCTCTGCAAGGGGCTGTCTGTGGTTCACTAAATTCCTGTACTATTAGCTGCACCGTAAGCTCAAAACATATTTTTTGGTAACATGTGGAACTTTGTTGTCATGACAATCCGGTACAAACATACAGCCAATAGCCACTGACAAAAATTAGCTGAAAACCACAGCAGCTTGCCCATCCCCTCCTTCGTTCCTTTTATCCAGTAGGCAAGTAACTCCCATCATTTCTTCGTTCACAGATATGCTCCCAACTAGTTGTCTGATTACTTGAGCATACAACAAATTAAACACCTATGTTCAGATTTAATACGACTAAAAAAAATGTTATGTGTTACACTCACAGGACTTTCTCTACATCTCTGCAACAAATTATTGTTAAACAGCTTATGCTTCTATTTAATTCATGCTAATCGAGAAAAAACTAGCAGAAATAGTCTTATTACTTGCTTCCTTGTAAACAGGAGCGAAATAAGCGAGTACCATACGATAGCGTTAACGCGATAGCCAAAAGCTGGTTGCTATGTGACTCAAGTTCCTTTGTATGGACAGGAGTTGACAAAGTCCCATATGAGAAAAGTATAAGTTTATCAAAGCTGAAACCAAAAACAAGGAATATCTGAAAAACGATCAACTCAACGTAAAAAATGTATATTACATAAATTGTGTGTTTTAACGTGCTCTACATTTTTGTGTGGTAAGTTTTTGTCCATCTCTTACGGTTTAGCAGTTATGCATAATTCCGTAAAATTCATTCAGAATAAAGAGGTCTTCAGAGGCTATTCCCAGAAAATTCAAGATATACCTTTTATTCGGGGTGCAAATAGCTTTAGTATACGTGATTTTAATCAACATCGTTAGAGCCATTTTGGAGAAAATCAACATTTTCAAATAAAGTTCCATGTAAAGGGTAGTTTGTGGAGGGGGGATTTTTTTCAAAATCTTCGTGTCGCATCCCTGGAAGATACTAAACATAAATATCAAATTTGGTATTTTACCAACTTTTTGTTTTTGAGTTATCGTGTTCACAGACACCCACACACGGACCTTTTTCTGAAAATGCATTTTTGTTTTTGATACAGGGGACCCTAAAACATATATTTCCGGTGAAATCTCGGTACGCAATTTTTGGGTGGAGTGCAATACCTTCTCTATACACTATGTACATAGTACGTGTAGAGAAAGTAATTAGTGAACTGGGACACTAGTTTCACCTGAATAGCCGCAACTGCTATCAAACATTACTGCATCGTTCCAAATACCATTTAACATGTAACTCCTGCAGTCCCTCGCTGAAACATGACAAGCGACACCAGCGCGCCTAAGATTCGTCGTCTAGTAATATAGTTCCTCAGAACATTAATTTAGAGAACAGTAAAAATTTACACAGTCTCATACTCTTGTCATAAACGTCGATTCTGTTCTGCAGCGAATGCAAATCCAATCCTCTCCCTAAGTGCATTAAAACTGCGACATCAAAATCGGTACACATGGGGTACATATTCAGCTTCCGATTATCCAACACCTGTTGACCACAAGCCGCCTCGCTTTGGCCCAGATATCGGCATATGTCGTATTGATTGAAATTCAAAATGGCAGGGAAGCAGGAACAGCTGTAAAATAGACCTGGGGCCTAGCGCGGTCTCTTGGGAAGGGGGAGGGGGAAGTCTAGTTTTTGCCGCGTCGACTGCCGATGTGTGACATGTCACCGGAACGTCATCTCATTTGCTTCAATCAGCAGCAGGCGCTGCAACACTATCCCGCCTCATCCGCCGCGCAGTCTATCTACTGCCATTCAACAGCAACAAGGAAGCCATTTGTCGCTTTTACTCTCTAAAACGTAAACTGGAACACTTTTAGACTTTTGAAATAGTAAAAATATTATTCATATGCATTTCCCTATGAATAAATCGAAAATGCTTCATCTCATAGTGTGGTGGCTCGATAATAGAGAACCTTATTTTATTTTTCTCCCTCTATTTGTCCTTCTCGGAAGTAGTTGTTACACCCACAGGACTTAAAAGCCAGCGCCTGGGATCAGACGCAGCCCCTCAAAAGGATATTTTTGTCTTCAAGGCCAATAACAGTTATTGCTATAATTAAAAACAAGATTACAACTCCCACTGTTGAGGAGCAAAGGCTCTAAATCAGAGAGAAGCCGGGATGCCCGATAACTGGCATGAAAATGAGGAAGTGGGTGATATGAAATGACGGTGAAATGGAAGATAGGAAAGATGATTATGGAGCAATGAGTAGAATGAATGGTGGGGAACGGAGGACCCGAAGAAATCCCGCTCAATGCCCCTTCGTCCACCACATATCCCTTATGCGGTCCTCTGGAATCGATCCCGGGACGCTTGGTATACAAGTTTAGTTTCTTTCAAAGATGCGACAGGAAGATTTTCAGAAAATCTCCCACCCCCAAAATACACTTTAAATGGAAGATTATTTCGCAAATTTCAATTTTTTCAAATGGCTCTGACAATTTTGATCTAAAGGCAATATATTAAGAATATTTACACACATATACGTATTAAATTTTCTGGGAAGAGCCTACAAACCTCTGCATCTTGCAGACATTTGCATGCCTGGTAAACCGTAACCGTAACCAGGTTTTAAAACATTTAGCTATCGTTTTAGCCGTTATTTCCTTAACGTACAAGGACATATGTAATAAAATCTCTTCTACTCGATTAGCATGAAGTGAATGGAACAGTAAGCTTTTATGTGGATAGTTTTATGCCGAGAAGCTAAAATCATGTAAATGTGACACATTAAGTTATCTTCTCTAGCAGCTGCTTTAATAAGAGAAAATATCATATTCCACCCAAAATTCGATATCGGCATTTCACCGAATAGAGCTGCATTTTAAACTCCCCTGAATCAAAAGATAAAATTCCACGCACGCGTGCTTGCGCCTGTCTATAACTCCAAAATCAGTTGGATAAATATGACATTTCCATTTCAGTTCAGCATCTTTAAATGAATCACGCAATGAATGATCCTGAAAGCAAGTTACAAATATTGCACAGCATTTTAACCATACATTTTCTTTGATTGGAAAAATAAAATTTTAATATAACTCTTAACAGGGGTAAAGTAAAAAGATCAATGTTTTTAGTTTGTACCTATTCAGTATAGAACCATACGTGCATTTGTAATAGACAATGTTGCAAATCTAATTGGATGGTTCTTTTAGCATTAAATGAAACGACAATATGTCAACAAAACTATACACAAATGTTATTTGTCACTGTTTAGTTTTGTATCTACGTACTGGATTTTAAAATTCTTCATAAACACACGTTAATAGTTCGAATATTGCGATACAAGTGTGGGAAGAATACTATTGTAGGATCGAAGAGAAGTAGAAAAGACGAAACAAAGTTGAGGCTTTTCAATTTACAAGATTCTGCAATACACTTAAGACACGTGTATCACATACTATTTGTACTTTCTCTACACGTACTATGTACATAGTGTTTAGAGAAAGTAATATATTGCACCCAAAAATTCAATACCGAGATTTCACCGGAAATACGTGTTTTGGGTCCCCCTTAATCCAAAAACAAAGCCTTTTTAGAAAAAGGTCCGCGTGTATGTGAACAGAATATCTCAAAAACGAAGGGGCCGTTAAATACAAAACTTGGTATTTAAGTTTGGTATCATCCAAGGATGCAACACGAAGATTTTCAAGAAAATCCACCCACACCAAACTCTCTTTACATGGAAAAAATTTCGAAAATATTGATTTTCTCAAACATGGCTGTAACGATTTTGATTAAAATTTTCTTATATTTAAGATATTTACATGAAAAATAAAACGTATATCTTGAATTTTCTGGGAATAGCCTCTAAAGATCTCTTTATTCTGGATAATTTTTATTGAATTTTGCATAACTGGTAAACCGTAAGAGATAGACAAAAACTAAAATGTAGATCAGGATAAAAAAACACAATTTATGTCATATATATTTTATTCCTGGAGTTGATCGTTTTCGAGATATCCCTTGTTATTGATTACAGTTTTAAAATACTTAAACTTTTCTCATACGGGAACTTGTCAGCAGTTGGCCACGCAAAGAAACGGATTTCAGTCCCATTACAACCATATTTTAAAACATTTGATGTCGCTTTAGCCTAATGTATTTTCTTATTTCCCTTCTACTTATAAAGGAACTAAATAATAAGACCGTTTCTGCTACTGTTTTAGCATTGGATAGATAGAAGAATAAGCGTATTAACAATAATTTGCTACAGAAATGTAGAAAAAGTCATATGAATGGAGCATATTAATTTTTTGGACGATAAATATTAATATTAATTAAAATATGGTATTAGATTAATTAAAATATTGGTTGGATGCAAATTACTTCTATGAGAAAGAAACATTTAGTAGTTATATTATGTAGCTTTTCATTGCCTTTTAAAAACAAGGTTTGTTTAGCTGTGGAGAAAATTATGGTAAAAGGCAGAGGAATAGAAGAGGCCTGGAGAGTGAGATGTTCTACATTAATTCCGGAGAAGTCTAAACAAAGGTACGAGTTAGTGTGCTATTCATTGAAAAAATAATTCAACGAAAACGCTACGCAGATTAACGAAAAAAAAAAAAATTGTTGGAGTGTTTTGGTCTGAGGAGTGACAGAATAAAGTCTGCGGGCAGTTTATGGTCAGAGTTTTCAATGCTGAAGCTACTATAAAGTTGAATGATGGTATTGACATTACATTATTTAGTAAATTTGTTTCTTACTTTAAAAATAAAAACGTTGTCATTGACCAAAAAAGTCTATGTAGTGTTTTAGCAGGAAAGAAATTAATATATTTTTTAAATGAAGCCACCGATAATGTGTTCTTAATGATGCAGATTTTTGGAATTGTTGGAGACAAGAATTAATTAAAATCATTATTGACGATGTAGAAAATAGGGATGCAGTTGTAATTATTAATAGCCCAAATACCAAGACGAGCATTACTTGATGTTTTACAATATTGCAACGGTGAGGGGCATGGAGAAATATACTCGGGTTGTATCTCAGCCCGCCAATAGCAAGATGACGTGAGCGAATCAGCATAACTGGAGACGTGCACCGTTCCAACTTGAATACTCAGCTAACTCAATTAACCAGCTCATTATTACTGCTGAATATTACTGAGTAATGAAAAAAAATTAGATGGACTGTTCTAGAATGGATATACCCTCCGCTTTGGAATAATATTCAACAATTGCAGCTATACTAGCAGTTCGCTTGATACAATAAGCATCATCAGTAGATTCGACATCCTTTCTTTGGTAAACCAAATCATTTGAACTCTCTTAATTCACTTCAGTCACTTTTTTTTAAAAAAAAAGTAGAATTAATGAATGTTATCTATAAATTCTTGTGTTTGAAATACGAAGACTAATGTGCAAATGCTGTTATAATAATTTAAAATGCATTGAACCAATAATTCTGGTTTCCTTATTTTGTATACTACTACGTAATGTACTAATACACAGCGCATTTTAATTCCACATTATTCTCTGAAATAAATGTGACACAAAGACATGCCATTTGCTAGCTGCGTATCTTTTACACGCAGTTTTGTTCTATTCAGTATCTTTGAAAACTGCGAAGAATAATCTGATGTGCTGCATTCAAATGACTTTTTATTACTTTATTCAATTCATAATTTTTTTCTTTAGCTTTTATTGGAGCCGCTGTGGCCTTAATAAAAGTTCCCTTCGTAAAATTATTCAATTTTCATCAATCATATTGAGTGAATATTAGATACTAAATATAATTAAAGAATAAAATTTTCATTTATACTCAAATTGTCATTATTATGTACTTTTAGACATGTCGTTGTGGGTATAAGGAGGGTTAAAGTATGTAAAGCGACATTGATTTAAAAAACAAGTTGCTCTGTGATAAATGACCACCAGAAAAACGACACTTCAATCATACTTGGCATGCAAATATACTAAACATCTGGAATTTAAACAATCAATTGGATAACATAAAAATGTTTTCTTTGTTTTGTTCTTTTTTTTTGTCCCCCCCCCCCTTCAACTTAAAGGATGAGTTGAAAATATTTTTCAGCAACGTACGCTGAACTAGAATGTATCCTGCTCATAGACAAACGCACGCGCACATACAGATACTTAGTCGTTTTAAATATTTTATTTAAGGGGTTTCAAAATGTGTATTTACGGTCAAATCTCGGTATCAAAAATTTTATTGGAATTCAAACTTTTAGTATAGATATAGAGAAAGTAAAAATTCTCTTGTAGCATGACTGAATTCCATTGAGTCAACCCAAAAGAAATTATGTTGTAGGTATATTTCATTCACTCATCTTCACTTCACGGAGAAATATGCGTATATAGATTGTAGTCTTGTAAAATTCTCTCTAGCGTCATGACCGCGATTTTGTTATAAGTAATTAACTTCCTCTTCCAATTATGAATTTTCTCGTTCTTAATAGTTTAATTGTATTAGTAGAAACAATCTAAGAGACGAAATTTAAAATGTTTCTGAAATGGAGTAAATAAAATTAAGTAACCGTAGCTCCGTGCAAAGGAGAGAAGGTGTAGCATGCTGTCCTTAACCGGAGGGAAATCATTCTATATACCCAAGTGAGATTAGACTCGCCCCTGACAGACAGCGGTCACAAAGACACAAGGGCAACTCCTCCCCCATTTCATTATAAAACTCATTAACTACAAAAGCACCATTGTTGTCGCGTCACAGTGTTCGAAGACACCTTCGACCTCTCGGGGATCCAAGTTTTGACATTGTGGGGGGAACTTCCGTTCCAACAGAAATTCCTATTCCGCCAACAGCGGCTTTCATTACTGCTACAAGGTGAATAGAACCGAAATTTCGTGTGGGTCTGCGTGAAAAGGAGAGACGGAAATGAAAGAAGCATCCCCGACTGGAATTATCAGGCGATCTGTGTACAGAGCTTGGCTCAAGTACAGTCGACTACGCAAGTCTTGGAACAGTATATGGACCTCAATTTCTCACCAAGGAGGTGGTATTCAGCTATTTGAGATGTGCACCAACATTAGCCCAATTAGAAACGGCTATGAACATAATTGATCATGAACTAATTGATTTAGGAGGAAAGCCGTTTTGAAGTTTATTAATACACCATGTAATTCCTTACCTGGAGGACTGTGTCTGAAGAAATACCTACAAAATTAATGTATTCATTCATATGACTTTATCTATTCTGCAAACAAATTATCCTTACAAACAAAAAACATTGTTGTCCCTACCTCATGTTTATCGAGATAAACATTAGCATAAAGGTTATTACTTGCTTCCATGTAAGTAAAAGGGAAATAAGGAGTACTCCAGGCTAAAGCAAAAGCTGTCGCTATCATATTAACATTAAAATTAGGCTCTTTCCATGGTCAGGAATAATACAAGAGAGATATAAAACGGATGACAATTCCTGTGTGATACAATTTTTAGTATTTTAAAACAGAAAAAATACCAGGCAATATCTAGGAATTCGCCAACACTACAAAAATATATATAGGACATAAATTGTGGGTTTTAACGAAATCTACATGTTTTTGGGTATAAGTTTTTATCTATCTCTTATAGTTTAGCGGCTGTGCAAAAGTCATTCAAAGTTTAATAAAGATTTCCATTATTATTAAACCTTATTTAAATTAACCGTACAATGCTTCGGAGAGGGAGGGGGTGTTCTCTCGCAGTTACAGAATTAAATAAGCTTAAAGCAATGAGTAATAATATAAGAAATGGCATTTATATTAAAAGATTGACAGCTCTATTATCTGAAATTACTGGATATTGGAGAACAATAAGCCCGACCTCCTTTTTTCCTTAACTCGCTTATTCAATCCGAATGACCAGTAGTTTTACTTGACATGTACCGAAATCAGCCAAGTCAATATCTCAGTTATTCTGAGAAAAACAACTTAGTTTCTTAGAAAGCGTTATTTATGAGCTATAAAATTGTTTTCCCTAAAAATACGGCAAAATAAATACGGGTCACACAAATTCTAATAAAATGAAAGAAATTACAATAAGCTTTAAAAGAAAAGTGCTGAGTCGGTTTAGATCTAGGACATCGAGTAATGGTTGAGCGGCTGCTGCCGTAACTGAGTCGGTAAAACACCTGCTTGTGCAAGGGGTCCCGAGTTCGATTCTTGACTAGGGGATGGGAATTTTTCTCTAACCAAGATTATTCCCTATCCTCCACAGAGTTTGGAAGTACAAACAAGAGTGTGAATGTGTGAGCGCAAATCAAAAGATATAACCCAAAAATATGAACAGTAAACGAATAGACACCATTGCCATGAGAAATTGGCCGCTGATAAAACCTGGATGTCAAAGTTCGCACACTAACGCCAAACGATAAACAAAACAAAACAATAAACAAACAAACAAAAAGAAAAATGGATACAATTGCCGTAAGAAATTGTACCAAAGGAAAAGGCCGCTGTTAAAACCTAGATGTTAAAGCAAGCATACTAACGCCAAAAACAAAACAAATAATGAACAAAACTGTTGAAATGCTATTTAACCTCGGAAAGCAGAACAGGAAATATCAGCGCCTTTGTTAGCCTGAACGTGAATTACTTCTACCGTTGTCATGGGTAATAAAATTATTCTACAAATAGATGCCATCATATATAAATAAATGGATGAATGGCTACTCTCATGGCTATTATTTGTTCCGTATGAATGTTTCTTTCCTGTCTTTTAGATTGTATAGGCCATTATTATATCAACGTACTTTCCATTTTTATAAAGCGTTGTTGCGAAAACTACCGAAATTCACGGAAAACGCAAACAAATCCATATACGCAGCGGCCAGCATTGTAATGAAGCGTTCTTTCAATAATTCAAGTACCAGATCAAAAATAACTTTCGCTCATGAAACTACAGTGCTTGGTCGCGCACTCCATGCTATAGCAATGATATTGAGAAATTGCATGCACGTGATTATGTCGTAAGTTAAATCTGTCAAATGCCACTTGGTAATGCTCTGGTAAATATTATTTTGTCTTGGTCACGATCGAGCCACGGTTCCCTTGCTGTTGCTTGGCACTAATGGACCTATAGGTTCTTTATCGCCCGCCGTGTAATGCTCTGGTAAGCATTAGTTTTGTGTTGGCTACTAGATCGAGTCCCAAACAGCTCGCTGACTAATATTACGGACTGTAATTATTTCAAATTCTGTCGCGGTAAAATCCGAATGTATTTGATATGTGGGAAAAAGTCAGATTTCAAATTTCTGTAAGAGACATATTTTAGGTGGCCTTCTTCTTGAGGAACCGCCTTTCCACCCCCATCCCCCCCCTCTCTCTCTCTCTCTCTCTCTCTCTCTCTCTCTCTCTCTCACACACACACACACACACACACATATACAGAATTTCTGCCAGTTGATGATTTAGCATAAAATCGGTAGTGTATGTCCTTCCACAAATTGACGCCCTTCCTTCTCCTCTGTAGACAGATATAATAGATCCCAATTGTCAGGGGGGAAATTGCCATCGGGCTACTGAAAGTTAAACAGACAATACTCACCACTACAGCAGTTTAACGCGAATCACTCACCTGAAACATACAAACAAAAATGTTAAAGCAAGTCTTTCTAAAAGAATTTCGACAATATTTGAAGAAAGTGTGTATAAATTTAAAACTAAACATTTCGAGGAAGTAATCAATGGATTGACCTCCAAGTTTTTAGCGAGGTGAACGTAAGAATTTGCATATCTTTGAAGTCTTTAACATATATGTATTTTAAGCTGCAGATGTTACTCTTGTCAGGAACTAGCAATTTGATTATAGCGGATTTTGATATAAAGATGTGTACATTGTAGATTTAAACCCCAAAAGTCTGAGAATATGTCTTACAATATTTAGCAGAATCGTTGAAAACATTTTAACTCTTAAATCCATACTATACCATATTAGTTATCTTAAGAGTGCTCCTAGAAGTCATTTTCAGAATTAAACTAACTAGATACCGAATTCCCATTATAAGGCCGAAAAAAAAAACACCCACACAGACGTATTAACGTGATATATGCGCACCGTTTCAGGGCTGCACGGAAATATCCGGAGAATGTGTATTGGTGCTTTCTGAAAAGATGCAGCTACTTCAGGGCTCTTATGACTAACAATCATTTAAGGTGGTGGTTCAACTTTGAAAATGTCGCTGAAGTTCAAGGTGAGTAATGATGTGAGTGAGCAATATGATTCCCAATATGCGTGACCATTATATGATTTTCTGATGACTTGACAAGTCTGAAACTCATGGTAGGTACAATTTATGGGAAGATCTGAAGGACTCCGTACAGTTTATCGGCCCTGTTTTTTCGGTATTCTTTTAGAAGGTTTACAATCTAGCCGTGAGACGGCGGCTGGAAGTGAGAGCGTACACCGCATTCTTAAAACCGCTATGTATAATCTTTATGTATCAAGATAATATACAAGGGGCGTTCAATAAATTCTTAGCAAATTCAAGAAATTACACTCGTAGCATCGAAAAAAAGTTTGTATTTGCTAAAAGGTTTGCACTTAGAATTAACTATGTTGTGATTATTTAGAAAGATGGGGGACGAGTTTCGTGCAGTGATTAAACACTTTTATTTAAAAGGCTTAACACCGAAAGAGATAACAGCCGAGTTGGACGAAGTTCATGGACATCTGCTGCTGCATTTGCAACAATTCACAATTGGATAAATAAATTTAAACGTGGTCATACATTCACAAATAATAAACATTGTTCCGGACCTCTAGTAGAAATGAATTCCTTAGAAATGAATATGGCTATGAAAGACCGAAGAATCAAAGTTCGCGAAATAGTAGTGGCCACCGGCATATCACAGTATTCTCAATTTTGCACCAAAATTTAAGTCTTAGAAAGGTCTCGCCGGTTTGCTCTCAATGGTGAATAAACGCAATCGCGTGATCGATTCGGAAGCTGGTTTGGCACGTTTCCGTCGCAATCCTGACGAGTTTTTGCGTCGATACCTGGATGAAAAATGGATATGCTACTACAATCCAGAGACAAAAGCACAGTCGAAACAGTGGGTTTTTAATGGGGAACCGGCTCCGAAGAGGACAAAGGGTGAAATCTGCAGACGAGTGCGTGGCCTCGGTTTTTTTTTTTTTTTTGGGGATGCGTGCGGAATCATCTACATTGATTACTTGCAGAAAGGGAAAACGATAAATGGAGAATATTATGCATCGTTATTGCGCCGGTTGAACGGAGAAATCAAGAAAAGTGGCCCCAACTGGTAAAGAAAAGATTATCTTACATCAAGACAATACAAGGGTGGACACCTGCGCAGTTTTGATGGCGAAAATTGTAGAATTAAGGTTCGAATTACAACATCCACCGTACTCACCAGATTTGGACCCTAGTGACCTTTTTTTATTCCCTAACTTAAACAAGTGGTTTGGCGGAAAACGATTCACGGTTAACGAAGAGGTCATCTCCCAAACAAATGCCTATTTTGAGGACCTTCTTCCGAAATCCTACTTTTTGAAGGCTTAATACAGTTGAAGAAACGCTGGGAAAAGTGTATCGAGCTAAAAGGAGTTTACGCTGAAAATAAATCTACCAAAAATAATTTTGTTTTTCTATTTTTTTCTAAGGATTTGGGGAACACCCCTCACATTTGTGTTTTCTGAGCACCAAATATCCCCTCATTCAAGGGGGATGCTGACAAGGCAGGCAATCTACGGGAGTGGAAATCATCTAGATATTTTTAAGGGGGCCATACTTGTTTGAAAGTACAGTTAGCGGTGTTAATTGTATGGAAATGCTAAATACACAGAGTTCACCAGTATTTTATGTGGTATAGTTAATGCAAAAGCCGTGTTAAAGCCTGAGAACACCGTTTCGGAAGTCGCTACTGTCCTGAGGGAGTAGGAGGTGGCAGCAGCCAAACCATCGTCCAATTGTAACCCATGGTAGCTTATAACTGATACGCAGATACAGCTGCGTTGTAACTCCACATGAAGTAGTGCAGTCGCTACCTGCTGCTTCCGTACCCGCTTGACAGCGAGGTGTTTTGGCTTTCCTGGAGGACAATTTACAGTGACAAAGAGGTCATTTGAATTTCCAGCATGATGGCCAGTTTTAATTTCTTTGGGTTTTTACTTTTTGAAGGGATATCGTATAGATGTCCCAAAAAGCCGTCTATACTGGAGGACCTTCTTCAAGAAATTACATAGCAAGTGGAGCAATCCCATAACCATATTGCCTAACGTTGTTCAAGCAACCATTCGCCGTGGTGATATTGTCTGGCCGCTAACGCAGCCATTTAAGAACCGAACATATCTGAATAGGTGCAGAAGACTTGTTCAACTTGTTATATATAATTCAGTACTAACACAAAGAATATGTTACCTTAAAGTACGTATGCCCTTTATTTGAAGGGTCCTGTATTTTTATTGTGTACTTACAACAATTGAGTCGGAGAATGTAAAAAATATTCCACTTATGCTACTTTGGGTTGAAATATGGCATGTTTCTTGAAATTGCAAATAAGGTATTAGATAATTACGGAAAAAAGTAATCTCCGGCAAAAATAAAACCCAAACAAGATATTAATAGTATTTTAATTTGCCTTCATATTATCGAATTGACGGGTGCATACACGTACATTATAGCAGAATCGCTATAATGTACGTGTATATCAAATTATTGAAATCTTTTATGGCATGTATCTTAGCAGTACTAAGCCAAAACCACGCAATGCATACTAAAATTACTAGTAATTACCTATACGAGGTATGAAACATTATATCAATAAACAGCATAACGAAGTTGTTATACAACGAAGCACAACGAGGTTTTCTTAATTTTGGTACCGCAGCCATTTTGATATGCTTGCTTCTACATTGGTAAGCGTCTCTTTCATAATCTTATAAACCGAGACCACTTTTTCCATTTCGAGAGCAGTGTTACACACCTAAAGCCCTTTATACGGAATTGTGTATTTGTAACTTTATGAAGCAAGTCTCTCATTCCAGCACCTTAGCACGAACCCATGAAAACAAAACAAGGCGTATAAAGACTGTAAGTGCTGTAATGAAGCTGGAGGCTACGAACGTTGTCCAGATTCCCCAGTTTCCCTTATAATTCCCCAAGTGCAGTAAATTCGACTGTAAGTGGAAGAAAGGCACCCCGCAGGGAGGGGCTGATGTCTCGTTAACAACATCCTCGGAGACCGACACAATTGACTCCAGCAAAACGCCAACCTCGACGCGGCGAAGGATACCATTCAGCTAATAGAGGAAACAGTGGGCTGCAATATCATTTCTCTCTTTATAGCTTCTACTGCACCAAGCTCAAAATATGCTCTCTAGCAATATATTCCCCAGTCTTATCAAACGTTTAGCTCTCCTGGTCCCCCCTATATACAAGGCATGTGCCAATTCGCTTTTTTACAGCATTTGTGTAGTTACTGTGAATGTACACAAACATATCAGACAATCTTGCGCGACGCGGAGAGTAAAATTGCAAAGGAGCTTACACGTAAAAGAGGACCGAATACCGGTCCCAAACTCCGCTCAAGGTTTCGATAAAACCATTTATATGGTAATTATCACCTGATTAAACATTGTATTTCTTCCGTGTAAGAAATAAACATTTTATATAGAATATATGAGGAAAGAATTGGCATTAATTTATTCAAGTTCCGTGACGCCAGGTTGGCATATTGAGCAATTTTTAACGGTGGTTTATTGATCAATGACATTTCTAGTTCGCGAATTCGCCACTGTGCGCACATGGGTATCAGCTTATCACCCATAGCAGCTATGGATATTATGCTCCATAATACTTATTATGTTGTAGCTCATTTTCATTGTGTTCCTCTATAAGAGCAGTTTTTACTTTCTCTATACGTGCTATGTACATAATGTATAGAGAAGGTATTGTAATGCACCCAAAAATTCGAAACCAAGATTTCGCCGAAAATACATGTTTTGAAACCTTCTAAATAAAAAAAAAAGAATTTTTAGAAAAATGTCCGTGTGTATGTGTGTGTGTCTGTGGGCAGCATAGCTCAAAAACGAAAAGCCCGTTAAAAACCAAACTTGGTATTTAGGTTTGGTATCTTCCAAGGATGCGACACGAAGATTTTCAAGAAAATCCCCCCGCCCCCAACTACCCTTTACTTGGAATTTTTTTCGAAAATTTTGATTTTCTAAAAAATGGCTCTAACGATTTTGATTAAAATATCGTATATTAAAGATATTTACCTGACAAAATGTATATCTTGAATTTTCTGGGAATAGCCAATGAAGACTACTTTATTCTGGATGAATTTTGCATAACTACTAAACCGTAAGAGATGGAAAAAACTTAACACACAACAAATGTAGAGCACGTTAAAATACACAATTTATGTTACAACATTTTTTTCGTGGAGTTGATCGTTTTTGAGATATTTCTTGGTTTTGGTTTCAGCTTTGAAAAACTTATAGTTTTCTCATACAGGAATTTGCCAACTCGTGTCCATACAAACAAAGCAACCAGCTTTTGGCTTTCACTTTAACCTATGGTACTCCCTTATTTGGCTTCTACTTACAATAAATCAAGAAATAAGGCTATTTCTGCTAATTTTTCTCGATTAGCATGAAATAACTAAAAGAATAAGCTTATTAACAATAATTTGTTACAGAGATATAGAGAAAGTCATGTGAATGAAGCACATCAGATTTTTTCTATTATAGCTGGATTTGTGCATAGGTATCCACTATTTACTATTGATAGGTAACACATTACATTGGAGCATATCTTAACTTTATTAAAACGTCAATTCTTCACAATATTTAACCTTCTTTCCTCATTATAGAAGAAAAACTGCTGCTATAGAAATAGGATTTGTACTGTTGGGGTTATTAAATATTAAACTAACCTGAACCATAAAATACAAATACTATACACATTTAAATATTTTGAAAATAAAACTGTAGTTTTTCTCCCCCCAACCCGCCCCCCCCTCTCTCTCTCTCTCTCTCTCTCTCTCTCAAGAAAAATAGCAAAATTCACGCAACCGTTGCCAAATGTGACCTCGTCAAGTTCCAAAGGTGCCATTGCATTAGTGATTTTACTTGGGCTGTCCCCGTCCTCTACCACATTTGACTGCAGTTGCTGGATTCTAACTCGCGAAGTTTGACTTTGAATGGATAGCCAGTCTGATACCTAACGTTTAACGCTTACGGCTATTCGAACCGCTTCGGTGGTAATGTCTTCGGAAGAGAGTTTAAAGCCGGATTAGGAACTGAGGAACAGCGGCATTCGTAGTTAAATAATTTGGTCAATAAAGGTTAAAAGGTCAGTTCTTCACAATATCTGTAGGTGTTAATTTAACCTTCTTCTCTCGCTATAGGTCGAAATCAAAACTTGTGGACGTGAAGATAACAAAATTTAGCCCAGGGACTTTTTCTTTCAAGGTATAGAGTTCCTTTACTTGCAAACAAACATTACACGGGACCAACGACTTACTTCCCTTCTGAAGGAAGGCATGTTAAGGATTCTTATGTCCGTAAAAACCATCACCCTTCGCTGGGTTCGAACCAGCAACCTTGGGTATTAGTGACTAGTGTGATCATCATTAAATCCACAACACCAACCTACCATCCAAATAATTATTGTGGTAAAGCGCTAACAAGGGCAGCAACAATACTATCGTAGGCTCACCACGAGCCTACCAAATGACAACCACTACACCACGAAGGGCGGCAAAGAGTTTGACACTATTGCAATTAATATATGCCGTGTAAGACTATTCTCAGACAATGCTTGTTGTAAAGCTTCCATTTTTATGCAATCGTAGCATTACAACGGCTTATGACGGCATAAATCATGCGAAATCACCCTATTTCTGTTACAAATGACGTAATTACCATGGCAATAATATATCAATGACATCATCACCGCCACAATATAATTTTCTCCAATGTGCCTGTAAGAAAATCTGAAATCGCCACTCTCGCAAGTGTAGCAACATTCAAGCACAAGAATCACCTCATGAAATTTATTTTAAAACCAAAACTAAAAATACTCATTGTTTTTTCTGGATGCAATAAACTCACTCTTAGCACTCTTGACTTCGTTCAAAATGTCAAAATGTCAGGCGGAATACAATCTTATTTTCAATAGTTTTATCATTACCTGAAACAAATGAAACAACACCTGCTTAGCAACCATATTATGTCAAACATCTGTTATCTCTGATACTTTATAATTTTAAATTAAAAATTGTATTATTATTTTAAAATGTATTATTATTATTATTTTTTACGTATTTTAGTCCTAGAATTCCATAAAACGTTGAATGTATCACGTGCATAATCTCATTGTAATACTCGTAAAATTTAGGATATCTCTGCTCGTGTCAGATTATACACTAGTTATATAAATAGCTATTGCATACTGATAATATTTCTTTACCGATGTAACAAGTAAACAATACGAGCAAAACTGGTAACATGAGAAATCTTCATCTCCTGCTAGTGGTTGAATAGTTTTACAAAATGGCTGAATTCAGAGAATGGCTAAATTAACAGTTATTAAATAACGTTATTCCATGAAAACTTATTACTCAGTGACGAATACCATTTTAGTTGCATTCAGAAAATTGATATGATTACGGTCAATAGATATAATTAGTACCGAAAAAAACAGCACATTGTCTATTATCGACGATGTAAACAAATCAGAATGGATTCTTCCTGGTGCTACGCTGTGTTTGCTGTACGTTTGGCAGGAAAAGAAATAAATATCTATTTTCACTGTTCACAGGCAATGATTACACGAAATGTGTAATAGATAAAACAGGTACGCAAGCCGTTATTAGTACGAAATGTAAAATTCTCCCGTAAAATTACAAAATTCAGACAGACATATTGTTTGGAAATTTACTGAAGTATTGCATAGTACATCATTCCAACAGTTTTTTTTGTTTTTTTTTGTTTTTGTTTTTCTTAGTTTTTTTTTTTAATTTATATAGTTACATACATAAATTCCAGTTTTGGCATTCACATAAGGACAACCATACACTGCACCTTTCTTTAATATACTGCCATAATGCAGTGACTTACCCAGAAAAGCTATCTTAAGAAGGAAGTGGTCTCACTCCAAGATACAAGTCATCGGTTGCAGTTGCACTCAAACTGTTTGCATAATTTATAATCAAACTGTCTGATTAGATAAATAAATCAGTGGTCCACCATTCGCTCCAAATCTCACTTTGTTTTCCCACTCACAATGAGTGATACACATTCACTGCACTTTTCGACAGTCAGTTGTTGAAAAGTTTCTTGCACAAGATGTCGCACCAAGGCTAATTTAAATTTATACTTTCGGAAACACTAGTAAATTCTACCGTTAAACTAAGAATATTGTTTGATGCAAAAACGAGGAAGTTTACACAAAACTTATTTTATACTTTACGAATAATTATTTTCTCGCCATTATTTTATAGAAGTTTCGTTGCTTATGTTTCACTACACTGGTATTACCATGTTTCCACCATTACTTGCTTACCAAAAGCAGCTGTTAGAGACAAACTGCACAACATAAATGCATGCTACATAAATAAATAAGATTACATTATCAGCAAATTTTGTTTCATAATCATTCATACTACATACTATTTAGACAACATTGCATAGTTTGATACAATATTTCTGTACCCTCTCACAACTTAAGAGAAGTTATTCTGTGATGGAGAAGAGCGGTAAAACGTCAGCAACTAATCAGAAGTTGCAATCTGTTACTTTTGTTTATAATACCGGTGAAGTAAGGATGGACAGATAGATAATAATAGTCTCATATTTATAAAAGACAGGCGAACTGTGTTTAGTAACAATGGTACTTTTCGCTCGTCCGGAGAAAGAAAGAAAGAAAGAAGAAAAGAAAGGGGGGAAAACAAGTACAAGAATTTTCGATTACCAAAAGTTTCTTGTTAAGGACCAAACATTTTAACACACATTATATGGTCCCTCATATGGCAACACTTTATATGGGCGTTAAAACGTTAAGTTATAAACAAAATTGTTAGGAATAGATATCTTTTACTTCAGTTTACTTTTAATATATCGAAATTGGACTTCAGGCGGTTTTAAATATCATAGCTCACGAAAGATATACAGCAACTGTCAAACACTTCTTTGGGCATTTTACTCTGCAACTGGCCAACGTTTCGCAGTTAAAGCCTCTCTGGTTTCTGTTTTTCAGCCGAACTCCCATTTGCTGTCGATGCAGTGTAAATCAAAGAGTTATATGTATATAGTTCATTTCGATTTAGAGCACAGGGACACGGCTCACAGGCTGAAGTGACATTAACAGTAATTTAACCCCTGAGAGTATGGATGTTACCAAAGCTTGGGAAATATTAATATCCTTAGTAATTTCATATTATTACAGAAGTGATGCCGATTCAGTCGCTAGAATGGAATCAATGGTGGAAAACTCAATGGGACAAATAACATTATAACACAACGGATGGTTATGTAACAACGTAATGTTATTCCTACTTTAACAAGCTGTTACTATACCAATAAGCATTTAGTGTATAATTGTAACCCCTTTGTGCACAATGCCATTCACTGCTGCAATATGTAAATGTTGAAATCTTATGCTGTTCTCATTCTTAAATTCCAATGCTAATAAGCCAATACTTAAATATTTAATGGAAACTTTAAGCCCTATAATTCTTAAGCACCATTTTCATACAATGTATTATGCATACACATATGTGAGTAACTTTTTATGGTCGTTATAAGACCAAAGAGTTCTGCGATATAAAATAAAATCAGAAATAAAAGTTTGATGTGCTATTCACATTATTTTCTCTATCTGTCCTGCAAACAAACTATTCTTTCAAAATATTATTTTATTTGCATCTTGCTAATCGAGATAAACATTAACAGAAATTATCTTATTCATTGTTCCCATGTAAGTTGAAAGAAATAAGGAATACACTACGTTAAAGCAACGGTCAACATTTTAAAAAGCTGTCGCTATGCGACTGTGATTGAAATTTGGTTCTCTTACCATGGCCAGGAGTAAAGCCAGAGAGATAGAGAAAATGAATGAGGACTTCCCGTTTGAGAGAAGTTCAAGTATTTTAAAATTGAAACTAATAACAGGGAATGTCTCTGTAATGGTTATCTCTACAAAAAACAAACAAAAATAACAAACACAAAAAAAAAAAAAAAAACTGCATATCACATAGGTAAGATGAGTTTTAACGAGATCTACATTTTTTGTGTAGTATGCTCTTGTCTATCTCTTACGGTTTACCAGTCATGCAAAATTTGTTCATAATGAAGAGAGTTTTAGGGATATACATTTTATTTGTGATGTCAATATTTTAATATTCGACATTTTAATCAAAATCGTAAGCCATTTCTTAGAAAATCGAACATTTCGAAAAATGTTGCATGTAAAGATGGAAGGGTGATTTTGCTAAAAATCATATTGGAATCTTGGAAGATACTGAACTTAAATACTAAGTTTGGTATCTAACCGACTTTTCATTTTTGAGTTATGCTGCCCACAGACACACACTCGCGCATGGACCTTTTTCTAACAATTTCCCGTGAAATCTCTATCGAATTTTAGGTGAAATACAGGAAGAAATCAAGGAGGGTAGTTAGTTATCTATTTCCTGTATTCCCCTCCAATACGTTTGAATGTACATAATAAGGTCAAGGTAACTGACGATAGTCGAATAGGACGCATAAGTGGGAGTGGGTGAAGTAGCTTTCTGACCCCGTTCTCATCATCGGGAAAGGGAGCTGATGCAGCATTCTATGGTGTGCTTTCAAAAGTGTTTCGTTCCCTTCACCACATGCGAGACAATTTCACCCAATGAACGAAAAGAACTACTCGAATGTGGCAGTTCTTTAAATACGACACTCGATATAAGCCACTCCATGTATGAAACTTCATTACTTTAGTTATTTTCACTGTTAACTCCGACACATCTGAAAAAACGCACATAATAAAATAAAGCCGAAAACATCAGTGAAATGTCTGTTTCTCGCCATTTCCAAAGTTCTCTAAATAGTGGAATGTTGTGGCTTGATTGGAAATCCTGTGACGTCGTTCATAAGTTTCGCAATAGAAATGCTGTCAGTACCTCTTGCTTTAATTCCCAGCTCTATAAAATTCCTCTCTTAATCACACCTCACTAAAATCCGAAAATAAATCAATGCTTAGGTCAAGAGTATCTGGCTCAGTTGTAGTTGAGGAGAGTCAATAACATTGCGAGCAAGTTGTTATGAGATAGTGAGATAGTCTTCGTAAAAGACAACAATGATCAGCGAATGCTCTGAAAATATATTGACCAAATACAATGACTATCGCGCAAGGGTAAGAATTCAACATCACCTGAATGGAGCCAATAAAGCGAGGTAGTTACGGGGGAAGGGAAGATTATTATCTTGAAGGATTATAATCTTTCAAGATTATAATCCTTCTTGATTAGGCAGCTGGTTGGTGGTTCGTTAGTTACACATACATATGTTCTATCATGTTCCTTTACTGTAGATATAACGAGAAGGTATTTCGCGATTACATTTCGAATTTGGACTACATGCCTCTATCTCACCGCCAAAATTTTCATATGTATTTATCTGTGGCACGACAGCGCTATGCACGTTGCATTTCAGTGACTCTGTGAACGAAAGCATTTTCTTTAAATCTAAATCCTAAACTCTCCGGACATTGTGATCGCGGATTCTACGGACAGGTCATGCGAACCTTCACTTGCCAATCGCTTTCTAACGCATACAATAAAAATACGATAAACATAGCCACCTCTCATTTTTAACGATTTAGTTCTAGTTATTGCCACTGAAACTTTTTATTATTATTATTATTATTATTATTATCATCATCATCATCATCATTATTATTATTATTTCACATTGGGAACTTTTTCAGTTACTTTTATTTTTACGAATTGACATTACTCTCTCCCCTTGTTTACAGAGTACTACAATAAGCGCTGAATAATATTTATGTTTAGGTATCTAAATTACAAATTAAGATCAGGTATCAGTTTTCCACGGCATGAAACAAAATCTGTGATATATTCACGTGATTTTATTTTTTCCGTAAGAAATGCTTATTCTTCTATCTACCTCATGTTAATCATGATAATCAGCAGAAATCGTTTTTCTATATATTTTCTTATAGGTTCAAGAGCAACAAGGAAATACACTATTAAAAGCGATTCTCAAATCTTACAAATATCAAATTAAAACTAATAACCACTTCCTACTTGAGGAAAGTTCAGATATTGGAAAATTGAAATCAGTAACAAGGAATATATTGAATATGGTTAACCAGATATAAAAGTATCTGACAAGTTGTATGGTTTAAGAAAAGGTACTTTTTTTTTTTTTTTTTTTTTTTTTGAGTTAGAGTTGTAAGATCTCTTACGATTTACCAGTTGTGCAAAATTCATCCCGAATGAAAACGAATTTAGAAATCATTCCCAGAAAAGTTAAGATATGTATTGTGTTTGTCTTGAAAATATCTGAAACATGAAATTTCGAAAAATGCTCCCTCAAAGTGTAGTTTGGGGGGGGGTTCTTGAAAATCTTCGTGTTGCACCCTTGGAAGATGCTCAACTTAAATTTCCATCTTGTTTTTAACGTACATTCCAGTTTGAAGTTAAACTGTTCATAGTAACACACACGCGCACGTGCACGCGTTTTTACTTTCTCTAGCAGATATGTACATACAATGCGCATAATAGCTAGAGAAGGTATTCGAAGTCGTGATTTCACAGGAAATACATGTTTTGAGGTTCCATGGGTAAAAAAACATTAAAAAAAAGATCCATGTGTGTATCTGTGTGTGTGTGTGTGTGTGTGTGTGTGTGGACAGTATAGCTCAAAAACGGTATTTTGACCGTTAAGTACCAAACTTGGTATTTAAGGATACGACGCGAAGATGTTCAAGAATTTTCCCCCCACCCCAAACTATTTCTTTACATGGAAACATTTTTGAGAATGTTGTTTCTCTCAAAAATAGCTCTAACAATGTTATTAAAATACCGAATATTAAAGATGTTTACATGACAAATAAAACGCATATCTTGAATTTTGTATAAGTGGTAACCAATAAGCGATATACAAAAGCTTACTCCACAAAAATGCAGGTCTTGTTAAAACACATAATATATGTCATATACGCTTTCCTTGTCGAGTTGACCGTTTTCAAGATATTCCTTGTTACTTGTTTATTTTCGTTAACTCTTCTCAAACAGGAAGCCATCTTCATTTCGTCTCAATTGTTTTACTGCTGGCCATGCAAAGCGAACCGAACTTATATTGTTTCATATAGCGACTCACTTTTAAAAGATTTGACTATCACTTTAACCTAGAGTATTCCCTTATTTTCCTTCTACCCACAAAGAAGCGAGTAATAAGACTATTAGCGTGATGTATATAAAAGAATAATCTTTTGTAAAATGGTTTATGTGAACAGCTAGAGAAAGTCATGAGAATGGAACATATCAGATTTTATTCAGGGGACCTCAAAACATATTCTGGTGGAATTTCAATCTGCATTTTGTTGTGGAATACAACACTTCCCCTACCTATTGTACGTAGTAGAGGAAGTAAACATTAATCTCGGTATCGAATTTTTGGGCCGAGCGTGATGCTTCCTCTGCATACTTCATGTAAAACTAATTGAGAATACATTTTGCAATGTTTTGGGAAGAGTTTGCCTAATTCCTGTAGCAGGTAGCAGAGGAGGGCGTGTAATCCCGGCGGCAACAGTGCTGGAGTACATGACATTGCAATTTCCTCTTCCTGCAACGACTTACAACAGCTGCCCAACAGAACAATTACTGTTCTACAAACAAAAACCAATTGCTAATTAGCTCCCATATTTCTCCCAACAGCTGGTACACAATGAAGATATGCTCTATGCACAGGCCAATTCAAACAAGTCCAGTTCTAATTTCTGCTTTTCTCTGACTAGTGCGTATTACAATCGTACAGAATAATTATCATATGATAGGGGATGCTTGTATTATTCTGGCATTCCGTCATACTTCAGCGGCGTAGCGTCAAGAGATGTTAATGATTTCAACGATTATAGGTTATTATTGTTGTTATTGTTATTATTATTTATTTATTTTCAAAAAATGTACAGGCGGTGAAATGTTCTGAAACTCTTTACATTTTCAATATTGTAAATGCCGTGCCGTGGCCGAGTGGTTAGACCACTCGCTCTTTCTCTCGCTCCCAAGTGACCGCATGTGGGAATTGTGGTGGACAAAGCGGCGCAGGAATGGGTTTTCTCCGGGATAACTGATTTCCCCCACCATCACATCACACCGGTGCTCCATCATCATCATCCCATCATCCATAGTAGTAAGAGCGGCCGCTAAACACTATAAAGAAAATATCGTACTTTTTTTTTTCATTCCAAAACAACAGGGACAACAGAATAGATCATTATTGTTGTCGTCGTTATACTAAGAGAGGTGGTGTATTCATTCGCATTCACCGTAAATATACATATTTTAAATAAAATACAATACCTTCTCTATACACTATGTACATAGTACGTACAGAGAAAATAAAAAAGCAAACAATTTTGGCAAAAAAGTCCGTGTGAGCGTGTCTGCGTACGTGCCTCTAGACAGCATATACAAAAAAATAAATATCATTAATACCAAACTTTATATTGAGTACAATGTCCTTCACGGATACAACACAAATATTTTAAATAAATAAATAAAAATCTTACTTTCATAGAAACTTTTTTATTAACTTTCATTTTCTCTAAAAATGCCTCTATGATTTTTATTAAAACATAAATGTTAAACACATTTTCATGGCAAATAGAGCGTATATCTTTAATTTTCTGCGAATAGTCGATGAATTTCCCTTCCTTCTAAATTAACTTTTTACAGCTTTTATACGGAGGAGCTAAGCTAAATTTCTACGCAATGTAGTTCTCGTTAAAACACACAATTCAGGACAAAAACACACGTTTTTGTGACATTAACCTATTAAGAGATATTCTTTTTTTATTGATTTCAACCCTCAAGTAATTTTACTTTTATTCTTGTGGTAAATCATGTACAAATGTTTATCTCGATTGACATGGAAGGGATAGAAGAATAAGCTTTTGCAAGAATAGTTTGTAGATCAGTGTATAGAGAAATTCATATGAGTGAAATATAAGTACCTTTCAGTTTTACACACCTACATAGTCAAGGAGTAGCACATGTTAAAGAGATTTTTAAAATAACTTTTACAACCATAAATACTACGATGTCGTAACAGGGACAGTCCAGCACGCGCCCCGATGGCTGTGGTGCTACGACACTACTCTCATACGGTAGGTAGTATTTGCGTTGAACCGACCTGTATTGTGTGTGTTTACTTGTCTGTAACAAAATAATGTTTCCACGACAGTGTCTTATAATCCACTTCCCCGCTCGTGCTATCAAGCGTGGGTTTTGCATCTTTACCGCAGATATATACATTCTCTGGATATGCATATATTTGCTGCAGACGTTCAACCTTGCACACTTTTAAATGCATATTTGCATTTAAATATTAGCATTTTACATTCCCTTTGTTAACATTTACTTAAGATTTAATTAATGTGCATCACTTGATACTACCTTTGAAAGGCAGATTACTTTAAGTTTCGCGTCAGCATTTATATTATTCACTATTGTTTATAAAATAGAATGATATTAGATAAGAATTTCAAACTTCTCTCTTGTCTGCAAAGATGCACTTACTGCACTTGAGTTTTTTTGTTTCATTAGCCGTTGAGCTCTATGGTTTCATTAGTTTATTAACAAAATAATACATCTCATTAGTTTTACTCTAATTTACAAACCGGTATTACCGGTAACATGTACTCTACACTACTGTTGCGCTTGTCCAATGTCAGTTCTTTCTGCTTCAGCTGGATTTTAATAAGCCCCACAAGTAAATGTAGTGTTTACCTCGGTAGATAGAGGATTATTAAAAAACATGCAAGGAAAATATTTCCCATCAACTTTTACAAGGACAAATGCTAGTTATTTTGTTAATTCATCAAACAAGAGTAACAATATATCTAACAAGTATGTCATAGAGTAAGTATCAATACTTCAATATTGCGTAATTAATGCAATTCTGCTAATAAAATCCACAGGCAGGACAAGGTGTAAACATTTACGAAAATCAGAATAACTATTTCCCGAAATGAATATATTGGTGGCAGAGTTATTACCAAAATTCACTGTAGCCACTTCTGGTTACTGTTTAAACTTTAAATGTACGTGGCTATGTACGTAAAGATAACCATTTTGGGCAAGTTATAAATGAGCCTAACAACTACCTTTAAGTTTTATGTAGTTTTAAAGCGCGTATTTAGTGCAGCGACACTCAGGTACGCAGAATACAAACAGAGCGTATCATTAACAATGAGTACAACATGCCATCACAGGACAATTTTAAACACTTCTCAGGAGGAAACAACACACATTTACGTTCCTTACTAAGTAAATCGCTTAATTATAAGCATTCTGTAATACAAGTATGTTAAACAGTTACACTTTCTATATTTCTCTCTCACGTCCACCTCTCTCTCTCTCTCTCTCTCTCTCTCTCTCTCTCTCTCTCTCTCTCTCACTCACACACACACAGAGCACGCGCAAGGCCGCTCATACATATTTTAATTGAAATATTTTGCGTCTTGGTTATAGAAATAAACAAATCTCATATAAATATAGATATCAGTGAAAAATCTCTAAAAATCTTCGACTGGCATACTTCAAATATGCCCGACTTCAATTGTAAAATTTAATATTTATCCACCTTTTATTTTTGAGGTGCAGTTCAGAAACATTGTGTGTGTGTGTGTGTGTGTGTGTGTGTGTGTGTGTGTGTGTGTGTTCAAGAAGCTCAAATTGTGTATTTCCAGCGAAAATTATACATAGAATTTTTGGGCTGAATGCCTTTTTATACCAGCAAAAGCACGTACTGTGCATGCAGTTGAAACTGTAGAACAGGCCTTTGCAAGACCCAGGTACCTTATGATCCGTTGCGAGAGAAGTTGATTCACCCGGTGCTGGTGGTGGGATTAACACCCTGCTCACGTACCCCTTTCCCCACAGGTGAGAATTCCCCGTGTCTCTGCATTAGGAGAACAAATTTATTGCAGCCTCATTTTAGCCCAACTTGCTAAATGAATCAGCTTACGCTCGGGGTCCTCTGATAACCACTTTTTTTATGGTAGGGCTAAAATCTATCGCGCGGTGGCCATGAATCAAAACCAAATTATTACGACATTCACTGATAACAGACTCAGAATGCAACCTAAAAATTCTAAAATAAAAGTTTTAAGGGCACGTTTTCGCGAATGTGTGAGCAAAACTGACGCAAATATCAGCTTCGTCCATCGGTGAGGTTGCACGAGGAGAATCGTTCCGAACGAGAACACAATTGAACATCATTACGATCTTTCAAACCTTTAAAAAATCGTTAAATGCACTCTGCTCAGTGTAAAGAAGGCTTTGAAAATGTGTAAATGTACAATTCGTCATTTCTCCAGTGTAATAGTTTCATGTCGCCGGTCCTAAAATGTACAAATGTCTGTCACTGTTGTCAAGCGCTACTATTCAATAAGTTGTGCTACATTTCTAGCCATACTTACAGCTCAGAGGTGAACCAGCTGTTTGCTTCTATGTGCGACATCACTTCCGCATATCTTAAAATTCATTTCCATTATCCTCTCGATTATATCCCTACATTAACATTGGAATGTTACATATCAGAGCATAATAGATATAACACATATCAATATCCTAAATCGATTAAAAAGCAAACTTTGAAGTGATTTCACAAGTCACAGGTACCCACCCACTTATTCCACTTATAAGGGGTCATTTTCATATTGGTCCCAGTTGAAATGCAATTTTCATAGTAAAACTTCATCGTGAACAAAAATATGTTCCATTCACACGATTTTCTCTACCTGCTCTGCGGTTCTACAAACAAATTATTCTTGCAACAAGTTCTTTTATGCAGAACATCATGCTAATCAACAAACATTGGTGCTAATCAACAAACTTTGGCAGAAATTATCTTATTACTAGCTTCCTTTTAAGCAGAACGGAATATGGGGCTAAATCGAAAATCTTTGGCCGCTATGTGGGTAACTGAAGTTGTTGTCTTTGCACGGCCAGGAGTAAAACAAAACAGAGATGAAACGAAAGATGACTTCCCATTTGAGAAAAGTTAAAGTACCTTAAAATATACACCAAACATCAGAAATAAATACCTCGTAAGCGGTTAACTCTACAAAACAATTTATATGACATACATTATATGTTTAAATGAGCTCTACACTTCCTGTGCTGTAAGTTTGTTTATCTCTTACTGTTTATCATTCAAAAAATTCATCCCGAGATTATGCTCAGAGAATTCAGGATATACATTTTATGTCATGTAAATATCTTTAATATAGAGTATTTTAATCAAAATCGTTAAGAATCATTTTTGAGAAAAAAATGTCAAATGTTTCTATGTAAAGGGTAATTTGGGGGGCGGATATTTTCTCAAAAGCTTCATTTCTTAAGAAATTATATTTTCTTTTTTGAGTTATGCTGTCACACACGCACACGCTCGCACATACACACACGGATATTTTTAAAATGTTTTTTTATTCAAGGGACCTCAAAACATATATTTCAGATGAAATTTCGGTGTCGAAATTTTGGGTAGAATATCACACCTTCTCTACCTACTATGTTAACAGTACGTGTAGAGAAAGTAAACAAAAAATAGCCTTGTCTGCGTTCTCTCCTATAGGGTTCCTATTTGGAAGGAAAATAAGTCGTAACGGCTGAGTTTAGGTTGGTATTCTGTTCAACATACCGCACCAAGTTCGCAAGTCCCTGCGCGTAAGTCCGCAATAAAGATAACTTGCAGTCTACACAGCAAAGATTCAGATACGTTTTGGAACGAAATCTTGGTTGAGGAACAGTTCTTATTCATCGATGAGGAAAGTCCTTGCAAGCATGTTACTGAAAAAAGTTTCTCCATGTGGAACACGGCGTTTAATTACGATTGAAGAACTGTAGTAGTGTGAAGAACATAACGTACGGTGGTGCTTTGGTTTGCAGTGCACATGTACATGGGAAGCCCACAGTTTCTGATGTCCTTGGCTATCATAACAGAGCATTCTGCCGGACACAAGGAAAATGTGTCCTAGCTCTTGTCTCAGGTTCGATGAAAACAAAACATCATATGCATATTGTCATATGCTGAGCATGCATATTGTCAAAAAACTGTAGCTTTTTTAATTCATCAGGGGACCGTTGTTTCATTAACTTCTGTCCCTTTCAATAGGAAACATGCTTTAAGAAAACTCAAGAATCGAATTTGACGAGGGACGCGCTTGAGCGACTTGGGGAGTTCACAAGATTAGCACACCTCTTCACCCACTATCAGACGGCATGGTTAAGCGATAGGTACTGTCCTCCCAACTCTTAGGAGCGAGCGAGGGGGGGGGGGCCTTGAACTGTTATCTGGTCACGTACTGGTGGATCTGTTTACGTTTACTGCGTGTGTATATGAACCAACCTACTGCTGCCAGATCTAATGCTCGTTTCAGTAACTGCAGTGTGTTGTATTATGCATTATTTGGCTCTCGCTGCTAACACGCGCTACAGCATACAGTACTACAGTTATATAATATTTTGTTATATTTTCTAGCTATGTTGAGTTATGTGACAACACTGTATTTTAGATGAACCTAAAAGGGGGACAGCAAAAGTGTTTACGTAAGTGCTTAAGTTACGCATTCCTCTACCTTGCCTTCTTGTGATGGGTCATAGTATTAATGTGCTACTCAGAACGTTAACATGGGCTTTATATTTGTTCGTACAAACCTCTTAGATAACGCACTGATTATTCTGGGAAGTCGCCGACGTTTTGCAGTGCACCAATGAGCCCGTCACTTCAGCCAACAGAAATCACAAACAACAGAAATATGTGGAGTACGCGTGGAGAAAAACACAATTCATCGCAGCCATTGAACCGACATGTTAACCTTTTGAGTGGCTCGTTATTACACCAAGACACATTTTAACAAGCCACATTTGCTGAGAAAAATTTTCTAAAAATCTGATGCTATTCTTTTCACATACAGACAACTGATTTGACTAATCGAAATAAACGTTAGTAGAAATAGATAACTGTTAGTAGAAATTGTGAGCAGAAGGGAGATAAAGGAGTACACTAGGCTAAAGCGATAGTCAAACTTTTAAAAGCTGTTACTAAGCATTATTATTGTCATTCCATGTATTTCCATGTCCAGGAGTAAAACAAGATATAAAGCGGATGATGATTTCCCGCTTACGTATTTTATAATTGAAACCAATAAAAAGAATCTGATGTGTTACACTCACATGATTTTCTCTAGCTACTCTACAAACAAACGTCTTACGAAAGATAATTCTTTTTGCAACACCACGTTAATCGAGATAAACATTAGCAGAATTGTGTTACTTAGTTCCTTATAAGTAGACTGGAACTACGAGAATGCACTAGGCTAAAGTGATAGTCAAATGTTTTAAAAGCTGACGTTATGTGATTGTCATTGCAAATCGGCTCTTTACTTGGCCAGGTGTAGAACAAAAGAAAAACGAACGCTCCCGTCTGTGAAAAGTGCAAGTACTTCACAACTGAAACTAATAACAAGGAATAACTCTGAAACGGTAAGTTCCACGAAAATAATGTTTATGAGATAACTTGTGTATTTTAACGAGATCTACATTTTTTGTGTAGTAGGCGTGTTTGTTTTTTTTTCCCTATCTCTTACGGTTTACTAGTTATTCTAAATTAAGCAAAATTCATCCAGAATAAACAGGTCTTTAGAAGCTATTCCCAGAAAATTCAAGATATACATTTTATTTGTGATAGAAATGGCTTTAATATTTTAATCAAAATCGTTAGAGCCATTTTTAAGAAAAACAAAATTTTCGAAAAAATTTTCATGTAAAGGGTAGTTAGGGGTGGGGGGATTTTCTTGAAAATCTTAGTGTCGCATCCTTGGAAGATACCAAACCTAAATACCAAGTTTGGTATTCAACCGTCTTTTCATTTTTGAGCTATGCTGTCCACAGACAGACACACACACCACGGACCTTTTTCTGAAAATGCTTTTTTTTTTGGACTCAGGGCCACGGACCTTTTTCTGAAAATGTTTTTTTTTTGGACTCAGGGGGTCCTAAAACATGTATTTTCAGTGAAATCTCAACATCGAATATTTGGGTGGAATACAATACTTCTCCATCCCTATGCACATTGTACATGCGGGGCTATGAAAGTAATAAACAGAATATCGGAGATGATTAACTCCACAAAACAAAAAGATTATCTGACAGAAATCGTGAATTTTAACAAATCTACATTCTTTGTATATCAGTTTACCGTTTGCGCACAAGTCCTCTAGAATGAACGTTCAAGATATACATCGTATCAAGAAATACCGTACCTTACTGATACGGCATTTTAAACAAAATCGTTCAGAGCCTTTTTGATAAAATCAAAATTTCGAAAACTTTCCGTGTAAAAGGTAGTTTGGGGTACGATATTTAATTCAAAATCTTCGTGTTGCATCCTTGAAATATACTAAACTTAAAAACAAAGTTTGGCATTTAACGCACATTTCATTTTTTAGATGCTTCATAGGCACATCTTTTTCCAAAAATCGGATGTATTTTATTCACATGACTTTCTCTAACTCTGTCACAAATTATTTTTAGAAGGATTATTCTTCTATGTATTCCATTCTAATCATGATGAACAGCAGAAATAGTTTTATTACTTAATTCCTTATAAGCAGAAGGAAAACAAGGGAATGCACTGCGCTAAAACGAAAGTCAAACCTTTTAAAAGATGGTTGCTACGTCAGAGAAATTCGGTTTTATGTGCATGACCAGGAGTTGACAAGTTCGCGAATGAGAAAAGTTTAAGTATTTTAAAATTTAAAATATAACAAGGAGTATCTCGGAATTGGTTAACTCCCCACCCCAAAACTATATGACATCAATTGTGTGTTTTATTGAGATCTACATTTTTTGTGGAATAGCTTTTTGTCTATCTCTTGCGGTTTACCAGTTAAGCAAAGCCATTCAGAATCTATTCCCAGAAAATTCTAGATATGTATTTTATTTGTCATATTTGTCTTGAATGTACAATATTTTAATCAAAATTATTCGAGCCATTTTTGAGAAATACATAAGTTACGAAATGTTTTTCCTGTAAAGGGTAGTTTGGGATGAAGGGATTGTCTTGAAAATCTTCGTGTCGCACCCTTGGAAGAAATTGAGTTAAATATCAAAATTGGTATTTAACTGTATTTTTTTTTTTTTTGAGTTATCGTGTTCACACACACACACACACACACACACGCGCGCGCGCGCGCGCCTTTTTCTAGCATTGATTTTATACAGGGGACCCAAAAACTGTATTTGCAGTGAAATCTCGGTATGAAAATGTTGGGCGGAATGCAACATCCTACTATATTGCATCTATTACATGAAATGCTATGTACTAAGTAGAGAAAGTAAAACAGCGTTTTTTTTTTTTGGGATTAAAAGTATCTCAAAACATATATTTCCGGTGAAATCGAATTTAGATGGAATGCAATATCTTCTCTACTTTCAATGTCAATCGAAGGTGAAGAGAGGTAAAAATGGTTATTCTTTTTTAATGTAAGAGACCCTAAAGCACGTAGTTTCAGTGACATCCCGGTATCGAATTTTTGGACGGAATGCAATACCTTCTCTTCTTATGAACTATGTACGAAATAGAGAAACTAAATACGCACGTTTTAAAACTGAAGGAATTTTCTTATCAGTTTGTTACCTTGTTGCATATAAAAGTAAACGAACACAATATCAATAGTTAAAACAAATGTTAATGATAGGTATTAATCATACACAAGCTGTATTTGTATGTACCTATATTAATTTCATTAAAATTTGTAATTCTAAAAGGAAATATCTACAACAAATCCTAAACTTTTTAGCACCTTAAAATCAGTTCGCTGTTTTTATCACCCATTGAAGGCAACCGAGCTTATTAAGGAAATAAGTATACTAAGGGAAGCGGTGTGCCCAAAAGGCTGGTGCAAATTTAATTCCTCTTCCTAGGTATCTATCTGCATATAACGTTTTATCTTTGTTGTGCTGGTTGAGCAGGCCATATCCAGGAGTGAAGGACCGACCATCCTCCATATGCTACTGGGATCGCTCGTCCCCTTTATGGGAGTTATCAGTGGTTCTTCCTTCAATTCTCGGAGGTACAACTCCAGTTTCTTGCTGCGTATTTACTCGCCATTCTTCATCCCCTCAGATACCTCACATCCACTTTCTGCAACAGTGGGTAGTTTTCAAAGTCAGGGTTTCTTGTGGATCGCCACAAGAAATGGGCTCCATATTTACCTAATAGAACATTGTGCCAATTAATATTAAATTAATGCTAAATTATCTAAAAATTTGTCATTTCGGAGGATTTACTTACCCATTCAAAATTTATTTTAATACGTCGGTATACAATTATGAAACATATGTAAATAAATATTTATACATAGATAAATAAAACTCAGTTTACATTGTTGACTATGGAGCTTCTTCTTCCTATTTCTCCTCACTATCATCCTCAATCTCTTCTATCTTTATGTTTCTCTCCTTTTCCCTTTTTTCCAGCTTCTCCTTCCTCTTTCATCTCATACTTCTTCATCAGACTCCCTCATTCTCTCCACCTTTCTATTACCATGTAATTCTTTTCCGTATCTCTCCCTCTCTATAATATTTCTTTCCCTCTTTCTCCCCCCTCAATAATTCTAGCCAGTCTCTTTTTTTCTCGTCTGCATATCGCGCTTCGTTTGAAATTTTTCAAAACGCTTTTACAAAGAGGTTAAACTTTAGGCATGAGTTGGGGACCGCATTATTTTCCATGGTAACTTTCCTCTAGCGTTTAACGCCTGCTTTTACTACTATGGCACCGCAGGCGATGGCATGCAATAAAGATGGAACACCGGTGGAATGCGATTGCGGAGGAAATCGGAGAACCCGGAGAAAAACCACCCCTGCGTCGCTTTGTGCGCCACAAATCCCACTTGCTGTCGCCTGGGAGAGAGGCGACTGGTCTAACCACTCGGTCACGGCGCGGCCGTCCCATGGTAACGGATTTATGATCATGAATAATGTTAATGCAACATTCTCCAAATATTTATCCTTTCGGAATTTTGTGTATAACATAAATGCCAAAATTATGCTTTTGTTAAATAGCATTTTTGATAAAACTCAACAAGCTATTATTTCCATTTTCTGATTTCACACCCCTTTAGAAAAAAACAGTAGGTATACTATGCCAAGTAGCCTATTGTCTAATTGGGATCTAGCGGATGATTAATACCAAGTTCCTAGCAATCGGTTCCACAGTTCTTGGTTGAAAAGTAACAAACATACGTGCATGGGCACACAGACTACCGAAATAAAAAAAGTCTGATGTGTTACATTCACATGACTTTCTCTCTTTCTAACAGACTATTCTTACAACGTTTAATCGTTCATCTATTTTGTGCAAATTGAGATAAACATGTCCACAAATGGTTTTATTACATATTTACTGTAGTATATGGTGTTTAAGAACAAATTTAATATGCTATTGTATATACTGTTTAAAAGTGGTAGTGTCTGTTCAGTTGTAAGACAAATGTGTTTTGTATAAGAAGACATTTTGTAATCTCTCCAGAGTTTTATTACAACATTTCATTGTAAGTAAAAATGCATTTATTTGGAAAAGTAGATTTATTTCATGTTAGTGTATGTTTCCTTGTTCTGATACTTTGAAAATCAATTGTCGGTGTATTTCATTTCGACCCTTTGAACCTCTTCGAAGCCAATGTCTACGCACTGGACAAAGCGAACAGGGCAAACTGAATAACTATTCGCTTTGCCCGGCTACTGTAAAAAACATAGAATGTTTAAAGTAGTTTGCTTAATTTAAAGTTAAACATGATTTTAATAATTTTAATGCAAACCTTTAGTATTGGAAGTATGTTAACATTGTTTCAGATGGTGTATAGTTTATGGATAGACATACATATATAAGTTTGCGTGCACCAGAGCGTGCACGTACGGATAACGACTGGATCAACGGGGCGACTTTTTGTCGTGGCTGCATTTCTTTGTGGAACAAGTTCGTCCAACTTCAAATAAAAATGTCATCCTGCTCTTGGACAATCATGGATCCCATAAATACATAAAGGCTCTCGATTGTCCTAAAAAAAATAATGTATAGTTCTCTCCTTTGCCCCCCACATGACGCATAAAATGCAA
Organism: Hymenopus coronatus; assembly: GCA_030762935.1. Classification (NCBI taxonomy): domain Eukaryota; kingdom Metazoa; phylum Arthropoda; class Insecta; order Mantodea; family Hymenopodidae; genus Hymenopus; species Hymenopus coronatus. The sequence continues at coordinate 114,622,262 of CM060895.1, forward strand.
CCATGCAAATGGACCCCGAAAACTAGTTTTGAACAAGCAATTTCAAAGGAACTATGTAGGAAGAATAGTCAATCAGTTCGATGGTGAAATATTGTTTGCCACAGCTTACCTGAGGGTGGCAAATGCTCAAATTGCTACGAGTGGTTTCCGGTCTTCTGGAATTTGGTCTTAAAATCTAATCCTGATTCTGACTACGCTCCCTCTTCTCTCACAGATCGTCCTAATTCTACCTGCACCTCAGAATTTCGTCCTAATAGTCCAGCTTCCTTGAATTCCTGTCAGAGTAATTGCCTAACACCTGAACCATCCACTATTTTCTACACTCCACATGATATTCGACTTGCCCAACTATTTAATGTACTTCCTCAAATGGACGGAAAAATAAAGGCCAACAAGCTGAAATACTCACTAGTACTCCAATTGGAAATCAGCAAAAAGAGAATTTTTATAAAAAAAAAAAAATTGAAAGCGGTTGCCAGGAACCTGGAACCTGAAGCTGCTAAGAATAACTATTTTTGTCTGATGTGCGCGAACCCTTGCTGGAAATACCGAAATACTTTGTGGTATTACGAATCATGCACTACTACAGTAGTTGTGGTTCCTACTTTTGTGATGATTGTAGAGTCCTAAAGTACATATTTTCATAATTTCCAATTTATATGTTAAGTATGTACATATGGAAAAATTGTCTGTGCATTCGAACATTTAAACATGACTGTACAAGTATTCCATAAAACATTTAGTCGTACCTGCTGGCGTCTTGTGGTATCCAGGTCCTAAGTTAACTTATCCTCTTTACCCGGACTTCCCCTAAGTTTAATAAGCATTATTGTATATGCTGTCAACGAGAAATATTATTTATTTTTATTGTGCCCATTGGTGAAGGTAATTATGTATTACTTATGGATCACATTGTATGCTATTGTGTGGTAAATGACACCACAGCGTAAAGCATGCCTCTAAACAACGACAGTGGCGCTGTGGCGACTATTGATACGACAGGGAGCAGTGCTAGGGAATTACGCGTCCCTGAGCAAGTATACAAATATGCCAGCAATTTGGTGAAATATTACATGTACATGACTTACTGACCGTATGTGACATCTGGGATGTTCGAGAAAATAGATCAGGGGATATAAAAAAACTTATTTTGAGGACAGGGTGTGCACAGTAGCAAGAACCCTATGAGAGTAGGTCAGGAAAGCAGAACGTGCCTCTTTATGGCGTCACTCTACACATGACCTCACGTGCTGTCACGAAACTCAGGTATTCTTCTTAGGCCTGTAAACTACTACCAATTTTTTTCTACAGTACATTCAAGTATAACTCTGAATCTACTTCGTTGGGCATCAGAACCAGCTCCCCGGTTAAAGCTCTCGGCAATTCCTAATCCTTCTCTCACACACAAGAGATACGGCAATTTTCTGGGGTCATGTGTGAACTGTGTAAAGCATTAACACGAGGGTTCACAACATTGGCACGAGGGTGTCTGGAAGTTGATGTGCACAAATTGGTGCAGTGGCATTGGTGTGCTACACCAGAGTAACAATTGTCGGAAAAACTGATTCCAAGTGACAGCCACTTCACTGCGCAACGAGCCTCATTTGTCGCAGCCTGCGACATCATTAGCAAGAACACGGAGCAGCAGCTTCCAGACAAGGCAGCTGTCAATCCCAAGGAGATCGAGGTTCAGGGAACTCCGAGGAGTCCAGGTAGTCTCAAGAAGTCGAAACTCAGGAAACCCCGAGAAGTCTAGGTGGTCCCGAGACGTGGAAGTTTAGGGAACCCCGAGGAGTCCAGGAAACCAAGAAGATGGAGGGTTAGGGAACCACTAAGAGTCCAGGTAGCCTCAAGGAGCCGAGTTTCAGGAAACCCCAAGGAGACGTGGTGACAGGAACCGCAAGCAGCGTTAGACTTTGCAGGGACCAAGGAGCACGCCAGCAGCACGGAGGAAAATTTTCGTAAGAGTGAGTTCTTGCTTTCAATTTTTATTTAGTAGAAATGGCAGTGAATAGTAGCCATGGTGACTTAATGTCACTTCAAGGAGCTTTTAAGCTAGTATCGCAGTTTATTGGTGATAACAATGAAATTATTCAGTTCACTGTTGACGTGGATACCGATTGTGAAATGATAACTTCTGAATAGGCACAGATTTTCTTTAAATTGTTATTAACGAAAATTAAAGGGGAACCTACAAAGGTCATTATCTACCGCAACCTAGAAAGTTGGGAAGAAGTAAAAGAGTGCTAAGAACTTCTATTTTGAAAAGAGGATATCAGATTATTGCAGTACTCGGCTCTTTACTGCTAAGGAGGAAAAGTCTGAAACTATTACTGCTTAGATAAATATTTTTATGTATATGGAATGATTTTCTCTACATCTCTGCAACAAATTATTGTTAGCAAGCTTATTCTTCCACTTACTTCATGATAATCGAGAAAACATTAGCAAAAATATTCTTATTACTTGCTTCTTTGTAAGAAGAAGAGAAATATAGGACTATCATAGGTTTAAGTGAAGTCACAAGCTGGTTACTAGATGACTGAAGTTCCTTTGTATGGACATGAGATGACAAATTCCTGTATGAGAAAAGTACAAGTTTTTCAAAGTTGAAACCAAAAACAAGGAATATGTCAAAAACGATCAACTCCTCGAAAAAAAAGTATATAACATAAATTGTGTGTTTTAATGTGCTCTGCATTTTTTGTGTGGTAAGTTTTTATCCAGTTCTTACGGTTTAGCAGTTATCCAAAATTTCGTAAAATTCATCCAGAATAAAGTACTCTTCAGAGGCTATTCCCAGAAAATTCAAGATATAGATATTGTTTGCCAGGTAAATATCTTTAATGTACGATATTTCAATCAAATTCGTTAGTCATTTTTGAGAAAATCAACATTTTCGAAAAAAGTTCCATATAAAGGGTAGTTGGGGGTGGGGGAATTTTCTTGAAAATCTTCGTGTCGCATCCTTGGAAGATACCAAACTTATATTACCAAGTTTGGAATTTAACGGTCTTTTCGTTTTTGAGCTATGTTGTCCACAGACACACACACACACACACACACACGCACACACAAACATTTTTCCAAAAATGTTTTCAAAGGTATTGCTGAACATACCTTGAAATTTTTAGCTCATCGTGTTAAATAGTACCTGAGATAATGGGTGAAACTTTAACATTGGCAATATAGGGCATTCCGACTCCCCTTAAATACTGTTTTAATCGAGAGGCCCGGGACTTATTACCAACCCTAGTATTACTTGCTTCCTTGTGAGTAGAAGGAAAAATAAGGGAATACACTGGGCTAAAGCGATAGTCAAATCTTTTAAAAGGCGGTTGCCATGTGGTTCAAATCCGTTTCTTTACAAGGCCAGGAGTTGAAAAATTCCCATATGAGAAAAGTATTTTAAAACTGAAACCAATAACAAGGAATATCTCGAAAATGGTCGACTGCAGACAAAAATGTATATGACAAATTGTGTGTTTTAAGAGATTACATTTTTTGTGTAGTAAGGTTTTGTTTGTCTCTTACGTTTACCAGTTATGCAAAAGTCATCCAGAATGAAGAGGACTTCAGAGGCTTTTCCCATAAAAATCAAGATATACATTTTATTTGTCATATAAATATATAAATCAAAATTCCAAATTGCAAATCAAAATCGTCGGAGATTTTAAGAAAATCAAAAGTTTCAATTTTTTTTTTTTTTTTTTTTTTTTTTTTTGCATGTAAAGGGTAATTTGAGGTGGCGAGCTTTTCCTCAAAATATTCCTGTCGCATCTTTGGAAGATACTAAACTTAAATATCAAGTTTGGAATTTTATCGAATTTTCATTTTTGAGTTATCGTGTTCACAGATACACGGGCACACACGGACTTTTTTCTTAACGTGTATTTCCACTGATATCTCGGTTTCGCATTTTTGGGTGGAGTGCAATACTTTCTCTAACTATATACTAGGTAGAGAAAGTAAAAAGTGGTCTAGCGATTCTAATTAAAATGTCACTGCTTTAATTCATTCACATAGCTATTAAAATTTATTTCTTGAATCTTCTGCGGATAGCCTAAGAAGTTCTCTTAGTCGGGAATGAATAGTCGACAATTTTGCATCGCTAGTAACAATAAATGTCAGACAAAACCTTACTAGCAAAACAGTGTATGTTTAAAATGAGCAATTTATTTCAAAGCATGAGATATTTCCGACATATTCATTGTTAGTGGTTTGAATTGTTCAATACTTTGCCACTTTTGAAATGAATATTCAATTGTTTCTCACTATCATGGGAATTACATCAATAAATATACAAATCTGAAGTGTTTCATTCACTTGGCTTTTTCTACATCTCGGTATAAATTATGTTTAAAAAACTTATTCTTCTATCTACTCCATGCTAATTCAGATAAACATTAGCAGAAATGGTCTTATTAATTGTTTTCTTTTAAGTATGTGGAAAATAAGGGAATACAGGCTAAAGCGATAGTCAAATGTTTTAATAGCTGGTTGCATGTGGATGGAATCCGTTTCTTTGTATGGCCAATTGACAAATTCCCATATCAGAAAAAATTAACTCGTATTTTAAAATTGAAACAAATAACATGGAACATCTCAAAAATGCTGAGTCCAATAGAAAAAAATGCATATAACATTAATCATCTCTCTCTCTCTCTCTCACACACACACACACACACACACACACACGCGCGATTTAGCAGTTATACAAAAGTCAGCAAAATTCACCCAGAATGAAGAGGTATTCAGAGATTATTCCAGAAAATTCAGTATAAAATTCCCCATCTTGAATATACCTTTTACATAATTCATGTAACAGGTAGTTTCGGATGGGTGAATTTTCTCAAAACATTCGTGTCGCATCCTTGAATGTTACTTAAGTTAAATACCAAGTTTAATATTTTACCGACTTTTCGTTTTTGAGATATATTGTTCACAGACACACGGAACTTTTTCTAAAAATGCTTTTATTTGTATACAGGGGACCCTAAAGCGTGTATTTCCAGTGAAATCTCGGTAACAATTTTTCGGTGGAGTGCAATACCTTCTCTACCTAAGTATGAGGTAGAGAAAGTAAACATCTGATGTGTTGCATTCACATGTCTTTCTCCACCTATTCTACACATATTCTTAAAAAGCTTATTCTTCTATCCATTCCATGTAAATCAAAATAAACATTAACAGAAGTGGTTTTACTACATATGTTCTTAAAAGTACAAGGGAAATAAGAGAATACACTAGACTAAAGCGATGAAAAAAGAAAGGAAAGACAGGGAGAGAGATAAAAAAGAAGAAAAATGAATATGATTTGAGAAAATATAAATATTAGGACATTTAAGCGAACAACAAGGAATATTTCGGAAACGTTTAACTACACGAAAAACAAATAAACAAAAAGGAAATATTTTAATGAAATATATATTTTTTGTGCAGTAAGATTTTATGTATCTCTTAGGTTTACCAGTTATGCAAAAGTTATACATAACGAAGAGGATTTTTAGAAGCTAGTATCAGAAATATACACACATATATATTAAGTGTAACAAAAAAGTATGTCAAAACTTTGGGAAAACATCTTTTGAGTATAGAGGATAAAAAAATGCTATATGAACATAGGTCCGGAAATTGTTTATGTCCATGGTAGAACTCTTTTACTACAACTCTGCTTGCACAGTGAGATATGTAGTACGTAGCTGGCCTGTGGTCATAACCGCACAACAGGACATTGTTTAATTGTAGAGTAGTAAACATTCACTTTTACATGTGCTTAAATTGGGTGGAGATGATGCATTTCACCGTTGTTGTCATTGTGCTAAAGTACGGTACGTAGTCCGCTTGTTAGGCACAGGTACGCAGTTCATTGCTTGTAGTGGAGAGCATTGCAGTATCTGTTCTGAGTTTCAGGTGCAGTAACAGTTGCATTTACATTTGGATTTGGTTAGGTATTACAGCAGTGTACTAAATTACTGTGTCTTTCAGGTACAGGAACACGTACTCAAATGCCGAATTTGCGGATGCTCGTTTAATGTACGGATTAGCTGAAGGTAGTGCGCTTGTATCAGTAGAAATTTCCAGACCAACGTTGTTTAGATAAGAGAACTTTCAATCAATTGATCGTTGTTTGAGGGAAAATGGAACCTTCAAGCCTGCTACCCATGATGGGGAAAACCCAATACCCAGATTTCCAGTTTCCCCACGGTTCCGCCATTGAGTGTTCTTGTATGGAGTTTAGCTGTAGAACAAGTGCTCTAAACAGGAAATAAACAATTTCTGGACCTATGTTCATACTTACAACATTTTTTATCCTCTATCTGCAAGAAATGTTTTCCCAAGTTTTAACATGCCTTTTTGTTGCATCCTTGATATACATTATTTGCCACCAAAATATATTAAACATATATTTTAATCAAAACCGTTAGTCATTATAGACAAAATTGAAAATCTTCCATGCAAAAATGTAGTTTGGGGTGGGGGATTTTCCTGAAAATCTTTGTGTGGCCTCCCTGTAAGAACTGACTTTGAATGCAAGTTTGGTACATAAAACGCCTTTTCGTTTCAGAGTGAAGCTGTTCACATACGCATAGAGGAACTTTTTTACAATCTCTTATTACTATTATTGTTGTTAAGGGATTTTCAAAACATGCTTTTCAGGTGAAATCTCAGTATAGAGTTTTTGGGTGGAATGCAATACATTTTCTACCTACAATATCATTGTACGTGGTAGAGAAAGGAAAACTGCGTCAGTCTCATCCTTATCTGCAGCGAAACCAATTTGTATCTCAGTAACATGTAGATAGCAAATAATTATAAGAAAAGTTTGTAAAACAATATAAAAATTACAATAACTAGAGAAAGTAATGAATGTACTACATCGGATTACAAATAATAAAGTCTAAATCACTTTTTAATTTGGTAAAAACCAAAAGTTATTAAACAACATTTAAATCCAAAACGATTACTGATATTTAAACAGGACCTTTTAGATATCATCAAACGTCAAAGAGCTGAAATTATGAAAGAAACCAGAACAAAAATTGCATAGCCGACAGCATATTAAACAGAAAAGAATATAAGAAAACAAGATTGTGAGAGGATGAAGTTTCCAAATGACAGTGATTTTTGCACACGTTAACGCCCGTCCATATAAACATAATGTTTTAGCATTTGAATGCCCAGAATTGTTAAACCACAATTCGATTCTGATTCTTCTTCTCTGAAAAATTTAAAACCAATAGGGTTATTTTTTATTTTTATTTATTTATTTTTAACTCTTTGAATATTCAGTACCGAGTCCCTTAAGGCTCCAAATGCAGTTTAGGATAGTAAGCTCTTGATAGTACGCAACACCTTCAGTAAAAACATTTTATAAAATGGCAGACGAGTTATTCAATATGAGGTTAATAGCGATTAGGATGGTGACAAGTCCTTTGCATATGTTGGACTCAAAGACTGGAAATGGTTTCTAACTCAATTGGACATGTTTCATATGCAACTTGCATATTTCCCTCAGAGCTGTTAAAAAGCAATACTGTTTTCAAATCACGTCACATCTATTGATAAAACATGAATTTGACAGTGCATATAAATGCACATTTTGACAAGCTTTATTTTGCATTTATATTTTGGGTCACAGACTGCATGCTATTGAACTTTATTGATTTTAACAATTTTTTGTATAAATGCCATTGTGCGTCTGTGGGAGGTGAAGGCCAATGTAAATGTTTAGTAGCCGGGAAAGGGGGTGTTAACATTATAATATTTCTGAAATACAAGGTTAAAAACTTGGTGACATTTTACTGTATTTGTTTCTACGTTGCGGAAAGAGAGACCAATGCTTGCTTCAAAAGTTCATTGCAAATAATAATTAGGACGTTGTAACATGAACCTGGATACTTAATTTAACAATAGTCATACTACCCATGTAAAACAGCTCTTTCCTTTTCATTAAGATAGGATATGCTAACATGCAGACATTTTTAAAGGGCACATAAAAATTTATAATTCCACCTTTTTACTTTTCTTGCTTGTACATAGAACATAAGTAGAGAAGATATTGTATTCCACCCAAAAAATTCTATATAGAGATTATTGGAAATGCATCTTTTAGGGTCCCCTGAATAAAACAATATTAATAATAACAAAATAAACTAACTACAATATAAAAAAAAGCATTTTAGACGAATGGTCCGTGTGTGCACGTGAGTCTGTGAACAAGATAATTAAAAAACGAGAAGTCCGTTACAGACCAAGATTAGAATTTAAGTTTAGCATCTTCCTAGGATGCGACACTATTGAAGAAAATTACCCACCAAAAAGCCACCCAAAAAATGTTTGGAACATTTTTCGAAAGTTATGATTTTCTCAAAAATGGCTCCATCAAGTTTGATTAAAATATCGTATATTTAAGTTATTACATGACAAATAAAATGTATATCTTGAATTTTCTAGGAATAGCCTCTGAAATCCTCTTCAATCTGAATGATTTTTGCATAACTGGTAAACCGTAAGGGATAGACAAGAACTTGATACATAGAAAATGTAGTTCTCGTCAAAATACATAATTCATGTCCTATACATATTTGTTGTGGAGCTAAAAGTTTCCGATATACTTCTGTTATTGGTTTCAACTTTAAAACACCTGTACGTTTCTCAAACAGGAAGTCGTCCGTGTTTCTTTGTTTTACTCCTGGCCATGCAAAGAAGCGATTTTCAATGACAATACATGGCGATAACTTTTAAAACATTTGACTACCGCGTTAGCATAGTGCATTACCTTAATAGCATTCTACTGATAAGGAATTAAGTAATAAGGACATTCTGCTAATGCCTGTCTCGCTTAGTATAGAATAGAAAGAAGAATATTCTTTTGTGAGAAGTTTGTCTGTAAAACATGTAGAGGAAGTTATTTGCATGGAACACGTCAGATTTTGTCGATAATTACGATTTGATTTTTATATTTAGTACACCCACACAGTCCATCAATTTTTATTTCTATTCCTTTGGCTCTATTGTTGTAACTTTGGGTCCCGATACTGAGAATCCAATCCGGTAATTACGTGCAACTGAGGGAAACCACGAAAGGTCAAGATTGGCTGCGATCTCCAGACGTTACAGTCTAGCCATTATGTTGCAATGAAAGCTACACAAAGGCAGTTTTAAATATCTCGACAAATCAAATTAAATGTTGCTCTTTAGGTGCGCAGCATTAATTTGTTTGAAAATACAACTGAAATTGTTTGTGCAGTGCGTTTTCATTTATCCCGTTACGTATACCCATTATACAAAATTCCTTCACAACTTATTCCCAGAAAATTCACGATTTTCATTGTATCCGTCATTATCTTCAGTAAATATCTGAACAACAGATATTTTTGAGAAAAACAAAACTTTCCAAAAAATGTCCATGCAGAGGGGTGGTCGGCGTGAGGGTTATTATCTTGAAAATCTTCCTGTCGCTTTTCTGGGAAGTAGTATTTAATAAATATAAATACAGCTTGGCATTTATCGTAATTTTCGCTTTTCAGTTATGCTTTATAAAGACACACATACATACACACACGACCTTATTTAGAAAAATTCCTTTTTTAATATTAGGGGGTCATCAAAAATATTTTCCGGTGAAGACTCGGTGTCGATTTTTTTAGGTGAAACGCAATACCGTTACCTACTATGTATGTGGTGGAGAAAATGAAAATAAAAGTAAGCTCTCTTAATACACTGGATATTGAACAACAATCTGTTGCAGAAGTGAGACAATGTTAAAAATTAAAAATCTGACGTGTTCCATTCATTCGACTTTCTCTAGCTATTCTGTGGCAAACTTCTCTTACACTTCTATCTACGCCATGCTAATGAAGATACACATTAGCAGAACTGGTCTAATAACTTAGATCCTTATAAGTAGAAGAAAAATGAGACAAAACTACAGCCTTAGTTAAATCTTTTAAAACTGTCGCCATGTGATTGAAATTCGGTTCTCGGTTCATAGCCAGGAGAAAAACAAAAGAAGCAGGAATGACACATTCCCGTTTGGGAAAAGTTTAAGAATTTTAAAATTGAAACCAATGACACGGAATATCTCGGAAAAGGTTATCTCCATAATAATAATAATAATAATAATAATAATAATAATCTTGGCGTCATATAGTGTGTGTTTAAATGAGATCTTAATTTGTGGTGTATTAAGACTTTGTCTCCTCTTATGATTCACCAGTTACACGCGTCATTCAGAATAAAGAAAATTCCCAGAAAATGTTTGATAGGCATTTCATTTTCCATGAATATATCTTAAGCGTGTGGTGTTTTAATAAAATCGTTTAGGTCATTTTTGAGAATCAAAATTTTCGAAAAACATTCGTGCCCCATCCTTAGCAGACGCTGAACTTAAGTACCAAGTTTGGTATTTAAGTTAAATTATGCTGTTCACACACACACACACACACACACACACACACACACACACACACACTTTTTTACTTTCTTTAGCACACATGTACAATATACATATTAGGTAGAGAAGGTATTCTTTTTCACCCTATTCAAGAAAATACTTGTTTTGAGGCCTACTGAATAAAAAAAGTATTTTTAGAAAAAGGTCACAAGAGTGGGTGTGCATGTCTGTGGACAAAATAGTTCAAAAATGAAAAGTCGGTTAGATACCAAGTTTAGTAGTATCTCCTAAGGATACGACACGAAGATGTTCACGAAAATCCCCCTCCTCCCAAACTACTCTTACATGGAATACTTTTTTTGTTGTTGAAAATTTCTACTTTCTAAACAATCACTCAAACGACTTTGATTCAAATGCCGCATATTGAAGATATTACATGGCAAATAAAATGTATATTCAGAATTTCTTGGGAAGAGCCACTTATTCTGAAGGACTTTTGCATAACTCGTAAACTGTAACAGATACAAACTTGCTACACAAAAATGTAGATCTCGTTAAAACACACAAAATATGTCATATACAGTTCTTTAGTTCTTTTTCCGTGCTACTGGTTTCAACTTTAAATTACTTAAACTTTTCTCAAACGGAGAGTCCTCATCCGTGTCATATCTCTCTTGCTTTATTCCTGATCATGAATGAAAGGCGAATAACAATGACAATCGCAAAGCGACAGCTTTCGACTATTACTTTAGCCTAGCTATTTCCCTTCTACTTATATGGCACTAAACTATATCTTGGTTAGCACTAAGTAAGAAAAGATGAAGCTTTATCAAGAACCATCTGTTACACAATAGCTAGAGAAAGTTATGTGAGTGGATCACATGTTTTTTTTTGGTTTTTTTTCTAATGCTTGTTTTAGGTTCCGTAGACCTCAAAACATATATTTCCGCTTAAATCTGGACATCGAATTTTTGGGTGAAATACACTTCTTTACCTACTTGTACATGGAATGTTGTAGAGAAAGTAAAAAAGGAGAGACAGTTGAAGGTGATACAATAAGAAAACTCGCGCAAAAATATTGAGAAAATGCCTGTTTGGTAGTGAGTGGGGCAGGATTTCTGAAGACAAGTACCTACTTAGCACTTTTCTCACTCAGTCGGTATGAACGCGGAGAGTCTCGGCAGATATTTCCATGCCTTGCAGGAGATGCTAACAAGACGCTGACGGAGCAGCAGCAAAGTGTTTTAATTATCACAACGGAGTGAGAGAGAAAATGTTTATGGGAGAGATGAGATTCAATTACTCCCATCATATTACTGCCAGTAATATGAACTACAAGCGCTGCTTTTTGCCACGTTTAAGACAGTTTATTGTAGACGAGAGAATAAGGCTTCGTGATAGACTGCAAGCAAACTTCGGCTCCAGTTTTACGTCTTAGTCTTCTACACTCTTTGTAGGCACTTCCTCATCTGAAAATTAAATGAAATTGAGTTTTATTTATAGGCACCCTTTAACTACTGTGGTTCTCAGCGTCGCATTCTATATTATGCTCAAAGCCTCTTTATCAGACTTGAAGTTCTACGACAGGGACCAAGGGCTTTACTTTCGTTCCGAAGGAGGCCATGCTAAGGATTTTTACTCTTCCGCGTTTGAGCCCGTGAACTCGGGAACCGGAGATTAGCATGCTACCCCTAGATCACAGAGGAGACTCCCTCACCTGAAGTGCTAACATTTACTGACGTTCACTATCAGGCAAATGATTGAAAACGCAGTAAACAACATTTATATGACAAAACAAATAAACAAATAACGCATTGGAGAAAATTCCCCTTCTTTCTATGCGTGCGCAACCCGTGGATAGAATAAATTCAAATAGGCAATCAAAACAATCAAGAGCTTCTAAAATCTGATCTGCTACATTTTTTTTCTTCTTTATTTTTTGGGTCATTATTAATTCCACAGATACTCCTCTGCTCGCTAATGATTAACATGCAGCGCATCTAAGCCCGGTGAGAACATGAAGGTATACAGCACCACAAAAAACAACGTAGTGTCATTTTCTCCAAGCAAGCGTTCGCACTCCATTCGTGGCACTTTACTTCTTAGAAGACAGAAAAACGGGAGAAATTGCAACGCGGTGATTCACTCTACGTGAAGTTAAATGATTTCATTGGTGAAGTGACATGCTCATTGCTGCCACGTGAAACATCAGTGACTTCCTAGAGCAAACAATGCATGCGGTGTGAGATTTCTGCAGATCAAATGCAAAGCGCATGTTGATTAATAGAGTAGCACAATAATATACAGACTATTTAGAATGCAAGTTTTCATCCCACTCATTGTCAATCACGATTACTATCTGCATTACTTCCGCCATATGGATTTGTTCAAATGCAAAAACCGAATCTTATGATTTCTCCGTTATATAGAACATAATTACAACGAAGAAAACGTCCAGATCATTTACATAACATGTAAGAGACTTCTTTTTCGCACAAATATATCAAACCAATTGCATTCTTTCACAACAAAAACATAATTGTTTAAAAAAGTAAATTTTTAAAAACTCTGATGTGTTGCATGTATATGACTATTCTGTAACAAATTGTTCTTACAAAAGAGTGTTTTAATATCACCAAAATTATAATTATTTTAGTTAAGATAATCAGTAATCACTATAGTTTAACGAAACAGACTTAACATTAAAATTAAAGCTATTTCGTTTTTACTAGCCATTTTGAAAATTTCAATCATAAACAGGAAAAGTAAAGAACAGAAACCAAAAAGAAAAACGAAAAGAAAATAACTTACTTGTAAACAGTTTCTACTGCAACAAACAAAATATGAATTAAACGTTAAATGAAACAGTCTTACTGGAAGAAGTTTACAAAACGTATGTTTATAAACCTTGTTACGATAAATGTTTGTTTGTTTGTTTGTTTAGATATAAAATAGGTTTCACTTCACATACGCGAAGTTAATGCTATGTATAACTAACATGAAACATGGTCTCTCTTGAGTATAAGTTCCTAAAAATCTATCAAAGCTGAAAGAAATACACTAGATTTCACGCGGGTTCTTTATACTGCTATAGCAATAAAAACGAGCATTTTTCTAACCGTTGTTTCATGTTGTCACGATATACTGTAAATTCATTAATAACAAAATTTGTTTAAAAGCAACGTCAGTACAGTTGGCCATGAGCTCTTAGTTCAAACAAATGAACATCGCGTTCATACTAATGCAGAATTGGCGTCTTGGAAATTGAGAAGAAAAAAAGAGGATGAAACAAAGAAAGAGGCGTTAGCTTTCAACCATTTCCGTCAGATAACTTAGGAAAGGGCAACACTTTCAACACAGAATATCTTAAACACGGCTAACTGTACGAGTAAATACATCTGACACAAATTTATATTTTGATGTCCTCGTGTTTTCTGTAGTAAGATTTTGTCCAAATATTATAGTTTGCCAGTTACACAAAAGTTATTCAGAATGAATAGAACTTCAGAGGCTATTCCCAGAAAATTAAAGATATACATTTTATTTGTCATAAGTATCTTAACATACGGTATTAACAAAAAACTAAAGTCATTTTTGAGAACATCAACATTTCCGATTTTTTTTTTATGTAAACGGTAGTTTGGAATAGGGAGTTTCTTTAAAATATAGGTGTCCCATCCCTGGAACTTAAATATCAAGTCTGGTACATAACCGACATTTTTACTTTCTCTACACGCACTATGCACACAAGATAGAGAAGCTATTGCGTTCCATCCAAGAATTCGATGTCGAGATTTCACCCGATACTTGTTTTTAGGTCTGCAGAATACAAAAAAAAAAAAAAGAGAAGAAAGAAAAAAAAATAGTCAATTACCAGACACGAAGGATGTTACACGAACATTTTTAAGAAATTCCACCCTCTCCACCCCAAACTACCCTTTAAACGGTAAACATTTTTGAAAATGCTTTTTCTCAAAAACAGTTCTAACGATTTTGATTAAAATATGTTAAAAATATTTACATCACAAATAATATGTATATCCTGAATTTCCTGAATATCTCTTCATTCTGATGAATTTTGCATAACTGGTAAACCGTAAGAGATAGACAAAAAGTAACCACACAAAACATGTAGATCAATTTATGACATATATATTGATTCTGTAGAGTTAACATTTTCGAGACATTCCTCATTATTGGTTTCAATTTTAAACTATGTAGCTTTTCTCAAGAACGAAGTCACTTTTCGTTGCATCTCTCTTTTATTTTACTGCTGGCCATTCAAAGCGAACCGAACTTCAATTGTGCACATAGCGACCAGCTTTTAAAAGCTTTGACTATCGCTTTACCCTAGTGTAATCCCTTCTTTCACTTCTGCTTAAACGAAAGCAAGTAATAAAGGTTTTATAACGTTTATCTTGATTAGCATGATGCAGATAAACGAATAATTAATCTTTTGCAAGAATAGTTTGTTTGTAGAACAGGTAGACAAAGTCAAGTGAATGCAACACATCAGATTCATTTGAGAGATTCACGTACAAGAGGACCCTAAAACGGCATTTCCAGTGGAATCTCGGTATAGAATTTTTGGGTTGAATGCAAAACTAAGTATTAAGCAGAGAAAGTAAAAATGCAACAGCCGTTGGTTAAGACAGCTTGTACAACTAATGCTGAGCGTTCAGAAAGGAAACTAACGGAAGACAAAGCCCGGAAAGAAGGGAGCAAGGAGTGCCACACTCGTACATCTGCATACAACGCGGCGCTTGATGAATCGCCCGAGCACTACCTTAATAAAGAGCCATGACGGGGAACCTTGCGTGATTTACAGGAAGAACGGTGCCGTCCAAGACGCCGTGCTGCATTCATAAATCCTGCACATGCCACCTACAACACAATACACGTTCCAGTATCTCCACTCGTTTCTACGTCTGTTTTGTTAAAATCCGCGCTCTCTCTCTCTCTCTCTCCCCGAGTTCAAACACGTCACCTAGGGTGAAGGAAGCACGTGGTTTCACCAGAAATACGTTATGGTTATGCGGCTTCTGTAGAAAAATATCTGTCACGCCTCTTCCTCTATCCATTACCGTTTCATAGGTTTCATGCTTGTAATTTCTAGATAGGAGATTAAACAAAAGCGTGTGCACTTTCCAGAGAATATCCTATTGTATGTAATAATTCCATTAGGTACATTCGATTGTCACGACAAATAAATAAATAATTCTAATAGAATTTAAATACATAGTTTAATGATTGAAAAAGAGTCGTCAATATGGTAATCAATTCCAAAATAACAAAAGTAATGATTGAAATCTGGGAAATGCAATGCCATAGTTTCTCTGACTACAGATCTACCATAGCAACATACCGGCACGGCACTAAATTCTACAATTGATTCGCGTTTTTCCCGGTAAACCAAAATGAGGTCTAAAATGTTTGATTTCTCTAGCCCGTATGACAATGTACATAGTGGATAGAGAAAATACTGAGATGCCCTGAGTCCGGAAAAAAAATTAAAAAAGGTCCCTGTGTGTGTCTGTGAACAACATAGGTCAAGAACGAAAAGTCGGTTAAATACCAAACCCGGTATTTAAGTTTAGTACCTTTCAAGACGCGAAATGAAGATTTTCAAGAAAATTCTCCACCCACAACTACCCTGTCTGTACATGGAACCTTTTTGATACAAGATATTGTGAACATGGTAAAGAAAGATCATTCCTAGTTTAACATTATTCATACTGGAAAATTTTAAGTAGTCATGTTAACATAACATTAAAACATAAATAAAAGGTACTTAATTTCCGCGGAACAAATTTCTATTGATTTAAGATACCTACTCTTTATCTAATGTAGAATGATTACCAAGACTTTTTTTCTGAAGTACAAAAATGATTTTTGTCACAAAACGGTGCTCTCTCTCTCTCTCTCTCTCTCTCTCTCACTCTCCACGATTGGCAGGGTACTTTAGCTCCCCTAAAACAGCTGAACTGGTGAAGGAAAGGTAATTAGGCAATTAGTTTAACCTTCATTTATATGTGTATATATATATATATATATATATATATATATATGCCAGAAATTAGCAACGAAAAACATACAAAAACACCTAAATATATTTAAAAAAAATTAGAGCTATATAATTGAAAGAAAAAGAGAAGGTATTCCATTCTCATGACTTTCTCTACCTGTTCTGCAAACAAACTTTCCTTACAAAAAATTGTTCTTTTATCTACCTCATGCTAATCGAGATAAACATTGAAGAATTGGACTTATTACTTGATTCTTTGCAAGCAAATAGGAAATAGGGTACACACTAGGCTAAAGTGATAAATCCTTTAATAGCCGGTCGCTATGTGAAATAATTGAAATGTCGTTCTGTTTGCCTGCCAGGAGTAAATAAAAGACAAAAGAAATATGGTCTACCGTTTGAGAACAGTTAAAGTAGCTTAAAATTGAAGCAATAACACGGAATATATAGGAAACGGTCAACTCTACAACAAAAATCCAAATGAGATAATTTGTGTGTTCTAGCGGGATAAATATTATTTGTAGCAATAACTTTTTGTTTATTTCTTACAGTTGAGCGGTTTCACAAATTTCAGCAAAATTCATCCAGAACGACAAAGCTTTCTGAAGTTATTCCCAGAAAATTAAAGATATACATTTTATTTGTGTTGTAAATATATTTAATATACGGTATTTTTATAAAAATCGATAGAGCTATTTCTGAGAAAAACATTTTCAAAAATTGTTTCATGTAAAGCTAAGTTTGAGTGAAGGGATTTCCTTGAAATCTTCGTGTCTCATCCTTAGTAGGTACTAAACTTAAATACCAATTTTGACGTTTTACGGCCATTTAGTTTTTGAACTATGCTACCCACAAGCGCACGCATACACACACAGACTTTTTTTCTAAAAAAAAAAAAGGGGGGAGGACCTCAAAGTGTATATTTCCGGAGAAATCTCGAATTTTTGCGTGGAATATAATGTCTTCTCTATCCCCTATGTGCATTGTGAAAGCGTGCTAGAGAAAGTAAAAAGAAAAAATAAACGTCTGAGCCTTCCAAACTGAGTCCATGCAATGGCAAACTTTAAACCTAGGTCAAGCAAGTTTTATACACGCAATACTATTACTTGGTTTGCTGGTTTTAAATCTTTCTACTATTAAATCTAGTTTTGCTATAAAAGTTTTAAAATGAAATTCATACCGCAGTTGAAGAAAAAATTGATAAAAATATATCTTTGCACACAAATCGAAGTTTCAAATTACGGATGAACACATGTGAAATTTACAAGAAAATATATAATAGTTTCCATGATATGATGCCGTCGAAAAATAATTAAAAATATCAACATATTATTCCTATAATTATCATTATTACAATGATATTTTGGCAGTATTTACGGTAATGGTTATCATTTCCTAGTAACACACATTGTAAGCTAGGCCAAGCCCAGAAAAGTAATTAAATATAATGTAAAGGTATAGAGAAAAATCTGATGTGTACCATTCACATGATTTTCTCTACATCTCTGCAACAAATTATTGTTAAAAAGCTTATGCCTCTATTTACTTCATGTTACTCGAGAACAAATTAGCAGAAATAGTCTTATTGCTTGTTTCCTTGTAAGTATAAGCGAAATAAGGGAGTACCATAGGTTAAAGTAATAGTCAAAAGCTGGTTGCTATGTGACTGAAGTTCTTTTGTCTGTATGGACAGGAGTTGACAAATTCCTATATGAGAAAAGCAAGTTTTTCATAGCTGAAACCAAAAACAATGAATATCTCAAAAACGATCAACTCCACGAAAAAAATGTATAAAACATAAATTGTGTGTTTTAACGTGCTCTACATTTCTTGTGCAGTAAGTTTTTATCTAAGTTTTACGGTTTAGCAGTTATGCAAAATTCCGTAAAATTCGTCCAGATTAAAGTAATCTTCAGAGGCTATTCCCAGAAAACTCAAGATATACATTTTATTTTTCAGGTAAATATCTTTAAAATATGATATTTTTATCAAAATCGTTAGAGCCATTTTTAAGAAAATCAAAATTTTTGAAAAAAGTTCCATGTACAGGGTAGTTTGGGGTGGGGGGCTTTTTCTCAAAATCTTCGTGTCGCATCCCTGGAAGATACTAAACTTAAATACCAAGTTTGGTATTTTACCAACTTTTCGTTTTTGAGCTATCGTGTTCACAGACACATAGACACACTGACACACGGACCTTTTTCTGAAAATACTTTTTTTGGATATAGGGGACATTAAAACATATATCTCCAGTGAAATCTCGGTATCAAATTTTTTGGTGGAGTGCAATATCTTCTCTATACACTAAGTACATAGTACGTATAGAGAAAGTAAAAATCCTTTAAAAATCACATGATAAGAGTTTCTAATTTAAGAAATAGCGGCAGAATATATAGCTGTAAAGAAACGAAACAACTAAATACATAAAAATCTGTTACATTCACATAACTTTCTCTATCTGCTGTTTAGTTTTGTATTCCTTCTAAAAACTATTCTTATGCTAAACTTCATGCCAATTGACAAAACTCTTTCTACAAACTGTTTCATTAACATTTCGTTGGAAATAATACGAAGAAGCACAGAGGAAACCTACCCGAAATGCCGTACTCTTACAAAGACATTGCGAGAAACAATTGAAAAGCGATAACACTTTAAAAATGACAAAATATTGAAAATTCAAGCCAATAACATATCTACGAAATGGGCGTGCCACAAAAGTTATTTGAAATAAATGTGCTTTTAAATGTAGAGCAAGCTCAAAAAATTTGTTCACGAACATAACTTAGTAGAAAAAATCGTACGGGCACCAAATTTGTTTAGAAAACAATTTGATGCAGGCCCGTCTTGGTAGTGTGGATGTAGCGTGTCTGCCTCACGTGGTCGGGAATTCGAATTTCGCTTAGAAAAAAAACCAATGCGCGGATACCACCTGTTAAAATGTACAATATACACTTTTTGACGGGCTCGGGAGACATTTGTCATAATTAATATTAAACTGATAGAAAATAGGAATTTATACAATGGTATAGTTTCATACGCAATAGCTCCTTGCATATCAGTTAATGGTTAATCATAGAAAAGATAGCTAATGTGAACATTCACGTGAAGTCCTCAATCCGTTCTGCAGCAAGCTATTCTTAGAAAAGTTTATTATTCTATCTACTTCGTCTTAACCGAGATAAACACAATAAGAAATAGATGTATTATAATATTTCGGTAGGGGCAATGGGAGCACAGCAGGCTCAAGAGATAGTCAAATCTGTTAAGAGCTGCTTAGAAAGTTTGTTCTCTACGCATGCATGTTAAACCAATAACAAGGAATTAGTAAAATCCACAAAATATGTATTGGACAAATTGTGTCAAGTTATACATTTCTGTCTATGCCTCTCTTACGATTTGCTAGTTATATTAAAGTCGTTCCCACCGAAGAGGACTTCCTAGAAAATTCAAGATGTGCATTTCAATTGCAATAATAATAATAATAATAATAATAATAGTAATAACAACCTAAAAATGTAATTTTAATTTAAATCCATAAAACCGATTTAAGAAAGTATTTTTTTTTGATTCCATTGTAGATGGGGGATTTTTTGAAAATGTGTATCGCATCCTTGGAAGATGGCAAGCTATCCACGGCATCCTCCGTGGTTTGGGGTTAACCTGGTTCCCAAAGTCGCGGGTTTAATCCCGGCGGAGAACCATGAATTTTTTTGGGCCTAAAATTCCTTAGCAAGGGAGTAAAGCCACTATTCCCGTATCATAGATTTGCGACACGTAAAAGAACCTCAAGCCTAATAAAAGGGCCCCTGAGCAAAATTAAGAGATCTTTCACGCCCAAAATAGCATGGAGACTTGAGAACCGCAGTAGTTAAAGGCGCCGATAAATAAAACTCAATTTAAATTTTCAAATACAAAGTGTGGCATATAATCAAATTTTCATTTTTGAGTTATGTTGTTGACACACACTACGTTTTCATAAAAAGCTATTTTAAATTCAGGGATCTCAAAATATGCATTTCAGTGAACGCTAATTTTTGGGTGGAATGCAATGCCTTCTCTACCTACCTTGTACGTGGCAGAGAAAGTAACAATTTATATGTGTAGTTGTGATTCCTTCAGAAACAGAACATCGCAGTGGGGATATTTTTAGCTCCCTGTATTTTCCAATTCCTGGTTGCTATGGAATGAATCAGCTTGTATTCGGATCAAAGTTGGTGCAAGTTGTGCAGACAAAGTTTTAGCAGGGTGAGTTCGATCTTTAAAGAGGATAAACATCTGCGGAACCTCATTGTGTGAGGAAATGTTCGTGCATTCACGCAACGGCTTTTACATCCTGGAGAGCAAAATGCTTTTTATTATTGCGCGCTTCGTCTGCGAAACTTTCCATCGCGTCAGGAAAGTTTTAGAGAATAGTTTATTCCTCTTAAAGGCAAGAAATGTGCAGAAACGCGACGAGTGAAATGGAAACAAATACTATTTTCTTACGGATGCAGTAAATTATCAACATGCCAGTCGTATCTTGAACATTACAGAAATGCATCATATTGTAACACTTCTGAGTTTCTGATTCTGATCTTTGTCTAATTGTTATACGCCTCGCAGCACTCTGTCATCTTTTCGTAATTTTCGGGGCTTGAAATAAGGACATTTTCTTACTCCTGCCACAGTCCATATATGCCTACACTCCCGTATCGCATGTGGGATTTGTGGTGGACAAAGCGGCGCAGGGCGGGTTTTATCTGGGTTTTCCGGTTTCCCCCGCCATTACATTCCACCGGTGCTTCATCTTCATGCTACGTATCAGTGTCATCGCCAGTGACGCCATAGTAATAAAACCGGGTGTTAAACACTATTTTAAAAAAAAAAACGTATGGCACGTCGAAGCATTCTCTCAAAGCATGAAAATCAATAACACAAACTGAAATAATCGAAAGTATAAAATAGAAGCAAGCATTGCTCCGGTACCAAGCCGTTTATATACGGATCCCACATTTTTTTTCTTTTTTTTTGTGTTTAACGCCCGCTTTTTACTGTTATGGCACCGCAGGCGATGACAATGATGATACATGAAGATCGAGCCCCGGTGGAATGCGATGGCGGGGCAAACCGGAGAACCCAGAGAAAACCCGCCCCTGCGCCGCTTTGTCCACCAAAAATCTCACATGCGGTCGCTTGGCATCGAACTCGGCTGTCTAGGTGAGAGGCGAGTGGCCTGACCTATCAACCACGACGGCCGTACTTGCTCCCTATGTACAGAGGCGGTCAAAGGTTTGGTCTATCTTTTTACTACAAAATGGACGTCGCCAAGAGATGCAATAGTAATCTGTTGTGTTCTCGCAGTCAAAAGAAATAACTATATAACTACGAAGTCGGTATGAATGGCTCAATTGGTTAGGTGCTGGCCTTTTAAACCTAAGGATGCGGTTTTGAATCCGGTCCATACTGATGGAATTTAAAGTATTGAAAAGGGACAGCCCCGTGTCAATAGATTTACTCGCATGTAAAATAACTTCTGCTGGTGCTGATATGATCATGGTAATTGGCAACGTAGTTAACAAATGAAATATGCATTTATTTTATAAATAGTGCGCGGATATGTCTGTGGACAATGATTATCAGGGGCTTGTACTTTTGAACCAGGCGCTTCTTAAGGAATGCTCTAGAGTCCCCAATATTAGGCATGTCTCCTCAGCAAGCGCAATATACCACAACACGCTGTAGGGTAGAAGCGTATGCTGCAACCAGCTCTGACTTGCGTTCCACCCCACTAATCGAGATATTATGTATAATACATTTTTGTTCGGCATTTAATGAAACTTATCCTTAACAATATAAATGATTTCAATGGAATTTAATACACCCTGATATGATGATAATTATAATAATGATGATGATAGTAATAACAATAATAATAATAATAATAATAATAATAATAATAATAATAATAATAATAATAATAATAATAATAATAATCTGGCGAAGTAGAATATAAACAATTTTAGTTACCCATTAACTAGACCTTTAAATTAAAAAGAAGAAACGCCTCCTATCTATTACTTTCTAGAAAAGAAAAGCTATTGTTTTCCACCCACAAATTCGATACCGAGATTTCATCGAAAGTATATGTTTTGAGACCCCCTGAATCCAAAAACACAATGTTTACTTTCTTTACACATACTATGTACATAATGTATAGAGAAGGTATTGTATTCCACCCAAATAGTTTATGTTAATATTCACCGGAAATTGTTTTGAGGTCCCCTGAATCCCCCCAAAACATTATTAGAAAAAGATCCTTGTGTGTGTGTGTGTGTGTGTGTGGACAACATAACTCAAAAACTAAAAGACCGTTACATACCAAACTTGGTATTGAAGTTTAATATCTTCTAAGCATGCGACATGAAAATTTTCAAGAAAATCACCCCAAACAACTCTTTTACATGAAAAAAATTAAATTTTTCTTTTTCCCAAAAATAACTTTAACGACTTTGATTAAAACGCTATAGATTAAAGATATTAGCATCGCAAATAAAAGGTATATCTGAATTTTCTGGGAAACTTCTGAAGAGCTGTTGGGTAAATTTTGCATAATTGGTATACCGTAAGAAATAGACAAAAACTTATTGCATAACATTTGTAGATTTCGTTAAAACACAATTTATGATATACACATTTTTATTGTAGAGTTGACTGCTTCAGAGATATTCCGTGTTATTGGTTTCAATTTTAAAACTACCTAACTTTTCTCAAACGGGGTCACTGGTAATACCGAATCAGTTTAGAGTATTCCTTTATTTCCCTTTACTTACAGGGAAGCAAATAATAATGCCAAACTATGTATTTAAGTTCAGTATCCCCCAAGAATGCCACACAAAGATTTTCATGAAAATCATTCACTCCAAACTACCCTTTACATGGAAAGTTTTTCGAACATTTTGATATTTATATGACAAATAAATGAGATATCTCGAATTTTCTGGAAATAGCTTCTGAAGTTCTCTTCATTATGGATGAATTTTGCAAAACTGGTAAATCGTAAGAGATAGACAAAAACCTACTACCGATACACATGACTTTCACATAATTTTCTCTGGCTGTTCCATTGTGTATCATTTTTGGTGGGATGGAGAACACTGAAAGGCCTTTTTGCAAATAAAAGAGAAAATCTTATCTATAACATTCGCACTATCTCTATCTCTTCTGCAACAAACTATTTTTCGAAAGCTTATTCTTCTATTTATTTCATACTAATCGAGATAAACGTTAGCAGAAATGGTTTTATTTCATATTTCTTTGTACGTACAAGGGAAATACGGGAATACACTAGGGTAAAGCATGTCAAATATTTTAAGCACGGATCGCTATGCGGTCCCATTGAAATTCCAATCTTTTTGCATGACCTGGATTTAAAAAGCAAAATTCAAATGAATTTCTCTACTTTTTCTTAGGCAAACTATTCTTTAAAAACATTAATTGTGATAGCATTAGAATTACACTCTCTTTACTCGACCAGGAGCAAGAAAAACGGACAAAGATATCACAATTGAGCAAAGTATAAAACATTTTAAAATTGAAACCAATAACAAGGAAGCTTATCTGTGTAGTGTAGGGGTGGCACGTCTGCTTCACATTACAGTGGCCCCGAGTTCGATTCTCGGTCACATTGGATTGGGGATAAGTTTTTTCCCCTAATTCCAGAGAAGAGAATGTCGGGTAACGTTAAGCTCTATATATCCCGGGGTTCTTCGACCATAATGTCACATATTTCATTCATCGATCATCCGCTGTTACTTATCAGGTTAAATGACGTAAAAAACAAGGAATATCTCGGAAGTTGGCAACTCCACAAATGAATAAATAAAAAATCTGATGTGTTCCATTCACATGACTTTCTCTATATCTCTGTAAATTATTATTGTTAATAAGATTATCTTCTATTTATTTCATGCTAATCGAGAAAAATTAGCAGAAATAGTCTTATTTCTTGCTTTATTGTAAGTAGAAGCGAAATAAGGGAATACCATAGGTTAAAGTGAAAGGCAAAAGCTGGTTGCTATGTCACTGATGTTCCTTTGTTTGTATGGACAGGAGTTGACAAATTCCTGTATGAGAAAAGTATGTTTTTCGAAGCTGAAACCAAGAAAAAGGAATATCTCAAAAACGATCAACTCCACGAAAATAGTGTATATAACATAAATTGTGTGTTTTAACGTGCTCTACATTTTTTGTGGGTTAAGTTTTTGTCCATCTCTTACGGTTTAATAATTATGAAAAATTCATCCAGAATAAAGTAGTCTTCAGAGGCTATTCCCAGAAAATTCAAAATATACATTTTATTTGTCAGGTAAATAACTTTAATATACGATATTTTAATCAAAATCGTTAGAGCCGTTTTCTAGAAAATCATAATTTTCGAAAAAAGTTCCATGTAAAGAGTAGTTTGGGGTGGGGGGATTTTTCTGAAATTCTTCGTGTCGCATCCCTGGAAGATACCAAACTTAAATACCAAGTTTGGTATTTTGGCGACTTTTCGTTTTTGAGTTATCGTGTTCACAGACACACGGACACACTGACACACGGACCTTTTTCTGAAAATACTTTTTTTGGATAATGGGGACCCTAAAACATATATTTCCGGTGAAATCTCGGTATCGAATTTTTGGTGAAGTGCAATACATTCTCTATACACTATGTACATAGTGAGTATAGAGAAAGTAATAAAAATCTGATGTGTACCATTCACATGACTTTCTTCATATCCCTGCAACAAATAATTCTTAAAAAGCTTATACTTCTATTTACTTTATGCTAATCAGAAAAAAATTAGCAGAAATAGTCTAATTACTCGCTTCCTTGTAAGTAGAAGCGAAATAAGGGACAACCGTAGGTTAAAGTGATAGTCAAAAGCTGGTTGCTATGTCAATGAAGTTCCTTTGTTTATATGGATAGGAGTTGACAAGTTCCTGTATGAGAAAAGTATACGTTTTTCATAGCAGAAACCAAAAATAAGGAATGTCACAAAAACGACGAACTCCACGAAAAAAATGTATATAACATAAATTGTGTGTTTTAATGTGTTCTACATTTTTTTGTGTAGTAAGTTTTTGTCCATCTCTTACCGTTTAGCAGTTATTCAAAATTCATTCAGAATAAACTACTCTTCAGAGGCTATTCCCAGAAAATTCAAGATATACATTTTATTAGTCAGGTAAATATGTTTAATATACGAAATTTTAATCAAAATCGTTAGAGCCATTTTTGAGAAAATCAAAATTTTCGAAAAAAGTTCCATGTAAAGGGTAGTTGGGGGTGAGGGGAGTTTTCTCAAAATCTTCGTGTCGCATCCCTAGAAGATACTAACATTAAATACCAAGTTTGGTATTTTACCGACTTCTCGTTTTTGAGTTATCGTGTTCACAGACACACGGACACACACACGGACCTTTTTGTAAAAATGCTTTTTTTGGATATTGGGGACCCTAAAACATATATTTCAGGTGAAATCTCGGTATCGAATTTTTGGTGGAGTGCAATACTTTCTCTATACACTATGTACATAGTGTGTATGGAGAAAGTAAAAATCTAATGTGTTCCATTCACATGACTTTCTCTATATCTCTGAAAAGTATTATTGTTAATAAACTTATCTTTTATTTGTTTCATTTTAATTGAGAAAAATTAGCAGAAATAGTCTTATTTCTTGCTTTATTTTAAGTAGCAGCGAAATAAGGGAGTACCATAGGTTAAAGTGAAAGCCAAGCTGGTTACTATGTGACTGATGTTCCTTTGTTTCAAATTCCTGTATGAGAAAAGTATAAGTTTTTCAAAGCTGAAACCAAGAAAAAGGAATGTCTCAAAAACGATCAACTCCACGAAAAAAATGTATATAACATAAATTGTGTGTTTTAACGTGCTCTACATTTTTTGTGGGTTAAGTTTTTGTCCATCTCTTACGGTGTAGTAGTTATGAAAAATTCATCCAGAATAAAGTAGTCTTCAGAGGCTATTCCCAGAAAATTCAAATTATACATTTTATTTGTCAGGTAAATAACTTTAATATACGACATTTTACTCAAAATCGTTAGAGCCATTTTTTAGAAAATCAAAATTTTCGAAAAAAGTTCCATGTAAAGGGTAGTTTGGAGTGGGGGGATTTTTCTCAAAATCTTCGTGTCGCATCCCTGGAAGATACTAAACTTAAATACCAAGTTTGGTGTTTTACCGACTTTTCGTTTTTGAGTTATCGTGTTCACAGACACACGGACACATACACACACGGACCTTTTTCTGAAAATACTTTTTATGGATACAGAGGATCCTAAAACATATATTTCCGGTGAAATCTCGGTATCGAATTTTTGGTGGAGTGCAATACATTCTCTATACATTATGTACATAGTGAGTATAGAGAAAGTAAAAATTACATAAATTATGGTTCTAACGAGATTTACGTTTTGATCTTTTTGTTTATCTATTATTTTATACAAAAATAATGAGGAATGAACAGGAATCTTTGGAAAATGCTGAGCTTAAATGTCAAGATATGTATTTAATCGACTTTTCATTTTTGAGTTACGCTGTTCAGACACACCCAGACCTTTCTTCTAAAAAGCTTTGTTTTATTCAGGGGGCTTTAAAATATGTATTGCAGGTGAAATCTGGATATCGAAATTGTGGATAAAATCAATACTTCCTCTATTCACTATAATAATAAAGAAATTAATAAAAAGGAATCTTTTTTCTATTTTCAAATCCGTTACTTATTTTCGATATACGACAGCCCAGCGAGAATTAAAAGGGACCTTAACACGTTCAGTGATCTGAAGGAGGAAGTAGGCAGCTGCAATGGAATCTCTGGAATGACCAGCATTCACTCACCTGCTGGCCGATGATTCCAGTTCGATGAACCGAAGAGCGCCTATTTGACATCCTTTAGCTCCCAGAATAATTCGATGCATGAATAACGCGATTCGTACCCTGTTGTTTCATATTCGCACTTGTAGTTCAACGACCTCAACAAGAAGCAAATTCTTTATACAACTAATGTTAGGCACGAGAAGGCGGCGACATGCGTCTGAGGTGATCGATTTGTTTATTATGAAATATTTGTGAGTCACCCATACTGCCACATCTGAGGTTATAGGTATAATTTACACATTTCCGAGTTCTTATTGCTAGTGCGTGAGTGTGCAGGAACTTAATCGCCAGGGCAGCAAATGTGTATGTAGCACATTCCCGGTGCTCGGCTTCTTCTCGTAGCCAGACAGCATATGTATGGTCTGCGGTGTAGGCTGCTAAGAAAGAAAGATCTCAGAAAAGATAGCCACGCCTTGAAAATCAGAGCTTTTATTTTAAATTTACTAACTGCATTGGCTATATTGCGGTTGGAGTTCCCGTGGTGGGGGGTGATAGCGGCGGCGATGATGATGGTAATAAGATTACTACTACTACTACTACTACTACTACTACTACTACTACTACTACTACTACTACTACTACTACTACTACTACTACTACTAATAATAATAATAATAATAATAATAATAATAATGAAAAACCAATTGACAATCAGCCCTGCTGCCGTGTTCGACATAACATGCTATAAGTAGGGTCTATCAAAAGTTTAGGTTACACAAAATACCAAAATATCTTAATGTGTGATCCTCAAAAGATTTTCAAGAAAATAAATCGTGGCAAATATCCCTGAAGTTTTACTTTCTCTATTACTTGTAGGGGAAATATTGTAATCCACCCAAAAGCTGATACCGAGATGTCACCGAGATAATGGTAAAAAGTTTCCCAAATAAAAAACGTTTCAGAGAAACGTCAGAAAGATTTGAAATCTTATTTCATTATTTTTAATTGCTATAATTTTATTTTTTATTATACATATGTATGTGTGTATGTATGTATGTATGTATGTATGTATGTATGTATGTATGTATGTATGTATGTATGTATGCAAGTGAACAGCATAGCTTAAAAACAAAAATTTGGATAAATATCTAACTTTATATTTAACGGTAAAAGTTTCCTAAATAAAAAATGTTTTAGAGAAGCGTCAAAAAGATTTGAAATCTTAATTGATTATTTTCAATTGCTGTAATTTTAATTTTTTATTATGTGTATGCACGTATGTATGATATATGTAAGCATGCATACCAGTGAACAGCATAGCTTAAACACGAAATGTCGGATAAATACATAACTTGATATTAAAGTTCGCCATTTTCCAAGGATGCAACATGAAGAGTTTTAAGAAAACCCCACACCTCAAACCTCCTTTACATGATACTTTTTTCGAAAACTTTGATTACCTGAAAAATAGCACATGTTTAAGACATGTTCATCATAAATAAAATGTTTATCTTTAATTTCCTCCTCATTCTCGATGACTTTTGTATAGACCGTAAGAGATAGACATTCTCATGCTTTCCTCAAATAGAATGACGTTATTCGTTTTTCTTGCTCCTTATCAAGAAAGAATTTGAAAGTCATATAGCGGCCCGCTCTTAAAATATTTGATTATCGCTTAAGCTTAGCGTATCTCCTTATTCCTTTGCATTGTATCTAAGGAAATATGCAATAAAAGCACTTACGTGAAATAGAAGATATTTCTTTGTTTTAAGGATCTAATTGGATCAAATTCACATTCAAAGGGGATATTTTTTTCACGGTCTTCAATAAGTTTTTGATAATGAATCAGTTAATATTTTAAGAATAGTCTGTGTAAGTATGGGTAGAGAAAGCAATATGAGTGCAACACATAAATTGTTTTTACGACACTTACGCTAGTTTATAAGTACTTATTAAACCGATTGTTAAAATTGCAGTTTCTGAGTTCATGTTACCCCACATAGTATATGATACCTTGCAAAACGTTGATGCAATGAAACGACACTGAACTGCTCAGTGTTAATGTATCACGTTGACTGGTGGGAGATAGCGGGGAATGAAGAGGGACCTACTTTTGGGGAATGTTAGGCTTCATGACGAGGCACAGAGGAGCTATGATGTCCACAGAATGAGGTTCATTCCAACTCAAGGCACTCTGATGACGTGTACTTTGCCCGTTATTTCCTAATGCGCATACATAGATTTGGAATCCTTGCCATTTGCTACATACTTAAGTACTGATTCGGATGGATTCTAACAGTATCAGAAGTCTGTCAGAGCATCTGCGTTAGCTTGACATCCTTTCCGTTTACCACATTCTGATTATGGAACAAAAGTTTGTGGAACGCATACGTTTACTTGCTATCCTTGCATTTGCTACACAGTACTGATTCTGATGGGATCAGTAGTTGGAACGCTTGGTGGAATTGATTTGCTACATTCTGACTCTAATGATTCTGCCGGAATCATACTTTATTGGCACGGCTGAAAACATTATGAGGACACAACCAGAATTTGTTGGATTGATCGCTAATCGAATATCATTAATACGCATGCTCAAAATAATTAGGACTATTGTTGGGACAAAATTAATATGTACCCGTATATAGGACAAAAGATACCTACAAAGGACGTCTATGATTGGATGGGCGGACGGATGGATGCATAAGAACAATGGGAACAAAATATTTTAGGGCGATTAGTAATTGCATTTTAATCGACTTATTTCTGGAATATTATGTGAAATTCTGACAATTTTTTTTTTTACTTCTAATAACCTATTTGGTTCGGCTTCCACTGTTGCTCTACCGTGCTAACAAAATGAAGTACTTAAGACATTGTAAATCACCATTGGGATATGCCATCTCAAAATAATTTGAGATCACCTTGTAGTTTGCCAGGAAACATACGAATCAGCTGAGGATTCAATGCCGCGTCGGCAAGTTGCCATGGTAGCTCAGTAGTTAGAGCAACTGGCTAGAGAGCGGGAGGTGTGGTTCAAATCCCTGCTACGGCTTTGCATTTTTCGATCTTACTCTACCTATCCTATCTGCTCTCCTACACATGGCTTATGTGGAAAACAATTAACAATTACAGTTTGTTAGTCGTAACAGTAGCTACCAAGCCTTTCTTGTATTTATGAGGGCGGTTCAACAAGTCTTTTAAAATACATGTGTTGTTAAGGTAAGTAATGTTACCATGTCTTCTGTTACACTCGCCAAAACAAAGTCGATACTGGTTCTTAGGTTAGTTTGGATTTGGTAAGCATTTCAGTTAGCCATTCGTGTTTTCACTAAAATGGAAAAAGTGCAGTATCCTTAAGTGATTTCGGTTTTGGGTGGAAAAACGTACGAGATAAAAGCGATATTGGTTGCTATTTGTCATCTACATAGCAGATACTGGTTCAACGACTTTAAATGTGGACTAGCATCCGTTTTTCATGAGCACCAAGCAGTTGTGGTTACCGTGGAAATCATTCTGGTTAATCGACAAACGAAAGTTTACAAAGTGGCAGAGACCATAGATGTGTCGACGGGAACGGCAATTCACATTTTGTGTAAGTTGAAACAGAAAAGTTGTCGGCCCGATGGGCGCCTGATTGTTCATAATCAATTAAACGGTGCGGCTTTTAACTTTCAAACTGCGTTTGGGGCCCTTTAAGCGAAATCCAAAGAACTTTTTGTGTAGACTTGTCATCGCGATGAGACTGGGGTCCGTCATTATACTCTGGAAACCAAGCAACAATTAAATCAAAGGGGTGAATCTGTTCCAAAGAAGGGACACTAGCATCGGCCGAAAAAAAAAAAAAAAACATTGTGACGAATTTTTGGGATACTCATTAACTTCTTAAAAGGAGGAAAAACTATTACTCGACAGAACTACAGTGAGTTAATGGACCGACTTGACAAGGAGTTGGTGGAAACAAAGGCCCATTTGGCGAAGAAGGAAGGGGCGTTTCACCACAACATTCATCCAGAATTGCTGCGCATCTCCCGTATTCATCTGATCTGACACTGACACCATACAGTTTCTTCTTGTTCCCAAACACGAAAAAACGGCTCGAGGGAACAAACTTTAGATCAAATGAGGTTTTGTCAAAACAGAGGCATATTTTGCACAGCTTGACAATTCCTAATTTGGAAGGGTTAAAAGTAGTACAAACGTTGGGAGAAGAGCATATCCCTAATAGAGGACTATGTTGAGAAATAAATAATTTGTGTTTGAAAAAAACTGGTGTCTTCATTCCTAACATGGGAACTTATGTAACCGCCCTCATAGGGACCTACTGTTAATCGAATTGAAATAAGCGCCGGATTCAGGAAGCCACTGAATAATTACGGTTAGCCATGTCAATCTCGTTCCACCCACAATGCTGCCCAGCTGTTCTTGTTTTTATTGCCCTGACTGTGTCAAATGAACTGTATTTTAATAGTACTGGGTCAAAGGTCAAATAAGTACTGGTTTCAAATAAGATCTGGTAAGGCGGAGCGATGACATCTTGGCCCATGCACGAAGCTGTCGAGCCCTTCTTGTGCAGACTTGGTATTTACCGCCTTGCTTGTGCCAATTGTACCGAAATGAGGTAGTTCTGCGGAAGGCAAAGCGCGAATTTCCTCACCACTACCCCGCCGGAAGAGATGAGCAGAAACGCAAACTAACACGGAGCAGACGCGC
Organism: Hymenopus coronatus; assembly: GCA_030762935.1. Lineage (NCBI taxonomy): Eukaryota > Metazoa > Arthropoda > Insecta > Mantodea > Hymenopodidae > Hymenopus > Hymenopus coronatus. The sequence goes on from CM060895.1 coordinate 114,654,256, forward strand.
AAGAAATACCGACAAGGGTGAGGCTACAACGTAAACATGTCTTGGTCTTACCACGCCCTCGCGAATATTTATCGCATGTGGTTCCTTGTGCATAGAGAGAGACTAAACAGCAGGTATACACTGCGAAATCAAATTATATTAAACAGAACCCTGGTAGCATCGCAGTAAACTTACGTGACACATTTTGCATGCAGTCCTGAGTTCGTGTTTTTGGAATGCATATATACATGCAGCCCATATCTAACAAGAGGTTATAAGCCATGTATATCATCCCTGGTAAGCTGAGACACAGCAGTTCATAAGAGGAAGCTGTGCTTCAAACTTATCTATTATTTTACCTTCTATTTCAGCCCTCCTAGTGAAAATATTGCGCTCCATCCAAAAATGTTTTAAAATTGAAAACAGCATAGTTATGAAAATAAATAGCACATTTATGAAATTCTCTCGTTCAAATCACTTTATACATCGGTTTAGTTAAAAACCCTACATCGTCTAAACATATCTGAAAACAATTTCAATAACTTGAAAGTTAACAAGTGGGTAACCTGAAATAAATATTATACACACACATTTAATGCAAAATGACAAAATGCTGACAGGTCCTGTTTTAGAAAAACTCTCAAAATCCAATTATTTAAAACGACTTACGATGTATCATTTAAAATTAGAGAACTGAGATAATTACGGCACCGCTGGAAACTATATAAAAGTAATGTAATAGTAATTCCTATTCATTAGTTGCGCATACCTATTTTAGAAAGCGAAACTCAAAAGCTAATAAAACGTAATGATGTGAAACTTTACAACAGCCTACATAACTGTGAAAACTCACTCCTCTGAGTAAACAAGCCCACACAGTTCCAAAAGTCAGGTTTACCATGTACGATGAAACTCTTGCTGTACTAGCCGACTCACCATGTGCTTTTGGTGCTGCATCTTTTCTGCACATGCTGCAAATCGGTCTATGGCAGAATTATACACTGCTTGTTACAATAAACCGAATAGTGTGCTTGCTGCGCGGATCTAAGCTCTTTTCATTATCATCTGTGAGGAATGATCACATACAAACCAACCTTTTACGCTTATGAATTGAAAATTTGGCGTGCGTTCCGCAATTTTTGGCTGCAAAGACTCAAAGTATTTAGTAACGTGCAAGAGCGGGCTAGAAACTGGACGTTATTTCGCAACTTTTAAAACTTATCTAGGCTGAAGTTATAAATGTTGCTTTATACTTTGCACATAAATCGATAAGTACGACGAGCGAGCCTATTCTACTGCAAAAGCAGATTAGACTAGAAGTGCTAAGAGTTTTTGGTCACATATCTAATAATTTCGGCAGTTTTTGCTGAAAATGTCCAATTTATAAACTAACTGCCAAAGAAAATGTTTCTGAAATAAAGGCATTACACATTGCTGATTTCAAAGAGCCGATAACCAAATAAAGGCATGCAAATGAGCTTATAAACACTATTTCAACCATTATAAGTATGCATTAAGCAGTGCCACATTTTTACTTTATCCACTACATGCAGTAATAGATAGAGACACCAAGACTTCACAGGAGATACATATTTCAAGGCCCTGAGTAAAAGAAAACATATTTTTTTGAAAACGTCAGCGCACGAGTGTGTGTGGTGTGTGTGGTGTGTGTGTGTGTGTGTGTGTGTGTGAACACATAACTCAAAAACGAAAAGTTTATTAAACACTAAACTTGATATTTAAGTTAAGTTCTTTTAATGCGACACGAAGCTTTTCAAGAACATTACACCTCTCCAAACTAACCATAACTTGGAACATATTTTGAAAATTTTGATTTTCCCAAAAATGGCTCATTCAATTTTATTAAAATACCATATGCATAAGATATGCTCATGAAAAATAAACTGTACATCTTGAATTTTCTGGGAATAGCTTCTGAAGCTGTCTTCTGTCCGGATGACTTTTGTATAACTGGTAAGTAATAACTGTAATAGATACCCAATCTTAAGACACAAAATGCGTAAAACTCGTTAAGGCATACGATTTATGTTAAGTATATTTTTGTTATTTAACAGTTTTAGATTGGTTTAAATTTCCAATGATAAATCGAATTAGTTCCCTCTCCCCTCACAGCCACGCAAAGAAAGGAATTTCAAAGTCATCGCTATCGCTTTAGTCTACTATATTCTACTATATTATTTTGTCCTAATTTTATAAGAACATTTTGTTGCAGAATAGGCAGATAAAATCATGGAGCATCACATTTGTATTATATCTGTGTACTAGGCATGTTTCTGTCTGTGTATTTCAAGAAGAAAAACTGGAATATAAGAAGTGTTTTTTAAGTCAAAATAACCATGAGATGTCATATTACACAAAACTACCTAGCCTGCTCCATTTAATCACTATATTGGACTATAGATGTGCATTAATTTACTCAGGAACCCACGCTCACACGATTTCTATATCCATCACAATTTTACAGGTATACCTTATATGCTTTACTTATCTCGATAAGAAGTTATGTCCGCATGTAAGATTTGTGGTGGGCAAAGCGGGGCAGGGGCGGGTGTTCTCCGGTTTACTCCGCCATCGCATTCCCTGGTGCTCCACCTTCAATCCATGCGTCATTAGTGCCACCGCCTGCGGTGCCAAAAGTAGTAAAAGCGGGCGTTAAACATTACATTAAAACAAAAAAGAAGTTATGCCGTTTCCTGTTTCTCCTCCCTCCCTAACAGATAACCTCACAAACAAAAGTGGTATAAAAAGTAACAACCTAAGCTTCTGCCAGAAATACAACTTCAGTGGTTTTTGAAAGGGTTTCATGAGGTATGCTACTATTTCTTTCATATTCTTCTACACTTCAAGATATAGAAAATATTGCCCTCTCAGTCTTCAGTGATTTTCCCATTTCTTTCTGGGTCAACCCGCAGACTGTATCTCCGTATTTGTTATTTCAGTTCTATGAAGACAGCACATCAAGAGTATCTTTCGTTTCAGAGTTAATTTTCCCGGTGATAATTTTAGAGTCATCCTGTACACAGAAAATCTCTCAAACTTTTATTTATCACATCCTTAACAGCATGCATCCAACACACATAAAATTTAGATAAACTGTTTTAACTGTTGTTCGTCTTCTGAAATGTTATAAGTTATATGGGAAATAATTCCAAACGCACCATGCAAAAAGCCCTCAATTTTTAACCCTATCCTATCGCATCTGAACGAGGCAACAGTCGTAGACAAATTTCAACTCTGTAACGCAGAAGTTGTGAGCTATTTCATGCATACATACCGACGCTCTGGCAAATTGCAAGCAATAAAGCGAGTTCCTGTGTTGATAGAACGCTATTGCGCGCAAGGGATTTTGCTCAGCTATTTATTCGAGCCGTGAGCGCACACAGCCACGTAAGCTTTTCTTCAGCAACCCTCCATCCTCCCTCTTTCCTAACGATGAGGTATGACTAACCACGGAGCACAATAATGCATAATTTGTGTATTTAGGCAGCAAGAATCCATTTCACTACACAACACTTGTGCAAATAACCAATGTGCGGAAAGGGGAGTGCAGCAAAACAAAACACACCTGGAGAGCATTGTCGCCTATACATACTGCTATTCGCATACAATAGGAGACTCCTCTTAGAATTGAGACAGTAAATAGATATCTTCTCCACTTGGACAGATATATCCTTAATTCAAAATCTTCTCGGGCTTCTAGCCAGGTAATAACTTGGCTTGACACCAACGTTTCGAAGAAGTGCATCTTCCTCGTCTTCAGGGTGAACTGATCAGTTCACCCTGAAGACGAGGAAGATGCACTTCTTCGAAACGTTGGTGTCAAGCCAAGTTATTACCTGGCTAGAAGCCCGAGAAGATTTTGAATTAACACGTCGCCAGGAAAGCTATAGTTCTTATTTTAGATATATCCTTATCACTTCGCAGCCTCACTTCTTTCAGATATTTGCATTAATTATAGTGAAATGAAGGACAAAGTGACAATCTTAAAGATTGAGTTTTCTGTGTCCTACAAAGCAGGTTATAAAACACTACTGAGTGGACTAACTCCCATCGCCTGTTCAAAAAGCAGAATGTTATTATCTACAATTGTAAGCTATCTATATTTACACGAGTCTTCTTTTTCACTGCATGGATTAAACAAATCACATGCGTCACCTTCCTTTGTCCAGCTCCACCTTTTTCTTGGGCTTCCAACATCTCTTCTGCCTGTGATATACATAGCTGGAGCACTCGTTTCTGAGCAATGACTTGATCAGAGTACAATTACGAGCCGGCAATTAATCGAGATGAATATTTGCATTAAACCCTATTTCCTTATACGTACAATAGGTTTGGGAGAATATAGGGTCTTTTAGGCGAGTTAAATTTAAGAACTGATCGTTATATGATGGCGTAATTCATAACCAGCAACAAGAAATGACAACAAAAACAACACTTATAAACACAGATTGTATGCTTTTCTGATGTCTAAAACTTTTGTGTAGTAAGATTAGGTCAACTCTTGTACAAGAAATGGCGCCAGAGAATGGTACATCATCTGCGCCGCTGACTTGAACCTATGTACACACTTCAATTGCAATATATTTTATGAAAAATGACTGACACAGAAGTTGAAAATTCATTAGCTCCTGCGACTGTAGTCATTCTTTCCATAATATATAGATTAAATTTCCTCACATTTGTACACCGCAATGGTCCAAAGTTGTCATTAAAGCTTACAGAAACAAAGTATGCCTCAACAAGACACTATTACAAAACTGCAACATGACTGACTGCGTAGCCCAGTCGGTAGAGCGCCAGGCTGTACAAGGAGTCTCGGGTTCGCCCTAGGATATGGGTAGCGATTTGTATTTTGTTTCCTATCCTCCACAGAGTCTGGAAGTATTCTTTTAAACACAACCTTTATTGGTGCATGCTACAATGCAGTACTGCGTGCATTTGCATTAACATAGTTAAAAGTTATATTTAAGTATTTTATTGTATTAGGTATTTAAATTTTCCCTGCCTTGTTCAGTCATACTTTATTAAGTTGCAGTGTATATTTATTTCTATTGTTCACAACTTTTAGAAATTGAATTTGAAAGTTTTCACATTTCAATGTTTTGTATTGGACATTGCCTTTTCACCTCATTCCCATAAGATATGTTGCACTGATTGTTCACTTTCTCTGCACATACATGTTCGATCTTCCACAATCTTAAATCGGTTAAAACAAATTCCAAATTTTCCATGTGCTGTGAGCATTGCTTAGAATAGTTCGGTCCTCAAGTATGATCTTTACTCATGTTTGAGCATATTAAAACATGGCCAATATACAGTCTGTTTCAAAAAGGACTTTACAACTTTGACTTATGATTCTTTATCCATTTCACTTATAGGCATGGATTTTGGGTCATCTTGATGACAATAGATCAAATTTTGACTCGCGAGGTACTCTAGTATAAAATCGCGCCAACGCAAGCGCTAGCGGCAGTTGCGGCAAATATGGCTGCCTTTACCGGTTCCGAGCGCGCTGACTGTGTTTTGATTTAAAAAGTCGAAGTCGGCGACAACGGTACAACGTAATTTTCGTACAGATCCTCCTCCCACATATAGACTTATGTATGGTATAAGTGTTTTATTGCAACTGGATATTCGGTAAGCCATAAGAAATCCTCAGATCGTCCGCGTACGCCTGACGATCTGGTAGAGCAAGTGAGAAGTGAACATCCCTGATAAGCCTTAGAACATGAACGTGGTAGCCCAAAATTGAACGTGTTTTATGCATTGAACACTAGAAATGTTTACGGGCCTTTCTATCATCGGAATAGTGTACTTAGATATGTTGCAACATTCTCCCAGATTGACTTGATGTCCAAGAACGCAACGTACACTTTATGCAAGATTGCACACCGTCACACTATCTCTCCGACGTCCGGGATTTCTTGAATGTGCTCTTTTCGGTTAAGTGACTGGCCGAGGTGCCCCAATTACATGGCCCCCAAGCTCACCGGATCTGACATCTCTCGACTTTATCTTGTGGGGATTCGTCAAGGATACGGTGTTCCACCCTTACTGGCTTCTCTACCAGATCTCAGGCGCAGAATCTGCATCGCAATTGAACGAGTCATGCTGCAGCGAGCTTGGGAAGAAATCGACATGGGGTGTGTAGCCATTCAACCTGTTTTTGATCTGTTTTTAGTCAAGATAACACCAAAACTATGTCTAAGTAAAATGAATAAAGAACTATGAGTTGTTAAAGTTGTAAAGTCCTTTTTGAAACACGCTGTATACATGACACCTATGGTAATAAGAAAACGTAAGCAGTCAGCATAAATATAACATTTAAACTTAGGATGGACAATGCTGGTCGAAATGACTAGGAGATGGTAAGGTTCATTTGGCATGACATTTGGAAGCAATGGCATGTCATGGAAGATCATGCACACATCGGATTAATATCTAACTTGGTATTTAAGTTCAGTATCTTCCAAGGATGCGACACGAAGATTTAAAAATTAAAAAAAAAAAAAAAAAAAAAAAAATCCCCCTATCCCCAAACACCCTTTATATGGAACATATTCCGAAAATTTGGTTGTCTAAAAATGGCTAACAATTTTGATTAAAATGTCATATGATTAAGATATTTTTATAATAAACGAAATGTATATTTTGAATTTTCTGGGAAAAGCCTCTGAAGACCTTTCTATTCTGGATGACTGCTTTATAACTTTTCTTTAACTAGTAAACCGCAAGACAAAAGCTTACTACACAGAAAATGTACACCTCGTTAAAATACACAATTTAAGTCATATAATTTTTATCGTAGAGTTAATCGTGTTTTAGATATTCCGAGTTATTTGTTTCAGTTTTAAGGTGCTTAAACTTTTCTCAATCGGAAAGTATCTTTCTTTTAGTTTCTCTTTTATTTACTCTTGGCAAGCAAAGAGAACTGAATTTCAATTGTTTCACATAGAGACCGGTTTTAAAAGATTTCACTATCGCTTAATCTGTGCATTACCTTATGCTCCTCCTACTTCCAACGAAGCAAGCAATAAGATAATTCTGTTAATGTTTATTATGATGTAGATAAAAGAATAATATTTCGTAAGAAAAGTTTGTTTCGGAATAGCTAGAAAAAATGTGAATGGAACTCATCAGATTTTTTTAAGGTAATTAAATTGCTTAGTTAGTATGGTTGCAAAACGAACACCGCTTTCAGTAATAAAAGTGGAATATTTATACGACGATTTTCTGTTGAACATTTCATTAAAATATATACCTAGGTATACTGGGTAGACTTCCTCTACCCATTCCACAATCGAGTATTCTTACAAACGCTTTTTTTTTTTTTTTTTTTTCTATTTACTTCACTATAATTGAGATAAGATTTACATAAATTATTTTATTACACATTTCCATATTAGTATAACGGAAAACAGAGGCTTAGGCGAAGTCAACTGTTTTAAACACAGGTCACTGTTTGGTGGCTTTGAAATTCCGATGGCAATGCCGAGTAAAATAAAAAAGAAAAAAAGAGTCTGATGTGTACCTTTCACACGACCTTCTCTGTAACAAATTGTTGTTTAAAAGCACACGTTTCTATCCACTTCATACTAATCGAGATCAAATTAATAGAAATCGTCATATTACGTGCTTCCTTGTAAGTAGAATGGAAATAAGGCTATAGGCTAAAGAAAAGTCAAATCTTTTATAAGCTGGTAGCTATGAGACTGAAATTCCTTTGTATGGCCAGGAGTTAAATTCCTGTATGAGAAAAGTATCTTTAAGTATTTTAAAATTTAACCCAATAACAAGCAATATCCCGGAAACGCTTACCTCCACAACAAATACATAAAGAATATGAAATGTGTGTTTTGAAGAGTTCTACATTTTTGTATATTAAGTTTTGGTCTATGTCTTACGTTTACCATTATGCAAAGATTATTCAAAATGAAGAGGACTTCAGAGGCTATTACCGGGAAATTCGAGATAAACATTTTATTCTTTGTGTAAGTATCTTTCACACCTATGCGGTATTTTAATCAAAATGGTTAAGAGCAATTTTTGAAAAGAATAAAAACTTTCGAAATTTTTTCCATGTAAAGGGTAGATTGGGGTGGGGAGATTTTCCTCAAAATCTTCGTGTCGCATCCTTGGAAGATACTAAATTTAAATTTAAATACCAAGTTTCGAGTTACCGTTTTCACAGACACACACACACACACACACACACACACACACACACACACACACACAAACACATTGACCTTCTCCTAAAAATGCTTTTTATGGATACAGGGGAATCTAAAATGTGCATTTCCGTGAAATCTCGATATCGAACTTTTGGGTGGAGTGCATAATCTTCTCTATGTACCAGGTATTATGTAGAGAAAGTAAAAATCGAATAGCGATTTTGCAGCTGAAAAAATCAAAGTATTTGACACTTGACACCCAAAACAAAGAATATCTCAGAAATGGATAACGTCAGAAAAAATTGTATTTGTCATAAATTGTGTAATTGAGCGAGGTCTATATTTGTGTATTGGTAAGATTTTTAATTTATGTTTTTACGGTTTATCAGTTATGTGAAAGTCATTCTGAATGAAGAGGTCTACAAAAATCATTTCCGTAAAATTCAAGATATTAATTTTATTTGTCATGTAAATGCCTTAAATATATGCTATTTTAATCAGAATAATTAGTAATTTTTCAAAAAATAAAATATAACGAATTGTTTCCGTGTAAGGTGCACTTTCGTATAGGAAGATTCTTGAAAATCTTCCTGTTGCATCCTTGAAGGACAATGAACTTTAATACCGTGTTTGGTATTTAACCAACTTTTCGCTTTTGAATTATGCTTTTCACAGACACACGCACCCACACTCGGACCTTTTTGTAGAATGCTGTTTTTCATTCAAGGGGCCTCTAAACATGTATTTCACAGAAATCTTGGAGAGAATTTTTGGCTGGAGTGCAGTAGACAAAACAAGAGCTAATATCTAATGAGATTTACATATTTGTGTAGTAAGGTTTTGTCTATCTCTCAGAGTTTACGAGTACAAAAGTCGTCTAAAATGAAGTCTTCAGAGGCTATTCCCAGAAGATTCACGATATACATTTCGTTTTGTCATGAAAATATCTTAAGGATATGACATTTTTATAAAAATCGTTACAGCCATTTGTGAGAAAATCAAAATATTCGAAAAATGTTCCATGTAAAGGATAATTGTGGCGGAGAGGGGGGGAATTTTCAAGAAATTTTTCGACACTAAACTTAAATACCAAAGTTGGTATTTTACGAACGTTTCGTTTTTGAGCTATGCTGCCCACAGCCACAGTCCTCCACACATATATTCACACGGATATGTTTCTAAATTTTTTTTTTTTTTTCGGATTCAGGAGAACCCAAAACATGTATTTCCGGTGAAATCTCGGATAGAACTTTTTGGTGGAATACACTTACATTTTCTATTATGTACATTATACACACGTGCTAGATAAAGTAAAAAAGCATCCCAAAATCAGTTAATTAATTACGCATAATATGTTGAATAAATTGAGACAGAGAGAGAGAGAGAGAAAGAGAGTGAGAGAGAGAGGAAGCGGTAAAGAGTGTGAGGTTGAGAGAGTGAAGGGGGAGATAGGTTCTGCTTGGACATAGGTGATCATAAGCAATAATATTCTTGTTAAGAAGCTAATTGAATAATTACAAATACATACTCTTTAAAATAAGAACTATAGCTTTCCTGGCGACGTGTTAATTCAAAATCTTCTCGGGCTTCTAGCCAGGTAATAACTTGGCTTGACACCAACGTTTCGAAGAAGTGCATCTTCCTCGTCTTCAGGGTGAACTGATGGTTTGAGCTTGCGGAGACTGGTATTTATAAGAGCTGGGATGAAGGTAACATCTGATTGGTTCGCGAGATATTATGGCCTGGTATTTAAGATGACTGAGACATGGGCACGGACTTCGTAGAAAACTATTTATAGCAGTTATTCGGCTAATGTTTTGTGTTTGAGCACGCACCTGCTAGAAAATAAGTCTTGAAAGACTGCAGGTACAGGATTAGGTGTTAAGGCTCTTTATCATCGGTGTCCATGCTGAACTTAATTGTAGGCCAGAATCGCGATTTAGATTATTTGTTTCAGATGAGATGGCTAAAGCTTCTTTTACTCTCCTTTCCCAGTAATTCGAACACTTTGCCACTATCTTGGTGTTAGTAAAGTTAGCTCTGTGGCTCTGTTCTATACAGTGTTCAGCCAGTCCAGATTTTTCGGGTTGCATAAGCCTTATTGATCTTTGGTGTTCAGAAACGCGTGTGGCAATAGTGCGTCCTGTTTGGCCAATGTACGCTGTGCTGCATTCGCAAGGAATGTGGTAGACACCAGGTACTCTGAGAGCTAAATTATCTTTAACTGGCCTGACCAAATTTTTGATTTTAGGTGGTGGCTTATGGATGGTTTTGACATTATATTTGTAGAGTAGTCTACTAATCTTTCCCGAAAAATTGCCGGTAAACGGTATATAGGCTATGGCGGCTGGCTTGTCTTTTTGTTGAGTGTTCTTGCTGGGGTTTCTTTTTCGTCCGGCTCTTTTCAGCGCTGATGTGATGTCCTTGGCTGAATATCCATTTTGTTGGAGTGTGAATTTTAGGTGTTGAAATTCCATTTGCAGATTATCTGGGTCTGATACAGAAACTGCTCTATGTGCCAATGTGTTTAGAATGCCCATTCGTTGTGACTTATGGTGGAAGCTGTTTGCGTTGAGATAAAGATCCGTGTGTGTAGGTTTTCGGTAGACGGCATGACCAAGAGTTCCGTCCGCTTTTCTGGTAACCAGAATGTCCAGAAATGGGAGGGAAGCATTTTTCTCAACTTCCATTGTGAACTGTATTTGTGATCTAAGGCTATTTAGGTGTGCAAGAAAATCTGGAAGAGTGTGCAGTCCATGTGGCCAAATTATAAATGTATCATCTACATATCTGTAAAAATGTGTAGGTTTTAATGGGGCTGTGTTAAGTATTTCATGCTCCAGAAACTCCATATAGAAGTTGGCAATAGCTGGTGACAGAGGAGAGCCCATCGCAACACCGTCTGTCTGCTCGTAGTAGGTGTTGCCATACAGAAAATAAGTGGAAGTAAGTGTGTGACTAAACAGTGCAGTAATACCAGGTGGAAAGTGTTCTGACAATAGTTGTATTGTTTCCGCCAGGGGAACTCTGGTGAAGAGAGATACCACATCGAAACTAACTAACAGGTCCGATGGCTTCACTTTGATGTTGTCAAGAACTTCAGCGAATTGTATAGAGTTCTTCACATGGTGTACACACTTACCTACTATTGGTTGCAGCAGATGTGCCAGATGACGAGCTAGGCGATAGGTAGGGCTGCCAATAGCGTCCACTATGGGCCTTAGAGGTATCCCAGGCTTATGGATCTTCGGCAGACCATATAATCTGGGAGGTATGGAGGCAGATGGCGAGACCGTCTTCTGAACATCAGGAGGAAGGCTGGATTTCTTAATTAGCTGGATGGTGCGTCTTTCCACAGAGTTGGTAGGATCCTTTTTAATGGTTTTGTATGCAGGATCGTCCAGCAGTTGTTGAACCTTTTCTTGGTATTGCACGGAAGAGAGGAGTACCGTGGCGTTCCCTTTGTCAGCTGGTAAAACAACCAAGTTGTCGTTTTTTCGAAGGGAATGTAAGGCTTTACTTTCTTCTCGGCTGATGTTTGAAGTAGGTAGGGTTGCCTTTTTGTAAGCTCTTGCTACCTCACGGCGTATTTCTTCTGCACTTGCTGATGGAAGTTGACAAATGGCGGCTTCAATAGAACTGATGGTGTCTGCCACTGATATTTGCCTAGGCGTGGGAGCGAAGTTGAGCCCTTTAGCTAGAACCGAGGTGGTAGGTTCGTCTAGCTGGATATCGGTGAGGTTGTAGATGATACGATCTGTGTCCAATGGTGGTACAGGTTCATTCTGCTTAGATAGACTTGCAAATTTCTTAGTTTGCCGCTTAGTGCAACGCAGTAGAGTAGCATTGCCTTGTGCAAAAGAGGAGTGGTCGACTCTGTCCCAATCTAGAGGTGAAAGCTTGCTAGAAAGAAGCCAAAAGGAATCCAGTAACTTTTGATCAACGATAGACAGTTCATGTCGGGTATGCTTGATTCGTTCCCTTACCAGGGCTAAGCTGGCGCGTCTAAGTATTTTAGATGTTGAGGCATTTTTCACTGGGTAACGAAGTCTCACAAACTTGGGCGTAATTTCTTTGTCTCGGCACCTGGATAAGAACGCCAAGGAGCTGAGTAATTTACCTTTCTTTTCGCGTAGGTCTTGATGTTTCTTAATTGCCTGGTAAATTTCTTTCCCGTAAAGGAATGTAAAATAAGAACTATAGCTTTCCTGGCGACGTGTTAATTCAAAATCTTCTCGGGCTTCTAGCCAGGTAATAACTTGGCTTGACACCAACGTTTCGAAGAAGTGCATCTTCCTCGTCTTCGGGGTGAACTGATGGTTTGAGCTTGCGGAGACTGGTATTTATAAGAGCTGGGATGAAGGTAACATCTGATTGGTTCGCGAGATATTATGGCCTGGTATTTAAGATGACTGAGACATGGGCACGGACTTCGTAGAAAACTATTTATAGCAGTTATTCGGCTAATGTTTTGTGTTTGAGCACGCACCTGCTAGAAAATAAGTCTTGAAAGACTGCAGGTACAGGATTAGGTGTTAAGGCTCTTTATCATCGGTGTCCATGCTGAACTTAATTGTAGGCCAGAATCGCGATTTAGATTATTTGTTTCAGATGAGATGGCTAAAGCTTCTTTTACTCTCCTTTCCCAGTAATTCGAACACTTTGCCACTATCTTGGTGTTAGTAAAGTTAGCTCTGTGGCTCTGTTCTATACAGTGTTCAGCCAGTCCAGATTTTTCGGGTTGCATAAGCCTTATTGATCTTTGGTGTTCAGAAACGCGTGTGGCAATAGTGCGTCCTGTTTGGCCAATGTACGCTGTGCTGCATTCGCAAGGAATGTGGTAGACACCAGGTACTCTGAGAGCTAAATTATCTTTAACTGGCCTGACCAAATTTTTGATTTTAGGTGGTGGCTTATGGATGGTTTTGACATTATATTTGTAGAGTAGTCTACTAATCTTTCCCGAAAAATTGCCGGTAAACGGTATATAGGCTATGGCGGCTGGCTTGTCTTTTTGTTGAGTGTTCTTGCTGGGGTTTCTTTTTCGTCCGGCTCTTTTCAGCGCTGATGTGATGTCCTTGGCTGAATATCCATTTTGTTGGAGTGTGAATTTTAGGTGTTGAAATTCCATTTGCAGATTATCTGGGTCTGATACAGAAACTGCTCTATGTGCCAATGTGTTTAGAATGCCCATTCGTTGTGACTTATGGTGGAAGCTGTTTGCGTTGAGATAAAGATCCGTGTGTGTAGGTTTTCGGTAGACGGCATGACCAAGAGTTCCGTCCGCTTTTCTGGTAACCAGAATGTCCAGAAATGGGAGGGAGTTTCTGGAGCATGAAATACTTAACACAGCCCCATTAAAACCTACACATTTTTACAGATATGTAGATGATACATTTATAATTTGGCCACATGGACTGCACACTCTTCCAGATTTTCTTGCACACCTAAATAGCCTTAGATCACAAATACAGTTCACAATGGAAGTTGAGAAAAATGCTTCCCTCCCATTTCTGGACATTCTGGTTACCAGAAAAGCGGACGGAACTCTTGGTCATGCCGTCTACCGAAAACCTACACACACGGATCTTTATCTCAACGCAAACAGCTTCCACCATAAGTCACAACGAATGGGCATTCTAAACACATTGGCACATAGAGCAGTTTCTGTATCAGACCCAGATAATCTGCAAATGGAATTTCAACACCTAAAATTCACACTCCAACAAAATGGATATTCAGCCAAGGACATCACATCAGCGCTGAAAAGAGCCGGACGAAAAAGAAACCCCAGCAAGAACACTCAACAAAAAGACAAGCCAGCCGCCATAGCCTATATACCGTTTACCGGCAATTTTTCGGGAAAGATTAGTAGACTACTCTACAAATATAATGTCAAAACCATCCATAAGCCACCACCTAAAATCAAAAATTTGGTCAGGCCAGTTAAAGATAATTTAGCTCTCAGAGTACCTGGTGTCTACCACATTCCTTGCGAATGCAGCACAGCGTACATTGGCCAAACAGGACGCACTATTGCCACACGCGTTTCTGAACACCAAAGATCAATAAGGCTTATGCAACCCGAAAAATCTGGACTGGCTGAACACTGTATAGAACAGAGCCACAGAGCTAACTTTACTAACACCAAGATAGTGGCAAAGTGTTCGAATTACTGGGAAAGGAGAGTAAAAGAAGCTTTAGCCATCTCATCTGAAACAAATAATCTAAATCGCGATTCTGGCCTACAATTAAGTTCAGCATGGACACCGATGATAAAGAGCCTTAACACCTAATCCTGTACCTGCAGTCTTTCAAGACTTATTTTCTAGCAGGTGCGTGCTCAAACACAAAACATTAGCCGAATAACTGCTATAAATAGTTTTCTACGAAGTCCGTGCCCATGTCTCAGTCATCTTAAATACCAGGCCATAATATCTCGCGAACCAATCAGATGTTACCTTCATCCCAGCTCTTATAAATACCAGTCTCCGCAAGCTCAAACCATCAGTTCACCCTGAAGACGAGGAAGATGCACTTCTTCGAAACGTTGGTGTCAAGCCAAGTTATTACCTGGCTAGAAGCCCGAGAAGATTTTGAATTAACACGTCGCCAGGAAAGCTATAGTTCTTATTTTACATTCCTTTACGGGAAAGAAATTTACCAGGCAATTAAGAAACATCAAGACCTACGCGAAAAGAAAGGTAAATTACTCAGCTCCTTGGCGTTCTTATCCAGGTGCCGAGACAAAGAAATTACGCCCAAGTTTGTGAGACTTCGTTACCCAGTGAAAAATGCCTCAACATCTAAAATACTTAGACGCGCCAGCTTAGCCCTGGTAAGGGAACGAATCAAGCATACCCGACATGAACTGTCTATCGTTGATCAAAAGTTACTGGATTCCTTTTGGCTTCTTTCTAGCAAGCTTTCACCTCTAGATTGGGACAGAGTCGACCACTCCTCTTTTGCACAAGGCAATGCTACTCTACTGCGTTGCACTAAGCGGCAAACTAAGAAATTTGCAAGTCTATCTAAGCAGAATGAACCTGTACCACCATTGGACACAGATCGTATCATCTACAACCTCACCGATATCCAGCTAGACGAACCTACCACCTCGGTTCTAGCTAAAGGGCTCAACTTCGCTCCCACGCCTAGGCAAATATCAGTGGCAGACACCATCAGTTCTATTGAAGCCGCCATTTGTCAACTTCCATCAGCAAGTGCAGAAGAAATACGCCGTGAGGTAGCAAGAGCTTACAAAAAGGCAACCCTACCTACTTCAAACATCAGCCGAGAAGAAAGTAAAGCCTTACATTCCCTTCGAAAAAACGACAACTTGGTTGTTTTACCAGCTGACAAAGGGAACGCCACGGTACTCCTCTCTTCCGTGCAATACCAAGAAAAGGTTCAACAACTGCTGGACGATCCTGCATACAAAACCATTAAAAAGGATCCTACCAACTCTGTGGAAAGACGCACCATCCAGCTAATTAAGAAATCCAGCCTTCCTCCTGATGTTCAGAAGACGGTCTCGCCATCTGCCTCCATACCTCCCAGATTATATGGTCTGCCGAAGATCCATAAGCCTGGGATACCTCTAAGGCCCATAGTGGACGCTATTGGCAGCCCTACCTATCGCCTAGCTCGTCATCTGGCACATCTGCTGCAACCAATAGTAGGTAAGTGTGTACACCATGTGAAGAACTCTATACAATTCGCTGAAGTTCTTGACAACATCAAAGTGAAGCCATCGGACCTGTTAGTTAGTTTCGATGTGGTATCTCTCTTCACCAGAGTTCCCCTGGCGGAAACAATACAACTATTGTCAGAACACTTTCCACCTGGTATTACTGCACTGTTTAGTCACACACTTACTTCCACTTATTTTCTGTATGGCAACACCTACTACGAGCAGACAGACGGTGTTGCGATGGGCTCTCCTCTGTCACCAGCTATTGCCAACTTCTATATGGAGTTTCTGGAGCATGAAATACTTAACACAGCCCCATTAAAACCTACACATTTTTACAGATATGTAGATGATACATTTATAATTTGGCCACATGGACTGCACACTCTTCCAGATTTTCTTGCACACCTAAATAGCCTTAGATCACAAATACAGTTCACAATGGAAGTTGAGAAAAATGCTTCCCTCCCATTTCTGGACATTCTGGTTACCAGAAAAGCGGACGGAACTCTTGGTCATGCCGTCTACCGAAAACCTACACACACGGATCTTTATCTCAACGCAAACAGCTTCCACCATAAGTCACAACGAATGGGCATTCTAAACACATTGGCACATAGAGCAGTTTCTGTATCAGACCCAGATAATCTGCAAATGGAATTTCAACACCTAAAATTCACACTCCAACAAAATGGATATTCAGCCAAGGACATCACATCAGCGCTGAAAAGAGCCGGACGAAAAAGAAACCCCAGCAAGAACACTCAACAAAAAGACAAGCCAGCCGCCATAGCCTATATACCGTTTACCGGCAATTTTTCGGGAAAGATTAGTAGACTACTCTACAAATATAATGTCAAAACCATCCATAAGCCACCACCTAAAATCAAAAATTTGGTCAGGCCAGTTAAAGATAATTTAGCTCTCAGAGTACCTGGTGTCTACCACATTCCTTGCGAATGCAGCACAGCGTACATTGGCCAAACAGGACGCACTATTGCCACACGCGTTTCTGAACACCAAAGATCAATAAGGCTTATGCAACCCGAAAAATCTGGACTGGCTGAACACTGTATAGAACAGAGCCACAGAGCTAACTTTACTAACACCAAGATAGTGGCAAAGTGTTCGAATTACTGGGAAAGGAGAGTAAAAGAAGCTTTAGCCATCTCATCTGAAACAAATAATCTAAATCGCGATTCTGGCCTACAATTAAGTTCAGCATGGACACCGATGATAAAGAGCCTTAACACCTAATCCTGTACCTGCAGTCTTTCAAGACTTATTTTCTAGCAGGTGCGTGCTCAAACACAAAACATTAGCCGAATAACTGCTATAAATAGTTTTCTACGAAGTCCGTGCCCATGTCTCAGTCATCTTAAATACCAGGCCATAATATCTCGCGAACCAATCAGATGTTACCTTCATCCCAGCTCTTATAAATACCAGTCTCCGCAAGCTCAAACCATCAGTTCACCCTGAAGACGAGGAAGATGCACTTCTTCGAAACGTTGGTGTCAAGCCAAGTTATTACCTGGCTAGAAGCCCGAGAAGATTTTGAACATACTCTTTACTCCATTATTCGTAATGCTCACAATATATGGGGTAAGCTGCATAATATGGTACTTGCAATGGCTAGCAAGTTACATGTTTGTTCGCTTTAGTGCACTCTTCTGTATTAGCAAAGCTTAGCAATCGTGGCTTTGCCATGAATATTCTGTTTGTAAAGTTCGCCCCTAAAGGGAAGAAGCAGTGGTTTTATAATTAGTGTTCACAATCCTCTTTAATACCCTTTTGCCCCACTCAGCTTAAAGTTTTGACCACTGCTGCGTTTAGCTCCCGATCCCACTGTAGCACTAGACCAAACCCATTAAATTGGAGATTTTCCTCACGCCGCTCGCTCGGCTAGACGAACAACTGCCATTTGTCCTCTTCGGAACAATAACCGCATCAAACCAGACTAACACATACATCCAGCCTAATAGGTAGACCGGTAGATAGGAGACAGGCGCTTGAAATTATCCAAAATTACTGAAGTATTCGTTGCATATGAAGGATATTTACGGTTTAAGAAACCTTTTACAAATCTCAAAACAACCATAACGAACTTTACACTTATTCCATGCTAACACAATTGATACAATCTTAACTGCCCTATAAACAGAATAGTTGCCTAACTGTATTTCATTTTAGGAAAGCTTCCAGAATTAGGTGCACGGTTGTTTAGGTTTTTTTTTTCCTTCTGTCTGTCTGTATGGGCCCGATGAATGAAATCGGTGAAATTATGCTTAAATGAGCTCGGGGTCCATGGAGACTAAAGTTACTCATCATTCATCTTCTCACGATAAGGGAAAACTTCGCGAAAAAAAAAAAAAAAAAAAAAAAAAAAACCTTACCCGGATAACTCGCCCTAAGCAAGTTTGGTACTCGCGATTTTTTCAATATGAGGCTGACGCCAGGCCCACACTACCGAGGAGGAATGGTTGACATTGTCACGCAGAAGTTTCTTTCTGTTCATTATCCTTTACAACGTGGACGTTCTTGCACTAGTTACCTTCCGAGAAATATTATTGTTACCGTTTTTTTTTAAACTTAGCATCCTTTAACCTAGTTGGTCATTTCGGACGATGAATGAATTCGGTGAAATGATTCTCAAATTAACTCGGGGTCCAAGGAGCTTCAGGTTACTCGAAATTCGTCTTTTAGGATTAGGGAGTACCCCGAAAAAAAACTTGATCCAAGTAACTCACCCTAAGCGAGATTCGATAATCAGACGAAAGGAACACTCAGTCACTCGAACTCAGCGTACACGATGGCCATTGAGGAAAGGATCAAATCAGATGCGCACAAGCAAGGACGGGGTCCCTAACGATTTGACACTAACTTACACCGAGATGAGCCTGCCTGCGCCATCAACCTGGATCCCGGAAATGAGCTCACCCAGATAGCAATAACAGGCAGCCAAGCGCCACGGAGAAGAAATAATACAGCACAGACTCCACTATCCGTCGCCAATATATCAACTGCCGTCACCTGAACCACCTTGAAAACGGATGAAGATGAAATAGATGAAAGGAAATGATGGGGGCAGAAATGGAGAGGAAATTCGCGGTAGAAGACGAACCACCATAGTATTCGTCTAACACCTGTAAAGCCATGAAGAAAACAGTGGTTCGTTCAAAGGGAATTGAAATCTCTCACGTTACCGAGGAGTCATAAACATGCTTTTAGATACACTTGGATAGCTCGGTTTTACTACTACAACTTACACCTCGAAAGCATAATAATTGGTGAAGAAATACTACGAGACCCGTAGAGTGCATTTTTCTAAGATGAATTGATTCAAAAGAGTCGTGCTTCCATGCACAAAATATGACCTGTGATTTATTTTCTGTAACGTATTGAATACATTTGCTATGAATGAGATATGCATACATTTATCGAGTAAACTCTGTGTAAATGCGAATAACAGAATGTTTGAACTACCGGTGATCGAGTGGTTATGGCTTGTCAACAAAGAGATACCGGTTCGATTCCGGGCTGAGGTGGTGAACTTTTCCCTAACCTGCATAGTCAAGTGTGAATAAGGACTTGAAAAAGATGAGGATGAGGATGATGATGGATGGCACTTAAGGGCACTCAACTGGAAATAAAATATGGCCAACGTCACAAATAAAAGATTGTATAAAAGATATGGCAATGGCCATAGAGGGACATAAAACTAGGTTGCACATGAAAACGGCCCTCTAAAAGTAAACCCACAGTGCTTAAAGTGAAAAAGAGCTAAAATTACTTAAAAGAATGAATCTCAATGGTCTAAAAGGATCTAAAATCTGGATCAAACATGACAATTAAAAAGCAAAGACCTGTAAAAGCAAACCTCCAGTGTTCAAAGTGAGAGATAAAATCGCTAATCTTCAAAACACTAAAACGATTTTAAAAGCGGCACTTGCCGTAAAAACCTAAAAACCCTATCTATCGTGTGATTGTCGTCCCCGAGAACCTCAGAAAGGGAGACCTGAAGCTGGTGTGTTGCTCGAAGGGTGGAGAGAGCAACACACTCCAGCAACACGTGGTGAACAGACAAATGTGCTTCACACAGCGGACAGGTTCCCCATTAAGTACATAACTGTGTGTAAAATTACAGTGACCCATCCGCAGACGAACCAAAACTACTTCCTCACGACGAGATGCACAAGAGGAAGTTGCCCAGTGTACCGGAAAATCCTTTACTGATCTGAGCTTGTTGCCGTGGAGAGCCGACCACTCTGTATGCCAGCAAGAAAGCACTTCTCTCCGCACAACAAGCCTAAAATCTTCGGCGGTGGAAAAATTAACTATAACACTGGGTGCCGAAATTGCCGACTTTGCCGCCACATCCGCCAGTTCATTTCCCGACAACCCAACATGTCCGGGAAGCCATGCGCAATTTTCAGTAACGCAAGAGGTATGTAAAAGGTGGAGGACATCCTGAATGTGCTGCCCTAAAGGATCGTAGCTGTACAGCTCACGAACGCTCTGAAGTGCGCTAAGCGAGTCGCTAAGAATGAGGCAGTCACCCAAATTATGACGGCGAACATAAAGAATGGATCGGTAATTAGCATACAGCTATAAATGGATGTGTAACTAGGCAAACCGAAAGTATGTTGCTCGGCTTCGGTAACAAATACACATCCAACACCGTCAGTGTATATACAAAGTCGGTCACTGTAAGGGGATAAAATTTCTAAAAACAAAATACAGTAGGCATCGTACAGTTCCCGAATGATGTCATCCCAAGATCGACGAGGGATGTTGCACGTAACCAAGGTGGGCACATCCTCTCTTCCTTGGGAAACATTCTAGGTAACGCAATATGGTAGTTCCGAAGAAGCTTTCGAAAACGAACACCTGCGGGCTTAGGACAAAGGAATAGATGGCGATAACGTTCGTCCAGTTCAGCATAATTAAAAGGGGTAAAAGTAGGATGCGCAGGCAGGCACTGAAGTGCACAACCATAATTTGCCAGCAGGACATCACGTCTACACCGCAGAGGGGGTTCTGCCGATTCAGCGTAGAGGCTCACAACTGGGCTGGTTGGAAAGGCTCCAACATCCACACGAAATGCCCTGATTATGGATCGCATCTAACCCTTTCAGCACCGATGGTCGTGCAGAAGAATATATACTGTATCCATAGTATAACCTGGATCGGATCAGCGCACGATAAAGACGCAGTAAATTGTCCGATCTGGTCCCCAAGTTTTGCCATTTAATATCCGTAAAATAATAAGAGAACGGTGACACCGCGATTTAAGCTGTGCTATATGTGTTGACCAGCATAGTTTCCGATCGAAAACCAACCCCAGGAATCTACCTCATCTGCGAAGGGAAATAAATCAGGCCCAAGTTGAAAGTAGGTGCCATTTGCCACCTACGATGCCAGAAGTTAACGCAGACGGTCTTCTCAGGTGAAAAGCGAAAGCCGTTTTTAGAGTTCCAATCATAGAGGTTGTTCAAACACAGCTAGACACGGCGTTCCAAAAACGCTGTACGCTGAGAAGTGCAGAAGACGGCAAAGTCGTCCACGCATAAACAGGACGAGATTCCTGGAGCGACACATTGTGATATGAAATTAATCGCTATAGCAAACAACGTCGCGCTTAGTACAGAGCCCTGCGGCACTCCATTCTTTTGGATAAAATTGTTAGAAAAAACAGAACCGACCCTTATTCGAAAAACGCGCTCCCGCATTAAGTCCTGAATGAAAAACAGTAGGCGTCCACGTATATTCCAGTTGTGGAGGGAACGTAAAATCCCCGCCCGCCAACAGGTATCATAAGCCGTTTCGAGGTAAAAAAATATCCCAAACGTCTGACAATTCTGAAGTCGTTCATGATCTGCGTCGATAGTGACACAAGATGGTCAACCGCTGAACGACGGCTTCGAAAACCACATTGGATGTTGGTCAGAAGATTGTGGGATTCTAGCCACCACACCAACCGTCCATTGATCATGCGTTCCATCACCTTGCAGACGCAACTGATCAGGGAAATAGGACGGTAACTGGAAGGAAGTTGACGGTCCTTTCCAGGTTTCAAAATAGGAATGACGGTGACCTCCCGCCATTTAACTGGAAAAGTGGCATCAATCCAGATTCAATTATAGACATCGAGAAGGAAAGCCTTACCTTCAGGAGTGAGATGTTGCAACGTTTGGATGCCATCTGGACCTGGCGCAGAGTTTCGCAAAGATGAGAGTACATTGTCCAGCTCCGCCATGGTGAAAAGCCGATTGTAGTCTTCAAGGTTACCAGAACGGAAGGTAAAACCTTGAAATTCCGCCTGAGCCTTAACTGGAAGAAACTCAGGGAATAGCTTTCTGAGCAAGACGCTTGAGCAAAAGCTCTGACAAGAGCGTTAGCCACGTCAAATGTATCAACCACAGGGCCTGCAGATGGCTTATGGCCGGCTATCGGCATATGGGTCGCTTTTCCGGTTACACGCCGTAACTTATCCCATACGACAGAGGAAGGGGTATGTCGATGAAAAGATGCTACAAAGTTGCTCCATGATATCTTCTTGCTATCCTTAATAATTCGTCTAGATTGGGCACGCAGCTTTTTATAATATATAAGATTATCCAAAGTATGGCGACGCTGGAAAGCCCTGAGAGCACGTTTGTAAGCACGAATGGCATTCCGGCATTCATCTGTCCACCAAGGAACAAGAAAATGACGATGTCCAGTCGACCGCGGAAGAGAAAGCTCAGCAGCGGAAATAATTGTCTTGGTGAGATGTTGGGCTAAAAAAATTACCGAGTCGTGATCTTTGTAGTAGAAAACGGTTAAGCTGGAATAAGCAGTTAAGCAGTTGTCTGGTCTAGCTGCCATCTAGGTAAACGATTGGAACATACATCCTGTGCTAAGAGAAAAATAAGGATAGGAAAGTGGTCGCTTGAATGCAAGTCAGAAATAACATTCCATTGTAAGGAAACTGCCAACTGTGGAGAGCAAACTGCGATATCCAGATGAGAAAAACTATTGAAGGCGTCAGAAAGAAATGTAGGCTCTCCGGTGTTCATGAGAGAGAGAGAGAGAGAGAGAGAGAGGTTGATATTATCCAAGAATTCGGCGAAAAAGCCCGAGGAGAGCCCCAAAGAGGGTGGTGGGCATTTACGCCCCCTACCAGCAGAAAAGGTGTTGGTACCTGGGAGACGAGGTCCTCTAGACCACTGCGCGAGAGGTCATCAGATGGAGGCACATAGATACTGCAAATGGTGAAGCTAATGGAAGGGAGCTTAATGCGTAGAGCGATGGACTGTAAGTCAGAGTTTATGGGTACAGATTTAGCGAAGACATCATCTCTGATAAGAATTATGGTGCCCCCATGTGTAGGACCACCATCCACCGGTGATAAATCACACCGGATAGAAGAGTACTGCTTTATGTAAAGGTGGTCTTGGGGACGAAGCTTGGTCTCTTGCAAGCATACGACCAAAGGCTGATTCTGGATAGCCATGGACAATTGTATGGGATAAAAGTTTAAATGGAAAGGGTTTCTGCATATTCGAACCTGCTGCTTACGCACTGGGCGTCGGGCAGAATCCTCCTGGTCCATCTCTTCCACGGGGGAGGTCCTCTTTCCAACAGAGAATCTCGGTTCGAGAACCTCGAACCGATTAGAGGTGCTGATCGGCGAAGATGGTCGTCGCCGACCTTCTCTCTCCCCAGAAGATTCCTCCTCTGCGTGGAGAATGACGGAGACTGGTTCTTCCCTTAGATGATTTGGGAGACTTCACCTTTTCTTTTAAAAAGTCGGTCCGGACATAACTCATCTTGAATGTTTTCGCTGGTACAGCATACTCAACGGTCTTGCCGGTTTTTACACCTGAAGTCAACGGTTTAGGTGACCCTTTAATGTATGGGTGTCGTAGTTCGCTTAACGGTGGCGGATATTGCGGATGGCGATGTAGGCGTAGATGTAGAAGCGGAATTCTTCGGCAGTGGTCTGGATATGAGAATATTTTCGGCGATGGTGGCTGGTTCGAGTGGCGATTTCCGACTCGGTATCGATTTAGCTGCGAGAGAGCTATAGATACCGGATGTCGGAACAGAGGGTTGGCGAATGCGCAGGAGCTTCCGGGCTTCAGAGAAGGACACCTTCTCCTTCACACGTACCTCCTGGATTGCTCTCTCCTCTGTAAAACGGGGGCATTCTCGAGAACTTGATGGATGTGTGCCGCCGCAGTTAATGCAAGATGGAGTTGACGTACAATCTCCATCGTGCGTGCGGTCTCCACAGTTGGAACAAGTAGATCGAACGCTGCAGAACTCGCTGGTGTGACCAAAGCGCTGGCAGTTGTAGCATCTGAGTGGCTTAGGGATATATGGCCTAACTTCGTACCCTGCCTTAATTCTTTCAGGGAGATATACCCTATCAAAGGTAAGAAGCAGGGTACGAGTAGGTACAAATTCACCATTTACTCTCCGCTGAACCCTGTTCTCAGAGCTAACGTCTTGTTCCGCAAGATTCTCCTGAATCTCCTCATTGGACAAACCTTCAATGCGCGGGTATTGATAACACCGCTTGAGGGGTTCAACGCTTTGTGCTTTTCCACTTTAACCGGGTAGCTGCCCAACTTATTGGCTCTCAATAATTTCACAGTCTGGGATGCTGATATTGCTTCGAACAGGACTTCACTGGACCAGCTATCGTATCCAGACCCTTTTGTTTTAGAGATGGACTAACCGATGTGAACTTCTTCCCTTCTATAAATGACCAAGCAGCGAGGACCGCTGGACTCCACTACTTCCTCCTTAGGTTAGATTGGTGTTTGTTTGCCATAAATATATGGTAAAAATTCATCCCCCAGTGCTTCCCACCCACCATGGAGCCCAACAAGGGGTCACCCCACTGGGGTCACAGGGCTACACAGACGATATAGCAGGCTCGTCGTTCCACTTACCCTGGAGTTCGGTATAATACCTAGTCCTGGCCGATTGATTGTGGTTGGGGTATTCCCTAGCCTCCCGTTTAGGCGAAGCAGAAACCAAAGCGGTGTATTAGGTTGCTTACCCTACCCAGTTCCTGAAGAACAGAAGCCCAGGCTCAGATATGCAACCCTCAAATAACCAGGATATTCCTTTTCACCGACACGGGTCGTTTACAAAAATAAGAAAAAGTAACGGCCCCAGTACTGAGCCTTGGGGTACTCCCGAGCTTACCATACCCCTTTCAGATAGCTCCTTGCCTTTGCGATCTTCCTTCCAAAAATTTTTTAACCCATAGAACTACGCGTTTATCAATTCCTGTAGCAGTTAGCTTCTGGATAAGTAAATTATATGATACAACATCAAAAGCTTTGGAAAAATATATCACCACTGCATCTGTTCTTCGCCCTGCATCCACCTACTCTGCTAAATCTTGAAATAATGACGTTATCTGGCTT
Organism: Hymenopus coronatus; assembly: GCA_030762935.1. Taxonomy (NCBI): domain Eukaryota; kingdom Metazoa; phylum Arthropoda; class Insecta; order Mantodea; family Hymenopodidae; genus Hymenopus; species Hymenopus coronatus. The sequence goes on from CM060895.1 coordinate 114,679,551, forward strand.
TCACACGAGTATCCAGGTCTAAACCCATGTTGCGCTTTATTGAACCACTTTTTGTTTTCTAATTCCTCCCGTATATATTCCACAATTAAATGTTCCATCAATCTGCACACTACTGAAGTTAGGCTGACTGGTCGATAATTATTTAGTTGTTTTTATTTCCCCTTTTATGAATTGGAACTACAATCGCGGTTTTCCAGTCTTACGGTAAGGCACAGTTATTTATTGACATATTAAATAAAAGTATTAGGTACGGAATCATGGATTCCCCTCCAATTTTTAGTATTTCGGTCGGTATATTATCAGGCCCCATCGACTTTCGATTTTGCAACATTCTGACCCTTCTGCGCAATTTGGATGCCATTATTTGAAAAACGGAATTTACACTATCCACAATTTGCAATTTATAATTATAATCCGTTTTGTTAAAAAAACAGACACAAAATGTGAATTTAATGCGTTCGCTTTTTCCTTATCGTTCAATATGGCAATTCCATTTTCCTTAAGTTCTGGTATGCCAAGTTTATTTCCCCTGCGTCTACTTACATAATTGTAAAAAGATTTCCAACTATTATTGGTCCCACTAAGAATTTGTTCTAAGAACCACTCCTGGGCTTGCAACGTTTCGTCTTTCAATTGTTTAGCTAATTCTTTATATCTGTTAAAATGCCAATCTGACTTCTTCCGTTTATGAAACGCGCGCCTAGACTTTCGTTTAAGTATTCTGATGGATCTTGTATAATATTCTGGATCATTATTTTGTTTGATAACTTTGTATGGAACGTATTTCTTTATTGATTCCGAAATAAGTATTTTGAAACTATCCCATACTGCATCTATATTTGTTGCAGATTTTACAAACAGGCAAAATTGCTTTTTGAGAAAAGTCTGAATTCCATCTACGTCTGCTCTGCAGAAGTTAAAACTAATAATTTCCTCTCCTTCAAACCGGTTTCGCACCTTCCAGTTTATGTCTAATTGTACACAGCTGTGGTCACTTATACCTGGAAAAACCTCATATGCGCTAAACAATGACTCAGGTCTGCATAGAAACACGTCCAGTACAGCCGATTTCCGGGTATCTGTTTTGACTACCTGCGAAAACCCATGATCCCAAACCAGAAGGTTAACAACACATTGAGCTTCACCTCCTAATAACTGCCCATTCCAGTTTACATTTGGCAAATTTAGATCTCCTGCTAAAATAACATTTTTTCCCGTTTCCGAAGAAATTTTTTCCACTAGTTTATGAAGAGTTTTAAAGTTAGTTTTGCCAGGTGGTCTGTAACACGCTATTAATGTAATGTTATTTGCTTCGTTCTCGTGATCGATAATTTCAATGGCCATCATTTCTACGTCTTCTTCCACCCACAATATCTTACTGCTTAACTCTAACTTGGTACAAATAAAAATTCCCCCTCCCTTTCCTTCCCTGTCCCTCCTAAACACCCTGTAATCTGATCTAAATATCTCAGCGTCATTAATATCAACACTGAGCCATAACTCCGTACCTATAATCACACTTGGATTACTTATTTCCATTAAATTCCAAAATTCTAATGTTTTGTTTATGATGCTTCGGCAATTTACCTGTAACAGCCTTAAGGAATGTGCCCCTACCTGAGAATCGTCGCTTCCCCGAAGCCGTTGTCAGTGCTGCCCGGTGACACCGCTCCACTCGGATACCCTCGCGAACAATGCTGCCAACTTTGAAGTTCCTCTTCGGTTTAGGTGAACACCATCCCGTCCATAGTCACAGTCGCCATCCACGAATTTGAGTCCACAAACTGCACATCCAGTCGTTCAGCCACCCACGAAAACGCGTCGTTTACCTGCATTACCTTCCTCCAGTTGATATCGCGTCGCCTCAAAACTCCACTGATGACAATGTTCAAACATGGTTTCTCCTCTTTCTTTAGGTCATCTTCCCGTGTCTCCCTCAGTAAGCGGTTTTCTTCTTTAAGCTTCCGAATAATATCTTCCGCTGTTTTCAGCTTGTCGCGTAAGCCTTGTAGTTCCTCCTGCAGCTGCTCCAATTTTTTATCATTTGCGGTGACGGTCACATCTCTCCTGAAGTCCTTACATGACCAGTTTTCTTCTATGTTCTGTTCTCTCTTAATTTTTTGACAGCCAAAATGGTACCATCTCGCGCATGAAATACAAAGAAGTCCGGTCCTCAGTGCTTTGTTACAGCTTTCATCTCCTACAGGTCCTGGATTTATTTCAACTCCTATCACAAGCAGGGCTAGCAATACAAAAGCCATAAAATAATAATTCTTCGTAGTATCCGTAGCTCCAGTCGCCTGTCTACCTGCTTTCCGCCGTCGCCTGCCCGACCACATTCCTACCCTCGCCCGGTAAACAACCAGATCCACACCCATTGTTCTGCTGCTACCTGCCTCCCACTGGTACGTCCGCACTGCTCGAGAACCCAAACCAAAACATGCTTAAAAATGCCTTACTATTTAAAAGTTATGTATATTCGTCTTCATTATTTTATCATTATTGTTATAATATATAATAATGGTATTTTATTTATTATAGTAATTACATCTCTCTCAAAATAATTTGTAATGTATTCACGTTAAAACCATATTATTTAGTTATTTATTATTAAACTGTTAGGTATGTATTTTATTTATTTTGGATTGCTATTGAAACATAATTTAAAGGTAGATTCAATTGTAATGTTTATTGATCAAAATTCTAAATCAATTTCATTATTAAAAACTATTGGACTCCAATAACACTGAACTAACAGAAATATTGTTGTGACTCTGTCTAGTTCTCATTGGCACTTCACAAATGTAATCCAGTCAAATTTTCTTTGTCGCTTCACATAATGGAATACGCACCATACAGGCTCTTGTTCGGTCCACTTCACTCGAGAATCGAACACAAGATGTGTCTAACCTCATCAGTAGCAGCACAAAATGTGCTCGTCACAAAAATGCTCAGACTCACGTGGATATAACGAATTGGATAAGCAGCTCTTTGTCGCACCAGAAAGGTGCACACCTACTCGCGAACCACGCTGACTATGTAACCGCTGGAAGATTTTGGTAATCTGACAATAGCGTTTCTGGTGTTCAAGCGAGAGCGATACTTATTTCTACTTATCTCTTCAATCGCCCGCCGCTGACTTCCCGAAGCTTGGCCCATAACCACTGCGTCACAGTATTAACTTTAATTCAGCAGAGACATTAGCATCATTTTAATCTATAATCAGGTACTGACTTGGAATTAAAAGTGCATTTATGTAGTTGCATAGAAGGGTTATAGACGCCTGCTTAACTGTTGTTATAGATGTTTTAATAGGTTTAAAAATAATTTAAAATGTTGTTTAGGTTGGATCAATGGTTTATCCTCTTTTACTTCAGAAATTATTGCTGTGTACGCCTTGACCTAGTTCAAGATTGATACTAAGGTTGCAGTAGGAGTGTAGACGATATCGATATAGAAAGACAATACACTACGTGAAGCACGATTTCGCACCTAGCGATAGTTAAGGTTAGGCTTTAATGTACGAGGTACGTCCAGAAATTAAGTTCCCTTTCAATTTAGCTCCGCTGCAGCGCTGCGATCGTAGTTCCGCATATGCGTGGTACACGCTCTGTATCAAGGAGAATAAACGTGCGCCATTTTGAGATCGCTGTCAGCCACATACGCTTTGTTGTGCTTGTCGGTGTTGATTGAAAATCCCGCCGCTTGTGAAATCAGATCTGTGATTCGTTTTCTGAATGCTAGGAAAGTGAAACCAATTGAAATTTACCGGCAAATTTGCGAAGTTTACGGACAAAATGCGATGAGTGATTCAATGGTGACAAGATGGGCCCGACAGTTCAATGAAGGACATAGTGAAGTGCACGATGTGGGCGTCCATCTTTGGTTACAGAAGAACTGGTTCACGCGATTGATGACAAGATCCAGGAAAACTGCTAGTTTACAATAGTGCTCTCGCTATGGAATTTCTCCAAAGCTCACGATCACTAATTCATGAAATTGTTACCCAAAAACTGAAATTTCGTAAACTTTGCTCACTTAGCTACCAAAGATTCTTACTGAGCAACACAAAACAAAACGGATCGGTAGTGCACTTCAGTTTTTAACCCGTTATGATGAAGACGGCGAAGAATTTCTGACACAGATAGTCACAGGAGATGAGACTTGGGTTTCTTACGACACCCCTGAAAGTAAGCGGCAATCAATGGAATGGAGGCACACTTAATCCCCAGCAAAGGTTAAGCCGAAACAAATCTTGACACCTCGAAAAATGATGTGCACAGTGTTCTGGGACTGGAAAGGCATCTTACTCATTGATTTCTTACCGCGTGGTCAAACAATCAAAGCAGATGTTTATTGCGAGACACTTAGGAAATTGCGCCGCGCAATACAGAATAAACGCCGAGGATTGCTGTCAAAGGGTGTTGTTTTTCTTCACGACAACGCACGACCACACACTACAAATGTGACGAAAACCTCCTACAGGGATTTGGCTGGGACGTGTTTGACCATCTTCCGTACAGCCCTGACCTCGCTCCTGGCGACTTTCTTCTGTTCTTACACCTCAAGTCTTTGCTTGGCGGTCAACACTTCAACAATGACGAAGAGCTGAAAGAAAATGTTTCCAACTTTTTGAAGACACAGGCGGCAAACTCCTATGAAGAAGGTATACAAAAACTTGTGCCACGCTATGACAAATGCCTGCAAAATTTCGGCAGTTATGTGGAAAAGTAGTTTAAGAGTTGTAGAATGTTGTGCAATAAATAATTATTCTGTATCTGTACACAATTTAATTTTATTACCAAACAGAACTTACTTTCTGGACGTACCTCGTGTTTCATAAGCTTTAGAAATGCATTATTAATGCAATAAATTAAAAAGTTGTTTGTTAAAATATTGATCAGACTGATATTTTATAATCCCGACATTCTCTTTAATTTCAAATAACTGCCTCGATCCCTCTTAAGGTAAATTATCCCTACGTCGAGGGATTAATCCCTCAAATCGAAACTGTAGTTGCCCTCTCTTTTATACTCCACTAGCTGACCCGGCGAACTTTCTTCCACCTTAGAAGCAATAAATGAGTAGATTTTGGATTTTTCTAAGTTTAATTTTTTATTAGGATAATAAATATAAATACAAAAAAGCAAGTATTTTAATAATTCTTTATTGGCCATGTATTTTGGTGCATGGGTTGCACTCTTCAGTGAAGCACTTTGTGGTAGACGACATTTCTTGTTTTATCATCAGGCGCAAGAACAAATAACGCAGATGGTCTTACGACCCGTGGACATACCACATATAATTGACCATGTTTTAAAACATGGATTTTCTAGATTCAGACCACAAACTTTCAAGGATTGGCCTTGTGATTTGATAATGGTCATGGCGAATGCAAGACGGATCGGAAATTCAAGTCGTTTAAACTCAAACGCCAAATCGGTTGGGATCATCGGGATCCTCGGAATGAGAACTTCCTCACCTTCGAATTTTCCTTTGAGTATCGTCGCGTAAATCACATTGTTCATTAATTTACTTACCACCAAACGCCTTCTGTTGCACAGTTTTGGTTGGTTTATGTTTCGAAGCATGATTACTACGGAGTCAACCTTTAGTCGTAAATTGAGCTGTGTAAGCCAGGCACATCCAAGGAGTTTAAAAATGTAATTGGATAGTTGCTCTTCACGTGCAATTTCATTCACAATGTTTCGAATCCTTTGTCGGGAATTCGATTGTCTTGGACGCAGCATGTTAATGATAATAAGCTAATAGAAACTCGAAACAAACACCATAGACAACAATTCGTTTTTCTGTCTGCTGCGTTTTGTTATACCACGTTTTATGTCACGTCCCACGGAAACGGGATAAAAAAATATCCTATGTCCGTCTCCTGGTTCTAAGCTACCTCCCCACCGATTTTCAGCCAAATCGGTTCGGCCGTTCTAGAGTTATAAATAGTGTAACTAACAAGACTTTCTTTTATATATATATATATATATATATATATATATATATATATATATAGAAACTTCCAGAAGCAGCGGTCATTGTTGAACATGCCATTACACCCAGGTGGGATAATGCAGGACTTTGTCATGCGCCCGCTTCACGTTTTAAATTTAAACAAAGTGTGACAATGACACGGCTAAATGGAACGATCAGGATTCCACGGTTTAGGCGCTTGCATTTGGCGCGTAGTCACGAAATGCATGGCTTCTACAGACTATCTAGTCTTAGGCAACCTTTCTTCGCTGTCTAATTAATGTTATCGAAATAAGCGTTTACAGAATTAGTTTTGTTATACATTTCGTTGTAGGTACAAGAGATATGATACAAGAAACCAAAGCGATAATCAGAAGCCCAAATCTGCATTGTTTTATCCATAATATCCCACCTAAAAATTGTAAGTATAGAAACATTTAAACAAATACATCTTGGAAATGCCTGATGTCACAATAAATATTATTTGAAATGAGTTGGCGGTTTATAGAGACATACACTTTTTGTACAGTAAGCTTTTACCTTTTGGGTTTACCGGTTATACAAAATTATACCTACAATATTCCTTCCGAATGAAGATAATTTCATAGACCATTCTGAGAAAATTTAAGATGTGTATGTTGCCATGTAAATAACTTTAATTTATGGTTCTTTAACCAAAATCGTTAATCATTTTTAGAAAAATAAAACATTCTAAAGATGTTTCATGTAAGGAATAGTAATGGTGTGAGGATTTTCTTGAAAATCTTCCGTATCTCATGTTCGGAAGATTTGAACTTAAATACTACTTCTTCGTAGGCTTAGTCCTTAGAGCACCCTTTTCTAAAAATGCTTTCTTCTTTTTTCGATTCAGAAGGCCTCAAAACATATGTTCCGGCGAAATCTCAATATCGAATTTTGGAGTGGAATGCAATACTGGGTATGTGGTAGAGGCAGCAATAGTGAATACTACACTCGGAGACATCGACTTTGCACGTCGACGCACCGCCGCTATGCTTCTTTGACGAAATACCCGAAATCACGTTTTTCTTGTCCGATGCATGTATTTCGGTGAAGTTCTAGAACAGTCCTATCTAACAGGCGCCCGTGATACATTTTCCTGGCGGCTTTCATAAGCAAATGTATATTCAATTATAACATTCCTTCTCTAAACTTTTTAAGTTACACATCCATTAACTTGGTAGGTAATATCGGACGGCGAATGAATGAAATGAGCAAATGACCATTTTGTTACGCTGTTCACACACACACACACACTTTGTTTTTCTAAAAATACGTTTTTGCATTCAGGGGCATCAAAACATATCTCCGATGAAATCATGAAATCGTGAATTCTTCACGAACTTACTCTAAGTAATAGACAAAGTATAAAGGAAGAATGTTTTCAATGTACAGAAATGAGGTAAAAAAGGAACGAAAGAAAGAAAAAAGGAAAGAAAGGAAAATTAAGAAAGGAAAGAAAAACGCAGGAAAGAAAGAAAAATGAAGGAAAGAAAGAAATAAATGACAATCTTCCCTGCTCCTTGGATTTAAGATAATATAAAAAACCAATTCAAGGTATTTTTAGCATAACGCGCTCAATGGAACACACAAGTACTAACAAAAACATTCTATGGAGTAAGTTAAGAACTCCTGCGGGACGAAATTCCGGCATTAACAGCGCCATTAAAAAGCGAGTAATTTTATTTTTACTTTGTCTGTACGTACATGTACATAGTGTATAGAGAAGATATTGTAATGCACCCAAAAATTCGATATCGAGATTTCATCTGAATCAAAAAAAAAAAAAAAGCATTTTTAGAAAAAATGTCCCCGCGCGCGCGTGCGTGTGTGCCTAACTCAAAAAAGTCCGTTAAATATCAAACCTAGTACTTAAGTTCAGTATCTTACAAGGATACGACACGAACATTTTCAAGATAATCCTCCACCCCCAACTATCTTTTACATGGAAAATTTTCCAAAATTTTGATTTTCTCAAAAATGGCTATAAATATTTTGATTAAAATATGCATATTAAAGATGTTTACATGACAAATAAAATGTATTTCTTCAATTTTCTGGGAATAGCATCTGAAGGCATGTTTATTCTGGATGAATTTTGCAGAATTTTGATAACTGTTGAACCGTAAGATTTACAAAAATTTACTTCACAAAAAATATTTGGCTCGTTAAAACACACATTTTTTTCATTGAGTTTTGTTATTGGTTTCAGCCTTAAAATACTTATACTTTTCTCATATGGGAATTCAACAACTGTCCATACAAACAAAGGAACTTTAATCATATAGCAACCTGATTTTAAAAGATTTGCTTATCGTTTAGCCTATGGTACTCCCTTATTTCCCGCCTACTTATAAAGAAGCACTTAATAAGACCATTTGAGCTATTTTTTTTTCTCGATTAGCATTAAGTAAATAGAAGAATAAGCTTTTTAACAATAATTTATTGCAGAGATGTAGAGAAAGTCATGTGAATAGAACACATCAGATTTTTCGTTTCAGAGATAGCCTGAAAATAGATCTGTTCTGTAGTATTATCTGAAATACCTATGTTCGTTTTAAAATATTGTAATAATACCTGCATATTTAGAGGAAACTGAAAGAGCATGCCTGATAAGTTAGAATAAATATAAATAAAGGGAGCAACAAAAAAGAAACAAATAAGCAAGTTAAAAATGTTCTAGTTCTGTGTCCAAATCAGGAAGAAAGAAAGCGGGGGGAAAATTGTCAATGTATTGGTAAGATTCGAACCTGAATTGAGCACCTTGGAACTCATACTAACTCCGCCCGATAATCAATTACGCTACTGTTTAGCTATAACTTGCAGCCCCAACGTCTATAATGCTTGTACGCAGAAGATGAGTCACAAATTATTAACAAGCTTATTCTTCTATCCACGTCATGCTAATCAAGATAAACACTAGCAGAAATAGTCTTATTACTTACCTCTTTGTAAGTAGAAGAGAAATAAGAGAGTACCGTAGGTTAAAGTGATAGTCAAAAGCTGGTTACTAAGTGACTGTAGTTCCTTTTTTTGTATGGACACGAGTTGAAAAACTCTTGTATGAGAAAAATAAGTTTTTCAAAGCTGAAACCAAAAACAAGGAATATCTAAAAAAACGATCAACTCCACGAGAAAAATGTTTATAACATAAATTGTGTGTTTTAACGTGCTCTACATTTTTTGTGTGGTGATTTTTTGTCTGTCTCTTACGGTTTAGCAATTATGCAAAATTCCATAAAATTGATCCAGAATAAAGTAGTCTTCAGAGGCTATTCCAAGAAAATTCAAGATATACATTTTACTTGTCAGGTAAATATCTTTAATATACGACATTTTAATCAAAATCGTTATACCCATTTTTAAGAAAATCCAAATTTTCGAAAAAGTGTCCATGTAAAGGATAGTTGGGGGTGGGGGGATTTTCTTGAAAATCTTCGAGTCGCATCCTTGGGCGATATCAAACTTAAATGCCAAGTTTGGTATTCAACGGCCTTTTCGTTTTTGAGCTATGCTACCCACAGACACACATATACACACATACACACACAGACAGACACACACGGACATTTTTCTAAAAATGCGATTTTTGGATTCAGGGATTCTCAAAACATTTATTTCCGGTGAAATCTCGGTATCGAATTTTTGGGTGCATCACAATACCTTTTCTATACACTATGTACATAGTGCATATGGAGAAAGTAAAAATACACAAAATACCTAGGCTGACAATCACAAACTGTGCCAAATACATACGAAGGCTGTAAATAAAGTAGTGGCAACATTGATAGAACACAATATTTATTGAACTCACAAGTACAATTGCATTATATTCCTTCAATGTAGTCACCCGCAAAGTCCCTGACCTTTTGCGGAATGTAGGGCAGCCGTTGGGGACCGTTGGCAAGGCGATCTCTGTTGATGACTTTGAAGGAGCGCCCTACTGCGCGGACTACAGATGCCACGTCAGGAAAGCGGCGGCCTCGGAGGGGTTCCTTCAACTTCGGAAACAGGTCGAAGTCACAAGGACTCATGTCTGGTGAGTACGGAGGATGTTCCAAAAAAACCCAATGCCACCGTTGCAATAAGAGCTGGACCTTGTTTGCGACATAACATGCGTTATGTCGCTGTTGACGGTTTGTCCCTCAGGCACAGCATGCGTAAGAATAATCCCTTCGTAGTCGTATGCCACAATCAGCATCAGCTTCACCTGACTGGGTTTCTGTCGAACTTTCTGTGGACGTGGTGAACCGGGGTGACGCCGTTCATTCGACTGACGCTTCAATTCCGGCTCATAGGCTCGTGCTCACGTCTCATCAATGGCGAAAATACGCTGCAGAAATGCGACTTCGTTTCTCATCTGTCCAGATGAATGCCAGCCAGTGCATACCGGTGCATTTCTGTACCTCAGTGAGTCAATGTGGGGCGCAATTTTCCTCAGGTGAAGACATTTAGTCAAGATATGCCACACAGTTTCATGACTGAGACCAACCTCTACGGATAACTCCCGGGCAGTCCATCGATGGTCCATGGCAACGAGACCACTCACGATGTCAATCTGATCTTCCGGAATGGACGGTCGATCTGTGTGGTGCAAATCCGCAGTCTCAGTCCGACCTGCACGAAACGCCTTGACCTATCGTGCAAACATCCTGTACGGCAATGCATTCCCGCCACAGGCTTCACGTAATCCTCGATTACATGCTGATGCATTTTTTCCACGGGCAACCTCGACTTTAATCCACGAACGCTCATTACCTTTAGTAAACATGCTTTAGAGCGGTGCACTTGACACTGTTCACTTCAACGCTACACAGCAACAACACATTCTCAACTGGTAGCCTGACTACACATCGACACTAATCACCTGATCGCTCCCATATCCTAATGGCTCATACCCGCTCTCCTATGAATGTGGGGGACCATGTTGCCACTACTTTCTTTACAGCCCTCGTAGGTATTCTCCAATACTTTCAGTTGAAAAGAAAATTAGGTTTAATCCCCGTAACTTAAACTTCTCGATATCCATACCTACATATTTACTTTGTGCATTTGTATCTAGTGGGGCATGTTTAGACCTAAAGTGTCTTACGGTTAGTATTCGTTAACCCATTGAGGGTACCATCTGCCAAAATTTTGTAGAGAACATTTTCTAACTACGAAGAACAATCGATAATATATTAGGTGTTCTAGCATTTTGAAATTGTTTTTGTTAACCTTATATGTTTTGAAAATGTCCTTTATTATTTAAAGTCTTGGTGAAGTTTCTTTTTCAAAACAATTACAAAGAAAATTAAGGATCGAAGATTGAAGAATACGTAATTTGAACTGTCGTTTGTTCTTCATTCGTATACCTTTTTGTCTACTCCTAAAAGAATTAGAGTGACAAACACTGAACTAACTTTGCACCTCGATGGATTAATACATAAAGAAGAAAAAAATGTGCACGCTGACTGCGAGACTCGAACCGCTGACACACTGGAGGTGATGGAACATGAAATTAACCAGTTGAGCCCGCTTGCTGTGTTAAAACTTATAGTATAGTATCACATATGTCTCCCTCTCAGCTTTGATCTCTTTATAACTGCTGTGGACTCCCTTTTATAGCTTAAGCCGTCCATTTAGCCTTCATTCATTATAATTTACGTTGCAGAACATATGACAGCGATTATTTTGATATAACATGTACTGTAACAGCGGTTTTAAGCGATGTTTTTGGAATGGACGTAACTATTACTGCTAAGGTCTATTTTCCGATGAAGAGCAGGTAGATTTGCATTGTTACCAAATGGCCGACAAGCACAGTAATTTCGACTTATTTCTTTCAGAGTATGAAGTGTTGCCTATCTCCAAAAATAATAAGGAACAGGTGAAGCACCTTGTATAAAAAGTAAAATGTAGGGATAGAATTCAGTATTACAAAATTGTAGGGGTGCATTAAACCATGTAATGATTGAGGTGAATTAAATACATATTTATAACGAAATGTGCACATACCTATTTCCATAATGTTTACCTCGATTAAACTAAAGTACACAGAAAAATAAGTTTTTCATAAGAACAGCTTATACTGCCACTAATAGAGGCTTCAGAAAGGCATGTGAATGTTACACATCAGATTTTGAAACTATTTTGCAAATTATTCAACTAAGGCTAAAGACAATTTCCAGAGACAAACCTATAGCAACTTCTTCCATTCTAGACGAGAGCTGTTTCCTTAAGCATTTCGTGATGTAACCCCAGTGCTTTGCAGTATTTTAGTGGATCGATAAGGACGACCTATTGCAGTAGCTAATTATAATTTGTAATGGTGGATGAGCGAGAGAGAACTAATCTAGTTACTTTGTATTCATAGCATTGTATGCCATTTTTATTCGGGTTTTTGTAGTAAACGAGAGCTTAACATCTGCAATGGCAGAGCGGATCTTGATGCGCAATTCTGAGTGTTGATCAGAATGCATCAGACTAGAGCATAGCAGCTGTGTGAGGCGCCTGCTGATAATGGTAAAGCGATTGGCAACTTTCTGCTACGAAACTACCTCATTTCCGACTGGGGATACAAAAAATCACTATGTACAGAACGTATATATGATTTATTTAAAATATCTGACTATAGCTTTATTCTAGTGTACTCTCTTATATCCCTTCTATTTACAAGGAACTAATTAATGCGGCCATTTTTTGCTATCTTCTGTTTATTTTGATTAGCACGAAGTAGAGAGAAAGATCAGCTTTTATAAGAATAAACTGTTGCAGATTAACTAGAGAAAGGCATATAAGAGCCTGAAGACATACAACATATTTCAATTTGGTACAAAATTAACAAGTCTTTACAAATGTACGACTTTCAGGCGAAATGATATATAGTATTCAGAATTTATACAAAGAACACTTGTGGGTGTATTTCAATTTCTTTAACAGAAGCTTCAGTAAGAATAACTTGTAGAAGCTATATAAAATAAATATAAACCATGTGAATGTAACAAATCAGATTTTTTCTGATACAACATAATGGAAACACGTGAATTCGACATTAGGAGAAAAAGTCGTGTGAATGCATCACATCAGATTTTTATTTTTTCTACTACATATACTCGTACGTAGCAAATAGGAGAAATATTGTATTTCACAAAAAAATCGATATCGAGATTTCACCAGATTGACGTCCAGATTCCAAAAAGTCTTTGCGTATGCGTGAGTGAGTGAGAGAGAGAGAGAGAGAGAGAGAGAGAGAGAGAGAGAGAGAAGCATAATTCAAAAACGAAATGCCAGATAAATGTTAAATTTGGTATTTAAATTCAGTACTTTCCACAGATGGGAAACCAAGATTTTCACAAAAAAGAAAATCACCATTTCAAACTGCCCTTTACATGGAACATCTTGTTTTGTTTTTATACAAAAATAGCTCTAACAAGTTTATTTTTAAAATATCTATTAAATAGCAGGAATACCTCGACGATATTTGGAGTATTCGGAGCAGGATCAATAGTATATCACACTCCTCTTTCAGAAAGAGGTTTAATATTTAAAATGCAATATTTAAATAACATTATAAAAGTATTCTGAGAGCATTTTTACACTCTCCTCTTCTTTCTCTGTTTACCCTCCTAGTCTGGAGGATTTACACCACCCAGTGAGGAGTAGATGCTCTGAATCAGAGAGAAGCCATGATGGACGATCAGCCGATGCCTGATATGAAAAAGAGGAGGTGGATAATGTGATATGACAAGAATGCTGATTATGGAGAAATTGGAGGAATGAATAGCGGAGGACCCAAGAAAACCCGTCCAGATGTCGCTTCGTCCACTACTAATCCCACAGGAGATCCATTAAGATCGAACCCAAACTGCTTAAATGTGAAGCGAGCGGTATAACCATTCGGTCACGGTTCCGCCAAAGATATTTACATGATAAATAAAATGTGTATCTTGAATGTTTTTCATTCGGAAGGAATCTTAAGTAATCTTGTATATTCTTCGGTCAGTCTTTTGAGACGGCAAAGGTAGGAAATCGACTGCCTGTGCCCAAGAAACTGCGTATAGAAACTTAGTTCTAGTTACCGTGCAACCACCTGACTACCAAATCTCCTCTTTCCATTGTTTCAAAATGATTTCAACAAGCAATAACTGGTAAATGTTAAACGAGACGGAAATGTACTGCTCAAAAGCGTATACCTATCTCTTTAAAACATGCAATTTATTTCAAATAACTTCTTTGAACCATTTCCGAGCTATACTGGTTCGATTATTCAATTTTTTTCAGGCCCTGTCTATTTGGCAGTGTTTTTCGCAATGGCATGGGAAGAGTAGAATTTTAAGTGCAGTTTTTGATCATTTGACTAATGCTTTTAAATAATGGTTTATTTCGATTACAATGAAGCAGATAAAATATAAACTTTGGAGAGAATTGTTGGTATATCTTCTAATAAGCGCTACAGGTGGAGAAAGTAATGTCAGATACGTTATTCTTTACTGTCACTCGTATTTTATTTGAGTTCATTATCGGCGATATTCTATTCTTAATGAATATTATATTCACACACAACAATTAACAATATTCACAGAAATTGTGTAGATATTTTGTCAGGCAGCTGTCGGAGACAAGTCAATCCTAAAGGACCCCTTTTAGAGTGCCGTTATAAATAATGAAGTTACTATCCATTACACAGGACTGAATAATGGAAGCTTAAAGCCCTGAGAGCGCGAGATGGCTTACATGCGTTGTCGCGACCCCTTTCAATACACTGCTCATGGAAATAACCTCTACGTAGTTTTTAAATTTCCGTAACAATACATCTCTCGCATCTCTATAATCATTACTAAGCGGGGAATTAACGTCAGTGATTCGTAAATAAATGGCACATAAAAATATGGTTTAGCCGTTATGGATTATTCTGTCTCCACATAATCGAAGATTTTTATTGAAATTCATCTTTCCACCTATTTCAGAAGCGTAAATAAACCGAAGTTAATCTCTGCTACTACCGATATTGTTACTGGACGTAAGTTAGCACTCCTTCATCTAACCTGATTGCTATAGCAACAAAAGAAATCGCTATATATATTATATTCTAAAAGCACGTGCGGTAAGTAAAACAGTTGTAATATTTTTACTTTTCTCTATACATACTATGTACAAGGTGTATAGAGAAGGTATTGCTTTCCACCCAAAAATTCGATACCGAGATTTCACCGGAAATACATGTTTTGGGTCCCCCTGAATCCAAAAAAGGCATTTTTACAAAAAGGTACGTGTGCGTGCGTGTGTGTGTGTGTGTGTGTGTGTGTGTGTGTGTGTGTGTGTGTGGACAGCATAGCTCAAAAACGAAAAGACCGTTAAATACCAAACTTGGTATTTAAGTTTGGTATCTTCCAAGGATGCCACTCGAAGATTTTCAAAAAAATTCCCCCAACCCAAATTACCCTTTACTTGAAAAAAATTTCGAAAATTTTGACGAAAACTTAAAACAAAAAATGTAGAGCACGTTAAAACACACAATTTGTGTTATACAAATTGTTTTCGTGGAGTTGATCGTTTATGAGCTATTCCTTGTTTTTGGTTTCAGCTTTGAAAAACATACTTTTCTCATACAGTAAATTGTCAACTCCTGTCCATACACACAAAGGAACTTCAGCCACATAGCAACCAGCTTTTAACTATCACTTTAACGTATGGTACTCCCCTATTTCGCTTCTACTAACAAGGAAGCATTTCTGCTACTTACGAGTATTTCTCTGTTAGATGAAATAAATAGAATAATTTGTTGCAGAGATGTAGAGAAAGGCATGTAAATGGAACACTGATATATTGAATGTGAAAGTACAATTATTAAAATTATTGAATGTTACTGGGCAAACAATACCCATCTTCATCAAGTTAAGTTGATATAAAGCATCCCACTCAGGCTTCTTCTATTTCTGTCTTCTATCTTAACTTTCTCCAAAATACAATTGTCAAAACTATTCTAATTAGAGTACTGCAGTTAAAAATGTCTCCAACCAACACACCTTGTTTATAAAAAAAATTGAAAAACTACATAACTATTACCAAATGTTTTTTTGCCCGCCTGGTTAGTGTAGCGATAGCGTGTCGCGAGTCCGCGATTTCGAATCTCGCTTAAAGTGAGTTACCGGAATTAGGTTTTTTCGGGGGTTTCCTTTATCCTGAGAAGACGAATGTCGAGTAACTTTAAGCTCCATGGACCCCGAGATCATTTGAATATCATTTCACCAATTTCATTCATCGTCCGATATGACCAACCAGGACGTTAAGCTGCCAAAAAGAAAAAAGAAAAAAAAAAAACATGTTTCTTTGTCATAGAAGTAATTTGCTTGCAACCATTATTTAATTAGTTTATTTCTATATTTTAATTAATATTAATAGACTCAACTTCGTTTCGTCTTTTCAAACTTTTGCTCAATTCAGCAATATTAATCTACCCACACTTGTATCGCAATATGATATTATCATGATTAATTTCATTTTCATGGTCATGTGACTCTAATTTGTATTTTTCAATTTTTCCATAATGCCTGTAGACAAGAGCTTCGCTATTTCGGAATGAATTTTTTGCTTATTTTTCCACCACGAAAATAAATTGCATTCATTGATAAATGTATTTATTTATGCTAACATATCTACAAGCTATCTTTACCAGTCATACTACATAATGTCTTTGACTCTGTTTACTGTCCATATTCATGTATTATCTTACACGTATGTACAATGTACATAGTAGACAGTAAAGTATTGTATTTCACCCAAAATTCGATGCGAAATTTCACCGAAATACACATATATGTACTATTGATGAATAGATATCTACATATTAATATCATATGAATGTAGATATCTTGGTTTTTTGTTCTTATTCTTGTTTGCACAGATTATCAGTTCATGTTCTTTAATACATAGTTTCGTTTATTCGGGTTTCTACAATTCCAAGTTCTTCAGAATATTCGAATTTTATTTACGGACTATAATTTTATATACAGCTAATGGTCTCAGTAATCTCACTTCTACTACATCTACCCTTGTGTTTGTTTGGTTTCTTTAAGACCAATTAGTTTCTGAACCACAATGCAGGATTTTGCAACATTTTAAAATAGTTCTCTTCTGCTCTTCCAAGAGGTGTTCTTTTAATTCTTGCTAATACATGCTGGAATTTGGGTAATTTTACAAACATTGGTATAACCAAACTATTTAAATGTATACCTTTGGTTTATTATTGATAAGGATATGTATTCTGAGTGGAGTTTTCCATCTGACTTTCCTAACCATATCGTTTATTAATGGGTAGACAAGTTATTCTCTAAAAGCTTATTTATTCAATGCAACTTATTGGAGTTAAACCTTTGCAGATAGACACATCGTTATAGACACGAAGAGAATAGCGATTGTCAAATGTTTAAGCAGTGGACACAATATACTGACCGTAAAACTCCAAAAATATTTCCATGCAATAACGAGAACCAATTGAAACTCGACAGTACTTTAGAAATGACAAGAGAATCGAACAATTCGAATAATTAATAACGCATATAAAAGATTATTTATAATAAACTGTTATAAGGAGACGTATATGGTGATATGTAGTGATAATGTTTCTAGTTGTTTAATATAAACGAACAGCGTAATGTTGCAGTAATATGTATTATAAGAGCATCTTGGGTGTTTTACAGAATGCAGGGAAAGCACATTTATTAAGGCGTGGAAATAATTGTGGAAGAATAGCGAAGTGCTAAACACCACCAGCCAATGAAGTTCATTTCCGCCACATTCTGTTTATATCTACTTTCAGGTTATAGCGAACAAAGTTTTTATAGGATCTTGCATATTACTTCAAAGGCTAAAAGGGTGGTTTCTATGACAACGGCGATGGCCACGCCTCTTCAAGATACCACCAGACGACGAGTCATCCCCCCCCTTAACCCCGCATTTTGTAATTGGAGCTGTGCGGAGGTTGACTTGAAGAGGCGCAGTCATCACAGTTGCCATAAAAGCTACAGCCCCATTAGCCCTCAAAGTAAACTTCAGGGTCCTAAAGTAATTTTAATTCCACTGTAAAGATTTCTCACTAGAGATTTGCGAATTCTACGATAATTCTTAATGATAACCTTAGGAATAGTCAGCGATCTGGCTTCTCAACCAAGAGGTCCAAGGTTCAAATTGTGATTTAGTGCGCTGGGAAGTTTCTTTAACTAGAATAATTATCTTCCCTTAGATTGTGAGTGTAATTGTGCATAATAATAAAAACCAATAAAAACAAAATTTAAAAAACTGCACTTCAACGGCAATAACCCCATCACTTGTTTCTCAAATCACACCCCCGATATTATCACCTTCGAAGTTAAACGGTGATGAACAAATGAAACAAAAATATTCTTAATGGAAACGTAAATGATCCTGTGATAAGTTTCCAATTCTGCCCTAGACATGCTTTTGCTATCACTCAGAAAGAGTAATGTTTTTGTCCACTGCAATCTGGTGCACCAAATTAATTGATTAGTAAGAATAATGGACTAGCTCTCACGAGCTTAAATCAGTGCGTTAAGATAATTCCTCGTTGTTGTAATAACTGATTTGAGAATAATAAGGCACGTAAAAGTGTATTTGATTCAGCTTTGTGAAACTTGCGTTCATCTCACTGGTTGGTTATTCTGAAGGAAATGCTCTCAACTTTACTATTCTCATATTTGAGTTTAGAGGGAGGGGAATCGGAAGGAAATGGCGCAGGGGCAAAAAGTGAAGTTTGGGAAACGGGTGAGTTGCGCCTGAGCACTCCTGATATTAGTGCTTGCTAATGAAGTGCAGGAGCGGGTTAAGATAAGAGCCTGATAAGAGCTATGACCATGGTGCTTAGCTGAGACCTGGGGAATAAGGACAAGAGGTGGGAGGAATAGAATAAATATTTAATCATGAAAACCGTTAGGTAAATAATCCATGCATTTGTTCTAAACTTCGGATGATGCGATATTAAGTGTACCGGCTGCTGGCTTGTTCGGCTTTTTGGGCGTGTTGCTATATAACAAGTGTAGATGATGTCTGCTTTCAACTGTCGGCAGTCGTAATGGCTCCTGAGAGAGGTGTCCTTTTTACATAAGCTCGAAAATGAAGGTTCCCGCTAGCTACTTGTTGAGCTTTCCAGTTGATCCTGGCTGCCGTCACTGGAAGCAATTTTGATGAAAAGAGGTTTTGTTTTAATATGTCTCGGAATTGTAGATAGTTATTGAGCGGTTACCTGCACTGTGCTATTGGGGTTGTAGCTGGATTAAATTGGAATACTGTGTTTATCCAGCAGTTTAGGTCAGTTAGGAGGGGGTCAAGAAACATAGTTTTTGGTGTGTTGTGCTGTTGAATGCACTTAATGTGGTCCTCTACGTAGATAGTATGTGTGAATATATTCAGAACATTACATTCGGCTACGAATTGGCATCTCTATTAGGTGAAACGCCATCAACTTTAGGTCAACATTTTGCGCAATCTGTTGATCACCGTTTGGCTTCTTACGAGTTCTAAACTACACACAAGTTCGAAAAGAGGATTTGCATAACTCGCGGAAGCGAAGCAATATAGCGTCAATCTGGTCAATTCATATGGCACTGTGTGTGGGAATCGCATTACACGTTCAACCACAGACACATTAATATCTGGGGTAGCAGGTGCCATGGTTTCCATTGCATTTTAATGCAGAGAGATTCACTTTACATGTAGTGATATATCGTCCTAAGTTTGATTTATGGCTGTTTACCTCTGTTTGACATCCGCACCGTGTAATGTTCGACTGCAGTTGAGATTAAAAATTATCTGCTTTACTATTCGTCTGCAAACAAAATAATTTGGTCACTGATCCAGTAACTGCAGCGAGAATATCCGGGTGGAGAAGTGTTTCTAGCTCACTGCAATCAATCTAAAGCGATTTCTCGCTTCGGTATCTCCAACGCGAAGGGAGTGTATAACATAGGATGTATAGGAAAGAATCTGTCTCGTAGCTATTTGTTTGACATGGTAAGAATCAATATCGTATACGAAGAGATATGAGTTTGGCATGGAAAGTACGCAACATTATACATTTAGAGAAAAGATGTCAGCCCTTATAGGGAAATGGGTATTTTGATTAACATGTATTTGCTATTAGATAATTCTGTGCTCCAAGCTTTGTGAACACAATTATTTGAATAGACCTTAATAATCATAAATTCATAATGCAATAATAATAATAATAATAATAATAATAATAATAATAATAATAATAATAATAGCATGCTTTTGCCACTGCTGCATCTATTCCAGGTTTTATATATACACACACACAAACCAGTGGAACTTAGACCGAGATCTAACATCCGAGCGAAAACAAATGAAATCCCAAAGTGTGTTTTTTGTTTTTGTTTTTTGTATATTTAAAAGGCTTAACGTAGAGAATATTTGTTATAATAATTTCATTTGATTCCACGTTTCTTTACTAAAGTAATGCATTAAGCATAACTTTTCAACTGCTCGCCACTGCTACAGACTATGTTTCACTAACGCATAGAAAGTGGAGTGAGATTCTGATGATGATGAGTGGGATTTTAGGGCGCCCAACTGCAAAGGTTATCAGCGCCCTCGGAAAATAAAAGCATGGCTAAAACCAGAAATAAAAAGTACTTTTAAAAGAAATCGGTAAAATACCGAGAGGAACCAGAAATTAAAAACGCTATTGAAAGTCTCGGAGAATAAAAGTGGCATATAAAATCTGTGTAATAAAAACATTTAACGCCCAAAGACATACGTGAATCTACAAAAAACAAAGCGACCAATGGAGAGAAAAGGATATAAATATAGTTAAAATTAAGGCAAAAGTGGCATTTATATTACTCCATTTTATGTTAAAACCTAAACATCAAAACAAAACTAAATTCTTAAGTTAAATGTCACTTGGGATATAAATTTAAAAACCTTATCCGCCACTCCGGTATCATCGGCCAGGACCTCCGAAATCCTGGCCGGCAGTTGCAGAGTGGCTTGTAATGGTGCTAGACGAGCACACTCCACCAAGACATGACGGGCAGAAAGCGCCTTGTCGCAGAGCGGACAGATAGGTGGAGGCACGGTAAGTTGAGTATACGGTAGGTATCACGCGCATGTTTCTCTCTCGCACACGCTGGTCGTGACGTCATCTGGTGTATTTACTCAGCCACGGTATGCTTATTGCTGTGGTCATTGTTAACAAATTAAAAAGCTATGGTGCTGTGTAAAGATACACATTCAGATTTTCCCTATCAAATCGCAAATAAAACAGATAACTTGTTCAGCTCTAATCATTATAAATTATTGAAGCTAAAGGAGCAATTGTTTAAAATATTAAATATAAAGGCTCACCATATGCCCCTATGTCTCACGCTAGCTATATGTTGCCCCAAGCTGTTTAGGTATCCTGCTGGAATTCTTGTTTGATAACTGCATCCTAACAGAGTTTAAAGCTAAATTAATAAATGACTCAACCAAATTAGTAAGTATTGCGGAAGAAACAATAGGTATACAATAAAATATATTACCCGATGTAGTGTTTTCTACTTCATGTACATATGCAATCATTTATTCACTTTCTTTCTCACCAAATCAGTGCGTTTTTCTGATTTTCTCATTCATATTCTTCAGCCTAATAGATGGCAGGACGAAATTTTTTACTTTCAGTGCCTGAATTAACATGAGATTGCGGCGTAAGTCATAGCATTTTTGAGCATCAACGTGCTTTTCAGAAATCTCTTTTGTGACATCCTTGCATTATGAAAAACAAATTCTCTGACCAATAAATGGTTTCTGAATAATTTCAGCACACGAGGAATGTCGCAGATTCTCAGCTTCTATAGCAGGATTCGAGATGTAAGGTTTTTCTCTTATAATCAAGGTTATGGAGTACTTTCCTATTTGATCCTCCCATATCACAGACTAAGGAACGGATTTTGAAACCTGCCTTTTGACCATTTGAACAATGTCGTTAGTAATTCTTTTGTTACTGTCTCATTAAAATGGTAGTATATTGGTGGTTTCCACTTTCCTGCTAAGCTGCAGACCGCAACTTTCCTCTTCTATATTGTCATATCAAATCGGATTTCACTTTCATCTCATCAAAGATCAGAACAAGATCCTTCTCACACTCACTAACAGAAATTGCTTTCTGTTGTAATAGTTATACATTTAATTTAATGATTTCTGTGATATAATGAATTGGGCAAGCGTCTTTTGATGATTATAGAACTTGGTAGGGGATATTTACGGCATTCTCTCACATAATCATATGCCTTCTTAGACATGCATCTCAAAATGATTTCCTTTGAAATGTCATCAGAGTCCCAATTTTTATATGTACCTGTAAGTAAAACTTGCTGCTGGAAAAATGAGATCATTTGCTGGAATGCACGTTCAACGCTTCTTAACTTGTACATTTTGGATTGTACTTTTTACAATTCATTTTCTAAGTGCGTTACTTCTCTAATCTTATGATTTCTAAGTGCTTAAACTTCAGATTTAATGTTCTCTTTATTTGTAGGTGCTGTGTTAAATGACGAGGGAGAGGTGACATGATTTTCGGAGATATTTACAATATTTACTTCAGAGTTGCTGCTTTGTATCTCTGTTTAGAAGCCGTTTTGCCTTCTTTTCTTTGCACTGTTAACTTTCCGGTACAAATCATTTGACAAATTTAAAAAGCATTGCTGTACCACATTTAAATTTAATCTTTTTAGGAGCAAGTTTGAGGAGTTCCGCTTTTAAATCTCGTTCATAATCTTCCTCATCGAAATGTATGGAACGAATGCGGGAATCATCCCTTCTACATAACTGAATCTATCACGAACAACACTCACAAGAAGCTTGAACAATCAAAATCCTCATAACACTGTCATTGTAATGAGAGCAACCAGCGACCGCTACACCAGCTGACGTCATCAACAAGGAAGTTTACTGCGCATCTAGCTGGTGATACCTACCGTATTACTCGATATTCCATGGGTGGAGGTTTCTTCCTAAATAAATGCGAATGAGTAAAAATACAATGGCCAACGCGCAAACGAGCCAAAATGACCTCCCCACGACGAGATAAACGTGAGAAGGTAACCCAGTTTTTAGGAAGGTCTTTAACTTCCCAAAGCTTGTTCTGACGGAGAGCAGACCACTCGGCATACCGGCTAGAAAACACCTCTCTCCGCAAAAACATTCTAAAATCTTCGGCTGTTGTTCGAGTTACTGTCACACTGGGCTCCGTAATTGCCGGCTTTGCCGCCAAATCCGCCAGCTAGGAGGAGTGATTTTCTCACGAAGTTTCTCCTCTAATACGAATTTTCGGCCCCTGATACTATTTTCACTTATTTATTTCTAAGTAAATAATTATAAATGTATTACAATATATTTTATACTAGACAACTTACACAATTTTCCGGTTTAATTTACATTATGTAATACAGTTGCTATCGATAGATGTTAATATTATATGGCTAGCCTAGAAATAACAATTTCATTTAACAATTATAGTGTGTTCCAGTCACTGATTTTCTCTACCTGTTTCACAAACAAACTATTCTTCTAAACGTTATTATTTTATCTATACCATGCTAATCGAGATATATATTAGCAGAATTGGCCATTTTACTTGCTTGCTTCCTAGTAAGTAGAAAAGAAACAAGGGGAACACTAGGCTAAAGCCAATCTTTTAAAAACTGGTCGCCACGTGAAACAATTGAAATTCGGTTACATAGCTAGGAACACAACAAAAGACATATAAAACAAAAGATGATTTCCCGTTTGAGAAAACTTTAAGGAGTTTCAAATTTGAAACCAATAACAAAGAATATCTTGGAAATGGCTAATTTAAAAAAAAATGTACCTATATAACATAAATTATGTGCTTTAACGAAATCTCAATATTTTGTATGGTAGGTTTTCGTCTATCTCTTATGGTTTACCAGTTGTAACAGTATTCCAGAATGAAGAGGTATTTAGAGGCTATTCCCAAAATAATTCAAGATTTCATTTCGTTTATCATGAAAAAATATTTAAAAAATCAAATTTTAATCAAAATTATTAGAGCCATTTTTGAGAAAATCAAAATTTACTTTCTCTATACGTACTATGTACATAGTGTATAGAGAAGGTATTGCATTGTACCCAAAAATTCATTAACGAGATTTCACCGGAAATATATGTTTTAGGGTCCCCTGTATCCAAAAAAAGTGTTTTCAGAAAAAGGTCCGTGTGTGTGTGTCCGTGTGTCTGTGAAGACGATAACTCAAAAACGAAATGTCGGTAAAATACCAAACTTGGTATTTAAGTTTAGTATCTTCCAGGGATGCGACACGAAGATTTTGAAAAAAAAAATCCCCCACCCCAAACTACCCTTTATATGGAACTTTTTTCGAAAATTTATATTTTCTAAAAAATGGCTCTAACGACTTTGATTAAAATATTGTATATTAAAGATATTTACATGATAAATAAAATGTATATTTTGAATTTTCTGGGAATAGCCTCTGAAGACTACTTTATTCTCGGTCAATTTTACGGAATTTTGCATAACTGCTAAACCGTAAGAGATGGACAAAAACTTACCACACAACAAATGTAGAGCACCTTAATACACACAATTTATGTTATATACATTTTTTTGTGGAGTTGATTGTCTTTGAGATATTCCTTGTTTTTTTCAGCTATAAAGACTTATGCTTTTCTCATACAGGACTTTGTGAACTAGTGTCCATACAAACAAAGGAACTTCAGTCGCAGAGCAACCAGCTTTTGACTATCACTTTAACCTATGGTACCCCTTTATTTCGCTTCTACTAACAAGGAAGCAAGTAATAAGGCTATTTCTGCTAATTTTTGCTCCATTAGATGAAGTAAATAGAATAATTTGTTGCAGTGATATAGAGAAAGTCATGTGAATGGAACACATCAGATTCTTTCCTTTTGAATTATGCACACACGCACACTTTCTTTTTAAAAAATGCTTTCATTTTTGTATTCAGGGGGCCCTAAAACATTTACTTCCGGTGAAATCTCGGTATCGAATTTTTAGGTGGAATACAATAACTTGTCTATCATTATGTGTATTATATAAACGTTCTAGAGAACGTAAAAATCCGATGTATTACATGCATAAAGTTTCTCTTCCATCTCTTTTTATGTCTATTCTATAGAGTAGTCTTAAAAATGCTTATCTTGCATCTACTTCGCGTTAGAGAGGACAGATTTAAATTTCAAACGTTCACATTTTATACATTTAATTAGTTTCTCTAGCCGCATATGTACAATGTACATAGGGATAGAGAAGGTATTGTAATGCACCCAAAAATTCGATACCGAGATTTCACCGGAAACATACGTTTTGGGGTCCCCTGAGTCCGAAAAAAGAATTTTCAAAAAAAGGTCCGCGTGCGCGCGCGTGAGTGTGTGTGTGTTTCTGTGTCTGTGTGTCTGTGGACAGCATGGCCCCAAAACAAAAAGGCCGTTAAATACCAAAGTTAGTGTTTAGGTTTAGTATCTTCCAAGGATGCGACACGAAGATTTTCAAAAAAATCCCCCACCACAAACTACCCTTTACATGGAAAAAATTTCGAAAATTTTGATTTTCTTAAAAATGGCTCAAACGATTTTGATTAAAATCCCGTATATTAAAATTATTTATATCCGAAATAAAATGTATATCTCGAATTTTTTGGGAATAGCCTCTGAAGACCTCTTTAGTATGGATGCATTTTGCTGAATTTTGCTTAACTGCTAAACCGTAAGAAATAGAAAAAAAACGTACTACACAAAAAATGTACCTCATGACAAAACACCAATTTTTGTCCTTCACGTTTTTGTTGTGGAGGTAACCGTTTTCGAGATATTCCTTGTTATTGGTTTAATTGTGAAGTACTTAAACTTTTCTCACACAGGAAGTGTCCTTTTTGTCCTTTACGTTTTTGTTGTGGAGGTAACTATTTTCGAGATATTCCTTGTTATTGGTTTCAATTGTGAAGTACTTAAACTTTTCTCACACAGGAAGTGTCTGTTTTTCTTTTGTTCTACTCCTGGCTAAGCAAATAAGTGATTTGCAATGACAATCGCATAACGATAGCTTTTAAAACATTTGACAATCACTTTAGCATAGTGTATTCCCTTATTCCCTTCTACTTATAAGGAACTAAGTAATAACAGTTATCTTGATTAGCATTGTGTACAAAGAAGAATAATCTTTTGTAGAACAGCTAGAGAAAGTCATGTGCGTGTAACACATCAGATTTGTTTTGAACATTTTACTGAAGCTTTTGTATTTTAATAATAAATAGACAGCAAAATTTTGGATTAAATCAGACAATCAGTTTATATGATATTAATTATTTTTCTGTATTAATTAATAGAATAAATGCATAATTAATGAGTATACCTGAAATATTTTGTGACAAACATTTATAATTTCTTCAAACAGTTTAGAGAGGTATCAGTAAAAAAAAAAAAAAGCCAACTTTTTTTTTTTTGTAAACTTATATTTTGGTGCACAAAATTTATATTTGTTTTAATAAAGCTTGGAGACTTTAATAACTTCGAATAATATGAACATTTAAAATATATTTTATCTTCCAATAACCACAATTAAATAGCTCTTATAATAATAAAGTAATTCTAGGTGACAGAATCCTTGCTTTTATTTCTTTATTTTCGCATTTTAAGGGCAATTATTTTTTTATCTTAGCAGATAGGCAAAATCTCAATCTGAGTATTTCGAGTGAGCCTTTAAACTCCTTTCAGACGGTTAACTTCATGCAACGACTCAGCACACAACTGCCTGCAACTAGCCATTTCACAAATTGCAACTTACGAACAACTACAACTATACCAATGCTAAAAGTAGTAAAAAATGCAAAATATATATTATGGTTAAATATGCTATAAGACGGTGTACGAATATAAAGGTAGAACTATATATATATATTATTATTATTATTACGGAAATCATTAATTAATAGCATCCTTTGACAATAACTCCCTACTGAAAATACGAAAACTGAAGTGTATTATTGAAAATAAAAAAATATTTATAAATAAACACCATATAATGTTATAATTTTAGTTGAATATGCATGCAAATAGCAAATTTCTAAAGCTTATGCCGTTATCAGTTCTTGTGTTTTAAATAATAATAATAATAATAATATAGAATTTATCAATTCCTCTGTACTTCTCTCCTGGAAAATTTCTAAAACGCGACACCAAATTAGAGCACACTTCCCTCATATAGAGAATTTACACCCCCCAAGTCTTACAACCTAATGCCTGAGGTCACATACCTCTAATGATCATATGAGAGTATTCAGGAATAAAAGATCAGTCCATGAACGTGAAGTTGTTATGAAAAGTAAGCGAAATAATAATGATAGGAGAGGTGACAGAGCAATGTGAAAAATGACGGGGTAAATCTGAGGACCGGTAGAAAACCTGCCCAAAAACACTGCTTTGTACACCGCAAATCCCACATGCAGTTACCTGGGATTGCACCTGGGTCTCCTAGGTTAGAGGCGAGCGATCTAACAGAGAGAGAGAGAGAGAGAGAGAGAGAGAGAGAGAGAGAGAGAGAGATGAAAGTGTTATGTTTACGGACAGCACATTCCTGAGTCACTACCAATTTATATTTTTGCTACACCAGTTCCAACCTCACCGCCAATAAATTGATTGTGGGAGTGTGTTACTAGGGATGTTCCCGTTAACGACTGTTGTTGATTAGCGGAGAATCGTGGCCTCAAACACAATTACTTCCTCTCCCCTCATCATTCCTGCTGAGATCCTTTTCGGGCACTGACCCAACTGGAAACCGAGCTGTGACAGAACGCTTTCGTTTCACAAATGCAATAAACAAGAACCGAGGGTCCTTCTACGTTCATTGGTGTATTACTGCCTCTTACAGTAGCTAGAGAAGGCATTACATTCCATCCACTATTCCCAGAAAATTCAACATATACATTTTGTCATGTAAATATATTTTTAGTATATGATATTTTAATCAAAATTGCATTCTATTTTTTGAAAAATTCTAAAATTTCGAGTAAGGGTAAAGGGTATTTTTGGTGGGGAATTTTCTTGAAAATCTTCGTGTCGCATCTTTGAAAAGTTGTGAACTTGAATAAGTTTGGTATTTAACAGTGTTTTCGTTTTGGAGTTACGCTGTTCATAGACACAAAGGAATCTCTTTCTAAAATTATTTTATTTTCTTTTCTTTTCTTCTTACTATAAATATAGTAATCATTGTTCTCCTACCATTAATAAACGATAGAAGTAGAGAAAGACATTTGAATGCAACACGCCATAATTTTTTCATGTCCACATAAGTAGGGGGGGGGAGTATTGTATTCCACTGAAAATGTTGATGGCACAAAGAAATAATAATAATAATAATTTGCTTTCATTTCTATTTTCTCAATATGCTATACTGATTTCACCAGAAATGCATTTTTAGAAAGCGGTGCTATTGACGAGGGAGGGAAGGAAGGAAGGAGATAGAGAAACAAAGAGCGAGAGAGAGAGAAGAGCATGCTCAAAAACTAAAAGTCAGATAAATAATAAAATTTGTATTGTGCGTATCTTCTAAAGATACGCCCGAAATTTTTCAAGAAAATCCCACACTTCTAACTAACCTTTACATGTAACATTTTTCAAAATGTTTTATTTTGTCAAAAATTGCTCTTAATGATTTGGTCTAAAATACCGTAAATTAAGTATATACATGACAAATAAAATGTATATCTATATTATCTGGGAATAATCTGTGAAACCGGCTTCGTTCGGAGGGAATTTTGTATAATCCGGTTAATTGGTAAATGTAAAGGGATAGATAAAAACGAATTACACAAAAAATGTAGATACCTTAAAACACACAATTTATTTGAAATAACTTTTTAGTGGTATACGCCATTTATTATTATTATTATTATTGTTCAAATTTCTATTTTGTCATTCTTTTATATTTCCTTTATATTCAGTTGCCTGTTGCGCTTGCTTGCTTGGAAAGGTTCAAAATTTAAAGCTAGCGTGTAGCGTTTGGGGATTTTATTGAAAATCTTGTGTCGCATCCTTGATAAGTACTGAATTAGATATCAAGTTTGGTATCTAAGCGATTTTTCGTTTTTGGAGTTATCCTGTCCTCAGACACACATTCACACACGAACGTTTTTCTAAACATTGTTTTTATTCACAGGCCCTAAAACGTGGTTTCCGGTGAAAGTTCGGTATTGAATTATGGGTGGAATACAATACCTTCTCTACCTACAATGTAAATTATGCATATGTGTTATAGAAAGTAAAACTTGAACTATTACATGACACTATGATCTTTCGAATGTGATGTTATTCTGCTCTATCTTACCCAGTCGCGAGAAGCGGTTTTTCCTAATATAAAAAATGTTCCAGTTTTCCTTTAATTGTTTGAAACGTCCTATCTGGATGTACCGTTCTGGAAATTTGTCAGTACAAATGTCGGGCATAACAGCTATTTATTATCCTCGCCTAGCCCACGGCCTCTCAAGGTGCATTGCCGACGCAGAGTGTAAAATACGACTTGCTAAGTTTGCTGACAACATAAGTTTCGGAGCCTCGATTGTTACCAATTTTTTCTCTCTCTTTCTCTCTCTCCCCCTCTCTCTCTCTCCCCCCCTTACCCTTGACGCGCTAGCTCCGCCGGCCTTCCCCTTTCCTCACCTACCCCTGACTGCGAATTATCCTTAGCCGGGTTGGACCGATGCATGGTGCTCAGAAATTCTGCACCGTGGTTTGCACCGTTACATTTTAGGCATTTAAGAGGCCCTGGACTAGCCCAAACATCATTTGCGATTCTGCTGACTCCACATTTCAACACCTCATTTATCCCTATAAGGTCCGGAAACTCGCAGGACTAAGACTACGTGCTCGGTGCTACGTCAAGCAATCTAGAGAACAGCATTTCATACAACTACACGGTACATACAGAACGCCCACAACGGTGAACCTAGGTACCAAGACCAGTTGACACAACCCCACCCTATTTAACCGGAAGTATTCTTCGGTCAGTCTTTTGAGCAGCAAAGGTAGGAAACCAGCTGTCTGTGCTCAGATCGGTATTATGTGTCAGGACCTTGTGTCAGCTACCATGCAACCACACTTATCACCTTCCACTTAAAAGGCTCTGACCACAGAATAAAAGCAAATTATCTCTTGTGCATACAAAGCAACTATACTGTAGTGGAGCTATTGCCATTGGACAGTGGCTTGCATATCATACCGTACCGTCTCGGTAGAGTTGTAGACAAAGACCTCTAATTAGGAAATAAGACATTTTCGACCCGAAGTTCATTCAATATAATTTCAGCATTTATATGCAAAGGAAGTTTCTCGAAAGGTTTGACATATATTTTTGTTACACCCTGTATAATATAACATCGAGGATTAAAACAGACACTTTATATGAATAACATAATGATTATGTGAAATTATAATTAGTAGAAGAAGTGTGACAGTGCATCACATAAGATTTTTTTTTTATTTTTTTCATCTTAAGGCTAAAAGCGATAGCCCTTTGTTCCTTCGGTGGTCTGAAGTTAGATGGTATCTGTGTAGCGTGTACCGAATAACCGTTGCTATAGTAACTTCACGTTTTGGGGTGTGTAAATAAAATGAACCTTCATAAAGCACAGTGTGAGTTCAGTCTGTTGGAAGGTTCTGCACCTCTCCCCAAGTGGAAAATGGGCTTTCCACGAGATGCGTTCACAAAGAATTTTAAAAAAAGAAAAAACTAAATTCTGGGATGGATGAAAAATTATCCGTCACAATAGTACTTCTTAATTAGATTTATTTCCCATCTTCCTTTTCCTAAGAAATAAAGAAGCGTGGCAGGATAGAAAATGTGTGCTAAAGAGTTTTCTTTTGAGGGAAGGTGAAGAGCTAATCCTTGCAGTACATTAGAGAACATGTGACATTCAAGAGTTATGCAATCCGCATTTCTTTGCAGTTTCTGTTTACTTTCTCTACACGTACTGTGTACATAGTGTATAGAGAAAGTATTTCACTCCACCCAAAAATTCGACGTCGAGATTTCACCGGTAATACACGTTTAACGGTCCCCTGTATCCTGAAAAGCATTTTAGAAAAAGGTCTGAGTGTGTGCCCGTAAACACAGTAGCTCAAAAACGAAAAGTCCGTCAAATACAAAACTTGGTATTTGAGTTTAGTATCTTCCAAGGATGCGACACGAAGATTTTGGGGGAAATTCACCCAACTCAAACTACCATTTACATGGAACATGTTTTAAAATTTAGATTTTATAAAAAATGGCTCTAACGATATTGATTAAAATATGGTATATTTAGGATATTTACATGACAAATAAAATGTATATGTTGAATTTTCTGGGAATAGCCTCTGAAGTCATGTTTTTTTCTGTGTGAATTTTGTTGCATTTTGTGTAACCGTAAACCGCAAGAGAGATAAAAACTTACAGCACAACACGTGTAGATCTCGTTAAAACACACAATTTACGTCGGGTACTTTTTTTTTCGTGGAGTTGATCATTTTTGAGATATTTATTATTATTTTTTCAATTTTAAAATACACACTTAAATTTTTCACAATTTGTCAACTCCTGGCAATGCAAAGAAACAAATTTCATCCACATGGCAACCAGCTTTTAATAGATTTGACTACCCTTATTTCCCTTCTACTTACAAGAAAACAAGTAATAAAACAATTGCTGTCAATGTTTATTTCAATTAGCGGCAATTAAAAAAAAAAAAAAAAAAAAGAATAAGTTTCTTAACAGTAATGTGTTATCGAGATGCAGAGAAAGTCATGTGAATGGAATACGTCAGATTTTTATAGATAATGCTGTTATTAATATAGGCTGACAATTCTGTTGTTGTTTCATGAGCTTTTGTTTTGTGACGGAAATAATGCTACAGCATTGGTAATATTCATTATTACGGATATTTTCTGAAAATTGAGTTTTATTTATGAACGCTCTTTAACCGCTGCAGTTCTTACTGTCCCATTCTACATTGGGCACGAAAAATCGCTTATTTTTGCTCAAGGCCTCTTTATCAGGCTTGAGGTTCTTTTAGGTGCCGTAAATCTACGACACGGGACCATCGGCTTTAATTCCCTTCCGAAGGTACCAAGCTAAGGATTTTTAAGACCGGAAAAATCCATCGTCCCCCACCGGGTTTGAACGAAACCAGAGTTAGCATGTTACCACTAGACCACAAAGGATGATGAGTATTTTTGGTGATATAAAATATGTCAATAAATAATGTTCTACTTCATATCATTAAGCACGTGAAATTCTAAGTGTGCAGTCGGACAAACAGCAGGAAGAAGCGATGTTAATACGTACATGCGCCATCTGTAGTAAACGTAGGTTGAATTATTGTCATAATCTTAGCTTTAAATATGCCCATAACGCGTTATTTGGATTTCATTGTATATTCTTCCACAATTCCAATTCTAGCTCCCCTATTTGACTGCTTCTATAAATGCTAAGCTAGCTCAACCGAATCAATGCGACGCAATAGAGCATATGTAACCTATGAGTGGTACTGGAGAATCTCTCCAGTTGTTAAACCAATTCTGCCACACAAGAAACATCTAACATTTCCTCCAGTCCAATTCCAAAGCAGCTGCAGTATTCCTAAAACAAAACTCACACTTTAACAGTAAGAAACCCCCAATCCAAAAGTTGACCATTTAATAAATAATAGAAATATTACAACAAAAATCTGATGTGTTCCATTCACATAACTTTCTCTATATTTCTGTAACAAATTATGTTAAGAAGCTTATTCTTCTATCTACTTCATGCTAATCCAGTTAAACATTTAAATTCTTAACGTCCTTTATTTGTCCCATATTAATATACTAAATTCAAACCACTCCTCTAAAAATCTAATTTGTCCCATTCACATACCTATCTCTACATTTCTGCTACAAATTATTGTTAAAAAGCTTATTCTTCTATTTACTTCAAACTAATCGAGAAAAAATTAACAGAAATAGTCTTGTTACTTGCTTCCTTATAAGTAGAAGCGAAATAAGGGACTGCCGTAGGCTAAAGCGATAGTTAAATATTTTAAAAGCTGGTTGCTATGAGAGTGAGAAGCTTTGTATGCCCAGGAATTGATAAATTTCCGTCTGAGAAAAGTATAAGTATTTTCAAACTGAAACCCATAACAAGGAATATCATAAAAACAGTCAACTCCACGAAAAAAAAGAAAATGTATATAACATAAATTGTGTGTTTTAACTCTACATTTTTTGTTAAGTTAGTTTTTATCTATCTCTTACGGTTTACCATTATGCAAAATTCCGCAAAATTCATCCAGAATAAAGATGTCTTTAGAGGCTTTTCCCAGAAAATTCAAGATATATATTGTATTATCATGTAAATGTCCTTAACTTACGAAATTTTAATCAAAATCGTTAGCTATTTTTTAGAAAATCAAAATTTGCACAAATTTTTCTACGTAGAGGGTAGTTGGGGGTGGGGGTATTTTCTTGAAAATATTCGCATCTTTGAAAGATATTGAACATAAATACCAAGTTTGGTATTTAAGGGACTTTTCGCTTTTGAGCTACGCTGCCCCCCCACACACAGACATACACACATGGACATTTTTCTAATACAAATATTTTTGGATTTAGGGGGTCTCAAAACATAAACTTCCGGTGAAATCTCGGTACTGAAATGTTGGGTGCAATACACTACTTTCTCTACACACTTCGTAGGTAAATAATGTGTAGAGAAAACAAAAAGGGCTGAGTTTTACTAAAATATGTAAGTTATTAAATAAGGAATGTACACTCATTTTGAAAGATATAACTTTCGGATAACAAAGAGCAAATGTGTAAGTTCATAAGACAAAAACAAACTTTAGAAACTTCCATATGAATAATGAGAGGGAGCCTTTGTTTAGAAAGATAGTTCACGAGAACAGTAAGAGTTTGTTTGGAAAGTCTCATTTTGAAACACCAGTAGAATGTTTTGATATACAAAAATAATTGTTGAAAACCTGCAACCGAAAACACTGAAGCATATACTTATCTTACTGTTACAGGATATAACGGTAAGAAACATTTGTTGCGTTCCAGGGTAGAATTTAGCAAGGAATTCAAATACCTCTTAATACGGGTTTTGCGAAGTAGCAGTATCGTCCCATTGCAAGTTGTGTAGCATGGATTAGTACTAACTTCTCAAAACTAAGTTCACACAAATTAGCAACAAAGCTAGGGCTGCAGCACAGGGAGTATTAATTCCTATTATTTAAACTAACATCAGCGTTGGTAAATGGTATGTGCTGCCCGCGTTCTCCCAAGTGTTCCTGTAGCTTCCAGAGTGTATAAACAACCCAACTAAGTACTCACAGATTATATCAACACACTAACTATAACCGGTATAATGCTTGCTTTACAAACGGAATAAAAGAAATTCATTACAAAATAAAATTTACACCTACTGACCAAAACTTTAATGTTCTGCAGATAAACCATTCTTACAAAAGCGTATTCTTTTATCTACATCATGCTAATCAAGTAAACACAATGCAGAAATGGTCTTATTGCATTATTCCTTATAAGTAGAACAGGAATAAGGAATAAACTAGACTGAAGCCAAGGTTAAATCTTTTAACAGTTGTCGCTAGACGATTGTTATTGAAATCTCATTCTCTTTCAATAACTGGGAGTAAAAGAGATATTAAACGGATGAGGACTTCCCGTTTGAAAGAGGTTTAAGTATTTTAAAATTGAAACCAATAATACGGAATATCTTTGAAATGGTTATCGCTACAAAAAATGTATATGACATAAATTGTGTTTTAACGAGATCTACAAATTTTGTGTGGTAAGTTTTTGTCCATCTCTTGCGGTTTACCAGTTATACAAAAGTCATCCAGAATGCAGCGTTCTTCCCATGTAAACATCTTTAATATATGGGATTTTAATCAAAATAGTTGGAGGCATTTTTTAAAAACTCGAACATTTCTAAATGCATTTCCTGTGAGGGGTAGTTTGGGGGGGGGGATTTTTTTTTTAAATCTTCGTGTCGCATCCTCTGAAGATATTAAACTTAAATACCAAGTTTGATATCTAACCAACTTTTCGTTTTTGAGTTTTGTTAGACACACATAGGGTAAGCGGGGGCAAAGGTGCGCACTTAACGCTTTTTTATTTTTCCCTTCTGCTATTCTGGTTTCATCACAATGAAATTTTTACACAATACACCTAGGAGCATATTTTACACGATACAATAAATTCAAGATTGGTTGCATGATGTCTTAAAATTATATTTAAAAAAATATTAGAAATGAAAAAAACGGATCTTTGCCCCAGGCCTGGGGTAAAGATCCTATAGTTACGGGGCAAAATTCCGACACCGAAAGAAATTGTTATAATTATAACAGACTAAAAGAGAGTTGCAGTATTTGTCAGTTCGTGTCATTATTAATGTTTTACTATATCAGAATCATCACAATCATCATTGTGTCATCATCGTGATCGTATTACCACAGAAACAGTTTCGCCTCGGTCGGCTGCAACTGTCTATGGCCTTTTCTTGCCACACTTTTCGGCAATTTTCCCGGTACAGTTGAATTCTTGTTTCGTCTTCGTTATAGACTCGATGGGGCGGAAAATTATATTTATATCGCAAAGTTTCCAGTTTCTGAAATAAAGCTCCATTTGTGCCTTATTGAATCCCATTATCCTCTCTCGATACTGATTTTCTCCGGTTGCCTCAAACTTAAATTCTGACGAGCGGACTTCCCCTGTCAATTGGATTTCATTATTAAATGGGTGGTTGACGCCATTACTTTCGGCAAACCGATATGCTAAATGTCGGACGTGTTTAAACGTAATGCCATAGAACATAGAATCCAGATTGATACAGTGCTCCGCCAATTCAGTTTCTCCTGTCTCAGAAAATACTCTCCTGAAACGTCCCAATGAT
Organism: Hymenopus coronatus; assembly: GCA_030762935.1. Taxonomy (NCBI): domain Eukaryota; kingdom Metazoa; phylum Arthropoda; class Insecta; order Mantodea; family Hymenopodidae; genus Hymenopus; species Hymenopus coronatus. Next base: position 114,715,528 of record CM060895.1, read on the forward strand.
GCCATTCTAAAGCCTGCTTTAAGTCTTTTACGTAATGTGGATTCAGTACATCCAAGTCCTGCAGCTTCATTTCTAATGGAAGATCCATTTTCTATTAGCTTTCCTCTACGTTTTAGAAGACAACGGCGTGGAGGGCATTTTTCTCTTGTAGTTTCTGTAAAATGAAGTTTAACTAGTCTAATACTGAATCAGCTGACGTGAAATAGTGAACTATAAATTAGGGTGCATCAAATATGACAAATAAACCTACGCGTTAAGTATTAAAACCGAAGAAAGTAAAAACAAACGTTTGGGGCAAAGGTACGCATGCGGACTTTTGCCCCAGCTAATGCGTAGGATCTTTGCCCCGTGGCGCCGATTTTTAAACTTCTTACATCAGCTGCCATCTATGCAACTTGATAAACTAAGCTTAAAGCGGGAGTTAGGTTATGCACTTACATACGAGGCATTGGTAATTCTTTTTGTGTTTGTTATAGTAGACAGAACACTATCAATTACACCGTAAACATTTAGATCAAAAGTTCCAAAAACCTAACTTACCTCATATCTCTAAAGCTTTATCACGCAAATCAACAATACAACACCAAGGACACTTCCCGCCATAACAGCTCTCAACTGAAGGAGCAGGGCCGCCACACTACACTTCAGAAATAGGAAAACACTAGATTCGGATCTTTGCCCCTATACCTTGTTCTAAAAATGCTATTTTATTCAAGGGTCTTCAAAACATATTTCCGGCGAAGTCTGAGTATCGAAATTTTGGGTGGAATACAACGCCTTCTCTACCTACTAGGTATTACAGTGTGCATACGTGCTAGAGAAAGTAAATATGTCCTGTTCCCCAGGATCACAGCTGGGCACAATTCACCTCTGTGGTGTGCAACCAATGCTAGCAAGTAATGGTGGCGTTTCTAGAGGTGGGCAATAAGGGCTACCAACATTTACATATCCAACCCGAGGCTTTCAAACAAAATCTTTGCATATTGATATACATTATTAGTCATGAAATTTCCTCTGATGGTTTCGTCGTTAGATAATCCATTGGATATATTATTCATAGCTTACAGAACTCAACTGTTATTGTGTTAAACGGAGATGCTTCTCACCCTCCGCTTATCATACATTTTCTTGATTTCTTTGTATCAGTATCTCGCATGGAAACATTCGAGAAATACACTCCTTAAACGAAAACCAACACTTTGGTTTACGGTTTCAAAAAATCTGTGTGTTCCATTCACATTCTGTAAGAAACTATTCTTACAAAAGCTTCTTCTTCTATCTACTTCATGCTAATCCATATTAACATCAGCAGAAAGGGTCTTATTACTTAGTTCCTTATAAGTAAAAGGGAAATAAGGGAATATGCTAAGCTAAAGCGATAGTCAAACCTTTAAAAAGCTGATTAATATGTGATTGAAATTTAGTTCTTTTTATATGGGCACGAGTACAACAATGAAACAGGAATGATAAATTACCGTTTTTAGAATAGTTTAAGTATTTTAATATGGGAGCCAATAACAAGAGATATCTCGAAAATGGTTAACTCCAAAAGAAAAATGTGGATGGTATAAATTGTGTTTTAACGAGATCTGTGTTTTGTGTAGTAAGTTTTTTTTATTTATTACAGTTTACCGTCATCCAGAGTGAAATGAAATGGAATTTTATTTATGGACACTCTTTTAACTACTGTGGTTCTTTTAAGTCCTATTCTAAATTCGGCGTGAAAAAACGAGGCCTGTTTATCAGGCTTAAGGTTCTTTTACATTCCGTAAATCTACGACAAGGAACCAACGCCCGCCTGGGTAGTGGTGGCAGCGTGTCTGCTTCACATTCAAAAGGTCGTGAGTTCGAATCTCGCTTAGGGTGAGTTGCTCGGATAAGGTTTTCTTTCTCGGGGTTTTCCCTTATCCTGAGAAGACGAATTTCGAGTAACTTTAAGCTCCATGAACCCCGAGATCATTTCACCAATTTCATTCATCGTCCGGTATGACCAACCAGGTTAAAGGACGTTAAGCCAGAGGGGAAAAAAAAAAAAAAAAAAGGAACCAAAGGCTTTAGTTCCCTTCCAAAGGATTTTACGCCCGAAAAAATTCATCGCCCTCCGCCGGGTTTGAATCGCGACCTTGAGTACAAGAGGTTAGGGAGAGCCTATTCAGAATGAACAGGTCTTCAGAAGCTATTCCCAATTTAACATGTGTTATTTGTTATGCAAGTATCTTAAATGTTTGGTATTTTAAACAAAATCGTTAGAGCCATTCGAGAAAACCTAAATTTTTAATTTTGTTCTATGTAAAGGGTAGTTTGGGTGGGGAGTTTCCTTGAAAATCTTCGTGTCGCATCCTTGAAGGTTGCTTAACTTATTTGTAAAGTTTGGTATTTAACTAACTTTTTCGTTTTTGAGTTGTCTATGTTATTGATACACACGTTTTTTATAAAGTTTATTTTTGGATTCAGGGTACCCTAAAACATGTATTTCCAGCGGAATCTTGTTATCGGGTTTTTGGGTGGAAAGCAATACTTTCTCTACCACTGCACTGTGTACTAAGTAGAAAAAGTAAAAAAGAACGTTTAAACATTATTCTAGTTTACCCATGGCTTCGACAAATATTTATTTACTGACAGCGAAACTGTAGCTGTAATAAACACAATTTCAAATTTCACAATACTTCTGCTGAAAGTGATAATTTATTAGCAACACAATTGCTTTCAAACAGAACAATCAAATTCGCTAAAACCATCACCACAAACCGTAAATAAATATGAATAATTTCTCTCGGTATAGCTGCATGCATATTGCTCTTTTCCTATAAATTCATTCTTTTGAAATGTCTGCAGCAACCTTTATCAAAACTGTCAAAGTCTACGTATTTTATAGCACGTAAAACTTGCAATGCATGACGTGGCAGTGACGTAAGAGTTATGTAGAGTGATAAGCGCAGCATGACAAGTTTATATGCCTTTTCTTTTATAGCGATGAAAACAGAAAGTGGAATCCAAAATAAAAGCCAGCTTTGTGGAAACCAATATAACAAATGTAGCTTTAAAGATGATTTGTAAGGTATTATTACTTTTTCTACACGTACTATACTTAAGGCAGAGAAAGTATTATCTTCCACCAAAACATTTGATGTCGAGGTTTCACCGAAAATATGTTTTGAGGTCCCCTGCACAAAAACATTTTTAGAAAAAGATCCGCACGCGCGCGGACACCATAGCTAAAAACAAAAATACCGTTAAATACCAAATTTGGTAGTTAAGTTCAGCATCTTCCAGGATGGGACACGAAGATTTTCAAGATAATCCCCCACCCCAAACTATCTTTGCATGAAAAATGTTTTAAAAATGTCGTTTTTCTCAAAAAATACTCTTAACGATTTTAATTATAATACCGTAAATTAAAGATATTTACAAGGCAAATAAACTCATATCTAGAACAGCCTCTGAGGACCTCTTCTTTCTGGATGCATTTTACATAACTGATAAACAGAAAGAAATATACAAAATGTGTAGATCTCGTTTGAACACAATTTGTCACATACTATTTTCCCCACTTGTGTGGTACAGTTAAAACCTTTACGAGATACTCCCTATTACTTAAGCTACTTAAACTGTTCTCATACGGCAGGTCATATTTCGATTCATCTTCTTTGTTTTACTCCTGGCCAGGGAAGCGAACCGAATTTCAATTGTTTCATATAGCGACCGGCGTTTTAAAAGATTTGACTTTCACTTTAGCTTAGTGTATTACCTTATTTCTCTTCAAAACAGATCATTCTGATTTTTGTGTGTGTTTGTTTATTTGTTTCTTCATTTTAAATGAAACACCTGCAATTTAAATATGTGTAGAGAAGACATTCTATTTTAACTGCTTCCTTTTACTGCTGTTTAAATACCCAACGCAGAAAGGGCACTATTGCATTCGACCCAAAAATTCGATATCGAATATTCATTGTCCGCTTTTACATCTCCGGAATCCAAGAAAGAAAACAAAGATCTTTGTACGAACATTATCGTAATTTTTACCTTTGGAAGCGTAATTTTGAATCATACAGCGTTTAAGAACTCACGACGAAATTGTTCAAGAAAATCGGCCATACACTTTGAGATCGTTATTTCGGGAAAAAATATTAGCTATCTTTTCATTTTCTCCAAATTGAATCACACAATTGTATTAAATCATTAGTTTTAAATATAGGAGATTATTATTATTATTATTATCATCATCATCATCATCATTCTCACCGAATTTTATGTATCTTCGATGTCATAAGGGATGGACAAATACTTGTCCAGGCCTATTAAAGTACGCAATTAGGCATGAGATAATCTTTCGAAGCATTTGCCTCTTCCGAAACATTCGTTGTAAGTATGCACTTTCGTAAGTCGAAGTTCACGTTTCAAAACGCAAGGAGATTTAAATTAAATATAACCTCCATTCATAACTCTTTGTTTAATAGCCTTAAAGGTTTACATGAACAATTCCAAAATCTGATGTGTTCCATTCACATGACTTTTTCCACCTATTCTGAAACAACTTATTCTTACAAAAGATTATTCTTTCATCTTATTTCATGCTAATTGATCATATTGCTTGCTGCCTTGTAAGTATGAATAAGTACATAGAAGGGAAATAAGTGAATGCACAGGCTAAAACGATGGTCAAATACTTTCAAAAGTGGTTGCTATGTGAAACAATTGAAATTCTGTTCTCTTTACAAGGTCAGGCGTAAAACAAAAGGCATATGAAATGAATGGAAACTTCCCGTGTGAGAAAAATGTAAAATTGCAAAATGATGCCAATAACAAGGAATATCTCGGAAATGGTTAATTCTACAAAAATTGCGATCAATATAAATTACTCTCTTTAACAAGTTTTGTCTACCTCTTACAGTTTACCAGCTATGGAAAGTTATTCAGAATGAAAAGGAATTCAAATATTATTCCAAAATATCTTTAATATACAGTTTTTAATAAAAATCATTTGAATGATAAAATCGAATTTTTTGAGAAAAATCGTTCGTGTAAAAGGTAGTTTGGGATGGGAGGATTTTCCTGAAAACCTCTTGTCTCCATCCTTTATAGGATGTCAAATTTTAACAGACTTTTCGTTTTTGAGTTATGCTGTACACACACACACACACACACACACACACACACACACACACTCATGGACCTTTTTATTTTTATTTTTTATTCTGGAATCCTAAAAACACAGATTTTAGGTGAAATCTCTGCATTGAATTTTTAGATGGTAACAATACGTTCTGTACCTAAAATGTACATACGTACTAGAGAAAGTAAAAATGACTACATGTATAAATATGGGTTTTATTTTCGCATCCTTGGTACAACCAAGGCGTACTATTTTATATCAAAAAGTTGACTACTAACACAACTACTATCGTATAGCTTAGGACTCCATTCCTGACTCTTTAGTCTCCATACGGACGAGGCAATTGCCGCAATCATGGCCACATAAATTGATTTGGTCCTCTCGATTCATGCAATTTGGCTGAGAGCATTTAACACGGCCGCAAATAATAATTTTTATCGCCGTGAATTTTCCTTGATTTGTGCGGTTCGGCGTCAAAAATGTCAATTTGCTCATTACGGCATGATGGGGAAATGGATGACAGCAAAATTATGGATATCTGGCACCTAACGAGTGGTAGGTATGATAAAACGTTGATGAAAATATGGTACCAAAAATGCTGGTCGTCTGTGAATGCGCCCAGAAATATTAGATTTATACTCAATGTTCCCTCATAGTTCTGCCTTTTAAAAAAAAAAGAAAAAAAAAAAAGGGAGATATCATTGAATATACAGTTCTGCTATAAAACTACTCCGTTATTACTTTCAAGAATAGAACTTCAATATGTATTTGAGATTCTTTATAATATTCTATTCGTTGATATTTATGAACTCGCAGGACTGATTCTTTTAGATCCATAATGCAACAAAAACCATAAAAATAACAATAAAATGGTTAAATTATACAAAAACTAAATGTAGTTTTCGGGGGGGGGGGAATCCTCTACTTTTAGTTTTCAATAATATTGATATAAGTTGTTGATTTATTTGTTCCATTTACGTATATGCTGTCTTTAACATTTCAGATCATACAGCCAACAGACTTGAAAACAATTGCTCATCGACAATGGCTTAAAAAATTACAAATTATTTTGATTATTAACTACGCTGTCAATTGCCGGGACCATTTCAGCGCCACCGGTGTACCGGAATTTTATTCCACAGAGTTCTTTAATATGCTAGTAAATCTACTGACATTGGGCGGTCACTATATATATATATATATATAGTATCCAAACAAACACCACAAGGAGAAACTAACACAAGATCTTGTATTTGAAGGATGCCATACTAATAGAACAGTCTTATAAGTTCATCTGTTAAACATCGATACTGAATTCATTAATAATTTCCCTACAGCTTATCTATCGCAAATAGAGGAAAGACTACCCTGAAACTGGATATTGATATTTCGAAGAACTAGACTACAGAGGCCCACTGGACCCGACAAAAACATGGGGTAATTCTGGATTTTCCTTTCTCAAATACGATTGAATTGATTTTTATTAAATGCTATTTGTTTTTAGACTAATGTAAATAATATGGTATCTTTTTTTATTTTCTGACGACAATAAGTAAGTTCTTCTTTATTCTCCAAAAATGCAACACAGCTGGAAACAATAATATTACAAAAACTTAAAGAGCAAATCAAAATATAGTAATTGTGATGTAATTTTTCTCGTGTCATTAGATGCGAATTAGAATGTCCTAAGTACTTCATTGTTTAACCAACTATTTAATTTGGTCATTTACTAATAGGAGAATATATGCCCCCCCCACACAAGCCGTGTGTAGTATTAGAGACCATTGCCGGGATTTGAACCGCGGATCGCCTAGCCATGAGAACTATAAGAATCTGAGACGGTAGAGGGAATAGTATAACATTTCGACAGAATCGCAACTGCGGCGACCACACGCTGTCAGCTATGCTGTGACCACAGTGTGAAAGAAAAGCACTGTATATTCCGCGCGCGCAATTTTACAAACAAAACCTCTTAACACTAATTTGGAACTTGATTTTGGAATAATAAAAGAAAACTATTGTTCAAAAAAGTATAGTAACTTAGAAAGACGTAAACAACCAAAGCATGAAAACCAAAAGAGAAATGTACAAATGAAAACCTGAAAAAGAGATACATTCCACTATAAAATGCATATCTTTTACAGGGATTTTCAGAACATTTCTACCACTTCAATTGCGGAATGTTAGTTTTATCTGACAGATGCGCTTTGGTAGTGACAAATGCAGTGGCGAGTTGGATGGTTGGTGTAGGTAAGTACAATAATAATAATAATAATAATAATAATAATAATAATAAAGCACACCCACACCCATTCAACCCACCAACCAGCTCGTACGTGAGTTGCATTAGTCAGAAAACTATACATTTTTAACCACGCCCACAGTTCTTAGTGGCCGAATTGCACAATTCGAATATTCTGGATTTGAAACCCAGAGTAAATTTGTGAAATCAAATCGCATGCAGCCAAAGCACAGTAACTTAACATACAGAAAATCAGTTTAAATGCCGATTACATCGTAATTACATCTTTGTGATGCATCTATGAAATTTGGAAAATCCACTGTATGCAAGATATCTTATTCAAACTTATACCAGTTATTATAAACAATAATAGTAATATTTTTTTTTGGCAAGTATCAAAATTATAGCTTACATGATTATTTTAAATAATAATTTTTGTGGTCTAAATTCCTTGCTATAATCAAAATGAGACATGAGACGTATTTTTAAAACTATTCACACAAAACATCCAGTATTAAGAAAATGAGTTTATAAATAGATATGTCATATTATATTTTTTAATATTAGCCCTAATTAGTGAAAACAATTACCACCTTTCGTACTTTCCAAATCTCATGATGTTTCAAAATTTGATAGTTTATTCATAAACATTAGAGCATTATTTCGAAAAAGTAATATGATAATTTTCTTTAATGTGCTTTTGAGAGGCAATAACAACATATTAGTGAAAAATTACATCCTATGGATTTTGAGTATGAAAAAATGTTGGAAAAAAGTTTGCGAGAGGATGTATAGTTGGGAGTGCCTATTAGGCATGCGCATGCCCATTTATAGCTTCAGTTAATTTATAATTAAAAGTGCGCCAAGTGGGAAAAACTATATATTTTCTTAAAGTTTAGAACTGATATTTTACTGTCAAACAAAATAATTTTTTAATTTTTCACAAACTTTAGTGAAATTTAGCAGATCCACCACCTGCACAAAATCGTATACATTCGTGTGCGTTCTTTTTATACATCAAGCACCAAGGCTGTATTTAATGAACGATAATTACAGTAGAAGTCCAACCAAGAGCCTTAAGCTGTGCCTTCTTAAAATCACCAAAACAGAATTTTATTTCCTTGTTAGTATCTAGCAGAGAACCAGACTGGGGTTTTAACTCCGGACGTAATGTGAGTGATTGCTGGGATCTGAGGGAAGGATTAAGCTCGGGCTCCTCTCGTGTACTACAGCAGTCGCCATAGCCACTAGACACGCTTCATCAAATCCCATCAGTTGAACCAGCTTGTCCTGGGGGAGCGCGGTATAATCACCATTCGGCGGAAAATCACACACATACACTGCGTCATGGGAACTAAGGATTCGTCTTCACTCCACATTTCATGGCGGACGCTCTAATATAATTACAATGAATAACCTGGTACATTTGCAATTATAGTTTCTACAACCCTCTTTAATTATTACTCTCTTTGTCGCTTACCTAGTAGTTCACAAGTCGATGTGGAGGTTTTCGACAGAACGAAGTCAGAAAAAAAAAAAAAAAAAAAACACACACACACACATTTCATAGAGCTGAGTAAAGACATAGTTTAAGACAAGATTTTGTAAAACCTTCCATCACTGCATACTACACTTTAGATGGAAACATGGATGTTTTAATATTTCGATTCTGATTAAAATACCATACGCTTGAAACATGTGCATGATTATTAAAACGTATATATTGAAAATGTTGTGGATGCTTGTAAAGTTCCCTTCATTTTGTACTTTGCCATTTTTTCTCTGCATAATACAAGGTGGAAAAGATATTGCATTCTACCCATACATTCTATACCGAAATTTCACCGGAAATACACGTTTTAGGGTCCCCTATAAAAAGCATTTTTATAAAAAGGTCCGCGCGCGTGTGTGTATGTGTGTGTGTGTGTGTGTGAACGGGATAACTCAAAAACGAAAAGTCGGTAAAATTTCAAATTGGTATTTAAGCCTAGAATCTTCCACGGGTGCGACACGAAGATTTTAGGGAAAATCCCCCCGACCGAAATTACTCATTACATGAAAAAACTTTCGGAAACGTTGATTTTCTCGAAAAAGCCTCACAAGATTTTCATTAAAATGCCGTATATTAAAAATACTTACATGACAAATACATAAAATGTATACATCGAAATTTCTGAGATCTTCACTTTAGATGACTTTTGCATAACTGGTAAACCGTATGAGATGGACAAAAACTAACTGGACAAAAAAAAAAGAAAAAAACACACACACAGTTCTTGTTTATGCATTTCTTATTTGAGTTGATATTCTTTGTTATTGGTTTCGGTTTCAAAATTGAAATTTTTTCTCAAACGGAAATTTGATGTTCCCTACCTTTATTATTTTACCCTTGGCCATCCAAACAGAACAAATTTCAATCACATAGCGGCTGGCTTTTTAAAAGATTTGACTATCGCTTTAAGCCTAGTATACTCCTTTTAATTTCCTTCTACTAAGATTGAATCTTCTGTTGTCCAGGTTTTGAGTACAACACACTTTCTAATATCCGTTTAAAGTTCTCCCCAATTTCACCTGAGTTGAATTCAGTGAACAAACTACATTCTGGACAATACTGAGTGAATTGTGGAGGACTGTACCACACAATTCTAGGCTCTCAATGGCTTTTGTAAGTTTAGAAAAATGCGCATGGATGAAATTCACTTCTTGATAAATTGCACCATTTTCGAACACAACTTTTGCATCTCGGACACATGCAGCATTATCTTCAAGTTTTGCAACCACTTCTTTTACTTCATGGAAATGCTCCTGGTAAAGGAAACTGCACATAAACACGTCCCCCACCTAGTTAGTACAGGTGCAGGAGGCAGTGTAACTTCATGCAGGCAATATTTGTAGAACTAGATACGAGTTGGTGCTTTATGAAATGCTTTTTCCCCCAGCTGGAAATTGTGCACTTATTTCTTCTGCAACACGGTGCAGTCCATGTGCTAAGCAGGTTATGTGCCCTACATTTGGATAAAACTCCTGGAGGGCCTTTGCTGCTTTCAGCATATATAAAGTCACATCTGTGTAATACTAGCACCTTGCATCAATTATTCTCAATTTCAGATGGCCACAGTAGCCACAGAGAATTATTAACCAATCTTGCTATTGTACTATGTATTGGTTTTCTCTATTATTTTGCATGCAAGAAGATGGGGTATGCCAGGTTCGTCTGAATGTAGCTTACCAATCATGAAATTTGCTATATAGCAGCCACCCAAATCGGAGATCCAAACAGAACTCCCTTCAATATCAGAACAGTTGAATAGCAGGGTAGATTCATATAGCGGAGGTAAATACTTTTTTCTAAGAGTTGATTCATCTCAGATATTTTGAGTAACACAATATTTTTTCCAGAAATGATCACAGAGTTGGATTATTTATAAAGCCTTATAAAGATCGGCTGAAAATGTATTAACAGAGGACTTGGGTTTTACCTGTGCAAGAAAAAGTTGTGATGTGCTATTCTTCCTCCTCGTTGCTGAAATGTGTGCAGAAGTTTTTGTATGTTATTCAAGTTGAAATTTCTTCTCATAATTTTAATGAAAGGGTGTTTTGGAACAGTGACACATATGAATAGAATATTTCTGAAGATACCTTAGTATTCTTCAACTTCACAGCAAACATACCAATTCTTCAGATGTTAAAACACCTAGAAAGCTGGCTAACCCACAAAAAAGAAGAATTAGAAGACTACCTAAACCTAACTAAACTTTGCCTGGATCAGAATTACTTCACCTTCAACAGCAGAACATACCAACAAACTACAGGCCTTACAATGGATAATGCAATTTTAACATTTCTGGCAGACCTTCACATCACTGGAAACACACATAACCTCAGCATTCCCACACATCTTCAAGATAAAGAATTATAGCCACAATCCTATAGCTCACAAACATGCAGCATTAAATAACCTCACCCATAGGCTGGTCTACACACCATTAAAAGATGAATACAACACAGAATACAAACACATAATATCTACAGCAAAAAACAATGGCTTTAACCAAAAATTAATAAACAAAAAAATAAAAAAATTCAAACAATGGAAATTAATTACAGACACTACAAAATTGAGCCCACCAATAGATAAAACTTGCTTCAAAAACTTTACTTAACACCCAAAACTACACAAGTTCATAAAATATTCAAAAAATATAAAATCCCACTTGCTCCCCAAAATAAGTACAAAAAATAATCTGCAACCTAAAAGGCCAAATTCCAGAACACAAAAAATCAGGAATCTACAAAATAAATTGCACAGATTGCAACAAATTTTACATTAGTAAAACAAAAAGACACCTTGAAATAAGACTTCAAGAACACTTGAGAGCAGTAAAATACAAACTAACTGACAAATCAGCCGTTGCACACCACTTTTGGTCTACTAACCATGAAATAGTACCTAACATACACCTTATAAAACCCAACAGATATGCAGCAGAGCTTGACGTCTGAGATAAAATCCACATCTTTAAAAACCAATGCCTCGTATTCAATTTTGAATTACTGCCACAAAATATATTGTGGAAGTTCATACTCAGCCACCAGGGACCATCACACTTCAACATAGAACACCCTATGGAAATTCAGTTGGAAACCATCAACAATGAAGCCCAAATGGCTTCGAAACCGGTCTGGAAAAACTAACGTAAGTGATTCTTAATTGTTACAAACCCTACTCAGAAATATTCTTTTCCTCTCACATTTTATTTCCTTCTAGCTAACTTGGCAAAATAGTAGTGTTCCATTGTTAAGTAGTAACAATTACCCAACACCCACTGAAATTAATCTTGTTTGCTGCTCTTTTCTTTAGGCATTTTCACAAATGAAAAACTAGTTGCTGTCTATCAAAACAAAAGTTAATGAATGAACAAACATGCATTTCTTTTTATCATTGTCTATTGTGCATGGTAGTAAAAGGTATATAGGAAAACCCCAACCCCTCCTCTTAATTTAGGTACCTACTTCTACTGTAAGCTCTGAAAGTAAGATACTGCTACAACTAAAGGGATGCACAAAACATTTTTAGAATTTAAAGGGTTGCACAAAACTTTTCTCTTAAAAAATCTTGGAATTGTATCATGCCAAAATAATCTGTTGTGCTTATAATATGCTGCAATGCTTTAAAACTCTTTAAATGTGCGCATATAAACTTTCAAAAAATCTGGACCCTAATTATTAGAGCCCATATTTGTATGCATAATGAGTGTTCTTTTTTTATATATTTAAAAGTATGCTTAAAAGATATGTTTTGTTACACACACTTTTTTGACAATTTAACCAGTATTTGTTAATGCATAGAAATGCATATATCAAAACAAAATGAATATTTTAAGTTTTAAATAAAAAGGTGCATGTTTTACTTCTGAACATAGCATTAAATAATAATAATAATAATAATAATAATAATAATAATAATAATAATAATAATAATAAATAGAAAATAAATACTGGTACTTTTATTACTTAATAAAATCCTTAACAACAATATATATATATATATATATATATGTGTGTGTATTTATTTATAAACGGATATACACGATATCCCAGAGTTCAACTGCACAAATTGGCAGAATTGTAGAGGGGTCCAGACTAAACTTTTTGAGATAGGGAACCTATGGGCTAAGAATGCTAAATATTTTGCTACAGCTTAACATGTATTAAGGAATAGCACACCATTGATAAAACTGCACACTAGAACATAACCTAAACAGCCAATTTCAGAGAGCATAGATATAGTGGCATTATTTAGTGCTACGGTTAGCATGTGGCATCAGGAGGAAGGAGCGGAAAGTTCAAATCTCCGAAGATATCTTTATTTTTTCTGTTGTCGCCTTTGTTTGTATTTTATAATGAGCCTTTCATATTTTGCCGCATTAAGCAATATGACTTTATTGTACTGACAAATAAAATAAATATAATGTATGATTAGTATGTAGGTGCAACAGAGAAGGCTTTATTAACAATTGCATTTAACACCTGGATGGGTAACTTCTCCATACCCTTCGTTTTTAAATGCAGTGTATTACACATTGATGTCTTATGTATATACACTTTTTATTGTAGGCATGGTTCACAATTTACTTAACAATATTATCACTGTGTCAAATGAACTTCAAATGAACAATGAACAACTATCTTGTAGTAGAACAAGAATCTACATAAAATTAATTAAGAACTATGTACTAGTCAGGGAAGTGTTTCCCCCTTTGAATATACTTGTTCTGCATGAAAGGCAAATAAAAAGAAACTTCGAGAAATAATAAAATATCCAAAGCAAAAAATTAAAGGTCACCAGAGGAACTATGCAGCTTGACAACCTGGAACATCCCTGCAGCGATTGCAACTATGAAGAAATGAACCTCCCTACTTGTCAAAAATTCCAGAAGTGTTGTGAACCCCATAAGCAGCTAAATTTTATGTCAGCATTTGTTCATCTGATTCAACAGACATCTGGTAAGTAAGGCTCTTCAGCATGTGTAATGGTACCATGTGGCACCATAAATCACATGAGCTCAGAAGTTTGCAGCTTAGATTATCTTAGGATATTAGTTGTTTTGTGAACTCCATTTCGCCCTTCGTTGAAACAATGTATATCCTTACACATGTGTATAATTTTATAATATGAACACAATGTTTAGCAATTCACAGTTCTCACAGTAGACATATGTAGGCATTAGAAAACATTTTCAGAAGCAGTCTCACAGACCATAGTAGCTCAAGTGGTTAATAGAATCCTAGCAAGAGACCAGATTCTTTTATTCCACCTCTAAAATCATAGTTCAGTTACTACCTTTCAAAGCAACATTACATGTTTCCAACAAACCTAATTGTTCTGCTGAATTAATCTATGCAGGTACCTTGACAATTACTGTATTTAATGAACCTTGACTTGAAGCTTTCCTGGCGGCGGTATGAAAATAACTTTTCTCGGGCTATCAGCCAGGTGAATTCTGGAAAAATTTCCAAGCTTTCAAGAGCTAACATCGCTCTCATCTTCAGGGAATGATGTAGAGACTCCGGGTACGCCTTATATATAGTAGTCCGGTGGGGGGGACCGGCCAGATGCCGCTCTGTGATTGGCCCGGGTCCGGCATGGGAGGAGTTGACAAGGAACCAATGGTCTCCATTGCCGGGACGGACTGCTCTGATTGGCCCGTTGCCAGATGTGAGCCTGTATTAAAACTAGGGCTAGCTTTCGGCAGTTTCACAAATCTTTGCGAGTGTTTGCTGAGCACCGAACTCCAAATGCCATTCACCTGCAAGCCGCTGTCTCTGTTGATGTTATTTTCTTCGTATTTAATAGCTATGGCTTCTTTGATGGAGCGGTCCCAATAGCTTGAAGACTTAAACATGGTGGTTGTGTCGCCCAGTCTCGATCTGTGTCCTTCTTGGATGCAGTGCTCCGCAAGACCAGATTTTTCTGGGTACATCAGGCGGATGTAGCTCTCATGCTCTTTGCATCTTTGTTCAATCGTTCTCGTCTGTCCGATGTAGGCTCTACCACATTCACATGGAATGCGGTATACCCCAGGAGTCTTGAGGCCGAGGGAGTCTTTGACCTGTCTTAACATATTTCGAATTTTATTGGGTGGCTTGTGTATAGTCTTGATGTTGTATTTGCCCATAATTCTACTCAGTTTACCAGACAAATGACCTGTATATGGGAGGTAGGCTTTACGTTGTTTCTTCGTGTCTTGTGACTCATCTAGCTGGGATGCATTACGCTGTGCACAGTTTGTACTGACAGCGGCCCGTTTTAGTGCCTTGTTGATGCTGCTCTTGCTATATCCATTTTTCTCTAGGCTGGTTCTGAGATACTGAAATTCTTTAGCGAGGTTTTCACTGTCTGAGATGGCTACTGCTCTGTGTGCAAGCGTCGATAGAACTGTGTTTCGCTGAGCTGGGTGGTGGCAACTGTTTGCGTTTAAATATAGATCGGTATGTGTGGGCTTCCGGTACACACTATGGCCCAGGGAACCATCGGGCTTTCGGCGTATTAATATGTCCAGGAATGGTAACTTCCTTTCCTGTTCAATTTCCATAGTAAACTTGATGTTTGGATGCTGACTGTTTAGATGGTTCAAGAAGTCCTGTAGCGTGTCTTCCCCGTGAGGCCAGATGACGAAGGTGTCGTCCACGTATCTGTAGAAGGCAGCCGCCGGCTTTAGAGTTGCTGAATCTAAGGCCTGATGCTGTATTTAATATTGAACACTACATAAATATCAATCACAGCCTTTTGAAAGTAATTTGTACTGGAGGGTTTATTGTATTGGCTTCAAAATGTAAACTATATATATTGGTCTGCTCAAATTGTGTACCTCTTCGAGAAAAGTATGAGAATTTCAAAACTAAAAAAACAGAAACTACAAAGAGCGGTGGATCTTTGTATCATGGGATTCTGTTAACTGGCATTCACACTCTCAGAAAACAGTAAATTTTGCCAATGTTGCAAGTAAAATAATTTTAAATATTGCATCGAATGTGCACCAGTACTTTATTCCTTTGACCACTAGCATAAAAATAAGACATTCTGAATGAAAATACATCACATACGTTCACAATCTTTTAATTTACAGCTATTGATGTAAATTTACATGCCATAACTTTGACATTTGGAAAAGGGACAATAGGTCCCCTATCTCTAACTGTTTATCTAGAACCCCTCTACAATCCTGCCAGTTTGTGTGGTCAAATTCTAGAAATCTGTATGGTGTATTTAAGTATGTTCTAGCATAACTTGGAACACAGGGAGCAAACCAAACTCATAAAGTATGACAATATGACTTACTTTCAACGCCCAGTAATCGCTTTGTTTATTCACATCTGCAAACAGGGATATACCAGGCGTCTTGTGAAATAATGTTATGCAATTAACATTAGAAACGAAACTAGGTAATCCGCATAACCAAGCACAAAGTCAAAGCAAATCCAATCAATATCAGGCATCTCTTCACGTGATTTGTGCTTACCTGCTTTTCATCACTGGATCAGAGCTCAGTTGCATGTTGAATCTTGACTACTGAGGATGTTATTTAAATAATGCTTTGGATGAAAAATGCCACTCACAAAAGAATCTCAATCTGCCATATTATGTAAATATATAAAAAAGTTTGGAAGTAATATTTTTAGTGAAGAAGATAAGATGTTATTTTGATTGGCATTTGAAAAAAATATTTCTGCAAATAGAAATTTTGAAGTTGTGCAATACATAAATATAGCATGTCATAAGGATCGGGGTTAAGAAGTCTACCTTAATTCAACAATTGATTACAAGAAAATTAGGTGAATAATCAAGTTTGCATAACAATTTTTCTAAAGACATATGTTTAGCTTTAATGAAACTGAATAATGTGCAGTTTTGGAATTTCTTAGAAACGTACACAAACAAAAATATCCTGGATGAGTACACGTTGCACAGAACCTATGTACCACAGTGTTTTCAGGATGTAATTTCTAAAATATGGGATACAAAAAAAAATCTGAATTTCATTAGATGAGAAGCCAGACACTGCAGGACAGTGTGTGCTAGTGCTATTGTTGGTGAAAGCAGGTAGCAAATCATTCCTCTTGAACACTCAAGTACTTGACAGGGTAAATCACAACAATGTATTTTTATTACTCAGTGATGATGCTCCATTAATGGAAAAAGTGGGAGCTGGATTGAAAGTTGTTTATCCAAAATAAATTCTTCTGAACTTGCCTTGCTCATGATCATGTCGCTGAAACTATTAAAAATCAAATATAAACAAGTGGACTTGTTGTCTCCAGTATTAAAAAAGTGTTTGTGAAGGCGTCACTATGAGTTCAAAATTTTTTTTAACTATTTCCAAATCTGCCTTTACCCCTGAGCCAGTTTTATTTAACTTGTTGGGGCATGTGGTTACAAGCTTGTATCATGTGAAGTGAAAATGATAGTACACTCCTTGAGAAGATGGCATTGAAAAAAAGATCCAGTGCATTTATAGGCAGTTCTCAAAATTACCTCAAATTATAACGCAGTTGGAAGCTCGAAATAATGCTTTAGAGTATTCACTTTCTCTGGTAGGTCAAATTTCAAATAATATTGTCCGCAAAAACTAACAGTGTCGCTAAAGTTGCATTTCATAAGCTTAGTGGGGTTTAATTAAAAAAAAACTCTTGCTGATGGTGAAAAAAACTGTAACGGAAAAAGATTTCATATATAGTGCTTTTCATATGCACCTGTGACATCATGTGATGTAACAAGGACATTCTCATTGTATAACATCACTGACAGATGTAGGAGCTTCATACAAGAAACCTAAAAGAAACTATACTATCTACTGCAACAGTCACAAATAAGGCCAGATTAACCCTGGAAACACTTTTTATTTTATATTTGTTAATTTGTTTTAGCACATTATGGCATATTTTTAAAAGTTACATGTATATTTGCATGCATATTTTATTATTTTATTTTGCATAAAAATCTAGGTTCTACTGAGTTTACAAATTATGCAAAATTCCTTCTGAAAAAAGAGGGCTCACAGGCTATTCCCGGAAAATTCAAATATACAATTTTTAGTATATGGCAATTTAATCAAAATCATTAGGAGCTATTTTTGAGAATATTTCCAAAACACTTACATGTAAAGGGTAGTTGGAATGGAGGAACCACATCTTTGGAAGATACTGAACTTAAAATACCAGGTTTGGTATTCAGCCAATTTTTTATTTCTGAGTTATACCATTTGCAAACACACAGAAACACAAGCACAGATCCTTTTCTATTTTTTTAATTTAAAACCACATTTTTCCAGTGAAATCTCTGTATCAGATTTTTGGATAGAATAAAATACTTTCTCTGCCTTTTAATTTCATGGTAGAGAAAGTAAAAATGTGCCTAAATATAGAAATAATATATCCTATCAAAGTGGGTTTCAAATTTTGCTTAGCATAAATAAAACACAATTTCAGCACACAAACATCATATGTGATATATTCACATGATTTTTTTCTGAACATTCTTTAGGAAATTTATCTTAAGAAAAGTTATTTTTCTATCTACTTTGTGTTAACCAAGATAAACATCTTCAGAAATACT
Source organism: Hymenopus coronatus (assembly GCA_030762935.1). Lineage (NCBI taxonomy): Eukaryota > Metazoa > Arthropoda > Insecta > Mantodea > Hymenopodidae > Hymenopus > Hymenopus coronatus. Next base: position 114,733,999 of record CM060895.1, read on the forward strand.
TGTAATACATATTTCCTTGTAGATACAATGGGATATGGGGAATACAGTAGGCTTAAGTGATAGTCAAATCTTTAAAGAGTGTGAGGGCTTTGAAATGTTGTTCTCCTTGATTGACCAGCAGAAAAGTATAAGTATGTAAAAATTGAATCCAATAATATGTAATGTCTCGAAAATATTTTATTCCACAATAAACAAAAAACAATGTATTTGACATAAATTGTGTGTTTGACAAGATCCACATTTATTGTGTACATCTACATTCATTTGTCATAAAATATCTTACTCATACTGCATTTTTGTTAAAATCATTAAGAGCCATTTTTGAGAAACAACATTTTTGAAAAACGTTCCATGTAAAGCATAGTTTGGGGTGGGGAGGGGTTTTTCTTGAAAATCTTTGTCACATCCTTGGGAGATGCACAACTTAAATATCAAGTTTGGTATCTAACAGACTTAACGAGGGCATGCGCTCATAAATATTAAAAAAAGGATATTTGATTTATTCAGTGGACCTCAAAACATGTAGTTCTGGTAAAGTCTCTTATTAAATTTTTGGGCAGAATACAATACCTTCTCTACCTACTTGTAATATTAGACACAGAAAAAATAAAAGCAGAAGTGGTTCGTACTGCACATTGGGCCATTGAGATGTGCTCTATAAGCCCTATTGACCAAAACTAAATGTTATTCCTATTTCAAGTTGTTGCTGCTGATTGGCACTAACAATTGCATAGAATTATCACTCCAAGTTAGATAAAAAGAGAAGAATTCATCCTGATGATATGCAAGTTAATTCTGATCATTTGGACATGATGCATGATGATATGACAGAACAATTTCAGGACCTACTTTCAACTGAAATTCAGATTGGGTGATAAATGCATTTTCAGATATTCAGTATCTGATATTCTCTCCACTGTGGAGAGTGATTAAGGAGCTTTTTATTGCATTTCTAACATCTTATTGGTATAATATGATTTTAGTGTGGTGATGTGACTTCTATCAAAGCAAAGAAATAGACTCTGAAAAACCCAGCACAGAGAATTGAGATTCTTATTAACTAAAACTCCAGCAGAGATTGGAAATCTGATCTCTCTTCATCAAGCCCATCTATCGCAAAGTTTTTCTGAATGTCAACTCAAAACATTTAAACTGTTCTACCACATGCATGAAGTTAATGTTCTGTATGAACATGCAGCATCACATTTAAAATAAATGTATATTTTTTTTAATTTTGAACTAGTTACAAAATAAGTAGCAAATGAAACATTTGAAAGCACTTCCAATTAAGAGCAATATACAGCCAATGGAATATATCAAAACAGGTCATTGCCACTTTAATGATGTTTTAGTTAATATGGTCCTTTACACTGTAGATCTTCCAAAAAATGTACCCCTAGATTTTAGAGCACTATTGCCTTTTCTTGAGAAATAATTTAACAGTCTGAAGAAATATGAACAAGTGGGAATGTCTACAGAGGTTAAATTTACCTCTGCTGAACCAGGCCAGGATACTTCATAGCTTTCATTTGTATTTCAGGTGAGGCCTAAGCCTTCTCCAGGTCTGTGACCACCCCAGAAGCAAGGTTCCAGGAACTCGCTTTTTCATTGATTTTCAGGAGTTCCATGATGTAAATATTATTTTCGTTGAGTTCAGAACAACTTGTATTCATTGTAACCTCGAGCTATCAACAGCTGTACAATTCTATATGGCCCAAATATTTCACCTTCTTGCAGAAGAGATGGCACTTATATTCAACTTCAGGTTTTTGTATGCAGCATCCTGATCAGGTTGTCGAGATGGTCCTCAAAGGTTTGCCTATGACGATATCATCCTGATAGAGCAGACAGGTATCGTAAGTCAATCTTCTCATCACGGATTCCATGAGGCACTTGAAGACACACTGCAGAGGTCCAAAGTCATATCCATAAATTCCCAAAGTAATTTGTCTGTTGAGAATGTGGTCTCCTTTCTCTGGATTCTAAGGTCACTTGCCAGCATCCCGATTTCAAGTTCCAAAGTCAAGAGCCACTGGGCACCAGCAAGTGTGTCTAAGTTGTTGCCAATCCAGGATAAGGAGAAGCAGGCCATTCTAGTGGTGGCATCTAGCTTCCTATAGTCCACACAGAAGAGTAGCTCGGTGTTGTTCTTCACCAAGATTATTCAATGATTCACCTAGATCTCATGTACTTCAGCATGTCAGCATACCTGTACCTGTTTCGCCTGCAGAACAAATCTGGGTGGTTGACGGATAGGTCAGGCATCTTCAGTGTGATGGATAGTCAGTGCAGCCGTAATCACTGTTTCCTTGGTTGAGGACAGACTGTAACATCTAAATCGATGGTAGACACTCTCCAGTTGAGAAGCAGCCAGATAGTTCGACTGCCCTCTTCAACAAGTATTTCGTCACCCTCCGTGGTGTAATGGTTACCATGCTGACTTCATATACCCAAGGTTGCAGGTTCAAACCCGGCAGAGGACGATGGATTTTTTCCAGTGTAAAAATCCTTCGGAAGGGAAGTAAAACCGTTGGTCCCATGCCTGATAGAGAGGCCTCTGAGCAAAATTAAGCAGTTTTTCATGCCCAATTTAGAATGGGATGCTGAGAACCACAGTAGTTAAAGAGAGTCCATAAATAACATGCCATTTCCATTTAACAAGTATTTCAGCTAGTACCCCAGATCCAGCAACAATCTTGACTACTTGGATCTATTGCAGTGATACTCTAGCTGCTGCCTAGCACCTCTCTAACTCAATCCCGGTCTGGTTGTCCTGATCAGTGTCCATTGGATTTAGCAGCCTCAAGGTATTCTACCAACAAGAAAGCAATGCCTATGCAACCCATAATCCATTTTAAAACAAGGTTCCCTGAATTCCAGGTGTGCCTTCACCACTACCTTACTTCTTGCAGATGCAATTTTATTGTCCTTCAGAATGACCCTGCAGATCCCCAAATGTTCGTGGGGGCTGCAGAGTAACACCTTGTCTCAGCCATGTCTCAAATTTTCTTTGGCCAACATTTACCGTCGCCTCATGGCTTCTGATGGCATCAAGTCTGAGTATCGCATCCTCAGCAACACTCATGACTAACACCCATAGTATTTACAGCTCACAATGCTCTGTCACAATGTCCACTCTAGCAGGGCCTGCTTCTCCACAGTAAGATGTCACTCGATGCTGTCACTATTTTGTAGGGCTAACTGGGTGTTCATATTAGCAAGCCCTTAACCACATGAGGTTTGGCCAGTCACAGCTGCACCTGCCTTCTAGTATCTGACACAGCATTCCTTGTATCCAGTCTTCTCTGATGAGACTGTTGCTGCCATGGCATATAGTGTCACTCAAGGGGGGAATGAAGACAGCCTTGACATATGCTCCTCACCATGCTGGTCCTTACTCGCTTTCTGCCTGATGGTTAGCTTGGTGCAGACAGTCCTGGCTCGCCATACCTCCAGCACTCACCACTGAAAGTTATTGTCCTCTCTGGATTGTCTTTCTCTCCTCGTCATGGTGTATACTCTTCTTCAAGGTCAGTGCAGCTTTTATCTTGGTCACTTCCATCCTCACACTGCCATCAACACACCATGAATCGTCTTTAGTCACCGATATCAAGTGCTGTCATATCTCAGCGTTATGATCCCATAGACGAAGGAGTACGTAGCTTCCTGGGACAGGTGAATAGTGGTAGGTTTAGCAGGGCTTCAGCCAATGATAGTTCACAAAGTAGTTTTCGAGAGCCTCCCAGATGTCTCCAGACATCTCTGATGTCAGGATCACATTCAGTACTTCTGCTGCCCATCCCTAGAGGTATGCCACAAAAGTTGTGCAGTTTGCTCCTCTGCTGACCATCAATTGTGGGGGCAATGGCCGCAAACTGTCAGCAGAACACTTCAAAAGTGGATGTTCTGTTGTACTTGGGTGGGTTGACTCACATGGATGTTGTGTCACATCCTAGCATCTCAACCTTCAATTAAACATCTTTCCATCATGGTGTTGAGTTCCTTAAGTGCTGCTGTAGACTCTTCCCTTCAGGGCATTAAGTCAATCCCCAATGTTCTCCAGGGTGCTAATGCATCATTCAAGTTCTTTCATCTTTTCATCAAGCTCTTCCATGTTTTTCTCCACATTGGCTAGTTATTTTGTCAAATATACTCAATACATTTGTCTTCAGGTTTTCTATTGCAAATTCACTGTCTTTATTTATTTCTCACCTTCTCCGTGTCATCGCCCTCCGTGGTGTAATGGTTACCATATACCCAAGGTCGCGGGTTCAAACCCGGCGGAGGATGATGGATTTTTTTCGGGTGTAAAAATCCTTAGCATGGCTTCCTTTGGAAGGGAAGTAAAGCCGTTGGTCCCGTGTCGTAGATTTACGGCACGTAAAAGAACCTCAAGCCTGATAAGAGAGGCCTCTGAGCAAAATTATGCGGTCTTTCACGCCCAGTATAGAATGGGACGCTGAGAACCACAGCAGTTAAAGAGCGTCCATAAATAACACGCCATTTCCTTCTCCATGTCAAATTCCATTTTTGATTCCACTTTCTTTTCCATCTTCCCCAGCCTGAATTCAATTCCTAATTTTATTTTCATCTTCATTTCTATCTGCAACTTTTCCATTGCACTTATTTTCATGTCCATTTTCTTCATTTCAGCCAATAGAGTTTTCATCATCTGCTACATTGGCATTAATTTGCACTCCTGAAACCAGTTCTACTGTACAATTTTTCTCTCTAATTAGGCAATGGAATGCTTCTCTCAAGCAATTGCACCCTCAGACTGACAGTCTGAAAACTGACTTTCCAGGGCTAGTTCTTTCTTTTTTTATAGCTGTTGATAATGAAGTTGCGAACATTCTATCACATTTGAAAACTTGCAAATATGCAAAGAAGCTTGTGACAATGATGTGATTAAATTAAAAACTAAAGAATGTGATTTGGTTTTTGTAACACAAACATCACTTATTTTTACTTTCTGGGTCCGGTTTCGGGAACAGCATATAAACCCACAAAATTGGATGACTGGGAGCAGATCTACATCATGACGAAAACGAGCCACATCATTAATTTTGGTTTACCACCATACAGTAACCTTTGGAAGTTCATAGATCCAGCAACAGATGCTTCCACAAGTGATACAAGTGATGCCAAGTGATTTATTCAGAATTGAGGGTTGAAAATGGGAACAAGTGTTCCCGAAACCAGTCCCAGGAAGTAAAAATAAGTGATGTTTGTGTTACAAAAACAAACTCAAATTCTTTTGTTTTTAGTTCTACCACATGTCCATTATACCCAGGTGTAGCATTCTAAGGCTTTGAATTACTGCCTCCGCTCTTCATGTGTTAAATTTATGGTTCCTGCAACTATTGAAAAGAAAGCTGGCCAAACAAATGCAACAATTAACTATTAGCATTTCAAAACAAACTGCTCTCACACTTGCAGCGATTACAGGCTAGCAAGATAGTCACAATATTATTTTCTATTAATCAAGGTTAATTTTACTCCCTGGTAATTTAACACACAAGAACTTAATAAGCAACCATCAGTAAAATGTTAAACTTTGAAATTAAAGATACAATAAAAAATCTACAAATAAATAAGAAGCCTCCAGATGAACTCAGCCAAAAACAGCCACATCTAAAAGAGCCTGGTTCCCTACATAAAAAGAGCCACAATAAAATAGTGAGAAAATTACTAAAGTACAATATAAAAACTAGATACAAATCTGTAAGGAAGCTGAACTCATTTTTAAGCCTGATTAGAGATAAACATGATCTTTTAGCTGAATCCAGTTTTTCTGTCTTTATAAAATAGACTGTAACTGCCAAGCAGGCATATTAGCGTCTGCCAGATGGAAAGAATGCATAAGAAGTCTCAAGCTAGCTCAAACGAAGAAAACAGCGATTGCAGAATATGCTACAGCGATTGGCTACGACAGATTCCAATGAAGTACATCTGCTAGCAACAATTTTTCCCTCAGAATTATAAGAGGAAGCATAGAAATATCCAAATAGAAGAACAGCTTAAACAGGTATAATCACAGACACTGTATGGCACACAGCAATTGGTGGACTTGCTTCCACTCAGCATAAGTGGGGAAGGATTTAGTATGGGTGCATTGCCAAACAAACAAGCAAGAACAGGGTCTTCTCCAGAAGACCTAGGAATTACAAAATATTAACAATTCCAATGCCATTATTATAAATGTTCTCATGCATGAAGATAATTCCCTACCTGAAGGCTGGGATGGCATCCGAGTTCCAGTAGAGTTTTCACAACTCCAACGTGGCCTTTGTTGACAGCAATGTGAAGAGCAGTTTGGCGACGCTTGTTGCGTGCATTCAAGTCAGCTCCAGCATGAGCAAGTAGTTCCATTACGCCTGGCTCATCTCCAAATGCAGCATGATGCACAGCTCGATCTCCATCTTTGTCCTATAATATTTCAAACATCACATGTTCAGCTTAGCTTCACATTATTAATCAGCCAATACAATGCACTGAGCATGCCACTTTAACTGGTTCAAATATGCAAGGTTTGTGTGTAAAGCTTCAAGGAAAGAATACAGGTCTTATGATTTAGATTTCAAATGGTGAAAACCCCAAAGTGAGGGCTAAGATTCTAGGGCCTTGGTTTCTGATGAACAATGCATTTCTTTCTCATGGAGTGCAAAAGAGTGCTTATATCTTTATATATATCATCAGAAAGGAAACTCAGGCTCTAAAAGGGAGCAGCCAACACAGTTCTTGGTTCAAGGTGCGGCTAAACAAACTGACTACTATATATCTACGCAGTTCTACCATATGATCTGTTCAATGCATATACTACTAAATAAAACTATAATAGTTAATATTTTCTTTATGTCTTCTGATTCAAAAATGATGAAAACTATGCACATCCATTAATATACACATATTCTGAAAGAAGAAATAAATTCTACAAAATGAACATACTCTCATTCGAAATGATCGCCATATGCAGCAACACAGTGATGATGTTGAGGCCAATCATCAATAGCTGCATCAATCATTTTTTTAGCTTCTCAATAATTGATGCCTCTTTTGACATGCTTTGCCTCGAGCTTCTGTCATAAAGAATAACTGAATGAATTGAGGTCCAGACATCTACTAGGCCAATCAGCAGCAGCAATGAACCATAGGATATTGGTTACCAATTACTTCTGCATGATGTTTGCTTTGTATTTTTGTTCTCCCCATGTTGTTAACAAAGCCTTGGATTGAACCCGGCGTAACTCCTTTCATTTTTCAGTTAGAAAATGCCTTGTGTATGTTTTATATGCACTAACATGTAAATCATCTTTAAATAAAAAAGTAACAGTGTTTGTGAAGAGATGTTCATTTCACAAGACAAAATTATTTGGTTTAAGCAAAAGATTATGTTGAATCCTTGAACAAACACTATTCACAACTTCTTTTGTGCATACACATCTAGAATGGCCAGATCTGAAGCAATCAACAGTTGCATTCGTTTCTTTAAACCATATTATTGTCCAAAACTCAAATCGTTCATTAATGCCAAAAGGCTTCAGGGTCAAAAAAATTTCCTTAGCTCCCTTTCCACAATGAAATAGTGCTAATACAACTATACAATTTTCCTGTACTCCCCACTCCAGCTTTCTCTCTTGCCTATTACTGGCACACTGCATGCCGGTTACTCAAAGAGTAGTAAAGGTGACCTTGTGGACGACAGTGTATAGTGTTGCCACATTTCTTCATTCACAACTTCCATACGACGCGCATTTAAATTTTACTGACAGAGCTTATGGCAGTACTGTATATACGTTTCTGTTTTGATTTTGAAGTTATGATTCATCATATTATCCACTCAGGTAATCAGCACATTCCACTAACATAAGTTCTCTTGAAATAGAGGGGGAGCAGCAATATACTCCACATTTATCTTATCTCAAAGTTTATAAACATTTCTGCTCTTGTTATATACTGCTGATGTTCATTGTGATGTACAGCAATAATAACTTATGGATCAATTTGTGTGGGTGCTATAAATGAGATTATCATTTATATAATCATCTTCATTTATCTTTACATAGGTAGGATATAAACTTTAAAAAAAAGAAATATACAGCTAATAATGTGGTGCCTTCTTCTTATATAATGATTCATGTTTAACTGCAGAGATGGACAAAAGTTATTTTAGAAGTTCTATGAAATATGCTATGATGTGTTAGTTGAAAAATCTGATGTGAACCATTCACATGACTTTCTCCATATCCCTGCAACAAATAATTCTTAAAAAGCTTATACTTCTATTTACTTTATGCTAATCAGAAAAAAATAGTAGAAATAGTCTAATTACTCGCTTCCTTGTAAGTAGAAGCGAAATAAGGGAAGCTATAGGTTAAAGTGATAGTCAAAAGCTGGTTGCTATGTCAATGAAGTTCCTTTGTCTATATGGATAGGAGTTGACAAGTTAAAATATGAGAAAGGATACGTTTTTCATAGCAGAAACCAAAAATAAGGAATGTCACAAAAACGACGAACTCCACGAAAAAAATGTATATAACATAAATTGTGTGTTTTAATGTGTTCTACATTTTTTTGTGTAGTAAGTTTTTGTCCATCTCTTACGGTTTAGCTGTTATTCAAAATTCATTCAGAATAAACTACTCTTCAGAGGCTATTCCCAGAAAATTCAAGATATACATTTTATTAGTCAGGTAAATATGTTTAATATACGAAATTTTAATCAAAATCGTTAGAGCCATTTTTGAGAAAATAAAAATTTTCGAAAAAAGTTCCATGTAAAGGGTAGTTGGGGGTGAGGGGAGTTTTCTCAAAATCTTCGTGTCGCATCCCTGGAAGATACTAACCTTAAATACCAAGTTTGGTATTTTACCGACTTTTCGTTTTTGAGTTATCGTGTTCTCAGACACACGGACACACACACACACGGACCTTTTTGTGAAAATGCTTTTTTTGGATATTGGGGACCCTAAAACATATATTTCCGGTGAAATCTCGGTATTGAATTTTTGGGTAGAGTGCAATACTTTCTCTATACACTATGTACATAGTGCGTATGGAGAAAGTTAAAATAAAGAGGTAATCAGAACTGTACAAGCTGATTGAAATAGACCTAAACAGATGTTTCAAGTGGACATGTTTTCTTTCTTTGGGTAACACTGCTATTCAGCTGTTCCATGCATGTGAGATTTGAATCAAGTTAGGCAAAGAAAAGCAGCAAGTGACTAGCTTCACCTTCCATTAAGCATTTTTTCCATCATGGTGTTGAGTTCCTTAAGTGCTGCTGTAGACTCTTCCCTTCAGGGCATTAGGTCATTCCCCAATGTTCTCCAGGGTGCTAATGCATTGTTCAAGTTTCCCAAGTTTGGTATTTTACCGACTTTTCGTTTTTGAGTTATCATGTTCACAAACACATGGACACAGTGATACATGGACCTTTTTCTAAAAAATGCTTTTTTTTGGATACAGGGGACCCTAAAACGCCTATTTCCATATCAAATTTTTGGGTGAAATGAAATACCTTCTCTGTACACTATGTACATAGTACATATAGAGAAAGTAATAAGCAGGTCAGTTCCGTTAATTTAGAAGTTTTTTTTTAAAATGAATGTCGGGTTGATTACTTGAGTATTATAAGAAGTCAAACTTGGGACACATTTGCTTCACTTACTCTTGTTGTTAAATAGGACATGTTTCAGAATCCTTCACTGAACTCAACCTATAACTGAAGAAGGAAACAAGTCTGAAGCATGTCCTGTAGAATAACAGAATAAGTGAAGCAAATATCTCCTCTTTATTTTTTGTGAAGTATTCAGCTTCAACCCACAGGCCATTTTGCATTTGCAATAAACATTTTCTCAACAGCACACAGAAGGAAATAAACACATTTTATTTTGCATTAGTACCTTTAAGTTAAACAATTGATTAATAAACCCAGCAGATTTAAAAAAAATATTTGAGAATATAAAGTCACCCATTGGAATAAAGTTTTCTTTACAGAGTCAAAATAGATACTTAGCATTTACAAAATATTTGGCAGTCATTATTTGCACAGAAAGAAATATATATTGCTGTGTACTGCATTATCTATCTTATGCAAATTCAGAACAACGTTATGTGTGCATAATAGTCTCTTAACATACCTTAAAGAAAATCACATTCATTTTCATCACCTCTTCCTGATTCAATGACTTTTAAAAATGAATAATAAGACAATGGAGAGGGAACAATCATAACTATGTTAAATATAAGTTCCTCTTTTGTGAAGATTATTTACAATAGTAATATACCCTACATTCTAGGTCAAGTCAGGGAATCTATTATCATAGTAATTATTTTGTTACTTTTTGTATGAACTTAGCTCAAGCTTAGCTTTCATTTTGAAACTCTTGATTTAAAATATTACTAACCCTTTAGCAGGCAATCATTGCTAGTCATATTGCACTTTAGTGTGAGTTAAGATTGCAAAATATTATCAAATTTAAAAAGTTCTAATAGGGCAAGGATGTACATGAAACAGATAAAAGAAGTGAAGTGCATATTTGGTGATATCAGCTCAATGATAGCTGCATTCAAAGTCTGGCCATGGCACTGAAAATTTAAAATTTGATACACTTTCCATCATGAATAACAGATTTACATTCACATGTATTAACTGAAGTTCTAATACTTCACTTTCCTTATCAAAGCATAACTACAACATGTTTTCGAGACTCTTGTCTCCATCAGCCTAAATCTCCAAAAATGTTCCAGTTAATATACTTTTTTCCACAACAAAAGAAAAAGAATGAATTATCCAAATGTTAAATCATGGCATAGAACCAAGTAAAAGAAGCAAGGATCCTCTAAGAGTACTGCAAAAACAAGTGTTCTGAAACAGAATATGTACCTCTATCTCTACATCAGCTTTGTGTCTCAGAAGAATTTTAATGACTTCAAGATGCCCATTCTGACTTGCTGCCTGGAGTGCAGTGTGGCCAGCAAAAACTCCATTTACATCAGCATCTGTGCGTTTAAGGGACTCCTCACATTTCTGAGCATCCCCATTAGCTGCTGTTTTCACAAGTTCTTCATTTACATCCCCAGAAACATGAGTCTCAAAAAGTTTCTTCAGAAGGGCACTCAAACGTTCTGAAATATACAAGTATATTGCAGATATTTCCATTTACTGTGAAAAGCATCATAAAGATAGTTTCATAATGTTCAAAGAATGCAAGCTTATAAATTGGAAATATTATCTTCAAATAAAATAGCAATTACTGAAGCTTGTATCATCTTAATATTGTGATTTTTAAATAAATTGCAAAGGAAGATAGTAACTGTAAAACATTGCAGCATGTCTGTCCCTGTAGCATTGTCATAGGTCTGCATTTCTGAGATCATTCAAAATATATCTAAAGGTAGTTTAGCTGAAGATTCATAGGTTTTATTTTACTGTATACCTTGTTAAAATGTTTATTTAAGCTGCAAGAAATGTTTTTCTCACTTACCTCCACTAGATGTTCCAGGCACGGATCCATCAGAAGATGCTACTTTGGTTACAGCTACTGGGTTGTAAGTCCATGAAGTGCCACAAACTTCAACTTTTAGATCATTATCATGGTATATTTGTTGAACTCTGCCAATCTTACCAAGAGTCTGCAACAAACATTAAAAAGGATTTTGTTTATTCTGTATTCACAGCTCCAATTTCATTAACAGTTCTTAAAAAAGGTTGTGAATAATGCAAAGAAGCATTTAACTACTTCATTACTTGCGTTAATGCATTAATCCACTTCTTTAAAATATATAAATAAATAAAAAAAAATGTTTTGGTTATGAAACTGATTATAGATACATTACTTCTGTAATATATGCACAAGTAATATTTATTAAAAACAAATAGTAGCTATATCAAATAGTTTAAAATAATGGTCGTAACACAAAACTACATTGTTTTTTGAGAGACAAAGCATTTAGCAGCTGCAATAGGAAAGCATTTTACAGGATTGTATTGGTGATATTATTATTAATATTCTACCAAGGACATCAGCTTTACTGTTACAACAAGCTGAAAAATTCATTGTCACAACCAGGATTTGAACAGATTCTTCCACTCTCCATGCAGTTGCTCTAACCATTGAACTACTGTGACAACATGCTGGTATGACATTCAACCCTAGAACTGATTCACGTTTTTAAACAGGGTAAAGAAATGTTAAAGAAGAATATAAATTTATTATTAAATCTGCTTTGGAAAAAGGCTTCAATAAGGAACTACTAAACAAACTTTTATATGTTGGAGTTGTATTGAGTCACACTTATTTACACTTAAAAATCTCCACTTAATGTTAAAAAACGCTGAAACATAAGAACTATAGCTTTCCTGGCGACGTGTTAATTCAAAATCTTCTCGGGCTTCTAGCCAGGTGTCAAGCCAAGTTATTACCTGGCTAGAAGCCCGAGAAGATTTTGAATTAACACTGAAACGTTTTCCAGGACATTCGCCCTCTTCTTCACCAAACTGCTGTTTAGTAACATATTTATACATCAAATTTTAGGCAAAAAATTCTACTTTTTGAGAGGGAAGGCCTTTGCATTTCTTTTACTCAATTCACCCGCCACAAACCTTCCTCATGACAGAAATTTGAAACCTTTTAAACATTTTGACATGTTCTTTTTATTGTAGATTTGTTATTATCAAGAACCAAAGATGCTCCTTCCCAACTACAGAAAATCAGCAATTTAAAAACTAAATTGTCTAGATTATAAAAGAGTGTATAACTTGTAAAGCATTAGACTGCAGCTAAAGAATATGTCAGATACATTAAATACCAGCAAGTACAGTAAATACTGAAGCTCATCATTTCTGGGCATTGGAAAAACTCATTTAGAAAAAACGAACTAAAATTATTAATTTTGGAATTCCACCATCAGATGATCTCTCTAAAGTTTATCCAGATATTTACTGATGGCATTTCGATTAGTTTTATGGATACTGCCAGAACTCAGCACGGCTTTACACTTGATAATAAGTGTGGGCGTCAAAACAGGTCATGCACATAATTAAAAATTAGTGTATTTAATGCTGACACAGGAAAATTCCCATAAATATGGTGGCAACTTACTGGTGCCATAGCCTCAGCCCACTCTCCATGTCCTCGTTGCAAAATTTTAATGCGTTCCAGGTCACTACAGATCTGCACTAAATCTCCAACAGCAAACTGCTGCTGATTGTCACTAGGTCCAGGAGCTCCAGGAGGCACTGCTACTGCCACTTTGGTGAGTACTGCAGGGTTGAATGTCCAACGGTTTCCACTTGGGTAGGATACCACAATGTCATGATCTTCATCAATTCCCACTACTGTACCAGTGGTTCCCAGGCACTCAAACATTCCATCAGTCCAGCCACCATGTCCATGTTGCAAAGACTGCACAATCTCCAGCTCCAAGTCTACATTAACCTGCAGATAAGCAACATATTTAAATATCATATATAACTTCTTCACTCAAACATTAATTGCTAAAATACTTTGCGGGTAACTTTATAATACTGATTCGATTATGCCATATTTTCTCTATGTGAAAAGTTAACAGGATTTTAGTATGTATGATTATACAGAATTATTTATTAAGATATGAAATATTTTTAAAAATCATCACAGTATGCAAGATGTGGGAAACCACTACCAATTCTACCCAAATCAGTATTCCCTTAACTCAGTTTAGAAACTTATTTGGAACAAATTTTACATAACCAAAAAAACAAATGATAACAATTAATAAACTTGCTGGGATGTCCTCTCAGCAGAGACATTCAGTCATAAGTAAAGAAACATTTAAATGTGCTAAGGCAACTTCACCTGGCTTTCAACTCTTTCAAAAACTGTAATTTTCATGTAAAGAAGAAAGTACAGATCCAAAAATACAAATTCGCAGCTCTACAAGAGGACAACAGGGTAAACAAAGCAACTAAGAAGCAGAAAAAAAGTCAACTTGTCCAGTGTTGCTTTTAACAATGACGAATTAACTTTTTTTTAGAATAAGGGGTTAAAGACCTGCATGGGAGACTATATTGTAGACATAGAGGTAGCCATTGAGGGTTTAAATACCAATGAGAAAATGGTAATTAGAAGTAGATGCGTGGAATTTCTCCAAAATAATGAATATGAAACCATTAAACTCTCATATTCCAAAACATTTCAGCCTCTTAGCCATAAAGAGTGATTTATACTAAAGCAGAACAAAGGAAACAAAATTGTGACCATGAACACACAGGATTACATTAACTGCATGCAAACATTACTAAATAATAGAGAATTTCCTGAAATCAAGTCAGCAAAAAATCTAGATAAAGTATGAGAAGAAAATCCTAACTACAGGCTCATCAAACCACCACCTGAGGAGGATGTAGCTTTGAACTTCGGTTTTCCACCAGGCTCAATTTAATATAGCTGAAGATATGGGAAACATCCTGTGAAATATTTTCTGGCTAAATACCTAAAATAATAAGCTTAAGAGTGCTAAGTTGAACCAATGTTTTTCAAATTTAATTAAGGAGGATCTCTTAAACATGTATGATTTTTGCAGTTATTTCCCAAATTATCCAACTAACAACTTTTATTAATGACACCACATTATTTTCACCACAAAATAAATGCATCTAGTTTAATGCCTTGCATATATCTGCTCACGTCTCCTTTAGGACAATTCAGAAGATTATATAAACATTCTCTACATTCCTTACAATATAATACAGAGTGATTTATATAAAACTGACACATATCTTTCTTTAATTATTCCATTGGAAATTCATTCAATACCCAATTTTAGCAACTAATTAAGCAGAATGTTCTGGAGTTTCGATTCCTTGTCACTAGATGTGCAGATGTTTATGTTTTATTCCTAATTGCATTGTTGGCAGCTGTTTCGACATTTTGTTCTTGTAGTCAATGTGAAAATGCAGTACACATTAAATCAACAACTCTTCCTTGTGAAGCAATACTGGATTACGAATTCAATTACAGCTACTCAAAGGGCATACCAGAGAGAATTTGGTGTTCGAAATCCTCCCAAAAGAAACACAATACTGGGACTGGTAAACAAATTGGAAACAACTGGATCTCTGGTGAGTGAAAAAGGCAAGCATCATTCATCTAGGCTTCCCACGACTGGAGCAGTCACTCAAAAAATCATTAAGATGTTTGTTGCAGGAGACAGGGTACACCTACTCAATGTGTCAGAGAGCTGCCAAAAGTGCAGGCCTAAAGCCATATAGGGTTATGGTTGTTCATCAGCTACAGGAACCAGATAAGGATAAAAGATTGAATTATTGTCATTGGTTTCAGACGTTCATTGTGCAAAATCCTTCCATATTGTCCATCACATGATTCACAGATGAAGCATGGTTCCTTTTATCCGGTTACGTGAACTCACAGAACTCATGCCATTGGGCTATCGAAAATCCACATGTCATCCATGAAGCACCTATGCACCCGGTTAAAATCGGAGTTTGGTGCGCAATACCTGCACAGAGAATAGTGGGGCCAATTTTTTTTTTAACCAGACTGTGAACATTGCAAAGAACTGACTGATTTTCATGGAGTTTGTTGAGCAACTGGATGAAGTAGAGCTGAGTCAAGGATATTTTCAGCAAGATGGTGCTACGTGCCATACATCAAATGAATCCATGAACCTAATTTCAAGTTTCTTTGATGACCGGATAATTTCCAGAAACCTGTGGCCACCAAGATCTCCGGATTTGACATCACCGGACCTCTTTCTATGGGGTTACTTAAAAGACAGGATTTACGCCACACATCCCGAGACATTGGACGATCTGAAGTACATCACAAAGGAGATTCAAGCTATTGACAACAGAGTCCTCCAACCAGTGGCCAGTAACATGGAACAACATGTTGAGTTGTGCTTTATGCAGGACGGAGGACATTTTCAACATTTACTATAGAGGTAAATAATTTCCCAAAATTCCTCCTCAATTTAGGTATAATAAGTTGTCACTAGCACAATTCGTTTTGAAACAATTAAAGAAAGAAATGTGTCAGATCTATATAAATCACCCTGTATATGGGTTTCAGATGGGTGTGCATAGGTTCAATGTTCCAATCTATGGAGGTTAATGCTAATGCTTTCCCTCCTCTCATTTTCATTGTGTACACCTGCTTTAAATGTTATGGTGTTCATGGCTCTCCTCTGATGCAAAGCTTGACATCCAATGAATTCACACACACACACCCACCCCCACACACTATTAATTCTAGCACTACTACTTTTACTAAGATTTCTTAATCATGCCTAATTATTATCATGCTGCCAAGCTCTTGTACAATACACATTTTCTTTCATCTATCACAACTATTTCACCTTCCATCAAATATGCTCAAGTTCAATTTCATTTGCTTCTACAAATTAAGATTTCTTGTCAGTACACTATTATCATAGTATAAGTCTACATTTTAAACCTATTGCTTTTCATACCAATGTACTTTGCTATCCACTCTGAAAAAGAGAAAAATCCTTGTAAATGAGCAGGAAAGGAAAAAGTTACATCCAGGATAATAGAGGGGATACCAAACATATACAAAGTAGATTACAGCACCAAATTAACACCATAAACTTATCTTCATATAATCTGGCAAACTAATTGGATCAAATCCACATTCAAAAGGGAATTTTTTTCGTGATCTTCAATAATTTTTTGATAGGAAATTAGTTAATATTATGACAATAAAGGAAATTGTTAATACAATTAAGGGTATAGAAGTTAAAATGAAAACAATTCAGAGCCTTAACCAAACAAAACATTTGAGCATGAACAATACTCTTCCCTCACAGAGATGATCAAAGATAAAGAACTAGAGAAAAGGGAACTACTTGTCTCCTCTGACATCATCTCATTGTTTCTGAGCATACTAAAGGACAATCTAGTGGACTGTCCTTGGACATGAGGATCATTAGTGAACTTACTTGATCTCCGATTTGTAAACCATGTGGTCCAGAACGTCCAGAGCCTTGTTCTCCAAGTAATGGCAGGTGATCACGATACACTGTTTGGCCCTTTGCATCATTTACGACTTTCAAATCAGCCTGCAATAATATAGTAAACATATAAAGTTTACTACTCAAGCAGTATTACAAAGTGTTTTTCTAAATTAAATTCAAGAATTTAACTCAAAAAAATACTTTAAAGAATTAAAATACATTCCTAGCAAAAAGCAAAAAATCCACTATGAATTTTATATAGCTAAAACTTAAGATAAAATCTGATGCATTACATTCACATGACTTTCACTGTTAATTGAGATAAACTTTCATGACACATTTACATATTTGTTGTAGGTGTAAGAAGAATACATTATACTACAGAGTGTCAAATTTTTAAAAACTAATTACCAATTAGTGGCCTTGAAATTCATCCTCTTTGAATAATTACACTAAAAAAGTGTATAGTCACTTACCACTTGATACAATAAATTTTCAAAACAATTTGAAGTAATATCTTAGAAATAATTACAACCACAAAATAATTATTTAAGGTAAATATTTTGAAGGATATCCACAAATTTGTGTGTAGCGAGATCTTATTTCTTATAGTTTAACAATTATACAAAACATAATTCAGAATGAAGAACATATGCTATTCCCAGAAAATTCAAAATTTTATTTGTGGTGAAATTAAATGTTAAACATCCTTTTTTCCTCAAAAGGTATTATTGGGAATGGGGCAGGAGGGGGGAGGGATTTTCTCTTTGCACACCCTTGTAAGATACTGAACATAGATATTAAATTTGGTGTGTTGTTGTTGTTGTTGTTTTTTTTTTTTTTTTTTTTTTTTTTTTGCTGTGCTTCACACACAGAGATAAAGAAATGTACATGAGCAAATATTTTCCTAAAAATGCTATTTACTTTCTCCACCACATACATAGTAAAGTAGAGAAAGAGTAGCATTCCACCCAAGAATTCAATATAAAGAGTTAACTGCAAATATATGTTTTGGCGACCGCTGAATCCAAAGAAAGCATTTTCAGAAAAAGGTACATGTACTGCAACTTAAAATTGAAAAGTTAGATAAAATCACATTGGTATTTATGTTTATCATCTTCCAAAGATGTTAGAGGAAAATTTATAAAAAAACTTTCCTACCATCAACTACTCTTTACATGGAACGTTTTTATAATTTTTTTTTTTCTCAAAAATGTCTCTAACAGTTTTGGATAGTGTGTGATGTCCACCTCATTTGGACAGAATTTTGTATGATATTGTATAACTGGAATAGGTAAACAATAAAATGTATGCAAACAATGGTCTGTTTAAAATACAGCTTATTCCAGATAACTAAGGTATCCATTACTGTTTGAATTTTTCAATACTTTGTCATTTTTTTTTAAAGTCTTGTCAATTTTCAGTAGTGATTGCTATGATTACATGAAGCATGCAATTTTAAGGCCTGCAAATAATGCCCAGTTCTGAAATATTTGCTTAAGGCTATTCTCTTTGTATCTATTTTTACAAAACTTTATTTCAATTAAAATGAAGTAGATAGTAAAATAGGCTTACATAAAAATAGTTTCTACAGCCACTAATAAATGATCGAAGGAAGAGAAAGTCATTAGAATGTGACGCATAGGTTTGGAGGATAGTAAAAAGCATACATTACATTCACATTACTTTCTCTACCCCTAAATGTTTGGGAGGGGGATAAAACTTCCATTACTTACTATGTGTTAGTAGTAGAGATAATAAAAAGTATGTTTTATATTTTCATATTACTTTCTCTACACTGTTCTCCTGAAAGTTTATTTGTCTGTCTACTTCATATTAATCAAATAACCATTGCTGAAATAGTTACAGTTTAAAGTGCAAGAGAAATAGGGAAACTAATATAACGATTAATAATTTGTAATAAACCTTCACTTAGCTTTTAAATTCACAGGACTAGTTCCACAATAACAATTTTATTGCATCATCAGCTTGCTGTTGCTTATTTCAATATTTAAAAATATTTTATTCATTTTATTTCAAAATTTAATAAATTTTAATACTTTAATATCTGTTCATAAGTAAAGTTTTATTACAAATTATTAATTCTTATATTAGTATTTGTGTTGTTCACTGTTACCAGCTACATTTTTACATATTATAAGGGGAAACTAAATTGATAGTAAAATGTTTAAATGTGTATCACTACATGCTGTTCTTGATATCACAAAATTTACTTTCTAGGGTATCAGTACTGAGTTTGTTTTTAAAAATAAATAAATAAAAACAATAGAATTATTAATATTAATATTATTAATAATAATGACAACAATAATTACAGTCATTAAACTATACAGCAATATGTCAACATATTTACTATTAGCACATGTTTTCTTAGGCACTCAGTTCCTTTATAGTCATTTGATAGGCTTTGCGCAACTGTCGAAGCAGAACAACAAATTTTATGCATCAGGCACGCTGTAAGGCCTGATATACAGTGGCTTCAATTTTTGAGAAATGTTCATACTTTCAAGAACAGAATGTTATATGGAGATAAATGAGGGAAAAAAAAAAAAAAAAAAAAAAAAAAAAACACACACGTGCGCACACACACATCTACACATATTATTCTCCATAGAAAAGTCTGCACTTATTTCAAATTACAAAAATAAAACATTATTTAACATTTATATGTTCATACTATGAAGGTAGAAGTTGCGAAGCAATGTTTAGAATTTAAACAAAAAAGAAGTTAGCATTGGTAAAAGATAACATATCCGGGCCTGTAGGCCGTGGTCGAAAATTAAAATTATTAAAATAATTAAAACTTGATGTTTCGTCCTCGGCTGTGGAGGACATCTTCAGAATGAACCTGGGCAGGAACAGCTAGCGACTGCAGATTCATGGAGCAGAGGTCGGCAATATATACTGTTGAGGTAGTGGGAGGGGAGTAATTTGACCGCTGTGTTCTGATTGGCTGTTGTGTTTGCCGGTGCGAAGATGCTGTAAGGCAGGAATCCAGATCTGGTTTAGCTTAAATCCGTCTTCTCTGTTAAAATTATTGGGATGTTTGTATATTTCTATGGATTCTCTGACCATTCTGGAGTAGTAGTATTTGGTAGTTGCGAGGACTCCGTTTTTTCAAATAATATATCATGTTTGTCTAAGACAAGGGCATGATCTGCAACGGCAGATTTGTCAGTATGGCCGAGGCGGCAACATCTTTTGTGTTCCGCGATGTGGGTTTTTATACTTCATTTCGTTGTGCCTATGTAAGATTGGCCTCATATACAGGGTATTCTGTAAACGCCGGCTGTAGAGAGCGGGTCCAGTGGGTCTTTAGCTGATTTGTGAATTTGCTTTAATTTTTGTGCTGGAAGATATATTGTTTTAATTTTCTGTTTATTTAGTAATTTGCCTATTCTGTCAGTGACACCTTTTATGTATGGAAGAAAGACCTTAGCTCTATTTGAATTTGATTTAGTGTTTTCCTTTTGAAATTTGTTAGGATGAATGGCACGTGCAAATTCTTTTTTAGAATCGCCATTGTGGGCGAAAACTTGTTCCTGTCATTTAAGCTCATTATTTAAATACTGCGGCTCACAGATATTTTTGGCACGTTCAACCAAGGTTTTAATGACACCTCGTTTTGTTGTGGATGGTGGTTGGAGTCCTTGTGCAAGTACTGATCGCAACTAACTGGTTTTTTGTAAACAGAATGACCGAGCCTGCTGTTTGCTTCTTTTGTGACCAAAACATCTAAAAATGGGAGTTTGTTGTCGTGTTCTATCTCAATCGTAAATTGGATTTTTGGGTTTATATTATTTAAATACAGCAAAAAAAATGGAGTTCAGCATTCCCGTGAGGCCATATGGCAAAAATGTCGTCGATATATCGAAACCAGCTTTTTCTTAGCAGTTTCAAGAGCTGTAGTTTCAAAATGTTCCATAAAATAATTACCTACTACAGGCCCTAACGGATTACCCATAGCAACTCCGTCAAGTTGTTCAAAATATTCACTGTTTCACTGAAAGTAGGAGCTTGTGTCTGAACAGTTCCACTATATCTTTCGGGAAATGATCTTTAATGTAATTTAAAACTTCAGGAATGGGCACCATTGTAAACAGAGAAGTGACATCGAAACTGACTAGAATGTCTGTTGGGGCGTAGTTTAGTTGTTTCAGTTTGCTTACAAAGTCAATGGAATTCTTAATGTAGCTGCTTGTACTTCCAATATAAGGCTTTAACTGTGAAACAAGGTATTTGGAAACGAAATACGTTGGAGACTGAATAGCGCTGACAATTGGTCTTAATGGAACATTATCTTTGTGTTTTTTGGGCAGTCCATACAACCTGGGTGACCTTGCCTCTGAAAGTACAAGGTGGCTTTTCTTTTCAGCCGAGATTGACAGAGAATCTTTTATTAGCTTGTTGGTAGTCCTTAGGACTCTGGCCGGCCTCTGCTCCATGAATCTGTAGCCGTTCCTGCCCAGGTGCATTCTGAAGATGTCCTCCATAGCCGAGGACGAAACGTCAAATTTTAATAATTTTAATCTTCGACCACGGCCTACAAGCCCAGATATGTTATCTTTTACCAATAATAACACCGGCCGTGAGCATATATAAGAAGAAGTTAGCAGTTACGATATAAGGCAACAAGCAAGAAAAACAACTAAACAATGGCAATAGTGCATACATGTGTGCAGTTTTGTTTTTGTTTTATTCTGAATTAAGTCGCTGAGAGCCAAATGTGAAATATTAGAGTGATTACCTTAGAAGCAGAATAAGTGCACTTGTTGAATGTATGGACCCCAATGTTAGAGACACAGTGGAAAACAAAAGTTTGCTGTCATATAGCCTTTATAAATTGGACTCCATTATAGCAAAGGATATATATGATACAACAACAAAATCAAATCTAAGGTATTAAGTAATGCAATGCAGCATTTGACTAAATGTATTTAAAACTAGTTGTATTAATTCTGATTTGCTTCTTGATTACAATGAACTGTGTGCCACTGTTGAACATGTGGTAAGCTTAACAAATTAAATGTAACAAAATTCTTGGTATTGAAGGCAAACGGTGAGTCTTACTGCATTTTCTGAGAAAAGTCTTATGTCTTTGGCTAATGATGTCAAAAGCTTACAGCAAGAGATTTTTCTTCACATATACTTATTTGCAATAGACAGGACAACTATGAAAAACAACAATTTCACAACTGCTTGTATGTTTATGGTGACTGATATGTGATACTTCATTCTGTTCATAATATTGATTTGAAACAAAAGGTTTGAATTTTGGAATAAGGAATTTTTTACATTTACCTAATAATTTTCATTTCAGTCATCTCTGCCCGAAAATTGGCACAAAATTGATGTGAATTTATAATAAAATATTTAACACAAAATATTACTAATTAAAATTATTAATGCAAATTTCTAAAATAACTGTCATCTTGCCTGATTAAAATACATTAAGTATAAATTTCCAGCTATGGCACGTCACATACAGGACAATACAGAGTATATTTATTCTTTGAAAATGTTGATTATTATTTTTACTTGTACTATGTACATAGTGTATAGAGAAGATCTTGTAATCCACCCAAAAATTTGATACTAAGATTTCACCAGAAATACATGTTTTGAGCCTACCTGATTCCAAAAAAAAAAAAAAAAAAAAAGCATTTTTAAAAGAGAGAGAGAGAGAGAGAGAGAGAGAGAGTGGTGGGCCGGGGGCAGCATAGCTAAAAAACGAAACCAAATACCAAACTTGATATTTAAGATCAGTATCTTCCAACAAGATTGCAATACCAAGATTTTGAATAAAATCCCTCCAACCCCAACTACCCTTTATATGGAACATTTTTTTGAAAATTTTTATTTTTTCAAAAATGGCTGTAATGATTTTGATTAAAATACCTTATGTTTAAGATATTTTTATGACAAATGAAATGTTTATCTTGATTTTCCGAGAATAGCCTCTGAAGACCTCTTCATTCTTGATGACTATTGTATAACTGACAAACCATAAGAGATTACTACAGAAAAAAGTAGATTCGTTAAAAACTTAATGTTATATACCTTTCTTTTGTAGAGTTAATCGTTTTCGAGATATTCCAGATTATTGGTATCAATTTTAAGACACTTAAACTTTTCTCAAATGGGAAGATATCTTTCTTCTCGTTTCTCTTTAGCTTACTCCTGGCAAGAAAAGAGAATGGAATTTCAATTGTTACACATAGCGACCAGCTTTTAAAGGACTTGACTATCCCTTTAGCCTGTGCATTCCTTTATTTTCTTTCTACTTACAAGGAAACAAGTAATAAATCTAATTCTGCTTACATATCTGCAGGCTTCCATGGATGTAGTCCATTGAGGTTATGTTTATTTTTATTAGCATGATGTGGTCTATTCCACAGAGCACAAATTCCAGCCATCAGTCGGACTTCAACTGAAGAAGAGGGCAATTGCCCTTGAAACATATGTTTTGAACATAATTACATATAAGTGAGGTGAGTGTTACTATTCCGACTCATTTTCAACTATCACATTAATTGAAATTTGGTTCGCTTTCCATGGGTGAAGTAAAACAAAAGAGATGAAACAGAAGAAGAGCTCCCAATTTAGAAACATTTAACAGGAATATCGTGGCAACAGGAAAGCATATGATATAAATTATGTGTTTTAATGAGATCTACATTTCTTTTTGTGCCGTAAGTTTTTGTCTATCTCTTATGGTTTATCAGTTATGCAAAATTCATCCAGAATGAACAGGTCTTCAGAGGCTATTCCTAAAACATTCAAGATATACATTTTATTTGTCATGAAAATAAATTTAACATATGGTATTTTAAGGCATTTAGGAGGAAAACAACATTTCCAAAAACGGTTTGATGTAAAGGGTAGTTTGGAGTGAGGGGGGGGGGATTTTTCTTGAAGATTGCATCTCACATCCCTGGAATATACTAAACTAAAATACCAAATTTGGTATTAAATAGTCTTTTTTGTTTTTGAACTATACTATCCACAGACACACACACAAACCTTTTTCTAATTTGGGGGGGGGGGGGGATTCAGGGAACCTCAAAGCATATTTCTGATGAAATGTTGACATATTTTTGGGTGTAATACAAACCTTCTCTACCTACTATATGCATAGTAAGTGTAGAGAAAGAAAAAAGCTTATAATTGTTATTATAAACAGTATTTACAAGAAAGGTGATTGTGCATGGGGCACGCCTGTATGGTACAGAGGTAACACTTTTGTTGCTTAAAATCAATACATATGCACAGACTTCCTCATCCACAAACATTTTCCAATTTTGTGGGGCCATCACAGGTGACAGAACATAACGATTGTTACTATTGTGATTACATGGCTCTTTGCAATCTGAAACTGAAACTTGAGTAATATGTGGCAGAAAGCATCAGAACAACCTTGTAACTGCAGTCCATATTCATTCTGTATTTGTAATGTAGTTGTCGTGCTCACATGGTAAGTGTAACATAGGCTTTTGTTCATTATTTTCAAAGTGCACAATGCTTGGGTATATTCAGAAAGCTGAATTATCTAACAAAAATATTTATTATTGATGACACTGTCAAATTCCAGGATCATATTAGTGCCATTGGCGTGCCAAAATTTCATCCCATAGAGGTTTTTTATACACCAGTAAGTTTACTGAGGTGGGGTAGAGTGCCGCTTTTAAGCACACTTAAAGATATTGGTTTGGACCAGGTTTGAACCCATGACCTTGGAATTGATGGTGACAAGCATACATGTTTGTTTTGTAAAGGAAGAAAGGAAATAGGGTGAGAGATGGCAGTTAATGAGTTGAACAGTTAATAGAGATATTACCGCATTAATTTACTTGCAATATTATTGTTAACTTGTGCAGTGACAATTGGGTGAGGGGATGTTGTAAGTTATACTCAAGAAAACAAATGCTTAAGTTTCTTATGCAGCATGAGATAAGCTAAGAGGCATTTCATACTCTAATCTAAATTGAAACCTTGCCCCTTTTTGAGGGGGGGGAACTTATCAAAATGTAAGCTTGTCTATTACCACAGCATATAAATTAATTGCACATACCATGCCTTCAAAGCCAACACGATACAGATTCTTAGCACCATTGTCCCAAATGACGTAAGCAGCTGAGCGAGGACTTGCTGCAGACCAGTCTTGGATCTCGTTCACTTTTCCTCTGCGACCATTGCCTCCATCTTGGTCCTCCCACTGCCAATCTACCCCACGTACAACACGTGCTCCAGGAAAAATTCCACGAATTGCTACCTTTTTGCTTTTCCTGCGAGGCTCCAATAACATCCTAAAAATGAAACATTCACACATTTACTCCTATTTGAGGAAAATTGGAATCTGATAAAATAAGAAGTTAGCTGGCTCTCTTCTAAATATTTTTATTTTCCCTCTATTACTTATCCAGTTCTGTAACTACCATTCTGACTAAATGAGCATTTTTTTGCTTTACAGAATACAGATGCACACATAGGGAGTAAATTTAACAAATACTGTGAAATCCCAGGGTTGACAACTTACATTTTGATATATTTACAGGTGTTCCACAATTCAACCACACAAATTGGCAGGGTTGTAGAAGGGTCCTAGAAAAACAGTTAGATATAGGGAACCTATGGACTATGGGTTCTAAATTCTTTGCTATAGCATAACATGTATTAAGAGTTAGCACGCCCCTTTTGCCAAATGTTAAGTTGTGGCATGTTTTCTAGATGGCTCACCAGTGCCCTTAAGTTAAAACAATGTGGACGAGGTGTCTGGTTTTCATTCAGAACATCTCATTGGCTCAACGCAATGTTGTACTGATTCACAATCAATAGGATATTTTAAATTATTGGACTTCAAATTTGGCCTGTTTTTGAGGGTGTGCATGCCACTGACAACTGTTTGGTTGATTTTAGATCACATGCGGTTACCTACATCACTCCACTAGCACATACAGATGGGCAAGTAAGTATAGAATCCCACAATTCTAAGTTTGCACCACAATCTGTACGTTCCATTTTTTTATTTTCTTGTTCTTTTCAAAGAGGTACATAATTTGACCAGCACTAATGCACTTAGTTTACATTTTTGAAGACAGGACGATAAACTCTCCAATACAAATTACTTCCAAAAGACTGTCAAAGAAATCTACGTGGTGTTCAATATTAAATGCAGTAATTGTTTGTTAATGAACTTACATAGATTAACTTGATAAAACAATTAGATTTGTTGAAAACATTTATGTAAGGTGTCCTTTGAAACGTAGAAACTGAACTATGATTTTAGTGGCATACATATATGTTATTGCTACATGCAAACAGGTGCAACAGACTTCTACATCAAAGATTACTCATTTCATTCAGAAACTGCAAAGGATTGACCTTCTTATCAGCTTCGACATCGTCTCACTCTTCACCATGGTTCCAATGCAGGAAGCCCTTGCACAATTGAAACACACCTTCTCAGACTATATAGTTACAGTCTTTCATCAAGTGCCCACTAGGACATATTTCCAGTGGAACCACTCATTCTACAAACAAATAGACAGTATTGCCACAGGGAGCCCTCTGGTAGTGGCAAACTTTTTCATGGAATCGTTTTGAGTCTACAGCCTTGAACACAGCTCCACAAAAACCGACAGTCTGGTTTTGCTATGTAGATGATACATTCGTTATATGGCCCCATGGAGAAGTTCTTCAAGATTTCCTCCTACACCTCAATAGCATTAATCACTGCATCCAGTTCACTATGGAAAAGGACAGACAGTTAGCATTTCTGGATATCCTGGTCAGCAGGAAGGCCAACGGCTCTCTCGGCTTACTGTCTACCACAAGCCCACCCACACTGCTCGCTACCTCAACAAGGACTCAAACCATCATCTTAGAAAAAAACAAGCCATGATGAAAATGCTTGTACATCAGGCTTCTCACATCTGTGAACCACAACAGCTACAAGAAGAACTCAGGCATCTAAAACAGGTGTTACACTCCAGCTGAGAAGTTAATACAGCTTTCCATCCCACCAGGTCTCATTCCAGTGCTCAAAAACCAGACCAACCCAAAAGTAAAGGAACAATTTTTTCTGCCATACTTTAATAGTATCACCAACCAGATCAAGCACATATTGCTGCGCCACAAAATTAAAACTGTTTTAAAGCTCACAATTCAATTTATTAAGCTCAGCTAAAGATCCTCAGGAGCCTCTGTCATCAGCCGGTGTATACTGCATTCCCTGTTCTTGTGGCTCGGTATACATCAGAATCACACAACGCAGTGTTAACACCAGAATCAAGAAACACAAAGACAACTGTCGGCTGGGCCACACAGGAAAGTCCACGGTCACCAAACATGCCATTGAGGTGGAGAGCAAACACATCATAAAATTCTAGCACACCAGTATCCTTTCATCCACAATACATTTATCATGGCCAATTACAGCAAGAAGCCATAGAAATTTACAAGCATCCTAACAATTTCAACAAAAAAGAAGAGGCCTTAAAGCTCAACAGAAACTGGCACCCTGTCATTGAAGGCAGGAAACGTCATAAAACTCGCAAGATCGAAGCATCTAATCAGAAGGCACCTGCACTAGAGAGGTCAAACCCCACCCCCACCTCAGCATAAATACAGCAACTCTGGCAGTCAACAATTCAGACGCAGCAAAACCTTCTCCGAGGAAAATTCAACTGTACGCCTGAAGATGTCCACTGCAGTTGTGGACAAAATGTCTGGAAGATCTTACTCCAGCAGACCATGGAAAACAGCTGAAAAATAACTCCTAGTTGTATTGACTACGGACATGAAAGCCTACATTCTCTCATAGTGAAGAGAGGTTGTCATTGTTTCTCTTCCACAGCGAGCTTCCAGTCACTGAGCTCTGGCATCATAATATGCCGAAGTACTATCGGGAAAGCCCCTCCCAAAATAAGCAATTATCTGACATATAGTGATATTTTATCAGAAACACTTTTAAATCCAGGTTTGAATACTCATTCTGGTTTCTGTACCTATGCATGCTGCAGTATCGCTGAACTGCTTAAAAGGAATATGATGCACTAAATGGACTGTATGAATGTAGAAATGTCATTTCTCTTTACTAGTTTTGACAATGATACAAGAGCATACTTTACTAATTCTCAAACATTTTCTCTGCAAAGCTAAAAATCCAATAAGACATATACACATCATCTGCATCAATACAAAGCTGAATATTATAATTTAAGTTTTGTTGATTATTTTTAAACATTTAAATGCAAAGAAAAATGTTCACAAAAAGATCCATTACTAACTTTTGTATCATACTTGATAAATATGCTTATTCCATGTTAGAAGCTCTTTGAACAGTATTCCAAGGAAAGAAGATTCATCACTTTCAGTAATAAGTTCTGCAATTTAACCATTGTTTATTTTGTGTATATACTCATAATACTAATCAACCATGATATGAATATATTCGGTGGAAAGAAGAATTAAACAGTTATATAACAGGTGGGCAAAGCATCAGAAGTAGGCTGTTCTCCCTGGTCTGGGGGTAATATGCTAGCCACATTTACCAAAGTTGCAGGTTCAAACCTGGCATAAAAATCCTTAGCATGGATTCCTTTAGAAGGGAAAATATAGATGCTGGTCACATGTCACAGATTTATGGCACATAAAAGAATCTCAAGTCTGATAAAAAGGAGTCTGAGCATAATTAAATGGTCTTTCACACCCTATATAAAATGGGTTGTTAAAAACCACAGCAGTAAAAGAGCATCCATAAATAAAAGTCAGTTTCAGTCTCAAGCAGTCAGGCAAAGAAAATATATGTAAAGGTGCTGCTTTAAAGAAAATGAATTTGAAGATCGCAGCAAGTTCATAATGTTTTAATTGTGCAACTGTACATTCTTACTGTCACCTTCCCCTCAGTCCCCTTTAATCCTAAGTCATGGTAATATCAACAAACACTATGGTACCCTCCTCCAAGTGCATTCATATCATGGTTGAGTAATACACAAAATGTTAAAGAGAAGAAAAAAGAAAGCAAAATATGGTAATCAAGTACTTAGCCTGTCACTTACCTTTCACTTCCTGGAGTTGTGATGCGAGAAAAACGGTGACGGAGATGATGCTTGTCTCCATGATAGCAAATAGAGCACAAATCATAATTCCCACATTCAGCACATTTCCAACGAATGCCAAATATTGGTTGCTGGCGACAAGTGTCACACATAGTACCATCATGCTTCACTCCTACAAACAAAAAAACACTTGAAATCTTGCAATTGTTGCCCTTCTGGCTTAATCTCAACCTAGTATCCTTTACTTTTGCATTTGACACTCTTATAATAGCCACAGGAGCACCTTATGAGAAGATTTCCAAACCAGAAAATAAGCTTTTTCTTGATTCCCACAAAAGCTCACAGGAATAGAAAAACATTATGGCACATATGAAAACTTTTACATTGGTTAAATTTACCTAGTGAAACAGCAATCTGCTAAGAAGTTGTGCTACTTAGATGTATTTATTACACATTACACATTAATATTTCATTTACATATTTAGGTACACAGAGGCTCAACACTGAGCGAAAAGTGGTTTACAGGATATGCGCAACTGTAAGTTGAAATACATTTCCAAAACATACTAGCTTTATAGCGAGAGCTAGACCATAACTGGCTGACTACAAGCTATCACCATACTATGCTGTTCAGTCATTATAAAATTATGTAATAAGAACTAAGTTTCACTATTTCCTTCTCTCTGACTTCTTTTAACAGATTCATGGGATCTCAAGTCATATATTTAAGATAAAATCTTAATATCTTATATCTAGCTGAAACACAATACTTCCTCTATCCACCATATTTAAGAAGACAGTGAGCTATTGAGGAAAGAAGAATAATGGAAGAAATCACTCAGGATGTTCTATGTGGATTGTGACACTGTGTAATATGCAAACTTAGTGTTGCCATGATATAGAAAGTTATTTGAAGCATTTGAAAAATAAATATATAGAAAAATGATGTTTAAAAAAATGGAATGACAATGTAAATTTAGGATGGCATATATAAGTTTTGGAACGGAACAGCGTACTCTGAAAGTGGTAAACACTTCAGCTCTTTATCGTAAAATGGTACCTATTTAATTAGAACTACAGGAACTGAATTTTGCTCATGCATTATTCATTCAACTTTCACCTACCTAATAGTTCAAAATCAGTATAACAAATATTGAGGCAGCTTTTGATTCAGAAAGTTGCTGGCTTTATCAGTATCTCAATGCCAATCAAGTATTTATGATCAGAGAAAAGCCTGCACAAGTTATAATTTCACATGTTAGGCTCCTTAAAGTTAAAGTGAGACTATAGCAAAACAACAGTTTTGCAGTAAAAAGGTTGAAATTCTTCACCCTATTCCTTCTAAACAAAGAAGTTTTATTGAAGAATGTTTGACAAACTGTTGTAAAGTAACACTATCAAAACTACAGAGCTTCCTTAGAAAAGATGACAAATGTTAGTTAATTTCCTGTAGTTCCTAAATGGAGTATTGCATAGGGCATCAGTACAGTGTTTCTTTGATCGGATTTGAATTTCTAGTTTGTGAGTTTGCCACTAGGTGCTATGGTGACAAGGGATCAGCTCATCGCCCACAGATGGCATGGTAGGATGAAATCATGACTTGCGGATATGGAATGCCAGAATTTTTACCAGAAACCCTCTTCTTTCTATTACATGCAAATAAACATTATGGGGCCACCAACTTTACTTCCCTTCTGAAGAAAGTCATTGCCCCCAAAAAATTCATCAACCTCCACAAGATTTGAACCTTCAATCTTGGGTTTTAGAGGCTAGCATAGTAACCAGGGTAACATGACACAAATGTAATCAAAGCATTTGATTTTTTACTTTCTCTGCATAGAACAAAGCACATAGAGAAGGTATTGCATTCCAACCAACATTTTGCTGGAAATAGGGTCTCCTGAATCCAAAAAAGAGCATTTTTAGAACAAAGTCTGTGTGTCTATGAACATGATAACCATGTTAAATACCAAACTTGATCAAGTTCAGCACCTTCCAAGGATGCAGCACGAAGATGCTCACGAAATCCCCCCCTCCACCACAAACTATCATTTACCTGGAAAAATCTTTGAAAATTTTAATTTCTCAAAAATGTCTATAACAATTTTGATTAAAATACCATATATTAAAGATACTTATATGACAAATAATATGTATATCTCAAATTTTCTGGGAATAGCCTCAGAAGTCCTCTTCATTCTGAATGACTTTTGCATAACTGTCAAACTGTAAGAGATAGATAAAAAGAAACTGCACAAAACATGTAGAGCTCATTAAAACACATGATTTATGTGACATGCTTTTTTTGTAGAGATCACCATTTCTGAGATATTCCTTGTCATTGGTTTTAATTTGAAATACTTAAACTTTTCTCTATCAGGACTTTATCAACTCCTGGCCATGAAAAGGGAACAAATTTCAACCACATAGCAACCAGCTTTTAAAAGTTTAGATATTGTACATCATCTTCGTCTTCAGGGTAAACGGATAAATTGAAATTCCAGATTTGCATATTTATAGTGCCCAAGTGAAGCTAGCATCTGATTGGTTCACATGATATTTTTGGCCATGAAGCAACTGATATTTAATTCAAGATCTTCTCGGGCTTCTAGCCAGGTAAAAACTTGGCTTGACACCAACGTTTCGAAGAAGTGCATCTTCCTCGTCTTCAGGGTGAACTGATCAGTTCACCCTGAAGACGAGGAAGATGCACTTCTTCGAAACGTTGGTGTCAAGCCAAGTTTTTACCTGGCTAGAAGCCCGAGAAGATCTTGAATTAACACGTCGCCAGGAAAGCTATAGTTCTTATTTTAACTGATATTTGATATAACAGGCTTGGGCACAGACCTTGTAGAAAACTGTATATGGTGGTTGTGCACCTAATGTTTTGAATGTTTTCAAACAGGTCCATGCTCAAGTTCAAAACATTAGGCATATAACCGTTTTATATATATATATATGCAAACCAATCAGATGTAGCTTCACTCGGGCACTATAAACATTGAATCTGGACTTTCAAGTTATCAGTTTACCCCGAAGACGAAGATGTACATCTTCAAAACATTGGAGTTAACACATTGTCAAGAAAGTTTCAGCTCTTGCTTTATTGTTAACAAGTTTATTCTTCTATCTACTTCATACAAATTAAGATAAAAATTAGCAGAAATGTTCTTATTACTTGTCTCCTTGTAAGTAGGGGGAAAATAGGGAGTGGTCTAGGCTTGAGCAACAGCAAATCTTTTAAAAGCTGGTTTCCATTGATTGAAATCCATATCTTTGCATGGCCAGGAGTTGACAAATTCCTGTATGAAAAAAATTTAAGTATTTTAAAACTGAAACCAAAAACAAGGAATATCTTAGAAATGACAAACTCCACAAAAAGAATGTATATAGTCAAATTGTGTGTTTTAGCATGATCTACATATTTTGTGCAGTAAGATTTTGTCTATCTCTTATGCAAAAGTGATCCAGAATGAACAGGTCTTCAGAGGCTATACCCAGAAAATTCAAGATAGGTATACATTTTATTTGTTACATAAATACATTTAGTGTAAAGTAATTTTATTAAAAATGTTTGGCATTTTTTCTATGTAAAGGTAGTTTTGGGGTGGTGGGATTTTCCTCTGTGTCGCAACTTTGGAAGATACCAAACTTAAATACCAAGTTTTGTATTCCACCACCTTTTCAGTTTTGAGTTTTCGTGTTCACATACAGAATTTTTCCAAAAAAATGTGTTTTTTTATACAGGGACCTCCAAACGTGTATTTATAGTGAAATCTCAGTATCAAATTTTTGGATGGACTGCAATATCTTCTCTACCTATGTAAGGAAAATAATAAAAAAAAAAAAACTATTAATCTGCACATGTTTTCAATCAAATTGCATAATTTTTCTGATAATCTTGCCATGAACTAATTGCATCTCATTCACATTGAGATGGCTAACTATAATGCTGCAGTATCAAAACTCGTGCCACTCTCACTCATTACTTGTACGCCACGGCTCCTCTCGAGAGTCTTGTGTATCGAGAAGTACTCCTCACAAGCAAGGCGAATTGAGTATTCTCGTAACCACAGACAAAGTAGGTTTATGCATGATCCGTAGTGCAAACTGGTTATGTAATAACTAGGGACCGAATTTTTAGGTTTTAACCTATTATTTCCCTTATAAGTCAGTTAGAAAGTTTCAAAGTACTTTTATGTTTCAAGCCATTTGGATGCTAATGTTCACACTTAAAACTCGCTAAAAACTAAAATATATAAAATATATAAATTTTTTCTTCAATTCATTTAAATTACAATTCTGCTTTAATAATTTGTTTAGTTTTGTTTTGAGTATATATATGTGTATATATCTTACGAGCTCCAGTCACATGACTTTCTCTACATCTCTGTAACAATTTTTTTTTTTCTTTTCATTTATATAGCCCCTTTTAACATCTAAGGTCATATCGGGGGCTTTGCACTTGAAACTACTTGTTGCCTGTAGGTTATTTTTTTACGTTTGGTTTATTATGTTTAAATGATTATTTTATTTTCCTCTTAACACACATACACATTCACTCTCACATACATACTTCCAGGGGGATGGGGAATAATTCTGGCTATAGAAAAATTCCCTGCCCTTACAGGGTATCGAACCTGAGACCTCCAGGTGAGAAGTGACCACTTCACCACGGAAGCAGTCTGTAACAAATTATTGTTCATAAGCTTATTCTTCTATCTATTTCATACTAAAATATTAACAGAAACAGTCTTATTATTTAGTTCCTTATAAGTAGAAGGGAAATAAGAGAATACACTAGGCAAAACCAATAGTCAAATGTTTTAAAATGTGGTTGCTATAGGATTCAAATCCCTTTCTTT
This sequence comes from Hymenopus coronatus, assembly GCA_030762935.1. NCBI lineage: Eukaryota > Metazoa > Arthropoda > Insecta > Mantodea > Hymenopodidae > Hymenopus > Hymenopus coronatus. The sequence goes on from CM060895.1 coordinate 114,767,924, forward strand.
GTGCGGCAAGGAGTTGACAAGTCCCTGTGTGAGAAAAGTTTAAGTGTTTTAAAACTGAAATAAATATCAAGGAATGTCTGGAACACGGCTAACTGCACGAAAAAAATGTATATGACATAAATTGTGTTTTATCTTGAAAATCTTTGTGTCGCATCTTTGGAAAATACCAAATTTAAATACGAAGTATGGTTCAAAATCTTATCGGGCTTCTAGCCAGGTAAAAACTTGGCTTGACACCAACGTTTCGAAGAAGTACATCTTCCTCGTCTTCAGGGTGAACTGATGGTTTGAGCTTGCGGAGACTGGTATTTATAAGAGCTGGGATGAAGCTAACATCTGATTGGTTCGCGAGATATTATGGCTCGCGAACCAATCAGATGTTAGCTTCATCCCAGCTCTTATAAATACCAGTCTCCGCAAGCTCAAACCATCAGTTCACCCTGAAGACGAGGAAGATGTACTTCTTCGAAATGTTGGTGTCAAGCCAAGTTTTTACCTGGCTAGAAGCCCGAGAAGATTTTGAATTAACACGTCGCCAGGAAAGCTTTAGTTCTTATTTTACGAAGTATGGTATTTAACGGTATTTTCGTTTTTGAGCTATGCTGTCCAACCCCCCCCCCTCCCCCACACATTTTTCTAAAAATGCTTTTTTTGGATTCAGGGAGACCTAAAACACATATTTCCAATGAAATCTGTATCAATTTTTTGGGTGCATTACAATACCTTCTCTATACACTATGTACATAGTACGCATGGAGAAAGTAACAACAGAAAATTTGCAAATGTGGCTAGTTCTGTACAGCAAAACTACTGAAATGTGAAGTTTGTTTTAAATGAGTGCTATATATTACAAATACATGCTAAATTTTTGAGCATGAGTATACTGTGTAATAAATACCTTAAATTACAGTACATATTAATAGCATTCCGAGGCCAGAAACATTATTAGAAAGCTAGGAAAATTGTTTAAAAGGCCTAAAGAAGTTAGTAAAAGACTAGAACGCATTTATAAAAAGCTAAAAATCCAGATGACATATCCCAAATGTATTCATAGTATATGGTTTGAATCAGTGATATTAATTGTTAATGACATACCTATACTTTGTGTTACTATGTATAAACATGTTCAGATTACAAACCCGAAAATAGAATTACTTCTTGCAACATAAACATCTTAGGGGTAATAAAATATATCCACACTTACTTTTAATAAAAGTGGAGACCACATACATATATCTGCACATTCTGTTACATCACATTTCGATTTTAACCCTTTCCCTAGTGTTGGTTATTTAAATATCTTTATCCTGGTAGGCTATTTAAATCTTAAATTATTTAAACAGATGAAATAATATAACTTACACGACTGATTATGCGAGATTCTGCACATTACACCGCATTCTTGCTATTAATGAGGCTTATAAGTCTTCGAGAATCGAGACTCTCGACATTCCTGAACGCTCGTGATCAAGTTCTCTCAAGCCAGCTATACGTTCAGCTGCATATACTGGCTGAGAGAGGCACGCTAAGCGGCAGCGAGAAATGAGTGAGACTGAAAGCCGATCTGACTGGTCAACGTAAATATATGCGAATATTATTTAGAATAATTTAAATCAAGCTACTTCAAGGAAAACTTTACAACATTTCCTTTTATAGTACAATTGACATCTCAAACCATACATATTACTAGTGATGCGTATGCATGGAAGCATTGTCTTCTGCTAGATTGGCCTTATTGTGTTCTAAAAAAGGAAATAAAAGGATGATATGTGTATTAGTGATAAACTGATAATAAATAAGTGAAATTAGTTGGTTGTTTATAATGTTTTCTCTCGATCCTTGTTCATTGGTAGTTTTAAATTCACAAATCCTTCAGTTGTGGCCTGGTTCGCTGGGGGGTAAAAGTTAACTTTGACTACACAACGGTTTTCAGGCTTTTTTTCCTATAAGAAAGAAACCCTAAGTTGCAATGTTTTTTTACAAAATCCCTAAGAAATAGTTTTTGCAAACTCCGGTTTTACCCCTTATTTTGACCCTTTTCATTTAAATATACACTTTTCATAACATAAACTAAACTTGACAAAATTTTGAAACCAGAGGAACCTGTCGTTCACAGTGACTTGCTAGAGCCTAAAGACCTCCACTTGCCTCATATTAATTTTTAAAAAATATTTTGAAGATACAAGATCCATTGAACTTACATATCAGCTGCTTTTCTTAGGCTCATATTTACACTTAAACAAACACTCTGCAAATATCTGTGTTTAATAAATAGCTCAAAAATTTATTCTGAGGAAAACTCAATACACGAAAAATAACTCAGCTCACATTCTCTTTCAAATGTGCACAACATCATGGACATTACTCTTTCTTTTATAATTCAAAGCTGTTAACCAACTCAAAAAGTCAAATGACCTATCATGTGATCAAATTATTGAATATCATTGGCCACAACATCGTCTCAATACCATTTGGCACAACAATTAACCAATGTCACTGGCAGCCATGGTTTACCTAGTAGGACACGAAAATTAGTAAACACTAAACATTAATTACTCAAGAACTAAGGACTTTCGAGACATACTCCAAATAGAACTATGGTTAAAATTAAGTGTAAGTACATCCTACACTAGGAAAAACGCATAAATCCGTTCTGAGTTAAACTTAACTTTTACCCACTGGGACTTTAGCTTCATAGATGGATTTCGGCTATGTCCTATCATTGCTCCAAAGTTGTAGCACTTCTAAAAACATCCCTTGGCCACACTTTGTGGCTTGAGGCCAAGTATGTTGACAGCACCATCATCCAGCATTATTTGTTAGTCACATGTTGGCACTCTAAATCAGTGGATGACAAGCAGCAGAGTCAGCACTACCCATCAGAGGGGTGTGCATAGAGCAAAATCAGCCACAGATTCAGAATGTTGTCTCTATTTCCTTTTTGAACATACGGAAATGTTCAAAATCCAGATTTTCAAAAATTCATTATTTACATGTTTGTGACATGTTATTTTTCTTAAGTTCCTTGTTTTTTGAGAGTTCTTGAAAGATATCAAATTTCACTATTCCTGGAAACAAAAAGGTTTGTTTCGCATGTCAATTTGCTAAGAAATTAATGGCAAGATTATGCAAGGATTTATGATATTTCTTCCATATTCCAGAACATCTCAATTTGCAACCAAATAAATGAAAGCATTAGGAGGCAGTGTAAGTAATGGAGAATATAGTGAGAACGTTACCAAAGATGATAGTTTTATTACACATTAATTGTCTACAATTATACTTCCTTTCTCTTCATTTCCGCGAATACCACTCTGTTGCAACGGCGTTTTCACAAAATGGAAGAAACAAATCGCTGTAAATACATTTACAGTGGACCGTTCCTAAGTTTTCATATAAATAGAAAGTAGCACCAATTTCCACATTCCAAGTTATACTCAGTACGGTTTTAGTTTCTTGCACTGCATTCTACATACCTGTTGGAGCGCTATCCAAAATGCGTAAATCATAAGCCCCCGAGCACCTGTAATTGGCAGCCGTACCATTATCCCACACCACTACAACTTCTTCTGGAGATTCGAAATTCCTGACAGTGCCAACATGACCTTCTCCACCATCCTATAACACAAAGAAGTTATGAATTCATAGTAAAATGAGTTGCTCATTTAGTTTACACTTGTGAAAACCACAGACAATAAACTAACCTGTTTGCCCCATTTCCAATCTGGTCCTCTTATTACTCTAGCACCAACACCTTCCATCATAAATCTAGTAGTTCGGCCCCCCGTACCAGAACCAGCCTCCATAACGAGGCGTTTATTTTCTTCTACACAAACTGCTCTTTTTCACAATGTGTCAACTCCTGATATCTAACCTTCAAATCCTCGACTTCGACATAACCCGCACCACTGCTTTCTATTGGTAAAGCGTGCACTCTACACAATGACGCCAACCATATAATGGTCGAAAAACCCGTAGTCCGCTTAAATATACCTGATGCTTATCAAAATTCCCGACAGGAGAGTTCACTTCCAACGAGCTATAAACAGCTACCACGTAAATACTGACAGTTTATGTAGATATAAAAACAGCAAAATGTGCCCGACGTTAAAGCAAGCGTTACCCGCAGTCGAAATCTATCCATCCCTGAGCGTTGCTCCAGGTGGAACCAAACAATAAAACTAATTATATACTGAAGCAGTTGGTGTCTGTTTTTGTTGAAGTATTAATTTCCTTCATGAGGACGAAAATAACCTATTGTTTTCCTGCGTTTTGTTGATTTAGAGTACTATGTAAGTAAGGTAAATAAAGTCTTGTACGACATATTTATTGCGCATCGTTTATTACTACCAACTACATTTGTGGTATAGCAAAGCAAAATATGTATACGCAATGGCCTCGACGAAAAAATATGGGCGGAAAGGCAAGCATTTTGCTCCAGTAAATCTTGCGCCCAGCCACCATCTTGAAATATGATTTGGTGGCAGTGGAGGGGGGGGGGGTCAAGGATTCAACCAGCTCATGAACAGAAAAAAACTGACATTTCATCAGAAAATATATATTCAAAACCTATTGACAAATTTCGGAATGAGTTTAAAGTCGCTCTACAGCAATTCAATTTTTTATAGTGTTTAACGCCCGCTTTTACTACTTGTGGCACCACAGGCGAACAGTAATTCAACCCTGCTTAAAGTTAAAAAGCGAAAGTAAAAACTTGTTAACGACCCATTCTTTCAACTGTTACGATGTTAAATGTTTAGTACTTTGTACTGGCCCACATTTAAGTTTTGACATAAATTATATTAGTATGTACTAGGAACCTACTTTAGGAGAACACTGGGTATATTTAAAAAGCATATTGAGATACGTTAAAGATAGAGAAAATAACGTTATTATTTATGAATCTTATGAAACAAATACAGTAGTAGGTTATTATTAAGGTTCAAACGTTCATACAGCTAAAGAAATGTTGCGTGAACATGATCTATAGGAAGTGGTGTGGGATGACCCGTCACGTGATGACAACAAAAGAAGCTGCCGTATAATCGGGTGAAGGTAAAATGGTTATATTGTGTACGTACAGTGTTGCATTAAGTTTATTGAGTCGCGAACAAACATAACAGTATGGTATCATTATCTTAATTTACATGTATGTACACGTATTATTTGTGAATGTAAAACAATTACGATATGCTCCTATGTTCAACGTTATTGGTGTAATTGGCTCCTAGTCGTCAAGGTGGTTGCAATGAGTAACAATTGTAGTATTGTTTGTGGTGCGTCACGTTGTGGTGCCAATTTGTCGCAGTACTGTTGTTGCCACGATGTTGTGACAGTAGGACTTTATCAGATGAGTCTACTTGGAGTTGGTTGAGGGTTAATTCTCCTGAAAGTATCTACATTAAGAGTGTACATACCTTGCAGATTCCTTTTGTTGCACTGGTTAAGCTCGATCTAGTAGGTCATGAGTTGTTTCATACTCAGGGGGGAAAGAATGACAAAGGTGTGTAACACTTTTAGTAGACTCAAATAAAAGAGAAATTTCACTTAATTCACTGTAGGCTTCCTTTATTGATGCATTGATATTCATTTCAAGCACTAACACTACGAGCGACTCCCAAAATAACCAATGGCGAATTTGATGAAGTAGTTTTATTTAAGTACTAATTCCACTGTTAAGGAGTCGTTATATCTTTACACTCGTCACCGTAATCTTGAGTTTCTCGGTCCGCATAACATTTACGGTAATAATTGCTCGTCTGATTAACTTATAAAACACCGATTTCCTACAATGTACGCCGCGCGATTTCTTAGTCACCTTTCTTGTACGTGTTTTCCTACATTGTGTGTCTTACTTTCTGAGCCCGATTTCTTGTACGCACATCATTTATATAATAAAAGATCCGAGTATTACCCTCCTTTTTGATTGGCTGAAAAAAAAAAAAAAAGGCGCGTAAAGTGGCGTTGCACGTGACTATCGGGGATTTTTCTTTATTTTACACCCACGTGACCTTATTCTACAATGAAAAAATCCCTCTTTCAAGTTTTAAAGGGAAAAATACCTTTCTTCCTCTTAAGGGTTGTTACTTGTGTCCCAAATGCACTAGAATTCGTGTTATTTTTAACAAGGCGTAGTCTTGAAGAATACAAAGGGAGTTTCTACACGCCACGGTAGTGCGTTCTACAGAGCATATATTTCTTATGTTAAATGTTACAAACTAATGATTAAACTAATAATATATGCGTCGTGCTAAAATACTGTCGCACAATATACATTCGCAATGTAGCGAATGTCATTCTTCTTCTGTTATCACTTAAATAGTTCTTATGCCTGGAAAATCTTTTTTCTACGTCAGTTGAGTTGGTAGGCGCAAACTTAAAATATTTGAAATATTTTTGATTACTATCAGTCTTTTGCATTCTTTCATATTCTTGCAAATATCCCTCACATTACACGAAACTGCAAATCCACTTTCTTCTTCTTCTTTCTCCCGAAGAGCAATCTTGAATTTTGTTTTGATATTCTCTGCAAATGGATTTTCAGGTACCTGACTTACTGTTTTAAATGTTTTCTCTACCAAGCTGACGGCATCAGACATATATAAGTCGGAGGATTCCAGACGTTTTATTGCTTTCGATAAACAATGAAGTTCTGTTTTATGTATTACATATCTCGAAATAGCTCATTCGCAATTGCAGTACTATCATTGGTATCCAGTGAATTTATTACATTTACAATAGTATTATAATTGTTTGCATAATACAAAACTGCATCGAGCCAGGTCTCCCATCGAGTAAGATAGGTTGGGGAGATAAAGGAATACCTGGTGCCATCTTGCGAAACGTCTGTATTCTGTAAGGTGCTTTTACATATACTTTTTTCACATTACATACGAAGATATCTACATTGTCGAAAGAGAATCTGATTTCTTCGGCCACTCTGTGTGAACCATGAGCAAGACACGTTACGTGAACCGTTTCAGGATAGGAATATTTAAGATGTTTTGCGGTTTTTAACCATATAGGAGGCGGTATCTGTCACAAAAAGAAGCACGTTTTCATGCGGTATCCTTGTGGCCATAGAAGTGACATGGCTTTATTAAATAGATATATAATAGCTTAATGATTGAGCGATTCCAACATCTCACGTTTCCAGAGATATGCGTCACTGGGACACGCAGGAGATAGTATACCAATAATTGCTTTGCTACAAATGGGTGTGACGAATCTGTAGTTTCATCTATTGAAACCCAAATCTTCTTATCAGTAACATTTTGTCGTATGGTACACAATTCAATTCAATTTATTAGTCCTGTAAATCATATACATGATATAGGATAAGTAAGTGTTTAAGTAGAAACATATTTACAATTTACATAAATAGGTAGTTACCAATGAATATTTCATACAGCAATTAACTTTTTTGCTTTGAAAAAATACAAATTATATAAAATTTAGACCACACAATAATTCACAATTATTAAACTTAATTTGAGACAATATTACAAGAATCTTTTATATACAACAGCTGAAGTAAACATCACAATTAAGCATACAAATATTTACTACTATCAATGTTTACACAATAGTATTACTGTAATAAATACAATTAATCACATTTTTCCATTATTACATTTTTACTAACAGAATACTCAAAAATACAGACTGTCAGGTCTTATCACTGTATCTCATATATTCTCCCACCAAATAGAATTGATTGAGATTTAGGAATTTGTGAATTTCCTTTTTAAACTTGGTAACAGACTTTATAGCTTTTAACGGATCAGGAAGTTGATTGAATAATTTTATGCCACTATATTTGAATGATTTCTGAAAAAGTTTAGTTCTATGGGTCTTTAAGTGCAGCTTGTTTTTGTTCCTAGTATTGTGCGCATGTATGTCCGAGTTTGCTGTTAATTTACTCAAACCACTTTTAACATGAATTAACATTTCTTTTATGTACAGACTTGGAAATGTGAGTATATTTAATTTCTTAAAATGCTCTCTACAGCTTTCTCTAGGGGGAATGCCCAACATGATTCTCAACACTCTCTTTTGCAATTTAAATATTGCATTGCTATAACTAGAATTTCCCCATAGCTTTATTCCATATAACAACAGTGAGTGAAAATGAGCATAATAGCAAGTTTTTAATACCTCACTAGAAACACGAGACTTTAATTGGTAGAGGATAAAGCACACTCTACTTAATTTATTTGTCAATGTCTCCACATGTTTGTCCCACCTGAGATATTGGTCAACCCACAGACCCAAAAATTTAGCGTTCGAGTTTAGTTGAATTATTTTTGATCCAAATTTAATGCTCGGCAGTCCTTGGTTCTTTAAGGTTCCATTATGAAATTGGACAGCTATAGTTTTATCCTCATTGATTATTAGTTTATTTACTTTGAACCAGTTTGAAACTTTGCTTATGGTGCTTGATATGTTTGAATCAAGCTTCATACTGTCCTTCCCACTTATGAATATACTTGTATCATCAGCAAATAAAGTAATTTTTACATCAGATTCACTTTTTATATAATGAGGCAGATCGTTAATGTAGATCAAAAATAAAAGGGACCCCAGAACTGATCCTTGGGGTACTCCAGTTGAAAACTTTCTTTTACTTGAAAATTCCTTTTTGAGTGTTGAATTTGTGTCAAGATAATCGATTTGCACTATTTGTTCTCTCTTTTCTAGGTAAGTATTAAACCAATTATAAGCAATACCTCTTATTCCATAGTTATGGAGTTTATTTAGCAAAATTTTGTGATCTACCATATCAAATGCCTTAGTCAAATGCTGGCACACCTTTATCCAATGTATCATAAATACTATCAACAAAATTCATAATTGCAGAACTAGTTGTTTTCAATTTCTGGAAACCAAACTGACAAGAATTTATTATATTGAATTTAGTAAAAAATTGATTCATCCTTCTATACATGACTTTTTCAATGATTTTTGAAAAAACTGATAGTAACGTTATTGGTCTGTAATTATTGGTTTTAGATTCATCTCCTTTTTAAAAAAGAGGTTTTACTATAGCTTTCTTCAAAGCTTTTGGGAATTGACCATTATCTAGCGATTTATTAATTAAAGAGCAAAGGGGTTTTATTACATAAATACTACATTTTTTAATAATTTCGTTTGAGCTCCCATCCCATGTCTCTGTTTTTTATTTTTTAATTCACTAATGATGGCCAATACTTCATTTTCAGTGGCTGGTTCCAAAAAAAAATGAATTGTCGTATGTAGGCTCATGAATGTTCTCAATTCCTTTAGCACAGTTTGTATTCTGCATTTTCTTTGTAATTTCCACAAAGTAGTTATTAAAAACATTAGCCATTTCTTTGGGATAACTAATTGCATGGTCATTCATTTTTAATTGAATATTTCCTGTAAATAGTTTTTTCTGCTTGGTTTCCTGTTTTATTACATCCCACATTGCCTTATGTTTATTCTTTGAGATGCTAATCTTTTTATCATTATTCATTAATTTAGCAGATTTTATGACAGATCTGTAAATGCTTTTATATCTATTGTAATATATTTTGAAACTTTGTGATACATTACCTTTCTTGACAAGTTCACTCAGCAATCTCAGTTTTTTTTAGAAGTTGTTATACCTTTAGTTATCCATTTTTATGGCTCAATCATTATTTTTCGCTTAACTATGGGAAATGCCAGTTCATAATAGTAATTAAATATATTTATGAATTTATTACATATTTCATCTACTGATTCTCCTGAATAAACTTCTTCCCATGTCTCTTTGCTCAATAGATAATGAAAATAGTCATGATTTTCCCTATGCATTTGACGAACTTTTTTAAACAAAGTGCTTGAATTTACAATCTTTTGACTCTGGTTGCATTTCAATGATATGGTCTGGGCAAAGTGGTCTGATAAACAAGTATTAATTACATTAACCTCATAATCTTTTACATCATTGTTTATTATTATTTGATCTATTGCACTACTTGAAGTTTCGGTAACTCTTGTGGGTACCTCAACTGTTGGTTTCAATCCCTACGTATTCAGGAGTGTTATAAATTTTGCCTTATCATTACTGTTGGTTAGAATAACAATGTTCATATCACCTAAAATCATAACATTTTTACTAGTCTTATACAGTTCAAATAGTACAGAGTCCAGTTTTTCTAAAAAAGTAGTTATGTCACTTGTTGGATTACGATATATACAGATGATAACTAATTTGTTAAGGATTTCTATGACACTAGCCTCAAAATGCTCATCAACATTTAGACTTTGATGCTTCGTTATCGGTTTTGCAGACAATGTATTTCTAGCCATAATCAGAGAACCACCATTCTTTTTAGTAGTTCTACAATAACCATGTACAATGTTAAAGTTTGGTATTCTAAGTTCCTTAAGCTCACAACAATTTAACCAATGCTCTGTTATACAAATTACATCAATATGCTTTCAGTCACTGTTTAGTAGCACTTCTAGATTGAGTAATTTATTTTTTATACTTTGAATATTTTGATGTAGTAATGTAAAGATGAATTGTCAGGACTACTCTCTTTCCAATTATATTTACCCTGGCTGGTTGGTTCTGATTTATTTGAGTATATCTGTTTTTTTTTTTGTTTTTTTTTTACATATTTACTATCTATATTTGAACTTATATTAGAAGCTGCGCTTTCACAATTTGTTCTACCGCTATCCCACTTGACTAGGTTTTTGGAATGAGAAGGTCTATTACCCTGTTTAAGAGATTAGCAAACTTTGCTATACCTTTCTTGTTCAAGTGAAGCCCATCCCTACCTAAATCCATATCGCCTAACCATGCATTACTCTCAACAAATGTACAATCATAAAGTTTACAGAGCCAGTCAAATGTAGAGTTGATTCCATCGATGTAACGCAGATCCTCGTCCCGACGACGTATAATCCCGGTAATGCAGAATTTGGCCCTTGGAAACAATTCTTTGCCGACAGACACAACCTCGGTCAGTTCATGCATGATGTCTTCTGGTGTGCTTGCCGTATTGATGTTGTTGGTTCCCGCGTGGATAACCACGACGTCAGGATCGTCGGTATTTTTCACTAGCTGATTTCTAATATGTTGAAGTTGAGCCCTAGGATAACAGTACACCTTAATGTCTTCATCAAGGTGATTACTTGCGTGCCTTACCATTGAATCTCCTAAAACAATGGCCTTATTTCTTTCGTATTTGAATTCATATCTCTCGTCGAAAATGTTATCGTCACTGCATGTCGGTAATTCCGTTAATAGTTCATTGTTTTCATTTACACCCTGTAGTGCCTGGAAGCGATTTTGCAGGCGGATTTCCTTGCTATATAAATTTGTTTGCTTACTGGATACCGTTTTCTTTCTGTTTGCGCGTCTCCATTCCGCTCCTGTTGCCGCGAGGTCTTTTTCATTGTTTTCCGGTGAAGTAGTGTTATCTTCTGCACTTTTCTCGTTGATATCATTTTGTAGCTTCAAGGAACTGATCTCCTCACGTAGCTGGATATTTATATCCCTAGAATCCTGGAGATCTTTGCTTATTAACTGCATTACTTTATGAAGCGACGCTATCTGTTCGCGGAGTTTCCTGCAGCACATTCCTTCGCCACATGTATCTGTTTTTTGCGTAATTAGTCTATCTTCATTTGTGCTGCTAATACTATTATTATAGAGCTGTTTAGTATTTAAAAAATCACCATTTGAGCAATTATTTCTCGATACCGCTTCAGAAATAGAGGAAACACTTGAAGCTGCTACAACCGCGGCCGTTATCACTGAACTAGAATCCATACAATATCTTTCATAACAGTTAGTTAAATAAGGCTGACAAGTATTCTGTCTTCTTTGTGTGTTTTGTAAAAACATTTGAAGTGAGTGTTGTTCACTTTGTTAAATGGAATATTGGATTTTATCAAAAATGTCACATAGACCTTTATAAAATTCAGATTGCCTACTTGACAGTAGTTTGCCTCTTGGTTGTTCTTTAGTGGACAGAAGCTTAATATGTTGAATATGTTTTTACTATTGCAATGTCATTATATTACTCATTTAACACTAATTTTAATCCCTACTTTGCAAAACTTACATTCAATCCTGTCTCCATTTGCAGTAAAATATTCACACCCAAATTCTTCCACACGTTCAATAATACGTGAATATTTCGATTTTCGTGTTCGAGGCATTTATCTGTTTGCGTGAAACTAGTTCGTAAAGTATAAAGATCACTACTGAGGCACTGAGGACCAGTTGTGTTTACTCGTAGCGAAATTTCAATTCCCAAGGTTTTGATCCCTTAGAAGTAATTCAGTATTCCAGAAAGCTAAATTTTTGCTATTACGTAATTCATATTTTGCTAATCTACGGAAGAGGAATTTAAGTTGGTTTTGGTGTCCTTGCTTGATGACGATACAATTAATATGTCATCTAAATAGAGGCACACAACATCTAATCCACAAAACACTTCATTAGTATGTCTTTAGAACATAGAGGGTGCATTTCTTAATCCAAGGCATATTTGGCTAAATTCATAGAGACCAAAAGTGTTATAATTGCGGTCTTTTCTTTAGCATTTTCTGCAACGAGAATTTAGAAATATGCTTTCAATAAGTCAATTGGAGACTCTCCATATCGGTCTGGAAATGTTCTTTCGTTCAATCTGCTATAGTCATCTTTCTTCCTCATCAAACAAAGTGCACTGGTCAGTTATGATTTAGAAAATATTACAATAAACGTTTTGGAATCGGGGTAAGAGCTTTACTACTCGTAAATACCGGTGGACCATTTGTAGTTATGTAAACGTTTTACATTACGGTTTATACTGCTAAATGTTAGGTTGGGCTATATAACTTTAGATACTGAGCTAGCAGGTGAAAACATTTGGAGGATTTACCGATGCCCTTATGGATTAATATTGAAGTGATGACTCCTTTAACATGAAGTTGAGTCACACCGTCTATTAACTTCCTGTTACTTGTGTATACTCTTAGCTTAAACTTGGCACCTATAATAATTGCTTTATTATATAAAGGGCGACTCGAATTGTCGTTTAAGTTATAGCTCTATATCACATAAGCTTTTACCGTATGTAACAGTCGCTGTGTCATTTGGTGTGTAAAATGTGTAGGTGCTTTCTCTTTCATTTGCTATTGTAGGATTTATTGATATATCAGCTTCATTATCAACGAAAAATGGCAAATGCACTTTTCTGTCCTTGATAAGTAGTTGGTATTTACGTGAATTAATCTAGTTGTGAGCAGCAGAGTTTGCCGCTATTTCTAATCTGTAACGGGGTTTCCCAACTTCTGCACTTCGTAGGATCTTATTATTTCCAAATCTGAGGTGAGAATAGAAATATTTTGCTTTTGGTGTGTACATTCCTTCAATATTATGGCGACTTAAATTGCGATTTCTGGAGCTACGCTTCAGAGACACAAACGAGATCGGGAACGGTGTCTGATTTATAATGTTGGAATCTGTTGTAAAACCGAAATTCTGTCCACCACGTCATCACTGTTATAGCTACATCCACGAGATACTCAAGTCATGCTACGCCATTTTCGCGTGATCGGTTTAGTCTCTGAGTATTGCTGCGCTAAAAGGATGTCTTATGTGCTATTCTAAAAGTGGGAGATTTTGGCCATAAATTATCAACCTAATCTAGGTAATTTGTGTCGTTCAGTGATACCTTAATGCCTTAATTAGCATTCGCCAATGGTCATAATATACAATTTGTTTGTTGCTAAAGTACATATTCAATTATTGTGAGTATATTTTCCGTGTAGCAGTTCATAACGCCCCATTGCATTGTTCTTGTGTAGAAGACTTGGTAATTATTGGAACTTTTAGTGAAATATTTGGCGTGATTGGTGTTAATTTGTGAGTGTTATAAATTCTTAGTCTTTAAAGTTTAAAATTGGTGTTAATAACAACTCTTCGTACAACCTCAACACAAGTATGATGTCATGGTATGTGGAACTGGCAATAATACTTTAATTTCTTCACTTATAGGTGCGATAAAAATGCGTAGACGGTGTAGTCTGGCAGGAAACTACTCTTATATTACTAATATAAAGAAAACATTAAAATTTCTTCGTTTATATCTCCTAAATTCTAAATGCTGGTCTAATTAATTACTAGTATGTTTAATTTCTCTACATCGTACATAGTTCATGCGCAGAGAAGATATTGCGTTCCTCCCAAATATTATATACTGAAAATTCACCATAAACTCACTAAATAAATGAATGGCATTTTAGAAATTAAATTTTGATATCCTCATGCAAAAATAAAAAATTAAGTAGGCATTAAACTACATTAAAAAAAAAGAAATTATATTTAATCTACAAGCATTAAAAAAATAAATAAAAATAACTAGACCTAGGATAGTTAAATGGTAATATTTTTTATTTGGTTAAAATAATGTTAAATGGGCACGAAACAGTTTTTTGGTCCGAAAATGTAAATTTAATTGTACATGTTTTTGTATACTTTCGATTTTTTCGCAACTGCATAATATTTAGAGAATGACGCTACAATTATACATATTTTCGATTTTCCACAGGAAAATGTTTAAAAAATGTAACTGATTACGTATTCCTACACAAATTAATAAAATAAAATAAAGTCTGATGCAATAAATGGCAAGTGGTAGGTATCGCATTTTTAAAGACTTTCCGTTTGTTAACGCGGCGAGTATTATATCAAAGAACTGCCGACGTAAACTTTATTCAGTGTGACGATAAAACAGTTGCAGTTTAGTCAGGAAGGTGTCTTCCCGCATCTTTCTCGCTTGCTTTGCTTTCGACTGGCCTGGTGCGTGACGTCATTGGTAGTGAAGTTACAGCTATTCAGTACCTTGCCCGTTCGTTTGAGCAAGCATTTTCAGATAAAATTCGCGTTATGATATAATTTGATCACACCCATAATTGAAACCAAATCGCATTTTTAATAATCCACCTCATCTTAGAAAAAAGTAATATAAATCGGTTACTTTTTACGGCTAAATAGCTTAAATATTAAACTGGCGACAATTACGCTTTTCTCTTTAGATATTCACTAAAACGCTGTAGGTATATGGAAATGAAACCTGAGATACGGCTTAAGCATATTACGGGTTTTATTTGGCATGCGATAGGTGTTATTTAGTATTCACAGAAAGAGAGCCAGGAAGCAAATATATGTCCTTAAACTTATTCCGATGTTCTACGCTATAAAGTTTAAAACTGATTTTGTTAGCTCATGTTGTTGCTCGACTTTAATTGTATTATATTCAATAATAATAATAATAATAATAATAATAATAATAATAATAATAATAATAATAATAATAATATAAAAAACAAGGGATGGCATTAGTAGACGAATTTTAACAAGGAAATTATCTCGAAATTTTTACGCTCTCAAATCGTAAACTTTACTTCAAAATTACAATTGTATGCATTATTCCTTTAGTATTGAGAAGAACAAGTAAAGGAAATTATGTGGATCAAGTAATCTTGCAAATATTATCTCAACAAAGCATATGTAATAGCCAGGATAATTGAAAACTGGATATGCATTTTTACTTTTTCTATACTTACTATGTGTATAGTGCTTAGAGAAGGTATTGTATTGTACCCAAAAATTCAATACTGAGATTTCACCGGAAATACGTGTTTTGGGTCCCCCTGAATAAAAAAAAAGCATTTTTGGAAATAGGTCCAGGCGCCTGTGTGTGTGTGTGTGTGTGTGTGTGTGTGTGTGTGTGTGTGTGTGTGTGTGTATGTGTTTGTGTGTATGTGGGAGGGGGGACAATAGCTCAAAACGAAAAGTCCGTTAAATACCAAACTTGGTATATTCAAAGGATGCGTCACAAGGATTTTCTAGAAAATCCCCCCTCCCAACTACCCTTTACACGGATAAACATTCGAAAATGTTAATTTTGATTAACTTCTCGTTTAAGATATTTACATGACAAATAAAATGCATATCTTCAATTTTCTGGGAATAACCTCTGAAGAAATGTTTACTCTGGATTAAGTTTGCGGAATTTTACAGAACTGGTAAACTGTAAGAGATCGACTAAAACTTACCACAAAAAATGTAGAAATACATAATCTATGCTATATACATTTTTTTCGTGAGATTGGCCGTTATTGAGATATTCCTTGTTATTAGTTTCAGCTTTAAAAAATCTGATGTGTTCCATTCACATGACTTTCTCTATATCACCGTAACACATTATTGTTAAAAAGCACCTTCTTCTACCTACTTGATGTTAATCCAGATAAACGACAGAACTTGTCTTAATTACTTGCTTCCTTCTAAGCAGAAGGAAAATAAGGGAATATATTAGGCTATAATGTTAGTCAAATCTTGTAAAAGCTGGTTGCCATGTGCAGCCGTTTCTATGCAGGGCCAGGAGTTTACAACTTCTCACGTGAGAAAAGTTGAATAAGTATTTTGAATCTGAAATAAATAACAAGGAATGGTCCATTTAACGAAAAAAAACTTATATAATACAAATTGTATGTTTTAATACCAGTTACGCAAACTGCATCCAGAATAAAGAGGTCTTTAGAGACTATTCCCAGAATATTCAAAATATACATTTTATTGGTCATATAAATATCTTTATATCTGCAGTGGTGTTGGGATTCTCAGGGCTGCCGGTTGCTGTGCTGTTGTAAACCTTTTTACGGGTTTGAATTTGTCGCTGTATATGAAGCGAATTACTTATAGTGCACAGCTTAACCACGTTTTCTGTTAATTCTGCAAGGTCGCGGGTTCAAACCCGGCGGTGAACGATGGATTTTTTTCGGGTGTAAAAATCCTTAGCATTTCTTCCTTCGGAAGGGAAGTAAAGCCGTGGGTCCCGTGTCCGTAGATTTACGGCCGTAAAAGAACCTCAAGCCTGATAGAGAGGCCTCTGAGCAAAATTAAGCGGTCTTTCACGCCCAATTTAGAATGGCACGCTGAGAACCACAGCAGTTAATGAGCGTCCATAAATAACACGCCATTTCCAATTTTGTTAATTCTGCTAGCTTCAGCCGGTGAGTATGAGAATCTTAATCTCCATGCTTGGATGGTAGGATGTAATAATAAATGAAATTAAACAGAAGATTTCCTGTTATATATGTACTTTTATTTCTTCACTTTTCGAAACAATGTGATAAATTATGGCACGTTATTTGAACAGAATGCAGTTTCTAGAAAACTGTTCCAAACATATGCATTCCAATGTGTACCTACAATAAATCTCTTGTTGATTGTTATTACAATGCTAAATAGCCGTATAAGAGGTCTCGATTTGCGAGATTATCTCTTCGCGTCCGTATCCCTGGCGTCTATCTTATTGACTGCGTCCCGGAAGCTTATTGAAATATTCACATATACACAATAGTTGAAGATCAATGTTTTATACATTGTAATCTGTCCGTCACCATGAGAACGGCAGGTTTCCTTATTTACCATTCGTGAAATACAAATTTACCATACATTTTTATATATTCTTAATAATTAAAATTAATGCATTTGTATAATTTGCATGAAAATGTTCTTATACATAGCTAAAATGTCATAAACAAATATTTGTTTAACTCCGTTTCTATGCTTTGTTACCAGTATAAACAATTTATAGCATCCGGTATCTCGTTCACTTTTATGATTCTTCTCTCATATTACAGCTTTTAATTATGTTTTATTATAAATATGCTTTTCTAGACACAATTTCTTATCTATATATTATAATATGTTGTATTCATTACATAACCTTGGTTATGTTATTTTCCTAAAATCACGCCATTTTAGGCTATATTCATGCGTATCCTGACGCGATGACGTCACGCTGCCATTTTTATACATACAATTCTTTGGTTTATATTGCGAAAAAATATGTTTTATTATTTTATAACATTATTTTAGGGCATTATTGTTCCATTTATTTTTGACTTGATTTACTTAGCATTAATTCCTGCGTAATTTTATAACAACAATGTTCATCAGCGATCACAATATTCTTACAAGATCAATGTACATACAAAATTTAATACAAATATATTACAACTGTGGTCGTAAGCTTAACTATTTGAACTTTGGTAACAGTAAAATATAGTACATGTAAATTGGTAAACAATTATAATAGTATCAAACTCTGGTTATAACTATTGAATTACATTATATAAAAGACAACATTTGTGATATCTCCATTAACTTGATAACTTTTCTGCATCCTTCTGTGGTGTTAAAAATGGAATACAGATCACTCTTGATGTTTAAGTTCCTTCTATCGTTCAGTACAGTAGGGCTCTCGAGGATAAGGTGAGATGTGAGGTGACTTCTCGGGCTGAACATTTCGAGCATGGATCTTTGGTTGTTTTCATCACCAGATAACCATGGCTGAGGTTGAAGTGGCCAATGCGCAACCTGGTAAGTAGGACTTTTTGTTTTCTTCGGAATTTAAGGTGCGATATTGCCGGTTCTATAATAGATTTCCTAACCAGTTGCAGTTTTGAGGGCGGTTGTCCCAGCGGTTGGCTATATAGCTTTTAAACACCTCTTTTGCATCCCGAAGTGTACCACTTAATCCAGCTTCAATGTTTTGCAGCCTCGTAGCATATTTAGCTGCCACATCTGCCTTTTCATTTCCGGCAATGCCTTTATGTGATGGTAGCCATACCAATGAAATTTGGTAGCCGTTATTTAGTGATAATATAATCGTTCTTGTATACTTTGAATGGGTGGATTCTTAGAGAATATATTAGCAACATCAGTAAGTGTTGACATGGAGCCAGAGAAGATCACAAGTGGTAAATTTTTGTGCTTTTCTGTGCATATTTCAATTGCTTTGAGGACGGCCAAGGCTTCACATGAAAAGATGGAGAAATAATCTGGTAAACGATAAGAGTTGGTTTCTGAAGCCGAGGAGGTGACTATGGCGCATCCAGATTTTGAGTCTTGTTTAGATCCATCGGTGAACGCTTTGTAATGTTTGTGATATTTCTGGTGAAGCAAAGAGATCTTTGGCAGGACTACTGATCTGGGCATTGTTGAATAGTTTGGTGTTTGTGACACCTCCAAATCAATGGACGGGGTTTACTTCCATGGAGAGATAATATGAAGTTTTCTGAAAAGAACAGAAGGTTTTTCAATATCTTTAATATACGGTATTTCAATTAAAATTGTTAAAGGCATTTCTGAGAAAATAAAAATTTTCGAATTTTTTTCCATGTAAATAGTAGTTTGGGGTGAGGGGATTTTTCTCAAAATCTTTGTGTCACATGCCTGGAAGATACTAAACTTTCGTTTTTGAGTTGTGTTCACAGACACAGGGGCACACAAAAGCGCGCGCGGACCTTTTTCTAAACAAACTTTTTTTGGATACAGGAGAATCTAAAACGTGTATTTCCTTGACATCTCGGTATCAAATTTTGGGTGGGATGCAATACCTTCTTTCTACAGTAAGTACATAGTGCATGTAGAGAAAGTCAAAACTTGTATTTTCTCATACGGGAATTTGTCAACTCCTTTCCATACAAACAAAGGTACTTCAATCACATAACAACCAGCTTTTAAAAGATTTGACTATCGCTTTAACCTAGTGTATTCCCTTATTTCCCTTCTACTTACAAGGAAGCTAGTAATAAGGTAATTCCATATAATTTCCATGTATTTCTCCGTAATTTCACGAGTAAGGACAGGAGTAGAACAAAAGAAAAATGGACACTTCCTGTCTGAAAAAGGTAAGAGTATTTTAAAATTGAAGCCAATAACAAGTAAATATCTCGGAAACGGTCAGCTCTATAACAAAAATGCATTTGACATAAATCATGTGATTTAACGAGATCTACATATTTTGTGCAGTAAGTTTTTGTCTATCTCTTACAGTTTATTAGTTATTCAAAATTCAGAGAAACAAATTGTCAAGAACGAACAGTTCTTTATAACCTATTCCCAGAAAATTCAAGATAAACATTATATTTGTCATGTAAATATCTATGATATATGGCCGCGCCGCGGCCGAGTGGTTAGATCTATCGCCTCTCTCCTAGACGGCCCGGGTTCGATCCGAGCGACCGCATGTGACATTTGTGGCGGACAAAGCGGCGCTGGAGCGGGTTTACTCCGAGTTCTCCGGTTTCCCCCGCCATCGCATTCCACCGGTGCTCCATCTTCATTCACGTATCATCAGTGTCATCGCCTGCGGTGCCATCAGTAGTTATAGCGGGCGTGAAACTCTACCAAAAAAAAAAAAAAGATATATGGTATTTTAATCCATATTATTAGAGGCATTTTTGAGAAAACCAAAAACTTCAAAAAAATTCCATGTAAAGGGTAGTCTGGGGTGGAGGATTTTTTTAAATCATCGTGTCGCATTGCTTTTTTTGGGGGGGGCTTAGGCGGTATCAAAACATTTTTCCGGTAAAATTTCGTTATCGAATTTCTGGGTGCAATACAATATGTACATAGTATATGTAGAGAAAGTAATAACACAAATGTTTACACAGTGAATATAATTGCAAAATGATGACCAAATAAAGGGCTAGAAAATGACAAAATAATGAATGCAAAATAGAAAAGAATGTGTCAAAAGAACTAATATGTTGTGCATTTTTATAATATGGGACCCACGATAAGGATGTAGGTATGTACATGTTAGCATGCCTATGATACAAAAATTAAAGGATGACATGCTGTTCGAATTTCAGACATACTTATAAGATATTTGGTCTTCAAATAGTTTCTGCTCACAATTCTTGTTGAATTGACATTCTAAAGAAAAGACGAATAATTAAGCCTGCACACGGCATTCCTCCCTGAAAACAATTAAAGCTTTTCCAGGTATATAATCCGAGATCTAAAGTGAATGGGAGAAGGTTCTTAAACGATACCTCAAAGAGAAACAGCGGTTCTTTTGAAATAATTATGCCGCTCAGCCTCCTAGAAGCCAATATACATTTGTATAAGCTTCTCTCCGTAGAAGTGCAATAAAACATTATGCACTCATGTCGGAAGGGAATTTATGCTATACTTTATTGTATGTTCGAACTAGAACGTTTTTTAGAATAAGATATGTAAATTCAAAAAATAGGTAACAAGTATAAAATAAATACCTGGAAAAGAATAAGTTTTGGGCCGCGTCATCTTCCAAAACACCATAAACCAACACTGGTGGTATTAAGTTTTGATTTTTTACGGTAAAAATATGTACCAGCATGTCTATTTAACGTATTCTTTGAGAGTTGTACATTATCCTTTATCGCTCTTAAAGAAATTCATGTCTTAAATCTCTTGTAGCACCTACAGTTTGCGCTCCCGTACTCCTTATTCCTGTAATTAGACATTATTAATGTAATGTAGTTTTCACGCACTTTGGTTTGCGGTATGTCCATAATGTACGTGAATTAATATGCCTTTTAAAAAACTGACAAAAAGTGTTTTAATAGTTAATTAGTGAAGAAATAGTACTTTCGCTGCACTGAATATGTATTCCGCGCACTCGACTTCGCTCTCAGATACGTCATAGGCAGAGAGCCAATAGCAGCTTCTCAACCCGGAGTGGCTCACCTTTAGTTTTCTAGCCACATTGCAGTTTAGTTTTGTCTGTGCGTGTAGAGTGATTGCGTTAACCTCCAGCTTTCTCTAGTTATAGCAGATAAAATGCAACCAATGAAATCGAGTTTATCTACTCAATTAAATATATTTGTACGTGAAAACGAAGGTGTGCTTACTACAAATGGACTAGTTTTATTTTGTATTGCATGTGAAAGGCGTATAAGTGCATATACTCGTTTCCAAGTGACGCAACATTTAAAAACAACAAAACATTTTAAAAATGTTTCACTAAAAATAGTGTTAACAGTTAATGCTAAATGTCAATACGGGTATCCCAAATGAGGCAACTTGTTCAACTTCAGGCCCCCATTGTAAACCTTTAAGAATGACCTATGTGAAGCTTTTGCTTGTGCTGACATTCCGCTATATAAGTTAGAACATCCTAAATCACGTGAATTTTTAGGATCGTATATAAAACAGGCTATACCACATGAGTTTACTCTTCGCAAACATTATGTTGCACTACTTTATGAGAAAACTATACAAGAAATTCGTGATTCTATTAAGGATAATCTAATCTCGGTTTGCATAGTTTGTATATGTTATGTACTTGTCGGTAGGCTCGGTGAAAATGACTGTCAAAAGTTGATCTTCTAACAGTGGAAGAAATAGCAACGAAAAATCATTCAACAATTGCGAAAATATTTAATAATGCAATGTTGCTATGATAGCCAGAGGGAATTGGGTATGAAAATACAGTTTTGTTTTTATCTGACGCAGCCCCATATATGGTTAAGGTAGGAGGGGAGTTAAAACTGCTTTATAGTAGAATGATTCACGTAACATGCAATGCATCGCCTGAGTGAAACAGTGCGCTTAAATTTTCCTACTTCAAGCGTAAAAAATCTTTTCCTTAAATCTCCGAGTAGAATCAGTTTGTTTAAACAGTTGGCTCCAATAATTCCACTTCCTCCTGAACTGATCATTACGAGATGGAGGACCGGATTACAGGCAACTTTGACATTATAGAGAACATACCTCAAGAACCAAATGGCCAATTCTGGCTACCTAGTTCACAACGGTCTTTCCGATCTGGAAATCTAAAATCTAACAAACAATACAGAATAGTTTTGTTGATAATGCATAACATATTTCACTAAATATATCACATAAAAGTTAATTAAATAAGTACACTAACATGCGTATTGAAATATTTCACCAAGTATAATACTACAAAACGACTTAAATAAATACCCTAACCTATGTTATAAAACACATTTCCCTTTCCTTGTTTTTGCTTCTGCTATTTGAGAAACTACAACTAAACACAACACACGTTTTCACCATTATACTGGTTTAAAACCTGCAGTCCAAATTTACTGCTTAATTGACATTTAGCATCAGAAAATCTTATTTTTTGGTGCGCATTTACCCACAAAAGCCGTACTCTTCTCTGAAGTGTAGAATCAAAATATTTCAGCTTGGAAAAAATGTGCTTCATCAACCACAATGCATAATGTAAAGGCATTTCCTATCTATTCTTTCTATATCTGTGGTTTTGACGTTGAAACTATTTACTCTTAAGTATGTTGGTGAACATGTATTTTGACATTGGTTGCAGACTTGCTGGTTGCATGGTTTAATGTTATTGTTGTGATATCCCTACATTCTACAGGTGTATTTTAATAATATTTGATGTAATAACAGAATGAAAGAGGGGCAAGAGGAATTCTTTGCCTTTTGAAACAAGAAAAATAATAAGTAAGTTTTGGCATTAGTCAATTAATATAGGTGTGTGTGGAAGCCATAGATCATGGATTCTAGTTCACGGAGCTCTTGTTTCTACGTTAGAGATATTAGAAATGCTCAAAGGGATGCTTTACGAAGCACAGCAAGGCAAACTTCAGGATTCCAATAATGTAAATGGATAAACTGCTGTAAATTTAGATTTAAAAGACTTAGGTTATGTTACAGGTGTATTTAGATCGCAGCCTTATTTTTGAGTTTAACAGAATTTTTCGTTTGGAATTCCTGTTTCCAGCCTCGATAATCATGTGCTATCTGGGCTCCGTATTCTGTGTATATGTAACTCGTTTTATGTGTTGCCATTCAGTATTTTTTGCCTATTAGAATATTTGTTGTAAAAAGATCATTTACTTGGAATGCAAAGCAGTGTTTTCAAATGGATTTAATCATGATAAATGCAATTCTAATTACTGTTTAGAGCATCGCTTCTATGAAAAGGCAGAATGGCAAGATAGTATGGACATAAAGATAAAATGGTGAAATCTAAGGGGTGATTTTCTGAAAAATGTACTTTAAAATGCAATATTCAACAGATAACTAGAAAAGTTAGATAGTTCAAATAACATTTTGAATATTTGCTTAAACAACATTGCAAGTTTCTGCTCTTAATTTTCAAGGTTTTACTGCACCAAAAAAGAAATTTCTTAGAGGAAATATGTTAAGACCCATAACTCCTACATCTAATCAGTGCTTCAGAGTGCATTGTACTTTAAGAAAAATTAACATATGAAGTTCCATTAAAGATAGATTTAAGAATGATTTGAAATTTGAAAAAGAGTAGTCAGTAAAGATAAAGAATGATTTGAAATTTGAAAAAGAGTAGTCAGTAAAGATATTGAAGCTCCATTAAAGATAGATTTAAGAATGATTTGAAATTTGAAAAAGAGTGGTCAGTAAAGATATTTCAGCACCTATTTGCTATTTTTCAATTGTGAACATAGCTTTATATGTTAAAATTATTAATTTCCCTCCATGAACTTATCTAAATACACATTTTAATGTTGTTCTTCAAAACAAAGCAGGATACACAAAAACTATACTGTTATATGGATTTGAAGATCAAAACATAAAATCTCTCTTGACATAAATATTCACAAAACTCCAGTGTTGCAATCATTAAGGAAGATTAACTGGATGCTTGTAGATGACATGTAGGTATGTTTTTAAGTAAAATGTAATTACATTCATTATTGTGAGAGGAATTAATGTTAGAACATAAGGAAAGATTAGCACCAGTGCTTTGAGAATATAGCACAACAAACATGTAAGGTAGAGTTAAGAGGAAAATGTTTTGATATTTCCTTCTCCTTGCCCCAAATTAAGTTTCAGCATCAAAAGAAATCTCAGGTTGTCATTAAAAGCTTTTAACAAGTTAAATGTGGTTTGAAACAAATTTGTTTCTGGCTAATAGAATGTACCTTTATCATACTTAGTTTATGCTGATCTCTGCCTGTTATGTTTAATGTTTTCAGATAAAAAATGGTTTGCGAAAAATGTGAAAAGAAACTTGGACATGTGATTACTCCAGATCCATGGAAATCAGGAGCAAGGAATACTGTGGAAAGTGGAGGCCGCAAAATTGGCGAGAACAAGGCACTTACTGGAAGTAAGAATCGTTTCAGTCCATACACAGCAAAGTTTGAGGCCTGCCGTATTTGCAGACAAAAGGTGCACCAGGTGGGGTCACATTACTGTCAGGCTTGTGCATACAAAAAAGCCATTTGTGCAATGTGTGGCAAAAAACTGCTTGAAACAAAGAACTATAAACAATCATCTGCTTAGCATATTTTCACATATTATGATAGTCATCATTCCCTCTATTAATTCAAATGTGAACTTATCTTTGGAATTCAGATATTAAAACCTATTTTTAGTACTGAGTATATTAGTATAGAAAAGTGCTGTTCAGATGTGTAGTAAAGTCACACTCTAGATGGATATGTTTTGGTTCCTTATTTACTCAAGTAATATATCCTAACACCTCATAAGGTTGTATTGGTCCAGCTGCTATAACTTCATTTTAAAAGTGTAGTCAATTTTGTAAGGGAAAAAAATACCTTATATTTCTAAATAGTTTAAACAATGGAAACACAACACTGCAGTTCAAACAGTACAACAGATTTTATAAAATAATCATGTTGACCTTGGAATTTCCTTT
Organism: Hymenopus coronatus; assembly: GCA_030762935.1. Taxonomy (NCBI): domain Eukaryota; kingdom Metazoa; phylum Arthropoda; class Insecta; order Mantodea; family Hymenopodidae; genus Hymenopus; species Hymenopus coronatus. The sequence goes on from CM060895.1 coordinate 114,793,420, forward strand.
GTCCATTGATGATGCCAATTTTTACTTTATCCAGCACCTCTCTATAGTAAGAAGAGAAAGTATTGTACATATTTTAATTGGAAATACAGATTTTGTGGTCCCCTGAAGTTTTAAGAATAAGTCTCAATGTTTTTCCTTTGGAGGCTGTGGAAATGTGCTATGTGGAGGCATCTGAAGAACTTCCAGAGCATTCAAAGTTGATGAGATGGTCAATTTTAGCATATTTATGGTATGAGCTGTACAATTTATTGCACAGTAGTTTTTGCATGATTTCTTGGTTCCGAGTAGCTATATTGATGTTATAGTTATAGAAGTTGTTTAATTTTTGCTTTCTCTACCATGTATGTGCAATGTACACATCAGGTATAGAAGTGGTAGCTCATGACCTTAACTATAACTGAAACTTCACATAAAAATCACATGGAACATACCTGTTTCTTATATATTAAGTTGACTGTTCTGTCCTTTCTGTTGGCATATTTCTCAATTATGTTATCATGAAATGGCTGCTTCTTCTGTGGGTTATTTAGCAAGTCATCGTGGATGGAGAAGTTGGCCAGAGATATCAGGTGTTTCCTAGGTGACTGAGCTCTGCAAATACGTCTATACATTTGTGAGCAGAAAAGCTTTTCTCCACTGAAACACTCGACGGAAGTATTATGGTGAGCAAAATAAAGTCTGCACATCTGCAGAAATATATGCTTGTTTCCTTGGGCCAATTTCAATGGAAATGCAACACTGTTTCCATAAACAAAATCTTAAGTTACTTTTTGAAACAACTTATTTTAACAAATCTGGCTACGTTTCCTGAAGAAAGGTGAGAGCATCAAATAGGGGAAAAAATCTAACGTGTTCCATTCACATGATTTTTTCTACATCTTTGTAGCAAATTCATGCTAATTGAATAAACATTATCAGATACTGTTTTATTACTTAGTTCTTTATGAGTAGAAGGGAAATAAGGAAATATACTAGACTAAACCAACAGTCAAATATTTTGAAATGTGGTCGCTATAGGATTGAAATTATTGGCCAGGAGTTGACAAGTTCCCATATGAGAAAAGTATAAGTACTTTAAAACTGAAACTATTAACAAGGAATATCTAAAAAAACGGTCAACTTCTCAAAAAAACGTATATTACATAAATTAGTGATTTAATGAGATTTACATTTTGTATGTAGTAAATTTTTGTCTATCTCTTACAGTTTACTAGTTATGCAAAATTCACCAGAATACACGGTCTTCAGAAGCTATTCCCAGAAAATTCAAGATATACATTTTGTTTGTAATGGAAATTGCTTTAATATGTGGTATTTTAATCAAAATTGTTAGAGCCATTTTTTTGAAAATAAAAATTTTTGAAAACTTTTCCATGTAAAGGGTAGTTTGGTGTGCAGGGATTTTCTTAAAAATCTTCATGTTGCATCCTTGGAAGATACCAAACTTAAATACCAAGTTTGGTATTTAACAGTCTTTTTGTTTTTGAGGTATGCTGTCCACAAACACACATGGACCTTTTTCTAAAAATTTTTTTTTTTTGATTCAGGAGGTCCTAAAACATGTATTTTCGGTGAAATCTTGGTATCAAATTTTTGGGTGGAATACAATACTTCTGTATACACTAAGTACATAGTAAGTACATGTAGAGAAAGTAAAAAAGCAGCTTAACTTTGCAAGAACTTCAAATTAGCGAGGGTGCAAAACTGAAGTTTTCCAAGGTCTTGGAATCTAATGGTAATTTGCGCCAAGATTAAATCCAATAATTCAAAATGTAACAATTTGTGCTTCTGGTAAAGCTCATCAGTTTAGCACATTTTTGCCCTTAAAACTTACTCCTTTGTTTAGCTATTTCAAAAACAAAACTGTTGAAAAGTTCAACAATTATTTTTCTTTGAAGTATACAGTAACTGTTTTCTATTTGCTTTTGACATAAAGCCATGTCAAGATAATTTTTTGAAGCACATCAAATAGAAGACAAGTAACATGAAAGATCTATTAAAAACAATCACCAAAAATTGCAAATTCAAAATCATTCATGGTACTGAGGAAGCCATTGGAAAGCCAAACTGCTTTCAAAATCATCTGCTATCTCCTGATAAATCTTGCTGAGATTATTGCAGTTTCCTTTAACTACTAGGCAATTTGTAGTATGAACCCCATCAGATATCTGTTGCAGGGATATACATGCCATATAACAGTGTCTATAGCTTTTCTTGGCAGAGTGATGAAAAATTGAAGGGATTCTGGCAATATCAGCAAAAAAGATGTGGCATTGAAACATTTGTTTCATTTTGCATTGTATGACTCAATTCAGTCAATGAACAGAGACTGCCTGAAGTACAAAATTCTTTACCCTTTTTTTTTTTTTTACAAACCGTTTAAATGTCCAGACCACATTCAGGTGAAGTATGAGAAGTAGTTTTCACCTAAATTTAGAGTATTCCATTTTTATAATATTGGCAATGTTACTGGTATTCTAAATTGTGAGCAGTCTGCAGTATGCTCAATGCTCAACCCAACTTTTGTCTGGAACTTAACATCCAAACAGGCAGAATTGGTAGTAGTTGGTAAAAACCAGTTGACTTTCAAACCAAATGCAGCAGTGAAGATTTTTGAAGAAACTGCTTCTCTAAACACCTTGTGTTTACCATGGTAACATGACATCGCCAAATGGAGTACTAAGATAGCCACCATCTCTCTTGCATATGCTAACAAATAATCACAGTCGGGGTTGCTGTTTCAACTTGATGTGTTTTTGAATAATGTGTAAAAGTGGTATTTTATAAAACTGTTAGCAGCATAGTTTACAATTTTATGAGACCCCAGTGGTTTGTAATGTTTAGCAACGTGTGTGATGTGACTGTTTTCTACTGAGTCCCATGAAATTGTACACTTTGTAGTTAAAAACCCCATTTTCTAGGTGAAAAGATGAAGGCAAGAAAGATGTTCTAAACTTTGGATTGCTCACTGATATCGACATACCTATTAAAAGAGACCTTAAGATGAAAATGAGTTTTATCATAACCAAGAAAAGCAAATTCTGTTTGGCCAAATACAGTACTGCATTAATTACAACTTTAAATGAATCAGTTGGAGGATTGAATATCATACTGGCACATTGTCACAGAAGCTCAGTGGTTAGAGCAATGCCTGGAGAGTAGTTCAGATCCCGGCTGTTGTATTGAATTTTTCAACTGGTTCTAACATGGTAGCGTAAATATAGCAGCAGCATTATTAATACAATAATAAAATTGACCCCAATGATTGTTGACATAACTATGTTAATATTGCCTGGATATCTATGAATGTAAGTTGTAATTAAGGTGTTCTCTGAAGGGAGAAAGGGAGGCTACAGCTGGTTGACCAGGTGAAAGATTGCAGATCACTTGGATGATTGAATATCATATTGGCATGTTGACACTAACTCAGAGGTTAGAGCAATGACTGTGTGATAGAAGTATTTAAAAATCAATACATCTTTAATATTAATATATAAATTTAAAAGAGTACTGAACTGTAAGTATGAAGATATCCAAAAAGCATTTGAGAAATAGAAAGAACAAAATATACCTGTTTTTTGTGAGTCTATATTGATACCTGTATGATATCACACAGCTAGGAAAATGAACTCACCAACATAGGTGTTTTGTAAATGTGAAACAGTTGCACTCGTCAGGGTTTGTTCTAAGTACATTTGGTTTGTATTTCTTCAAATTAAATAGCTAATGTTGTTAAAAATGCACTTTATAATAAAGAACCACAATTCTTAACGTTTATATGTTTTTTATTCAGCTTTTACTCCACCTGCAGTCCAAATCTAGGGTAGTAATTTCAGTTGTACTTGATTTTGTTTTTGTGAGAGACACTATGCTCCTTGGAATATCACTTCTGTCTTATTTCTACAATCATAAATTTAGTGGTATTTTGAAATATTTTGGATATAATTTTATCAAGTAATTCCTACCAAAACATGACTTTCAAGTGTACTTTTTCTTATAAATCCATTCACTAGATGTCTTTGAAAATTATACAGTACCCTGTGATATTGTAGGAGGTACTGTACAATTCCCCTCTCAATGGTTGTAGGGCTCCGCCCCCCAATAGGTGTTATAGGAGGTACTGTATAAGTCCCCCTCCCCAATCATGTTATGTTTGAGCTAACATTGACCATATGTATGTTCTGTGAAAACAGAAATGAATTTGTTTCAGAATATATTTCTAAATTTTGTTGTGCTAAGATTCCAGGTGATTTGTATGGTAAAAACTACTAACATAGTGCAATTTTGATCCTAGAATCATTTGTTTATAATGCTATTCAACAGTGTATCCAGCTCGACTCACTTGAGTCACTGTTATTTTTACTTTCCTTATATAGTACATTGTATACAGGTAGAGACAGTATTGCACACACCCAAAAATTTGATATTGAGATTTCACCAGAAATACACGTTTTAGGATCCCTTGTATCTAAAAACATGCAGTTTTAGACAATGGTGAATGTGTGAATACGATAACTCAAAAATGAAAAGTCAGTAAAGTACCAAACTTGGTATTTGAGTTAAGTATCTTCCAAGGATGCGACACAAAAATTTTGAGAAGAATCCCCCCACTTCAAACTACTCTTTACATGGAAAAAATTTTGAAAAGTTTGATTTTCTCAAAAATGGATCTAATAATTTTTATTAAAATACCATACATTAAAGACATTTACATGTATATCATGAATTTTCTAGGAATAGCCTCTGAAGACCTCTTTATTCTAGTTAAATTTTGCATAACTGGTAAAGCGTAAGAGACAAAATCTTACTACACAAAAAATGTAGATCTTGTTAAAACACACAATTTATGTCATATACATTTTGTTTTCATGTTACTGACCATTTTTTTTTAGATATTCCTTATAATTGATTTTAGTTTTAAAATACTTAAAACTTTTCTCATATGGGAATTTGTTAACTCCTGGGTAATGCAAAGAAATGGATTTCAATCATGTGGCAGCTAGCTTATAAAAGATTTGACTCACTTTAGCCTAGTGTATTCCCTTATATCCCTTCTACTTTCAAGGAAGCAAGTATAAGACTATTTCTGTTAATCTATTTCTTCATTACCATGGAGTAGATAGAAGAATAAGCTTTTTAACAATAATGTGTTACAGAGATGTAGAGAAAGTCATGTGAATAGAACACATCATATTTTTTTTAATTAGACATTATTCATTACCTGTTTTTTTAAACTGTCAAATAGGGATTTGACTTTTCTGTCTACTTACTTGCTCAACAACAAATTTCTGGGCAGCTGGAAGTGGATCATGATAGCCATAACATCACTGGGTGAAGATCATGGCACAAGTGTTAACATTTCCTACCACTGCAAGGTGGATTTCCATGTAGTCTTCAATGTTCCGATGGTAAACTTTCTGCGAGCTATATTATTTTCAGGAGTAGCCAAGAAACTTGACCCATGTAATTACCACAGACAGCTTTTGTTCATTTCCATGTGTCCTACTGTGTTCATGTCATGTTCCCACTGTACACCGACCATGTGTCAATCAATCACAAGATTGATTTTATGAAAAATAGTAGGGGCATAGTAGGCTATGTGGAGATGATAAAATCTTGACCTAATGGTTGCTTTGCAATTTGCTATTTCTGGTATTCTCTGTAGTGATATGAATACATCTCTCACCATTGTTCAGGGAAGGCTTTCACTAGTTCAACCATAATAGGAGCTATATAACAGCATAACAGGCTGTTCCAAAAGAGCAACAAGTATATTGCAACTCACAGAAGCTTACCCGAAATATGCAATATGATGCAACATTGAGGTCATGCTATTGTCAAGGCTGAATCAAATGTTGAAAATGAAGTAACAGTATGCAATTATTGTGGTGTGGCCTTTCCCCAGTGATATATTGGCTACTATGCTTCCCCTCCAGCTCTTCTCCAAGTTTTGTGGTTGAGTGCACATGTGTACTCTGCCTCAGATGAGTCACGTTAGAACTGCCTGAGCTATACAATCTGTTACAGAGATTATGAGAACACACTAATTAAAGATAAATGTGTAAGGTTACAATTGAGAGGCTTAAAATATGTTGTCTTTTCAGTAAAACCAAATAAGCACCAAAGGCCATAACAATATTTTGCAATTCATTGCCAAGTGCTGCTGCCAGAAAATTATGTTATGTGAATGGATTGTTCTCTAAACAATTTATATAACATCAAAATTTATGAATTACTATTGGGACAAAATATTATTACAAATTAATTGATTTTATGTCCCTAGATTAGGTGCAGCTATTGGAATTAAAATTAGAATTTGCTATTCCTTTTTATATTTTCTTTTAACAAGGTGAGGGTTTCCAGCCCCTAGATATGTCTCTGTTTTACTTGTTGAAATGAAGATGTAAAACAATCGGAGCAAATCAAAACCAGAACCAGGATTCCTTTAGGAAGAAGCTAATGCTTTTTACCAATGAGTAAAATGCATCACTAATAAAGAATTCTATCTTATACATTTTCAATTAAGGCGCATGGAAGAACTCCAAAACGGTCAGCGTTAGCAACCAACCAACATTTTCAATTATCATTTAAGTGGTACTTAATTGTTCTTTCACACAAGCCAAAAGTATATCAGTATTGAGATTGTATTGCTGATTTTGAATTTTTCAGTGTTCCATGAAATAATATATATAATAACTTAAGTGATCCCTGTAACAATCTTTGAAGCAAATTTAAATTTTGAGAAAGCTTCTGAAATTATTTATTTAAAAAATGTCTTTTAAATATTATTTAATAATTTGATTACTCAGTTCTACTCTTATTTTTAATAGTATTAAAATTCTTAAAATAGTTTCATGAATGGCTGAACCTTTACGGTCTCCCTTATACACAGTATAAGTGCAGCTTATCTTTGTGGATTTACCCCTTTTCATTGTAATAAAAGCTTAATTCTTATTTATAGTTATAATATATTTCTATGATAAATTCACTCATTAATTGTGCACAAATAAATGTCATTTGAATTAAATAAATTTAATAGAAAAAAATCTGATGTTTTCCACTCACATGACTCCCTCTACCTATTCTGCAACAAATTATTCTTACATTCTTATTCTAGTTCATGTTTATCCAATTAATATTAACAGAAATAGCCTTATTACTTATTTCCTTGTAGATTCAAGGGAAATAAGGGAATACATAAGGCTAAAGTAATAGTCAAATGTTTTAGTATCTGGCCACGATGAGCTGGCTGTGGCATTCTGTTTTCTTTGCATGACGAGGATGAAAAATAGAAAAATTTATGATTTTCCAACTAAGAAAAGTATAAGTATTACCTCGCAGGGCCCTGATGGTAATAATACTTAGTGGAAACGCAAAAGTTCAAAAGAAAACCCAAGATCAGAATTTGTACAAAGGTAAAGGCAGGATTGAGGTGAACTTAAAAATTAAAAGAATCAAAGCAAACTTCACCAATTTACTGAACAATAAATAATACTTTTACAAAATGCACAAAATCATTAATATTGTTCATGCTTGCCATGAATTTAATAACATCAATTAGGCCACTTCAGGTCAGTCATAATGCCTCACCATGAAATGGGAGCGAGCAGATTGGAAAACTTAGCCAAGTTAAAGCCGAAAAGAGTACATGATATGTAATGATAAAGTTGACAAACCAAAAAATAATTTTTGCACATTAGAGGAGAATTTAAACAGTAAAGAACATATTTTTACTTTCTCTACATGTACTATGTACATAGTGTATAGAGAAGGTATGTATTGCACCTAAAAATTTGATACCGAGATTTCACTAGAAATACGTGTTTTGGGACACCCTGAATCTAAAAAAAAGTATTTTTAGAAAAAGGTCCATGTGTGTGCATGCATGCTCAAAAACAAAAAGTCTTTAAATACCAAACTTGATATTTGAGTTCAGTATCTTCCAAGGATGTGACACAAAGATTTTCTAGAAAATCCCCCCAACCCCAACTACCCTTTACATGGGAAAAATTTCGAAGATTTTGTTTTTCTCAAAACTGCCTCTAACGATTTCAATTAAAATCTCTTATGTTTAAGATATTTCCATGACAAATAAAATGTATGAATTTTCTGGTAATATCCTCTAAAGACCTCTTTATGCTGGATGATTTTTTTTTAATTTTGCATAACTATTGTAAGAGATAGACAAAAACTTACAACAATAAAAATATAGAGCTCCTAAAAATACAATTTATGTCATTTACATTTTTTTCCTGGAGTTGACCTTTTTTGAGATACTCTGGTTATTGGTTTCAGTTTTAAAATACTTAAATTTGTCTCATACAGGAACTTGTCACTTCTGGCCACACAAAGAAACAGATTTCAGTCCCATAGCAACCACATTTTAAAACATATCACTATCGGTTCAGCCTAGTGTATTCCTTTAGTTCCCTCTCTACGTATAAGGAACTAAATAATAAGATCGTCTCTGGTAGTGTTTACCTCATTTAGCATGAAGTGGATAGAAGATAAAGCTTATTAACAATAATTTGTTACAGAGAGAAGAGAAAGTCACGTTACACATTAGATTTTTATAAATATATTCAAAGATAGTTCTATAGCTACAATGTTATACACAATGTTGGCCGTTTACTGACATAAACATTGCATTGAAAAAAAAAGTGATGTGTATCAATTCAAATACTTAAAAATAATGAAAATGTTGGTCATCTGAAAACAGTTAATAATTTAATACTTTAAATTATTAAACCAAATACATTTAAAGTGTATTTTTCACTGAATATACTGTAATTTTAGCACACAGATTTTACTGCATTGTTGCATATAAATGTTTAGATTTTTAGTGCATAAATTTATGGAGTCTAGTGATAAGTATTGGTTTGTTTTAACATTGGAAGATCAGAGAAAATTGATTCCCAAAAGCAAAAAAAGAATTTCTACGGGAAACTTACAGACATTTTCAAATGTGGCAGGGTGCAAGTGAATAATATTCTAAACTGTAAAGAGGACATTTTAAAAGAATGGTGAGATAACAAATGAGATGGAATGAAAAAGAAAACATCTAGTGTTTTCCATTCATATGACTTTCCCTACAAACTACTGTTACAAAAATTATTCTTTTATCTGCATCACGGCAATTGAGATAAACATTAGCAGAAATGGTTTTACTGTTCTTTTTTAAGTAGAAGGGAAATAAGGTAATACACTAAGCGAAAGTTATAGTCAAATATTTTCAAAATCAAGTTTCTATTCAATGCTCTTTGCATGGCCAAGACTAAAACAAGAGAGATCTGAAATGAATGAGGGCTTCCGTATGAGAAAAATTTTATTACCTTAAAATTGAAACCAATAATAGGAAATAATTATATCTACATAGAACTGTATATGAATAAATTGTGTTTTAAGGAGAGCTACAATGTTTTAGTAGTAAGTTTTTGTCTATTTCTTGCTGTTTACCATTTATGCAAGTCATTCAGAATAAAGAGGATTTCAGGGACTATTCCCAAGAAATTCAGGATATAGATTTTATTTGCCATGTAAATATCTTTATATACCACATTTTAATAAAAAAAATGCTCCATATAAAGGGTAGCTTGGGGTAGGGAGGATTTTCTTGAACATTTTTGTGTCACATCCTTGGCAGATACTAAACTTAAGCACCAAGTTTGGCATTTAACAAACTTTTCGTTTTTAAGTTATGCTTGCCACAGACTCACACTGAGCTTTTTCAAAAATGCCTTTTGGGAAGGGAGGTCCTCAAAACATATATTTCTGGTGAAATCTCAGTATCAAATTTGTGGGTAGAATACAATACCTTCTCTACCTACTATGTACATAATGTGTATAGAGAAAATAATAAGGTGGTCAAATTAGGAAGAAATTAACAATTTCATTTACAAATGGTCTTAGTATCTATGTACAAAGAAACTGCCAATCAGTAGTAGAAGAAAAGGCACGACAGCTCACAAGGAACCTTGGCCTACCACTGCATCCCCCATCTCAGTCTATGACAGATGTCGTGGATGGGATGCAGTATTGGTGGGTGAGAGTGGTCAGTTATTGTGGTCCTCATGACCTGAAGCCACTACTTCTCCATCAAGTAGCTCCTCAATTGGCCCCCCAGGGACCTTACAAGGCTGAGTGCATCCTGAGCCGGGTCTCCCAGCGGGGGAAAAATCCCCATGCCGGTACCAGGAGAAGCTACCACCGTGCTAAGGAGAAGACCCACAACACACAATATAGGAGTTAAATGTGCATGAAGTATAGTAGTAAAGTACATATTATGTATGTACTTTGATTTCATTTATTGTATAGTACATAAATTAAACCAGGCTTTAATCTCTCATAATTAACATATATGTTAATTAGTTTTAATATACTGTAGGTCCTGCCGTATGCTAATCATATGATGAATCAAACCTCCCAGCCCGCCTGGGTAGTGTGGTAGTAGCGTGTCTGCCTCACATTCAAAAGGTCGTGAGTTCGAATCTTGCATAGAGTGATTTACCTGGATAAGTTTTTTTTAGGGTTTTCCCTTATCCTGAGAAGAAGAATGTTGAGTAACTTTAAGCTCCATGGACCCAGAGATCATTTGCCTTTTATTTTAGTTTTAATGGCTTTTTCTTACAAATTCTCCTTCTTTCAACAACCTTTCAGCACTCTTTGTCAACTTGAATAAGCTACAATGATTTATGTGAGCCTGCCTCTGTGGTGTGTGGATAGAATGTCCACCTAACATTCAAGAAGTACTTAGTTTGAATCTTGTTTTGTGTAGGTAATAAGTTTTTTTTTTTTTTTTTCTTCCAGAGCTTTTCCATATTCTGAGAAGACAAATTTTGAGAACTTTAAGCTTCATGGATCCTGGGCTCATATATTGTCAGATGTGATCTATACCAAATTAATTAACATAAGCAATCTAAAACTAAAAGAGGGAGTATGTTGTTCATAAGTTTTTTTGAATTGTAAATTTGATACCACTACACTTTTGTATTTTGAAGCAAATGTATTTAACTACATTTCAAGAATTGCATTTAGGTGTTACATGATAAAGTAAGTGCACCAATCTCCTACTGCAATATAATTACAAGAGTCCACAAATGGGGCAAAATTACACATATTCCCTTTTAACAAGGTTAATAATAATAATAACAATAATAATAATAGTGTTGATGCCTAATGTCATATTCATATTTAAATATGTGGTTAAAATAAAATTATTACAAATTAGAATTAACTTTCATAACATTATTTTTGTTCTTTTGTTCCAACTATTGGATCCTTTTTAGGATATTTTTATAGATTTTTTGAACAATTTATAGATCCAATTTTGAGCCCTAGTGATTGCACATGGAAAGCAGTAGGTAAATGCATGATGTGGCCCCTTGTACCTTGCCAGTGTGTTGTGTATCAATTTATATTGTGTGGAACAGAAGTCAATCTAACAATGCGAGCATCAATTCCTAAATCTCCTAGGAGGACTCTTTCTTATTTACAAGAAGTGGTGGAATAAGTTTTCAGTTTGCTGCAAAGTTCTGTACTCAGAAAATTCAATCTGCAGCATCATTAAACTACCCATGAGTTTGACAGTTACCATGGAAAACATGTTTCTTTTGAAATGCATTAAATATCATTAATTGCCAAGATGCCTGTTCATATTCACTGCTATAAATATGAAAGATTTTCATTATAAATTAATTCTCATATTGCTAGCATTGCAATACAATTGTGAAGGTAAACCAAGTTAAGCAACTTGTTATACTATGTGAATATTATAATAGTCATTATTTTTTGTAGTTATTTATGTAATGACTACTAAACATATGAAAATATGTTTAAAGAAGTGGCTCATGAGTCCACAAAAGTTTGAAAATCAGATGGTCCTGGAAATTTGAAACATCATTTGTTCCATAATAGTTATGACTATGAACAAATAGTTAAAATTGCAGCCAATCGCAACAACAGAGACAATTGATACTAATGCATAAGTTGTCTTAAGAAAGAAAGTATAGTTATGTGGATGTTTGTTGCTTACATCGTCTAAGGTAAGAACAAATTAATGTGTAAATTAAATGCAGTTGAGAATAGCTGCCTTTACACCTAGACGTTTTCATGCAGAAATAGCTGGTGTACTCTCGTACCAGAAAGAATGCACATGTAGAGGAAGAGCAGGGGGAAAGAAAGTGTGAGGCCAATCACGTACACCATCTCACACACTTTACTTCGCTAGTTGTGGCTTTACATGCACATCCCACATGCCTAGGAAAAAAGGATGTCCGCTTATGGTCGAAGGAACTGATCACTGACTTTATTAGTCTGTATAAATCTTTGCCATGTTTGTGGAAAGTGAAGAGTCAGAAATACAAAAACAGGAAGTTACGCGATCTAGCGTACAATAAACTGACTGAATTCTGTCCGCAACATGGTTTCTCCCGACGCAAATAGGGGCTTTGTAATTAAAAGTCTGCGAGGATCTTTCAGAAAAGAACTGAAAAAGGTACATGAAAGTCAATGTAGTGGATGTGGGAGTGAAGAAGTGTACACACCTACACTATGATACTACAAGCTATGGGTGTTCACCAAAGATCAAGAACTACTTATGGAGAGTGTGTCAAACCTGGATGATCCAGAACAGGAGACAAGCCAACACGATAAGGACGTAGCAGATGAAGAGCACGGGTTACTGGAGGAAGAGGGGATACAAATACATGATAATGTAAATGTTCCTTTATTAAAGTTACTGTGTACAATAAATAGTAATCAACAAATTTGCTTTTTATTAGGTTAATTGTCAATTAATATTTTAATTGCTCAAGTTCAGAAAAACCTTAAGCTCTTCCTTGTGCTATTATTGCATCTTGCCATTCCACTCTGCCTTCAGAAATGAAGTAATTCTTATAGTTCTCTCTGTTATGCTTTGCCTCTCAACCTGTTGTTGAATCCCTGTAGGTGAAGCAACTGTACTGAATTAGAGCGCCAGTCTCCTGGATGCACTGCACCTGAATCTATATGTTCTCTATCAACTGTGGAAGGAATCAGGTATGATGAGCTACAAATGCGCAAAAATTTATGTAAAGCACAAATTGCCAAGACAACCGAACAAAATATTTTTAGGTTTCATATTTGTGGCTGAGTGTAGTACTCTAAATCTGGATGATATAATCCCAAACGCATTTTCAACTACATTCCTAGCACGTGATAAACTGTAGTTGAAAACTCTCTTGTCCCTATCCAGTTCTCTTTGAGCATAAGGTTTAAGAAAATGATCATTCAAACCAAAAGCTTCATCCCCAACGAACACAAAATTTAAATCCCTTTCAGTTTCACTCTTGTGAGGTAAATTCAGTTGCCCAGATTGCAATTTTCTGTCAAATTCAGTGTATTCTAACATACCTCTTCAACAGTCTTCCATTTTTTCTAACGTCAGCATATAAAATCTCATAGTTGGGGCCTACAAATGCCAGCAGAACGATGCTATAAACATTTTTATAGTTGTAGTATGTTACTCTGGAATGTGCAAGCGAAGCAATTCGCATATGTTTTCCATCCAGTGCTCCTCCACAGTTACTGAATTGCCATTTGTTGTGAAATTCACATGTAATTTTCCTCCATTCTTCTTTACTAGTTGGAAAATGAATGCAACTAGAAATTTAATTTTTAATGAGATTAAAATCATAAGAGCATTTTTATAACTCATATTCTACTTTCATCCCTCAGTTTGAGAAGACACCCATCTCTACAGATTCTGAGGCCTAGTCCTGCAAGTCTGCACCGCTACTTTGAAGTCTAATAGCCAGCCATTGAGCGAATATGATGCATTCGCTATACACATTTCTAAAAAGTTGGTCAGGATGGACTCCACATTTCTAAAAAGTTGGTCAGGATGGACTCGAGGCAAGCAGTGTATGCCGAATCCTGATTGGTGTCATAATTCGTAAAGGATTGCTTAATACACTCACTGATAACACTGATATCTGTGAAGGTAGCAACCGTTCAAGAAGAGAGACTCCTTATTCACAAACCTCCAGTGAATCACCTCATTTGCTACAACCCGTAGATACACAAAGTGAAACCTTATGCTCATTTTATGAGTCTAGTTATGACTGTATGCATAATTAGCAAGAGACTGTACCACTTAATCTATGTAAATTGATGATAACAATAAAAAGTGCATTAAATCAATGATTATTCATATTTTTTTATCACTATTAGTATATCAAATGATTCACGAACTATTATTCACCAATTGAGCAACAATTGTACCTACCTTTATGTACTCAGTTTTGAGAACATCATGTATAGCTTTGTATGTTTCCAGTATAAGTACGCTTAAAGAAGCAGCGGATATCCATGTAGAAAACTTGAAGTCCTCAAATGTCCGCCCTGTATCCAAAAATCAAGGGTTGCTATAAGACATTCTTCTGCACTAATAGATTTCTCATAATGGTATCTTGCCTCCATATTTTTGGTAACACCTTCCATAGTAAGATATCAAATGATGAACCGTCCATTCATAGGTAGTTTCTAAGGTCCTTAGGAAATTGTTTACAGAGTTCTTGTATCAAGGATAAGTAACTAAAGCATCATCTATAATTTTTACCCACATCCTTCTTTTAGTTTCAGTACATTTTATTGTACTTAGTCCTGCTAAAGTAACTATCAAACTTATATTTCTCTTTTGTTGAACATCCATTTCTACACTTTCCACATCTTTAACACTTGATATTTTACACAGCTTATCTGCACGCTCCAACTAATCCTGCTAACTTAAAGGCCCTCCACAGATTCCGATTTCGCACAGGCATGCGTGCGTGATTGTCTACACACGTCTATTCTTTTGCTTGCACACTCATATAGGTGCACTTTCACACGTGTAAACACGTGTTTGCCTTTTTTTATTCTGGAATCTGCTCACACACGATCACTTCTATGTTCTTTAAGTCGTTCAAAACCTTATGCTCCTAGACGTGTGGGAAAGATTATGCATGTAAAGCCCTCTAACATGGACAGCATGAAATATGCGGTTCCACATTCATGTACCTTATCTACTTCTGGCAAAGTCATAAAATGGCAGGATTAATACACTGTTACAATGTTTATATTAAGGAATAGTGCTAAGAAGCATTAACATCCCTGCCCTCGCAATCTTCACTTCTACTGCAGTAAGCTGCCACCTGATATCTTTAATATAAAATTATACTGATATAACAGGAAACAGGAGCTTTGTCTGTGATCACTTTGAACTGTGCATGGTGCACATGATTTGGCCCATAATGCAATTGTCAAGCCTGTCACGTATGTGCAAAAGCTACTTAAAAGTCACAAGCCAAGATGTGCTACCAACATTAATGCCACATTTCATCGAGCTTAGAGGAGTAATGCGGCAGATTTAAACTTGTGTATTATAAATTACTGTATATACGTTATGTTTAATGGCAATCAAAGAAAAAATGTCCAATAAATCCACAAGGTGTCTAAAATCAGGCTTTTCAGGTGCTCTTAAATAGCTGCTGCTACTGTATGTATATGTTGATACACAAATATAAGTATTAATGTAAGAGACATTATAGAAGGGCAATTGTTCTAACAAGCGTGAATCTGCAATAGGTGTATTAATCTATGGAAACGTTTAACATACCCAAATAATGATCTTGCTAAAGAAATTTATAATTAACAAACTTTAAATAAAGGGTCAGGACTTTTTAACTAAAAGAATAGTGATTGACTATACAACAAACCCTAAGGTTTCAGTGTTACGGGCAACAACAACCAGACTCCATACTAAAATAATGAAGTCAAGTCAATCTATAAAAGGTGATTATGTATTTCAAATGCAAATTGTTGTACACTGCCACAGCACTGAAGGAATCATCTGTTCCTGCTTTCCACAAGTTGTTCACGTAGTGTACATAATCTATTTGCAGGAGCATTGAGGAAAGTTGTTCTCTCTGCTTACTCAACAAGCAATGAGTTGGTGACGCCTGGCATAGGATATTGATTAATCAAAACCACAAACTAAAAACTGCATTATGTACATGATTTATTAGATGGCCCTTGGTTGTGATTAGAATTAACAGGTACAATTACATGGGCTGAGTGAAAATGTGAAATAATTTTATCATTAAAAATAAACACTTTTTAAAAACAAAACAGAAACATAAATATTCATGTTAACTAACAATAATGGAATGTAAAACAAAAGCACACAGAAAAAAATTGCACAGTTGTTAGCTGAGCTATGGACAAGGAAGCAGATGGCCTGTTACCATTACAAAGAAATAAATGTACAACAGCAGCAGTGCTACTTTTTGAGCAATACTACTCTCAAACCTTCCGATGTTAAACCTTCACTCACTCACTCCCCCCCTTAACCAATCACCATTCCACTTTTTCTTCACTGCTGTAGTTATTTACATTGCTTCTTTTCTATACAGTTTTCAGTCTAAAGAAATGGCACACACTCACTGTTATACAAGATACACATTCTAGATGTAACATTTGTTATTATCTACTTCAGCTTTCAAGAAGTCTCTGGAAGATTAATCCATTGTTTTTAAATTTGATTTATTTTACACTCTTTGAATTTTTCAAAGATTATAGACAAGAACCTAAAAGTAACAAAAGCACTTTCTTTCTACATTTTGCTTTCGACAGAAATGTGCCAATGTAGGTATTTATAGAGATTAATTTTATCACAATTAATTATACTGTTTATATTATTATATTTATGTAAACAAAAATTGTAGGAAACATCTATATTTTGCACTTTTGATGGAGATTAACTCCTTTACTGTAAGGGATTCAAAGGCCTACACCAAAAGCAACATGACACTTGACATCAATTACTTCGTTATTTTTCAAGATATTTTAATATAACAAAAGTTGTGTAGTTATGAAACTATAATTTATCTATAAAGGTTTCTAAGAACAGATTATTACTGTATAAAAGATTGATTTTTATTTTATTACCTTCTCTATACTCACTATGTACATAGTGAATAGAGAATGTATTGCACTCCACCAAAAAATTTGATACCGAGATTTCACCGGAAATATATGTTTTAGGGTTCTCTGTATCCAAAAAAAGTATTTTCAGAAAAAGGTCCGAGTATGTGTCCGTGTGTCTGTGAACATGATAACTCAAAAACGAAAAGTCAGTAAAATACCAAACTTGGTATTTAAGTTTAGTATCTTCCAGGGATGCGACACGAAGATTTTGAGAAAAATCCCCCCACCCAAAACTACCCTTTACATGGAACTTTTTTCGAAAATTTTGATTTTCTCAAAAATGGCTCTAACAACTTTGATTAAAATATCGTATATTAAAGTCATTTACCTGACAAATAAAATGTGTATTTTAAATTTTCTGGGAATAGCCTCTGAAGACTACTTTATTCTGGATGAATTTTTCATAACTACTAAACCGTAAGAGATGGGACAAAAATTTAACCCACAAAAATGTAGAGCACGTTAAAACACACAATTTATGTTATATATGTTTTTTTCGTGGAGTTAATCGTTTTTGAGGTATTCCTTGTTTTTGGTTTCAGCTTTGAAAAAGTACTTTTCTCATACAGGAATTTGTCAACTCCAGTCCATACAAACAAAGGAACATCAGTCACACAGCAACCAGCTTTTGGCATTCACTTTAACCTATGGTACTCCCTTATTTCGCTTCTACTTACAATAAAGCAAGAAATAAGACCATTTCTTCTAATTTTTCTCGATTAGCATGAAATAAATAAAAGATAAGCTTATTAACAATAATAATTTACAGAAATATAGAGAAAGTCATGTGAATGGTACACATCAGATTTTTTTTCATAAAATATTACCATTTAATGGGCTACCACAGAAAATCAGATTGGTTATTTAAGTATTCATAGATTGTACTTTGTTGAAGCTATATGGAAATTTAAATAAATTGTTTGTGTTCATAACAATCTTGCATATTAATTTCAAGCTGAGATGTTCTAAATATAATTGAACAATGTGGAAATGTTTCCTGACAACAGCATATTTAAAGTAAGCAATTCACAACCCTTAATTCTGACTAAATCTTGCTTTGTTGACATCAACGGTGGGGGTGGGATCCAGCAACAGATGCCTCTACAAGTGATATACCACCATCCCCAACATTGAAGCCAACGAGCAAGATTTAGTTGGAATTAAGGGTTGAAAATGGGAACAAGTGCTTCCGAAACTGGTCCCAGTAAGTAAAAATAAGTGACGTTTGTGCTACAAAAACCAACTCAAATTCTTTTGTTTTAGTGGATGAATGTTTGATGTACAAGTAAGTCATAGACTTATATAAAATAAATTTGAGAGTGATGTAAGTTCAAATTATTACTGCATCTGCTTTATTACATGTATAATTAGGTAACAACCCAAAAAATGAAGAGAAAGAGGGGAAAAAAAAAAAAAGAGTTACATTTGGTGTTCCTTTATGTATAAATATTCATGTAACAAAGCTATTTGCTGAAATTCCCATCCTCAGAATGAGTGTATGTATTTATTTATTTATTCTCTTACTAAAAATATTATTATTTACGTACGCCCTTTATCTGCTACAGTTCTAAGTGTGCCATTCTATGTTGGGTGCAAAAAACTGATTAATATTGCTAAGAGGTCTCTTTATCAGGCTTGAGGGTTTTTTTTTTTTTTTATGTGCCATAAATCTGTGACATGGTATCAACGACTTTATTTCCCTTATTAAGGAAGGAATTTTTACACCTGGAAAAAAAAAAAAAAGAAAAAAAAAAAAAAAAAATAATCAGCCTGGTTTGAACCCGCGACCTTGAGAACCAGAACCCCCTAGATCGTGGATGACAACAGACTAAAATTAGTGGATAATAAAAGTTATCATTAGAAATGAAATGCTAATTTGTGTATTAGCACTAATCTTTCTGTTTGTAGATGAAGTCCATCCTTCAATCCTTTGCTTGAAAGAATACTTTCATAACTCTTTGATTTATGTTAGAAATTGAACGCGACATGTTCCGAGAAATTTGAACATGAACTGTCACATTCACTGTTTACCATATGCCAACAACATTATCTGAGAGGTGATACTGCTGCAAATTAATGCATAGATCATCTTATTATAACAGCTGATGCACTTGAGTTTAAAATTCCAGTCTTCAATATTACCTTATGTATGTCAATTACAACAATGTTTCTTTTCACAAACGAAGCTCGATTTTCTCTCAGAAAATTATGGAAAACTACCCTTAAAGTAAGTAGATCACGATCATGATATTAATGTCTTAAGCATTTTCTTTATAAGCAATTGTATACTTTACAAACCATCGCCTATCTTTCGTAACAGTGTTTAGGCTTTTTCCTCTTAAGGCAAGTTTTAACACTGCCGTTTCTTTGAACGCTAGCAACTGATAAATCGGCATATTAATCTGCAGTTAATTTCACCAAATTATTCTCCAGCGCATTCGGATTATGTTTCATTAACAGGTGAAATGAAATACTTCAAGGCACTGTTTCACCACTTATCAGTTTAATCTTAAGGTGGATATTGTAACTCAGCACTCATTCTCAAAGCACCATTAATCACCTCCCGCAAGTAAAGTCAATTTTACTGTTTGTTTATGTCCATAATTTCAATAACTATTGGTTATTGAGCATTTTCCTGTTTTCAAGGGAAGCTTCAAATGTATTGTGAATCTATTTCATTGTAAACTTATGCTAGTTACACAACACACTACTTGTATGCCTTGAGCATTGGCGTGCGAGCGTACCTTGTCATCTGCTTACTATCAAGTACCAACGTTGTACATTTTTACCACGTAAGCTTCTTTTTGTATATTTCGTTCAGGAGGTTTATAGATCAGCTTTGTTTTCAAATAAGAAGACATTCAAACTTCAGAAATGTTTTTATTATTTATTCTTACACACAAAGAGTTCTTTGGCTAAATATTTTTGTAAGGGATTTGACTCAAACTTTAATTTTTGCTTATTGTCGGTTCTTGTTTTCTCTTTGCACATGCGCAGCAAATGACCACAGAGGCTTTCGTGTCCTAAGAAAACCTCCCTCTCTCAGTCCCTTGAACCCTGCACTATAAATTAACTGCATCTGAAAGCATTGAATTCTTCTGCGCATGCGCATAGGATGACCACAAAATCGCATGTGTCTGAAAAATGCAGCCGCTTACTATTTCCGACAGCCATCTTCACTACAACTGTCCAGTGTGTAAAGTAGGTTTAAATTTATACAAAATACGTTATACATTATAGCATTTTACCTAATAATATAATGGAGAAATTACTGTTTGAGATTGTTGTTGTAGGGAGGGCATGTGCCTCTGTGCCCCTAAAGGCCGGCCGCCACTGAAATGGATTAACATTTAGTGTGAACAAAATAGTATAAACATAATCTAAACATGTATAAATATGTTTAAACTGTTGTTTTTCTTCTCCTTAAAGAAGGCTTAGGAAAATATCCTAATAGACGGTGGGAGGATCTAGAAAGAGATTTCACAGTACCTGGACAGGCTATGTTAAGCTTTGCAAGATATAAAATTTAAATATATGCATAGTGTTATTTGCTATTTTGTTTTTACAGGATTTGCAGTCATTGTATTACAATAGAAGTACTTATTTACATAAATAATGGTGTTCTAGTGTTGTGTTAGACAGTGTATTTCTCTTTGCACATTGTCACATTTTTCTTTGTATTAGAGCTTTTACATGATATAATTCTAGAACAGCATTTTCAAGAAACCTCAATCCTTGCTTCTTTCCAGTTGGTTATGATTGTTTATACCATGCTTAGGATAAATGTTAAAATATGATGTTAAAAGTACCCCTGAAGTAGTGTATTAATACTGTCTTTGTTTATGTAGGTATTGCAAGGCCTCCATGATCACTTTTAAAACAAGATTTGTGTTTATGACCAATGTCTACATAACATTAACACTGATTTTACAAGTGGACCTTAATATCGACACTGTTTGCTAAAAATATTTTGTTTCAGTTCAGTATGATACAAAATGTCATATCATATATTATTGTGTTTGCAATTATTTGTGGATATAAATGTAATTAAAAATAAGAAAGTTTCATTCAGCAGAAAACAGCATTTAAAAAAAAATCTCATAAGATGAAATTCTGTGTAAAATTTTTTGAAAGTGGTAGCTAACATTTGTGTTTACTTTTTGCTTTTACCATTCTATTTTCTGGTTTATTGTGATAGTTCAATTGTATATTATAAGCACAGATATTTAATTCATGAATATAGTGAAACTCTATTATATTTCTGACATATCATAATTTTTGTAATCTCCATAAATACCTATGAAAAGGGCACAGAAAGAACATAAAGAATTTACAGAATTGTCTTTCTCTCTTTCATATCAAAATAATTTAAGCTATTTGCTGAGACAAGTTAACAAATTGTCAAAATTCAAGTGCATTAACTTTCCTTTCTAAAAATATCTAATATTCTGCAGTGAGCACCAAACTGTGCCACTTAAGTGTATCATTATTCTGGGGTTGTCCTGTAGTTTAATTCTTTTCACCTTTGTTAACTTGTTTCAAGCTGAAACAAATTTTCATTGAAGAAAGAAGCAGGAAAGGAGTAATTTGGGGACTTCTGTAACTTTAATACATCACCAACTTGCAGTGATTGATTTTTAGTAATTATGAGTTGTGCTGCTACCATGGATTGCATTTCTAATGTCAGAAGGTATAATGGAAAATAACAAATGACAAATTACCTTGGGCATAATAGTGATGAGCCTTGAAAAGTATTTTGTTTGCCACATATAAACATACAGTACAAAATATAAACACAAAAAGACTCAGTTACTTGGTTTTATTCCAAGCTAACAATATTAAATATATAAACATAGGACAGGAAGAGAAAATTGGACAACTGAGCATACTTTTTAAGTCAGGAACAGAAGTATATGTAATTAACATATATCATTTTTACCAACAACTAGTCCCTTTACCATAGCCAAAAATATAATACTGGTTTGGAAAAGTTTGAAACCTCTTAATAGATATTTCGTAAGTATAAGCACCTTTTTATCTTATATGTTAGGAGCTTTTTTTAATATATATTTTATTGTTTTTTTTTTTTTTAATTTTCTTTTTCTTTCTTGAATCTCTTTAATGCTAATTCATTATAAAATTTGTCAAAATTACAAATCTATTTACACTATTGCGTACCATCTTCAGAAAAGATGAGTGAATTAGAGTATTTACAACTAACCTCTGTTTCTTACCGAGTCTGATTAGCACCAACAGTTGCTAGAGGTTAGATTAACTACATTTAAGACACACATTCACATATTTGTGAATGCTGGAAAATTTCAAGCTATTGATATTCAGACTAGTAGAAAACGGTTCTACAGTAGTTTACTAGTCTGGTCTTATGCCAGGTTTTGAACAAATTCTCAGGTTATAACTATAAAATGCTAACATACAGTAGCTGATGTATATATACTCCAGTATTTTTCATGAAAGTCCGGAATAGTCTTTACTCAGTTAAAGCAGCTTACATAGGCCATCAGGGTTTACCATGGTCTCCATTTGTCTGTTTACTTGTATCTAGTACAATGTGGGTTACAGACTGTGCTCGCGTGACAGGTGTAAGAGACACTACTGTGGAGTGCGACATTCCAGAACTTGAGAGTTCATCCCCACTCTCAAGTCCACCATTTTGTCCCTCATCAAGAAATACCCATTGCTCAAAACTGCTGCTGTTCCTGCCAACACTGCTGTTTTCTTCATTTTGTGGCTGTTGCTCCCGTGAGGCAAAAGTAGTTAGCTTGCTTACATTTGGCCTTATATGAATATTTTCTACCAAAGATTCTGATTTTCGAGGTGGCACTGGTGGACGAGCTGGTTTGTTGGAGACAGAAAAGATTGGATGATTATTAGTGCTGCTTACAACTCTCTCCGTAGCAGTTGTAACAATGCGCATAGGTATCCTGGATCTTTCTGGATTACGAATTGATGTAACGGTCACATTTCCTTTAAATGGAGCTGGACCCAAGGTGCAGTTTTGGATTGTTGATGAAATGACACTGGAGGGGCTATTTCCTACTGACTCATGACTGTTAATTTCAGTTGTATTTGTCATTGCAGAGTTAGAATCTGAACCAGTAACATATTTCAGTAGTCCAGGGTTAATGCTGGTTGTCTGAGGTAATGGGGGTGGAGGGGGTGGTGGCGAATCCATCTCTTCAAGACTTGATTTTGAATCAACACTTAATGTGCTTGGACTTTCATGAGCTCTATCATTTGTAGTAACCACTTGGATTTCTGTGATATATGTCATAGAAGGTGATGTAGACAGTGATGATGTTGATGGCCGGAAGGATGCTATATGATGACTGAGAACTGGAACTGGTGATGTTGGAAGTTCTGGAGGTGGCGAGTCTTCTGATATCCATCTTCCATCTTGAGCTTCATTAGCCTCTGGAACCATTGTTGAATCAACAGCTGTTACAAACTGTGTGTTCATTGAAGTGGTGTCTGCCATGCTACTGTTACTCCCATTACTAGATACTACAAGAGCATCATTGAAATTTGAGTCATGTGTTTGTTCCTTAACTTCAAATGGAGGTACAGTAGAGCTTACATGGACACTACTAACCCCAGAGAAACTGGAAGAGGTGACAATAGATGATTGCAGGTTGGTGGGATACGAATTTGTTGAGAGATGTGATGTGATTGGTGTGGAGCTCACTATGGCTGACAGAGATTGTGATGGTGATGGGAAATTGTCCATTGATTGATCTGCCTCAGGATTGCTATTGCTGCTGCTGTAGGAGGTAAACTTAGCCACGTCTGTTTCAGCATTGATTCCCAAGCCAAGGCTTCCTATGTTTTCATTGCTGGCAATTGTGACTTGTGACCCCAAGGAGTGAGGTTGCTCTGTATTTGTTGGCTCAGGAGTTATGCACAGTACTGTCTTCTGTTGTAGATCCTCTTCTACAACTTTTTTGTCATCTGAAACAGAGGATAGGTAATGGGGCTCATCATAATTACCCAGAATATCCATTCGTGTTATACTGGCCGTTCCAAATAACTGCGGGTTTAGAGCTATTGTTTCATAATGATGATGGTGAGAATTCATCAAACCAGCTGATGTTGGTGATGCTTCATTATTAGCAGTACTTTCAGCTGGTTGCTGTGTTGAATCAGTTTGAGGAGATTCTGATGGTGTTGTTGAAGGACTTGGGGCTGGAGCAGAGGCTGGAGACGATGAAGTGGAAGATGATTTGTCTTTGTTTAATAACAGAGTAGCTTTACTATCATCAGATTGCAGGAGCGCTTCTTCAAGTGTACCCCAATCAGAGGATTTCTTAAGCCGCCTTCTCTGGAAGGTATCCATTGCAGAATCAAGCCGTGGTTCTTTCCGATGCAGAAGAAATTCACCAGATTCTCCATCCTGAAGGAGATAATCAGTTACTGGGTCACCAGGAGGCAAAGGTGCCTTACGCTTTTTACCTCCACCAACACCACCAAGTGATGGTGTAACATTACCATTGTCAGCTAAGTCAAGAGATACTGCACGTTCAAGTATACTCATTGGCTGTTCTGAGTAGTCCAGGCGAGAAAGATCTCCTAGACTAGCTGCCTTTCTTGTACTCTCATCACCAGCCCCAACTACTGCTGTAGTTGTAGTGGTTGTTGTTACATTATCTGAAGATGTTGCTGGTGATGGACTATGGTGAATTGTGATGTGTGAGGAATTAAGTTCTATAGTGGTACCACCCTTCTTCATTTTCTTCTCATAGCTATCATCTTCATTATCTCCTTCAAGATGTTCTATATCTGAATCCGAATCAGAGACACCACCATTGCCACTTGGAGATTGCTTGTTTGTCATTGATGATGTTGGCCCTACTGATTCTACAGCAGACAAGCTATTAACTGATTTACCATCTAATGTTATATTTGTTACCTCATGTGAAGCTACATCAGAATCTCTGTGGTGCTTGGGAAGTTCTGAGGCTATGTTTGGCATCTTATCTCCCTCTGATAGCAATTTGATATTAGCATCAGGACTTAGAGGTCTTTTACTGTCATCATTTGATGATTCTTGTGGTTTGCCGTTGTCCTGTTGTTTGGAAGTATCCACCTCATCCTCTCCCTCGGATGGAGGTGGAGGAGCCTTCCTTTTGTTGTGTTTTTTGTTTGGAGTTCTCCTGCCATCATCTGCTGACCCAGAGCCAGCCGCATCACTGGCAGCACTACTGCTACCACTACTTTCAGTTCGTTTGCGAGCTACAGACATGGTATTTTCAAGGTTACCTGAAGGTTTGCGATTGCTACGTGCAGCCATTGCAGCTCTTTGAACTTCTTCTGGAATTTCTGTTGGTATTTCTCCTTCACCAGAGAAAGTCTGTGTTTCTGTTGGTTCTGGGGATTCAGACATATGAAATGACTTTTTTGTTTTATCATGATGAAGTTTCTCTTTTATGTTCTGCAAACCTTTGCTCAGCAAGTGTTTTACATTGTTGTCAGTACCATTTGCAGATGCCTCTTCTGCTCCTCCATGCTGTTGTTGCTGTATTGCTTTTGACGATTCAACAGGGCCTACATCAAT
Source organism: Hymenopus coronatus (assembly GCA_030762935.1). Classification (NCBI taxonomy): domain Eukaryota; kingdom Metazoa; phylum Arthropoda; class Insecta; order Mantodea; family Hymenopodidae; genus Hymenopus; species Hymenopus coronatus. The sequence goes on from CM060895.1 coordinate 114,818,993, forward strand.
TGCTCGTTCATCGTAGGTGAATGGCTGTTGTGGACGAGAAATTTCTCCAGTCGCTACTTGCTCAATTTTAGAGTTGTGCTCATTCTCATGAAGTTCTGACTCAACCTGCTCAACATAAATAGCAATTATGATTAGAGCGGCTAATAAATGTTTATATTCTGCATGCACTTATTAGCAACAGTAATGCTTATATTATAAATTATTTCTACTCAATTGATTATAGCCTTTGAGTTATTTTTAGGTAAAATTACTTAACAAGATGTCTATTATGCACACTAAAATGTTGAAGCAAATTTGGTTGTATCAGACATTTGGTTGTTGTTAACTTTTTGGCAAATGAATGGCTAATATTTGTAAAATTGTTCTTGAAATATAACATTGTTGTCTTGAATCTTTTGTTCTACAGTTGAAAATTTGTCTTAAACCCAGTGCAAATTATGCTTATATATATATTAAAAATTGCTACATTAATTACAGAAATTACCTTCTTTTATTGGTAGAGAAATGTACATTAATTACAGAAATTACCTTCTTTTATTGGTAGAGAAATGCTGTAAGATAGTGCTCAATGTCAGGCTCACCGGTAGGAACTATGGAAGGGCAGCTTTTAATTGTATACATTTATACTGTGCAATCATATATCTTTAAACTTCTGTGGTATGAATATAGTGGTGTTATACGAGGGGCATACTGAAAGTCATGAGCAACACTGTTTTACAATCTTAATATTTATTTTTAAGCCAAACCAAATATATCATCATAATCTACAGACTTTCTTTCACTTTTCAACATAGTCTCCATTGTTTTGCACACATTTTTCCCATTGTTCTACAAGTTTGAAAATGCCCTTGTGATAGAACTCCGTTCCAGCTGCCCGCAGACCCTGACGCACTGCTTTCCGAATACCTTCCAGCGTCTCGTAGCGTTGGCCACGCATCTGCTCCTTCACAGAACCGAAAAGATGGTAGTCGGAGGGTGCCAAGTCGGGACTGTAGGGAGGATGTGGAAGAGTTTCCCACCCTAATGCCCTGATCTTCTCCATAGTGGCACGGGCAGTAGGCGGACGCGCATTATCCTGTTGAAGGATGATCCTCTTTCCAGGGCGTTTATCATGCAAAGCCTGACGGAGCTTCAGAAGTGTCTTGATGTAGCGGGCAGAATTTATGGTTTGTCCAGGTTCAAGAAAGTCAACCAGAATGCAACCTTGTGCTTCCCAAAAGACACTTCCCATAACTTTTCCTACAGACCGCACTGTCTTCGCTTTCTTCTTCGATGGTGAGTTCAAGTGGTGCCATTCCATACTCTGACGTTTCGTTTTTGGCTCATAGTGATGGAACCAGCTCTCATCTCCAGTCACAATACACGTAAAAAATTCATCATCTTCATTATGAAATCTCTGAAGAAGGTTTTGTGCAATGGTTCTTCTCTGAAGTTTGTGGTCTTCAGTCAATAAACGGGGGACCCAACGGGCACAGACCTTTCAATAACCCAAGCTGTGGATCATTTCTTGCACTGCACTATGTCCTATTCCAAGTTGCGCAGCAATTTCATTCACAGTGAAACGCCTATCTCCTGTAATGAGCTCATCAACTCTTTCCTTGTTGCGTTCTGTAGAGGCAGTTCGAGGACGCCCGCTACGAGGCTCATTTTGCAGATTCGTGTTTCCATCTTTGAAATGTTTCACCCATCTTCTAACACTGCTGGCACCCATGCAGACACCTCCATACGCATGTTGAAGTCTGAGATGAATTTCAGGAGTAGATTTTCCTTCTTTCACAAGGAATTCAATGACAGCATGCTGTCGAAACGAAATATCAATGTCAGCCATTTTTCAAACACCGTCTGTGGTCACGTGATAGAAGCTAATGACGTCACAATATGTCAACCTGCGGCTTAAAGTCTGTAGATTACGATCCTGCAATTCGTTTCGTTACATTGTTGAAATTTAAATTTAAATTTTTACAATGGGTTGCTCGTGACTTTCAGTATGCCCCTCGTAGTTGGAAAGTATGGCTAGATAGCATATCATTTGAAAGTACCCAAAGTCCTAAGTTAAATTTATTTTATCCAGTTTTATTTTCACTGAACAAGGTAGTATTGTAAGACTAAGAAAAAAGCTGGTGTGTGATATTAAATTAAATGTCTTTATTAAGTACAAATTCATCATTATCCTGTGAAGTTTACACCATTTCAAACTATACAGATTCTAAATTATAGTTCCTAAATCCAACTTTTCAAGGCCTTCCTTGAGATCTCATGTCTGTAGGTTTATATTTCCGCATTTTCAAAGTTAATCTATACTTGTCCTTTTTACTTTCTCTATACGCACCATGTACATAGTGTATAGAGAAGGCTTAAAGTTTTTTTGTTTTTTGTTTAAGTAAGATATTACTATCTGTTATGGTTCACCATTTACAAAAGTCATTCAGAATGAACAGACTTCAGAGGCTTTTCTCAACAAACAAAAAAATGTATAAATTTTGCACATTTAATTTGGCATGAAAATTGTTAATTTATGATATTTTAATAAAAATCTTATTTTTGAGAAAATCAAAATTTAAAAAAGAAGTTCCATGTGAAGTGGGGTCTTGAAAGTCTTTTCATTGTATACTTGGAAGATGCTGAATTAAATATAAAGTTTGATACTGAACCAACTCTTTGGTTTTGAGTTATGACCCACCCCCCACACACACACCTGTTTCTGAAAATGCTATTTTTAGATTTAGGGAAGCTCAAAACATGTATTTATAATTATATCTCAGCATCAAATTTTTGGGTGGAATACAATACTTTCTCTACTTGTTATACATAGTAGAGAGAATAATAAAAGGAAGCATTATAATTTACCAAACATGTTCCATCAGATGACTAAATTCCATATGGGAAAATATAAGCATACAATAAAGAATGTTCAGAAATATCTAATGCTATAAAAAACATTCAACACAGATAGCATATTTTAATGAGTTGAATATATTTTTTGCAGTAAAAGTTTTTATCTAGTTCACACTGTTCCCTAATTATATAAAGTTCAATAAAATCCTAGAGGACTTCATTGTATAAATAATTCAAAGTAAACATTTTCCTTGTAATGAAAATATCTCATGCATACAACATTTATTATTTTGAAAAAATCTTTGCTGGTGTCGGACATAAATAAAAAATTTAGTTCTCACTATTCCTGAGTGGAAGAATGTGGAAAGTGTTATATAATAAGAACTGAGTAAGCCTATATTATTAGTATATTACAACCTAGCAGATTTGTTTTAATCCATTATGATTCTCAGCAACTAGTTGAAGGAAAAGCATACATATTTGAAACATGCCCCTTAACATTTTAAGTGGTGTAATGTGTTAATACTGACTCTTCTTTTTTTTTTTTTTTTTGGGTAGTGTTTAACACCTGCTTTTACCACTTGTGGCACCGCAGGTGATGACACTGGTGATACATGGAATGAAGATGGAGCACCCGTGGAATGTGATGGTGGGGGAAACTGGAGAACCTGGAGAAAACCCACCCCTGTGCCGTTTTGTCCACCACAAATCTCACAAGCAATCACTTGGGATTGAACCCAAGCCATTTGGGTGAGAGGCGAGTGGTCTAACCACTCGGCCATGGTGCAGCCTAATACTGACTCACATAAGTCTTAAATGAAATTTGACATTATTGTTGTTTTGAATTATATTACTCAAACAGACAGAAGTGTGGTTACAGAGTTAAGTTTTTCAAAAACTTAAAAATTCTGAAATCCAGTTTTTAACACATATTCTATTGCACAGTCACAAGAACCACTAGCTAAAATTTAGCAGTGCATTTTGACAGCTAACAGCTGGCAACTAAGGTTCTTTCCCTTCGCCTCTCTAGCGGAGAAGTAGGAGTGCATGTCCATCACTTCAACTTGCGATGGAGTAGATGCTCGTGCACACCATTGCTGGCCTTGCTTAGCTTAGCAGAGGATGTTGGGAGTATGGTTATCATTTTAACTTGCAGTGAGATATATTATTTTGTATTTATTTAAAGTGACATACAAAAATTCTGATTATTTTTGCATGTTTATTGAAAGCCGTTTTGAACACACTAAAGTTTAGTACACTGGCGTTGTATAGGAGAATTTGCCACTGATTCCTTGTACCTATTGCCAAATCTCTTTTTGTTTTTCCTATGTAAAATTATTCACAGTCTGAAAAATGTATCTGGTACGCTCCTGCTGTATTTTCTGTTGGACTACATCTTTGACTTTTGAATTTAAGAAATTCTTAATTGATTTAATTTTCAATTAAAAATCTCTTAAATAATAATGGAAGCAGCAGTTCTTTTGAAACATATCCTTAATAATAATAATAATAATAATAATAATAATAATAATAATAATAATAATAATAATAATAAAAAAAAAAGAAATGTAAGTAATGGAATTGTGTTAAAATTGCCTCAAATCAGTACTTTACTTACAGTATACATCACTGTCTAAAATTCATCATTTCAAGTAATGTGAACCAAAGTTTAACCAACCTGTTTCCTGGCTGGCTCTGAGGAAGCCTGCTTGGCCTGCGTTGCATGCTGTTGTGGTTGGGAAGGATTTGTGCTAGCAGCTGCAGTATCCGGAAGCACTCTTACACCAAACTTCTGCAACCTGCTAAGTGAATCTTGGTCTTTCTTAGCTCTCTCTGGCTTCACTACAATAACTGCAGGTGCTGCAGCAGCCTTATCTAATCTTAATTGTTCTTTCTTGTTCATTGTTCCTGGTGACAGCTTCAGTGTCGGATAATCACTACCACCCTCATTTTGATGAGCACGAGGGGAGCGTGGCATGCTTCCCATATGTTGCTGCTGCTGCTGTTGTATTCTCTTCAAGCTAGCCTTCCCTATCTGAAACAATGGCATTACCATAGTGGTTTGACTAAACCTGCAATAAAATGATGGTCAATCTTAGGGATTAGCTATTGTACAATTTACTTAAAATTACAAGATGTATAATTTTGCTAAGCTACTTACAGTGAAGCCTAATCAGATTGACTAATGTGGCTGACGTTTACACACTTCACACTTAAGTTCCAACGAAACAATTGTTTTACTCATTAAAAGTAAGTGAAGTGCATGTAAAAATCAACCACATCAATCAATGACATAAAATTGTTTCTAAAACATTCATATTGCTTTAAAATGGAAATTAATTAAGTGATACTTCAGAATTCATGCAACTTCACTTTTATGTTCATATAGGGAAAAATGATGTAGGTACATAAATATCACACACCTTACACGAATTGTTACAATACAAAAACATATCATAGTAAGGATATATGTGGCTGGATCTCAGATGTATTCAAACTTCCTAAGATATTAAAGAAATACAATGGGAATCTATTTAAAATATTTGTAAGAGAATATTTGCTAATGAAAACTCTATACAAAATAGAAGAACTATAAGATAGTGACAGATATAGTCCAGAACTAATAGAACCTGCATTTATATAAATATTTATAAAATAATGTTTAACTCTGCTCAATGTGCTAAATAAATTTACTGACATTTTTGTATTTTGGAACTACAATTTTGACTTGGTCTTACATCAATGAAATACAGTGCTTTCCAGTGAAGACTGACAAGATAACTGTTACATAAGGTTTGTTGGTCTAATGCGATAATTCCCAATATGTCATACCTCTCAACACAACAATGTCCAAATAACTGATTACAAACACTTCTATAGTACCTCTGGCACTCAAAATTATCTTCAGGATAAAAGCATTGCTACCATCATATGTAATTTTTATTCCTTTTATTGTATATTTATAGATCACATCTTAGTTTCATTTGTGTTCCTGAATATTCTCCTTTTAAAGTAACTGAATAAGTTAGTCAATTTTGCATAAGTAATCATGGAAATTTCAAATTAACCACTCAGATACATAATTCATTTTTTGTTTTAACAGTGAAATGATGCTCAAATGATCTTGGGATCCATGGAGCTTAAAGTTAATTGACATTCGTCTGCTGAGGCTAAGCAACCCCCCAAAAAAAAAGAAACCTTAACCAAGTAAGTCACCCTAAGTGAGATTTAAAGTTGCAATCTCTTGAATATGAGGCAGACACGCTACCCCCATACTACCAAGGCAGGCTTAAACTATATTGCTAAAGAGACAATCAAAAGTGAATATTATGTAGCCTTTCTAAACAAAGGTGTTTGTTAAGTTTTTAGATCTTTTAGTGTGTGGTTGTTTTTTTGTTTTTTTTTTAAATTTCATTAAACAATAAAATACTGGCAATTATAGCTATTTTATATTGTAATTTTTTTTTAATAAAACTGTGATGTCTTTTTCATTTAATTAATCATTATTATTTATATTTATTGTTTTTTTTTTGTTTCTTTAAAGAAGAAGTAGCAAAATCCATGTAAATTCAACCCCATAAGAATACAAGTGCTGTCATGTCTATTATTTTACTTGTACCCTCATTGTCTTTTACATCTGGCACTTTGGAGTTGCTGGGATTTGAACTTGGAATGTTAGTATTTCAGTGGATGACCAGTTTTTAGATCTCTCTTTAACCATCATGGTTATTTGAATCACTTTGTTTGTGGTGCCTATGAAAAAAATATGAAAGCCAATTTAGGAATTAGAGATAGAGTGGTGTATGTACAAAAATCATTCCGTCATCAAGAGGTTAAAATCTATTATACCATTCTTGAAAGCCATGATCCACAGGATTTATAAATCACATTTCACTATTGCATTTGACATCTTTAAGAAAACTAGCTAATTGAGGTAGCACACTTCAAAGTGAAAGCTGGACATGCCAGATACAATATTCAGCAGAACATGGAACCTGTGAACAAGGCCCTACTCACTTCGATTCACTTCCACTTCAGCATCCTGCAGTTTTCTTGAAAAATTGCTTACAAATCTAGGTAAGGTAAAGATACATTTTATCACCTGAACACTCCAAGATTAAATTTTGGACGTGTTTATTTTGCACTGGAAGTAATGTTAATACATATTTTCATGCATATATTAAAAAATAACCTGCAAAATTAAAAACTTTTATGAGGTTCTTATACAAACTATCTTAATTATCATTCTCACCAAATTTTAAATGTGTAAGCAACATTCATTAAAGGTACGTAATTTGTATGCTTTGAAAATGTCCAGGTAAAACTTATCTGTGAGCAATGTTATAGTGTTACTATGATCCAACTCAAAAGTACTTCTAATTCCTCAAACTCTTAATTTCAGCTTGGTATCTTGGTATTGCCTAAATTTGATAATTTTGGTTACTCAGAATATTTATTATCCTTTATTTTCCACTGGTTCAACACATTTAACAACATGGAAGAAAATTCCTACATATAAAATGCCACCTTTATATGTGCAACACATGTGTCATCTAAGATTCCTAAATTTGTTTTTAGTTTCTGTTCTTCCTTAATTTTCAATTTTAAAATGTTTCAAGCAATGCTCCTCAAAATTCCATTAATAAAATTTAACTCCATCTAGGCAATTGGTTTATGTAAAATTTGTGACTTTTTAGAAGCCTCTCCATATAAAGTACAATATTGTTCAAATAAATAAACTGGAATTCTTTACCAGTTTCAACCAATTTGAAATATTAACAAATAACAAATTTTATTAACACTTTTATAGATATTTTAAATCTGCATAGTTATTATGAAGCAGGAAATGTATCTAAAACTGTGTTTCAGTAACAAATTCTATGTTAAAATCTGGCTCATGAAAACCACCCACTTGCTCATAGAAATCCATATAGGGAGCCAAGAAAGTTGCCTTATAATTAGATTCAGGATTTTGTTTGGAAAAAATTATGATGGGTTGCATTCATATAACTACCCATTTTATGGCAGATTTATTAAACATGGCCTTTATTGCAAAACTTCATAACTTAAAATATTTTTTGTAATCCTCATGTATTCTAAGATTGAGCTATTCCTATCTTAAATCAACATTTAGTTTGCAATGCACAATCATTCTGAAATTATTTTGCAAATAAAGGTGTTTCACATTCCCCATAGTCACTGCTTTGCCCTCCCCCAGAATGAATGTTAAACTCTCTCATTAGTAAAACTGAAACAAGACACTAAAACTACTAACCTGTGCAAGGTCAGCAATGGACTGACTGCGATAAAATGGATGACAGATTCTGTCTGCAGCAGAAATGCTGGATCCAGATGTTCTCTTGGTACGAATAAGAGTACTGGGTCGTGAGCTAGAAGTATTTTCCACTTCTAATTGCACATCGTATGGTGATGCATAGCTCAGAATCGTTAGCGCATCTTCAAAGACCATGTGTCGGAAGCTGATTCGAATGGCTTCAATTCTATCACCTAGAATCACCAAATCAGCATTGATTGCAAGAATGTATAGGTATGCCACTTTATAAAGTATGCACAAGCAAAGCAATAAGAAGGAGGAGGCCCTTTCCTCTGCCTTCCATGGTGTAGTTCATATATGAATACATAAATACACACATGGTGATTTTTCCTGTTTCTACTGTGTGAGGATAGAAGAGAGAAGAGCTAATACTTAGGATGTGGAAGCAGTGCAGCAAGTTAACTGTAGTGATTTCTGTCTCAAACTTCCTTATCAGTGTGATAAATCTATATCATCGTTGGCAATTAACGGTTTTTTCACAAGCATGTGTAGAACAGGATTAGAAAGATAGGAACATCATCACCATCATCATTATCAACTGCAAGGTATAGACTTTTTAGTCTGTTCTGGCTTCTAGAAATTTCTCATTCCATCTTCTGAGTGACCTTCCCATGTTTCTTTTCCTTTTGCTTTTAGTTAAAAATGATTTTGGATCTTCTACCTTCGGGCATTCTAAATACATGATTTTTACATTTTTCTCTAACCTGTTTAATAGTTTCATTTATATTTAATGTATGATTTTTACATGCTTCTCTAAATCTCTCTTTTTACATGCTTCTCTTCTCTGTTTAATACATTCACTTATATTTAATTGATTTTTACATTTTTCCCTAAACTGTTTATTAATTTCATTTATGTGAACTTGACATGTTTCTCTCACTGTATAATAATTTAATTTTTACTTAATATATGATTTTTACATTTTTCTCTGTAGTGTTTAATAATTTAATTTATACTAATATATGGTTTTTACATTTTTTTCTGTCCTGTTTAATTGTTTCATTTCTACTAAAAATTTCATTTATACTTAATAATTTTTTTTTTTTTTTTACATTTTTCTCTTATTAGTTAACAGTTTCATTTACACGTAATATATGAAGTTTATATTTTTCTCTTACTGTTTAATAGTTTCATTTATACTAATAATTTCATTTATATTTAATATATAAGCTTTACATTTTCCTCATACTGTTTAATGATTTCATTTAGACGTAATTTATGACTTTTACATTTACTCTTACTGTTTAATAATTTCACTTATACTAATATATGATTTTTACATTTTTCTCTGTACTGGTTAATAATTTCATTTATACTTTATATAATTTTTATATTTTTCTCTAAACTTTTTAATAATTTCATTTGTGGTTAAAACTTCTAATTCTTTCCTAATTTCTTCATTTCTAATGTGGTCTAGATGCATGCATTCGGCTACAGTTATAAGAAATTTCATTTCTGTTTACTCTATTCCTCACATTTTATCTTCATTAATGTCCAGTATTCACTTCCATGTAGCAAGCTGGGTAGAGTCATTGTTTTATTTGTAATCCCTTTTACATTCCATGTTGCTATAAGTAGTGATAGTAGAATCAGACTAAAAAATTATTGCCAAAATAATTATATATTTGGTGATGGCATTATGTTTATCAACTGTAACAACAATTCTCTATTTTCTCATCCTTTTCTATTCATGATATCTTGTATGAAAGAGCAATTAAATACCATTGTTTGGCCTAACAGTTGGTTAAATTATGAAGACTGGGTTTAAAATAAGTTGGTGTATGCCAATCTCAAAATTAATTTGAGATTTTCTTGTGAATTACTAGGGAAAATGTCAAGTTATTTGGGAAATTTAAAGTTTATTGGCATGTTGCTATGATAGCCCAGTTGATTAGAGCAACTGGACAGAAACCAGGAGATCCATGGCTCAAACGCAGCTATGGCATTGAATTTTTCAGTCTGATTCTACCTTCGTACATCATTGTTGTTATTCCAATTCCATTTTAGTTTTATGCAGCTTTTCAAAATGTGAAATAGAAATACAAATGATTGAAATTAGCCAGTACAAACTTCTATAGATGAAAATGTGTAAAGTTTACTCATCTATTCAAATAGGCCAGTTGATTTTCAAGTGAAAACCTCAAGATCAACTTTTGGGCAAATGCACTTTCTCTATCTTATACATGCATGCATAGAGAAAGAATATTTTAATAATAATAATAATAATAATAATAATAATAATAATAATGATCCAATAAATCTTTTGTACATTGTACAGTTGTCATTGGACAGGTGATTTGTTACATAATATCCATTATATACATATACATGCCACTGCTTATATGTGCTATTTATTCATCTAAATTATACAGATACTTATTAATGAGATTCTTTCAACTTATGCTTGAATCGTGTTTTCTGGGCACAACTAAAATTTTAGTGCTGCTGGCTATTGAATAAAATTGCCCCTCTTGTACCAACATCCCTTTCAGTGAACTTTTATTTGTGTGTCAATGAGGTTGCAGTTATTTCTTGTATAATGGTTGGGCACTTGGTTGCTTATCTGTTATATATAGTGCAGTTCTATAAACATACAGAGAATAAATGGTTAATAGCTTATGTTAATAAACTGAGTTCTACATGATTCCCTGGATATCACCTTATATATCAATCTAATGCTTTTCTTTTGCAAATTAAGAAATTCGCTAAAGCAACCCCCCTCCCCCACAAATATTTCACACCATATTGTATATAGAGGAATTTTCTTTTTCTATGGAGAAGTTAATTTAATAAGTCAATGACTTAAGGTTACTTTACATTGTTTTAATACCAGTGCACTAATCTCATCACACCCATAACTTTATTTATTCCCTAATTTGCTAATTAAATTCTTAATTTCATCTTCAGTGACTGGTTTGAAGAAAACGAAGATGATAAGAAAGCGACATTTTTACCACCATACTTATTTGGATATGATATTTGATCAGTAACATTAATAAAGAAGTTATTGAATTTTACATTTATTATTTTAGGGTCTTCTATTAATTTACCTAGGATATTTAATTCAATATTTCTGTTTCGTATTCAGCTTACCCTCACTCTAGTTAGGACTGACACCCCCCTAGGACTTATAAGCAAATGCCTATGGGTCAGATGCCTGTCAGGGAGCCAGCAGCAAGAAACCACAGAATGGAGAACTTGGAATGAGTGGTCGGCCCATAGCCGGGCATGAGCATGAGGAAGTGGATAATATGAAATGCAAGCGAAATGAATGATAAGAAAGGTGATGTTAGAGCAATTGGTGAAATGAGTGGCAGGGGAAACCAGAGCACCATGTGCTGCTTCGTCCACCACATATGATCACTCAATATTTCTGTGCAACTGTTTGTTTTTTCTTGTATAATTTACTATATGTACTTAAAGCAGACTTAGTAATATTGTTTGATTTCTCCATTTTTTTCTCTGTATGTTTCATCTTTTAAATTTACACTTTTTAGATATTCAGATTTTACTTTCTTATACCTATTTTTGTAACATGAGGAACAAATTAACAGTGAGATAAACACTTCACAGTATATATGTCATTACATTAAGATGAACCAAGTGTTGCTGCAAATTATAAGTTACAACTATAATAATTCACAATAATGCACACTACTTCTTCGAAACACATACCAGGAGTAATACGACCAGATTCAGAAGCTGGACCACGATGAAGGACATCCTTGACAAAGATGCCATCTCGCATATTGCCACATATGTTGAACCCCAGACCAGTGAAGTCATGACTTCGTAGTGCGACCACATTTACTTGTGGATCCTGTAACATTTGCATTATAGATTGTAATATAATTTATATTACACTCATTTTTCATTATTTTCAAGGAATTTAAGTTAAGTGGCATATGCTGTTGATTATCTGCCTTTTCAATGCTTGAGGTTTTTTACAATAATTTTAATACCCGAATACAGAAATTAAATTGCAACTGAAGCACTGAAACTACTATAATATTTAAATCTACAAACTAAAAGTTGTTTTTGGCAAAAATCTGATCTATAGTAATCAAATGGCTTGCTCTGCCAATTACAATTTTTTTCTGTTTTTTATTTTTTTATTAAGAACTTCTTGAAGCCACAGAACTTCTAGGTCTCATAGTGGTCTTGAATTACATGATACAATCATACCTCTCATCACCTTCCATAAGAGCTCTGCAGCTGCAGAACTTCCACTTTAACACTGACTCTTTGTTGTTTTTTTTTTCTTTCTTTTTTTTTTAGTTTCCTGGAGAATTGTTTACACCTTTATTTGACATATTTCACGATTTTCTAGGTGATTAAGATTGTACAGAAAGCCTTCTCTTTCTGGGCAACTGGACAAATTCACAAACTGAGCAATATTTTAATGTCTCTGGTATCTCTGCCCTGTGCAGTGGTAGGCAGATTCTTATATGCACTTTTGAGACTGTGAGAGTGGAAAAGAGAAGTAAGAGGTAGGCATAGATAGATAAGGTACAATTTCAAATTGCCCATGTTACTACAGATCAAACGGGAAAGGGAAGTGTTTCTCAGTTCCATTGCTCTACTCCTTGGACCCATTTTAATGAGTCTAATGTCAAAGCATTTTTATTTTCTTAAAATCAAATGTCAGATATTTGTTCAGTGTCTCTACAGAAGCCAAATTCTGACATATTATATTTCTAGCTAGAATATCTTCTTGTTACTTAAGACTGACTACAATAACAGAATCCTTTTAATATAGGTAGCATTCCAAGAGCAAATCAAGATTTAGGAAATTTCTACACAATGACCATTAGTTATTAGCTCAAAGTATCTATAATTTCTTTTCTGTAGCAGCTTACAGTAATTCAAAGTGCTTTCTAGTTTCAGAACAAAAGAATGGACTTCCAATTACAAAAATAAGTTTTCAAGCTATGATTTGTTTATTGTTACTACTGCATGGAGCAAAGTGTAAGTACAAAACAATCACTTTATCTTCCAAAGATGCATCACAAAGATTTTCAGGAAAATCCCCCACCCTACCCTTTACATGGAACACTGAAAATTTTATTTTTTTTAAATTTTGATTAAAATACTGTAAGATATTTACATGAAAAATAAAATGTATATCTTGAATTTTTAAGGAATAACCTCTTCATTCTGGATGACTTTGCACAACTGGTAAAATGTAACAGATAGACAAAAACTTACTATACAAAGGTATAGAGATATTGTCAAAACACATGACTTTGTCTTTTACATTTTAGAGCTAGCCATTTCCAAGATTTTCCTGTTATTGACTTCAATTTTAAAATACTTATACTTTTCTCTAACAGTAAGCTGTCCATGTTTCTTTTGTTTTACTTCAGGTCATGCAAAGATGCAAATTTCAAAGACAATTGCAAAGCAACTACTTTTAAAATATTTGACTATCGCTTTAGCATAACTTTTACTTATAAGGGACTAAGCAAATAGACTATTCTGCTAATGCTTATCTCAATAAGCATGGAGCAGATAGAGGAATAATTTTTTGTAAGAAGTTGGTTTGTAGAACAGGTAGAGAAAATCACGTGAAAGGAACAGATGTATGAAAATGAGTATCTGCAATAAATTTCAGAGTATCTGTAAAATAATATTTTTAATATCCTGGAGTTTAAATTGCAGGCTGGAGCTGCAAAACATTCTTGGTGTAGGCAGGAAGGATGATACCTTCTGCCCCAAAAGACCTCTGACAGTCCATTTGTTCATCAGAATATTGAATTTTGTGGAGAATTTGGTATGCAAGGTTCATAAATTGCTTGCTTTTCTAAGTTTATTTCATATGCTTGTTTGTCATCTCTTTCAAATCGAATAGTGGGATCTAAGATCATTGCGATATTATTCCTCCTATTTAGGGTTATGATATCTGCTCTCCTGTTTTAATCATCCACAGATACATAGTGAACTTCTTTCTCTTGTATCTCCCAGCCTTGTTGTTGCAGGATTTGAGGTATTCTGTTGTGACAATTGTTATGCAGTAATACAGTACTCCAGCAGAACCCTATACACGACCAAGAATTTCGGTCTTGTTGCAACCAATTTGCACAAAATTTTCATTTACATTTATGTATTTAGGTGCATTCCACCTAAAAATTTGATATCAAGATTTCAGAATTCCAGTTCTTAAGCCCCTGAATAAAAATAAATTAGCAAAAGATACATGCACATCTGTGAGAATAGCATAACTCAAAAATGGAAAGAAAAAAAAAAAAGATAAATTCCAATATTGATATTCCAAATATGTGACACAAAGATTATAAAAACAATGCCTTGATCCTATTCTTTGCATGGAACATGATTTGATGGTTTTTATTTTTTCAAAAATTGCTGTAACTACTTTGATTAAAATACCACATATTTAAACAGTTTACATGACAAAATTCAGTGTATATATATACATCTTGAAATTTCTGAAAATAGCCTATGAAGTCCACTTAATTTGGAAGGAATGCCATATAATCTTGAATAACTGGTTAAATAATAGACATACTACACAAAAGACACACAGCTTAAAATAGTTTTTTTAATGCAAAAGCCATTTCCTGATATCCATTATTCAGGGTTCAATTTGTTTAAAATGTGTCATTCTTTTAGTTCTGGCGATATTCAATTATTTCTTGCATGAAAAGGCTGGCATATAACATCCACTTATTAAACGTTTGACTATCGATATTTCTTTGTATCTAAATGTGTAATGTAGCTTTATCTACAAAGATGTATCTCGATTAAAACGAAGAAGATTAAAAAAAATTAGCTTTCTTGGGGCAGTTGGTTTTCCACTCATAAACGGAGGGTAGAGAAGGTTATTATGTTAATAGAGAAATAAGATTTTAAAGTTTGGTATCAAACCAAAACCTCTTATTATTAATTATGTAAAACCAGTCAGTACAGTACCATGGCAGAATGGTTAGAGCGCTTGCCTCTTACCAAGACGGCGGGTTTCCTCCGAGTCTTCAGGTTTCTACCACCATTCAATTGCTCCAACATCTCTTTCCTGTCCTCCATTTTGCTACATTTCATACCATCAACTTCCTCGCGTTCATAGCAGGCATTTGGCTGATTCATCGTCCACCGTGGTGTAGGGATAACATGCTAACCTCTGGTTCCCAAGATCGCGGGTTCACATCCGACGGAGGGCGATGGATTTTTTCGGGCATAAAATCATTAACTTGGCTGTTTTCGGAATGGAAGTGAAGCCATTGGTGTCGTGGATTTACGTAAGTAAAAGAAGCTGAAGTCTGATAGCGAGACCTTTGAGCAAAATAAAGCGGTCTTTCGTGCCCAATATAAAATAGGACGCTGAAAACGCAGGCAAAGAGCGTCCACTAATAAAACTCAATTTTAATTTGGCTGATCCTCCACCCCTGGGCGCTCTTATCTGATTCATATGCCTGTCTGCTCCTCAGCAGGCTTAAAGTCCTTAGGCGGAGGGATAGAAATCCTTTATATGAGAAGGATAAGCAAGTGGAGGAGAAGATCAGTTTAATTTATATGTACTGTTCACAAGGGAGTTGAAATATAATCAACAGTAATAATATAATTTCAAAATGGACCACACCAAATCGCGTTGTGTTGACAGCTAACACAATTACTGCGATTCTGTCTTCCAATGCTTGCGATGATAACATTGTTACAGATACTTCTATAAAGCATACGAATACTGCTGAAATCAAGAGACCTGTTTGAATTCAGCTACGGAGGGCACGCTTCAAATAACTTGCCTCTGAACCGCATCATCATGAAACACGAGAATGAATAACAGATGAAGCTCAACGAAAAGCCGATCAGAAGCCAGGACAAGACTGTCTCGTTGTTGGCTACTTGCCGGCATTAATGTCGAACACGATGAGAGTCAGAAAGGAATCCACTTACACAAGCACAACAGCTAGGTTCGGAGGCCGCCTGGTGATTTCAATGCACGAGAAAGCGGTTAGCCTGTGTTTGCTGGCCACATCCAGCAGCGTTCTGATTTTGCTCACGTATTTACTATAAAGACATGCTTCAAATATTCCAGGTTTAGTTAATAAGTACCAAAACTTGCACTCGACTCGTGCTTTCCTGCTTCTTTCTCTTTTTCATTTCAATAATTAAACTTGGTTACATTCTAAATCAAACTATCCTAACTGGTTCTGGATATTTTAACAGTCCTTAATTGTTAAGAGCTTCTCATTAAACAAACTACACAGAATATTTCAAACTTTGGAGTAAGTAAGATAGGTATACTTATGCAGTTTTGTTCAAGGTATTCATATGTGTTTAAAATGACACTTTTGGTCACATTTCTTGTTTGTTTGTTTTTTACGACCATTAGAAAACCCTGTATTTCTAGTTTTTTTAAAAAAAAATGTCTTTTTATATGCCTATAACAATTACTTATATTTTAAACACGGATTTAAAGGGACACGCACGCGAACATTCTTGTGGATTGAAGTGGGCGTGGTCCGAGTTGCATTGTCAATTATGTATTATTTTCTCTAATTTTCGACAATATTGTCATTCAAATTTGGTTTACAAAGAGGTTTATTAGAGGTTTTGTGAGAAGTACGCTGTCTATACGGGCCTTAAACAGAATTGTATTGACTAATTCAATAAAACTATATGAAAGCGATGTAGAAAAGGGACTTATTTTGGACTCACCACATTGAATTTTAGTGCTATCCTGCATTGGGTTGAAATGGAAGTTCTGAGAATGCAAATTTTCCTGATAAATTTATTATAGCAGGAGTACTGAAAGCAGAAATGTCGCGCCTCCCATGGCACGGGATAAAATCTAAAGCACACTTCAACAAAAATAACGAAGGTACATCAGGGGAACAAACATCTTGAAAGCAAATAAAAGCCTTCAAAAAGAAGGTCCAATAAAAAGTGCAGGGAAGTTTTTAACGCAGGTATAAGCACTGCATTATAAACATCATTATGAATCTTCATTGCCCTTTACTAATAAAAAAAAAAAAAAAAAAAAAAAAAAAAAAAAAAAAAAAAAAAAAAAAATCAATAAATTAAACAACTCACTTTTATTTATTCAATTGAACTCCCTAAAATCTGTTTCATTTACCTCTGCTGAAAAATACATTCTTACAAAAGATTATTCTTATATCTATATCATGCTAGAAGGGAAATAGGGGGATACACTAGGTCAAAGTGATAAGTCAACTCTTTTGAATGCTGGTCGCTATTTGAAACAATTGAAATTCGATTTGCTTTCCATTCCCAGAAGTAAAATAAAAGAGGTCTGAAACGAAACAGACTTCGGGTTTGAGAAAAGTTTAATATATCGGAAACCGCGAAATAAAAAAATGCTTAAGTTATGTATTTTAACAAGATTTATATGGTTTGTGTAGTAAGTTTTGCCTTTCTCTCACGGTTTATTAGTTACACAAAAGTCATTCAGAATGAAGAGATCTTCAGAAGCTACCCCCTTGAAAATTCAAGATATCTATTTCCTTGCCATGAAAACATCTTAAACATATGGTATTTTGATCAAAATCGTTGGAGCCAATTTTGAGAAAATAACTATTTTCGAAATATGTTCCATGTAAAGAGTAGTTGAGATGGGGGATATCCTGAAAATCTTTTTGTCTCATCCTTGGAAGGTACAGAACTTAAATATCAAACAATAATAAGAAATGTTTTTATTTTCTCAAAATACTCGAGTCTGAGATATCGGTGCAACAAATAAAACTAGTTTCTTCTATTTTTTTTTTTCTAGAATATCTGTTGGTCATCTTCACAGCTGTGACATTTGATAATAATTGGTTCGACTAGACAATGAAAAACTTACTATATGAAACATGTAGGTTTATTTCTTTCACATTGGGTTTGTATCCTCCTTCCATCCCTCGCCGTTACTCTAATCGAAATGTTCTAATTCGAAACATTCCTTGTTGCACAGTTAATTGTTCCTAGTTCGAAGTATTTCATTTCATTACGTTCCTCACAATTTCATGGGTAAAATTACTATATCGATGCTAATGACTGCTGAGATACTTGACATAAAAGATGCAAAAACATAATCAATTGATTTCGTTCGTTTTTATTTTTTCGACCACATATACAACGTACGTTGCAGTTATAGAAGGTATTGTATTCCATCCAAGAATTCGTTACTGAGATTTAATTGGAAATACAAATTTTGTAACAGCCTGAATAAAAAAAAAAAAAAGCATTTATAGAAAAATGTCCGTGTGTATGTATGCGTGTGTGCGCGCGCGCGCGGACAGCATAACTCAAAAATAAAAAGTCAGTATCTTACAAGGATGCCACGCGAAGATTTCAGGAATATCCTCCTCCCAACCCTCAACAACCTTTTACATGAAACATTTTTATTAAATTCCATATGTATAAGATACTTTCAGACAAACGAAATGCATATCTTGAATTTTTTGGAAATAGCCTCTGAAGAACTCTTCATTCTGGAACTGGTAACCGTAAGAGATAGACTAAAATCTACCACGCAAATATATGATATCGTTAAAACATACAATTTTATGTCATGGTTGATTTTGCTATCAATTTAAATTTTCAATTGTTTCACATAGCGACCAGCTTTTAAAAGATCTGACAGTTGCTTTATTCTCTTATTTTCCTTCTATTTATAAGGAAGAAAGTAATAACACAATTTCTGCTAATGTTTATCTTGATTAGCATTGTGTAGATAAAAAAAGAATATTTTGTAAGAATATTTTGTTTGCAGAACAGGTAGGGAAAGTCATGTGAAGGAACATATCAGATTTTTACTTTGTGGGGTCCAAGATACCATTTTCCAAAACAGTGAAATCTTTGTTACAACGCATTTGCTGTTAAATCTCCTTCGTTAGGCACTTGTCCTTGATCGATCTTCATCTTTCTTCCCCTAGGCATGAACTTAAGTGTCATTTTTGGACCTCTTTTTCAAACAGGTCTTTCGAGTTTTCTTTATGTTGCATCTCTTTTCGTGATTAAGATTAAAAAAGGAAGGCTCTTTGATATTAAGGATTCTGCTTTTGTTTAACTTTATGACTGTAACCTTGGCTTTTAAATTATGCTTTCTTCACCGGAAGGTATTTCAATTTTGAGCAAATATTTCTTTGATGATTACAAATTGTTTTAAAACACTACGTTTGAAATGAAATGGCCTGTTATTTATGGACGCTCTTTAACTGCTTTGGTTCTCCCATTCTATATTGGGCGTGAAAGATCGCTTAATTTTGCTCAGAGGCCTCTCTTATCAGGCTTGAGGTTCTTTTACGTGCCGTAAATCTACGACACGGGACCCACAGCTTTACTTCCCTTCCGAAGGAAGCCATGCTAAGGATTTTTACGCCCGGAAAAAATCCATCGTCCTCCGCTGGGTTTGAACCCGTGACCTTGGGTATATGAAGTTAGCATGTTAACCATTACACCACGGAGGGCGACTCACTACGTTTGAATTAGAGCAAGCATTGTGTGACATTAAACATTACTGAAAAAATATGATTGAGGCTCTATAAATGAAACACGACCATTCATAGCAAGTGTGTGTGTGTGAGTGTGTGTGTGTGTGTGTGTGTGTGTGTGAGAGAGAGAGAGAGAGAGAGAGCGAGAGAGCAGGAGAGCAGCTTTGACTCAAAATTAACATTCTGCATCAAATTCATACAAGAAATTCCTGACCCTAAACAATTCTTTACATAGAGAACTCTTCGTTACGTTTTATTTTTTTCAAAAACGACCATCGCGAAACATTTAAACCTACATGAGGAATAATGTTACACATACATTTAAGTTCTTGGTGAAAACCTATGACAGTCCTTTATATTCCTATTAACTTTTATATATTTAAATCTACAAGACGACAATTAATCACGAAAAAAGATTCACACAAGTACTGCCAAAAAGAAAATTCCTAAGAGTGCCAATAGCCCAACTATTCTCCTCACATGAGCAACGCGCGCTAACGAAATGAAAAACGTCACGTGCCAATGACGTAACGCCCGTAGAAATTCCGGTTGCTTAAGCCTCACACGATAATTCCTTGACCATAATGAGGCTAAGGTAAGTTGGTTCGCAAGAAGTTCAATGGACTCATCTAGGTAATATAGCTATTTGGCGAAATGTACGTCTCAAGGACATAGCGGAAGATTTTGGCTGTTCCTTATTGGATCTATGCCGATCATCTCTGGAGCCAATTTGGCAAACCAAAGCAAAAAACCAGTACTAAAGTACGCAACCTGGTTTTCCTTTCCAGCACGTTCGCTCTCTTCCACGTTAGAAGAGCGTCGAGTGCAACAGGTGTGTCAATAGACGAGGAATATCCATGATGTTTAATGGCCTTCGTTGAGGAATGCAGTCATATTTGCAATCTACTTTAAAAGGAATCCTTCCTGAACAGTATAAATTTTATTAACGATGGATTTGTGTTTCACAGCTGACAAATATCTTCCAGGATTCTAGTTCATTATATCTAAGTTTTGTTTTGTTTTTTGCATCTCGCATTTTATAATCAATTTATATAAGTTCCAATTCACATACAGAATTAAAATAAAGATGTGCTCACTCCAGAACACTAGCAATAATACGTGAACAGCACAAAAGCGAAAACCACATAAAGGTTTTAAAGAAAATTCCCACACCCAAAGCTTCACTTACATATTTAAAATTTTTCAAAAATGGCTGTAACGATTTGATTAAAATACCATATCATTAAAATTGATTAAAATATCATATATCCATTAACAATATATACATAACAAATAAATGAGTATTTTGAATTTTCTGTGAAGAGCCTGTGAAGTTGTCTTCATCCGAACTTAATTTTGCATAATTTTGTAGATGTATAAAGTTAAGCGTCAGGCGAAAACATAGTACGCAGAAATGTAGATTTGTTTAAACAAGCATTTATTCCAAATAAATTTTGTGTTCCATAAGCCATTTCCGAGATATCAGTTATTAATGACTCAAATTGTTTAATACCTGTCCTATCGATTTTCAGTTGTTTATCGCTATTGCACGGTAGGATATAGAATTTTTAAGTTAGTGAATATGATTCACTTTTTAAAACATTTGGTTATCGTTATTCCTTTATATCTACAACTAAATGTGTAATGTAGCTATTTCAGTAAAGGTTGTCTAGATTACAATGAACCAGATAGAAAGCATACTTTGCAAGAATAGTATGTACATATTTCTACTAATTAATCGATAGGCGAGGAGAAATTTATGTGAATGTAACACATCAGTTGTTTTTTAAATTAATTTAGCTTAAGCAACACACAGAAAAGTAGAATTCACACAGACTAAAGCATAACACAGAAAAAATCGGATGCATTCCATTCATTTGACTTTCTCTATACGTTCTGCAAGCAGAGTATTCTTTTTTCTACATCAAACTAATCAAGATAAACATTATGACATAAACATGGCATTTACTACTTAGTTCCTTACAAGTAGAAAGGAACTAAGAGAACATACTACGCCAAAGTGACAGTTAAATCTTATAAACGCTATCGCTATGTGATTGTCATTGAAGTTCGTTCTCTTTCCATGGCTAGGAGTAAAACAAAAGAGATGTGAAGCGAATGAGGACTTCCTTTTGAGAAACACACACAGATCTTTTTCTTAAAATGTTTTTTTTTTTTAATTTAGGAGTCCTCAAAACATATATTTCCGTGAAATCTCGGTATCGAATTTTTGAATAGAATAGAATACCTTCTCTTCCTACTATGTACGAGGGCGTGCTGAAAAATAATGCCTCCGATCTTTTTCCGGAAACACCCTTAAAACGTTTGGAAGAAACAAACTGTATTACCATTCTATATCTGTATTCATGTCCACATATATATTTCTCAATATAATCACCCTGGCGAAGGAACACATTTTTCCCAACGAGAGACCAGTCTGTGAATACCGTCACTGTAGAATGTTTGACCTTGTTGATGGAGTCATTATCCATCATTATCAGTATCAAAGTGAACACCTCGAAGGTGTTCTTTAAGTCTAGGAAACATGAAAATCGGATGGGGCCAAATCGGGACTGTACGGAGGATGATCGATGGCAGTGAACCCAAAGGCGGTCGATTCTTGCAGATGTTGCAGCGACGCACATTCCAGATGTTGATGCACTCGTCACTGTACACAGTTTTCATTCTTCTGTGCATTTCAATTGGAGGCACGTTTTCTGGAGTTAGAAACCCGATTACAGCACGCTATTTCTGACTTACCGACATAGTTGCGTTGCACACCGCCATGTTTCACGCTACAAATCGGAGCCCTCTAGCGCCAGAGGGTTATAACTTGTGTTAGTGAAGCGGGAAGGATGACCAAGTAATATGCATGACATGTGTTACCTCCACCGATTTTGCAAACAGAATAAAAAAAATTGGATGCATTTCTTTTCAGCACGCCCTGGTATATGGTGCAGAAAGTAATGAGAGAACTTCTTATGCAAAACCAGAGCAATAAAAATAAAATACACAAAATTAACTGAAAAATATGCAAGCTCATATATCAGTAACACAGTTAAATGAACTCAAAATTTTACATTTTATTTGCCATTTCCGTTCTTCTGTCATTACACAGTAAATTGTGCTTATTCAAATATTTGTCAACATCTGCGCTATAAGTAGAATCGCAAATACTGCTTGATCAAATCTGGGTATTTGAGCTTCAGTCAATAGCATTTCCAAATAGTGCACATGTTTATTTTTATACATAATTTGTACTCCAGTTGGATCCACACGAACAACTCCAAAAAATTGGATATTTCTTTCACTGTCAATGAATCTCAAATTTATTGGCAATACTGTGCCAGCGATGACAAAAATAGAAAGTTTACTAACCTCAACAGATAGAAAAAATATGTTTCCGTATTTACTTCCATGGACTGCTCAATCTTTTGTTGCAATTAAGCAAACATTCAAAAACATTTTTTTATTATTATTATTACTTTTTACTATTAGAATAAATAGTAATATATATATATATATATATATATATATATATCCCCATGGTACCGAAAATATAGGAGCATTACCAATACAATAATTCCATAACATGTTTTCAGTTCTGTTTACATTTTCATTTACAAGATTCCACACATTTGGTATTTACACCTCATTTTAGCGCAATTTTAGCATTTTGAGACAAGTGCGTGTTTTATTGAATTTTCAAAATACATTAACCAGTGCGTGTGAACACTTAAACACCAGAATACAAGCCTTATAAGAAATTCAAGCTATGCTATATTTGAGAAAAATCACCATCCCTAGTTCATTGTAAATGAATTTACATAAGCTGATGGTATCTTTTTCTTATTAGTCACATGAACATTATTATTATTATTGTTATTATTATTATTATTATTATTATTTTCAGTTATAGGCAAGTGTTTAACGATAAATGAGAAAGTTGTGTTGAATTAAAAAATGATTTGTATGCATTTCATGAAATTTTAAAGTGATATATAGACCTATTTTTCGCGATTTTTTTGAGATTTTTTCATAATTTCAAGAGGAATATATTTTTATAAATGAGAAATATCTATTTTTGTTTGCATAGAGAAATGTGCATTTATTTCATGTTACAAGAATAAAAATTCAATTTAACATTTTAATATACCATGAAGATAGAAATTGTTAAATAACATTTAGAATTCCAATAAAAATAAATAAGTTACAATACTTACAAAATACTAAAATAAGGTACCAAGCGAGAAAGAGCTTTGTTTCTGAAACAAAGGTTGTAACAGATCTAATATTACAATTTAATCTATAGAAAGCTTGTAACCAACCTTGTTTCATCCTGAATTAACTCTTGAGAGCCAAATGTAAAGAATAACACGGTAATAACCTTGGAACCAGAGAAGGTGTATTTGTAAAACGCATGGATTCCAACGTTAGTGATATAGTAGAAGACAATTTAAAAGTTTGCTGCATTTGAACTGCATTATGTCAAGAGGAGCTGATGATATAATAGCAATAAAAACTTTAGATCATTTCTTTGAGCCTTCAAGGCTTGTTACTAAATTAGGTATCGACGATTTAAATAATGTAACTTAAACATTTTACCAAATAAATGCATTTAAAGCTAATTGTATAAATTCAGATTTACTTATTTTACAAAGAGCTTTATGCCATTGTTGAATAGCTAAGCCATGTGGTTACGGTAACAAATTAAATATAGCATTCTCGGTATTGAAAGCAAAATCTGGGTCTAACCTCTTTTCTGTGCAAGTTCCTTCATTATTTTTTGTTACCGATATCAAATGCTAACGGCGAGAGATTTTTCTCTATATCTTAGTTGTGACAGAAGGATAACTTTGGGAAAAAAGTATTACGTATATTGTATTTTGTTGATGTTTAATGTTGATTCTATTTATATTTGAAATAAAGATTTTGATTCCGAAACAAGGGATTTTATCATTATGTTGTTTCATTTATCTCTCAAACACGAAATCAATGCGAGTTTATGCGACACATAACGCCACTAATTAAAATTATTAATGCGAATTTTTAAAATAATTGTCAACACAAAATCTTGCTTCTGATCATCATTATTTTTACTGTAACACAATTAAAATTAAGATTTGAATGATCAGCATTTTAGGTAAAGAACAGCGTCGATTATCCGTAACGTACGTTTTCTAGAAGTTCTGAATTCTTTAAAGTTCAGAACTAAGCTCCGAAAACGGTAAGCCTCGAAACTATCCTTTTGTATGTAACCATTAGTGATAAATGAGACGCTCAGTATAATAATTAAATATTTCTTTACCAGTGAACTGATACTCAGGTTTTTAATTAACCACGTTTATCCTCAAGAGTTGATGCCTAAGTGAACTAAACTGCGAAAAAGACAGGCCTCTAAATTATCCACTAGTATGCAATAACTAGTGATAAATGAAACCCTCAGTATAATAATTAAGCTTCTATTTACCAGTGAACTCAGGTTTTTAATTAACCACATTTATCCTCGTGAGTTCCTGATTAAGTGAACTAAGCTGCAACATGAATAGAGCTCTTATTGAACAATCATTAGTGATAAATGAAACCCTAGATATAATTAACCACGTTTATCCCCAAGAATTCCTGATTAACTGAACTAAGCTGCGAAAGGAATAGGCCACTAAACGAAACACTCAGTATAATAATTAGTTTTTTCTTTACTAATGAACTGATACCCAGGTTTTTAATTAGTCACGTTTATCCTCAAGAGTTGTTGATTAAGTGAACTAAGCTGCAAAAGCGATAGGCCTCTAGTTATACAATCAGTAGTGATAAATGAAACCCTCAGTATAATAATGACATTTTTGTTTACCAGTGAACGGGTACTCTGGCTTTTAATTAACCACGTTTGTCCTCAAGAGTTCCTGATTAAGTAAAACGGTAAAGGGTAGACAACGGAGGATGACATCTCGTGCACTGCGACCTCAGAGCTATTGTTGTGCCCCCCCCCAGGGAAAGGTATAAAAATTCGGAACCACAGGCCTAGGTAGGCCATAGAGACGCGCGGAAGTCCCTAATATTTCCAGGCCAGATGACTCGTCCCACCGCTGGAGCCGCGACTCGTCGACCTAATAGCCCTCTAGTGTCCGCACATCTGCCCGCACCGTCATACACTACAAACCTGAAAGCACACCTGGCCTGAAAGAGAAGGAAACGGAATGGTAAGAAAATCATGGTGGATAAGAAACCGCGCCGCCGAACCCGGGGAAACCTCGAAAAACCCAGGGGTCAGTGTGCAGTTGCCAGGGACAAACCCGGGACCTTCAAATGCGAGTCGCACACGTTTCCGCGGCGCCACTTCCTGATTAAGTAACATTCAATCTCTAGAATGAATGAGAGGAAGAGACTTTTTAGGTTATGAAGAATGTTACATGCGTAATTTGCATAACGTATATACCCAGCGTGTGCTAACAGCATTTCAAAACAACCGTACGAAACCTTTATACAGAGATTGTTTTGTAAGATCCTGCCACCATAGCATTTGGAAACTGCAACTTGTTAATGAATAACAAGTAAAAATATTGGTTGTGACTTTATCAATTCAAATATGTAGTTTTTAATTCGTATTACTTATTATAGTGCATATAATTTAGGGGATTTGTATCCTAGTATGTTTAGAATATATCGAACAATACACTTATTCAAAACGGCAATCCAAGTTGCTTTGGCATCTATATGTAAACTTTTCCCTCAATTCTGCGCGTTGGATAGATTAATGTACCTGCGCACTGATATTTTATTGAACTCTAAATTCTTTATTTTCCTACCTTATTCAGAATAAGGCCTGGCAGCTCAGCTGATTAGAGCATTCGACGGAAACTCGGAGACCCGTGATTCAAATCCAGGATATGGCATTGAATGTTTCATCTAACTCGATATTTTCAGTTTAGATCGATGGTTATTCTGTGCTACTACACTGGTCATGGCACTTCTTGCATTTTATCTTCCTTTTTACTTTCTCTACTACTTATCTATGGTAAATAGTATTGCATTCCACTCAAAATTCTATACCAAGAAATGCAAGTATGTACGTGCGCGCACGCGTGTCGCATATCTCAAAAACGAAAGGTCCATTAAATACTAAACTTGATATTTAAGTTCAGAATCTTCCAAGGATGCGACACGAAAATTTTCAAAGAAATCACCCCACTACAAGCTACCCTTTATATGGAAACATTTTACACATTTTTTATTTTCTCAAAATTGGCTCTAAGGATTTTGATTAGAACACCGTAATTATACCATAATTTACAAATGCTTCTTTTTTCCCCCTCTTTCATGAGAAATTACGTGAGAAATGATTCTGAATCCTGGAAGAATTAAAATGTAAAGTTCAGAATGTCCAAAAATTCAAAATAAGTGTTGATACAGAATTGGATCTCCACCTCCTGCTGGATCAAAGAAAGATATATTTAGATTTTAAAGATATTTACATCACAAATAAAATGTATATCTTGAATTTTCTGAGTAGCCCTGAAGTCCTCTCCATTCCGAATGACTGTTGCATAAGAGTAGCAAACCGTAAGAGATAGACTAAAACTCACTGCATAAAAATGTAGATCTGGTTAAACGACACAATTTATGTCGTATACTTTTTTGTTGTAAGAATTAACGATTTTAGTGATATTCCTTGTTATTAATTTTAATGTTAAAATACCTATAACAGGGATCGTTTGTCTTTCTTTTTCACTTTTTTTTTTTTTTTACTCCTGGTCATGTAAAGAGAACAGAATTTCAAAGACAATCGCAAAGCGATTGTTTTATTCTGCTAATGTTTATCTCGTACAGCATGAAGTAGATAGAAGCTTTTTTTAAGAAGTGTTTTTTTTTTTTTTTTTTGCAGAACAGGTAGAGAAAGTCATGTGAATGGAACACATCAGAGTTTTCTTGGTTTCCTTTCCATTTTGAAGGATCTCTATCTTCTTTCCCCCTACCAGGGAGATATTCCATCTTGATAGAATGCAAATGTGAATCTACTAGAAGATTTTAAAATAAGTTAATTAAATTTTTGTTGCTAAACACATTTAAAGCTGTCATTCTGTATAGAATCTTCTGTTATCGGAAACAAAGGAAGTATATCTACTTATGAATGACAATCATATTCAGAGATCTGTAATCAAGCCTTGATTAGATGATATCCAAGGCGTTTTAAACGCATTTACCCGCATTGCTTTTAGTACGTCATAGATATGAGTGAAACAGTCAATACGAATATTTGTGTTTATTTAATTTTTTTTCACACAAGCCGTGTGTAGGACAGGAGTTGGATAGGTAGAGTCAGACTGAAAACTTCAGTACCGTAACCGGGATTTTAACCACGGATCTCCGGTGTCTAACCGGTTACTCTAACCACTGAGCCACCATGGCAACATACCGGCAAGGCACAGCACTAAATTCCTGAACTGACTCGCACGTTTCCGGTAAACAAGTTAATTTTGAGATGACATACCCCAATGGCGACTTACATGTCGTGAGTACTTAAGTCCCGAGTTTCATAGTTTAGCCAACTATTAGGTCAATTAGTGTTAATTTAATTGCTTTTTTCACACAAGCCGTGTGTAGGACAGGAGTTGGATAGAGTCAGGCTGAAAAGTTCAGTGCCATAGCCGGGAAATGAACCACGGATCTCCCAGTCTCTAGCCGTCTGCTCTATGCGCTGAGCTACTATAGCAACATATCGGCACTGGCTCGCATGTTTCCCGGTAAACCACAAGGTTATTTTGAGATGGCATACCCCAATGGCTGCTAGAGGCCGGTAGATCCGTGGTTCTTATCACGGCTATGGTACTGAATTTTTCAGTCTGACTCTAGCTATTCAACTCCTGTCCTACACACGGTTTGTGTGAGAAAAAAACCCAATTAAATTAACAGTAACTCACCTAATAGTCAACTATGAAACCCGGAACTTAAAGTACTGTGACATTGTAAGTCGCCATTGGGGTACGTCATTTCAAAACAATTTGAGATCATCGGGAACATTCGAGTCAGTTAAGGAATTTAAGGCAGTGTCAGCATGTTGCCACGGTAGCTCAATGCTTACAGCAGCCGGCTAGAGACCAGGAGATCCGTGTTCACTGAATTTTGCAGTCTGATTTCACTTACCTAATACGCATATTTGTTAAAAAGTATAACTTGTATAATAAGAATAGTCAATTGAAAGTGCTTTCTTAGTAATAATAATAATAATAATAATAATAATAATAATAATAATAATAATAATGACACTAACGACACATATCACAAATTATGTTCATAAATGTATCAACATATATTTTACTAACCAACAGCCCAAAAGGAAATTTCTACGCAACCAAAGGGAACATTTGTAACCTGACAACTTGGACAGGATGTTACAGCTTAAGAGTAGTGTGCGCAAGCGCGGATGTACGCAACATTGCCCATATTAATTCAAGACAGTCCGATAACAAATAAATCACTTTCATTACTTGGCAATACAGAAAAGCTGTCCTGTGCAGGAATCGTTGGGTCAGGTTAGTACATACAAGGCACAGATAGAGATAAAAATGCATAATAAATGCGAATGAATACACAAGGAGATACATTTGCGGAGCAAGTTTTACAAGGTTAACCTGTGGCATGGCATAACTAAAATTAAACGCTCCAGAACTTACCGTCACGAATAAGAGGTATGATATAAACTCCATAGAATCTATTCCACATCGTTTAAATACATCAACTAAAGGGCTATGATTTGCAGTTAAATTTAAAATGTTTTACTTGTTTTATTTATTTTTTAGCTCTTTAATCTGGTAGCTCCTATCGGAGATGAATAAATGAATTATGCTCATAGCCCGGGGTCCGTGGAGCTTAAAGTTACTCGAAATTTTCAGGATAACGAGGAAATCTCGAAAAAGAATAAAAAACGCTTATCCAGGTAACTCTATCTATGTACGAAGTAGATAAAGTAAAAAAGTGAGAGGTAAGATTAAGTTTCTAACAAAGGTAATGGTGCCTTTACACATTGCATTATAAATACAAATATATGTTTAAAATGATTACATCTTACATCTAACATTTTCTTCTGGAATTATTAAGCCAGTTGTTCCACTTAAGTGTGTAAAAAACTAAAAATAAATACATAGCTGCCAAGAAATTTCTAAATTCCTCAATATCTCAATTCCTATTAGAAAATATCACTTCTTTAGCAATTATTATTTTACTATTATTGTTAATATCATTTGCAAAATTTGGGCACATCATAAATTTTAAATAGATATTATATAATAATCATTAACTTCTTAAATTCAGATACTTTCCTTCCAAGACACAAGAAAAATAGACTGTGGGGATTTGACAATGCAGGACATCAGCAAATTTTATCGAGCTTTTTACGCCGACAGTTCCAAAATTGATCAAGATAAATTAATCAGGAAATACACAAAGTTTGTCATCAAGAAGACATTTCATAGCGACACTCGTCCAGGAAACAGACTCTCAATATTTATTTTGGGAAAATAAACAAAGGTATGATTTTTATATGTAGTAACGGCTTCCTAAAAATCCTTGGGATTTCAAGGTTTAGAGTTCAGAACCTAAACAGCAAATTTTAAACACAGCAATAGATTCCTACAGGAAACATTGGAGGTGATAAACCCAAAATCTTCACAAACAACTTTAAAGGGTTCCAATGATTTTTCTGATAATGAAGTCCTGAAATTATATGTTAACGGCTGCCCCGGGCAAAATAACATCTCTATGATGAGCATGCTTATGGTTTAGCTATATTCCAATAAGTTAAAGTGGAGGAAGCGCATATAATATTTCCTATTGTTGGCAACTTTTCTGCCTCCGGATAGGGTTTTTGGCAGAATAGAAGAAGTGATGCAAAAACCGCTATACCATAAAACCATGCGAATACAGAGACATTATTAAACAAAGTGCTAGAGTGAAAAAACTAAGTAATGATTTTGAAATATTGGTGAAAACAGAAAGTGATAGATGTCAAACCCAACAACTCTTTAAATTTTCTGCAGCTAAACGATTACTCTGAGTAAACAATCTTGTGTTACATTCACACGGCTTTCTCTACCTGCTTTGCAAACAAACTTCTAACAAAATATTATTCTACTTTCTACTTCCTGCTAATCTAGATAAACATTAGCAGAATGGCCTTATTAAGTTATCTACTTTTAAGCTCCCTATAAGCCATTTTTGGGAAAATAAAATTTTCAAACATTTTTCCATTTAAAGAATAGTTTCGGGTGGGGAGATTTTCTTGAAAATCTTCGTGTCGCATCTATGAGGGATACTTAGATATCCGGTTTGTATTTAACGGATTTTTCATTTTAAGTTATGCTACCCATATGCTCACCACAAACGTTATCGCCTGAGCTATCCCTTTTGGTATAATATAAAAATCGTCAGACTTAATTACAAAACTCGGTGTTTATCCGATTTTTCGTGTTTGGTAAATAGAAACTAACACCATTTTTTCAACATTCTTGTTCAATTTGGGGATCTCAGAACATGCATTTCCGGTGAACTCTGTACAGAATGCAAAGCTTTCTCTAGGTATAGGCACAGGTGGTGGTGCAGAAGTATAAAGTAAATTATTTAAGCCTTAAAATTAGTTGTATACAAAAGAAGTTCCACACGCACAAGCAAGTTCAGCGTCGACCTGAGACAGCAGGCAGCCCATAGAATGTGCACATTCTTGTCTGTCGGTCCTTGGGGCTGCAGTACCAGATAGGTGCGGTCTCTGCCAACATTCCTCCGGAGCGGTCGACCTTTCCTCCGGTGTCCATATGTTCATAATTATAACTAGCAGTTATATCACTTCACAATCATCACCTAGTACTGCATTACAATTACAAGCGTTAAAACAACATTCTCAACTTTTTATTCTTTTGTCTTTGCAAGACATCGGCAAATGGAGATCTGTTACGAGGCTAATTTGTTTCACACTAGGAATATCGAATATTCCAAATAACGGATGAACCCACCCCTTCCCTGATTTCACCAAAAGACAAAGAAACAATGGAACGTCTGACTTCCTTAATTTCTCCCCTATGATCTTCCAGTTCTGAAAATACTGTATAACTAAATGTATCGTTGTCTGGTGAATGACTCATCGGTCGGATTGGTCGAGTAATTTTAACTTTCTCTACTTCGTACGTAATACATACGTAGAGAAGCTATTGCATTTCATCCAAAAAAATCGATACCGAGATTTCAGGAAATATATATATTAGGGGTACCATGTATACATAATATATATTTATTTATTTTATTACATATACATTTTTCTTTCTGTATACGTACCAGTGGTAGGTAGAGAAAGTATTGTTCTACACTCAAAAATTGGATACCGATATTTCACCAGAAATACATATTTTTATGTTCCCTGAGTCCAAAAAAATCATATTTAGAAATAGGCACATGTGTGTCTGTGAACAGCTTAACTCGGGAACGAAAAAGCCATTAAATGCCGAGCTTATTATTTCAGTTCAGTACATTTTAAGATGCGACACGCAAATATTCAAGAACATCCCCCCCCCACAAAGTATCCTTTGCATAAAATATTTTTCGAAAACATTATTTTCTCAAAAATGGCTTTTCAAGTGTTTGGTTAAAATTAAATATATTAAATATATTTACATGGCTAATAAAACATGTATCTGAGTTTTCCTGAGAATAGTCCCTGAAGCCTTCATCATTCAGACTTTAGTAAACCGCACTAATTTGCACAAATTGTAGATCTCGTTAAAATGAACAATGTATGTCTTATCTATACATTTTTCTTGCTGAATTAACCATTACTGTGATATTCCTTGTTATTGTCTTCAATTTTAAATACCTATTTATGCATTTCTCAATCGGCAACCCGTCATTCGTTTCTTTGTTTTACTCCTAGCCACGAGAAGAGATCCGAATTTTAATTTCATCGCATACCGACTAGTTTTTAAAAGATTTTACATCGCTTTAGCGTAATGTATTCCCATGCTTTCCTTCTACTTACAAGGAAATACAAGAAAATAAGTAATAAAACCATTTCTGCTAATGTTTATCTCGATTAGTATGAACTATAGAAGAATGCGCTTTTGTAAGAAAAGTTTGTTTGTTTACAAAACAGGTAAAGAGACTTGTGAATGGAACACATATTTTTAGAAAAACGACCGCGCATATGTGCATGTGTGCGTGTGCCTGTGAACAAATAACTCAAAAACGAAAGGTCGGTTCAATACCAAACTTGATATAAGCTCAGCATCTTCCAAGGATGCGAAACGAAGACAT
The DNA here is from genome assembly GCA_030762935.1 of Hymenopus coronatus. Lineage (NCBI taxonomy): Eukaryota > Metazoa > Arthropoda > Insecta > Mantodea > Hymenopodidae > Hymenopus > Hymenopus coronatus. The sequence goes on from CM060895.1 coordinate 114,851,906, forward strand.
TCAAAAAAATCCCCCAACCTCAAACTTCCCTTCAATGGAAAACATTTCGAAATTTTGAATTTTCTCAAAAATGGCTCTAACGATTTTGATTTAAATACCTATATTAAAGCTATTTGCATGACAAATAAAATATATACCTTTAATTCCCTGCGAACAACCTCTGAAGACCTCTTCATTCTAAAAGACTTTTGCATAACTGTTAAGCCATAAGGTATAGACAAAATTTACTACACGAAAATGTAGATCTTGTTAAAACACACATTTATGCCATACACATTTTAATAGAGTTAACAATTTCCGAGATATTCATTGATACAATTTTAAAAGTTTAAACTTTTCTCAAACGGGATGCCGTCATACGTTTCATATGTTTTTGTTTTACTCCTGGCTATGCATAGAGAGCCGAATCGCATAAAAACCAGCTTTTAAAAGATGACGATTGTTTTAATCTACCGTATTCCCTAATTTTCTTTCTACTTACAAGGAACTAATTGATTAGCATGACGAAGATAAAAGACTAATTTTTTGTAAGAATAGTTTGTTTTCAGAACAGGTAGAGAAAGTCATGTGAATGGAACACATCAGATTTTTACTAACATTTAAACATCTGCTCTTGAATTATGCGGTACCACAGGCGGTGAACGCTAGAGATAGATAAAATGAAGTAATAAACAAGAAAGTAAATTTCGGAAGAAAACCTTCGAAGTCTAAGTTTAAGGTGCCTCCCTAGCACTTCGCAGTTAAGAAGAGTGAAGAAAACCTGCTCTACGGGGGATCAGGCGAGGACTTGGCTGCCGGGTGCTGGCAAGGTCCTCCCTCTGTTGCCATTTCAGGGCTAGGCCCTCTACTGGCAGTGGGATGTGTTTAGGAATTGCGAGAGTTTGCGAGAGAGAGAGAGAGGTTTAAAAGGGGAATTGAGAGGAAATTCAAGAGTAAGGTTTTGGAATTTAGAGTTTGCCAAAAGAAAATTTAGGAGATGTAGAGCATCAGCGGTGGTTTTTGGATAGAGTAACGAAAGGGGGGGAGGAAGAAAACCTGAAAAAATAAATCAAAGAGGACGATAATAGACCTCCTGTTCACGAGTGCCTGTCTTAACGACCTCGGCCACATTAAGTAGGAATGAATCGAAGTGCACTACAAGGTTAACAGACATCACATTATTGTTCTTCAAAATTTAAATTAATGAACCATTTATTTAATTTTGAGTTAACTGAAGACATCTGTATTGTACTATATTACCTTAAACACATTTTACTTTAGTAACTGTACTGAAAAATAATATTAATAATTTATTAACACTGTGCCCAACCCCAATATATACTATTATATATATTATATATATATATATATATATATATATATATATATATATATATAGTAAAACCCCAAGATTACGCTCTCGATTATAACGCTACCCCATTTATTAAGCTCTGTTTGTAAAGTACCTGGACATTCCATATCAATACTACATGATTTTGCCCCTTTATGGCTTCCAAATCCCGCTATTGCCACTTTTTAAGATAATGAATTAAATATTCCGTATAATTTTCGAGGTATTTAATCTTTTAAAAGTATGATGAAAGAATATCTTGACTACTCAGTGGTCGAGCGCTCGAGCGTTTTATCTAGAAAACCCCTGCTATCGGGCGCATAACAGTGCCTATTCTTGAAAGGAATTTATGCTGACAATTTGTTTTATTGTATTACTTTTTCCTTAAATTCTGTGCAGTGTATCGAATTGCCATGCAGTAATACAAAATGGCACAACTTAATATAACAACTGGAAGACTTTTTTTTTCCATTGAAATGATCTCCTGTTTTTCATTTTGCACTGACTTCCACCCGAATGTTTAGAAGTAACATTTACTGTACTGCATTTCCTATTAAATTGTATCGAAGTTGTTTTTTCGAATCTAATGAGTCATATTTCGTGTGTAAGCTACCCCGATAGGCCACAGTTTCTTGAGAAGCGTGATTGTGGAGTTTTACTGCATATACCGGGTGAATCTTCTCAGCCTGCGGATAAGCTGAAAACATTGCCCGCTGCATCGCGTCGTATCAATTTCCAAAATGACTACTGTACACCGCTCTGCACTCGTAGTGCAAAAGTGTGCGCGTTGGCCTTCTGTGGTGAAGGTCCCAGGCTCAAATACTGCCACTTGAAGGTGCTTTTTATGTTTAGTAAATTTAACGAGAAGAAGACATGGCTCCGTTACATTCTGCTGCGTTTCTCCATGCACTAACAGCATGTCCGGATACTTACTATTCGAAAATATTGCTCCACAGTGAGTAAAAAGGGTTGAAATGTCGTATTTATTGGCAAATCCACTTTCTAGTGCATTTGGAAAACAATCATGTTTTATTAGAATGTTCTCGAAACATGAACAGAAATGAATTTAAAAAAAAAACTCATTTAATCAGAGCCATAATCTGGCTTCACTATGGCTTTCCAGCACGTTAACCATTGCGCTACTAGACCACGTTAACGAGCAACACCATAGCTCTAATCAGCGGTCAGGCGAATGCGGTGTAAGCACCTGTGTTTCGCATCATTTGTAAAATGAAGGGTCTTGCATAAAAAATATGATGTGTACCATTCACATGACTTTCTCTACATCTGTGCAACAAATTACTCTTAAAAAGCTTATACTTCTCTTTACTTCGTGCTAATCATAAAAAATAGCAGAAATAGTCTTATTACTTGTTTCCTTGTAAGTAGAAGCGAAATAAGGGAGTACCATAGGTTAAAGTGAAAGTAAAAGCTGCTTGCTATGTGATTGAAGTTCCTTTGTTTGAATGGACATCAGTTGACAAATTCCTGTATGAGAAAAGTGTACGTTTTTCATAGCAGAAACCAAAAACAAGGAATGTCTAAAAAACGATCAACTCCACAAAAATAATGTATTAAAGATAAATTGTGTGTTTTAACGTGCTCTACATTTTTTGTGTGGTTAGTTTTTGTCCACCTCTTACGGTTTAGCAGTTATTCAAAATTGCGTAAAATTCATCCAGAATAAAGTACTCTTCAGAGGCTCTTCCCAGAAAATGCAAGATACACATTTTATTTGTCAGGTAAATATCTTTAATATACGATATTTTAATCAAAATCGTTAGAGCCATTTTTGAGAAAATCAACATTTTCGAAAAAAGCTCCATGTAAAGGGTAGTTGGTGGTGGGGGAAATTTTTCTCAAAATCTTCGTGTCGCATCCCTGGAAGATACTAAACTTAAATACCAATTTCGGTATTTTACCGACTGTTCGTTTTTGAGCTATCGTGTTCACAGACACACGGACACACACACGGACCTTTTTCTGAAAATGCTTTTCTTTTTTTGGATACAGGGGACCCTAAAACATATATTTCTGGTGAAATCTCGGTATCGAAGTTTTGGATGGAGTGCAATACCTTCTCTATACACTATGTACATAGTATGTGTAGAGGAAGTAAAAAGCTTTTGTTACATTGTATTGTAAGGCATTTTGGGCAGAAATTATTTTATATTCCGTGGAGTAACAGCAACTATTCCTACTCTATGGCATTTTCAACTGAAAGTCAAGGCCTCCTTCATAATTATCTTCTATTATAACTTCAATATTTTTTTCATTTTTGGCTTTTACTTTCTGTACACGTTCTATGTACATTGTGTATAGAGAAGGTATTGTAATACACCCAAAAATTTGATACCGAAATTTCACCGGAAATACATGTTTTGGGTCCCCCTGAATCCAAAAAAAAGCATTTTTGGAAAAAAAAAAATGGGTGTATATGTGTATACGCTGTGTGCCTGTGGACAGCATAACTCAAAAACGAAAAGACCGTTAAATACCAAACTTGGTATTTAAGTTTGGCATCTTCCAAGGATGCGACACGAAGATTTTCAAGAAAATCCCCCCACCCCCCAACTACCTTTTACATGGAACTTTTTTTCGAAACTTTTGATTTTCTTAAAAATGGCTTTAACGATCTTGATTAATATATCGTATATTAAAGACAAATAATATGTATATCTTGAATTTTCTGGGAATAAGCTCTGAAGACCACTTTATTCTGGATGAAGTTTACTACATTTTGCATAACTGCTAAACAGTAAGAAATGGACAAAAACTTACCACACAAAAAATGCAGAACACATTAAAACACACAATTTATGTTATATAAAAATTTTTCGAGAAGTTGATCGTTTTTGAGACATTCCTTGTTTTTGGTTTCAGGTTTAAAAACTTTTACTTATCTCATTCAGGAATTTGGCAATTCGTATCCATACAAATAAAGGAACTTCAGTCACCTGGTAACCAGCTTTTGTCTTCACTTTACCCTATGATACTCCCATATTTCGCTTCTACTTACAAGGAAGCAAGCAATGAGACTATTTCTGCTAATTTTTACTTTCTCTATACGTACTATGTACATAGTATATAGAGAAGGTATTGCACTCCACCTAAAAATTCAATACCGAGATTTCACCGGAAATATATGTTTTAGGGTCCCCTGTATCCAAAAAAAGCATTTTCAGAAAAAGGTCCGTTAGTGTGTCCGTGTGTCTGTGAACACGATAGCTCAAAAACGAAAAGTCGGTAAAATACCAAAGTTGGTATTTAATTTTAGTATCTTCCAGGGATGCAACACGAAGATTTTGAAAAAAAAAATCCCCCCATCCTAAACTACCCTTTACATGGAGCTTTTTTCGAAAATGTTGATTTTCTCAAAAATGGCTCCAACGATTTTGATTAAAATTTCGTATATTAAAGATATTTACACGACAAATAAAATGTATATCTTGAATTTTCTTGGAATAGCCTCTGAATACTACTTTATTCTGGATGAATTTTACGGAATTTTACATAACTGCTAAACCGTAAGAGATGGACAAAAACTTTCAACACAAAAAATGTAAGCACCTAAAACACACAATTTATCCTATGTACATTTTTTTCATGGAGTTGACGTTTTTAAGATACTCCTTTTGTTTTTGTTTTTTTTTGTTTTTTTTTTTCAGCTTTAAAAAAAACTACTTTTCTCATACAGGAGATTTTCTCTCTCTAGTCCATACAAAGGAACTTCAGTCACATAGCAACCAAATTTTGATTATCACTTTAACCAATGATGCTCCCTAATTTCGCTCCTACTTACAAAGAAGCAAGTAATAGGCCCATTTCTGCTGACATTTTTCTCGATTAGTATGAAGTAAATGGAAGCATAAGCTTTTTAAGAATACTTTGTTGCAGAGATATAGAGAAAGTCATGTGAATGGAACACATCAGATTTTTTACTTTCTCTATACATACAATGTGCATAGTGTATAGAGAAAATTGGATACCGAGATTTCACCGGAAATATGTGTTTTAGCGTCCGCTGTATCCAAAAAAAGTATGTGTGTGTATGTGTGCGTGTAAACACGATAACTCGTAAACGAAAAGTCGGTAAAATATCAAACTTGGTTTTTAAGTTTAGTGTCTTCCATGGATGCGACACGAATATTTTGAGGAAAATACCCCACCCCAAACTACCCTTTACATGGAACATTTTTCGAAAATTTTTATGTTCTAAAAAATGGCCCTAACGATTTTGATTAAAATGTCGCATTTTAAAGAGATTTACGTGACAAATAAAATGTATATTTAGAATTTTTTGGGAATAGCCTCTGAAGGCTACTTTATTCTGGGTCAATTTTACGGATTTTGCATAACTGCTAAACCGTAAGAGATGGACAAAAACATACCACACAACAAATGTGGAGCACTTTAAAACACACAATTTATGTTATATACATTTTTTTCGTGGAGTTGATTGTGTTTGAGATATTCCTTGTTTTTGGTTTCAGCTATAAAAACATACTTTTCTCATATAGGAATTTGTCAACTAGTGTCCATACAAACAAAGGAACTTCAGCAACCAGCTTTTGACTATCACTTTAACCTATGGTACTCCCTTATTTCGCTTCTACTTACAAGGAAGCAAGTAATAAGACTATTTCTGCTAATTTTTTCTCGATTAGCAGGAAGTAAATAGAAGCATAAGCTGTGTAACAATAACTAATACAGAGTTGTAGAGAAAGTGATATGAATGGAACACATCAGATTTTACACTGATGATACATGGAAAGAAGATGGAATGCGATGACGGGGAAAACCGGAGAACCCGGTGGAAACCCGTCCCTGCGCCGCTTTTTCCACCACAAATCCCACATGCAGTCGCCTGGGACCGAACTAGGGCCGCCTTGGTGAGAGGTGAATGGTCTAACCACTCGGCCACGACGCAGGGGATAGTGTTTAACGCCCGCTTTTACTACGGCTAACTCCAACGTGTTCGTATTCAAATGAAATTAGAGGGCTTTTAAAGCTCCAGCATATCCATCAGAGCGAACTGGACTTTTCTGTGGTGCAAAAATCAACACATTTTTCTTCTCTTTTTAACATTAGTAAGGCAAGGACAAATTAATCGGTCGAGTGGTTAACAAAGTTCTCAATTCAAAGGTCCTCTAACTACGGCGAGGGGATTTTTCCGTAATAAACCTCCACCCTCCACACAGCCTGGAAGCATGAATATGAGATATTCATTTTTGTTTCACACAGGCCGTGTGTAGGACAAGTTGGATAGAGTCAGACTGAAAAATTCAATGGCATAGCCAGCCACGAATCTCCCGGTATCTAGCCGGTTGCTCTGGCCACTGAGCCACTATGCCAATATGCTAGAACATCATTTAATTCCTCAACAGACTCGCAAGTTTCCCGGTAAATTACAAGGTGTTTTTAAATTATTTTGAAATGAAATGGCTTTTTATTTATGGACGCTCTTTAACTGTTGTGGTTCTCAGCGTCCCATTCTATACTGAAAGACCGCTTACTTTTGCTCAGAGGCCTCTCTATCGGGCTTGAGGTTCTTTTACGTGCCGTAAATCTATGACACTGGGCCCACGGCTTTTCTTCCGTTCCGAAGGAAGCCATGCTAAGGATTTTTACGCCCGAAAAAATCCATCGTCCTCCCCTGGGTTTGAACCCGCGACCTTGGGTATATGAAGTTAGCATGGTAACCATTACGCCACGGAGGGCGCTCAAATTGTTTTGAGATTACATATCCCGATGGCGACTTACAATGTCGCAAGTACTTTTCAATCATCTCAACTAATTTACCTAAATTTTAAGCACAAGACTTAGAAATGTTAAACTGCATTTATTTTATCACGAAGTCATGAAAAGATTGTGTACTTATAATACACACCATTATTTTAACAAATTGATTTACTTTATGTGGTGCATTAGTGCAATATTACGTATCTAGTTGATATTATTTCCGTATTTATCAGGTTTTAACAAAAACTGCGAGAAAATATGTTTAAAAAAGTAACTGTTAAGGTATGATAAAAGTAGAGAAAAACTGTGACTGTTGCTGTCAGATTGTATTTCATTCACATTATTTTAGTCAGTGATATATAATTATTAGAACATATTTCAATTGAATGAGACAAAAAATCGTCAAACTTCCTCAGATTAAATGTTTGAATTGATTCTTCCGGTAGTTTATATTGACTATTAATGTTTGATTTACTTAAAATCAGTCCAGCTTCGAAATGTTTGCAATGCGTAAAGGAGCAGGTATGAGAGGAACCACGTCATGCAGTTTGTAGTTTCCGCGTGTTTCCTTCCGCTCCTTCGAAACATGCGTCATCATCTGCACGGCGCCTGAAAGAAATAACTTACCCATGATCATCAGCAACTTCATAGTAAATTTGGTTGGCTTTGTTGACTCAGAGCAGGACTGCAGATTCATTCATAAAAACTTGGATGTGTTCTCTGGCTCGGTCGTTCATCTATTATAGTATTGTTTACGTGCATCCCTTTTAATTTCTTCGTGTTCGCTACTCCTCTGCCTTGCTCTTCTTAAATTTTATTTTCTTCCACGTTCTATACAATAAAGAAAATAACGAATTTTCTGAAAAGCAACGCTTTTTGGCTTAGAGGAAGGTTAAAATTTAAATTGTAATTTTCTCATGTATTTACCCGATACAAGAAGTATTACATTCGACTCAAAAATAAATTATGTAGTTTCATCAGAAATTAAGTTTCGATGTCTTCCACATAAAGAAAAATCGCGAATGTGTGCATAGTGCAGCATAAAACAAAAACGAAGAGCCGAAGGGCGTCAAACTTTTTGTAAAATTCAGATACGTTTCAAGCATGCAGAGCAGAGACTTTGTGAAATTCTCAACACACACAAATAATATTATTAATTTTTATTTTTTTTTAAATTGGTTTTAAAATCAATAATGTAATAACACAGTTTGAGATATTGGCATGTGTGTTATTGGGCTAAGAATCCTCTGCGTTCACTGTTCTATAACTGGAGAACCACAAGAGATGGACAAAGATTTACAAAATAAACAAATAGTAAATTAGAAGTAACTTTGTTCACCTTATAATTAAATTACGCAACATCTATTACTGTATATTTAACTTTTACCATTTTATACTTTGTGCGCTGCATCACTTTGAATATAGGTGATGTTTCTTCTGCTTCCATATGAATGTATTAATTCATTAACAATAAGCAGCGACTTATAATATAAATAATAATTCATCTTTCATGACATAAAGCTCATGTTGTTTAATTGAAACCACATCATTTATCGTGATCCTGTCGTTCATTTTAATTTTCTCCTTTTTCTCTAGCCCATGCTTTATGCTATGTTCCGTGTTAAAAAAAGTATTTGTTGCGGTTTTCCTAGATTGGCGGATAAGAAATGAATTAATTATTTATTTTCATGAATTTTCTCATCATATATTTCCCTCTCTACGCCATTCATATTCTGACCCTATTTAGTGGTGTTGACACACACTAGCAACCTCCTAGACAGGCGTATGACACGACGCTGGCTTGGCTATAATTGGAGCTGTAAGTTATAAAGGAAGTGGGCAATTCTATTACGAAAGTATGAGAATAGACACCAGGAGATGAAAGAATGGACTTCTTCGAAACTTTCACCCACTTGTATAGTTTCTTTCTTATTAAACCTTATATTATCATCATCCAGTTTGTATTATTGTGAAGGGCTGGCAAAGAGTGCGGGGAAGGAGAGTGGAAGACTAAAACACTTCCATTCTGAACCCCTTATTTCAATCTGATCCTGCTTTTTCTGTATATGAGAAGTAATGCCTACTTTACGTATGAATAGATTATCAAATTATTCATTTTATTTTGCGTATTTTAAAAATTAACAAGGAAAGCATAGCGTGGGAAGAAATCGAGGAAACAGTGATGCCCTGAAAGACCTTGACTCCTTGCAATTTTTATTGACTGGTTTGGAATAGTCCATCAAACAATGTTAAATTCCAGCACGCTCTCTTCCTTTTTTCAGTAGCCTCCACAATCAGCAAGACAGTGTTTTTACAGATTTTGCGTTTATCAAACAGACGAGAGCTTCAAGGAACAACTTTCTTCTGCATTTTGGAACGAATAAATAAGAATAACACATTGAGTCAAAAGTTGTGAATTCCGAGGAGAATATAAAACACAAATCAAAATGTGAAGCCTATATCTGAGATAATGTCTTTGAGTTAGGTTATGGGGAAATTTTACATAAAGCACCACCGAGATGTGATCAAACTGTAAGGTGCATCTGTATCTTATGCTACTATGTAGTCATAATGTAGAAAGTAAAATTGGCAAGCATATAAAGCAGAAGATGTAGCAGAAAAGAAATAGCGTGTAGACTTCCGCCTTAGAACTTGAAATTGTGAAGTGAAGGAAGCCACTGAAAACATTTGAAATGTGGACAAAACAGTCGAGATTGTGAAATGCTGAAACAAAGTAATGAAGTTGTTTCCGAAAAATCTAAATTGTTACATTCACATGACTTTCTCTACCTTTCTCTACAAATTATTCTTACAAAAGCTTATTCTTTTCTCTACTTCGTACTAATCGAGATAAACAATAGCAAAAATTGTTATATTGCTTAGTTTTAGGCTAAAGCGATAGTCAAATCTTTTGAATGCCGGTCGCTATGTAATGCAATTGAAACCTCCTCCTCTTTGCTCAAGATCTACATGTTTTGTGTGTGTGTGTTTTCTTTTGTTTTTTTGTTGTTTTTTTATCTCTTACGGTTTACCACATATGCGAAAGGCATTCAGAATGAAGAGGACTTCAGAGGCTATTCCCAAAAAATTCAAAATATACGTTTTATTTCGTGTAAACATTTTTAATGTACGGCATTTTAATCAAAATCGTTGCTATGTACGGGCCTTGTACTTGGTAGAAAAAGTAAAAATGGACGAAAAAGGTAAAGAGAAAATATAATTGGGTTTTTAGTTGGATTAACATGTTTACGTCAAGTTGATATAAAGGCTTTAATTGCTTGATACGAATTTGTATGATAAGCGTTTTATATGAGATATAACTGGAAAGAATGATAAATCTTTTGGATCACAAAAATGTATTTTATTTAGATTTGTGTCACAACAGCCATGAGGGGCCTAGCTCGATTACTACATTTAATTTGCAGAAAGATACGCCTAATGGTGCCACTATTAAGATAAATGGTTTATGAAGACAGCGAAAAGGAAGTCTGAGGAGGTTAGAATTACCTTCCACTTTTACTTTCTAGACACCTTATGCACCTTGTACATAGTAAGTAGAGAAGGTATTGTATTGCACCCAAAATTTCCATACCGATATTTCTCCGGAAACACTTGCTTTAGGGACACCTGAATTAAAAAAATAGAACAAGCCAGTCTGTGTGGTCATTCGTTTCATATCTTTTTGTTTTACTCCTGGCTATGCACAGAGAACCAAACTTCAATTGTTTCATATTGCGACGACTTTTAAATGATTTAAATCGCTTTATTCTAGTATATCCACTTATTTCCATTCTACTTAGACGGAAATAAAAAAATGAGACAATTTCTCCTAATGTTTATTTCTATTAGAGAAGCAGAAATGACATATGATTGTCATTTTATGTAGGTTTTCACTGCACTGCTGTGATATTTTCAATGCAGATTTACAAAGAAAAATAGGGTGTGTATATTGCTTAAAGACCAGAGAAAGTGATTTGAATTCTTAAACTGAAGTTGTCTTATTAAACGTCCAGCCTCAGCTTTGACGATTCTTAGAGGGCTTTCGTTTGTAACTTACCCCGACGCAAGAATCGTCCAGGGCTCTCCTCTTTTCTATGGTGCGAGGTCCCACTAGGTTTCCGAGTTGTCCCCAAGGTGACCATTTTCCCTAAAAGAAACATGTATCAGAACCACTATTTGGATTAACCATACATTTCGTTTGAAATTCAGGCGAAAGCCATGGAAGAATAAAAACAAATTATGTCTTTACCTTGTGTTCAAGTTTTCCAGATTCCTTTTCTAAGGTTGCACCACTGATGGGAGTGCCATCTGAAACAAACACAAAGCAATGTTTTACTTCCTTCCTAGTAAAATATTGGTTTTAGATACGTCATGTTTAAATGCGCTTTATGCAATCCACGGAAACAAATGTTATCAGAGATAAAACATCCTTCCTTTAAGGTTACAAAAATGAAATTGAGTGTAACAGCTTCAACAGATTATTTTAAGGAGCAAAACAACACACTCACACACTCACTCACTCTCACTCTCTCTCTCACTCACTCTCTCTCTCTCTCTCTCTCTCTCTCTCTCCCCTCTCGGCGGTAACATAAGGGCAAGAGAACTAAAGTGAAAGACGTAATATGTTGACTTTATGGTATGAAGTAATTGCAATGTCGTACTTAGAAACAGTTAACAGATTTCTTCACCATCGTTATCACCATCTTCTTTCCTTCAAGGCATATGCCAGTTAAGATATTTAAAATAATTGTTAAATAATTTGTTGTTAATAAATGGACAGTTTCTCACAATTAAGCCTTGTATAATGGCTAAAAAGAATTCAATTTTCAGAAGCGAAGTTGCCCTTCTTATATTTTACTAGTGCAATAAACTTTGACAGAGATGCCAATGGTGTATGTTTTGACATTTTAAACTCTAACATTGTATTCCCTATATGACGTTTTTTATAAGTATTTTCAGCAGAGAACACATATTTCATCCTGTGGAGTGATGCGTGTAGCAAAACTTATACAATAATTTTCTTTGTTATTCATAAAAAGTATAATATAGGCAGTAGAAATTAAAAAAAAAAAAAAGGCTGACGTGTTACACTCACATGACTTTCTCTAGCTCTTCTACAAACTTCTTACATAAGACTATTCTTCTTTCTGCACGTTCTTATTACTTAGTTCCTTATAAGTAGAAAGAAAGTAAGGGAATACACTATGTTAAACGGATAGTCAAATGTTTTAAAAGCTGTCGTTATTCGATTGTCATTGCAAATCGCTTCTTTGCTTGTCTAGGAGTAGATCAAAAGAACAACGGACACTTTCTGTCCCAGAAAAGTATAAGTACTCATAAGTGAAACCAAAAACAAGGAATATCTCGGAAACGGTTACCTCCACAACAAAAATGTAAAGGACATAAATTGTGTGTTTTGATCAGATCTACATTTTACGTGTAACAAGTTTTTGTCTATCTCTTGCCGTTTAGCAGTTAAGCAAAATTTAGCAAAATTCATCCACAATAAACGGATCTTCAGAGGATATTCCCAGAAAATTCAATATATACAGTTTATTTGGTATGTAAATATCTTTAATATACGGGATTTTAATCAAAATCGTTAGAGCCAGTTTTTAGAAAATCAAACGTTTCGAAAATTTTTCCATGTAAAGGGTAGTTGGAGTGGGGAGATTATCTTGAAAATCTTCGTGTCACATCCTTGGAAGATACCAAACCTAAATACCAAGTTTAGTATTTAAAGGTCTTTTCGTTTTTGAGCTATGCTGTCCACAGACACACACACACAGACAGACACACACACGGACCTTTTTCTGAAAATGCTTTTTTTTTTTTTTTTTGGATTCAGGGGGTCCTAAAACATGTATTTCCGGTGAAATCTCGGTATCGAATTTTTGGGTGGAATACAATACTTCCTCTCTACACTATGTACGTACATAGTACGTATAGAGAAAGTAATATAATTTTTAAAATCATCTTTCAGATTACAACGCTAATGGGTACAAGGGGGTGCCCTCCTTTTAATTTTGAACTATAAACAATACCTTTAAAATGTTATGTTTAACCTATCAACTAAATAATAACACTAATAATAATAATAATAATAATAATAATAATAATAATAATGGTTCTGAGCTTTACATAAGCTCGAAATTAATAAACATAATGTCTATAAAGAATAAACATTATGCATATAGTCATTGCTTCTTTTTCTTTTTTTATTTTCTTCCTTTCTTCACGTAATTCAACAGTTGCATTGCATAAACATTCAACGCATAGCCCTGGATGTGATATTGAATGAGCCGTATTCGAACCCCGGTTATTTAAGCGAAACATTAACAAATACAGCATGAAATGTACGCAGCGGGTCCCTGAATGTCAGTGATAGCCTGAAGGAAAGTATTATTGCGATGCTAGTGGTGCCTTGACTTGGTCCGGGATATGAGGGTATGCTGGGAAAATTCTTAAGTTCCTGTTCACCTCGCGCGTTCAAATCACCTCAATTATTACAAACTTGCTCTCGCGAGTTCCTGAAATTTCTGGCATTTGATATTTGAAACACGAAAATATATGGGCAAGATAATAAACGTATTCTTCTAAAGGGAATTGACGAATACAAAACGCCTCTTAAGGAAGTGTTGCAAAGACATAAAGAATACACAAAGTATTTCATGGTGAATACAAACATGCGAAATACTCAACATTTCTCTAAATAGTTACCCCTCCACCGCTTATTACCCAACACGGAGGAAATGTTATTTTCTCTATATAGAGAACTCGCCAGAATAAACTTTTTGGATCCAAAATCTTTTTTAAATAAAACAAAATGCCCTTGTCTGTCTGTACTTGCGTGCGAGAGAGATAGAGAACACAAATTAAAAACCAGATACCTTGAGGAAGCAACACAAAAAGTTTAAGTGAATTTCATTCCTAAACGTCCTTTACTATTTAAATGTTACCTATATTTTATCTCTTCAGGAGTGTTTTTAATTACTGTGATTTCGAGATACGCACAAGGTGCGTACCGAAGCTTTTTGTTAATAGTTGATGAAATAAAGTTCACTGATTTTTACGAATCCAGAGTACGCATAAAAGATATGAGGAAGAAGTAGCTCTTTTTAAGGCAAGGAAATTATACCAAATAAGAAGTTCTGTTGCATTTAGCATTCTATAATGTAACTGTTCCTCTTTCTTTTGTTTCTTTATTTCTGATAAGAAGAAGTAGCTCTTTTTAAGGCAAGGAAATTATACCAAATAAGAAGTTCTGTTGCATTTAGCATTCTATAATGTAACTGTTCCTCTTTTGAATATTTCCAAATGTTAAACTTTGGAATGGTGTCTTTCTTTTGTTTCTTTATTTCTGATAACCTATTAAGGGTTCATCTTCCTCCTCGTTTGATGGGTTCATTTTTCTTTGGCATCTTTTTTTCACCTGTTTTGTTAGTTTTTTTTTTTTTTTTTCTATCACCTTGAAGAATTTTCGCTTCATTGCTAAATCTATCTTGCCTTGTCTTTTCATCCATTCTTTTTCTTCTGCTTCGAGTTCTAATTTGTAGGGAGATGAAGTAATGGTGGCTGTTTTCTCTCGTCGCTTGTCATATTTCCTGGTGGCCCTAGAATCGCTTCCCGGTTATGTTCGACTACGCCATTTTAAATTAATTTTACTCTTGCGTTTTTCAAAAAACTCCTAGACACCAATACAAAACGTTGAAATAACAGATAAATAGTGGGCTATCAGATGGTGTACTCACCTAAACTAAACCCTAAGGTATTTAAAATTAGGAGCGTAATATTGCCGACGCCGAATTCCTAATATTTTACTGTGAAAGTTTAAACAAAACACTACTGCAGAATGGGTGATTTACGCAACTTAAGTTCACTAAACGCTGTTATGGCGCTCGCCTGTAAGATATTCTACTGTTTCCGCTGAGCGTCACCACGAATCAAGTCATAAAACTTGAATCCATGTTTTGCCCACCTACCCGGCTTTGTCCAACTCTCCCCTAACTGGCCACCGGGAGCCATTTTAAATGCCTTAATGCAAAGTATTGGAGGTGAAGCTGTACTGGATTCGGCAAGAAAAACTGCAGTACTACAATACCTCAATTGCATCATGCAAACTAAAAAACAAAGTTGTGCAGTAGAAAAGCAGCAATGTAGAAAGAAAAGGACTGAAAAGGCAACAGTAGAGGAGAAGATAAGGAAAGCTGAGGGTCCAACCTACCAACCTGGTGGATTTTAATGTGGTCATGCATTCAAATATTTCCTTATTTTCTCACTATTGATATTTTCAACATTTTTCTTCCTGTGAAAGCTCCTTGCGGAGCAGTTTTCGGTTTCCCAAATAAGATTTGCTATACATGAATGCTAGGAATAAGAATTGCCCTAGATTTTACTTTGAGATGTATTTAAGCATACGTTTTCAATTTTCAAACCAAAAGTTATATTTTTATTACAAAAAAAAAAAAAAAACACATAACTTTAAAAATGTTAAGAGCCTAAACTAAAGGAGACACACAAAAACCTAGGGCAATTTCAAAAGGTATTGCGAACCTCAGCATTTTAATTTTGTTGTTACAAGGGTCTTTTTAGTGACGTGACAAAAACATAAAACAAATTTGACCTTACTAAACTCTTGGAGCAAAGTGGATGAAATTTGCACTGTCACTTATTTGCATTATATTACACCTGCGGTGTAAGTTTCAAAAGGTTAGCATTATTAATGTAGAATTTCAAACTTTCAGTTATACGTGTCCGTAAAGGAGTATTTATTTAAAATGGCTGATTTTGAATTAAGGACCTACTGCGTATTATGCGCAGCAGAGAATGTGGGATGTTAAGATTTAAGTTGGTGCTAATGCATTGCGTCAGTAGCTGAGAGAGCCGCCAAGATCAGCTTCCTGCCTGTCCTTTTCCACATTCCTTTGGAATCTCTTCCTCTTTCGTCATCCCCTCCCCTCTTGTGTTGTGGAATGTCTTCCTCACTCACTCACCTGTTGATGTTTTTCAGGTCAGACTTGTCTCGTCTTGTATGTCAGTAGAGACATCCGTCCATCACAACTCTGATAATGTCACACACATTCCACATATGAGAGAATCTTGGTAGGTCACTGGATCATTCCAGCTGGAAATGTCCAACTGAGTATTTGCAGCTTTCTATTTAGCTCTATGTTGTTTAATTTATCAGAAATCCCTTTTAACCACAGATTTTCCGAACCAACGTTTAACTCTTCAGCTGTATTACGCAATATGTATTAAGCAAGATCTATTTAGAATATTAGCCGTGTTCACCAAGTGAAGATAATGGAACAAGTTTTTATAAAGGTTCGTTAGATGAATTTACTGGTTCATTAAATCAGTCTTATAGCTCATCAAGCTTATTTGACACTATCGCGCCCTCCCCCCACCACAAAATACTCATTAGGTAACTGATAGAACATTAATTCAATAAAATCATAATTATTCACAATAGTATACTAAATGGCGCCATGTTTCTATCCAGATTTGCAATGATCTTCCGTAACCATCCTAAATTTAGCCATTAATATACTTAGTCTCCTTGCAGGCGGCGCTTGCACCTTCTGGCTGTTTTAGCGATTCACAAATGCAGAATTGCCAACATATAACTAGTTAATACCGCCGATCCCTAACCATCAACTCCTAACGCAGATCCTAAGATGTTTTCGTTAATTTTTTTCACTTTCACTACTTTCATTTCTAGGAAGTTTCTCTAAGAATTTTTCATCTAAAAATGTTTGAAAACGGAAATCAGGAAAGAGATATTTAAAAATGATCGTTTTGAAAAATCGAATGTTAGAGACTTCCATGAAAAAATTACCTTAGTGAAGATGTCACATTAAAAGTTTTAGAAGAAACTGAATATAGGTTAAAATATCCCACCAACAGAAATCACTATTGAATATGCAACAACTGTTATTAATTCTTCGTTTCTACGATTGGAAGCTACCAGATTCTGTTGGAGACATGAATGGTGTTTCTAAAACAGCTGTAGGTGTATACATAGTTTGAAACAGAAATTATTGTCGTATAAATTAATGATTATTTTATAGAGAACAACGGTGAAAGAGACAAATAATTGTAATTCTATATATTAAAATTATCAATAATGTAAAAAGCGAAAGTTCGATTTGTGTTACTATTTGCGAGCCATTAACAAGGCAAATGCTGGAGAATAATTAGGGAGACAATCAGAATCGAGAGGGTAATCTCATTCCTCTAGAAATCCATTAGCCCAGGTTCAGTTCTTGAGAACGAAAATAGGAAGGGGCCGTGAAATTATAGAGGAAACAGAATTGTGAGAATTTAATGAAAGAGTAAAGTGATGTCTTTTACATGAAGTATGCGATTTAGCAATGTGCAGTGTAGTAGGCGGAACTTGGGTTAATAAATTAGCATATATTTAAAACATTTAGTTACTTCTACTGCGACTTCTAACATCTACTGCATCTTCGCTTCTTCGTCTTACAGTTGTTACAAGATGGCGCTTAAGCACAGCCCGGGATCATCGCAAACTTGGGGTGCTTGTAATGGGATAAGAAAGCAACTTAGTGAGCCACAGGAACGTAAACTTGTTAATTTACTACGGAAATAAATTTTACTTATAATGCTAGTTCTTAATACTCTAAAAGTTAGCAGATTTAACATAAAACCTTTATAAATCCTCGTGCCTTGATTGAGAAAACAGACGATTATTCATCTCAAAACAATCGGCAACTCTTTCCAAATAGATCAGCATTCGTTAAATATTCTCAGTAAATTTAATTGGTGTTGTTCGTTCTCTAAACCCAACCAGCATATCCTGACAGAAAAGTCCTTCACTTGGAGCAGTCGGCAATATATGGGAGAAGTTTCAGAGTACTTCACAGAAACTACATTTATTTGTCAGACAGATATCTGAAACGTGTATTTTTATAAAATCGTTCGGGTCACGCAAAGCGTAGTTTGGGGTGGGTGGGATTTTCCTGAAAGTCTTGTGTCGCATCCATAAAAGATACTGAATAGAATTAGGACTTTTTAATTTATGTATTTATACACAAGCCGCTTAGGACAGGAGTTGGATAGGTAGAGTTAGGCTGAAAATTTCAATGCTATTGCCGGGACTTGAGCCACAGATTTCCCGGTCCTTGGCCGGTTGCTCTAACCACTGAGTTACCATGGCAATAGGTGGGCACGGCAATAAAAGTCTCAACTGACTTAACGGACTTATTTTGAAATGGCATACCCCAATTTGAATTTTTCAGTCAGGTTCTACCTATCCAGCCTCTGTCCTACACACGACCTGTGTTAAAAAAGAAAGGAAAAAAAAAAAACGCTAATTGACCTAATAGTTGGCTAAACTGTGAAGCCCGAGACTTAAAGTAGGTACATTGTAAGTCGTCATTGGGGTATGAAATCTCAAAATAATTTGAGATCAACTTGTGGTTTAGTGGTAAACATGCCAGTCAGTTGAGAACTTTAATGCTGTACCTGGTAGCTCAGTGGTTAACACAACGGGCTAGAGACCATGAGATTCGTGGTTCAAATCCCGCCTATGACATTGAATTTTTCAGTCTGACTTTACCTATCCAGGAGTAGGATTATTCACGGAAGCAGTCACTGGGGTAGAGCACCACACATAGGTCACTGGGACTCTTTGCAACTTACGTGACCCCAGACAGGGAAGACAGAGAGATCCGAAGGGCGATCAAATCGGATTACATTGACCGCAAGCATTTATGGGGCTCTTAACGGTTTCAAATGTAATGCCTCCGACTCCGCCCGGGCCCAATCCATGAGCCCTGAACCTCCGGCGGGGGAGGAGCTACCCGAATGGGCCTAGCCCAAAAACACCAGAAGACGGGTCCCGATCGTCCCGGGCGGTACCGCGACGACGCTAGGAATAAACTTCTAAAGTGATAAAGCCACCAACCAGCCACAACCCGCCGAACACCGTCGTCTGATCCTTCAAACCTTAAACGGATGACATGGAGGTGATGGGGATATGAAATGAGCATAGGAAAATTCGGGGATGAACTTTTCCATCATTCGCGTGGTGACCCAGGGAAACCCCCAAAAAAGCCGAGGTCACCGAGACTACGACTCCCGGAATGCGAGTTGCACGCGTTACCCTGATGCCACCTCGCTTGATTTGGAAGATCATTAATTTAAATGCTAAGTTGGTGTTTAATGGTCTTTTTTCGCTCTCCACGCACAGACTCACGGCTCTTTTCTAATTTATTTTTCTGTTCCATTTATTTAAAGCCTTTAACACCTAGCGTCAGCTTTTTCCCTTGAAACAATTGCTCATGGTAATCGCATTCATTCGTTTACTCTTCGTGTTTATCTGCAGTGAAGTATCTTTAGCCCGCATTCACACTCTCATTCGTAACCTCCAAACCCTGGGGAAAATGGGAAATAATCTTGGCTACAGAAAAATTAGAAGCTCCAGCGGGAATCGAAACCTAGACTCCTTGCACGGTAGAGACTGAGAATTTTTTATTCGGAGAGTCTTAACGTGTATTTCTGATGACACTATATACCATCGAATTGTAAGAGTTTGTGAAATGTATGCTCGATTGATTTGATTATCGCTGTTATGAAGATAATATAAATTATATCGATAGTGTAAATTACGAAGTATATTAATCATAAATGCGGTCCTAGAGTGGGCCGCGGGTGGAATCCGATGGTGGGGGGAACCGGAGAACCTAGAGAAAACCCGTCCCTGCTCCGCGTTGTCTACCTCAAATCTTACATGCGGTCGCTTGGGATTGAACCCGGACCGTCTAGGTGAGAGGGGAGTGGTCTAACCGCTCAGGCACGGCGCGGCCTGAGTATACTTTATTAAAAAAAAACACTTTTAGAAAAAGGCCACGTGTTTGTGTGGGTATTGGGAGTATAACACAAATACGAAAAGGTTAAAAGTTCAGTATCTTCCAAGGATGAGACACGAAAATTACCTGGAAAATACTCCACTCCAAACTACCTTTACATAGATGATATTTGGAAATTTTAGATTTTCTCAAAATAGTTTCATGACATTGATTAAAATAACATACATAGAAGCTATTTAGATGACAAATGAAATGTATATTTTGAATTTTTTTAGGAATGGCCCTTGAAAATCTCTTCATTCTGGACGACTTTTGCATAACTGAGAAATCAGAGATACTTACCACAAAAAATGTAGATCTCGTTAAAATACACAAATTTTGTTCAAATACATTTTTGTGCCGTTAACCATTTGCTAATTATTCTTTATTGTTGGTTTCAGTGTTAAAATACTTTTCTCAAATGGGATTTTGTTATTCATTTTTCTTGCTCCCGGTCAAGCGAAGTTTAAAATCCACAAGCAACGACCAGCTTTTAAAAGATTTGAGTATCGCTTTAGCCCAGTGTTTTCCCTTATTCCTTAGTATTTATAAGGATATATTTAATAAAAGCATTATTGCAAGCGTTTGTCTGGATTAACGTGAAGTATTTAAAAGAATACATTGTTTTATGAATTGCTTGTTGCAGAATAATGACATATGAATGTAGTGCATCAGCCTATTACATTTTGAAAAATGTAGAAATTCTTACTTCTCCAAAATTAATCTAGAGAAACTTAAAATTTGCCTTATGTTAACACAATATTTGACGTATTAAGAAATACTTGTGGAAGCGGCATTGGCTTGAAGATGGGAAACTGAAATAAAAATGTGTTACACTCACATAACTTTATCTAGCTGTTCTACAACAAACTTCTTACAATAGATGATTCTCTTTCTACGTTATGCACATCGAGATAAGCATTAGTAGAATGTTCTATTACTTAGTTTCTTATAAGTAGAAGAAAATTATAGGAATGCGATATGCTAAAGCAATAGTGAAATGTTTTAAAATCTATCGCTCTGCGATTGGCATTGAAATTCGCTTCTTTGCTTGGCCAGAAGTAAAACAAAAGAAACAGGGGTGACGTCCTGTTTGAGAAAAGTATAGTATTTTAAAACCAATAACAAGGAACGTCTCAAAAACGGTTATCTACGGGAAAAAAAGCAGATGACATAAATTGTGTGTTTTAACGAGATCTACATTTTTTTGTGCAGTACGATTTTGTCTCCCTCTTACGGTTTACCAGTCATACAGAGAGAGTAAAAAACCTATCAACCGGTTGCGCAGTGTTTTTCCATTGGGTATGTGGAGACATGATTTCGCACTGCTGCTGTAAACAAGGTCACACTTTTGATGCAGTTTTGCTCTGCTCTGAAAGTGCAGTATTGAATTGACAATGATATGGTATAGTTCAGTTATTACGAGTGATGTATTATTTTGTCCTGTACTTAGTCACTAGTGTATTATGGCTCAGTATAACATTTTCCACGGACGAGGCTTGGTTTCACCATCATGGATATGTGTGCACATCAAATAATCGTTATTGGAACCTAATATTATTCATGATGAAAAAATTAGTGTATGGTGCGCCATTAGCAGAGAAAGTTATAGGGCCTCCCCCTCCCCCCACCCGAGTTAAGTTGACGCCCGTGTATACTTGAATACAAACCCCCCCCTCATTTTTTATAGAATTAACAGACAAGGAGCATGATTTTGCCTTTTTTTTTTTTTTAACAAAACTCTGCAACAGCTCATACGGCCATATCAGAGTGTTTCGGGAAAGAATTATTAGTAGTAGAGATTTTTGGTGTATTCGGTCCCCCGACCTAACCCTCTGCGATTTCTATCTCTGGGGTAACTTAAACATAAAGTGTGCAAGACAAACCCACATACCCTGGAGAAATTAAAACAAAATATTCGTCAAGAAATTGCCAAAATTTCTCGCGGTGAATTACGGTGATTGATGGATAGTTTCATAGAGGGATGTCAAAAAAGTATGGAAAGTGACGATGGCCAGTTCCAGCATATCCTTTTAGAACGTTGGTAGGTAAATCCTTTAAAAGTAGTTTTATAAATGTTGTATGGTTTCATCCACGCCATTCTATGGCGTTGATTTATTTTATTTTTATTTTTTTTTCAATTATATAATTTTATTTAATACATTAAACTATTATGCAACTTATAATAAAAGAACTTCTCTTTCTTCAATTAAAAAATGGAAATAAAAATAAATGTGGATCCTTTATTAATTTTTTTTCACCCGATTAAAAGTTTAAATTCTCGGCAGACGGCAACGAGCGCAGAGGACGCGGACAGGCAAACCATCGCGCAGTCGGTTCGTTGTTTTTTGTTTTGTTTTTTTAGACTCACCCGTTACAAAAGTTATATAAATATCATCCAGGATGAAGAGGACTTCAGAACCTATTCCCAGAAAATTCAAGATGTACATTTCATTTGTTATGGAAATATCTGAAACATAATGTTAGCTATTTTAGATACAATCAAAATTTTCGAAAAAATTTCCATGTAAAGGGTAGTTACGGGTGTGGGGATCTTTTTTTTTTTTTTTTTGAAAATATTCGCTTCACATCCTTGGAAGTTACTGAACTTAGCTACCAAGTTTGGTATTTAGTCGACTTTTCGTTTTTGAGCTATGCTGCCTACAGCCTGATGCTGACACACACAGACACATTTCTAAAATGTTTTATTCAGGGGTCTCAAAACATGTATTTCCAGTGAAATCTTGGTATGAGATTTTTGGGTGGAATATAATGCCTTCTCTATCATGAACATTATAAAAAGTAAAAATGCAACAAGTACTGGTTAACTAACCTAAATAAAGACCTGTCTTTCCGAAGACAGTATGCACAATAGAGCATTAAACCCAATAATAAGGATACTTGAAATTTAAAGAAATGCCGTGTCGTTTAAAACAAGAAATAGATATTTTATATCCAAATTGAAATGTTGTTAATATAACTTAAAGCGCTTTTACTCTCTTCACATTTTTATTTAAATATTCTGCCATAACATGTTTAATTAATTTCTACTGTGTGTCCCTAAATACACCCCGAAATCCAGACGGTATGTCGCTCTGTTTCACATCGTTGTTGGAATGTGTTGCGGCATTTTGAACATCGGCCAAGCACCTTTAATGACCAACGCTTCAAAGTGTGTAGGTACACTCTGTATAGCCTCATTTTAATGGCGACCTGGCTATAATAGCAACTTTGGGCCTAGATGAGCTGGCTTATGTTGGGCATTTCTATATTAGGTTTTATAATCTTTTCAACTTTCGCCTAATTTCCATCCTATTATCTGAGGTAAGGGACACGCACGCTGGGAGGCCTCCAGCTAATAAATGGGTACAGACATCGTTCGATGGGCTGGTTACCCCAAAGGTCTTTGACCACATGGGGAACGTTGGAACAACATTTTTAATCTATAGAAAACGGAACAGTGTCGTTCGATTCCCGGCCGGGGTTGTGTGAAACTTTTATTTCATTAGTATTATTCTCTACCCTCCATACAGCCTGGCAGTGTGTTTGTGAGAATGAATGCACGTGTGAAAAATCTGCAGTAAGGCTAGCCTAAGGTTCAAAGAGTAAAACGTAATGTTTCAGTGGAACCCCCCCCCCAATATGACGATAGTAGATAAGGGGGACTATAGAGTAGAGTAGAGATGAGATGAGATGAGAGAGAGAGAGAGAGAAAGAGAGAGAAAGAGAGAGAATCGCTCGAAACATCTGTGTGCATTTTTCGTTCTTCTACCTACACCTGATAATTTAGGCAAAACGACGATATTTTATCCTGGCATGTGGTGAAGCAGCATTTCATCTTTTCCAACCATTCTGGTCCGGACATAACAGTTATTGGTATGCCTGTAGGACCTGAAATCGTTTGACGCATACATCGAATACAACAATGCTTATTTTGGAGATACATTAGTGGTTAGTAAAGCGCAGAATTTTCTGATACATTCTCATTCTTGTTTAATACACATCTTGATATTTTGTGTAGACTATTTAGTAGGAAGGATTATCTCTTTATACTTTTTGGAAGTAGTTTCCAGTTTTTGTATAATTTTCCTCAATATTACAATTTTAATATTTTTCTCTTGTTCCAAATTCCTACATTTCCTACTTTTCCTGATATGTTTACATTCTTTCGACAATGTTAAACATTTTAATCGTACTTTAATATAAAGGTTATGATATTTAAAATTTCTATATGTTTACAAGTTTTCGACCCCTTGCACACAGTTTCAAAGCATTTCTTTGCGACAGTATTTTAGTATGACACATATATTATTAGTTTAATCATTAGTTTATAATATTTAACATAAGAAATATATGCTCAGTGGAAAGCATTACCGCGGAGGGTAGAAAATCCCTTTTATATTCGTCAAGGCTACGGGTTTTGTTGAAAATAACACATTTTAATGCAATAGGGACATAAGTAAGAGCCCTTAAGAGGAAACTAGGTACTTTCCCTTTGAAACTGGAGAAAAGGAATTTCGCATCGTAGAACAAGGTCACGTGGAGTAAAATAAAAAAAATCCCCGATAGTTACGCGATGACGCCACTTTATGCGCCCTTTTTCAGCCAATCAAAAAGGAGGGCAAAATTCGGACCTTTTGGTATATAAGTGATGTGCGGACAAGAAATCGGGCTAGTAAGGTTCACAATGTAGCTAACAGGGTTCAGAAGTCGGGGTGAACGCATAACACACAAGGCTCATAAAGTACGACACATCATGTAGGAAATCGCGCGCCGTATATTGCAGAATATAAGTGTTTTATAAATTAATCTGACGGGCAATCATCATCGTGAATGTTATACGAACCGAGAAACTCCAGACTACAGTGACTAATGTAAAGTTATAATAACTCCGTAAAGGTGGAATCAGCACGTAATGAAAACGGCTTCATCAAGTTCGCGATCAGTTATGTCGGGAGTCGCTCGTAGGGTTAGTGCCTCAAATGAACAATAATTCACCAATAAAGGAAGTATACAGTGAATTAAGTGAACGTTCTCTGTTATTTGAGTCTACCAACAGTGTTACATACTCTTGTCATTCTTTCCTCCCTGAGTAAGAGACTCATGATCTACTAGAAGAAGCTTAGCCGGTGCAACCAAGGGAATCTGCGGTGATGGAGATCAAAAGGAAATGAACTTTTATGAGAGTGAGTATTATTATACCGACGACAGTAAAAATTGGAGAATAAATAACTATATAATAGAAAAAAAAGTATTTTGAGCACTTTATTAAAAACATACTTTTTGAACACCTGTAAGCATAATCATGATGATAAATATAACAACAATAATAACAACTAAAGCATTAACTTACAAAGCTCAAAACGTTTGCAAAGATCTCAAAAATATTTTCAAAACGTTTTTTTCGGAGTGGTGACGATTTATTATTTCATTATCAGTTAGGTTCACATACTTATAATAACTAATTCTAACAGCAATAATCATTGGGATTATATATTGTAAGATCATGTATGAAACAATGCTTAGCCTGAAGCTGTTATTGAAATAATGATTTATCTTTGAATATATTTATAAAAGTAATTATTTTTTGTTTTTCAATGAAAATGTTATGTTTTATTTAAACTATATAAATAATTTACCACTGGCTGCTTGTGGGCATTATGCGAAACAGGGTTTTTCAGTCCCACCGCTCTAAAATCTTAGTGTAAGAATGTTTTTTCTTGACCTGGTTATGCGTAGGTTGGCTCGCGGAAGCTGAACTGCCGCGGTAGGCAGGTAGGAGAAATCGCAGAAGATATATTTATAAATAGGTTCGTTTTAAATGAATAGTTAGTCCGTATTATCATTTCCTTATTATTTGATAATTTCAAGCTCAATTAAGCCATATAAAATCATAAATACGTTTATTTATTCTATACATATAACAGTAGCCCTTTTAATACTTAGTCGCCTCTTCTTATATCTAAAATGGTAAATAAGCAAACATGTTCTTGTGGTCCTAGGTGTGCGTTAATGATGATGCATTAAGATGAAGTACTTAGGGTCGAAAGCTATTTGACACTAGTATTTTCAAGATGAGGGAAAACTAAAAATTCGCCCAGGTGAAATTTTCCTTCTGGAATCTAAATTAAACTTACAGACTGGAAAGCAAACTATGTTGCCTTCACTTCACCATTTCCTTGTATCTCAGTTTACTGTTACTATGAATTGGACAACAAAGGACTCTGCATTCGAAAGACGATGTTGGCAAAGGGTAAGAAAATGACTCCAAGATATTCTGGAATTAAATTATGGAAAAATGGTTACTATTTATGGAATCATACACAGATAAGAAACATGTTTTCTCAAAGCACAATCCGTTTAGCGCTTCTTAACTCAAATGAATTTTCAAAGTTTTATAGTTCAATTTTTATTGATTGTTATATATAAGATTGTTCTTTATTGCTCAACAACTCTTTATTTCTTCCAACTGATTACAACAAAAAATCAGTTTACAATAATTGTATTTTATCCAATGCTTTCGCAATAATTCTGCCCTACAATTTACTTTCTCGCGGCGGCTGCAGCTATGACTTCCCGTCGAAATTGACCCACCAAATGCATGCTGTGGATTCCCTTGGAAACTGTGTCTCTCCGTTGACGTCGTCTGGTAAACTTAGGAATTGATGTCTTGTTAGGGCTTAGCCACAGGAATGTTCTTTGGATGATTGTAGGTTTGGTGTTATGGATTTAATGTTGAAAGTGTCAATGTGAGAGTGTCTCCGTGGCTAGTTTTCTCCTTATTAAATCTGTTGATGACGTGACAAAAATTTCCAGAAGTAGAGCTTATTGTTGTACCTGCAAACTACAGCATGTGTCAAACTCTTGCACACGTGCAACAATCGTAGCTTCGATGTAAAGTACTCGTCGACTGCACAGCGTAACAATTAATTAACTAATGAAAGGAAGTCGACGGTTGAACGGCAAAAATCATCTATCACTTTCGAATCAAGTCACCCACACACGTGCGGCGATTATGGTTGCAGGCGTAGCCACATTAAGTTATTTTTTTACTTTCTCTACACGTACTATGTATATAGTGTGTGGAGAAGGTATTGCATGCCACCCAAAAATTCGATACTGAGATTTCACCGGAAATACATATTTTAGGTCCCCCTGAATCCAAAAAAAAGCAATTTTGGAAAAAAGGTCCGTGCGTGTGTGTCTGTGTGTCTGAGGACAGCATAGCTCAAAAGCGAAAAGACCGTTGAATACCAAACTTGGTATTTAAGTTTGGTATCTTCCAAGGATGCGATACGAAGATTTTCTAGAAAATCCTTCGACCCCCAACTATCCTTTACATGGAACTTTTTTCGAAAATGTTGATTTTCTCAAAAATGGCTCTAACGATTTTGATTACAGTATCGTATATTTAAGATATTTACCTGACAAATAAAATGTGTATCTTGAATTTTTCTGGGGAAAATCATCTGAAGACTACTTTATTCTGGATGAATTTTACGGAATTTTGCATAACATAACATTTAAACCGTAAGAGATAGACAAAAATGTGTTACACAAAAAATATAGATCACGATAAAACACACAATTTATGTCATATACATTTTTTTCGTGGAGTTGGCCGGCCGTCTTAAGAAATAATCCTTGTTATTGATTTCACCTTTAAAAAAACTTATACTTCTCTGATTCTGGAATTTCTCAAGTCCTGTCCATACAAACAAAGGAACTTCAGTCACATAGCAACCAGCTTTTGACTATCACTTTAACCTATGGTACTCCCTTATTTCGCTTCTACTTACAAGGAGGCAAGTAATAAGACTATTTCTGCTATTTTTTTCTTGTTCAGCTTGAAGTAAATAGAAGCATAAGCTTTTTAACAATAATTTGTTGCAGAGATGTAGAGAAAGTCATGTAAATGGAACAAATCAGATTTTTATTCTATTTTATCCGTTTATTTACTTTAGGTCGCTTTAAAACATGGTCATATCGTTACCATTCAAATTATACATAAACTAGATATTTACATAATGTTAAAATACAAAATGGTATCATTTATACTTCACAATAAATCAAAAAGTTGAAATTTTTTTAGTGTAGTGTTTTTAATTGTGTGGTGGTTGTGTAGAGCACTGGGTAAGTGTCTGTTTGGAATATTTCGGACACTGCAGCAGAACATTGGCATTAAGCGATGTGTTGCAGATCTCACACTTTGGTGCTGGTTCTTTATTAATGATGAAGCGTGTCAGCTTGCAGTGACCAATTCAAAAGCGGGTAAGTATTGTTTTCTCTCCACGTTCTAATTTTCGAAGCGGTTCGAAGAAATTGATAGATCCAGAGGAGCATCCACCATTCATCTTCCATTTTTCTATAAATAGTTGTTTGGTGTAGCTAATGATTGATGTCTTGATGTGTGGAAGTTATTCCGTGGTCACTGATACGATGTCGGGTGGCTTCCTTTGAAGCTTTATTGGCGTTTTCACTTCTATGAATACTTGCATGTGACAGTACACAAGTGAGGATTACTTGTTTTCCAGAGCGCTGAATGATAGAATACAGGTGCAGTACATTCTGTCAAGAAAGTACCGGGAATTCATTTAAAAATCCTGTTTAAAAGGAGATTCGAAATTATTGTTGTCGCTAAGTTGGTACAGCTTTCCTCTATACCCACGCAGAGTTTGGTCATCTGTCATCTAGTTTGTTATATTACGTCATTTTGTTAGTTCATCTCAAAGGTGATTTGCGATTTTACGATGGATACAAATATTGAACAAAGAATCTGTCTCAAATTTTGCATTGCAAATGGTATTTCGTGTGCCGAATCGCTGAAAATGTTACAGAGGGCTTACGGTGAATCGACTTTATCAAAAACACTGCATATGAGTAGTAGAGTGCATCCAAAAGTGGTCGAGATGTGGTGGAAGATTTGCCTCGCCCTGGTCGGCCATCAAGGTTTCAACTGAACTGAACATCGCTAAAGAGACGAAAATGGTGTCTGAAAATCGTCATTTAGGTCTGAGAGAGATTGCCGCTGAACTTTCTGTGTCTCACGAATCGATTCGTACCATTTTAAACGATTGGGCATGACAACTTTCGGTTAGTTCCCAAAGACTTGAATTTTCTACAAAAACTCAATCGCGTAAGGATTGCTGAAGACATACTAGAACGAGCCAGTTCCAACCCCACATTCATGAAACGCATTGTAACTGGTGATGAGAAGTGGGTTTTCGAGTTGACACTCAAACCAGTCCGAATGGCGCCTTCCAACTGTGCCGAAACCTAAAAGGACACGTCAAACTCGATCAAAACTGAAGGTCATGTTGACAGTTTTTTTTTCGACTATCAAAAGTTCTTGCCAGAAGGTCAGATGGTAAATAAAGACTATTATCTGAGCGTTATGTGGCGTTTGAGAGAACAAATACGGCGAAAAAGTTCAGATTTGTGGAACGACGACTCATGGATTCTGCACCACGATAATGCACCAGCTCACAAGGCTATTATTGTGAACGAATTTCTGGCCAAAAACTCAACAAATTTCATCGAACAACCACCGTATTCACCTGGTCTGGCTCCTGCTGATTTCTTTCTCTTTCCAAAACTCAAGTTACCACTTCGAGGCACCCGTTTTCAGTCGATAGAAGACATAAAGGAAAATTTGCGGCGACAATTGACATCGATTCCTAAAAGTGCCTAAAAATGTTTTGGTGATTGGATTATTCGTTGGCATAAATGCATAATTTCAGAAGGGGCCTACTTTGAAGGCGATAAAATAAAATTGGATGAATAATTCATTTTTTGTGATTTATTGGCATATTCCCGGAACACTGTAGTATGACATTAGTATGACATTTATTAAAGGATGCGTAGTACTTAGATTCTGAATGACAGGAATTGTGTTTAGTGAATCAGCGTAAATTACATAGTCTGTCTAATAATGATGTTTTCGTCATAAATCCGTCATTTATGTTCGTTCTTCCACATTCGTTAAGAAATAGGATTTCATCAACAAAAAATGTTAATTTCTGGACTTCGCCTCCATTTTTTGTTTTGTATTTTATTTTGAATTTTGAATTAATTTCAGGCTTTTGTACCATGATTTCAACTTATGTACCATATCATTAAGTTTATATATAGTGAATGAAAAGGTAGGTTAGCTGAACTTCCTCGTTTAATTTGGGAATTTTTTCCAGTAGCCCGTAAAAATGTTTTCTGCCAAGTCTTTCAAATGACGAAAACAAGGAAAGCAAAGGAAACCCAGATGGTCAGGAATCCCTAATGAAAGTGATCCTAGATTTAAGATAAGTAATTTTGGCGGAGGGGGAGAAGAAAGTAAAGTTACAGAAAGGGAGTCTGTGAACGAGGTCAGGATTAAGCTTGATGCTACAAGAAAGTGAAATTCGTCAAGAAACGAGATGCAAGACGTTTTTTCTCCTAGCATTGCGAAAAGAAATGCATGGCTTATACATTCTTGGACCTGAGACAGAGCTAATCATAGCCTTAAGAAGTCAAATGGGCGGGGCTGAAACACGTCTGTAGTGAGAAAACTCACCAGCATTTTCCTCTGCTATTATGATTTTCCCGCTTCCGCTACGTACGTCTTCACTTCTTTCTCATATGTTGTTACATAATGACTGTTTAATAATCAGCCTCTTACCCAGATAATTTTGTTATTGTTCTTTTACCTTCATTAACTACTTTTATTCTTTTTACACGTAAAACTTTGGAAAACAAAATTGTAAATACAGTAGAATGTAGATTCCTGGCTTGTAGACAGATGCAAATTCACCCGATGTTTCGCCTATGACTTCGCTGGGCATTTTCAGGGGATGTTGACTCGTCGCTGGCCAAGGAAGTGAGGAGAAAACATTCCCTGCAGATACCAGTGAAAACATGGATGAAATATCGAGTGACTTTTATTCTGTTGGACCACGGTCTACAAGCCGGGAATCTACATTCTAATGTTTGAAAGGCGGTCGTGAAAGTTTTAGTGTTTTTATTACTTTCTCTACCACGTAAAATTACATATTAGATAGAGAAAATATTGTATTCCACCCAAAAATTGAATATCAAGATTTCATCGGATATATGTTTTGAGGTTTCCTAAATAAAACTGAACAAATGTTTAAAAAATAGGTCCGCGCGCGCGCGTGTGTGTGTGTATGTGTGTGTTCGTGAAGAACATAACTCAAAAATAAAAGTGTGTTACTTGATATTTACCTAAGTTCTGTATCTTGCAGGATGCGACACAACGATTATCAAGAAAATCCTCCCAAACCGGTTTACCTGGAACATTTTTCGAAAATATTGTTTTTCTAAAAAATGGTTATAAAAATGTTGATTAAAATGCTATATGGTCTTAAAATATGTTTATGACTAAAATGTATATCTTGAATGTTCTGGGAGCAACCTCTGAAATCCTCTTCATTCTGAATAACTTTTGCATAACGCGTAAACCGTCAGATGTAGAAAAAAACCTTACTATCAGATCGAAACTGATCACAATTAGTTTGCTTCTTATTTAATTTCAACTAAAAAAGGAAGATTGATAATTCAATACTTTTTGAGTGGAAATCAAATGTTATGCTTAACTACAACCCTAATGGTTATTAAGAAGCTCAGTCTAGAGATCCTTGATTTCATTCATGATATAGACCAATTGTTAAAACATAAAAATGTAATGTCAAAACACATAATGTTTATTCTATACATATTTTCATGGAGTTAAGTTATTTCCGTGATATTGCTTGTTATTGGTTTCAATTGCCTATACTTACATGTTTACTTTCTTTACACTATTATGTACGTAAAAAATTCGATACCGAGATTTCACCGGAAATACATTCAACCAATTCAAAAGAAGTATTTTTTTAGAAAAATGTTTGTGTACGTCTGTGTGAATGTGTGTGTGTCCGTGGGCAGCATAGCTCAAAAACTAAAATATCGTTAAAAACCAAATTTAGTATTTAAGTTTGGTATCTTCCAAGGATGCGGCACAAAGATTTTCAAGAAAATTCCCCCTTCCCCAACTTTTTTTCGAAAATTTTGATTTTCTCAAAAATGGCTCTAACGATTTTGATTAAAATATCGTATATTAAAGATATTTACCTCACAAGTAAAATGCATATCTTGAATTTTCTGGGAATAGCCTTTGAAGAGTACTTTATTCTAGATGGATTTTACGGAAGTTTTCATAACTGCTAAACGTAAGAGATGAGAAAGAAACCTACCACACAAAAAATGTAGGGCACATTAAAACATACAATTTGGAGTTGGTCGTTTTTGAGATATTCCTTGTTTTCGGTTTCAGCTTTAAAAACATACTTTTCTCATACAGGAATTTGTCAACTCGTGGGAACTTCAATCACATAACAACCAGCTTTTGACTATCACTTTAACCTATGGTACTCCCTTATTTCGCTTCTACTTACAAAGAAGCAAGTACCCGATTAGAATGAAGTAAATAGAAACATAAGGTCTTTAACAATAATTAGTTGCAGAAATGTAGAGAAAGCCATGTGAATGGAACACGTCATATTTTTACTTTCTCTAGCCCCGTATGTACAATGTACAAGGGATAGAGAAGTATTATATTTCACCCAAAATTTTAATGTCGAGATTTCACCGAAAATATATGTTTTGGGATCCCCTGAGTCCAAAAAAAAACCATTTTTTAGAAAAAGTTCCGCGTGTGTCTGGAGATGTTGCTTTATTAATAGCTATTGCATAAATAATAAATTTTGGAATATGAAATTATGTTTTTCACTTGGATTGTTTATTAAATAAAGATGAAATGTATTTGATTTCATTCTTAGTCGGTATAACTAAAAGTGCTCAAATTCCTTTTTCGGCGTGATTGCCGTATGTGTAGACAACATAAATGAAATGAATGCCAAACTTGGTATTTAAGTTTAGTATCTTCCAAGAATGCGACACGAAGATTTTTCAAGAAAATCCACCCCCCCCCCTCACAAATTACCCTTTATATGGAAATTTTGTCGAAAATTTTTAAATTAAAAAAATGGCTCTGATATTTTGATGATATTAAAGACATTTACATACCAAATAAAAGTATATCTTGAATTTTCTGGGAATAGCCTCTGAAGACCGCTTTATTCTGGATAAACTTTGTCGAAATTTGCTTAACCGTAAGAGATAGACATAAACTTACTAAACAAAAAATATAGATCTCGCCAAAAATACATAATTTATGTCCTTTACATTTTTGTTGTGGAGGTAACCGTTTCCGAGATATTCCTTGTTATTAGTTTCAATTGTAAGGTACTTACATTTTTCTCAAGCAGGAAGTGTCCGTTTTTCTTTTGTTTCTATTTTTTCTTTTGTTCTACTCCTGGCCGAGCAAAGAAGCGATTTGCAAATTATAGCTGGCATAATTCTGCTAAAGCATTTTTAAAGTAACTAAAGGACTACTAAATGCAAATAAACTATTATTTCAAAAAAAAAAAGAAGAAAAAAAAACGCTTAACAGATAAACATAATATTGAGTGCACCATCAATACATATAACTGCCATCACTCTTCAGGGTGGTTAGACAACTTGCCTCTCACCTAGACGGCCGGGGTTCGATCCCAAGCGAGGCCGGTCCCCATGGCCGCGCTCGCCAAGGCTTTGGTGCTTCGTAGCGCTGGGGATCGTGGGTTCGAGTCCCGCCTTGGGCATGGGTGTTATATGTTTGTGTATATGTGTGTGTTGTAAAAGTAAGCAAACAGTAATAATAGGACAAAACAAAGTTAAAAGAAAAAGGTAAATAAAAGTAGGGTATACAGTGCCGGAGTCCTGATCAGACTCCGGTACTGTATTTTAAAGAAAATTAGAGAAAAAAAAAAGCGACCGCATGTGAGATTTATGATGGACAAAACGGCGCTGGGGCGGGTTTTCTCCGGGTACTCTGGTTTCCCCCGCCATCGCATTCCACCGGTGCTCCATTATCATTCATGTATCATCAGTGTCACCGCCTGCGGTGCTATTAGCAGTTTAAGCGGGCGTTAAACACTACCAAAAAAAAAAAAAAAAACTCTTCAGGGCATAAGAAAATTAAATGCTACAACGTGGAGATACATCATTCCAGGCTTATTGAATCTGTACCCAGAAGCCATTTTTCTCCTTCGCGCATCTGCAGCGAATTTCGAGTGCACCTCCGTTTTCACTCCAGCCTACAAGTTTTCAATAGAGTTCAAATCTGGTGAACAGGGAGACATTGTACCACTCTAATATCCGGTCTCTCCGAGAACCAATTTGAAACCTTTCTTCTTGTGTGGACAGGATTATTATCCAGTACAAATTCAACATATGACATCCTATTAGAGGGAATAAAAATATTCTCAGTATTACCGCGTATTGAGCACTGTTCAGTGTATGTATCATCACGCTGCCAACAACACACATATCTTCCGTTCCTTGATATCCAGCCCCAACAAGATGCAGATACGCGACCATTACACAGCTGTGAAACCACGCATTCTGCATCGTATTGGGATCCCTTTGAACAGTAGACAATCAACTTCCCTTGACGTGTAGAATAAAATGTCACTTCGTCTAAGAAATTCATGTTGTTCCATTCGCGGTTGACATTTTCCTCAGCAAAAAAACGCGAAGCAAAACATTCTGTGATCATGTGCCAGATGGTGCTCTTTAGCTGCCGTTCCGCAAGAAGTCCTGTATCGTTTACACGTCACAGAGCTATTTGAACTGAATGTACCTTCTTCAGAAGTGTTTGGAAAAGGTTCCTCTCTACTATTACAATTAAAGCTGCACCCATTTCAGGAGTGATACCCTTCTTCTTGAACCAGGACGAAGCGTTCAATTCCTTTCCTGGATACTTTCATTTGCCTTAGCGTTGTAGGGACTCGAATACTAGCTGGCGCTTCACGAGCAGAAAAACTACTAGATTGACTACTGCAAGGCGAGACTTCCTTGTCCATTTCTTTGTGCTCGCGTTCTATCATAGTCAAACGTGGTGTGATTCACTGAAAGAGCACCTAATTCGTGGTTTCGTGTGCAGCACATTGCAGTTATGTAGGTAGAATACACCTTAAAGAAAGCATTATAATGACTATTCTATTATTAATTTTACCGAATGCTGTGTATGAAATACAGTAAATCAAAGATAAGTAGCAACTATGTTTTGATTAAACTTATTAAAGAAGAAAAAGGGTTTGTTACATGCGACCTTCACCACAGAAGTTACCTACGCTTTACCACAGAGCTACAGTGAAGACATACATGCCATATATAAATCTGACATTTAGTTTTCCTAAGTCAGGATATATTTGTCAAACTAGTTTATTTCCAAAAGGTCTCATACATTTATAATACAATTAACATCAGAAAACTAATTAACTAAGTAAATACTAACTAGACACTAACGCCTACGCTTCGAGTAATTCTTAACTACGTTCTACATCTACAGCTAATGTTATCCAATATCTCTCTTACTCTCTCTCACTCATTCTCTTACTCCCTCTCACTCCCTCTCCATCCCTCTCCGTCTCTCTTCGTCTCTCTCCCTCCCTCTCTCTCCGTCTCCCTCCCTCTCTCTGTCTCTCTCCCTGTCCCTGTCTCTGTTTCTGTCTCTGTCTCTCTCTCTCTCTCTCTCTCTCTCTCTGCCAGGAGTGTACATTGTAAATGGTAAGAAGAAAACATAAAAATTGTGTCCCTTTATATCTTGGGAGAAGATTTTGATTTTAGCTAATTAAATCGAATAAAATACATGCAGAATTAAAAGAAACATTTCATGAAACTTGGTATAAATACTGCTTTCGTTGCCAATAACGCCTGTACAAAATATTACAGCTCTAGAATTAATATTTTAGAAAAATTATCTTGTCCCTTTAAAATACCAAATGTTTAAGATATATTAATGACAAATGATATGCATCTTGAATTTTCTTGGAATAGGCTCTAAGCCCTCCTTATTCTTGATAAGTTTTGCGTAACCGGTAAACCCTGGGAGATAAGAGGAAATCTTGCTGCACAAAAACTGTAGATCTCGCTAAAGCACATACTTTGTCCAATACTTGTAACCATTTCCGAGATATTCCTTGATATTTGTCTCAAATCTTCAATACTTATACTTTTCTCATTGGGAAATTGCCATTCGATCTTCTTTTATTCTACTCCAGGATATGCAAAGAGATGGAATTTCATCACCTAGCAACCAGTTCTTCAAAAATTTAACTATTGCTATAGCCTAGCGTATTATTCCTTTTGTATCTTAGAGAAAATACTAATAAGACCATTTCTCTAATGTTTATTTCGATTAGCATGAAGTATATAAGAGCAAGCACTTGTATAATACTTTGTTGCAGAATAGTGGAGAAAGGCCATATGAAGCAACATATCAGAATTGTTTTCCACCTACTTCAAATGACTTTATCTACTCACTACCCTTTATTTGATGGCTATGCAAACTATTCTTTCGAAAGATTATTATTCTACTCCATTTTAATCGAGATAAACCTTTGCAGAAAAAGCCATATTATACATTTCGTTAGGATGCAAACGGAATAGCGGTATTCAAATATATGAGAACCAGATGCTAAATGCCGTCTTAAAATTCCATACTATTTTATGATTTGGTGAGAAATAACTGAGTATCTAAAAATCTATTGAACAATTCGAACCATTAATAACGAATATTTTGGAAATGGCTAATGTCATAAAAAGTTATTAGAAATAAACTCTGTGTTTTAAAGAGAGCTAGATATTTTATGTAGTGCGCTTCGTTTAGCAGTTACAAAAGATTAAACAAAATTCCTTCGCAATTAACAGTCAATTAACAGTACTTCACAGGCTGTTCCCAGATTATATAACGGGGGTTTGTTGGAGTCTTTTCGGACTTCCTGCAAGACAGTCTAAAATGTTTTTATTGGAAGAGATGCGTTCATTGTTTCCCAAAATCTGTTCCTTTAGCAAAGAGCAGTATTTTGCTTCAAAATCAGCATCCTTTCCTAGGTCTTCCCTAGTAAATCTTTTGCCAGAAATGGGCAATCATAGGGAATATAAGCGGCAGTTTCCTCGTCCTCTTTTAACATTCTATAGATGGATTCATCCTTGTAGAGTCCTATTTTACGTAAATGTTTCCTGAAGTGGCCACGTACAGAAATTAAGTAACTATTTTCCTTATTCCTCTTCCGTCGTGATGAGCAAAGAGCATTGCCAGGTTGCTGGCTTTTCTTTGTATAGGATATATTTGCTCTGACAATTATCTGTAATAGAAATCTTTTTAATGTATTTTAATAAAAGCATTAGAGCCATTTTTCAAAATTAAAAAAATTCTGAAAATAGTCCATATAAATGGTAGTTAGGATAAGATGAATTTTCTTAAAAACCTTCGTCTCGTAATTCCAATGCCAAGTTAGGTGTTTAAGGGTTTTGTTGCTCTCTCTCTCTTTCTCTCTCTCACACACATATACACACATACGGACTTTTTCTAAAAATACTTCTTTTGGATTCAGGGTGCTTCAAAACACGTATTTCCGGTGAAAGCTCAATGGCTTTTTTTTTTTTTTTTTTTTTTTTTTAGAGAAATGCAGACCTTATAGCTATTATGTGCTAAGCGTTAATGTATCAGTGGAAAAACACTATTGACATGTGCAGAAGATACAATAATTTCAAACAGGGGAGAGTTTTTAAATGACCCTATAAAAAGGTACTCATGTTAAAGTCACTCAAATGCTAGCAGTCTAAAGGTATCTCTCTACCATTGAAATAATTTATTTCCTTTTCTTCCTTCTTTCTTTTTTCAGTGTTCGTTATTTCTCAAATTGTTCCATACTGGTAAACTTTGCGAACTACTTTGAACATTTCGTCAAGGAGTCTCTAAGAGGATAGATGAATAAAGTTATCGCTTGAAACTTTGAGTTCCATATGTTATTAATTAAAAGTGCAGAAACCCAGAAATATGTTTTTGGATTTGTTTTAAAAAAAACTCCTGTGTTATTAGCGAATCGTGTAATTGAATTGAAATTTAATGTATTTTTTTCAAAAGCACGCCAAAAGAAGTTATTTCTGAAAACCATTAAAATAGCAGTGTGTGTGTGTGTGTGTGTGTGTGTGTGTGTGTGTGTGTGTGTGTGTTCAGAAACTGTGCAATTAATTTACTGAAATTTGGAGATTATTATAGAGAATATTACAAATTACTGGTGCAAATGAAAATATTGCTTAAGAAAAATATAATTTTAAAATGTCATAATTTAATACCTTAAATTGTATTTAATGTAATATATTTATGTTAAATTCTATTTATTCAATGTATTTTAATCGATGTATATCCTTAAAAAAAGTTCCCATTTTATTTTTGCGTTTAAATTTGTGCTCATATGTCTTGTGTTGAAGAGAAGCTCGGTATCATACCTTTCTCTTTCGCTCCTTCTATCTTTGCACACTCTTCACGTTGCCATAATAGCATATTCTTTGCTAGCTGAGGAATTTGAGCCCGAGGCAGTATAGAAACCAACTCTGAAGAGGGTCGGTGCTGGCGGCACACAAAAAGAGGCAGAGCAAAGGTGAACGTTCTGTTTGACAAAACAACCTTGAAGAAAAGCAAAGTAAGGGGATGTAGCGGATGGTATTTTAACCCCAGAGGAAAGCTGACAGCGAGGAAACCAACACTCTTGGGGCTTGCCTTCATTGCATAGAACCTTGCCTGTATGAAGACGATTGGATGCATCTACACCGATTAACATTTAGCAAAACTTGTCAAGTGCAACATGTTAACATTCGCATATTGGCCGAATTTCGATCGCAGGATTGACTTAACATGTTATCTGATACTGGAACGGAAAATGCACTTTCATTAATTAAAGTTATGGTTAGGAAGAGTCAGACTGAAAAATTCAATGCCATAGCCGGGATTTCAGACACTGTCGATCCCGTGGTGCACAGTATCGTGGTTCGAGTCCCGCCTTGGGCATGGGTGTTTCTGTGTTTGTAAATGTGCCTATGTTTGTGTATGTATATGTAAAAGGAGAACGTTAAGATTAATAAGGTCTACTAAGGAAATATAGGAAACTGGAAAAAATGGAGAAAAAAGGAATACAGCGCCGGAGTCCTGACAAGCCTCCGGAACTGTATTTTTTTTTATATAAAAAAAACCATGGATCTCCCGGTCTCTAGCCGCTTGCTCTCCCACTGAGCTACCATACAACTTGGCGGCATAGCATTGAATTTCTCAACTGACTCGCATGTTTCCCGGTAAACCACATTATTTTGAGATGACAACTCCAATGGTGACTTATAATGTTGTAAGTACTTTAAGTCCCAGGAGTCATAGTATAGCCAACAATTATGGTCAATTGGATTCATTTAATTGTTTTTTCACAAGCCGCGTGACAGGAGTTGGATAGTTAGAGCCAGACTGATAAATTCAATGCCATAGCCGGGATTTGAACCACGGATCTCCCGGTCTCTAGCCGGTTGCTCTTCCACAGAGCTACCATGGCAACATGCCGGCATAGCATTGAATTTGTCAACTGACTCGCATGTTTCCCGGTAAACCACAAGGTGTTCTCAAATTATTTTGAGATGACGACCCCAGTGGCTACTTACAATGTTGTAAGTACTTTAAGTCCCAGGAGTCATAGTATAGCCAACTATTATGGTCAATTGGTATTGATTAATTGTTTTTTTTTTACATACACGCCGTGTGTAGGACAGGAGTTGGATAAGTAGAGTCAGGCTGAAAAAAAACCAATTAAATTAATTAAAGATATGTTGCCAAAATTGTGGCACGTTACGTGCTAAGAGAACAGGAACAAGATAAAAAGGACGGATAAGTATACTTAACTATGTGCAATTTATTGCTGTTCCAATATAATATCTAATGTCTCACTCTCCGCTCATGCATAGCGTTACAACATGGTTCAAATGTTATTTATCTGAGCTCCAGCAAATTATTGTAGGTATGATTAGATCAAAGCGATCTCATTGGAAGGAAACGAAAGCTGGTGTACCACAAGGTTTCGGTGCTTGGGCCCTTGTTGTTTGCTATTTATATAAATGGCATTACAGAAAGTATAAGATATTGTAAACACCATCTTTTCGCTGACGACTTGCAACTGTGCTTACACACGGACCCTAGTGATTTAGACAACTCAATTGTGACTATAAATGAACACTATCGACTCTATCATTAAAACATAGATCAGAGTTGAATCCAGGAAAGTCACAGGCAGTCATTATGGAACACAAGCGGTTGTTGGGAACTCTAAATTTGGATAACATACAACATATTGCATTAAATAATTCTGAAATACCATTTCGTAATACAGTAAGGAATCTTGGAGTTTATATGGATCAAAATTTAAACTGGAACACGCAAATTACACATGTGTGTAAAAAGTATTCTCAATAGTCTGACCTTTAAAATGTATGAATGACTTTCTACCAACTTCAATTAAGAAAATATTAATACAAACGCCTATAATGCCCCATTTTGACTATTGTGACTCTGTTTTTACTAACCGAATTGAACATTTGACTCTTAGACTTCAACGGACTCAGAATATGTGTATACGCTTTGTTTGCAATCTTCGTCGATTTGATCATATTACACCATCACTCAAAACACTTAATGGCTCCAGCTTAGGAATAGAAGAAAATTGCATTCTTTATCATTTCTCTATCAACTCCATTCTCGCATTCCAAACTATCTAAATGTTCGCTTCAAATATCTTTCTGACTGGCATAATCGAGAAACTCACTCACGATACTCTTTCCTTCTTGCTATACCTTCTATTCATCAACATTTACAATAGATTCCCTGTCTGAAGACGTAAGGGACTGCCGGGACATTATACTGTCCAAGCTGAAAATTAGCACAAGCATTTATAATGAAACCTAATCTGCTGCTGTATTAATATGATAAATACATCACTTTAATTTATTGTTACTAATATCTTATGGGTT
The DNA here is from genome assembly GCA_030762935.1 of Hymenopus coronatus. Lineage (NCBI taxonomy): Eukaryota > Metazoa > Arthropoda > Insecta > Mantodea > Hymenopodidae > Hymenopus > Hymenopus coronatus. Next base: position 114,892,772 of record CM060895.1, read on the forward strand.
GGCAAGTAATCTGCATTTCAATGACTCGTTTTTATTAAATTGTATAGAATTGTATTTTTGTTCTTTATCCATTGTATCACTGCTGTATTGAATTTAGTATTGCCTGGTAGAGTGGAAGAGAAGGCCTCATGTCTTAACTCCAACCAGGATAAATAAATAAATAAAGAGTGCTGCACAAAAATGCATAAAAGGCCTCAATTGTAGCTGGAATGACTGCTATTAAATGTTTGTCATTTTTGTGAACTACGAGTTCTACTTTGCTGCAAATCAATTTTGGTTACTCAAGAAATTGTTGAAGTCAATTTCATTCAAAATACTTCTATTCCTATTAAGACTAATCAGATACGGTATCAGCCAGCTTCTTCTTCTGTGTTTGAATAGTGCGGACTCCCTTTACCTGTATAAAAACGACTTGGTAGTAGTAACTGTCAACTTTATGCCAGTTTGCATGTTAAACTCAATTAACTTAATGTATATAATTGACAAGCGGTAGGATATAACAATCTTGTCCTCAACAAGGACAAAAAAGTTGATCTCACTTTTAATATTAGTTGTCCAGTCTCTGAAACTGAAATCTCCACTAATTTTCTTGGCATTCACTTTAAACAGCAGAGGCTTATTTATGCCACGAGTCTTAACAAATTCTAATGTTTTCCATTCACATGACTTTCTCTAACTGTTCTGCAAACAAAATGTTCTTACAAAGGATTATCTTTTTATCTATACCATGCTAATCGAGATAAGTGTTAGCAGAACTGGTCTTATTACGTGATTCTTTGTAAGCAGAAGGGAAATAAGAGAATGCGTTAGGCTAAACGATAGTCAATTTCTTTAAGAGCTGGTCGCTATGTGAAACAATCGAAATTCCGTTGTTTCTGCTTGCAAGAGTAAACAAATGACAGACGAAAGAAAGAAGAGCTGCGTTTGAGAAAAGTTTAAGTAGCTTAGAATTGAAACCAATAAGATGGAATATCTAGAAACGGTCGATTTTACAACAAAAATGTATAGTGCACAAATTGTATGTTTTGACGAGATCTTAAGTTTTTGTATAGTAAGTTTTTGTCTTATTCTTACGGTTTATGTTACGCAAATTTCAGCGAAGTGCTCTTCAGAGGCTATTCCCTGAAAATTAAAAAGCATTTTATTTGCCATGTAAATATCTTTATCATGTGGTAGTTTAATCAAAATCGTTAGATCTATTTTTGAGAAAAACAAATTTTTCAAAAATTTTTCATTGCAAAGGGTGGTTTGGAGGAGGGGTTTTCTTGAAAATGTTTGTGTCGCATTCTCTGAAGATACAAAACTTAAATACCAAGTTTGGTTCAAAATCTTCTCGGGCTTCTAGCCAGGTAAAAACTTGGCTTGAGCCCGAGAAGATTTTGAATTAACACGTCGCCAGGAAAGCTTTAGTTCTTACCAAGTTTGGTGTTTAACGTCTTTTCGTTTTTGAGCTATGCTTCTATAGATAGACACATAGTACTTTTTTTACTCAATGGACCTCAAAATATATTTCCGGTGAAATATTCATATCAAATTTTTGAGTGGGATACAATATCTTCTCTAGCTACCATGTACATTGTATGTATATACGTGTTAGAGAAAGTAATACTTGTCTTCTGTCTCCTATAGCTTTATTATCTACTTATTACGGACGTATTGCCATTTAAGTTGTGGTGCTCATCCTCCACAATGGCTATGGTGTATTCCTTCCAAAACCAATCTCCCTCCCCCAAATTTTAGTGAGATCTCAATTTCAACATTTTAGTTACGTTTTTTATTTGTAGCTGGAAAGCTTGCAAAGAGGTATGCAGTAGGCACCTACTGTAGTTGGTCTGGTAGCTCAGTTGGTTAGGCGCTGGCCTTCTCATTTCAAGGTCGCGGGTTTAAACTCGGTCCAGGCGACAGCCTCATTTCAGTAGTAGATTTGCTGGCATATAAAAAAACCTGCTGAACGAAATTCCGGCACCCGACAGCGCTGATATGATCCTGGCAATTAACAGCGTCGTTAACAAACAAATAATTCTATTATTGTGGTACCGATACTGAATAAAATCTTAAGACAAATAATTGGAAGCAAAAATAAGTAAAATAGTACTAGAAAGTGTTTTTGAAAATTGGTGTGTTTTATTAGTTTGTAATTAATGCTACCTTGTAGGTATCTATATGAATAGGCAAGAGTAAGTTAACAACACATATACGTTCGAACATGTTATTTCCAGAAAATATTATTTGATACGCATGTTGTACAATATAGTATGCAACTACTTCTTTTTTGTATTAGCGCACATTTAAATATATAAATCCAAAGGTACAGACTGAGAAATGTGCAGTACTCAATAAAAATTGCAATAAATGTGTTTAGGTCGTGACTGTTACAACTGGAGTAATATTAATTGACTTAAATTAATTTATTTAAACTATAAATACATTAGAATGAAAATACAGATGGATAACATTATATGTAAAACTGTTTCAATTAGTTTGTGCGTACAACAGTGACTTTATAACAAAAGGCAATGTTTCATATCTTTACTTAGTAATGGATTCTTGGGAAATTTATTCTTTCGAACTGAGCTTGCATATTTCAACATGGGCCTATCATACGTTTATTTCAAGTATTTAAATTAGTAAAACGATTTTAAATTATTGGTACGCAAAAGTAGTGATTATGTTCTTATGTCCTCTCCGTTGACCTTTGAAGAGAACTGAATTTTCTCTTTGCCCGCAAGTTACTTCACTGTAGGGGATTGACTTTAAAATATCATTTTGAAAGACAAAAGAGTATGTTAGATAGTCCAACGGCTATCTTGCTGCTTCTTAACCTATTTTTAGGAAAGTTCAATCCTCTCGTAGTTCTTTCTCGGTTTACACTCACAGGGGCTGCATTTCAAGATTTCATCTGGCCAGTTTGTTTTAGCAAAATGAGACAGCATTTAATTCTCAGAAAATATTTCTTCACAAAATATAACTTTCAGTTTGCAATATTTTCATCCTTTACCACCCAAACAAGTCGAAACGCACAGTAAAATTTTATTTTACAAATACTTAATATATTGTAGTTCTCTCCAAATGTTTATCCCTCCCCCAAAATGAACTTTATGATGGCGCAAAATGCGCAATTAAATGAGGCGTTTTATTTATGGACGCTCTTTAACTACTGTAGTTCTCAGCCTCCCATTCTATACTGGGCGTGAAATACCGCTTAATTTTGCTCAGAGGCCCCTTTATCAGGCTTGAGGTTCTTTTCGTGCCATAAATCTACGACACGGGACCCACGGCTTTACTTCCCTTGCAAAGGAAGCCATGCTAAGGTTTTTACCCCTGAAAAAATCCATCGTCCTCCGTTGCGCAATGAATCCTCCCCCCCCCAAAAAAAAAAAAACCAGTCCTAGTGATGTTTTAGTTTGTAATCAATGATACTCCATTCAGGAAAATACTTTTACAGCAGAAGAGGGCTGTCAGAATTCGGTGCGGTATATCCCGTAGAACTCAATGTTAACTATTATTTATTTTGGTAGATACTTTAATAATGACTTCATTGTTTGTGCTAGACTGTCTTTTATTTGCCAAGAAAAATGTTCAAAGTATACTTTATTTTCTGAGATCTATGGCCATCACATGAGTAGGATTACATGTTTACATTAATAGCAGTAAAATACAAAATTGTTTTGGGATACTTCACTTAATTTATTTAATATGCTTTCTAATAATATTAAAGCTCCTTCCTTTGAATCTTTTAAAAGATCAGTGAAGTGTGTTTTGCTGCCAAATCCTTTTTATTGTCTCGATGAATTTTATCCGAATGGCGATCTTACACTTCTTTATTTGATATTGGTGTACAATTTACTTGTTTTGGCAAACAAAACTTTACAAAAGGCTTTTACAAAAAAGTTTATAATAAAACACATAACTTAATTATGTGTATTTAGGAAAAAATGATAACAATAAACAAAACCCATTCATAATATAAAATACATAAGACATTTTGTCAAAAAAGTACCGGGAATTGATCATTTAAATATCCTGTTTAAAAGGGGATTCGAAATTATTGTTGTCGCTAAGTTGGTACAACTTTCCTCTATACCCACGCGGAGTTTGATCGTCATGTCATCTAGTTTTTTTACAGTACGCCGTTTTGTTAGTTCATCTCAAAGGTGATTTGCGATTTTACGATGGATACAGATATTGAACAAAGAATTTGTCTCAAATTTTGCATTGCAAATGGTATTTCGTGTGCCGAATCGCTGAAAATGTTACAGAGGGCTTACGGTGAATCGATTTTATCAAAAACACTGCATATGAATAGTAAGAGTGCATCCAAAAGTGGTCGAGATGTGGTGGAAGATTTGCCTCGCTCTGGTCGGCCATCAACGGTTTCAACTGAACTGAACATCGCTAAAGAGACGAAAATGGTGTCTGAAAATCGTCATTTAGGTCTGAGAGAGATTGCCGCTGAACTTGCTGTGTCTCACGAATCGATTCGTACCATTTTAAACGATTGGGCATGACAACTTTCGGTTAGTTCCCAAAGACTTGAATTTTCTACAAAGACTCAATCGCGTAAGGATTGCTGAAGACATACTAGAACGAGCCAGTTCCAACCCCACATTCATGAAACGCATTGTAACTGGTGATGAGAAGTGGGTTTTCCAGTTGACACTCAAACCAGTCAACAAGCTTCCGAATGGCGCCTTCCAACTGAACCGAAACCTAAAAGGGCACGTCAAACTCGATCAAAACTGAAGGTTTTTTTTCAAGAGAACAAAAATTCTGGCCTACCTCCAAAACTGGAATGTTGCTTTCTCAACAGATTTTGGTAATGTCAAAGTTAATTGCTTAACTTAATTCAGAAAATAGTGCTACGTTCGTTTGTGCTAGGTTGTAACAACAACTTGTGAACAACTGTATATAGTAGCTAGACTGTACTCACCTTTGAAACATGGGTTGTCAAAAGCATATTGATCGCCAGTTGTTTCTGGATCTGTCACCAACACCAAGTGTTTTCCTGCAAAAATAGGAAAAAGTCTTAGTAACACGTTGCATTGCTCGAGTTCGATCAGTTACGAATGTTTTGCGCGATCGTACACTTTTTACAGAATACGTGCGCATACACTTAAAATGATTTTTACAAAATCTAAAATTTAAACCAGTTTGAATTGACAGTAAAACTGCTGCAATTGGTTTCGCACACTAATATTATCACAGTATCACATGGACTTGGGGCGGGGGGGGGGGGGGGGCACAACTTTTCCATAATCAAATTATTGTTTATAGAATCCATGTAAAATGATGCCAACAAAATAGTACAGAATACAGTTTACGAAAATGTTAAACAGAATCTCAGAAAGAAAACAATTTTCTTTTCGTAGTCGTTAATGCCCTTCAACCTCTTGCTGTAACATGCATTATTCAAATTAAGAGAGGCAGTGTACCTAAGTTAATTGTGTGATATGATCCCTTCAATTAGATTACTGGTTATTTTCTATTACGATGCCATTATACATGGCCTGTATAGCTTATTAGCTGGCTGGTCAAAATAAATATTAAAAAAGAAGGCTGTGCTGGAAATTAAGCATCCGTAATTAATTCTATCAACTACTATTTGATCGAAAGCTTGTGTTTCTGCATACCTATCCCATCCCAGTCCATTCCATCCTTCTCTCACACATTAGGATGTTTTCTTATGAAATGAGGTTTTCAGGAGATCTCAAAAGATCGATTCCCTAACTTTTAATGGTACACCATGAAAATTATAATATGTTAAGAAACATGAAGAAATGTATTGCATACAACAATTCTATCAAGTCTCTATACATGTATTTCTATCTAGCTTAACAATATTAATACATATTGAAATAATAATTATAATATAAATACTACTACTAATAATAAAGCCTACAGTTATGTTTCTTTTATCTGTTAAGATGTCTGAAAAGATACATTAGCGGGGTGTCTCACCGATAGATATTGAAACAAAATTAATTACCTTGGAAGGTTAGTAATCAATACTTACTGCATCAATTTCAGCTGGCCATAGTGGTGTAATAATGAACAAGAAAGGAAACACAGGTACACATAATGAGTAGTCTATTCCATTTAGCTGCACGTATTAAGCAATTATGGGTCTTGTGTTGAACTCTGTTAAATACACATATAAACGACAATATGTACAGTGTCGGAATACGGAACATCCAAGTTGTTCAACGCCCAACTGCATTATTTATCCAATCGCATATTGTCATTTACATTTTGTTTTTCTCATCTTTTCTACACAATATAATACCCCACAATCATTAAGATAGTAATTCTTTGACGTCCCTGCAATAGCAATTGTTGTTATCAAGTATTTCTAGACAATCTATAATACTTTAACTTGATTGCGTTTTATATAAACAACATGCAGTATTATTTCTCAATTGTACGTTAACTTGTAATGTTAGCTATGTTAAATTATGCTAAGGAAAAGCAGAGAATTGTGCAGCAGAATATCACAAAAAGACACCTCGACTGTATTTTAAAACCTTGAAAACTTTCAGGATACCTTTATGTTGCTTGTGTGTATCAGAGATATATGAGTGAACTTTGGAGGATTCCCAAATATTCTGTAAAGAGGGAATTCTCTTTTGTATTAGCTTGTCACATGGTATTAGCACAATAGTCTCCCGTGACCTGATGGCGTAGGGTGTAACTTTTGGCGCCAAGTGTCAGCCAATAAGCTTCAAGGAAGACATTTTAAGTTGCCACAAACTGAGAAAGTATAGAGTGGGTTCTGTTCTTCAGAGGCGAAATCGTCATAATGAAACCGCGTCAAGAACTTTTAACATGTACTTCTGTAAGTGCCTGTGAAATGTAGCATGTGTGAGACAGTGTATTATTCAGCATTCTACAATGTCTTATTCAGGTTTATTGGAGTTTAAATATGTTAATAATTTAATTGTGTAAATTAACTGTTTTGTCGAGGTGACTGCGCCATGAGTGCTTAGTGTTAGAGGACCACCTGCATAATTTTCCTTTCACCACCCTTAAATAAATTGCTCTGCCGAATACACTACTGCAAAGCCGAGGCAGAAAAAAAAAAACGTCAACAACCAGGTACGTACCTACTTAAAATAGACCCTGCATCGGGTATGGTGGACTCACCTAATTATCTATATACTGTTTGTTGTCACTCTGCAGACCCGACCAATGCAACAAAACTTAATGAAGCCGAGGATTGCAGAGCTAAGAAACAATAGTCAAACGTTGCACAGAGAGCAAACTAGGGACATCATGCTTAATAATAGGTACTACAGCTAAATAGAATAAAATACTCAGTATGTTATACCTGTCATATTCATTATTACACCACTATCTATAAAACTCACCAACGTATTGATTACACCGGACGTTTCCATCATAATTCATTCTATTTCAATATTGGTGAGACACTCCGCGAATGTACCTTGTGAGGCCTCCGGAAGTCTCTCGCCTCGTTTAATCTTGGGAACCATTGCTGTTTATAGAATGGTTTTCGGGATGACGAAAATAGGCAGTCAAGTTCTGAATGGAGATGTTGAAATGGGTTGATTCCGTAAGATTCCTTCCCGGAGCTCCACGCCGAAAACCTTCCTCAAGGGCCGCACTATGCTGGCCAAGGCTCTCCGAATTAAAGGTCTGGAGCTTCATGAAGAGGTTCACTGCCTTGCTGACAACAATAACAGTGACTAAATTGATATGCTGGCGTTAACCGATCAAAATCTGAAGCTGATACCCCCCCCCTTTTCGCCTCGTCTTTAACTGCAATGGTCACATCATTTAGGACATACGCCCATCAGCAATGGCGCTAACTAGTGTACAGTTCTCATTGAATTTTATTTCGTGGAGGTTTTGTACATTAGGTGTGTGTGTCTCTCTCTCTCTCTCTCTCTCTCTCTCTCTCTCTCTCATACACACACACATTCTCATCGATACTTCAGCCGGGAATCGAATCCTGCACCCCTTGCACTGCAGGTTTATAGGTTATAAACTATTTTGTTTTTTATGTGTATGTAAAACTATATTAGGTATATAATGAAAACGTAATCTAATTCAATTTTCAGAAACATAACATGCACTGATGTATTGTCGTTGATTATTGCAGCTTTCCTTTTATCGCTTTCATGCTTTAATAAAATTATCTCACATGATGCTAACGATTTTATGATTTGTGAATGGCAAGGTCCTCGGCGCCATGTCCGAGTGGTTAGACCGCCCGCCTTCCACCTAGTTTGGATTCCAAGCGCCCGCATCTGAGATTTTTTGTCTGTGGACGAAACGGCTGGATGGGGTTTCGCCGGGTCCTCCGGTTTCCCCCGCCACTCATTCCACCAATTGCTTCATCACCTTTCCATTTCGCTTGCATTTCATATGTCACTTCCTCACGCTCATGCCTGGCCACAGGCCGACCACCCGTTCCAGGTTCTCCATCTGTGTTTCGTATCGTTGGCTCCCCGACAAAGTTCTGACCCCTAGGCATCCGATTGTACAGTGTACGGGGAGGGTAAGCCGACTACGAATGGCAATTGTGTTCGTGTCATATGTTTATGTCCTCAGGTTAATGCTAACGTTTCTGCCTTCAGCTTCTATGTCTTTAAGATAGCAATTATTAGTTTATGTGCATGAGGTAAAATAGCAAGAAAATCCTTGATACAGACTGCAGAAACTAGTTTCCTTTGTGCACAGCCTCGAGGTGAAATGTCCGCCAATATTTTTTGTTAACATGTCTCAACCACAAACAACAAATCGCAGTCCGTGACTTCATCACATACTTTGTAGCTTTCTCAAGCTCGACTTATTGCAAGTACCCTTGTTCAAGGTGCATTACCACTTATTAACTATTTTTATTCCGCCTTGAAATTCATGGCTGTCAATGCGATTAGGAAGAGCTTTCTATGTATAACGGAACATTTGCTTATTTTAATTCTCTTCCAAAACGAGAAATTTTACCGGAACTTGTGCTATTACTTGTGCTATTTTGGAATGTTCCCTGACATGTTCCAAATCAAACCATGGATAATTTAGCTTTCGTTTAAGGTAAGACAGATTAAAAACTTTACAGTTTTATAAAATTAGCTGGTTTTAAGAATATGCTTGGTGTATAAAAATAAAACGTTTCAGGAACAACAATCGCTCAAAAGAAAATACGGGGGGGGGGGTCATTAGTGGGTATACAACTGTATGATTGGCACATTTGGTATATGGAGATGAGTAACTTTGGTGTTTATGATACTTATCTTGTTATTAAATTTCCTAGTTCTGTTCAATTTAGTTTTTGATTTGTCTTCTGTTTCATGTAGTCAGTTTCTTTTTTGTTTTAATGCCATTGTATTTTACATCACTTTAACAGCTTGGTTACATCGCGATGCAACTGTTCGATAAGATTCTTCGTTGACGTTTGACCATACTACCTACGTATAACGTCAAGTAGATGCTGTTAAGGAGCCGTCCATTCGTAGTCAGACGTAGATGGGTGGCAAGGTGCAACTAGCCTTTTAAGGTCTCATCTCCTCACACCATACTTATCACTTAGCTCCTCGAAGCCAGGTGGGGTTAGCCAGCCAGTCTGCTGCTTACATTATCTGTGGATAAATGGCAGCGGAATTGCATCTATTTTCAGTTTTGCTATTGTTTTAGACTCATGGTGGCACTTTGGTAAGTGACATTAAATCTCCAATCAGAAATTTACCTTGGCGACTGAGGGAAATCACAAAAAAGAGCCAGCCAGATTGATCGGCGCATGGGACTTTGAACCCAGGACCTTCCGAATGCGGTCCATTCCGTTCGGTGTCAGTTTCTTGTGTCGCGATGTATGGGAATTTGACCCAAGATGAAAGAACCTGGGATGTTGTTAAAGATAAAACACTTGCAAGGAGACCACGTAATTGAGATGATATAATTCAGTTCATAAGAAGAAAGAAAGAAAAATAAAAGTGCTACAAAATAAGCTTGAGTGTGACATGTAGACTACAAATATTTAATATAGCGATGGTCTTCAGCGTTAGTGTTTCTTAACAAAATTAGTGAAATTAAATTAGAGTTTTCTTTGTGTACTTAGACCATCATTACTGTACACAGCATACCTTCTCATGCCCCCAAACATTAACTATATAACATTCAGACAAAGCATTATTAAAAAGCCGATCTCCTTTTGAACTCTTGAAAAGCGCAGACAATTTTACAGCACTTGCTACATATTTGAAGTTTACCTAAGATATTTAGAACTTAAATATTTTCATTACTATCCGCTAAAAACCGCCTCAGCACTAATCTATGAATATATTATTTCTAGACAGGCATTTACCATAATCGGTGCTATAAAACTTAAATTTCTCAGCTCTAGTTTTGGTCTCTAAGGCTCAATAAAATGCACGATTTATATTCAAATATTCGTTTCCTTTGGAAGTTTTGTTGTGCTATGCGATCACATGTGCAGAGCTGACAATGTTTCACCACAGCTCTGTTAGGCATACCTTAGTGTTCGTGCGTGTAAATAAAGGTCGTGCAATTCGCTTTTACCTATTTGTTTCATCCAAGCATGCGAGCGAAGCGAGCATGCGTTCTGTTCGGTCTAGGTGCGTGCGTATATGTGTGTGTGTGTGCAAATAAACTGCAATTGGGCAATAGCGGCAAAATGATTGCTTTCTTCCCCATTACATATATTTCCGTATTTTTTGGTAATTAAGCTATATTTATAGGGTGGGTACAGCGGATTATTTCAAGTCGTGAGGATAATATCCAGCTTTACGCTCCACATGGATAATAAGGCTTGTTTTAATGTTTAAATGCCTAATATTTGCTCCTAGAACAGTCGTGGAGATGTTCCATATGTTCAAACCGAGCAGGAAAAATACTTTTTAAATGCTGTAATGTATAAAAGACCTTAAAATTAGCACGCGAAGTTTCTCAAACCACCGTGAGAAACTAAAACTGCCTTATTAATGCCACAGTTATACAACATTAAATAAAAATAGTAATAGACATTAAACATTACAATAAAAAGATTAGAGGAAGTGTCTATTAACGGTAAGCGGAAAAGAAAAGAAAAATAAATATTTATATAGAGTGTTTCTAAATTAGACCGACAAAACTTGGCAGTAGATAGATAATCTTATGTGAATCATATTTTGTCAAGTAACCTATGGGCTGCGACGCTTCGTTTCAGTGCAAGATGGCTATAAATAGGAAGGAATTGGAGAAAACAGAGTACACTCGTGTCAATCCAAGAGGCGTTTGTTATTACTACTATCACTAGATTTGTTTACTTCTACAGCTCACTAGCATTCGGTATTGTTTACAACATGTTTGTTTACTTCCCAGTCTGCCCCTTCTAATTGTTATTCTACGTACTGCTTCAGTTGTAATGCGACTTTCTTTGTGAATAGGACAGTGACGTTTGGGAAGTACGGCAGACATGGAACGTGGACATACATTTAGTAGACGGTGAAGCATTAACATGTGGTCGTTTGGCGCAGAGGCTTTACCGGTAAAGATTTCCAAACCACCAGTGTCTTCACCATACGACAATTGTGCCAGTATTCATCAGAGACTAAGCAAATGGGGGTCATTACACAGACGAGCAGATGGTCAATGATGGAGGCGTGTTGTGCGAATATCTGAACTCGAGGAAGCCTTGCTGCAGTGGGTACCATATAATCCTTCGCTGGGTACTCGAGAGATCACACGACACTTTCATACTGGCCTTGTTACGATCTGGAGAACTTTGCAGGAAATGCTATTACATCCATATTATCTTGAGAGAGTTCGAGGAAGCCTTGCTGCAGTGGGTACCATATAATCCTTCGCTGGGTACTCGAGAGATCGCACGATACTTTCATACTGGCCATGTCACGATCTGGAGAACTTTGCAGGAAATGCTATTGCATCCATACACCAGGTGACTATCCACTCCGAGTGAACCTCTGTAATTGGTATTTGAACAAATGCATACTCCAACCCGAGTTTGCAAGCCGTGTATTGTTCAGCATGCTTCACACGTGAGAGGATATTCAATTCTCGCAATTCTCGTGTATGGTATTTCGAAAACCCCCATGCCACGATTGTGCAATCATATCAACAGCGATTTAGTGTCAATATCTAGGCAGGGATTGTAGATGACTTCCTTGTGGGACCCTACATTTTGCCCAATCGACTGAACGCCAATAATTTAGTATTTTTTCAACATGTTCTGCCTGAATTACTGCATCCGCTTCCTCTCAACATCAGAATGAACATGTGGTTTCAGCATAATGGGACACCAGCTCATTTTAGGAATCACGTACGCAACCATCTGACAGCTATATTCGGCAAGCGTTGGATTGGTCGAGGTGGACCCACTGCCTGGCCACCACGCTCTCCTGATTTGACGCCAATGGATTTTTTTTGTTTTTTTTTTTTGTTATACAATTGGGTGGGTGTTTGAACTTTCGTTTTTTCATTGTATTTAGTTACTTCTTGCCTGGACAATAAACACACAAATGTATGTAAAATTGGATGGCTTATTATTTGCACAAGCCTACTTATGTCCACTAATATCCTTATTGTACTGAAACGAAGCGCCGCAGCCCATAGGTTCCTTGACTAAACATGCTTAAAAGAAGGGTATCTATCTGCTGCCAAAGTTTGTGGACCTAATTTAGAAACATCCTGTATAATATGTGTACCTTCTAATCTTCAAACAATTTAGATTTCCATGTGGTTGAACATGAAAGGAACAATTTTTTTTCCGATCCTAAATCATACGTATTTAGGTCGTTCAAACGATATTAATTCGTGAGTAGTAATTTTAAATAAGGGAGGTTTACTTTTTTAAAACATTATGCCACCTATAATGTTCGCCACGTTCTAAAGTATAAACATCTAAAACATCGATCAGTTGTACGCAGTTTTGAATACGAGGTTTAAAATATACTGGGACAACGTTTGAAAATTATTAGAAACCCATAATAATTTTCACCATGTCATAAGTTAAATGTACAAAGCACTATACATTCACTTTGAACAATAAAGTAAGGGATTAAGAATAAAAAGGCAATTAAAAAAAATGTGAGTAGTCTATATCATTTTCGCCGAGTACTACAGATCTTCAAGTGTAATTATACAATATTTTGCACAGAGATTAAACGGCGCGGACTTTTCCATAAGGCGCCAAAATGTGATAACGTCAGCTTTTGGAAGCTGTAATGTAGCTTATAATTTTCATTGGTCACATTGTTGATTTGTATGCAAGAGAATTGAACAAGGTTAACCGACGTAATCGGATGAAAATATAGTGATACAAACAACCCTCCTAATAAAACATTTTAAAGATTTTAAGCTTGATTTTTATTTGTTTTTTTTTAAGCGCCACATTTGCGATTTAAGAACAAAAATAACCTTTGATTTCAGATGCAACGGGATTGGGATTGAAATTGAACGGCATAACGGTATAAAATTGGGAACTGATTTTTAAAGTTGTGAGCTTATGAGTTTAGTAAATGGGAAACCGATTTAAATCCCGCCAGGATCATCCTACATGGCTGAGCTTTTTCTTTCTTCCCCCCCCCCCCAGGTTTTATTCAGTCCTCATATTTAGAGCTTGCCGAATTTAGGTTCAGTGCACACAGAGTATAACTATAACGTAATGGAGTAGGTATAGTCTCTACAGTCTGTTTCAAAACGTGTTACACTATCTTACCATTGCTTACTGCCTGGCCTCGTTCAGTTCCTACTAGTAGATAAACCAGTGAACATTGAAAGATTGAAAATTTTTCAAAATAGGAAAGGGAGGCGTTTGACACTAAACAAACTTGTGGCTGATTCAAACATATTTTGAGCGCCAGTAGAGCCTTTACTTTCGATACAGTAAATATGGACGTTGTAATTCACTGCAATAAATTCTGAGTGAGTTTACTTGATTTATGTTCATTATCTTTTCACAGCTCTGCACATTATCCTGAATTGTTTGTATCAAGCTTTATATTTTATTTGTAAAAGTAGAAGGCGTTTTTATTATTAATCATATTATGATATGTTTGTTTTATTGTGTTATGTTATGAATTAGAACGATGTATATGTCAATACGTGTAATGCGCTCTTTTGGAACAGGCTATACCTCAACGTGTGCATGTTTACGCTACAAATCTGTCCCCACTACCTTCTCTTTATACCGTTGACTGCTCTGCATGTTCCTAACTCTGTGCTCTCGGAAGCAAAACCGAGCGCTACTCATAGCTGCCAAATGCAGGGGAGATACCCTAAACTTAGGTGTGGGACACGATTATTTCCTGCATCACTATTGTGTATTTGATTTAACTTGAAACATGGTAGAAAGAGATAGCAATATATTCCACAAGGCGTTTGCCTAATTTAAAAACCCGGGATACATCAATGGCGCAGATTTCCTTTCCCTGCACTACTGATAAATTTGCTTTACCAGATTTCGCTGCCTCCAATTCATCAGTGAAGAACGTGCACCCGATATACAATTTCTCTTGCATCTGATTGCAAAGGTTTCCCTCGTTTCCCAACACCCGCCTGGAACAATACGAGCGCCAGCGAAGCAAGGACGGCGAAAGATATCAGCATATTTTCCATGTTTCACTGCTAAATAAGTACAACTGGTAACAACACAATTACAACTGATGCTGAGAGAGTAATAGGCAGTGAAGGATGATTGTGACAGGGTTTTCTAGCACTCGGACCGTCATTAACGCACACCACTCCCTCGACCGGCAGGTAGCAGAAAAATGATCATGTATCAACATAAACCACGAGTACTGTAGTGTCCACCGCCTATGCTACCAAAACTTCAATTAAACCAAAATTAAATCATCCTGCTTAAAGCCCTTAAGAGATCGCCAACAAGTTAGGAAGGTAATTGTTATAATTCCCTTCAGGAAACATCTCCAGGCTATGAAACTCTTTACCGACTCTGTAACAGTTCCTACAATATAATTATCTACAAAGTTGCGGATTCAAAATGTTGGGAGGAGCTCGAAGAAGAACAACAACTTCGCAGAAAATATTTTTTTTTTTTTTGAAAAAATTGCACCATGAAGGCAACAGGAATACTGCGGGAGGGCTTATGGCAGACATGTCGCGAGTCTTCGGTAGCTCCTTAAAAATAAAATTAAATCACAATCAGAATCTTTTAAATCGTATCCCCCATGAATATGCATCTCGGCAATACCAGTGAACCATCTCGGTCAGTTTAAGAAACGCCATTTATTCAAGATATTCCTTCTACCATTTTGCAATAGTTTAGCTGCCCTCCGTGGTGTAATGCTTACCATGCTAGCTTGATATACCCAAGGTCGCGGGTTCAAACCCGGCGGAGGACGATGGATTTTTCGGGTGTAAAAATCCTTAGCATGGCTTCCTTCGGAGCAAAATTAAGCGGTCTTTCATGCCCAATTTAGAATGGGACGCTGAGAACCACAGCAGTTAAAGAGCGTCCATAAATAACACGCCATTTACATTTTTTCAATAGTCTAAGACGAATAAAGATCCTAGATTAAAGAGCAATGCTGAGTGAGTCGATGCCGGCTTCGCAATGCAGCAGTAATGAACGCATTTGGACGGTGTTGCTGAGAGAAACAGCGGTAGGGCACCCAGTCTATGATAATTCTGACAACCTGTTCACCACGTGGAATGTGCTAGTGGGGAAAAGTTGCGCTAACAGGAAATTACGTCACCCGCACACTGCCTTCAGGGAATATCCTTATCCTAACTATTTAAGTGGAATTTCACTGAGCTGACAGATGACACGCAAACCATAGCGCAAATATTTTTCCTTTACGATAAAAGCAAAGAAAGAAATGCATCTGAGATGATCCGCGGCTGTCATATCTGTCACATCTTATCTCTGTCAAATCTTCAGCAGCAAAAGAAAGTTAAAATTAGCCGCTGCACATGTTTTCAAAATGTCAAAGGCGAGACTTTATATAAAGGTTGGGTTGTTTAGATGTGAGAAAAAATCTGATATAATGGTTATGGAAGTAGAAAGAATAGTCTTAGCATATTCAACTGTTTACATTCACTGTGACTATGCTGCAGTTTAGATGCTAGACATCACAGCCTAGCACCGAGAAAAATCACGAGAAAACCTTCGGTCCATGGGGTTTCAAGCCGGGACCTCCGAGTCACACGTTATCGCGGCGCCACTTCGCTTGGTTGATATATCACTATTTGTACAAACGGCTACAACTTTTAGATTACGAAAATTTTATGTGTATTGAACTATGCTAATGATTAACATGCGGCATATCAAAACCAGGTGAGAAGATGAAAGTATTCAATATCGCGAAAAGTTGTCACATTTTCTCCAAGTAAGCGTTCGCACTCCTTGATGGACATTTACTTCTTAGAAGAAGAATGACAGTGAAAACAAATATTGCAACTGCGTTTCACTACTAGGGAGTTAACAACTTTCTGTCATTTATGCTTTCTTTGATTTCACTGAGTGAAGTGACCTTATCGGTTTGAAAATGAGAGGATGTATAAATGTGAGAAGAAAAAGAATGGGGAGATATTGCAACGCTGTTTTATACCCGCAGAATTAACAACTATACGTTAATTATGCGTTGAATTCATTGCCTAAAGCACTTGTTCATTGGTGCAATGTGAAACTCAGCAACTCCCGAGAGCATACGTTGAATGCGGTGTGTGTTACCTTGAGAAGCTTCTGGTGATAAAAGGCAAAGCACACTTTAACCAAGAGAGCAGCAACAGTAATACCTACCGCGCTTCCCAGCATGCTGGGCAACCTGTCCTTTAGCATCGCTATGGAGCTCTTGATTTCTCTAAACCTTCTTAGTTTGTGACTGTCTCCATTTCTTCATCTCTTTCTATTCTTTTGTCCCTTATTTTGCTGGTCCATTTTGCTTCACTCTTTATTATACATTACTCGATTCAAATATTCCTTTTTTCTTGTTTCCTTGTTAATGTTTTTATCACCTTTATGTTGCCTTCCATTTTATCTAATTTAGCTTTCTATACATTTTCTGTCCATTGAACAAATTCCCCACACTATATTAAATAATATAAACATGGTAAAGGGTTGACAATAGTGGAGGACACCTCACGCACTGAAATCTACTGCACACTAGCAACCCCAGGAGAAAGGAAACCACAAGAGGCCACAGACCGGCAGCAGACAAGTCACAGATACACACGGAAGTGCCTAACTCAGTGGCTGAAATTTCTTCATCCCGGCTCCAGGATCCGTCGTGCAGCCGCCAATATCATTGCCCTCGCTACCACCGGGAGTGACCTCAACGTCGAAAACACCTTTACAGTGCACATGTATCCGTGCGCCATCTGCCAGTACTGCGACACACCACGTGCATAGAAGCAAACCTGAAAGATGATAAGGAAATGGCATAAAAGAGAAATGATGGAAAGGAAGCCATGGAGAATAAGTACCCCAGCATTTGGGACAAATGGGAACCACGAAAAACCCCAAGTCAGAATGCACGGTTGACGGGGATCGAACCTACAACCTCCCGAACTTGAGTCACACAGAAACACATTGGACATATAGATAAGTATATAGGTTTCAGCTGGTAAACGGATGATTGCATTATGAAGATGACTTTCAGTTTGTAACTTAGGAACATCCGAGTATGATTTTATTTCCGTTCCTGATATGCAACTAACTCACAGAAAGAGAAGGGTAAGCTCTATGCTTTTTACAGTGGATATCGACAAAGAACGGCAAGTGTTAACAAATATAGTTTCAAGTTTAAATAAACAGAAAGAATAATCAGCATAAATAACGGTGTTGCCGCGTATGTATGTTAAGACAGACGTTGCTGTCACTAAAGTTCAGCAAGAGAAGAACCACTGTGGATACAAACTGGAGACGGAAATGTCTTGTCAAAAGTATGTAAAATGTGAATGGAGGATATCAGATTTTTTTAATTATTCCGTCCGTTTTCACAGAAAGAAAAAGAAATTTTCTTAATAACTATTTTTTTCGAGTGTTCAGGGTGTATCAAAGAGTGTTGATGGCAATTTTTGGGTGAAATTCAAAAGCAGTAGAGAAACTAATAAACACTGTTAATAATAACCACATGTGAAATAGAAGTACAAAGAATGGAGCAGAAGCGCCGTTTTGCGAGAAGACGCAAGCAAACAAACGATGGTGACTTTCTCGAGATTCCTTCACGCGCAGACGTGAGCGATGTGACCTGCCACACCTGCTTTGCTGGACCACAACAGACTGCTGCTGCCTGCATTTCGGCGACCGTCAGGAATGCAGAATCGGCTCCTGAAATTTACTTTCCGCGGGAGTTACATGTATTTAGCGAAAACCTTGCTTCCGAACAACTGAAGCCACACTCTACAACTGGCAATGCTTTTGTGAGCGAGACGATATGCAGTGTCTCCAGTTTTCATTTCCACCTTAAAAACTTCTAACAACCAAGTCAACGGAGAGAAAACTCCTGGTTTAAAGTTCACAAAGCACAAAAAAACTAGCTAATTCACGTGGTGTTGTTTTCATTTGCTTTAAGCTTTAAAGCCAAGAAGAAATAAATCTATACTCAATTTACCCTACTAAATGCATGTAAAATAATGTTGGAAACACCAAACACGATGTCAGCGTGAGATGCAACAGAATACACTTATAAAATAATTTAAAACATTTTGTTTAGTCACGAGAAAATTTAAATATGTAACAAGCGACGTTTTACTTTCTCTAGCACGGATGTAAAATGTATACCGTAGGTAGATAAGCCATTGTATAGCACCCAAAATTCTATACTGACTTCACCGAAAATACATGTTTTGAGAACGCCGAATAAAAAAAACTAAAAAAAAAAATGGTTCTAACTGTTTTCAAATGCCATATATTTAAGATAATTTTTATTACAAACAAAACGTATATCTTGAATTTTCTGGGAATAACCTCTGAAGACCTCTTCATTCTGGATGACTTTTGTTTAAAGAGATACACAAAAATTAATTACACAAGAAATGCAGTTTTCTTTGAGACATAGAATTTATGTCATATTTGTAGATTTAACCGTTTCCAAGCTATTCCGTGTTTTTTTTTTTTTTTTTTTCAATTCTAAACTACCTAACTTTCAGTGTGACTCTACCTATCCAACTCCTATCCTATACACGGCTTGTGTGAAAAAACAATTAATCTAATACCTACTTAAAATGTTCTCAATCGGAAAGCTATCTTTTGTTTCAATTCTCTTTTGATTTACTCTTGCCCTTGGAACGAGAACTAACCTTAAATGACAAAAGCATTGCGACAGCTTTTAAAAGATTTGGCCGCTGCTAGTATACCCTCTTATTCCCTTCTACTTATAAGTAAGTAATAAGGCCATATCTGGTAATATTTGTCTAACATTATGTAAATAAACGAATAATCTTTTGAGAGAATAGTTTGTTTGCAGAGCAGATATAGAAAGTTGTGTGAACGGAACACATCAGATTTTTTTCTAGTTCTATTTATACGTCGCCTTTAACTGCACGTCATATCGGCGACATTTCCCTATGAAATATTTTGGCTATCGGCAATGGTGTTACCTCGTGTACTCGATAGGTTTCTATTCATCTTTACGATGCATGCATGCACGCACGCACGCGCACACACACACACACACACACACACACACACTGTCCTACTTTAACACCCTGGGAAGGGTAGGGCTAGAGAAAAATGTCTACCATTCCCCAGCGGGGAATCGAACTCGGGACCCCTCGCATAGCAGAATTCAAATTCTCGAAGACTATAATAGTTTCCAATTAATCAATTTATATTCTGATCTATAGTGTAAAAATTAAGTATGAATTATCCTCCCTTAGAAATAAATAAAAAGAATTATATTTAATCTACAGAAAGTAAAATATTATATAAAAATTATAAATAACAATAGTTGATTATATATTTTATAACAAATAACGGAGTAACTTGTTATATTATCTGATTACTTGAAGCAGATAACCAAAACAATTTTACCAATAAAAATAGTAACATGATTCTAATTTCATCGGAAAATATAATTCATAAACGAAGAATTCCTATTATTAAGATGGGAAATAAATATATATGTATATTGGTATTGTTAATTCAGCCGAAAAAAAAGTGTAAATATCAATCATATAGGAAAGTTAATGAAAGAATGGAGACATTATTGGAATCCGAAACGGAAGACAAATGCCCGTCGCTCTCAGTAATTCTAAAGACGTCGCGACGGCAAAAGAGATTTGGCAATTTCACTGTGATATCCGGTTGTGATATTAAGTTTCTCTCATCCCATGGTGTATTTTCTGGTAACGTTGCATAAGTTCAATAGAGTAATAATTGCTTCTCCTCAACAAGGTAAACATTGAATGGAATTTCCTTTCTATCCTGTGTTGACGCAACAAGAGAATGACGCTATGCTGCGACCTTGCCGTGACCGACCTCCACACGTTTTCTGTGGTTTTGTGTTGACATATACATGGCGCATCAACAGTCACACTGCTACACGACCACAAGCACGTGCTCTTATTTTATTCTATTTTTTTTTTTTTTTTTTTTTTGTAGTTTAATGTCCTTTAACCTGGTTTGGTCATATCGGACGATGAATGAAATTGATGATATGATGCTCAAATGATCTCGGGGTCCATGGAGCTTAAAGTTACTCGACATTCGTCTTCTCAGGATAAGGGAAAACCCCGAAAAAAAACCTTACCCGGGTAACTCACCCTAAGCGAGATTCGAACTCACGACCTTTTGAACGTGAGGCAGACATGCTACCACCACGCTACCCAGGCGGGCACGTGCTCTTATTAAAATGTATCTAAACCTGTCCGTAAGAATGACATTTTTAAAACAAAATGCACAATCCACAATTCCTTATGGTATTTGGGCCACTTCTTACTTTTTCTAGCATAAGGTACATATTATATTCCATTCAAAAACTTGAATCCAGAATTTCACCGGAAATATATGTTTTAGACACCCTGAATAAAAAAAAAAAAAAAAGGCATTTTTAGAAACCTGTCCGCGTATGTATGCGTGGATAGCATAACTCAAAAACAAAAACTCAGTTAAATACCAATCTTGATAATTTAGTTCAGTATCTAAGGATACGACACGAAGATTTTCAAACTACCCTTTAAATGGATCGCTTTTGGAACAATTGATGTTCTCAAAATGGCTCTAACGATTTTGATTAAAATGACATGTTCAAGATACGAGTGGTTAGAGCGAATGGCTAGGGCCCGGGAGGTCCGTGGTTCAAATCCCGGTTATGACATTGGGTTTTTCAGTTTGACTACCAATCCAACTCCTGTCCTACACAATAAACAATAAACAATAATTGACCTACTAGTTAGCTAAACCATGAAGCCCGGGACTTTTAAGTACTTATTGAGGTTGCAAATCGCCATTGGGGAGTATATCATCTGATCACCTTATGATTTACCGGGAAACATGCGAATCAGTTGAGGAATTTAATGGCGTACCGGTATGTTTCAACGTTAGCTCAGTGGCTAGTGCAACCGGCTATAGACCGGGAAGTCCGTGGTTCAAATCCCGGCTATGGTATTGAATTTTTCAGTCTGATTCTACCTATCCAACTCCTGAAAGGAGAGTTTGTTGGATAGCTAGAGAAATTCATGTGTATGGAACATATATTTTTACTTTCTTTAGTCCTTACGTACAGCAATGTATATGTAGCTAGAGGTATGACATTCCAACCAAAAATTCGATGTCGGGATTTCACCGGAAATAAGTCTTGAGGTCCCCTGAGTCAAAAAAAAAAAGCATTTCAGAAAAAGATGTGTGTATGTGTGTCTGTACACAGCATAGCTCAAAAACGAAAAGACCGCTAACACCAAACTTAGTATTTATGTTTAGTATCTTCCAAGGATGCAACACGAAGATTTCCAAGAACCCCCCCCTCCTCAAACTACCCTTTATGTGCATTTTATTTTTGACATTTTGTTTTTCTCAAAAATGGCTGTAACAGTTTTGATTAGAATACCTTGTTTTAAGGAAATTTACACCACCATAAAATGTACCCCTTGAATTTTCTGGGAATAGCCTCTGAAGACCTCTTTATTCTAGGTGGGTTTTGCTGAATTTTGCATAACTGATAAACCGTAAAAGACAAACTTACTACATAAAATTATAGATCTTGTTTAAATATATAATTTATAACACATATTTTTCTTGTAGAGTTGGCCATTTTCAAGATATTCCTTGTTATTAGTTTCAATTTTAAAGTACGCTAACTCTTCTCTAACAGGAACTCACCTTTCGTTTCGTCTCTTTTGTTTTACTGGTGGACATACAAAGCGAATTTCTATCGTTTCACATAACGATCAGTTTTTAAAAGATTTGATTATCGCTTGCCGAGCATATTCCCTTATTTTTCTCCTACTCACAAAGAAAGTAATAAGGTGAATTCTGCTCAAGTTTATCTCGAATAGCATGATGTAGATAACACAATCATGTTTTCTAAGCATAGTTAATATGTGAAACAGCTAGAGAAAGTGATGTGAATGGAATACAACTGATTTTTCCAAACGGAAAGGATTCCCAAGTAAATAAGCCTTTTAATTGTTGGGTAAATTCGATAATTTGATTCTTTACATCTTTAGAGTGCGCCCGATTTGTATAGGAAATGTATTAGCTGAGCTCGGATGTTCTCAGAAATACGCACGATCGCCTACTAACATCCTTTAAAACTAGTTGATTTATTTATATCCATTTAATTTATTTGTTTTGTTCACGGAAATAATGACACTGGATTTTTGGGAGGAATTAATGATTCTTCAGCCTTAAGAGTGATGGTAATGGAGTGACAATCCAGTGTACAGTTAGCTGCCAAACTCGGATGAGGAAGTAGGCCATATAGCCAAAAGAATCACGGAAAGCCTTGGACAAAGGACGAATAATAATTTGTGCACTCCATTTGTAGCCGTTTCCGTGGTAAACAAAGCTATAAAAATGAAGATGGCCGCAATGTAATGGCAGGTGAGGTGAGTCAAACGTCTTGTGGTTCTTTACGTCACCACGTTAAGCATACACATGTAGTAGAACAATGCTGCAGTATCTTTCAATTACTAATTTAGAATTTTACCTAAATTACATAAAAATGCAAATAGTACCATAACTACATTAACTTTTGTTGCTTGAAATAACGTATATTGTAGTATCTTACAGCAACTGTTTTTATTACAACTACGTTGCAATGATTATGTCCTAATTATGATGATATTATTATTATTAACTAAGAGCTTGTCAGAAATGTGCAATCATATTGTGCCGTTGACCTTCGGTTTAGCCTGCCATTCGTCCCGTAAAAAGCGGGAGTGTGTCTGTTTGTTACTTGTGTGTCCCGCGTCCCGAAAATGTTTGTTGAGACGCGAATAGATCCCGTATTTCATTGGCACTGCCTTCCTAAATTAAAAACTTATCTACATGTTGTTGCCATTTCTTGTTGCGAGAAATGCTGAGTCGACGCTTATCTCACTTGTCATTGTTTAGTACATTCTGTGAACAGCGAAGACAGACGAGTTTGCCTAGTCTAGTTTTAGCAGTTGATGAGCTGTGTTGTTTATTTGCATTACGCCTAAACGGAAATGCACTTCCTCTTCCAATTTAAAGGAAAAATATCCTGTCCTCAAAGATACAAAAGGTTTAAGTTCACTGCAAAATTGCAATTTGTATTTATTCACTTTTCTTCATTCTAATGTCATATTAATCCCATATTCAGAAAGTATTGGTCAGTCGATCACAACCTTTTCAGGCTTCCTGTATTTTAAGGGAGAAAAATAGTAGGCTTACCTTCGCTCCACGCCTACTTCGTTTTATGCAGAAGTTTGTCTCTCGCCGGGTGAGATTCTTTTGTTTGACCCCGAGATCAGCACTTGCGGAGAGTAAATAGATATTGAGCGTTATTTATGGACGCTCTTTAACTACTGTGGTTCTCAGCGTCCCATTCCATATTAGTCATGAAAGAATTATTAAGTCTGCTCAGAGGCCTCTTTATCATACTTGAGGTTCTTTTACGTGCCGTAAATCTACGACACGGGACCAATCGTTTTTACTTCCCTTCCGAAGGAACCATGCTAAGGATTTTTACGTCCGAAAAAAAAAGCCATTGCTCTCCGCCGAGTTTGAACTCGCGACCTTGGGTATAATGATATTACCCCATGAAGGGCGACATCACGGAGATTGATAATCAAACCACTATCACTGAAATAGTGCAAAGGTCAGCTTCATATAACTGCAATATATGTAAATAATAACATGAACAGTGTCCTGCTTGGTGTGTGGTATTATAACAGTTATAGCACGGAAACGTAATATTCAAATGAGCAAAAATATAAGAAGTATTTTAAATGGTGGACAGGTGTACAATGCAACTTTGTAGTTCATGCAAATAAACTTTTCAAAACAAATTGATTGTCATTTAAAATGTTTGTCTAAAATGTCACATCCTGTACAATAATGGCTGAAAACTGATTATTTTTTAAACATTTTTCTTTCAAAATATTACTTTTAAACTATCTGATCAAATTTAAAAAATCTTATGTGTTCTTTTCGCATGATTTTTTCTACATTTCTGTAGCAAATTATTCTCAAAAGCTTATTCTTCTATCTATTCATCTATGCATTCTAATCGAGCTAAACATTAGCAGAAATGACCTTACTTGCTTTCTTCTAAGTAGAAAGGAAATAAGAGAATACCCTAGTCTGAAGCAAGTCAAATTTTTTAAAAGTGGTCGAGCTGACTTCTTACCCGAAGGTCCCGGGTTCGATTCCCAACTGGGGCAGGGAATTTTTCTTTAACCGGAATTGTTACCTATCCCCCACAGAGTGAATGTGCGTGCGTTTAATGATATAAAAGTATTAAACAAATGTCAATAACCTACAGTTAAAATAAAATTGTTTCACAAGTTAAAAGCTCCCGACAGGACCATAACGGTTAAAGGGTATATACAAATGAAACATAAAATATAACAAACATAACATATCTTTTAAAAGCTGGTTGGTATATAATTTAAATTATTTTCTTTGCATGAGTAGGAATTGACAAATCTCACATGAGAAATTTTAAGGAATATCTCGGAAAATAGTCAACTTCACACAAAAAAAAAAAAAAAAAAAAAAAAAAAAAAAAAAAAAAATATGTATATGGTAAAATTGTGTGATTTAAGAGAGATCTACACTTTTTTTAAGTAAGTTTTTGTTTATCTCCTACGGATTTACCAGTTATGAACGGGCTACTCAAGATATACATTTTATTTGTCATATAAATGTCTATAGCATACGGTATTTTAATCAAAATCGTTAGAGCCATTTTTGAGAAAATAAAAAATCTGAAATTTTTTCTATGTAAAGGATAGATTGGGGTGGGGGACTTTCCTCAAATCTTCGTTTCGCATCCTAGGAAGACATTATACTCAAGTACCAAATTTGGTATTTTAATGAGTTTTCGTTTTTGAGTTATCATCTTCACACACACGAACGTTTTTCTAAAAATGTTTTTTGTATGTGCAAAGGATCCTAAAAGTATATTTCCGTTGAAATCTCGGCATCGAATTTTTGGGTGGAATGCTATGTACTATGTACTAAATAGAGAAAGAAAATTATGTTAACTTTTGTTTTATTTATATTATTCCTTACTTATGAAAAACCCTATGTATTTTCCCATTGATTCTCAATAAATCATAAAGACATGGGAACATTATATTTTATCTTTGATGCATGAGCAGGAATATTAGGAAAATCTTTAAGAATTTTAATTCGAACCGAAATAGGAAGGGAATTCAAGGGAATTTAAACTTAAACACAAAACTCTTTGTATTATTGATAATTCAATATTTTCTCTTAAGATTTGAATACGAATTTGTAATCTTACTTTTGAGTCTCTAGTCCGTTGCCACCGTCACTAGAGTCTTCGAGTTCTGTTCAACGCTTATTACAAACGCCTTATTTTTATGACATCTTAGACGCAAATAAATCACATTGACCAATGCCAACAGTAAACAACCGTGAGCTTCCCATCATTGAACTGTAGTTACATTTTAAAATTAATAAACACGCAAGTTTTTCTTGATTGATGTGTGCAAGCAGCTAATACTTGTTATAGATGGCCTTATAGCATTTCTTGGAATGGCTTAGGGATGAGGATTGACTGCATACAATACCCATACTGGAATTTAGAACTGGACCAAAGTATCATTGCCAATTGTTAAAGCAACGTTACCAGGGCGAATTTGAGCATCTTGTCTTTTTGTTCATTCCTACTTTCTTCCTTTTTCCGCCCTCTAAGCCAGGTGTTGGTTTACCGAAATTCGGCTAAACGGAGCTTTACTCTTTTTGAAATCTGTTTCTCACAATAAAATTATTATGCGATTGTTATGGGGTAACATGAGAATGGAATGAATATTTCCCTGCTTACATTCACTATTACTTGTTTTAATTTTCAATGACCGTTTTTAAGTGAGCCTATAATTGAAGCCTCGACTGGAACAACTTCTAACTAGCATTGGAAGCTTCACGGGTAGTATTAAAAGTACTGTTCTGCTCATACTTGTGTTGTAAATTGTCTGAAATGGCCTAAGATACTTTACACAGCTGTTCCCACAATTTACACATTGTACCATTGTATGCACCATTTAAAATGACAATGATATACTTTTTTTTTTTTTCCCGTGGGCCAATGTTGCAAACCCAAGAAAATATATAACGTTGTTCTCGTAGGTTTCCGCGGCCAGTGTCGTGCATAATATACTCCAGTGCAATTGGCAGGCTAAGGGCAGCCCGAGGTGTGTTAGACGTGTCCCTGTTCTCGGAGAGAACTTAACCACGTTCTGACGGGATTGTGGGTTTTTGCAGGATGGCGGGTGTGTTTTGGGGTTGTGGAGTGACAGGAGGAGGCAAGTATTGCTCCTCGACGGTTGCCTTGATGGTGCAACGGCCCTTGTGCACCGCTGGTGTGTGTTAATCAAAATGTTTGTTTTGAGGTTTTAATTTTGAATCCAAGCAACTCTTGAAGGATTATAAGGAGCTTAGCCGTAGCAGCTGTTGGTGGTGCTCCTTCATTACCGGGGATGCCCGCGGTATCGCCTGAAGCGGCGGTTTGTGGGATCGTAATCGAGGGCGCTCCGATGGAATGGTAACCCTAATATACTCGAGGACCGACCGGCCAATCACGGAACAGGGAAGCTCTCGCGGTGGTGTCATGCGGACAAATGACAAGAATGGAATTCTCGGGTCCTCCAGTATAAAAGGGTGACAATCAGCCGCATAACAGCCCGCAAGCGGCTGGCCAAGTTAACAGCATTGGGCCTGGTCCCTTCCTGGGTGGGTGACCATCCCGGAAGGTAAACCAGCCCGCGCCGGGGAAACGCCTAGACCACAGTATATCAACACAGACACAACCGCTTGCAAAACGACTACATCTACTATGTCGCACGGGTAAATCCGCAAGAAAAGCTGATTTGCCCCCGCCCGAGTACACTCGGGCGACTAGTTCCTGCTCCTAGCTCCTGCCTCCTCCTGTCATACGGCGCTGTGTAGCCCTGACGACGGTCTCAACATGAGGTCGAAAGTTGGCAGAAGATTACGATGACGCGGCAGCAACCAGAAGCCAGCCACATTGTCCGTTGTTATATAACGCTGTTGTTTTACATTTTGGGTGGAATATAATAAGAGTGTAATATGTTTAGTAATTTGTAGTATACTTACAGTACATTTTAAAAGTGAAATCCATTTATCATTATTCAATTTTATTTTGAATCATAAGTCTTAAAAACCTATAATTGAGAGAAAATGACAATGCAATACAAATATATTTCAGAGAAGAGTTTAATATAAACCAGTTGTGTACGTCACATGTCATAAATTTAAGGAAATCAAATGCCCTTATAATAGCTCTCATTAAAGATATATCAGACTGGTTTCAAAGCGTGGCACAAAGTCAATCTAATTAGTCGTATTCAGTCTGGGGGGGGGGGGGGAGTAACATGCTAGTTTCGGTTCCCAAGATTGCAGGTTCAAACCTGGCGGAGGGCGATGGTTTTTTTCCTTCGGACGTGAAAATCCTTTGTACAGGTTCCTTCGGAAGGAAAGTAAGTCTCGTGTCGTAGATTTACGGCATGTAAAAGAACCTTAAAGCATCTGAGCAAAATTAAGCGTTCTTTCACGCCCAATAATATGATGGTACGCTAAGAGCCGCAGCAGTTAAAGAGCATCCATAAATAAAACTCAATCTCTCAATTTTCTTTAGCCATCTGATTAGGTTGCTGCAGTGGTTATTTATGGATATTTATAGTAGTTGTATTCCCATTCCAAAATCTCTACACTTCTTCTGACATCACTTCCACTTTTCTGCATAACGCTTCTGCACTTAACCTAGACATTTAAAGATGACTACTTCCACTCAGTCTGTCAGTTGCACATACGTACACCGTCGTTCCACGATAGCCAACTTCTGAATGAATAAATTATACACACAAAATTTTAATGGAAAAAGAGCGTTTCGATATTTTTCTGGTTACAAAGTTGCTCCAGCTGACCCTTCAATTACTATCGATAATCTTTAATTACTATATTATTAATTTATAATTTTAGTATTATTCATTATATTAATTTTTTATAAAATCGTGTTACATTCCAATTAGTAAGTGATAAATATTCCGGATGATAAAAGGAAAATTAAATTACTAGTTTTCAAAGTTAGGTTATATAAAGCTCATAGTATTCCTGATATTTAAAATTCTTGGCACAGCTAGAAATAACAACGTTTCTCACAAACTGCCATTTTATTTTAGCTTTAGTTAGCAAAGATTGTTTCTGCTCAGCTAGATTTTTCTTTTTCTTTCGCCTTTTACGGAAGACTTACACCCGAAGACTTACAAGCCAATTCCTGGGGTCAGATGCCTGTTGAGGAGTAGAGGGTCTCTGGATCAGAAAGAGTAGCCAAGATGGGTGATCAGCCCAATGCCTGATATGAACGTGACGAAGTAAATACGAGTAAGTTATGTGGGCGAAATGGATGATAGGGAAGGTGATGATAGAACAATTGGTGGAATGGATGACGGAGGAAATCGGAGGATTGGAGAAAACCTGCCCAGACGCCACTTCCCACGTAGTCACCTGGGATTGAACTCAACAGGCCCGCCTAGTTGGGAGACGAGCGATCACCTAGCTTCAACTGTATTAAAACTATACTAGTTTTTAGCTTAGGTGCCCCTAAATAAAGTAAACGATTCAATTTTAGTGCTGCTTTTATTAAATTAGAAAACATAAATTTTCAATCAAAATATATTTGCATGGCCCTGCGTAGGGAACGGATAAGGTAGGCAGACATTCGTCCTCCCATTGTTTTAATAAGATTAACCAAAATAGGAAATTGCAGAAAGAATAGCATTAAAATAGATAGTGTAAAAAACAGGTGTTCAAATTCTACACACGCGCGAGGAATATCATTTGGGAAAATGTTTCAAGATTCTAGTTACTGACTATTCTTGGGGGAGAGAATTCTCTAGGCTTCACTCATGCAAACAAAACTAAGAACAACTATGAAGCAACAATATGTAGAGAATTTATTATTACCGTTCATGAAACGAAACTCGCAACACATGTCAGTTCAAGACATTATTGAAGATCTCAAAAGTATAGTTTCTTTTAAGAAGAGAATATCACCTTTAACCGTCAACCTTTGTGGTCTAGGGATAACCTTCAAACCCAGTGGAGGGCGATCGGTTATTTCGGGCGTAACAATCCTTAGCATGGCTTTCCTAAGCAGCGAACAAAAGCCGGTGGTCCCCTGTCGTAGATTTACTGATAGTAAAGAACCTCAAGGGGCTTTTTAACAAAATTAAACGATCTTTCACTCCCAATACAGAATAGGACGCTGAGTAACACAGCTGTTTAAGAGTGTTCAAAAATAAAACTCAATTTAACTTCAGTTTAAAAGTCGGGTTCAGATAGTTACCAAGTATTTAGGTCTGGTTTTCTTCACGTTTTGATTTTGTAATATCTGTAAACGTTGCTTCTGTTCAACTGTAATTTTAAACGCGATGGTTAAATAAGATATCTGATTTCAAGATTATTTGTAAGGCTAGCTATTAATGTGTCATCTTGAAAACATAGAAAATTCGTGTTGTACAAAGCACAGGTTTTAATAGCAAAAAGGCTTTTAATACAATTTTCGGAGGTGAGCGTTTGAAAATGTTATTTTGGGGAGGAACCTCGGACGCTTGTCACCTTGGCTCTCCCGGACCAGGTCTCTGCAATGGTTCACCTCTGCCTGTGTACGAGGTACAAGTTATGTCGAATGCTACATGGAGTCACCCTTACCGGGGTCGAACAGGTTGAATGTGTGGAGAGACACTCAGTCACTTTCACTACATAACGTGGGAGTGTTTTGTCTGAAGATGCGCCAAGCTTTCACATTCCTGATACTCTCGACCCACATTATCAACAACACGGGTGACAGGTGCGGGTGTTGGTCATCAACATTCTTATGTAACTACCTACACAATGTGATTAGGAACACGCTCTAAGCTCTGCAACTCTCGAATGCGACTATTAATTCAGCATTTCATAAACAGTTCGACAGCGTTAGCACTATTATCTTTGTAGCAAAAACTAAGAAGATATTTTGCATTCTATATTTTGTCACTCACATAGACCAAGTTTGAAATGAAAAAAAAATATGGTTCGCTAATATCTCATTCCTTACATATAATGGTGTTTACAAAGTATTAATCAAAAGAACTTACAAAAATGTATAATTCTTTTATTCTCTCAATTTTTTTTTCTTGGAACTGTAACGTAAACGAAGGTAACTACGGCCGATTTCCTCTTCGCTACATGAAATATTGGTTGAAGTTATCTTTAGCTCGGTGTTGGGCGCAGATCTCGTAGCCTCAGTGCGGGAAAAAATTTATCAGCACCTTGTATAGTAATGCCACCATCCGTGGTGTGGTGATACGATGCTAGCAAGGTTTGGGGTTCAAACCCAGCGGAGGGAGATAGATCCTTTCGGACTAAAATCCTTAGCATGGCTCTCTTCAGAGGGGAAATAAAGTCATAGGTCCCGATTAATGTTTATTTGCACCTTCAAAGAGAACGCCCTGGATTAAACTCTGTCGTTTTCATGTCCGCAAATAGTGATTTCGTCCTATGGTGCAATCTATGGGCGATGAGTTGATCCCTCGTCACTACGTTAGTATAGTCGTGGAATCGCAAACTAGAAATTCCATTGAAATTCAAGAAACCGCCTTTAAAATTGTCCCAATAAGCCGGCGCATTTTGAATGAATTACATGGTACTAGGCAGATGATCGTTGAGAGAAAGACTGACCTAAATTCAGCCGTTGAGAGAAAGACAGGTCTAAATTCAGTTCTTACGTAAACTTTATCATTTTTTGCCCCGGTGAAAAGGAGCCCTATGGCAGAGAAAGCCGAAATACGGGTATTTTTGTTTTCGATATATTTTCAGTATACAAAAATCGCAGCTCAATCTACGAGATCAATGTGACAATGGCCCCTTGTAATATATTTTACCAAAGCAACACATTCACTACAAACCCTCCATTCTTTCATATTTTCCACTACCCTCTTCAACTGCGATCTTGTTCTTAAGACGAACTATTTCGCAACAACCGTTTCCGTAGAATCCGCTCGATGATCGTAGAAGAACTTAAAGATCTATTCAAGCCCTGGTTTATAGGAAGTACACTAGAGAGCAACGGAAGTACCAGGGGATTGACATAGCAATTCCACCTAGCACATTATGGGATTCATATTCGATTGTGCTGTGAGGTTTGAAAGATACGCAGCCCAAACGCAGGAAGTCACTCTATGTGCCAGTCCCTTTCTTCAGAAATATTTCCTGTTGAAGTGATATAGTTGAAGTGATCCGCAGCCTGTGGTACTATTCCAAAACACTAAACACATGAAAACAACTAAGAAAATCGTATGTGTTCCATTCACATAATTTTCTCTAGCTGTACCATATACAACTATTCGATACATAACTATTATTATTAATTTATTTACTTCAAGCTATTCGAAATAAACTTTAGCAGAACTGGTCTTATTACTTGCTTCCTTGAAAGTAGAAAGGGAATAAGGGAGTTAAAGCTTTCTAAAAGCTAGTCGCTCTGTGAAACAATTGAGGTTCGGTGCACTTTGCATGGCCCTTTTGAGAAAAGTTGGGTAGTTTAAAATTGAAACCAATAACAAGAAATATCTCGAAAATGGCAAACGGTACAAGAAAAAAGAATATGACATATATGGTGTGTTTTAACCTGATCTACATTTTTTGTGTGCTATGTTTTTGTCTATCTCTTACGGTTTAACAGTTATGCACAATTTTGCAAAACTCATCCAGAACACAGAGGTCTTCAGAGGTTTATTCCCAGAGAATTCAAAATATAAATTTTATTTGTGATATAATTATATTTAATATACGGTATTTTAATCACACTCGTTAAGAGCCATTCTTAAGAAAATCAAAATTTTAGAAAAATGTTCAGTGTAAATTGTAATTGGTGGTGGTGGAGTTTCTTAAAAATTCTCGTGTCACATTCTTGGAAGTATTTGGTATTTAACCGACTTTTCGTTTTGGAGCTATGTTGTCCACAGATAGAAACACAGGGACCTTCTTTTTCTAAAAAAAAATAATAAAAAAATCGGACTCAGGGGACCTCAAAACTATATTCCTGGTGAAATCTCGGTATCGAATTTTGGGTGGAATACCTTCACTACCTATTATGTACATTGTACATACGCGCTAGAGAAAGTAAACGTTTTCTGTGGCAATCTCTGTGGTTCAATCTCTACTACGCACATCACCTCTATAGCATGCAGTATTAACTGGCTCAACGATGTTATCTAAAATTATAATTGCAATAATCATTCTCGTTTATGACTTATTTGTATCCTTCCATATACTATTTCTTTTAATTGGTTGTTGGATATGCTTTTTCCAATGTGGCAGCCCGTAATTAAGGGTAGCTCTTATTGTTTTATTTCAAAAAGTAGGCATCTGGTATCTAGTATTCTCCTTTTGCCCTAACTCTCCGATATATTATTCTTTCCAGAGCATCACTTAACAAGCCCATGCTACGCATAAACTTTTCCATGCTTTTCTTCCTCTATCCACTCGAAATCACCCCAGTAATTACTTATTTGCGTAATTAGTTATTGCCAATTTAAATCCTAGGGTCATAATTCAAATATATGTTAGAATGCACAATTATGAAAAGGAATTCGTGGTTCTATACAGGGAGCCCTAAAATTGGCTACTGCATCTCCTGTCACTTTCTACTTTTTAATTATGATAAGAAGAGGGATTATTGTAATTTGACATCCAGATTTCATCCTCAAGTTTTGTTAATTTACTGTAGCTCCTAAGTGGAGCATACTGCATCGTTACGATGCTTTCTTGATCAGATTTGAAAGTCTAGTTCGTCAGTTCGCCGCTATGCGCCATGGTGATGAGGGATCGGCCATCTCGTAGGACGAAGTCACGACTTGCGGGCACCAAATGGTAGAATTTTACTCAGAAACCTTATTCTTGCATGATGTGGGGTTCTTTTATGTGCAAATAAACATTACACGTGACCACCGGCTTTACTTCCCTTCCGTAGGAAAGCATGCTAAGGGTTTTGCGTCCGAAAAAATCCAACACCCTCTGCCAGGTTTGAACATGCAATCTTGGGTTTTAGAGACTAGCTGGTAGCCACTACAACAGGGAGGGTGACGTCATCCCCATTTGAGGTTCTCTGAATCCAAATTAAACATTTTTAGAAAAAGTCCGCTAGTGTCTGTGAACAGCGTATCTCAAAAATGCAACATAATTATATTGAATACAACCAGAGAATAAAGTTCCCCTTTTGAATATGGTTTTGATCCTATTAGATCCCCAGGCCTTTGTCTCTTTTTACTCCAAACATACCTCACAAACTGATCCAATACACTCCTCTTAAACTTTCAAAAACGCGACACGAAGATTCTCAAGAAAATCCCTCTCACCATACTTCCTTTACATGGAAAATGTTCCTGCATTGCCAGAAGCTGAGAAATTCTCGCATGAGAAAAGTTTTAGTATTTTAAAACTGAAACCGATTAAAAGGAATGCTGACTTCTCACCCGGAATGCTTGATTTCCGACTGGGGCGGGGAATTTTTCTTTAGCCAGAGTTATTCCCTATCCTCCACAGAGTCTGGAAGTATGAATGTGAGAGTGAATGTGTGTATGTGCGTGTGTTTGAGGAAACTAATAATTTAAACCCAATGTAAAGAACCTACAGACAACGAGTTGTTTCAAGTGCAAAGCCCCCGATATGACCTTAGATATTAAAGGGGGCTATATAAATGAAACAAATAAAAAAAAAAATAAAAAGGAATATCTCAAAAATGTGTATGACATAAATTGTGTGTCTTAAGGAGATCTACATGTTTATGTAGTACGTTTGTGTATTTCATACGGTTTAACAGTTACGCAAAATTCATCCAGAGGCAGATATCTTCAGAGGCTATTCCTAGAAAATTTAAGATCTACATTTTATTTGTGATGTAATATATTTAATATACGATATACTAATCAAAATGGTTAGAGCCAATTTTGAAAAAAATCAAAAAAAATCGAAAAATGTTCCATGTAAAGGGTAGTGCGGGGTGGGGGGGGGGTTGTTTCAAAATGTTCGTGCCTCATCCTTGGAAGATACTGAACATAAATACCAAGTTTAGTACTTAAGTAATTGTTTGTATTTGAGCTATGGTGCCCCCCCCCACACACACACCCAGACATGTTTCTGAATATTTTTTCTGGATTCAGGGGTCTCAAAACATGTATTTCCAGTGAAATCTTGGCATCCAATTTTTGGGTGGAATATAATAGGTACCTTCTTTATCCATTATGCACATACAGGATACGAAGCGTAAAAATCTGATGTTCTAGCTGTTCTATTAAAAGTTATTTTATATACGCCATGCTAATCATGATAAACATTGCCAGAATTGGTTGCTTCTTTGTAAGTAGAACGAAAATAAGGGAATACACTACGATAAAGCGATAGTCAGATTTTTAAAAGCCGGTCGCTAAGTGAAACAAATGAAATTCGGTTCTCTTAGCTTGCTAGGAGTAAACAAACGAGAGACGAAAAGAAAGATGTCTCCCGTGTCTCTATACATTATCTACACTGTACGTATAGAGAAAATAAAAATTGAGATCTCTTTAAAAATTACAATGTATTTCAAATAGTATTGTGCGGCCATTCTCATGAGCAATTTCCGATATATCCGCTATTAATGGTTCGAATTGTTCAATTCTTGGTAATTTTTTAGTCTCATGACGTTCATTTGCTTCTCACATTTGCGCAGTTATCCTCTAATCTGTTTTTTACAGAAAATTCTTACAAAAGTTTATTAATCTATCTACTTCTTGTTACTCCAGATAAACGTACAATTTACATTTATACATTTCGTGTACGATACAGTAAAGTAGTATCCAGTTTTTTAAAGTGTGTCACACAACATTATGGTTTTGAAAGGCTGTTCTTTTTTATGGCCTCGAGAAAGAAAGAAAGGAGAGAAACAGAAAAAACAATAAGCACTTCGCATTTGAGAAAAGTATAACTATTTAAAAATTCAAATTAATGTCAAGCTATATATCTAGAGAACTGTTAACACAAAAAATATGTTCGGCTGAAATTGTGTGCCTCAACGAGACCTACATATTATATGTAGTAAATTTTGTCTATCACTTCCATTTATCAAATATACACATTTCCATCCAGAAAACTCAAGATATACATTTTATTTGTCATGTAAATATTTTAAATATCAGTATCGAAATTGTTAAATCATTTAATCATTTTGAGGTAAATAAAAGTTTCGAAAGTTTCCTGCAAAGAGGAGTTTGAGGTGAGGGAATTTTCTTGAAAATCGCGTTGCATCCTTGAAACACGCTTAACTTAACCTTAATGTCACGTTTGGTAATTGTCCGACTTTTGTTTTTACTTTCTCTACACGTACTATGTAGATAGTATATAGAGAAGGTATTGCACTCCACCAATAAATTCGATACCGAGATTTCGCCGGAAATATATGTTTTAGGGTCCCCTATATCCAAAAAATATTTTCACACGTGTGTGTGTGTGTGTGTGTGTGTGTGTGTGTCCGTGTGTCAGTGTGTCCGTGTGTCTGTGAACACGATAACTCAAAAACGAAAAATCGGTAAAATACCAAACTTGGTATATAAGTTTAGTATCTTCCAGGAAGATTTTGAGGAAAATTCCCCCACCCAAAACTACCCTTTACATGGAACTTTTTTCGAAAATTTTGATTTTCTAAAAAATGGTTCTAACGATTTTGATTAAAATATCGTATATTAAAGATGTTTACCTGACAAATAAAATGTATATTTTGAATTTTCTGGGAAGAGCCTCTGAAGACTACTTTATTTTGAGTGAATTTTACGGAATTTTGCATAACTGCTAAACCGTAAGAGATAGACAAAAACTTACTGCCCAAAAAATGTAGAGCACATTAAAACACACAGTTTATGTTGTATTTTTTTTCGTGAAGTTGATCGTTTTTGAGATATTCCTTGTTTTTGTTTTCAGGTTCGAAAAACTTAACTTCTACAGGAATTTGCCAATTCCTGTCCATACAAACAAAGGAACTACAGTCACATAGCAACCAGCTTTTGACTATCATTTTAACCTATGCTACTCCTTTATTTCCTTTTTACTTACAAGGAAGCAAGTAATAAGACTATTTCTGCTATTTTTTTGTAAATTTGCATGAAGTAAATAGAAGCTTGGGCTTTTGAAAACTAATTTGTTGCAGAGATGTAAAGAAAGTCATGTGAATGGAACACATCAAATTATGGTGTCCACACAGACTGACACACACTTTTATCCAAAAATTCATGATGCCTCAAAACATTAGTTCTAGTGAAATCTTTGTATCACGGGTTTTACTAGAATACCTGAGTTAGTTAAAATGAAGTTTATAAAGTGAACACAACCAGAGCTTTTAACTGCGCTATTCGCAAACAATTTCAACCATTCATATTCTTGGGATAGGTACATTCCAACTGTTTATAGCAGTGATCTAGTTCGACTCGTATGTCCTTGGATTTGCCCGCACATTGATAAGCCTTTGTAATGGCTTTTATTGCCACTGCGTACACTAGCTTCCAAAAATTTCCCGAGCTTCTCTGCAAGAGAATACACATAATTTCCTTCATAATAAATATTTTCCGGAGTGACAAGTTTTTCAACATGCGTTGATTATTTGGAAGTGCTGTTGGATACGATTTTGTGAGTCCACTCGACTGCAGTGAGATGTTACGCCCCCGTGGGTCTGCTTTATGTCCACATAACTTTCACGAATAAGTTTACGCCAAGCTAGAAATGTTCTCAGTATATAAAACGCTTTTTGAAGCATTATTAGCATCAGCAAATAATATTTATGTTACAAAACTTCAGATTTGTTGCTTACTCGCAACTGTGAAACAAATCATTAACACTCAAGCATGACAGTAGTGCTGAATTGCACAGGAAATTTGCATAATTGAGCATCCATCAACATCTAATACTAAAATAAAAAGTAGGTTATTCCTTTCGGAGGAGGAAACTTTTTGAAGCTACTGTTTAATGTGGATTATCGATAAGCATTTTGGAAAAACTTGGGTAATATTATTCTCTTCTTTCCACAGCCATTTCGATGTCTGGTTGAACTTCTCAGCGATGATTCCAACTCAGACTCGGACATAACGATTTCTATGTGTGTCAATGTTTCCACTGAGTGTCGTTTCTTATTCACTGTACAAATTTACTTGGAGGAACCATTGAGACCAACCTCAGTTATGTCATGGACTACTTTCATTTGTTACCAATGTTCTATAAATCACATCTTCTAATCGATAAATTTGCAATTAAAAGACATCTCAGTCGTTAATCTGAAATTCTTCACAATCCATTAATGGCCCAGGTGCCGCATACTTTTCAACCCTGTTTTGACTCCACTTTCATTCAAAATGAGTCTTTACTTTCGACAGCAGTTTGCTTTGTTTATCAGTTAACATCTATAATTTGTTTCCTTGAATGTTGCGTGTTATCTTGTCTTCCACCGTAATTTTGTGCTGGAATAAATGTTACTAGGGACAGAAATCGACGGAATGTTCCTTTAGGAATGCAACAATTAACCTCATTAAGCAGTCACACTTTGCTGTGCAAGTGATGAAGCTAAAAACAAAAACGTTGCGTCACCAAGTTTAAACATCTCAGTCACGTAATACATTTCGTGAGCTGCTTGCATTTAACAAGGGCTTGGGCAGCTTTCATTTGTTTGGTCTAATGAGAGAGAGAGAGAGAGAGAGAGAGAGAGAGAGAGAGTATGTCACAATACACTTGACTGTGTCACTTTTGGGATAGGCTCACCTTTAGGCATATTTCCTAATTGGATTATTTTAAAAGTCTGTTTGGGTTTTAGCAGTGTAGATAGTCTATGCTCAAGAAACAACTCAAGAATCATTGTGCCTAATGAAGTTGACACTATATATCCTTAGGGTAAGTAACGGCGCAGCGGGTCTCTACTGTCTCCATAAATTAGAGCAGGCGAGTGCCTTCCTTCCACGGGAAGGAATTTGGTAAAACACAATTGTTGCACGTGCTACTCGTATTCATACGGAAACTGAGGATATTATTTTCC
The DNA here is from genome assembly GCA_030762935.1 of Hymenopus coronatus. Taxonomy (NCBI): domain Eukaryota; kingdom Metazoa; phylum Arthropoda; class Insecta; order Mantodea; family Hymenopodidae; genus Hymenopus; species Hymenopus coronatus. The sequence continues at coordinate 114,931,465 of CM060895.1, forward strand.
AGTATATGTAATTTATTTCTATGTTTACCTTACCACAACCATCTGCCATGTGCACACATTTAAGCACTTATATGTGTTACTGAATATTTCAATAGATCTGTATCCAACTAATGGAGAATTTGTGAACCCCGCTTACATTTGTAGCAGATGCGTAGTGAACGAATGGAAATTACTAAACGACAAAATATGGCAGCATTATCTTCATACGGTTCTCTAGCTATGAGAACAGCTTCGTGTGGATTTTTTTTATTTTTCATAATTGGTTAAAATCTTAAAAAGAGTGCTGTGCGTATAGAGCCTATTACATTTTTTTTTTTTTTTTTTTTTTCTAAGATTTAAGTTTTAGTAATTAAATAGAAGAGTTAACAATGTTGAACTTTATTTCCCCTATAATAGGATTGGAATTCAAAGCTATTCCCGTTTATCCCATATAGGACTCGTTTACAACACAAAAGCGAAAAGAAACATCTGACAATCAATATCTACACTGTAAGTATCTGCTAAGTACAATGTATGGGCATACGTAGAAACGGTTCTATTTACCAAAACATTTGACACACAGATTTCATCGAAAAGATGTTTTAGAGGTCCCCTGAATTTATAAAAAAAAACTTTTTGTGTGCTGACAGCATAATTCAAAAACTAAAAGTCCGTTAAATATCAAAACTTTAGTATCTTCCAAGGATGCGATATGATAATTTCCACAAAAACTCCCCCACTCAGCACCCCTTTACATGGAACATTTTTCAAAATTTTTGATTTTCTCAAAAATGGCTCTAACTATTAAAGAACTTTGTGTATTAAAGGTGTTTACATATTTTACAAATAAAATGTATACCTATCTTGAATTTCCTGAGAATAGTCTGTGAAGCCCTCTTCCTTTTTGATTACTTTTGAATAATTGGTAAACCGTAAGAGTCAGTTAAAAGCTTACCACACAAAAATTTAGATATCGTTAAAACACAATTTATATCATATACTTTTATTCGTGAAGTTGACCATATCCAAGATATTACTTGTTATTGATTTCAGTTTTAAAATACTTAAACTTTTCTCATTCGGGAACTTCGTCCTCTCCTGACCATGCAAAGAAGTGAACTTCAATCACATAGAAAACAGATTTTAAAATATTTGACGATCGCTTTAGCATAATGTATTCCCTTCTACTTAAAAGGAAGCAAATAAAACCATTTCTGCTAATGTTTATCTCGATTAGCATGAAGTATACAGAAGAAAATGCTTTTTAGCAACAGTTACAGTGATGTAGAGAAAGTCATGTGAATGGAACACATCAGAGTTTTGTAAACATGTGTTGATTGGATCAGGAAGTATCGAAAGATAAGGTAAGTTTCAAATGAAATCCTTATATTTAATTTTAGGATGGAGTATAATATAAGCTAAGTATATGATAAATTAAAAGATTTATTTTGTTTTTGTTTCTGTGTATGTTTTTTGTTTTGTTTTTGTTTTCGTTTTGTTTTTGAGGAATCGGTGAAGTTTTAAAGCACGTATTTATTTCCCACGTAATCTCAATAGTCAAGATTCTTTTTCTTGGAATATTCATTATATTCATAATTTGAAGAATTAAGATGCCTCTGTGATGTGGCAGCAGTAACGTTCTGGATGACTTTTGTATAACTGGTAAGACATAAGCGACAGATAAAAACACACAAAAAATATAGACATCGTTAAAACACACAATTTGTATGTATATACAGAGTGTTAATGAACTATACCGAAATATTTTCACAGAATATCTAGATTACTTAAACAAGCAATTTGAGATAGGAGACTTATAGTCTTATTTATTGAAATTTCGAAGTAACGGCTGCAGTTTCTGAAGTGCCAGTACGCCACGTATCGCGGCACTTCGTCTGGAATGAAATAATAATAATAATAATAATAATAATAATAATAATAATAATAATAATAACAAACCTTTATTCTATGACAGGAATCGAACTCACGATCTTTGGGATAGCAGCTTCCCGCATTACGCGCTAAGCCACTAGAGCAGTTGAATAAACGCCTCCAGAGCAGGCTACATAACGTAAGTGTCGCACTGTCAAGTGATTGATTCGAGACATTAAATCTTGAGAACGCTAGTAACGAGGTGCTAAAAATCGATACTTCTATACTCGGGCAGCAGTTTTGAAGACATTGTAAGCTATTTTCTCAACCTGCTTTGCTTTAGCAACGACTTATCAGCACCTGATACCCTCACGTTTAACGCTATGTAGCTGCGTTTATGTTTATCCGGGGACTGCATTGTCTGTCGATATCAAATTACTAATACAGACACGTGCACAATCTTGCAAATTATTTCGGTGTAGTTCATTAACAACCTGTATATTGTAGATCAAACGTTTCCGAGATATTCTTCCATGTTGGTTTCAATTTTAAAACATTTAAACTTTTCTCAAACGGCAAGTCATCTTTCGATTCATCTCTCATTTGTTTCAGCTTTTAAAGGTGTTGACCTTCACTTTAGCCTAGTGTATTCTCTGCTTTTATTTTTTTTTTTTTTTTTTTGGATAATGTTTAACGCCCGCTTTTACTAAATACGGCACCGCAGACGATGACAGTTATGGTACATGGAATGAAGATGGAGCACCGGTGGAAGGGAATGCGGGGGAAACCGGAGAACCCGGAGAAAACACGCCCTCCGCCGCTTTGTCCATTACAAATCCCAAATGCGGTGGCCTGGGATCGGTGGTCTTGGTGAGAAAGAATGGTCTAATCACTCGGCCACGGCGCGGCCAGTATATTCTTTTATTTTTCTTCTACTTATAAGAAATTAAATAATAGGACCATTCTGCTAATGTTTATCTCGATTAGCCTGAAGTAAATAGAAAAATAATATTTTGTAAGAGGTTTGCTTGCAGAGCAGATATAGAAATTCATGTAAATGGAACACAACATTTTTTTTTTTAATTTACTTTGTGTCCTATTATAGCTCCGTTCACTTTGAAGAAAATATCCATGTATACTTAAGAAACTGACTCGTTTCCATACTCAATTTGATAACAGTGCAAAAAATGCTACTTTTGGTTTTACTCTTTTACAGAACCATTTATTTCGAATATAAATGTATCGCAAGGAATGTCACATTAACTGTGCATTTATTTATTGTGTGCCTGTTAGATATTCCTACTGATTACAGTATTGCAATCGGCTCAAAACTTCTATTCAATTTTGCATGAGCTGTTGTGTAATATATAAGAATGACACGAAGTTTAGTAAACTCACGTTCGCTAAAACATTCAACAGTTATCTTCATTCTCGCTCGACTCTGCTCTCGCTTTATGTCTCGATAACATAATCCATTAATAGCGGTGTTTGCGACGCAACGTGTCTTTAGACATAATTCCTCGACCTCGAAAACTTTCATATAAATAACTTTTTGCGGTGTTTTTCACTTGCTATGTCGATTACCAATGATAAATAAAAGCAAAGGGTACTTTAGAAAAAGACCCGTACGTTAGTGTGTGAGAATGAGTGTGTGTGTGCGCACGTGGATGTGTGGTTTTTATTTGTTCAGAAATAGCTGAAGTATTTTGATTGAATTCTGAATTAACTTTAAACATTCACAAGAATACTAAATGCCCGCCTCGGTAGTGTAGGGGTAGCGTGTGTGCCTCTTATTCAAGAGGTCGCGAGTTCGAATCTCGCTTAGAGTGAGTTACCCGGATATGGTTTTTTCGGGTATTTCCCCAATCCTTTGGAGGACGAATGTCGAGTAACTTTATGCTCCATGAACCCGAGATTATTTGGGCATTATTTGACCAATATCATTTTTCGTCTGATATGACCAACCAGATTAAAGAACCTTAAGCAACAAACTCACACAAATAAAGAATATTAAAACAAACAGACGACAGAGGGAGGGAGGGAGGGAGGGAGGGAGGGAGGGAGGGATGGATGGATGGATGGATGGATGGATGGATGGATGGATGGATGGATGGATGGATGGATGGATGGATGGATGGATGGATGGATGGATGGATGGATGGATGGATGGATGGATGGATGGATGGATGGATGGATGGATGGATGGATGGATGGATGGATGGATGGATGGATGGATGGATGGATGGATGGATGGATGGATGGATGGATGGATGGATGGATGGATGGATGGATGGATGGATGGATGGATGGATGGATGGATGGATGGATGGATGGATGGATGGATGGATGGATGGATGGATGGATGGATGGATGGATGGATGGATGGATGGATGGATGGATGGATGGATGGATGGATGGATGGATGGATGGATGGATGGATGGATGGATGGATGGATGGATGGATGGATGGATGGATGGATGGATGGATGGATGGATGGATGGATGGATGGATGGATGGATGGATGGATGGATGGATGGATGGATGGATGGATGGATGGATGGATGGATGGATGGATGGATGGATGGATGGATGGATGGATGGATGGATGGATGGATGGATGGATGGATGGATGGATATTGCATTTTCTGTATATAGCTGTAAAGTCCTTTTCATTCTAATTGACTTTTACTCGTAAGTGAGAAATCAGGTAAAACGTTAAGCTTATTAAAACAGATAGGTGATCTCAAATAACTTTTTTCATAATGTTAGCTGTTTGATAATATTTTATTAATGTGTTTAATTGTGCCTTTACAGTTTTCCAAGTATGCACATGTTTTGAAAGTTTGTGATTCTTTACAATGGCTCGTTATTACGACTTTTGTAACATCCACATTTAAATACTTCTTCCTAATCTTCTAACAAAGGCCAATTTTAAAGCATTGCTACGCAAATATTAATCTTGAATATCGTAAACGGGGCTAAAATACCCTCGCACAGACATTTCAAAGCATTAAAGCCAGGACTGAGGAAAGTTCATCTCCTCCTGGACTTGAATGCAAACACGTCGTAAGTAAATCACCGCCACACCTTGTATCTCTGTTGAATCAGTGGCCTATCTTACTTGCCTGTCGGTGGCATTTGGCCGCTATTTTTACATCTTTGTATTGAAAATGGTTTGACTAATGAGTAAAGACAGTACATTACACATCAGAATTTTACCAGATTTCAGCCCGAATAAAGCATTTGTATGTGTTTGTGTGACTTAAGTTTATACCAGTAATGTATAGTACAGTTTATACCAGTAATGTAAAATTCATCCAGAATAAAGCAGGCTTCAGAGACTGTTCTCAGTAAATTCAATATGTGCATATTATGTGATGAAAATATCTTAAAAATGTGATATTTTAATGAACATTGTTAGCCATTTTGAGAAAATGAACGTATTCGATAAATTTTCCATGTAAAGGGTAGTTTTGGGTGGGGGGATTTCCTTGAATATTTCGTGTGGCATCCTGAATGATACTGATCTTAAATACAAGTTCGGTAACTAACGGACTTTTCATTTTTGAGTTATGATGTACATAACCATATAGGTACATACCGACAAACCGATAGGCACACACACATACATGCTGTATTCATGGGATCTCAAAACATACTTCCGGTAAAATAATTTCGACATTGGGTGGGATACAATACATTTTCTATCTATTATGTGCATAGTACGTGGTCCAGAAAGTAATAAATATTACCACACATATATAAACAAACATCAAAGCCTTCTGATTGCACATTATGTTTATAACTGCATTCAGAAAGGATGTTATGTTATGTAAGGTTAGGTAGAGTCAGGCCGAAAAATGCAATTCCTTAGCTGGGACTTGAACCACGGATCTCCTGATTTTTAGCCTATTGCTCTAACCACTGAGCTAACATTAGCAGAATTGTTTTGATTACTTGCTTCTTTATAAGCAGAAGGAAAATAAAGGGAATACGAGGCTAAAGGGATAGCCAAATCTTTTAAAAGCCAGTCGCTATGTGAAAAATTGAAATTCCGTTCTCTTTGCTTGCCAGGAGTAAGCAAAAGAGAGCCGAAAAAAAGATGATCTCCCGTTTGAGAAAAGTTCAAGTCGCTAAAATTTGAAAGCAATAACATGGAATATATCGGGAAAAAATCTATATGACATAAATAGTATGTTTTAACGAGTTCTACATGTTTTACCTACATGTTACGATTTACCAGTTATACAAGAGTCATCCAGAATGAAGGGGTCTTTTGAGGCTATTCCTAGAAAATTCAAGATATATAATTCGTTTGTCATGAAAATACCTTAAACATATGATATTTTAATCAAAATAGTTAGCCATTTTTGAGAAAATTACAATTTTCGAAAAACGTTCCATGTAAAGGGTAGTTGTGGGTGGGGTGATTTTCTTTAAAATCTTTACCCCTAGAATATACTTAATTTAAATACCAAGTGTGGTATTTAACGGACGTTTTGTTTTTGAGCAGAGACACATATATTTCCGGTGAAATCTCGGTATCGAAATTTTGGGTCAATTACAATACCTAACTAATATGTACATTGTATATACATGCAACACACCAGTTATAGCAAATGCACAAAATGGGAAACTACTTTCTAAAGTTACCACACTGAAGTTGACTACATAAACAATTAGCAAAGAACCCAAATATTTAAGAGGAAATTGTCAAGATATCATTATATGTAATAAATGACCTCTGTTGCTACGACATACGAAGCACTGGAACATTAGAAGTGCAATAACATTCCCAGTGCGCATTTCCGTTGTAGCAACGTGAGAATGCGAGTGTTTCCCTAGGCACCTTATTTGTCCCTGCGCACCGCCATTTCCTCTGGCGTGCTGGCATCGCACCTGGGACACGATATGGTAATGTGCCCACGAGTTCATTCTTGATGTACCTGTATAGGCAAAGTCGGTGCTAAGTTTGAAAATGCAGAGGCTGATTGGGAAATAAAATAATTTTAAGAGAGAACTTCAGAGACAACATGGAGACACAAGTTTTCGTGAAAATATTTTTATTTTTTAAAAGCCTCCATTTAAAATAATTTTTAATTTTATATGAAAAGTAATAAAAATTTTCTGTCAGTTTCAGCCAGTTTCACGCTAGCAACACTACACGGTACACTGAAATCAGCACTTGTTTTTAAAGTGCATGATTCTTATTGAAAGTTCTGGCGAAAGGGGTTAGACCGCTCGCCTCTCACCAAGATAACCGTGGGGTTAGGGGTGGACAGAGTGGCATCTTTTTCTGGCTCCCAAGATCGCGGGTTCAAACTCAGGGGAGGGCGATGGATTTATTTCGGGCGTAAAAACACTTAGCATTGCTTCCTTCGGAACAGAAGTAAAGCGGCAGTGTGTCATAAATTTACGTCTCGTAAAATCAAGCCTGTCTTATCAAGCCCGATAAGGAGGCCTCTGAGCAAAATTAAGCGGCCTTTCACGCCCAATATAGAAGAGGGCGCTCTAACATAGCATGTAAAGAGTGTCCGTAAATAAAATTTAATTTAATATTGAAGTGGCATTTAAGCGAATGTTGTTCTGGTTCTCCTGTTTCCCTGACTTTAAACGTGGTCGAACATCCGGTTTAGATAAAGCGCCCAGAACGCCCGGCAGATTTGGTTTCCGAGGAAATCGCTGAGAAAATACATATGATTCTTGTTGATTGCCCCGCCGAGAGACCACAGGTATTTCGGCGGGAGCGGCAACTCTTATTTTGCATGGTAAGTTGGAGATGAAAAAGTTTTCAGTCTGATGAGTCCCACGGTTGTTCACAGTGGAAAACAAGCGGGACGGTTTTCAACTTGGAAGCTGTGTTTGGAGTTTCTTTAAGCGAAATTCAGAAGACTTTTGCGTCCAGTTGTCACCGTTGAAACCTGGAGTCATCATTATATTCCAGAAACCAAGCAGCAATCAAAACAATGGGTTGCTTCAGGTGAATCTACTTCAAAAATGTTCCCATCGGCCGAAAAAGTGATGGTGATGGTTCATTCGGATTCGAAGAATGCCATACTCATTGACTTAGCGAAAGGAAAAAACCATTGCTGGACAATACTGCAGTGAGTTTGCAGTGAGTTACTGCCTGATTAGATAAGCGGTTGAAGGAGACTCGGCCCCAACGAAGCTGAGCAGGTAGCCATCTGGAAAGCCCTAGATAAACTTCAAATAATGGAAGAACTATTGAAAGAAGAAAGAATTGCAGCTGTATAGCCGACAATTAGAAATAAAATTCCCATCAAAGGAAAACAAAGAAAAAACAAAAAAACCACAATGCACTAGAATAAATCTGCATAACGTTGGTATGGTGCCACAAGGACGATCGATACTGGACGACTCACTTCAGTTGGGTGAAGGGCCTTATTGGCATCTTAGGTAAGGAATTGGCTGACAGATTAGCTAAAGAAGTTTGCACAGGAGAAATAATAATATAGCATAAAATTCCCAAATCCACCATCAAATCGGAATTTAAAGGTTAGATGTCGAGGAATGGCAGACTAGATGGAATAGTACACAAAAGGAGCATTGTCTAAATCCTTTTTCCCCTTAATTAAAAACCGATTGAAAATAAAGCTTCCAACATTCCCAGAATTTATTGCCGTTTTGTCAGGCACGGGAAAATTAAATCCTGTTTACATCGATTTCGCATAATAGATGACCCTACCTGTGCATGCAATAAAGGCCGGCAGACAATTAACCGTATAATATACGACTGCATAAACATAGATCATCAGAGGGCAATATTAATAAAAGAAATTATTCAGAACGGACACAACTAATATTCCGACATTTACGAAGTTTTTAAAAAGATATTAAATATATAGACATCTAAACCAAACATAGGTATGTATAAATAAATTGTATAGTTAATATGCACTAATTCTGAGCATTAAGTAATTTCTAAACAGCCAAACGTAGTAATACAAATTATTACTTTCTCTATACGCACTATGTACATAGTGTATAGAGAAGGTATTGTATTGCACCCAAAAATTCTATACCGAGATTTCACCGGAAATATATGTTTTAAGATCTCCTGAATCCAAAGAAAAACATTTTTAGAAAAATGTCCGCGCGCGTGCGTCCGTGTGTGTGTGTGTGTGTGTGTGCGGGCAGCATAGCTCAAAAATGAAAAGACCGTTAAAAACCAAACCTGGTGTTTACGTTTGGTATCTTCCAAGGATGCGACACGAAGATTTTCAATAAAATCCCCCCACCCCAAACTACCTTTTACATGAAACTTTTTTCGAAAAAATTTATTTTCTTAAAAATGGCTCTAACGTTTTTGATTAAAATCTCGTATATTTAAGATATTTACTTGACAAATAAAATGTATATCTTGAATTTTCTGGAAATAATCTCTGAAGACTACCTTATTCTGGATACATTTTCTGGAATTTTGCATAACTGCTAAACCGTGAGAGATGGACAAAAACTTACCACACAGAAAATGCAGAACACATTCAAACACACAATTTGTTATATACATTTTTTTTGTGGAGTTGATCGTTTTTAAGATATTCCTTGTTTTTAGTTTCAGCTTTGAAAAACATATACTTTTCTCATACGGAATTTGTCAACTCCTGTCCATAGAAACAAAGGAACTTGTCACATAGCAACCAGCTTTTGACTATGACTTTAACCTATGGTACTCCTTTATTTCACTTCTACTTACAAGGAAGCAAGTAATAAGACTGTTTCTGCTGATGTTTCTCAATTAGCTTGAAGTAAATAGAAGTATAAACTTTTTAACAATAATACGTTGCAGAGATATAGAGAAAGTCATGTGAATGGAACACATCAGATTTTTTTATTGACATTTTACTGAAAAACGCTATTTTTAAAACAAAATTTAGGTGATTATATTATTATTATTTGTAATAATTATCAATATTATATAATGGAAATAAAATGCGATAACTAGTGTCATTATAGCATGTACTAATGCATTGAATGCATGTACAACTCGGCACTATTTGGCGAAGAAGAAAGTGCTGTTTCGCCACCAGTGCTGTTTCATCCAGAGTTGTCGCAAAAGTGCATCACACCCCCACATATTCGGCCGACAAGGCTCCCTGCGATTTTCTTCTTGTTCCCAAACATGAAGAAATGTCTCAGAGGAAAAACATATAGATGGGTAATGTCATCAAGACAGAGAAGTAGTTTGCAGAACTTGCTAAATCCTATTTTTGGAGGGATTAAAAATATTGTAGGAACGCTTGGAAAAGAGTAGGTATATCCCAAAAAGGGGACTATGTTGATAAATGAATAATTTGTGTTAAAATTGTGTTATTGAATCGTCCTAATATTTTATAGTGTTTAACTCCCGCTTTTACAACTACGGCACCGCAGGCGATGACACTGATGATGCACGGAATGAAGATGGAGCACCTGTGGAATGCGATGGCGGAGGAAACTGCATAACTCGGAAAAAATCCGCCCCTGCCCCGCTTTGTCCACCACAAATCCTACATGCGGCCACTTGGTGAGAGGCGAGTGGCCTAACCACTCGGCCACGGCGCAGCCGCGAATCGTCCTAGAATTTCATAGCCAGATGCTTTTTAAAATTCTGAATATTGCTTCATCTAATGTATCGTACATGCGTAGTGTTAATTAAAAGTGTACTTGACTAACAATAAGTATTTGAAATAATGAAAGGAAAGACATTTATGAAATATGTCCGCGCGCGCGCCAGTGTGTGTGTGTGTGTGTGTGTGTGTGTGTGTGTGTGTGTGCAGCATAGCACAAAAACGAAAAGTCGGTTAAAAACCAAACTTGGTATTTAAGTTCAGTGTCTCCCAAAGCTGCGACATGTTCAAGTTCCCCCAAACCTAACCATCCTTTAGATGGAGCTTTTTTCGAAAATTTTGATTTTCTCTAAAATGGTTCTAACGATTTTGATTAAAATGCCCAAGTTTTAGATATTTTCATCACAAACGAAATATGTACTTGAATTTTCTGGGAGCAGTCTCTGAAGACCTCTTCAATCTGGATTACTCTTGTATAATTTGCAAACCGTAAGAGAGACACAAACTTACTACACAAAAAATGTGGATACCATTAAAACACACAATTTACACCATATAGGTGTTTTTTATTGTAAAGTTAACTGTTTCTGAGATATTCCTTGATACTGATCTCAATTTTAATCTTCTTAAACCTTTCTCAAGCGGGAAGTCAACTTTCGTTTCATCTCTTTTGTTTTACTCACAGGATTGCAAAAGAGAACCGAATTGTAATTGTTTCACATACCGATAACTTTTAAAAGAGTTGACTATCTCTTTAACCTAGCGCATTCGCTTATTCCGCAAGTAATAATTTGTGCTAATGTTTACATCAATAAAATTAGAATGCTTTAGATAAAAGAATAATGTTCTATTGTTTGTGGAACAGCTAGAAAAAGGCTCAGATGTTTTTTTCTGTTAAGCTTATTGCCTCTCCTACACTGTATGTGTATACCCTGAAAGTTGTACTGACCACTACGGCAGGCAACAAATGTGTGCTAGGCAGGCAACTTCTCCATGACTAGCAAATACCAAGCAACCACAACATGTTTAGGAAAAGACCGCAACTCCGCTGCAGCAGCGGTCACCGTATCGGAAATCAACCGTATGTTTGTCTTCATTACACAAATGAACTGAACGGCGAAATTAGGTCTACCGTATTCCTCGCCTAAATGCGAGTGTAACCTCTACAACAATTATAGTATGCGCAAGTATTAAATGATAAACATCCGGTATCTTCCACTCATGCCAACACCATTAGTAGTATTGGTCTTATTATTACCGAGCTACTGAAAAAGTTAACATGCGCGTTATCTTTATTAACAGAAACCTCTCAGATAACGCTCTGATTTTTCTGAGACATCGCCGATGTTTTGCAGTGCATCAATGAGCGCGTCACTTCAGCCAAGGAATGCGCAGAAATCACAACTCCAAGCGTACTCCACGTCTTTCTGTCATTGAGAGGCAGCTGCTCTGCCGACTGAGCTATAGGACCAGCCTACAGCTGATTGAGGAAACCGAATCGATGGCCAGCGGCTTGCTAGGAGGTTTGTTCAGTTTTCGTAGTTCCATTCAGCCATGCCTAAAATAAAGTCATCTAAACCTTGTCATTTAAGACAGATTGTATCTGAATTTGGAGATGATATTTTTTCTGCGTACGGTGAACTGTTATTTGTAAATTGTGCGAAACAAAGGTATCAGCTGAAAGAAAAGTCACTGTTCAGTAACATGTGGGTCGCGATAAGCATATACGGGCAGTGCAACTCGCTAGTCAAAAGAAACCCACACACTGAACTTTTACTGCAACAAAGTGCATCCATGAAGGAGAATAAATCATCATATTTTTACAGAGTTTCTGAATACATCCCATTTTTGACGTTTGGACGTTTTCGCACGTCCTATCCCAGACGAATCAACTCTTCGGAAGAACTACCTGACACAAATTTACCACACCATTAGAAAGATAGGGGGACAAGTACATGGAAAGAAGATTTTCGTATTCATTGACGAAACGAGTGATCCAGAAAAACGTTACGTGGCTAGCGCAAACATTTGCATATTGGAGATCGATGGAGCAGGAGAAATGTTTCTGCTTACAAGCAAGGTATTGTTAGGTAAATTCGAGAGTTTAAATTAACATTAATTTTTTTATTTCAGTTCTAACGTTACAGAAGTAAGAATTGTGCTGAAATGAATACAAAAATTTAAAGTCATTTTTAGATCATTTTATAGACCAGTGTTTCCCAACCTTTTGAAGTTCACGGCACCCTTGGGAATAACATTAAACACCAGGGGCACCCTTCCTTGAATTAAAAGAAAATTAAGCTTAATATGTTAATTTATTGAAATATTATATAATAATAACGTACACCATAACATAATACAGTAAACTTTACTATAATCACTGAGTAAAAATACATCAATAAATTTTGTTCGATTAATGATTAATGTGAAAATTGTGATTGATGCTTAGAGCACAGATATGTGATGTCGGGTCTTACAGTTGACAGTGAAACATGCAAATCATCCTCAAGGTTATTCAGTCTATTTCTTGCTTTGCATTTTATTGCCACCATAGCAGAGAAGGCTTGCTCGCATAGATAGGATGTTGAAAAGGGCAAAAGTGCGTTAATTGCTTTCTTCATTAGGTTAGGGTACTCCTCTCTCCGTTGAAGCCAAAAACTAGCCACCGACCCCTCACTCTTGGTGAACTTACCTTTGAGTGTGGAGCTAGGAGCCAGGAGCAGGAACTAGTCGCCCGAGTGTACTCGGGCGGGGGCAAATCACCACGGTACCTATCCGCTTTTCTTGCGGATTTACCCGTGTGATATAAAAGATGTAGTCTTATGCAAGCGTTTTTGTCTGTGTCAAAGTAATTGGGCAGGGTGTTCCCTCTGTGCAGCCGGCGTGGGCTGGGTTACCTATCTGAGTGGCCACCCACCCAGAGAGGGACCAGGCCCGATGCTGCTTACCTTGGCCAGCCGCTTGCGGGCTGTCAAGGAAAGCAGTGCCGGCTAGCGGGGAGACCTGAAGGGATATAGGTACGGGGTGGGGGAAGCCAGTGTTGCAGATCTGGTCGGAGTACAACTGGATGGTCACCCGTCCGAGTCGTGATCATGCCCGATGCTGCTTAACTTGGCGGGTAGAACAATAAAGGGAGAGGCGGCCGGAAAACTACCATCCCAAGGCGTCCTTGGGAAGGCGGTAGCTTACGCGTCTCCTTGGTAGCGTGTGGTCGTAAAGACCGAGAGTGTTCACCTGGGGATTTGGGTGGGGAGCAAGTTTAGTGTATATTGTGCGAGCTCTTTCTCGCACAACGTCCACTATGTAAGGGATTCCGGAGTGGGAATGGAGAATGTGGGACGGGAATCTGGGGTCTGTGCCGTATATCATCCTCAATGCCCTGTTCTGCACGGCCTGCAGCCTGCGGATGGTGGAACGAGCCACCGAACCCCAGACCTCACAGCCGTACAGCATCAGGGGCGGGATGACTGCGCGGTACAGCCGTAGTTTTAGGTGTGTAGGCATGGTGGAGCGGAAGATGGGAAACAACTGCCGCAGGGCAGCGCGTCCCAAGCCGACCTTCTCCCTGACATGTGGAGTGAAAGTAAGGCCGCGGTCGAGGAGGACTCCGAGGTATTTGGCGGAGCGGACCCAGGGGATCCGCCGCCGCCGCAACCTCAGCGACCTCTCCGGTCGCCAGCCACGGACTTTAGCCAGCAGCAGAGCTGAGCTCTTCTGCGGGCTGATGGCCATCCGCCACTGTTCACTCCATCTGCCTATGGCCTGGAGCTGTCTCTGTAGCGGGGGGAAGCAATATCGGGCGTTCTTGTTACGCGCCATTATGAGGACATCGTCGGCATACTGGCACGTAACTGTACTGGGTTCTGTGGGGAAGTCAGACATGTAGGCAGCAAAGAGTAACGGCGACAGCACGCTGCCTTCCGGCACTCCCGCCGCTATGGGTCTGACTGTGGAATGCCTCCCCTCCACCCTCACCCTGAAAGTGTGGTCCCGAAGGAAGCTACTAAGCAGGTGAAGGTAGGGGGGAGGAATTTCTGCGTTCTTGAGCTTGTACAAGAGTCCCTGATGCCACGTGGTGGCGAAGGCCTTTTCCACGTCCAAGAGCACCGCGACTGTTTTGAAGTTGTCCTGGAAGCCCAGGGCAGCCTTCTCAGCCAGTCGCAGCAACTGCAGGGTTGTGGAATGTCCAGTACGGAAACCAAACTGATGATCCGGGGGTAGGAGTCTCTCTTCGAAGAGAGGGGTGAGGCGAGGTAGGAGTAACCGCTCGAATACTTTCGAGACGATCGGAAGTAAGCTAATAGATCCGTAGCTTGACGGGAAGACCGGGTCCTTGCCGGGTTTCAAAATGCATACCACCCGCGCCTCCTTCCAACACGTTGGAAAGTGACGTAGGTGCAGGCATGCATTGTAAATCCGCGTCAGGTGGATTACGGCCTTTCTGGGTAGGTGCTGGAGCATAGGCGCCGTAACGCCGTCATGTCCAGGGGCTTTGTTAGGCTTTAGGTTGTTGAGTTGGGAAGCCACCTCTTTCGGGGTGACTAAAGGAATACGGATCTCCTCATGGGGCGGCGGGGGCTCCTCATAGAGGTAGTCTACCGTCGCTTCCACGAGCTCAGTAAAGTCCTCATCCTGGGGGTCTTCACGGGGTTCGAATTGGGACTCCAGATAATCTGCGAAATCCGTGGCTTTATCCTGGGGCTCAAAAGAGAGTCTCCCACGGGAGCCATGGATGGGATGCTGAAACTGACTTTTGTCTTTCCTGAGGGATCGGATGATCCTCCAGGGTTGTTTCTCTTCCAGGTTTATATGTGCCATTGTGTGTTCCCAGGCCGCTTTGCGGTGCGCGCGAAGCAGGCGCCTTGCCAGGGATTTGAACTGCTGGTACACTGCTTGGATCCTGGGATGGCGGAAGCGCTGCCATAGCTTCCGTACGGTTGCCTTGGCTTTTAGCAGCTGCCGGAGTTCATTCGGTATGGTTCTCGGGTTAGGTTTGTTAGATGGGATGCGGTAGGTATGCGCGCGTACCACATTCAGGAGTTGGCGGGAGAAGGCCGTGGCTGCCGCTTCCAGCGCTTCGATGGAATCGATGCGCGGTCGCGGGTCCACGGTTTGGTTTAGGTCTAGGACGGCTGCGTCCCAGTCGATCTCATTTATCCAGTCTCGTGTTACCAGAGCTGATACGGTCTCGGTTGTATCCACCACGACAGGGTCATGGTCGGAGTCCAACTCGTTGACCGCCGAGAGGTCTAGATGAAATGGTGTGTTCTTGGTGATTATGATGTCAAGAACATCCGGTCTGCCGCGAGCCGGATGACACGTAGGTCCTCTCGGTTCGTGCGCGACGAGGGCGGGGTTGCCGCTGATGAGGCGGTAGAGCCCGCGGCCTCGGGGGTTGTTGGTGCGGCTGTGCCAGAGGGCATGTTTCGCGTTGAGATCTCCTGCGATGCATACCACTGGGTGAAGGTTGAGTAGGGTGGTGTAGTCCGCTTCATGGAAGCGGTGGTTTGGTGGGTCATATGCAGCTATCAGCAGCGCGTCTAGCCCGGCAACGGCAAGCCGGATTGCACAGGCCTCCACGTGCTGTAGTGCTGGGAGTTGGACAGGAGTATGGGTTATGTGGTTCTTAGTGATGATAGCTGTACCGCCACCCTGTCGGCCGACCCGATCGGACCGATGGGTGACGTAACTAGGCAGCGAGAAGTCAGTAACAGCATCCAGATGGGTTTCGCAAACCATCAGGATGTCAATTCCGTACGATTGTACAAACTCAATGACGCCTGGGCGTTGCCCCCGGGTGCCGTTCGCGTTCCAGTACGCGAGTCGCAATGGTCTCCGAACGAATCTAGAGGCCATTACTTAGCGGAACCCGGGTACAACTGCTCCAAGGTTTGGAGGAACAGGGTGTGTTTCTGGAGGGGGGAGAGTCTGGGGTTGCTGTACTGCAACTTGAAGTTTCGCAGTACAGGTAGGACCTTACTTAGGAGGTCACCGAACCACAGGGCTAGGTCCTGAAGTTCATCCAGGTCCGCCTGCTTTGAGTGTGGAATCAGCGCAAAGATCAATACATTCATCTCGTTCGCAAGCAGTGAAATCTATTTCCTCTGCACTATCTACGAAATCAAATGGTGAGACAACCCAGTGGAGATTCGTAGTGGAAATAGTTGGAAAGTACGCATCTATTGCATCTTGCAATCTTGATAAGTGATCACAAATGCGGTCTTTCAGCTTACCCAGATCTTTATCTCCTGCCACATTAAGAAGAGATGGAAAGTTCGATAAATCTCCTTTTTGAACTGCAAACTTCCAAGAACTAAGTTTTCTTTTTAAAACCTTTCATTTTATTGGTTGAGGAGATTATTGTTTCATGTCGACCCTGCATCGAAACATTCAGTTCATTCAGCTTATGAAAAATATCTGCCAGATACGACAGTTCAAAACACCAAGAATCACTTAGTAAGAGCTCATGAAATGTGTTTTGATTTTCATCCTTAAAAAAAAATTTTAGCTGTTCTTTGAGTTCGAGAAACCGGTTCAATACACGACCCCGCGACAACCACCTTACTTCTGTTGCGCGACATAACTGTTAAAAAATTCTGCACTTTAAAGGTCGAGACTTCATATAGTTCACCATTTTCACAACTTGGTTAAACACTTCAGCAAAATCTTCCACACACACTTTCACGACTAATGCCTCTCTATGCAGAAAACAGTGAGTTACAATACTGGATGGATTTTCATTGAGAGCTCTGGCAGTAAAACCTTTAATTTTCCCAGACATAGATGGTGCACCATCTGTACATATACCACAACAGTCTTTCCATGAAAGATCATGGTCATTGAGATAGGAATTAATAGAAACGAAAATATCATGGCCTGTGGTTGTAATCTCCAGCGGTCTACAGAACAGCAACTGTTCACTAATATCTTTTTCATCAATATATCTGATAAAACCAAGAAGTTGCGGTTTATCACCAATATCGAGACTCTCATCTACTTGCAAAGCAAATGTACTATAAGTTTTTATTTTCTCCGTGACTTGTTCGTTGATTTGCATGACATTTCAGATATCCTGCGGCTGATTATGTTGTTGGACAGAGGAACTTTCGAAATTTGATTAGCTGCTCCTTCACCAGGTATTGTTGAAACTATAACTTGACATGCAGGGTTCAATGATTTCCTCTCCAAGAGTATGAGGCTTCTTTTTTTTTTTTAGCTATCAGTTCTACTACTTTAAATGAGGCTTCAAGAGCAGTATCACCTATGGTCATTCTCTTTACCATTCGCACAGCTGTTTTCTTCTCCCCTTCTAATATATGTGAAAAATACATTACACTTTTCTGTGGCACACTAGGATGCTTTGTTGTAAGATGCCGCTTCAGTTTGCTAGGTACCATGCTAAGTGTTTCGCCACAAACTAAACAAACACACAGGGATAGGGTTTTCCTCGTTGTTATACCACTTAAATCCATACGCTAAGTAACTGTCCTGGTATGTTCTTTTCTTTCGTTTGTCTTCTTTATGTGGTGAATTCGACGGTCCGGGAGAAACTGTAAGATTTGGCTTTTTAAAGCAAACAGTAGGAGCCGACTGTTCACTTTCACTGTCCTGGCGTTTACGTTTAACAATGAACTTATCCATAGCTAAACACTGTGAATCAACGCGAGGAAGACAACTGAAAGCGCCAAGCGGCGTACACTTTTATATATTCATCTGTCGAAGTCTCGGGAATGTTCGTGAGGAAGCGAGTAGTCTCGGGAATGTTCGGCAGGGTATAGCTGTAATGCCATCTGTGGGATACTAGTATAACTGAATTATTGAAATGAATCGACCACTAACACCATCTGACTTGCATGAGAGCAATTGATTTGACTTATTTTATTTCAAGACCTTACAAGACTTAAGGCTTCAGTAGAAGGTATTTTTTTTTGTTTATCTCAATATCTCGCGGCACCCCTTAGCCAATCACACGGCACCCTAGGGTGTCGGGGCACACCGGTTGGGAACCGTTGTTATAGACCTTCAAGTCCATTTTATTGATCATTTTTTAGATATTTTAGGTTATCAAAATCAGGGGCCTGGTCATAAGGAAGCAGAGATGTTTATTACTGTAACAAACTATTTGCTGACCTGTTTATCGGGGGTAGGCTAGCTCACTTATCTTCGCTGAAGGTCATTCGTCTAGAATGAACGAGTAACCTATACCTATGCATACAAATTATACCTAAAAAGATTATTCTTTTGCCTAAATAATGCTTAACAAGATACACATTACCAAAAATTGTATTATTACTTAGTTCTTATAAGAAGACGGAAATAAGGGAATACACTAGTTTAAAGCGAATCAACTATTTTAAAAGCTGACGCTACGCAATTGCCATTGAAATTCGGTCTCTCGTTTGAGTAAAATTTAAGCATTTAAAATTCAAACCAACAAATGAGTAAACGGAAAAATCAGCGAAAGGGTCAGAGATATTTTAAACATACCTAAAATGGATACATGCACTCCGATTGAAGTTTCTTTTCATACAAAATTACTGAGTTTCGGTCATACTACTCCAAATATAGAATGATTTACCCAGCGACAATGCTACACGGTAAGTATGAGGGAAGCGCCGGCATCTGCAATGCCGCGGTGGTGTATTCTACCACGATTCTCATATCCTCTCATTACAATTCCCTTTCATGTTTGAAGTTTAATTTCAGGTCCTGCAGTGTCGAAGGTGCAGACGTTGCAGTTGCTTGTCATATGGAAACACTTGTCAACGTGAACTTTCTCGTCTGCTTGGGCCGCGGCGTTGCTCACTTGGGATTGCTCTCTAATTGTGTGCGGGTGCTCAAACTGGAATTGTTAGGGACTTATGCATCTGTGAGCCTATCTGCCTGCAGGCCTGGGAGCTCCTCCGGCTCCTTAACCTCATCCCTGTCTCCAGTAGGGTGCAGCCACAATCGATCCATAATGTCATATAGTGATCGAGGTGATCCACACCGTTCCGATATCTTACATCCTACATAGAGCGATTTAAAGTACATTACGCGCGGAATATCTGGTAGCTAAACACATCCGTTTTTGAACAGAGGATAATGGAATTGATAGTAATTCCACAAAAGGGGAAGATATCCAGGTATAGAAGAATCAAACTATAGTTTTACTCAGAGAGAAGTTTTGTTTGGAACTTAAATCGTTACTGTAACTAAGTTATTTAATTTGGCAGTGACTACGAATTCTCTGTATAGAGACATGTGAAACAATCATTCCACTAATACTTAAGCGGGTGATTTGCTCGCAATGAGATACGCTGCTAGAGGTTGTGAGGCATATCTTAGTGTTAAATACCGGCTATGGCATTGAATTTTTCAGTCTAACGCTACCTATCCAAATACTATCCTACACACGGCTTGTGTGAAAAACAATTATATTAACACTAATTGACCATAACAGTTGACTAACTATAAGTCCGGGACTTAAAAGTATTTACGGCATTGTAAGTCGCCATTTGGGGTATGTCATTTCTTAATAATTTGAGATCATCTTACGCTTTACCGGGAAACAGGCGAATTTGTTGAATTTGATGCCGTGCCGGCATGTTAACATGGTAGTTTAGTGGTTAGATCGATCGGAGACCCGTGTTTCAAATCCCAGCTATAGCATTAAATTTTTCAGTCTGATTCTATGAACAAATCTTGCGTATAGGGGAAGTTATTTTCCTTACCTTCCTGTCTGCAAGGCTGAGAGGGGTAATAGAGATGCTAAGCTTAGCGCGAATAACAGAACCACAACAGCGTGCAGTGTTTAACAAGTATTGCAATTCACATGAAAGTAATTGTTAGCACACATCCAGTTATATCGAAATCACTTTGTTTGTTATAAAGTAATTTATATATATGTATAAATAAATCCCTCTCGTCGCGCCATCATCTTCGTCCTATTGATATTGATATTGTTGGCATCACGACTTCTTTCAAGTTAACAATAATTTGCTAATGTTTATTTGCGTAAACATTTAAAACTAGCGCTAGCGTACTTCACTCCTTCGTGCACAGAAACGTTATGACTTCTGCGCATACAAGTTGGCGCAACACCATCCCACCATCAGCCCTTCACGTAAAAAATTGCCACTGCATATTTAACTCAATGTTTTGCTCTTGTCTCTATCAAAGGCAGGTAAAGGACTCGCAACAAACATTACATTTAAATGTTAATGTTAAAAAACTATTGCGCAGGCAATATTTACTAAAGAGTCCTTAACGAGCTTCCATTATCAGGGAACAATGTGTTGAGTTATGCCTTCAGCAGAAGTTACGACATTTTCTACATTTTCTGTTGGTGTTGGTTATCTTCCTAAAATATTCTACTCTCGAAGTATAACACTTATGTTTAGTATAATTCCTGTAGCAATAAATAAAGAAATATGTAAGATTTCCTAAAATCGGACCTCAGTGAAAACGCTTGAGACTTACTCATGGTCTACTACCCACAATTAGAGTTCTTGTACGCAGTACAAGCTGACCTTAGAATAAGATCTCTATCTTACTGTTCATAGCATATCTCACATCTTTGTACACACAGCATCTGCATATTCATCCATAGTTTATGCTGTCAACGGGCACTATAAAGTGGTCGCTATTAGCGGCACCGGGGATAGAACTCGGTGATAACTCACTGAATGACAGACAATGTGCAATTTTATAATAGCGCTTTCATAAACCTACCAAGACAGACTTTACTAACATCTGTGTTCCTTTAGATATTCATCTCGTGTACTGAGAAAATGCTCAACGCATTGCTTGGGTAACTAAAAGGCA
This sequence comes from Hymenopus coronatus, assembly GCA_030762935.1. Lineage (NCBI taxonomy): Eukaryota > Metazoa > Arthropoda > Insecta > Mantodea > Hymenopodidae > Hymenopus > Hymenopus coronatus. The sequence goes on from CM060895.1 coordinate 114,952,693, forward strand.
TCCAAAATTCTCTTTCCATTGCTAAGACTTCATTTAAAATACTCCCCTGGATGCTAAATGTAGATTCCATTATTTGTAAAAATTGCAGAACTATTACAATTAGATAAAAGGTCCCCTCGGAAGAGCCTATGCCCTTCTTCTTACTATCCAGATTTTTCTTCATTTCCAAAAAGCAGAAGCCGTAGCTCTGCATGCATAATTGTGTTAAATTCTCCCTCTGTCTCTCTCTCTCTCTCTCTCTCCCTCCCTCTTAGCTGCCGACCAACTCAATTCCCATCCCTGCTTCCTCACTACACCACCTACATAGTCGTAATGCACTGTTTTGAAAATCGGTAACAACACAGATTCTTCTATTGTTTGTGTCGAAAGTAAAACATGAATCACGTATTTAGCGGTACCTATATAAACTTGTGACTGTTTCTTCGGTTGTAACTATACTTTTTCTCATGCTTACCTATTTAAATACAGGAGTCATAATAATAATAATAATAATAATAATAATAATAATAATAATAATAATAATAATAATAGTAATTGAAACTTTTTATAACTTCATTCACTAATATGCTTCTACCAAAATTCCATAAGCAATTAAAGTTAGTGGAAGCACAAGCGTATAAACTGTTATTGTGTAAATTTTTCAGAAAGCTGAAATAATAAGCGAGATGTTAAGTATTTTGATTGTTCATCTAAATTAAACGCTCCCCTGCTTATAGCTTATTACCTGCCGTACAGCCTATTTAAAGTAATAGATAATTATGTATTTACATCATTTGAGGTTCCGCATATCAGAAAATATCTCTCCCGAAACAAATTTTGAAAATGTTTCGTTTTGTACTTTTAAAAAAAAATAATTAGCAATTTTGTACTCCAAATTTCTGTAAATAGCTTTTGAGTTCCTTTTCATTTAATTGTTTGGGAACCTTAGTGATAGGGAAATAATTATTTTAAAAATCGTGTCGACCTGGATAATACATAGAATACCTAAGGGAGTAATCATTTCCACATTTCTACTTTCCCTACCACGTAAAATACCTTCTCTACCTACTTGCAGTTATATAGTAGGTAGCTTACGCCACCCAAACATTTGTTGTCAAGATTTCAGCAGAAATATATGTTTTCAGGTCCCTCGATCTAAAAAAAAGCCAAAGACCCTCGCGCGTGTGTATGTCTCAAAGAATAGCACAACTCAGAAACGAAAAATCCATCTCCCAAGGATGTGACACGAAGATTTTCAAGAAAATCCCCTCCCCCCATTTCAACTACCCTTTACATGGAGCATATTTCGAACATTTTTATTTTCTTAAAACTGGCTGTAACTACTTTGATTAAAATGTGTTTTAAAAATTTTATGACTAATGAACTGCTTATTTTGAAGTTTCTGAAAATCATCTCTGAAGCCCTCTTCATTCTGGGTGATTTTTTATATCTAGTAAACTGTAACAGATAGCCAAAAACTTAACCACACAAATAATGTAGATCTCCTTAAATCACGCAGTTATGTCAGATGTAAGTTTTAGTAGTGTTAACCACTTCTGAGATATTTCTTGATACTGGCTTCAATTTTGCAATATTTAAAACATTTCTCAATGGCTAGTCATTATTCGTTTTTCTTTCTGCTGATCAAGAAAAAAGAACGGAATTTCAATACCATCACATAACTACAGGCTTTTAAAAGATTTTACTATCTCTTTAGCTTATTGTGTTTCCTTATTCCCTTGTACAAGGCAATAATATGCAATAAAAACCATTTCTGTTAATATTAATATTGATAAGCGTGTAGGAGAATAATCCTTTATAGAATAGTTTGTTGAGAAAGTTATGCGAACATAGCACTTCGGATTTTTAATCTTTACACCTTCAACACTTACGTGGCCTTTTTTTTTTTTTTTTTCCCTTCCTAAGCTCGTGCAGATTACATCCGCTATATTTATAACCGATGCGGTATATAATTTGGTACATTTGATCTGGCATCAAAGGATTCGCAACGAAACAGGATATACTCTTACTCTCTATTGGTTAACAATCAGCAGTTGCCAAGTTCTGGCCTTGCCAATCCTTTTTCAATTACTCCTGCACCAAGTTTGAAAGAAGTCTATACTTATTTTTGAAATAAAAACGTTACCCCGGATGCCTGGCACACGCTACTCGAAACAAAAGTTGTTTATTCTCCTATAATTCAAGTTCCATATGGTAATGAACTTCCTCCGTTTATGGAAGCGTGAACATTGCCTTCTGAAGGCAGTGGTTAAAGTTTTGAAATGGTTGGACAAATGATGGTAGTTCATTCCAAAGAAATTCCGATTTCTGCGTCCATCTTACATGATATGAGGAACTCTGTATACAACTTTCAAAGAATTATTGGCCCAAGTAGCTTACTAGTCGGCCCGATAAGAAAGCGCTTGGAGTAAGGCGCCACTGTTTTGTTGACGTGATAAAGGTTAGTGACCAAAGGGGAATCAGGGACAAGAGAATAGTAGGAATGTACAGTCGTATAGTAAAAACAGCACTGTATTTGTAGGCCTCAGCCTCTCTAAATAAAGATGACAGAAGTATTGAATAACTGAACAATTAATAACTGATATCTTGGAAATAGTTTATGTAAAAAATAAACAAATAAATAAATTGTGTTTTAAAGATATCTATATTTTTGTCTAACGCTTAGCATTAAGCAGGTATGTGAATGTAACCTCTAATGTAAATATGTTTAATATTACTATATGCTATTTCATTCAAAATCGTTAGAGCCATTTTTAAGAAAATCAAAACATTTGAAAAATGTACCACGTAATGAGTAGTTGGGTGGGAAGGTTTTCTTGAACATGTTAGTGTTGTACCTTAGAGAGATGCGGACTTTTTATACCCAAGTTGGGATATAGCTGAGACAGTAATACGCTTTTGCAAGAATAGGTAGTTTGCAGAAGATTATATAAAAAAGAAACAAAAGGAAGTAGAGAAAGTCTTGCAAATGTAATAAGGTTTTTACTATTTGATGTTATAATTCTAATTCACATTAGTTATCGCAGAATTCGTTTAAAACGAGGTAAAATAGCAGTTAGGTCTATCACATAGAATATCCTATAAGCTACGAAAGATCTAAACTACTTGGATCTTACATCGAAACGCTGAGGCAATGTACTTCAATAGTTTGTCTGCTCCATAAAGAGCTCCTGCGGTTACATTCAGGTAGGTATTACACACCTGAGTCTCAAGAACGCCTCCCCGGTTCTTCAGCTCCTCGGCGTCCTTGAACCGCTGCGCTGGCTTGCCTGCCAGGCCGGACCCACAGTCATGGAATTTGTGTCCCATTTTTTATTATCATTATTTTGACTGTTTTGTTTTGTTCCAGGACTCTTCAACCTGGCGGCCTTCAAACAACCCAACGAGCAGAGAGCTTCTTCTTAGGATCATCTGCGTCTCATGTTTCCATCCACTTGTCCATAGCTCAACCCAGCGGCTTGGGTTCGCTTCTCTTCGAGCGTACGTTGTCAGAACTGCCCTTCTACCGGATGATGCAAAACATTGCTTGTGACTCCTCTGTTTGGGCACTCCTATATGACGATTAATAACAACATAGTGGTCCCGGATGTGTTAGTCAAATACCTAGATCAATTGTCCCATAGAAATACCTGCGCTTATTTTCTTTTAAACATAGGCATGCAAACTCTGAATGAAAATGTATGAAATAATGAATATATGGATTACTCTACATTAGCATAACGTAAAAGCTACGGGGGGCAGAAAAGAAACCTTATCCATGGCCTCTCGCCTCAACATTGATTACAACCTCCACGTTAGAATGTAGAAAGCTCGCACCGAGAAGAAGGGCTGATGGCTGAGTTTTTTATATACCTAATTTTTCCAAGAGTTTCTTGGACGTAAAAATTTAAATAAAACTCCAAATAACAATTGCTTTTTTTAAATAAGGTCTGTTGCACCATGACTGACATTCTTACCACCTCCTCCCATTCTCCAACCTTATCTTCGCCTGACATCCTGTAAACCCCTTTATTCCTGTTCGTAAGTGGTTAAATCCTAGTAAGAGAGGGTACACGCCCAGCACACCTTCGGGCTGTCCTCGGCCAACTGATCATCATCGTCGGGCAGAGGAAATACATTTTATAACAAGGCAATATGTTTTATAAGCAAGTTACATTTTATTTTATAACAATGGTTACAAACCGAATTTATGAACTAGAACACATTTTTCTTGATAACATCCGATATCCTGTAGAGCACATGTCATGACGCTAAACTAATATAGCTCAATGAGAATAACTGAGTAACAAAGTAAAGCTACCCACGTAAATTATATTGTTTCAAAAGGGAAGACCTTAACATTAGCATGCAGAGAAAGCACGATTCTTTACATTCTCTACATAGCATATGGTACGTAGATACAGAAGGTATTCCTAACTACCTACATTTACATCGATTACTTTCGAATTTTTTCTCAAAACAACTAACAATTTTAATTAAAATGCCGCATAGGTATTAAATATATGTATGTTGCAAATAAAATCTATATTTTGAATTTTCTGGTAATAGCTTTTGAAGCCCACTTCTTTCGGAAGCAATTTTGTACAATCATGTACAAGAAGCGATAGCCGATAACATACTACATAAAAAGTGAAGATCTCTTTAAAACACAAAATTTATTCCAAATAAGCTTTGTGTGTACGATGTATCCGTAATTAATGGTTCGATTTCATCAATATTTCGTCATTCTTTTAAAATCCTATGGTTTTCAGTTACTTCTCGCAACTGCATAAAAGGAATATAGAATTTTAAGGACAAGATATAGCGAACATTTATTAAGCATTTGACAACTACCATTCACTTTGTATTGTGTATTTCGTGTGATGGAAATTTTCTCTGTCCAGCTATTACTTTCAACGAGATTTATATCAATTAACATGAAATAGACAGATATTTATAGAATTTATAAAAATAAACGATAATTTGTAGAGAAAAATCATGTAACACTTGAAATTTTGTTATTTTGCAACTATAAATACAAAATAAGTAGTTGAACATATTATACTGCGATTTGTAATTTGAAGTTACACATGAATTTTAAACTTAGTGAAAGTAATAAAATTTAGATCATGTTCCGAATTTTCGATATAGAAACCTACTTTTCAACCATTTTATGTTTATCTAAGAAACTATCTAGTAAAACACATTCGTTTTGTAACTCTCGTTCACTAAAATGGTTAATATTATCCAAAAGCCAATCAAAGCTTCTTTAGGTAAACAAATGGCCGCTAGCTTGGGCAGCACCCAAGAGTCTACCTACCAGAAGGCTTCGCTTCGAAAAGTGCAACTTGTAGCAGTCTCTCAGGTCACCAAGGGTCGACACTCGTAAAAACTTGGAATTCCTGGCCGCAACAGCCAAACAGGTTCCTTCTTCATCTGCACTCTTAATCAATTTTGTGCAACACATTCTGCGCAGTGTTCTTGTTAGAACTCGAGTCATTTCTGTTAACTCAAGAAGTTAAAATAAAATGAGTGCAGGAAACTTACTCAAGAAAATCCCCCACCTTTACAAGGAAACTTATTTTTTATTTTCTCAAAATATTTCTCATTTTTATTAAAATACCACAAGTGCGTGACAATACATCTGCGTGATAAAAAATTATATCTTGAATTTCTAGAATCGTTTTTGAAGTTCTCTGAACTCTAATTGACTTGGTTTAGCAAGTTATGAGCGACAGGAATGTGGATAAATCACACACATACTCAAATGAAAGTATTTGTGGCGTTAACTATTTCTGATATACGCTCTGTTACTGGTGTAATACTTTTTTCTACTTAACATCGCTATCCCCCCTCCTATATAGTGATACTGCGATAACGTAATTTCAAACCAATCACCATTTGGTCACAGCTTTAGCAGACTGTATCCTTCTAAAGCCGAACTTGAATATGTAAATGTCTAATGACAAGTTATTGAATTACAAGTAGACAGTAGAATAAATTTTGGTAAAAGCTTATCGAACCGTACTGTTTTGCAGTTTTAAGAGCTCTATATTCTAGAGAATTTAACTAGCAATGTCAGTACATATAAATCATCCATATCCGTTAGTCACTAAATTATACTTTAATTTCGAATTGCTTCCCTTATCCCTTTTTCGTGTGAAATGGCATGAAAATAGTTTGTAGAAAAGTGGGTAAGATTTTCAGCTAGAGATAAACTGAATCTATGTGCATATGCTGAGCTAGCCGTCCATTCGAACGCGAGCTGTCGTCTGCAGCGTTCGACATTTTGGTGGATGGTAAACAAGCGCTCTACCACAATACGAGTATTAACTGCATGTAATATAAGTATCTTAGAACAGAAGCTTCAACATGATTCATATAGTATTAGTATGTAGCATTTTATTGTGCATTATTTGGTAACGTTTTTATTTTCCAAAACTTTTTTTCCTCTGGAAATACCAAGAACGTATTTTACCAATTGCTCTGCTTCCTGATTTTTATATATTAAAAAAAAAAAAAAAAAAAAAAAATCATTTAAGCATAATTTAGTGAAACAAGTTTATGGATATTTCGATCTATGTCGCGTAAAGGTAAATAGCAAGAAATAGTAAGCTTTACTTTCTCTACACGTACTTTGCACATAGTGTATACCACCCAAAAATTCGACATCAGATTTCAGCGGAAATATGTGCTTGAGGGATCCCTGTATCCAAAAAAATAAATTTTAAAAAAAATGTGTGTCCGTGTGTCTGTGAATACGATAACTCAAAAACGAAAGTAGGTAAAATACAAAACTTGGTATTTAAATTTAGTATCTTCCAGGGATGCGACACGAAGATTTTGAGAAAAATTCCCCCAACCTAAATTACCCTTTACATGAAAAAAAAATTATACAATTTGGATTTTCTCAAAAATGGCTCTAAAGATTTTGATTAAAATACCGCATGTTTAAGATATTTATATGGAAAATAGAATATACTCGTAAATCTTGAATTTTCTGGGAATAGCCTCTGAAGACCTTTTTATTCTGAATTAATTTTGCTGAATTTTGGTAACCGGTAAACCGTAAGAGATAGACAAAAACTATTAAACAAAAATGTGGTTCACGTTAAAACACACAATTTATACCAATATGTTGACCATTTCTGAGATATTTCTTGTTATTTGTTTCAGATTCAAAATACTTAAAACTTTTCTCACACGGAAAGCTGTAAACTCCTGGCCCTGCGCAGAAACGGGTTTCAACCACATGGTAACCAGCTTTTAAAAAAAGATTTTACTATCTTTTAGGCTAGTGTATTCCCTTAGTTTCCTTCTACTTACAAGGAAGCAAGTAATTAAGGCAATTTCTGCTAATGTTTATCTTGATTATTATAAGGTAGAACAATATGTTTATTAACAGTAATTTGTTTCAGCGATCTTGAGAAAGTCATCTGAATGTAACACATCAGATTTTTCTTTATCTACGCATGGTACACACATAGTAGGTGGAGAAGGGATTTATTTCACTCCACCCAAAAACTTGATTTCACCGGAAATAAGTATTTACAGAAAAAGGTCAGTGTGTATGTCCGCGAACACGATAACTCAAAAACGAGAAGTCGGCAAAATACCAAACTTGGTATTTAAGTTTAGTATCTTCCAGGGATGCGACACGGAGATTTTGAGAAAAATCACCCCACCCCAAACTAGCCTTTACATTGGAAACATTTCGAAAATTTTGATTTTCTCAAAAATGGCTCTAACGATTTTGATTGAAACCGGATATTAAAGAAATTTATAAGGCAAATACAATCTATATATTGAATTTTCTGGAAATAGCCTCTAAAGACCTCTTTATTCTGAATGAAGTTTGCTGAATGTTGCGTAACTGGTAAACCGTAAGAGATAAGACAAAAACTTGCTACACAAAAATATAGATCACGTTAAAACACACACTTTATATCATATACGTTTTTGTTTTTCGTTGAGTTGACCATTTCTGAGATATTTCTTATTATTTGTTTCAGATCTAAAATACTTTAACTTTTTTTCACACGGAAAGTTGTAAAATTAACACAATTTCTGCTAATCTTTATCTCGATTATCTTAAAGTAGATAGAAGAATATGCTTCTTAACACTAATTTGTTGCAGCGATGTAGAGAGTCATGTGAATGGAACACATCAGATTTTTTGTAAGGTTATGGACTTCCAAGATATTCTTTGCTATTGGTCTCAAATTTAAACTATTTAAACCTTTCTCAAACGGGAAGTCATCTTTCGTTTATCCCTCTTTTGTTGTACTCCTAGTCAGGCAAACAGAATCAAAATTCATTTGTTCATATAGCGGCCAGCTTTTAAAAAAATTGACTATCGCGTTAGCCTAGTGTATTCCCTTATTTCCCTTCTACTTACAAGGAAGTACATAACAAGACAATTCTGCTAATGTTTATCTCAATTAGTATGATGTACATAAAAGAATTCGTCTGTATAATTTGTAAGAATAGTTTGTTTGTGGAAAGGATAGAGAATCATTTGAATGGAACATTTATAGATAAGCCAGCTCGTTTAATGCAAAACTCGAGATATACGATTAATTTTGAACACCGTGAAGTCAAATGATATTCAGTGAAAGCAACATGAGTTTAGTGCTACATCTTATTTTAAAAAGAGGGGCAGGTGTCTATTAACACCCTCAAGAAAAACCTTTCATTTTTTGTGACTAAGTAGTTTTAATATATGTCCTAATAGCAAATAAACAAGCTTTAAAACTTTAATTCAGTTTTATTCCCACCCATTTATTGGCTAATAAAGTGGAAATGTAGGTTTCAATAGAAAGTGTTACAATTTCAGTGCTGTTTCTCATAAAGGTTGCTTTTGATGTTAATAAGAAATTAATGAAGAACTTGCGAAACACACTATGTTTTAAATTACTTTTTGTGAATTTAAAAAAAAAATGGATTTGCATTGATATTCTTTTAACATGCCCTAAAATATTAGAATTTGTATGTTTTTGCATTGATCTGTCAGTTCAATCTGAAATTGCTTGTAGCTATTGTTGTAAATTTCTTTCTTATGTGAGGGAAAATATAAAACATAAGTATAAATTGAAAACATGTTATTATGCGCTCACCTTTTCACTAGTTTTATGGGGAAGCGACTGCCGGGGGAAGAAGAAGAAGAAGAAGAAGAAGAAGAAGATGAGAGGTAACCCGCCTCTCTTTCCGTTGTGTTGTTAATCAAAGAAAGCTTCTCGTATTAAACGAAACACAGCGCATGTGCATGTGAGTGAACTCTGGGATTTTCAGGCAGAATGAAAGCTTGGAATTGAAGCCACTATCCCGTATAACATACTTCACGTCTCAATGCTGTTGCTGTGCTCTGTTCTGCTTCCGAAGTTGCACGAAACCTATCGAATGAAAACCAGGTTTCCCCAGCGCCCAAAAAAGTGCATATAATAAAGTATTATATATCCCGAATTAATTTCAATGGCATTGAAATAAAACAACTACATATTGTACTGTAAAAATTCATCATCTCCATTCACCCATATGCGACGCAAGAACACCCACATTTAAGTTATTTAGCAGTATATTATTTCATTCCGTAGTATGCACTAACTAAAAGCCTTTGTTTATTATCCGGCAATATGGCAACCACTACATACAACCGCTAACGTTTTTTATAACAAGACCCGCAGTAACCTGGCTGGGTAGTGTGTGGTAGCGTGTCTGCCTCGCATTCAACAGGTCGCTAGTTCGAATCTCACTGAGGGTGAGTTACTTGATAAGGTTATTTTCGGATTTTACCCTTGTCCTAAGAAGACCAATGTCGAATAATTTTAAGCTCCATGGACCCCGAGATCATTTTATCATTTCAGCAATTTCATCGTCCGATGACCAATAATTAAAGGACCTCAAGCTAAAACAAAAATCACCCAAATTTAATCCGTTGGGTAAATTAAGAACGTCTCCCATTAAGATATCAGCCGGCAACAACACAGTGTACACAGCAGGCAATGTTTTCTACTTGAAGAATGTCTAGATGGAGGTAAGCCCCAAGAGTGGGCCCCATATGTAAAGACATCATGAGTGATTCACGGCAGCCTCTTGTCTCATTGTCTTGGAACCGGCTGGTCAACACTAAATGCGACATCAACGCCCTTATATTGTCTCCTGCTTTAATAGACGTGAAATGCAACCTAGAGGGGCCCCTTGTATCTGCATTATGTACAAACACTGTCCCCTCCCTCTCAACACTTCACTTTTGCTTTTCTACATCAGTACCCAACAGCACACCATAAGAGGTTTAAAATGTTGATTTGCTAGTTGATTAAGTCTCGTCCTTATGAGTTCCAACAACTTAACACAGTGAATCTAAAGTTTTGATTTGCTAATCGATTAAGTCTCGTCCTTATGAGTTCCAACAACTTACACAGTGAATCTAAAATTTTGATTTGCTAATAGATTAAGTCTCATCCCTATGAGTTCCAACAACTTACATAATGAATCTAAAGTTTTGATTTGCTAATGGATTAAGTCTCTATGGGTCTCTATGGGTTCCAACAACTTATATAGTGAATATAAAATTTTGATTTGCTAATCGATTAAGTCTCGTCCTTATGGGTTCCAACAACTTACACAGTGAATCTAGAATGTTGGATAGCTAATGGATTACATCTCACCCTTATTTTTCTGTTTGGTCTTCGTTTTGCCAATGTTCTGTCTATCATTGATACATTTTCCTGCTTATCATTCCACACTATGCATTTCTGACAAGTAATTACATCTCATTTAATATTCAAGGGACTTTCTTGTCCTTTTCATGATTAAATTTAATAGTATTCGTCCTTCGCCACTCTTTCTAAAACAGCTTCATCACTATTTCTTTCAACGTCCTTCATTCTTCTTTATATCCACATTTCCAATGCTTTCAATTTTTTTGGTATACACAACTTAGGTTTCACATAAATACAGGACATTCATTGCAAAAGCAGTCAACTCCATTTTTTCATTTCTCTAACTACTCTTTTTGTCTCGCCAATGAGTTTTAATACTATTTGCAATTTATAATTATTTCCCATTCACCATTCCGTACAACGCATTTTTCTTCCCATTCAGTTTTCTATTCCTTTTCCGGATAAATTTCAACACCATTCGTCCTTCGCCACTTTTTAACAATAAGTTAATTGCTTTATCTATATAACTTCCTTCATTCTTCTCCATATCCACTATTTCAATGCTTTCAATTCCTTTTCACTTTGTCTCTACGTCCAAGTTTCTTTACTATATATTGTCGTACAACACTTCGGAAATATTCCTCGCCACTGTCACTTTTTACTTTCTCCATACGCACTATGTACATAGTGTATAGAGAATGTATTGCACTCCACCAAAAAATTCGATACCGAGATTTCACCAGAAATATATGTTTTAGGGTCCCCAATATCCAAAAAAAAAAGGTCCGTGTGTGTGTGTGTGTGTGTGTGTGTGTGTGTCCGTGTGTCTGTGTGTCTGTGAACACGATAACTCAAAAACGAAAAGTCGGTAAAATACCAAACTTGGTATTTAAGTTTAGTATCTTCCAGGGATGCGACACGAAGATTTTGAGAAAAATCCCCCCAACCCCAACTACCCTTTACATGGAACTTTTTTCGAAAATTTTGATTTTCTCAAAAATGGCTCTAACGATTTTGATTAAAATTTCGTATATTAAACATATTTACCTGACAAATGAAATGTATATCTTGAATTTTCTAGGAATAGCCTCTGAAGAGTAGTTTATTCTGGATGAATTTTACTAAATTTTGAATAACTGCTAACCCGTAAGAGACGGACAAACATTTACTACACAAAAAATGTAGAGCACATTAAAACACACAATTTATGTTATATACATTTTTTCGTGGAGTTCGTCGTTTTTGTGACATTCCTTATTTTTTGGTTTCTGCTATGAGTATACTTTTCTCATACAGGAACTTGTCAACTCCTATCCATATAGACAAAGGAACTTCATTGACATAGCAACCAGCTTTTGACTATCACTTTAACCTATGGTTGTCCCTTATTTCGCTTCTACTTACAAGGAAGCGAGTAATTAGACTATTTCTGCTGTTTTTGTCTGATTAGCATAAAGTAAATAGAAGTATAAGCTTTTTAAGAATTATTTGTTGCAGGGATATGGAGAAAGTCATGTGAATGGTACACATCAGATTTTTTTATTTGTGCATTAAAATGAATATATTTTCGGTGATGTTCAGTCTGACTACTTTTCGCATGTGTCAAATAACTACTGTTCTAATATAAGTAAACAGGCTACCGCAATTATCCTTTTATTAAATTTCTTTCGGCCTGTTACATTAAATCATATATCAGATTTTTAATCTGAATGTCGAGTTTAGGGTAATTTGCAGGGAAAATATTATTGGTGTAAACAGTTAATTTAACCAAATAGATGTAATGTTTTTGATGAAGAACAGTGGTGTCCTTCTGTGCATTGTTATGAGGGTGGATACTATGGGCGATATAATCGTGACAAACGCCCAAGATTAGCTTGTGTATGTTTAGTGTACATAGACACCCCCCCCCACATACACACACAGATGACCTTTTTAAAATGCTATTTTTTGCTACGGACCCTAAAACGTATATTTCCGGTGAAATCTAAGTCTCGAATTTTGGTGTGGAGTGCAATACCTTTTTACCTTACGTAGAACAAGTAAAAAATGCATAAAATAAATAAATAAAAATAAAAAACAAAACAAAAGGCGAAATGTTTCTCTTTTTTACAGAAATTTACATATACCTTCCCAAAAAGAAGTATTAAAACACAACTTACTTGTGTAAGCAGTAGACGCAGCATTTGGAATTTCGGAATTGGCTCTCAGTTTTTCTTTATTGAATTAATTAATTAATTAATAATTAATTTATTAATAATTAATAAATTGATCAAAAACTCACTTGTGCTATATATTACGATGGCTACGTGGAAATATTTCAGGTATTCCAACCACTTCCCGGAATTTACATAAAATATGGAGATGAAGCGAAATGAACCTGGCCCCGTAGCTCAGTCAGTAAATCAGCTGTGTGCTGTGCGAGGGGTCCCGGATTCGATTTCTGACTGGGGGATTTGTCAAGATTATTCTCTAGGAGGTAAGTATGAGAGTGTATATGTATATGATCTAATGTACACGCTCCAAAGAAAAAAAGAAATCAAATGCCCTATGTTCCAAATGTTGTCAACATAATCATTGCATTTAAAGGCGGTGTATAAATCGAAATAAAATGTTAATACCTCGATATTGTCATCAATGTTGTAGTTTAAGACATGATTAGCACTGACATAAGTCAAGGTCATTTAATACAAATAGTATTATATTTCCAAATAAGCTGTACTTAAGGGAGTCAATCACTAGTAAAATGTTCAAAAGAGCAAAAGTTTATTTATACGCTGGAAAACTCCATGTACTTTTCTGAGTAAATTTACATAAAACGTGTTTAATTTATTATATGTTTCATTATGAATAATTCAATTTAGTATCGGGATCTACATATAGTAAGTTCTAGATATCTCTTCCAATTAGCGAAAAAATTAGGTTTGTGGCTTTTCATAGCTAATGTTTTAGAAACTATTTGAAATACAGAACTGAAACGTTTACAGCTGTTGAGGATTCTACACCAAAACCTCCGGGAGTAAATTAATACATTTACCTGGAGGAGTCTACACTAAATCTGTGGAAGGATATTAATATATTTATATTGAGAAGTCCACAGTAAACCTCACAAATTAAATTAGCACATCTACATGAGAAGTTTACATTAAATCTCTAGAGGACCGTTTTCTCGCTACAACAGTTTCAAGTCGGTTTACCTGGTAACATGCAACCAGCTAGTCAAGACGAGGGGTGTTTACGGGCAGCTGTTGTCATTTGTTCTCTAACGTACCTCTCATCAGTGGTTCGAGCATTATACATGATGCTTAATCTCCGATCCACAAGGTGTTTACGTCAGACGATCAGCTGAGCTGCTCGATGTCTGACTCCACTGCATCTCTTTTCGTCATAATTACACAGCGCCTACGAGAAAGGAGTGCCTTTGTCAACAGCAGACTATAGTGTTCCAAATGGACGTCACTCTCCCAATTTTGAAGAGGGCGTTCTGCATCATTTTGATAGAACTCATCAATGAGTACGCGAGCAATCGATATTGCTCTTAGTACCATATGCATGAGCATCATCCTAGTACCTCCGAAGGGTGCATTCATTACTAGCCAGATGACTTTCCACCACATGTTGCCTTCTGTACTGGTTTGTGCACCGCTGCCGCAACAATGAACCCGTTTCCATGGCGCATTCTCTTCACAAATGAATGTCAATTCACTAGAGAAGAACTCTCCATTTCCGAAACAGCCATGTTTGGGCAGACGGAACGCCACCTGCCACCTGAGTCCAATGATTACATCGGAGATTTGGCATCATTATATTAGCAGGTAATCTGGATCTGGAAATCATGTGTCTGGGGCATACATTGTTCCAATCAAGCTTAGGGGTACCATCTACTTGATTGTCCTAAAATAAGTATTGGGGATGTTAGTGTAAGGCGTGACTGTGAACGTTCGTCAAGACATGTTTCAGCACGACGACCACCCAATTAGTTTTCATTTATTGTCTGGGAACATCTGAGCTGACAGGTTGGACAGTTCGAGATGTTCCAATCTCGTGACTTCCACGATCACCGCTTTGATTCCGTTGGTCTTTTTTCTGTAGATGAGTTTTATCAGCTAGATTCCTGTAGGATCTGAGGAAGATCTGATGAAACGAATTGTGGTCACTTCTCAACAGATTGTAGCGACCAGAAATGTTAGAGCGACTTTACCATCATTCGTAGTGACAATAATGCTACAACGTTGGTGGTCGTCACATCGAAGCGGAGTTGTAGCGGATCAAAATGTTAACTAGCCTGTGACGAAGACAAAAACAGATTGTTCGGTTTAGCTGTAAACAAAAGTGTTTGTGACTGCCTCGAGTGGTCGAGTGGTCAACGAGCTGACTTATCACCTGGGGGTCTCAGGTTCGATTTCCGGCTGGGGCGGGGAATTTTTCTCTAGCCAGAATCATTCCCTATCCCCCACAGAAGCTGGAAGTTTGTATGTGAGTGTGAATA
The DNA here is from genome assembly GCA_030762935.1 of Hymenopus coronatus. NCBI lineage: Eukaryota > Metazoa > Arthropoda > Insecta > Mantodea > Hymenopodidae > Hymenopus > Hymenopus coronatus. The sequence goes on from CM060895.1 coordinate 114,967,819, forward strand.
TGTGCGTGTTACAGTGAAACAAAATGATTTAAACCAACGTAAAAGTACCTACAGACAACGAGTTGTTTCAAGTGGAAAGCCCCCGATATGACCTTAGATGTTAAAGGGGGCTGGCTATATAAATGAAACACTTTGGCATTATTTCCTAACCAGTTGTAATGGGTCAGAATGTTAACTGGAAGGACAAAAACAAATTAAGTTAACTGTAACCAAAAGTGTTTGTGAATATTAATTTTCCTGCTTGTTATTCAGCAACATTGCCTAATTTGAATTGTATGAAAAGTGATGCACTGAATCATTCCTAAGTAAAGTATTTACGGAACTATGGTCATATTAAAAACCTGTTTTATATGGCTGTAGCACGGAAGCAATACTTTTTCGGAAATTGGTTCTTATTCAAAACATGAAATACTCACTCCTCTCTACAAAAGCTAAAGTTTATAATGGGAATTTCCGCAGATTCTGTATATTTATATGGAGAAATCTACTGGAGAGTAAAATAACATTTATGTGGATTCCTCACTTAATATTTCAAAGTAAATTCATAACATTAGGTGAACGACTCTAATTAAACTCAGTAGACAGTAGAATAATGTATATACATTAGAGTAAAATGCATACGAAATCTACACTAAATCTCTTGATAGTGAATTAATATGTTTATATGCAAGAGTCTACACAAAACCTCTTGAAAGTAAATAAGTATATTAACAAGGAAGAGTCTACACTAAACCTCTAGATAGTAAATTAATACATTTAAACAAAACATAAAACATTTGAGGGTAAATTAATGTGTGTGCATGGAGGAGTCTACACTAAACTATGAGATTAAATAATACACTGTTGAGAAAAGTTACAACGGTAAATGAATTATCACGCTCACAGACAAAGTACACTAAAAGGGTTTTCCTCAGACTAGGTAAAATCAAAACTGGTCTGTCATCTCACAACAAGCTCGAACTCGGGGGATACCGACATCAGGAAATTTATAGAAATGAAAGCTGATCAGTTGCCTAAAAGGGTTACTAAGATACTCTATGTTGCCCCTGAACCCATGGTTGGTACCAGTACGTAAATACTGCTAACATCGGTTATTACTGCATGTATGAATGATAAACACCCTCTTACGTGGCAAACATTCTGGTGGTAGGTCCAAACACAACATTAACTAGTATCATGGAGGATCATGAATCAGTAACACTGTAGAATGGAACCTCTAACCTCAACGTCTTATCGATCGATTATAGTTATTGGAATATTTTCAGGATCTAACTATGGGTAGGATCCCAAATAGGTATGTTGCAGAGCTGTTTGATCAAATGTTGGATTTTGAATTTAACAGCTAACAGCATTTACAATAATAGTCTATTTATTTTCCTGGATGGTTTGTATTGTCAGTTTTCAAATGTATTCACATACCTTAAAACGAAAGATGCGGCGCCATGGCCGAGTGGTCAGACCAGGGTCTCTCAGAGTGCAACATACTGCTTGACTTAGTTGACAATAGTGCAAACTCCAAATCCTCGGTTTGCAGCAATAGGCTACCTCTTTCCTTATACTTGTAGCGTTAGCTCTGCCTGTCTGTCCCTTCCTAACAGCTAATTGTCCGGAGTCGAGTCGAACTAATGTATGATGCAGAGAACCTCTACACCTCGGTTTGCACGGGTGTGGTATTAAGCGTTTGAGAGATTCTGGTTAGACTACCCACTTCTCTCCAACGCGGTCCGGGTTCCATCCCACAGGGGACAAATTGGGATTTATGTGGACCAAGATGCATCTGGGCGCGTTTAATCCGGGTGCTAAGATTTCCCCCGCAATTTATTCCACCATCTGCTCCAGTATCACCTTTCCTTTCATCCATTAACCGTCATTTTAACCATCTCTTTCATTCCAATGCAGGCATCGGACTGATCACCTATCCTGGCTACGCTCTCTGATCCAGAATACTTCTGCTCAACATGCATCTAACCTCTGCGCTGGCTTGTAAGTCCTGGCGAATATGGTCTCCATACCAAGAGGGTAAATAGCAGAAGAAGAAAACGAAAGAGAAAAATTTATTTTCGCACTTTCTTCCTGCGACTGCTCAAACTTTTGTTGCACGTAAACAAGCATTATAAAAGTCATTATTTTGAGTTTTACTTCTTATGTGAAAAGTACATTTCACATTTATATTGCATTTTAGTATAATTTTTATGTTTTGATCATTTTGCAATTTATAATTGAATTTGCATGATTACCATCCCTACATAATAGTGATAAAACTGTTGTAATCTTTTTAAATTTAGTTGTTCTCTTTGTGTTATGTATGCAGCTAATTACAGCAGAGTAAGGAGAGAAAACAATTGATATACAACAGTCACGCGACATTCTTTACTCACTCATTTGCATAGTTGTTCAAATGTTAGGTGATTAACGCTATCGCTTCATCTTAATTACATTTAGGCAGGATATTTAATTTAGATTATTTTACGGTAATGCACATTAAGGAACACTGGGCCTGAAAATGAAAAAAAAAAAAACCTGTATGTTCCACTCACATAATTTTCTCTTGTTTCATACACAAACTATTCTTATAAAAGATTATTCTTTTATCTACGGCATACTAACCGAGATAAACATTAGCAGAATTGCTTTTATTACTTGCTTCCTTGTAAATAAAAGAAATAAGAGAACACAATAGGCTAAAACGATAGTCAAATCTTTTAAAAGCTGGTCACTAGGTAAGTGAAACAATTGAGATTCGGTTCACTTCTGCATTTGAGAAAAGTTAAGTGGCTTAAAAATGAAACCAATATCAAGGAATATCTCTAAAACGGTCAACTCTATAAGAAAAACATATGATATAAATTGTGATTTATTGATATCTACATTTTTTGTATAGTACGTTTTGTCTATTTCTTATGGTTTAACCGCTAAGCAAAATTCTGCAAAACTCATCCAGAAAGAGAGGTCTTCAGAGGCTATTCCCTGAAAATTCAAAATATATATTTTATTTGTGACAGAGATATATTTAATATGCGTTATTTTAATAAAAATCGTCAGAGCCATTTTTGAGAAAAACAGGTTTTAAAAAATGTTTCTACGTAAAAGGTCGTTTGTAATGGGAGGATTTTCTTGATAATCTTCGTCTCGCATCCTTGGAAGATACTGAACATAAATAAACAGCCCCGTGAGGGGTTCAGTGCCAATCCCCCATCGGGCGCCTCCCCAGGTGGCGGATCGGGGAATGCCTCCTAGATATAGGTGGTACCGAGGAAATAAAATACTCGGGGTGGACCAAAACTGGCACAACGGGTGGATGTGACTCGAAAGTCGAGGTGAAGACAACACATCTAGGGTAAATGCCCGAAAAGCATCTGCGAGTTCAGGAGCAGAGAGGTGGCAGCCCCACCACTGAACTAGCTCTGCGCAGCGTTCGTACCGCGGCCAGAGCGAAATTTTACATACTGAACAGCCTCAAAATAATAGCCGGATTGATAATATCGGATTTCGACCACAGCAAAAGAAAAAGGACGCACGATTTGGAATTGCAGAACCATTAAAAATAGGAACATGGAATGTGAGAGGAATATCCACAAAAGAAGAAGAATTAGTAAAAGAAATAGAAACAATGAAGGTAAATATAACGGTACTTACAGAAACTAAAAAGAAATTAAAAGGTACAGAAAAGATAGGGAAATACACTTTAGTATATAGTGGGGTTTCATTAAAACAAAGAGCAGCAAAAGGAGTAGCAATATTAATTGATGAAAAATGGACAAAGAGAATTGAACACTATACTTTTATTAATGAACGAATTATACAAGTAACGTTTAAAATCCCCAGAGGGCATCTAATTGTTGTGGGAGTGTATAGTCCTGAAGAGGGAAAAAAGGAAGAGGTTTTAGAATTCTATGAACATTTACAAGAAGAAGTAAATAAAAGCAAAACCCAATATATGATCATTGCTGGAGATTTAAATGCAAGAGTTGGGAAACAACCTATACCTAAAATTGTAGGAAAATTTGGAGAAGACCACATTAATGAAAATGGTAAACAATTACGACAGTTTGCAACTTTTAATGAACTTAAGATAACAAATACATTTTTTAGAACAAAAGATGTTCATAAATATACATGGAATGCACGTGGTCAAAGATCATTAATTGATTATATTATGGTAAATAAAAAATTAATATCACAGATTATACATACTAGAGTTTACAGGGGCTGTGATATATCCTCCGACCACTATTTAGTGATATCTAAAATAGAATTATGGACAAGATGGAAAAAATCAAAAATAAGGGCAAACGAGGAACAAAATAAAACGGTTTTCAAAATAAACCTACTTCAAGAACCTAGTATCAGGAGGCTTTACCAAGAAAGATTAAACATTTGCCTAGAAGATACAAAAGTAGAAGAACATATTGATAAAGAATGGTCCAATATAATTAAAGCAATCAAAGGAGCAGCAGAAGAAGCAATTGGAAGAAGAAATATATATAGAAGAAAAATTGGCTTAAGAATATGGAATGAAGAAATTAAACAAGCTATTGACAACAAAAAAGCAGCGTATAAAAGGCTTCTACAAAATAAAACTGAAGAATCAAGACAAAATTATAAAGAAAAAAGAAACATCGCAAAAGCAATTACAAGAAGAGGACACCAGAATTCATGGGAGAATTTTATTAGCCAGATAGAAAACGACATACATGGCAGACAACAATTTGCCTATAAAGTGATTAAGACGTTAACAAAACAAGAGAAAGACAAAGTGAGAATAAACAATATATCTGAAGAAGAATGGTTGAAATATTATAAGGAACTATGGTATAAATTAGAAGAAAATGGAAAGTCAATAGAGGACCAAGTAATAGTTAAAACATCTATAGATTTAATCACCGAAGAAGAATTACAATTAACTTTACAAAACATGCAAAATAGAAAGGCTCCAGGACCAGATGGAATAAATGCAGAATTAATAAAGTATGGAGGAGATAAATTAAATGTAAGACTGCTTAATTTTATCAACAAATGTTGGAAAACGAATAGAATTCCTAAATGCTGGTACGATGCACACGTCATCAATATATTTAAAAAGGGCAAAAGAAATGTATGTAGTAATTACAGAGGTATAAGTCTCCTGAACACAGGCTATAAGCTGTATACAAAAATCATAAACAAACGTCTAAGTATAATTACAGAACCGTTATTATTAGAAAACCAAATGGGATTTAGAAAAGGACGATCCTGCACCGATAATATATTTTCTATTAACCAAATTATTGAAAAGAGAAGAGAATATAATTTAGAAACACATATAGCTTTTGTAGATTTAGAAAAAGCTTTTGATAAGGTAAGCAGAACTAGACTCTGGCATATATTAGATAAAAAAGGATACCCAAAACAATTGATAGATGTACTCAGGAATATATACCAAGAAACAAAAATAAAAATAGTTTTAGGAAATGGACGATTATCACAAGATATGATAATTAATAATGGTTTAAGACAAGGATGTAGTTTATCTCCGCTTTTATTTAATATTTATATGGATGATATTCTCAGAAAATTAAAAGATGAAATACCATTAGGAATAAAAATAAATAAAGATAATGCCTTAAATATGCTACTCTTTGCAGATGACATGATGTTAATACAAGACCGAGAAGATAAGCTGCAAATAAGTATGTACAAGCTACAAAAATTGATCCAGGATTATGGTTTAAGTATATCAATAGAAAAATCAAAGATAATGGCATTTATAGGAAAACATATAAAAAGATCAAAGATAGTGTTAAGCAATAAAGTGTTAGAACAGGTGATAAAATTTAACTACTTGGGTTGTAATGTAACCTTTAAGACAAACAATGAAGAAATAAATAATAAAGTGAGTAAGTTCCAATATATTTGTGGAGTAATAGCTCGTACCTTAAAAAGGAAAACCCGAAAAGATACAAACCTAAAATTCTATAAGACAATGGCTGTTCCAGTTTTACTGTATGGTTCGGAGACATGGACTCTTAAAAAGAAAGATTGGAGCCAAATACAAGCGGCAGAAATGAAATATCTCCGAGCAGTAAAAGGTTGCACCAGACAAGATCATATTAGAAATGAAGACATAAGGAAAGAATTAGACATTTTTTGCTTAAAAGAAAGGATACAAATAAATAGAGAAAAATGGGAAAGCCATTTACAAAGAATGGATAACTCTCGCATTCCATTTCAATCATACAAATACAAACCTCTAGGCTACAGAACGATAGGAAGACCAGTTAAAAGATGGGAAGAAATATGAGGCCGGAACAGGAGAATCCTCCTAATCCATGAAGAGTTGATGATGATGAAATAAACAGCTTGGTATTTAACGATCTTTTCGTTTCCGTGCTGTGCTGTTCAAATACGCGCGTGCGGACTTGTTTCTAAAAATTATTTTCTGGGCTCAGGGGATCTCAAAACATTTGTCTGAAAATACATGTTTTGAGACCACCTGAATAAAAAAAATTTAGAAACATGTCCGTCAGTCTGTGTGTATAGGAGAGGGGAGGCAGCATAGCTCAAAAACGAAAAGTTGGTTAACGCTAAACTTGGTTTTCAAGTTCAGTATCTTCTAAGAATACGACACGAAGACTTTCAAGAAAATCTTCCACCCCAATTACCTTTTACATGGAACATTTTTTAAAACATGTGATTTTCTAAAGCATGGCTCTAACGATTTTTATTAAAATGTCATATGCTTAAGATATTTTAATGACAAAGAAATGTATATCTTGAATTTTATGGGAAAGCCTCTTTTGTATGATTGGTAAACCGCAAGAGATAGACAAAAACTTATTACACAAAACATGCAGATCTCATTAAAACACACAATTTGTATGGCGTGGGTTTAAGTATAATCTTTTGTAAGGAAAGTTTGTTTGCAAAACAGCTAGAAAAAGTCATGTGAATGGAACATATCAGATTTTTTGTATAGATTTTTCTGAAAACTTTAATGTGATTGCCTTGCTGTTACGTTAATATCAATCCAAATTTCGTTCAAATTGGATAAATAGTTTGTAAGATTATTTCATAAATTTTGATATGTAAATATATTGTATAATCAAAATGTTCTACGGCTCAACATTTGAGAAAATTGGTTGGCATTCTTTGACTTGGAGCTTTGAACTACATAAGAAAAAAACTTCACGCGTTGATTTCAATGCCTTTGATTACTGAATTAAGGCATTTAATAATTTTTCATAAAAATATATTTTTTTTAAATTACTATTAGATTTAGTATAATTTTGTCGCCTGTAATAATACAATAGATACTTCTACTGATTCTGAAAAAATTTAGTTGCTCTTAACCAAAACGGAAATGCGCGGAACGTTTTAAGAAAAATCTGATGTGTTCCATTCACAACATTTTCTCTACGTATTCTGTAAGAAACTGTTCTTACAAAAGTATATTCTCCTACCTACTTCAAGCTAATCAAGATACACATTACTTAGTTCCTTAAAAGTAGAAAGGGAATGGGGGATACACTAGCTAGAGCGACAGTTAAATCTTTTAAAAGCTATCGCTTTGCCATTGTCATTGAAATTCAATTATTTTTCATGGAGAACGGTCAACAGAATTTCCTCTTGCATCTTCGTCGAGTTACATACATTATAAGGCTGGTAAACGTTGACTAATGACGAAAAAGCTAGACAGCTGAATGTTTATTGTAAGTTTTGTGAGAAATGTCCAGCATTTCCCGCGAAATAAGGGTGAAATTAACATCCGAGTTCACCGGTGTTTCGGCTGCAAATATCCATATCCATAACTATTTTGTTTTTACCAATTATCTTCTTTTGAATTTATGTTATTTTTTTGTATACCACTGTCTAAGAATATATTTATAATATCTTCACGTCTACCATTTTCTTTACGATTCATTTTAATCACAATCATGTTTTTAATTTTTCCGTTGTTGATAGCCGGATCATCAACATTGGAGTGAAAAGTAGCAGCACAAACAGCTCAGACAATGATTTGATCTGGAAGGAAAGAGCCGCTTACAGAGAGCGAATAAATATGTTATTGCATTCACGTTATTTACTTTTTCACTCTTGTTTTTTAGAGTTAATTATTACATATGTGCCGATTTATTTTGTTATGACTATCAATATAACTTCCATTATAGCTAACAGAATATTTTAGTCACCGTTTAAGAGCTCTGCTGGTTTTGCATTACAATATGTCACGTGTACGCGCATGTGGTCGTGTAAATATGACCAGCATTTCTGGCGCGAATGGCGGAAGGTTACATTATAACGGTGCACTGATTGATTGCCTGGGTTTTGTTTTGGCGAGGATCAACTTAACCTGAATAGCCTTTACGGTCTGTTCCATGTAAGTATCGCTTAACGGTCACTGGACTAATCCTTGTTTCTTATAAGCTGTCTCTCAATTTCTATCCCTGCCCCTAATTTTGCTAAGTGCACCTTTGAATGCGATGTACAACCCTGTGCAGAACAGGTCAGACGATAAGAGCGATATAAACATTTCGCTTTCGTCATCCGAGAGGCAGGTTTAAAACGAAGGCTCCTCGCCTATTTCATCACACCAGCCAATGAGAGGTGGCTGGACAGAAAGAGGCACGGAGCAAGCTTACGTGGAACAAACTTTAGAATCCCCTGGAGGTTCCTTCTCCCCCCATTCGCCACCAGAACGTTTCCAGAACGTCCGGTTTCAGAAGGTTGTGCGGAGGTATTACCAAATACGCTATTGGTATTGGTATTACCTACTAAATAAGCAAGCATTCTTGGGTGATCCAGTCTGTCAGTAAGCAGTCGGTGGGCGAGTGAGTGACTCACGAGTGCGTTTCTGATGCGACTTCAAGTAAGTTCTGCGAACGAGTTTGAGAACTGCTGCGACGTATAACTGGCGCAACAGATCTGGACATGTGAAAACCTTAATGAGAGCTAGGAAGCGAGTTGTACTTTCAGATAAGCAGTTCACCAGTCGATGTATGCATGCTGAAAAGTGCATGTCACAGTCAGTGTCAAATATCTATCACCTCTTATGCACTGCACTGATAAACATGTGTTTTCAATGTATATTCATATCTACAAAACATCTACTCGTACACTAATGGCGTACTATATAAACAATGTCAATCGTCTGCTTCTAGTTCTTCCACACCTGACAGTCCTTCGTCTTCGCTCACGTCATTGTCATCATCAACGCTATCGCTACTTTCGGCACCATTATCCTGGATTAGAATTCTTTTTGATTTTCTACAATTCTTTCTAATGATTTTCAATGTTTTCAACATTCTGGCCTGCTAATTTCTGCAATTCGCTGGCGACACAACTGTCCACATCTTTTAATTTAAAGGTGATATATTGTTTTGTTTTAATTTCTTTCGTATCTTTAAGAACTCAGTGAAATATCAGTTGCCTTGGCTATTCTTTCATTCACTTTCTACAGCTTTTGAAGAACTCGGGGAACATACATTTTCTTCCTTCATCTCTGCCTTTGTTTCATGAAGTCAAGGTCATTTGCAATTATTTCTCTGCTCTAAGTAAACCTTGCTACTTAACTTTGAAAACGTAGGAGCAAAGGTCAAAAAAATAAAATTAAATGAACACTATTTACTGCCCACTTTGAATACAAACATATGCGGACACTTTCGATGCAGACTGTACAAAGTTTGCTCGCTGTGACTTTAAGTAAGCAAAGTATCATATACACAAACTCCGATAAGCTAGGTCCGGCAGCTGGGTTGGCGGTCAGGGTCACGATTCCAGAAGGTTTGCCCCGGCAATACAGTGAGTGTTGCTACGGGAGGAATTGAGAAATATTGTGTTCGACTCCCCAGCAAGCGAAGTGTCCGGAAGAAGAGGCTACATCGCGAAAGAAGGCGAAGTGCAGGGAAATGGAACTAGCTAGTTCAGTGTGAGTGAAATGACAGTTGAACTTGGGTCAAAACAGTAAAGTTAATCTGGAGGAAATGACATTGAAGACATTTAGCAGGTTATTGTTTTAAAACATTAATCTGAGCTTGGACGAAACTGTATTGTATCATTCATTTGTTTGAAGCCAACTATGATTAAGTTTTATATTTTTTGGATGAATTAATAATACTAAAACATATATTTGCTCATTTAGATGAATAATGTATTGCTAAAAATAGACATGTTATGATATGAATTCCTAGACATAACCCTAAATGAGAACCAAAATTTCATAACTGATTTAACACATTGCATAAATAGAATCCCCTAACACTTTTGTGAATCATTTCATAACACATGGGATTTTGTATAGTGTTTAACGCCCGCTTTTACAACTTGTGGCACCGCAGGCAATGACACTGGTGATACATAAATGAAGATAGAGCACTGGTGGAATGCGATGGCGGACAAAACCCGCCCCTGCGCCTCTTTGTCCACCGCAAATCTCACATGCGGTCGCTTGGAATCGAACCCGAGCCGTTTAGGTGAGAGGGGAGTGGTCTAACCACTCCGCTACGGCGCTTCCTAATACATGGGGTGCAAAATACATCTTTCTACGCTGCCTAGGGATTCTGGTACAACCCAAAAGTCGACTGTTGCACTATATTGATAGAAGCTGAGAAACATAAATGCAATAGCATTTTTTTAAGAAGCTAACTATATGAAATTCGAAAATCCTATTAAATAAATAATTATTTTTATGTTTGAAAGTTTCTTAAGAATTACAATTGAAATTCTGATGTAATGTTGTTCCAGACTACAACTCCTGTTATGGATTAATGAAGGGAGACAAACACCGCTGTGATAAGACTGTTTGCTCTCAACAAAACCTGAATTTTCATCATGCCGCTGGCAATGTTATGTAATATTAATAATGGCAGCCGAAGAAGTTATTTATTGCGGTTATGAAAGCAGTACAAACTTTTTTTCAGCGACTCTATATGGACACGGAAACTTGGTAATTTAAAAGTCGCCTTGTGCAAGTTTAAAAGCAGCTGGCATTCGTTGTGTAGCATGTTCGGTATCTTAAGATGGCAAAATGTGCCTCGTGGAAGCACGGCCCAGTGCTATATGTAGCAGTTACATGACCTCTACTTTTTATTTATTTTCATAGTTATTAAACAAATCGTTCTTACACAGTATATACTCCCTCTGCACTTCTACAAAATAAACAAATAAAACTAAACCAATGTTACCATTAGTAGTATACGTATGTCTCGTGGAGGAGATCCGCAAATCCAAATTGCACATAGACATGAGACTCTTCTTCATCGTCTTTGCACCAGTTATAAGAAACAAACAATAAAATAAAAAAAAATTATTGGCTTTCAAAATGCATTGCTTAAAATTCGAAAACAAATCACTGTAAATACTTCGTAAATGGTTAATAGCATAAAAAGTTATTTTATTTTAACGAGATCCACAGTTTCCTTGCCTTAATTGTTTATCGTGTCTAAGTCTCCCAGATGTTTGTAAAAGCTGATTATAATGATGAAGACATCACAGAATGAAACAATGAACGACATAATTTTTTTTTAAATAAAAGCCATTACATACAGGAAGCTATCTTGTACAAATCTGGACATCCATTGCAGACACTTGCTCCACTAGATTTGGTGCTGCTAATCTGGACGCGTTTCGACAACCTTCGTTGTCATTTTCTTGTAGGTCTTGAGATAGCTGGGAAGCTTTGATGTCTAATATAGACGCCATTCTGATTGCAGTGACATCAGATGGTAGAAAACGGACATCATTGACATCTGTCTTCTTCTTGCGTGACCTTGGCGACCACTGCTGGAACTGTTTGCTAGTTTTGAGTCTTTAGCTTGACTTTCAGTTTGTACAAGTTTTAAATTGACATCTACTGGTGGTATTTCAAAGTTAACCACATTACTGACATCCAACTCTGAAGGAGTATTAGTGGCTTTCAGTAATTTAATTTCCGTACATCTTTTTTTTACCAGATTTATACATGAGTTTTCTGGAAATTAAAGTCACCAAAGAACATCCTAAAATATTCAAAGTATGGCATAGATATGTGGATGGCATATTTTCTATCATCTCTAACCAAGCCATAAATAAGTTATATTAAATGCTTAGGATAAAAGTATTAAGTTCACTATGGAAACTGAAAATAACTATATGCTTCCTTTCTTGGATATCAAGATTTTTGAAAATAATAAGGAGTTACAGTTTGTATTTGTAGAAAGCCAACTCATGTAGATAACTACATAAAAAATAATAAATACAGTCCTAAAAGCGATCAACGCTGTCTTTCAAAGCTTAATGCACAGGCTAATTAGTGTACCTTTAACAAAGGAAGAACACAAGAAAGAATCAATTATATTATCAACGTTGCAAAAAAAAATAATGGATTTAATAGACAATTTATATTACTTTAATAAACAAGAAAATCAAGAAGAAAAAAAAAGAAAAAAAAAAGAAGTCAGCTTATTAAAACCAATAAAAGTCAAATTGTAGTATAAAATATTTAATGATCATCCAAAATTGTTTCCAGAATTCAAAAAATATTTGAAAAGTATAACATAACATTGGCCTCCTGCAGCATATTTAATTTGAAAAAGATGATAAATAAACCACTTGAAAAAACAGTGAATAAGTTAAATAAATCTGGTATCTATCAAATAAATTGTGATGATTGTGAAAAAGTTTACATTGGCAGAACAAAGAGAAGCTTAAAAGTTTGTCTAAAGGAACATCAAAGAAACATTGAATTGAAACAGTTGGATAAACCAGCAGTAGCCAATCATTTCTGGAATACTAATCACGAAATTGGACAGGAAATTAAATTACTGATAGCCATTAATACCCAATGTGAAATGAATGGAAGCGGAAATAATCTCCCTTAATAAATACCACTGAAGCCCACTAGTTTCGTTCGCGCCTCTCGTGTTGATACCTGGTTCGCATCCCCGCTCTGGGTGGCCTTCACCGCTGACTAGGTCATGCGGAGTAGTCCCAAGGCCCATCCTGATCCGGTTCCAGCTGTAGGCCCTCTCAATCCTTTTCTTCACTATTACATCGGAGGCAAAGACACCGCCGCTGAGCAACTCACCTAAGGAACCCCCGCCCCACCTGGGTTCGTTATCGCTTAGTGAAATGAGGTTACCCCCGAAGGTCAGAAATTATAAGGAGAGCGTTAGAAACGTACGATAATTCTACTCTGATTGATGTCGACAACTGAGTATGCTAGCCCAATATAATATGATTAAAGATTAGACAAGGTATAGACATTCTTCACTACGCGTGTCACCGCGTGCTCAGTAACCTTCACACTCTCCCTTCTGATTTTGTGTTTGTAACACACAAGTAAATAGCAGAGCATTGCTGTATGCAGTTTTGAGATGCTTTCCCAATAGTTAGTCGAATATTCAGAAGAGAACAGCGCCGTCCAGGTGTGACCGTTCTTCACGTTCGCCTTAGTATGTGAGTCGGCGGCGCTGGAGTACTTAGAATGTGGTAAAGTGCGATGCGCTGGTAACCGGAGAACCGGGAACGCGATACATCTGGCAAACTTCAGAAGCTTCGGCTTCCACAAGCTTCCAGAAAATTTTGTGAGGTAATTTTTAGCTATAAAAGGAAGGAGCTTTTGCAACCCGGAGACAGTCTTGAGCCAGTCTTGGACTGGAGTGTTAGCACGCAGAAGCGTGAGAGAGCCGTCAACTGTCTTCGCATTAAAGCGTCGAGTCAATTACTGTTCAGCAGTGAATTAAAGACTTATTTTGTAACCAGATTTTAAGTAAATAAAGCTATTTATTGCTATATATATATATATATATATATATATATATATATACACACACACACACACACACTCACACACACACACTAGCTAGCTGCCCGCCCCGGCTTCGTACGGATGGTGTACCTAATGGAAAAACTGAAACAAAATCTTCCGTTTACAACACAACCATGCAATGAAATAAAATTACAATTAAATCATTTGACAATATTATAATAAATAATTTGTAATGTAGAAAAATAGCGACGATGGTTTGCCGACTGTCGGGCACGCAACGTACAACTGCCCATGCGAAAAGCACGGCAATTCAAGATATATTTCACACATTTCTAACGATTGACCTTGGGACTTATTCTCATTGCGAATGCAAGGCGCACAGGAAACTGAACACGCTTAAATTCAAAAGGAAAGTCCGTTGGCATTAGTGGTATTCTTTGAACAAGCACATCCTCGCCTTTGAACTTTCCCATGATTATAGTAGCTTAAATCAAGCTTTTCATAACTTTTTTAATAGCGAGTCTTGTTCCGTTGCACAATTTTTGCCGATTGAGATTGCGTAGCATAATTACTACCGAGTCGACCTTGAGCTGTAAAATCTGTGGCGGAATCCTAGCAAATCCAATAAATTTAGGAATTCAGTTAGACTTTATTTGGATTGGTAATGACATCGAAAAACTTAAATGAATACACTTGTCCATAAATTTTACCCTGATATTCAACTTATTAGTTTCTGCTAAAATGGCTCGTTCGCTCAACCAAGCATAGTTTTTGTAATTTACTCCAATACTTGGGAACACTTTCGATATTAATTTTTCCTTTGACGTTGTGAAGTGACAATAATTTTATGGAAACGAAATGAGGTCAGTATTTTGCCATTGTCGATGTCTAAAAATGTCTTTGCATCTGCAAAGCGCAATAATCTGCACAATGTAGCATATACTGTTGGTATTGTGAAAAGGACGAAGACAGCGCACCTATTTGGTAGTATGGAACAGCGAGAATAAACAAGGATGTCGTTGACATAACAATAATGGCAGCGCTTTCATAGTGTGGGGGTAAACGCTGAAAGAGGTAATGAATTATATTAAGGAGAAATTCACAAAGTAACGTTCATGCTTGTTCCGAAACTCTTTTTTTCATTTCCTCCTAATGTTTTTCACATTCTTTATTTTCTTCTATGTCAAAACAGGCATGTCTAAGGCTAACAATGACATAACTAAAGAGCAAGTAGATCTAGTTGGGCAAGTGATAAGTTTTTATTTGATGATAGCTTTGTGTATTAAATTTTATCCATTTAACCTAAAATACGTATTACTTGATCCAAAGTATTAAGAGCACCGCAACTGGAGTGTGAAGGTGACAGGGGTATCTCCATGTTCTGATGAAATCACCTTTATCTAGCTCATGTACCACAAACCTCAAATAACCAACATCTGCAATAGGAAGTTAATACAAAATAGTTTACTATCCGGGTCCCGTCATTTCTACACCATTTTCAGATTCCAAGAAGGATTGTTGGTTCTGTGCATAGTTTATAACTTGTTCATTTTAAAAAATTACAACAAAAATACTTTAAACGATGTGACCATGGAAATGATTGCTAGAACATAAGAAATATATTTTATTTTCACTATTCTCTTGCTCCTATTTCATTGACTCAATAACTGGTGCATTCCCGTAGCATTGAATGGGGGGAAAATATTGAGCAGTAATAGACCATGTAGCGGCAAATAAATAAGTACTTACTCTGGGTGTTCGTCGCCTGGAAAGCTTATTTGCTTATTTATTTTAAACGATAGGAGTAAGTAATGGACAGTTATAACATAAAATATATTTGAATTTCACTGCTGCGTTGCGTCATTGTCTCGATAAATTGTTGCGTGACCTTAACATTGAATGGGGAGGAAAATTGAGCAATACTATGGTCATCTAGCGGCAAATAAATAAGTACTTACTCTAGGTGTTCGTAGCCAGAAAAGCTTCTTTGCTTCTTTATTTTAAAGGACAGGAGTAAGGAAAGGACAGTTAATATTTGATTTTCACTGCTGCGTTGCGTCACTGTCTCAATAAAATAGTGTGTTACCTTAAAATTGAATGGGAAGGGAAAATATAGTAATACTACGGAAATTTAGCAACAAATAACCGTGGTACCATTGGTATCTGGCGGCTATTAACAGAAATGCGTTCACTTGGCACTGTTATTATTTATATTATGAGGCTTTAAAAACTTTTCCGTACTATTTTTAAATATTTTCTTTTCCACAAACCTTGTCGTGACAATTACAAACACCACAAAACAGGAATTGTTCAATTTGGTGCAGTCGTTCGAAGTGACACGTGTACACACATTTCGGCAATATATTTTATATATATATATATATATATATATATATATATATATATATATATATATATATATAAACACAGACCTGTCGTATTCCTCCATTAATGTGTCTACTCCTTTCTCCTTTATTGTTTTACTTTAATTCTAGTACCTATATAATATAAACTCGGTATTGCTGTATAAAATAATAATAATAATAATAATAATAGTTGTTTACGATATACACAATTAGTTATTAGTGCTGTTGAATATGACAAAAATTGAAGTAAAGGGTAGTTAGGACTGACTTGAAAATCTTTGTATCTATCCTTAAAAGATTATACATAGGTACACTTCAAAACAAAGTTTCATATTTAACCAACTTTTCGAGTTATGCTGTTCACACACACACACGCGCGGGTACCTTTTTATAAAATGTTGCTTTTGGGTTTAGGGATCTAAGAGTAATTGCTTTGAAATCACCACATCGTATTTTGGGTGGAATGGAATACTTCTAGGTACTTACTAAAAAATAAAATACAATAAAAATCTGAATATCATACTTTAGCACCTAATTTCTTGAATCAGGTCTTGTATTCCAAAATCGCTTCATTTATATACAACCTTTAATACATTTCTTACATCCATTATTTTACAATGTATATAAATATTAATTACTAAATACTAATTATTTAGCAAAGATCTGAACCGGTGGGATTACTGTACCAATGCCCGAGGTGGTGCTTCCGGAAGGTATTAGGCGAGAGGAGACACCAGGCGGCAGGAGCCAGGGCGGACTTTACAGCAATCACAGGATCCCTACAGTTACCAGATGTCCCCAACAGTCGATGAGGCAGACCGGAGACCTTCACCACGCGTAGGCAACAATGCCAAGGGACGGTCCCTTTTACCCCGGCAGCCAGCCGTAGGCCAGGGGACGATAAGAATTCCAGAGCGCATCCTCTTTCCCTGCCACGCCGCACTGAAGTATTATCGCCGACACTTCCAACCCTGAAAGAGCACAACTGAGCAAAGGATGAAAAGAAAAAATGCTAATGGAACCACATGGAGGAACAGAAAATTCGGGGAATGAAAGAAGCCATTCCAGCATGAGCTTGAAATTCCTCGTGATCTGGAAAATGCGATGCTAGTGATCTGATATGGACCACTGGTCGTACCCAGTCAAGCAACAAAAATTTAAAACGTTAGTGTGCACACATACATGCGGATATTTGATCTGTTTCGCTCAAACTGAGTAACAACCACAAGAAAGATTGAGACCCCGTTTTTAGTGACAACCACGACCTTCACACAACAAAGACCTGCGAAACAGGCCGAAAATCTGTCACTAACCTTCATCTGAGGTTATATTCCATTACCTTGTTCATTAAGAAACAACGTGAGATGTTAAAATACAGTATCGATAGTGTCCTGCCAAAAGGTGCTCTACAGCTTCTCTAACTCCTTTGTGCTGTTGTGCTTCCACTCTACCTGACCCTTTACCATTCTTCACGATTCAGTCATACTTTTACCCCTTACTCTGCCCTATTTCTCAATGTCTTCCAAATATAGTTTCCGCGCCTTCCTCTTGATATTTTGGTTTCTGATCTTGCTTCCAAAAATATTTAACATTTCTATCCTGCCACATATCTATAGCCATGACAGCCCTGAAATCGAAAAAGAAAATCGACCCGAAAAATTTAATTACATAATAGTGAAAATCCAGGAGGCCAAAGGTTCTCCGAGAGAAAAAGAGCGAGAGAAAGATATGAGCCTAACTCGAAAACGAAATGTGTAAATAAGTATCTACCCAATTTCATACTTAGGTGGTTCAGACGGCTCTATCTGTAGCTGGCATTCGAGAGGACCCGGGTTCCTAACCCCGTAGCTGTACACTCTGGCCCTGAGTTTTTTTGCGTAGTTTTCTCGGGCCGCAAAGACAGGGTTGGTTTTTATTTACCACGGGTTCCCTCCCTTCCTTATCTCATCTCATATCCTCCTCTTCATCTTTCAGGTCTGGTTACTGATGGTTCCAAAGCATTCTTCACCGGCCGCTTTTGCAGCTTCAGGTTAGGACTAAAAGGGTCGTTTCGTCGCCCTCTCTCGACGCTGAGATTCCTCGCCAGTGTGCCGGGGCGTTCAAACTGGAATTGCTAGGAATTTCCGTGCGTTTCTGCCATGGGTTTGAATCAGATTCCTAGGTGTCGGTCCCCTTTGCCCTGCTATGGGCTCGTTCAGAATCGCCAGATGTCCTCCTCCGTTTCCTGCCTACATCCCTACATAACAATACTTCCATTTATGTAGTCAAATAACGATTTTATAAGAAATAAATAGTTTGCAAACTCCTACGAAAAAATAGATTACATTCACATGTCACTCTGGCTACAGTAGTTTATTTTATACATATTTTGTAACTACTATTCCTACAGAAGTTTGTTTTTCTATTTACTTCATGTTACTCGGAATAAAAATTTGCAGAAATGCTCTCATTACACATTTCGTTGAGGCTACAAAGGAGGATAGTGAGCTATATTCCGGGACGCTCTTTCCACGACATCGTCAGAAACATCTGAACACCAATAGCACTAAAAATGACAGTGTTGAAAATTTAAACAAACTACAATAAATATCTCGGATATCTAATTCCAGAAAACTTTTTTAAAATAAATTGTTAGTTTTAAATATATCTTAATTTTTTGTAGGAGCATATTCCACATACACTGTTCTCTAAATAAGTATGGCTTCATAGCACCTTAACATATGGCTTCAGTTATTTATTCAATACTCAGAATAAGGAGAAAAGATTTGGTTGCATTTTCATTAAATGTGTGTATTTCAAAAACATAATATGCATATAATTATGTAATTTTTAAGTATGTGTCATTGAGCAGAAATATTTTTAAAAATTAAAAATATAATTAAATGCAAAATAAATAATCTCTTTGGTAACTAATGACGAATTTATTTCACGTGGAAAGCAATAAATAAGTTCCTTTAGAGATTATTTTAAAATGTTCCACACATTCCAATGCATTGTAATAAAATTCTTGCTTTTAATCAATCCATAATTCTTCAACTTAGGCACTGCTTATAAAGCAATCGCAGTATTTGCATCTCGTGCGGCTTTTGGTATGCCATTATATATATATTTTCCCTTTTTCTTTCTTACCTGCTGTAGAACCGGTCTTCTCCGCTTGTTTTTACAAGCTTCTAGAAGGCAGAAAATTGCAGGGTCCATTCTTCTAAATCCTCTCACTGCGCAAGCAAATTCTCAAGCATTCGAGACAATGAGCAGGATCAGTTCGTATTTGAAAAGACAAAGCAATATTCACGGATTGGTTGGTGTCCTCAAAGTGAATATGAGAATGCGGGAACTGGATTGAAGAAAGCTTATTTAAGTTCTAGCCTTAATGCCTTAATCCCTGAAAATGTCCGAGCATTAAAGTTTGGTTTATGACACCCGGTTTTGTTTTTGTTTTTTTAGTTACGCTATTAGCACATGTGCTCTGAAACCTTTTTAAGTCCTTTTAATTCTTTTTTTTTTTTTTTCATGACCATCATTTATCATTACAGAGAAACTCAAAATGTTTATTTTCGGAGAAATTTAAATATAACGTTTTCTTCTTTCGTACAAAAGCTGAGGTAGCTAGAGGAAGACTTTATGTTATACCTAAAAAGTCGATCTATGTAGATATATTTCTGGAAATACTAGTTTTGAAATCCCCTGAACCCATAGGTTATGTCAACAGCATAATTCAAAATCGTCCCCAAACTATCCTCTGCGTGGAAAATTTTCTTGTTTTTTATTTGTTCAATAATGATTCAACGATTTTCATTATATAGGGATGAACAATGTATAGTTTTGTACTTAGCAAACCATAAGGAACGGTGGCGCTGCAGATTGGTCAGACCGTCGGTTTCGATTCCAGGGGATCATTTTAGGATTTGTGGTGGTCAAAGCTGTGTCTGAGCTCATTTTCTCCAACTTCTCCATCTCCCTATGTCAATCATTACGCCAACACACAAGCCAGCGTCTGGGATCATACGCCTTTGAGGAGCAGAACCAGAGCAAAGTCAGGATGGATGATATGAAATGATGGTCATGTGGTTGAAAGAAAAGATGATTAAGGAATAATTGGGGGAATGAATTGCGGGGGGGGGCCAAGAAAATCCGGAGAAAACCCACCCAGGTGCAGCTCATCCACCACAAACCCCACATGCGGGACTCGGGATCAAATTCGCGCCGGCTAAATGAGAGGCGCCGCGGCACCGCTAAGCAATATTTCTTCTGTCCTAAATATGTAGTAGAGAAAGAAAAAAAAGTATTATATTCAGATTACTTTCTCTTTCCATTCTTTAACAAACTGTTGAAGCGTATTCTTCTATACATATAATAAGAATACAAATAAGAATTTGCAAACATTATTTTATTACTGATTTCCTTGTACATAGGAATAAGAGAATGCACTAGGTTTAAGCGCTAGTCAAATCTTTAAATCTTTTAAGAACTGGTAGCTATGTCATGGCTTTGAAATTCCATTCTCTAGGTTGAACAGAAGCACGAAAAACGAATAATTTTCCCATAAGAGAAAAGTATAACTATTTTAATAATGAAACTAATAAGAAGGAGTATCTCGGAAATGGTTAACTAAAAATAAAAAATAAATAAATGTATTTGTCGTAAATTGTGTGCCTTAACGAGATCTGCATTTTATGTGTACCCAAGTTTTTATCTGTCTCTTAAATTTCAAGTTTAATATTTAGCAGACTTTTCGTTTTTAAGTTATGCTGTTCAGACACACACGAAGCTTTTTCTAAAAATGAGCTTTTCTAAATTAAGGGGACTTCAAAAGTGCATTTCTAGTGAAATCTCGGTATCGAATTTCTGGGTGGAATACAATACTTGGTCTTCGGTCCACTTCTTCAAATCAAGCGTCGTAATTTAGACTGAATGGTAGAGAGTGTTAATTTATTGCACTCTGTCCAAAAATTCGACACCGAGATTTCACCGGAAATACACTTTTTTGTATCCAGACAAGCGGTTTTGGAGAAAGGTCGGTAGGTGTGTATGGGAACGCGATAACTCAAAAACGAAAACTCAATAAAATACCAAGGTTGGAATTTATGTTTTTTATCTTCCAAGGATGTTACACTAAGATTTTGATAAAAATCCCCCACCCCAAACTACCCTTTACGTGGAGAATTTTCTGAAATTTTGCTTTTTTAACAAATAGCTCTACGATTTAGATAAAACACCGTATTTTAAAGGTATTTATACTACTAATAAAACATATATCTTGAATTTTTTGTGAGTAACCTCTGAAGACCTCTTCGTTCTGAATGACTTTTGCATGAACCATAAGAAATAGGTAAACCGTAAGAGACAGGAAAAAAGTTACTCTACAAAAACTCTAGATCTCGTTAAAGCATACAATTTATTTCATATACTATTTTTCGTAGAGTTGACCATTTCTGAGATACTCCTTGTTATTGATTTCAGTTTTAAAATACTTAAAACTTTCTCATACGGGAATCTGTCAACTCCTTGCCAAGCAAAGAAACGAATTGCAATCGCAAAGCAACCAGCTTTTAAAAGATTTGATTATCGCTTTAGCTTATTGCATTCTCTTAGTCACGTTCTACTTAGAAAGATGCCAGTAAAAAGACCACTTCTGCTAATGTTTATTTCCATTAGCGTGAAGTAGAAGCCTTTTAACAACAATCTGTTACAGATCTGTAGAGTAAGTCATGTGAATGGAACACAGATTTCTTCCCCATAGTACAACTCATATATGATTGGTAGCCAATAATGGATTTGGCCTTGGCCCTTACGCCTCCCACTCTGCATTTCAAATTCAAGTTATTAGACAATAGAGTATTATTATGTATAACAAGGCCTAGATGCTAAAAACGTAGCCTTCTAGACTAACAAGACAAACTTTCTGGAAAGCCTAGACAGAATTAGTACAGACGTAAAAATTGCAGACGGAACGGGATTTGAACTTTGAACATTATCGTTAGAAGCCCGCGCCCAAACCACTCGTACACAAAGCACAGCTGTGAATATGTAGATTAAATCAACTATTAACGGATAGCGGAGGGGGGGAGCCGTATCCGAGTGATTAGACCGCTTGTCTATAACATATGCGGCCCGGGTTCGATCCCAAGCGCCCGCATTTGGAATTTGTGGCGGACGAAGCGGCATCGGGGCGGGTTTTCTTCTGTTTCCCCCACCACTCATTCCACCATTGCTCCATCATCACCTCTTCATTTCATTTACATTTCATATAATCCACTTCCTCACACTCCTCACGCTAACCACTCGTTCAAGGTACTCCATTCTGCGTTTACGTGCCGTTGGCTACCCGACAGGCTTCTGACGCCAAGGCACCCGCTTGTAGGTCCTAGGGGGGCATCAGTCCTATATATGGGGAGGGTAAGCCGACTACGTAAAAAAATATTAACGGATAATTTTTCTATTTCTAATTCAATTGGACGAACGTACTATGATTATTATTATTATTATTATTATTATTATTATTATTATTATTATTATTATTATAATACTGTGGGTATTATGTAGCTATTAGGATTATAAACATTGCCTATGATTTACTACTAAAACAATAATAAATGCAGTACATCGGCTAATAGAAGTACCAATCAAAGCTAAAAGTCAGTGTACCAAATGCACTTGCCTCGTACGCTGAGACAGTGTTAACAAAACGAAAAAAAAATCTGATGTGTTCCATTCACATGACTTTCTCTAGCTGTTCCTCAAACAAACTATTCTTACAACACATTATTCTTTCATCTACTTCATGCTAATCGAGATAAACTTTGCAGAATCAATGTTATTACCTGCTTCCTTGTAAGTAGAAGGAAAATAAGGGAATACATTATCTTAAAGCGATAGTGAAATCTTTTAAAAACCGGTTGCTATGTGATACAATTGAAATTCGCTTCTCTCTGCTTGCTAGGAATAAGCATAAAGAGAGATGAAAAGAAAGCTTCTCGTTCGGGAAATAAGTAGGTAGCTTAAAACTGAAACCAATAACTCGGAAGATCTTAAAAACGATTGATTATAACAAAAATATATATGATATAAATTGCGTGTTTTAACGAAATGTACTTCTTTTGTGTTGTAAGTTTTGTCCCTTTTGAGGTTTACCAGTTATACAAAAGCTATACAGAAGTCATGCAGAATGAAGAGGTCTTCAGAGACTATTCCCAGAAAATTCAATATACACATTTTGTTTGTCATGAGAATATCTTAAACATAGCAAATTAATCAAAATCGTTAGAGCCATTTTAGAAAAAATGAAAATTTTGGGAAAATGTTCCAAGTAAAGAATTGTTGGCAGTGGGACGATTTTCTTTTAAATATTTGTGTCGCATCCTTGGTGGATACTGAACATAAATACCACATTTGATATTTAACTGCCTTTACGTTTTTAAGCTATGCTGCCCATAGACATACAGACACACACACGCGCACAAACATGTTTAGAAGAACTGAAACGGAGGCGAGTAGACCCAATTAAAGTAATGATACCACGTTGACATGTGGATTGCGTGTTTGGTAAGAGTGGACGCCGATTCTGGAACTCCTGTGTTATATGTAGCTGTAGTGCCACTTTTGTATTAGGTGTTTTCTGCGCCTTTGCTGTGTTTCAAGATTCTCAACAATGTCATTTAACACGAATTCCACGTGTCACTCCGTTAGTATCGTAAAATTCTCTTAGGCGTCAATTACATCAATTGCTATACTTTTTTCGTATATTACAGCAATCGCTCGCTTGCATAACATGCATTTATTTTTTCTTCTTTTAACCAGTTTTGTTTCCCAGCTGGAATATTAAACAGTGTTTGCAAGTTTTTTATCATCCAATGTGGCATCGTTGCACCCATCCCATGCAGAAGTCCTTGAGCCGCCTACTTATCAAGTCAAGATGCGCATAACAATTACAGGTATGCGATGAGGCAACTGTTGTTTGTGGCGTTTAAGGTCACAAGTGATAGGAGCTGCAGGGGAAACAACTTGGAATGTAATAAGATCTCATTCAAAAGTATGTGTGTGTACAATTTTAAGTTGTCCTGCTAGATTATTTGAAGTTCTAGGATTGTTTTCGTAGAAAATGCGTACATATATACGTATATAAAATACGAGACACAAAAACAAAAGAAAATCTGATGTGTTCCCTTCACATGACTTTCTCTGCGTCGCTGTAACAAATTATTGTTAAAAAGCATATTCTTCTATCTACTTTACCAAATGCGAGTTAAACATTAGAAGAACTTTTCTTACTTGCTTTCTTGTAAATAGAAGGGAAATAATGAAATGCACTAGGCTAAAACGACAGTCAAATCTCTTAATAGCTGGATGTCAGGTGGTTAAAATCCATATCTATGCATGGCCTGAAGTTTACAAACTTCCATGTGAGAAAAGTTTAAGTATTTTGATTCTAAGTATATCAGAAATGGTCACTTCAAGCGAATGTATACGACATAAATTGTGTGTTTTAACGTGATCTACATTTTTTTCTCTTACAGTTTACCATTACGCAAAATTCAGCAAAATTCATTCAGAATAAAGAGGCCTTTAGAGGCTATTCCCAGAAAATTCAAGATATACATTTTATTTACCATATAAACATATTTAATATACAGTATTTTAATCAAAATCGTTAAGAGCCATTTTTGATAAACTCAAAATTTTCGAAAATGTTTCCATGTAAAGGGTAGTTCCGGCGGGGGGAGATTTTTCTCAAAATCTTCGTGTCACATCCCTGGAATATAGTAAACTTAAATACCAAGTTTGGTACTTTACCAAGTTTTCGCGTTTTGATTTATTGTGTTCACAGACACACAGACAACACACACACGGATCTTTTTCTGAAAATATTTTTTTTTGGATACACGGGACCCTAAATCGTCTATTTCCGGTGAAACCTCGGTATCGAATTTTTGGGTGGAATGCAATACCTTCTCTATTCACCATGTACATGGTACGTGTAGAGAAAGTAATAAGAAAGTTTAACATTGTACTAAATAATACAAGTATAGAAATGACGTTTAGACAGATGACAGCATGGCCCCAAAGTAGAACTTCTAACACAGTGCACACATAGATTATCACAATAATGCAATGGTATTTTTATACCGCTCCATTGCGACAACTTTGGTTTCGAGTCCAATCACATGGCAATTACGCTTTGAGCTTGTACATGCTTAACAAATCTAATTGGTTTGATTAGGTTTTGCTTTTCATTATTAGTTTATACATGTTTAATTTTTCATGACGCTCGTACAACAAACTTTTTCGACTATTCCGTCAGCTTCTTAGTGATATAAAATGCTGTGTATCCTTCCTGGACAGAATTTATTGCTTCTGCATTTTTTATGACTTATCTTTTATTTTGGTTTTTGCCATCCTTATGCACTGAAATAAGTGTCTTTCATTTCCTGCATATTTAACCTAACTGCATTTAAAATCACATGTAAGAAATAAGCACTTCTGATGAAACGCTTAATAACGTCTTTGTCAGTATTATTATAGTACCTATATGTTTATCAAGAGTCTGGCGTGCTGGCTAATTTCTCACAATTTAATGTGGAAATTGGCATTTTATTTATGTTTGCACAGCTTAATTCGCATTTACCTATTTCCATAACGCTGTTGCTCAGCTAAGACCATAAGCTAAAACCAAGTCTAAAATTATACTGAGCTAAAGCTGAGTGCTTAACGTAAGTCAGCTTTTACAACATTTTATTAAAATTATTTGGCACAGAACTTTGACAGGATCTTTTACTGTGTAATGCTGACCTTTGATTAACTATCACTAACTGAAAGCTGCCCACAACCAAGATTGTACTTTTCTTGGCTTGATTCTGAGATACATACCTATGTAAAATGCAATTTTTGGATTTATATCCCTTTCCCCAGGTACCGGTGAATTGACGTCCGTTTTAGTTGGCAAAGTTTCCTAGAAATGCATCTTGCTCCTCAGCACGTTAGGAACACAAAATCTGCAGAATTGTTGTGAAAGATTTGGAGGATCAACTGCGGAAGTAAATGTCGTAAATATATACGTTTGCCTGCCACTAACATTCCCGAGTTTTAAAAAACGGACGAACCATGACTCGTAGCTCATGTGATCCCTAAACCAGTGTCCGTGCCTTGTTTGATGAGCTTTCAACAGCAAAAAACTCAAATATTGTTGGTATTGGCTAGTTTTTAAAGCAGTATCTGCAGCAGTGTGACGTTTTTAGTACCTCAGACCTGCACGCTTCTATAAATAGCACAAGTACATCTTAAAATGGCACTAACGGCTAATGGGTACTAATGAGTTAGTCTTAGGAGAGGTAGGGGAAGAGGTTCAGCAGGTGGTAGGCTCCAGGCAGTCTATCAGTCAATCTCCGCTTTAAAACATTGCTTATGTGAATATTTTAAAGCAGTAATACCAATCCTATATAATCTGCAATACATTCCCAATAAGCGTTAAAAATTCAATCCTAGTTCTAGGACAGGCACGAGAATTTACTGGTTGAAGTTCCACTTGCCTTCCCACGTACGACAAAAGGTGCTCAGTTGGCAGAGCACCTACTTGCCTTATGTGCGAGGGGTTGTGGGTTCTATTCCTGACTGGGGTGGGGATTTTTCCTATTCTTCCCAGAAGTGTGAAGCAGTGTGAATGTGTGTGTTCTAAGGATAAAAATTCTAAAGAAACAAAATCCAACGACAACTGCCTCTGTATTGCAATCTATATTAACGGAAATCTCGGTAATGTCTGATATTATGTATACATTAATTAAATTATTTTTTTAAAAATATTAAATTTTTGTGCTGTACATTTTTGTCCATCTCTAAAAGGTTTAGTTGCATAATATTATTACTTCTGAAATAAGTGGACCTCACCAGACAATTTCCAGAAAGTTGAAGATATAATTTTATTTGCTCGTTAATATCTTGTAATCGCATGGAAATAAAGGATAATTTGGGTTGGGGGATTTACTTGGGAATCTTCGAGTCACATCAACTTTGGAAGATGCTAAACTTAAATTCAATAACCAAAGGACCTTTTTCTAAAACTGCCCTTTCCAAGATGCTTTTAAACTTTTATTTCTGGTGACATCTCGACTTGCTCTAGCAAGTTTATAAACTGCACATAAAATGGTATTTTTGTCATACTGAACGTTGCCCACACAATTGAGAGAGAGAGAGAGAGAGAGAGAGAGAGAGAGAGAGAGAGAGAGGAAGGAAGGAAGGAAGGAGCACGCAAAATAATATTCTTGGGTTGACAGCTGACAGAATAGTCTTTGTCCTTCAGTTTCAGTAACAGTATATTTTTATTTTTCTCTCAATGCTTTACTCTTTTATTTTTCATATGCGTTATAGTTGCCATTCTATTGTCTTTGGCAGTTATTATTTCTAGCGTCCTTTGTATACGGTTGTGCACCATAACAATACATTTCTTATAAACCTTGGATTTGTTATACCTACTCTTTAGATTGAGGATATGAAACAAGAGGATTTCTGTGTATTGCTTTCTCTACACATACTATGTACATATAGTTAGAGAAGGTATTGCATTCCATCCAGAAATTCGATGCTAAGATTTCACCGAAAATTTGTTTTGAGGTCACCTCAATCAAAAAAGCAAGGTACGTGTATGGGTGTGGCTGTGAGCGCACGCGCGTGTTTGAACAGTATATTTCAAAAACGAAAGTCTATTAAGTATTTTAAGGGTGCGAAGAGCTTTTTCAAAACAAAAAAAAGAAAAAAAGAAAAAAAAAAAACTCCTACTTCAAACTACATTTTACCTGGAAAATGTTTCGAACATTTAGATTTGTTCAAAAATTGCTCAAACGATTTAGATTGAAATAGTATGTTTATCAAGATATAATCATAACAAAATGTTATTGGTTTCAATTTTCAAATACCTACTTATACTTATCTCAAACGGAAAGTTCTCATTCAAAACTCTTTCTTTTTCTTCTCACCATGTAAAGAGAACCGAATTTCAATTGTATCACAGAGCGACCAGCTTTTAAAGGAATTGATTATCGCTTTAGTCTAGTGTATCCCTTATTCCTCTTCTACTTATAAGGAACTATGTAATAGACAGTTTCTGCTAACGTTTATCTCGATTAGCATGATGAAGGTAAAAACATGTTTTGTAAAACTAGGTTGTTTGGAGAAGAGGTAGAAAAAGCCACGTGAATGGAACACATCAGATATTTACTACAGAAACCGAATCAATACGCTGCTGTAGTACATTGATGGTTATTTCAGGTTTTTAATTATACAGGGTTACTACAAAAGAAATAGACAACTTCAACTGCCTGTAAAACAAAAACTATTACAGATAGCAACCTAATTATTTTGGAGGTATGTTGAGAAACTCTCAAAGTTTCGTTTGTTACTATTGGTAACGCTGTAGTGTTTTGTTTGTTGTTGCAGAAGCTGAAATGGCGGAAAATCCTGTGGAAAAGGCATATTGCGTGTTGGAATTTGCTAGAACGCAATCAGCAACGACATTGTTGTCCAACGACATTTTAGAACACGTTACCACAAAAATGAAATGATGCGCTCACAAAAACCAGCATCGTCTTCATCATGTCGCAACATGTCGATGCAAAAGTCACGCCGTATGACCTTATCTTCTTCACTCAGAAACTGCAACATCTGTAATCTGTAAGGCATCATATGCAGTCGCTTCCGCAAGATTTTCCATAAAGTTTGCTGTGGAATTTGTAATTGCATGCTTGCCCTAGATGTCGATTTCTGTGGGCTTCTTATGTAGGCAGAACGAACACGTTCAACGTTTTCTTCCGAAACTCTTGGTCTTCCCGAGCTCTTCCCTTTGCACAAACATCCCGTTGTCTCGAATTTTCTATACCAGTCGTAGATTGACTGTCTAGTCGGTGGCGTTTTATGGTAACGTGTTCTAAAATGTCATTGGACAACAGTTGCTGATTGCATTCTAGCAAATTCCAACAAGCAATATGCCTTTTCCACAGGATTTTCCGCCATTTCAGCTTCTGCAACAACAAACAAAACACTACAGCGTTACCAATAGTAACAAACGAAACTTTGAGAGTTTCTCAACATACCTCCAAAATAATTAGGTTGCTATCTCTAATAGTTTTTGTTTTACAGGCAGTTGAAGTTGTATATTTTTTTTGTAGTAACCCTGTATATAATTATATCAAAGATTTTCGCAGTATTGCTTACCACTGCAATATTAAATCACAATCCTACCGACATTGGATTGAAGAAAGTTGTCTTTTAGCTTGGTTTAAATCACGAATTTATCGATTTTCTTATAAATCCCTCATAAGATAAGTTTAGTTGTAACAGGTATAAAGAATAAAACTGCGATTGTTACTCGGCGACACTGAACATTTCAGAGTGCCAAACTTCCATGTTGTTTATATCTGATACTAGTTTCTAAAGCTTTGGTAGTTGATTGGCGTGTACTTCTGCATGACTTTTGTATAACTTTGTGTAACAGTTACACCGTAAGAGATAGACAAAAACTTACTATATATACAAAACACGTAGATCTTGTTAAAACACACAAGTTATGTTATACACAATTGGATTCAAAGTTAGTCCACAGTTCCTTCAACGTGAGGCTTTACTGAATACTAATACTTTAGAATCTCTTAATGAGTGAATAACACACTGAACTAATTCAATTAGAAAGAATATGGTAATTCTGTACAAAAGAAAAGCTATAGGCTGCAATCAATTAAACACACGCCTATACCCAAACGGGTGCCGAATAATCAAGTCACATTAAGTAATATTTCAGTTCTGGCATGAGTAATGTGGATCGCAAGTGTCATATACAATGTACAATAGCTTATGCCATTTGAGTATAATGAAAACCTTTCACACCGATTTAAAGTCCGAAAGGCCAAATATCAAAAGCGATAGAGCTTGCCAACTGTAGTGCTAGATTCAATTTCACCTGGGCTCAATTTCAGGTTTAGTCAGTGTTATTATGGTCATTCGTTATAGGTGAGAGTGCGGGTTTGAATCCCTTGTAGCTTAACATATTTCCATCTTTCTTTATTGTTCTGAACTTAGATCTGGATATTTCTATATCAAAGTTGCTCTAATGCGACATATTATACCAACTAAATCTTTAAGTTGCCAAGTGGTTTCGTCTACAATTCACATTCGGGAGGTCACGAGTTCGATTCCCATCCACCCCCACTGAGTCGGAGTTTTATGGTGATTTTTCCTTGTTGCCAGGCGGATGCATGGTGGGTTTTCTAGTACTACGAATTTTTCCGGTCTCTCATTTTCCATCATTTCATTTCATGTTACCTTTTGGCGGCTTGACTGCGTAGTTTGGTGGTGTGTGGTGCGTGGAGGGTGTGCGCTATGTGACTGTTTCCTCCTCTGATACGGAACCAGGATATTCAGACCTGCTCGTCAGAAGGTGGGGAAGCACAACTTGTTTCCTTCGGATCTTTCATCTCATTCCTTCCTGTCGGATATTGCATATGGCACAAAAGATCTCTAGCCGTAGTATTTAAATCTTCTGCCCCATGCATAAAAATGTAGCTTAAAGTTCTATCTAGTAACAATTTAAATTAACACCGAGAATCCAATTCATGAATTAACGATTATACAATTGCATATACTGTATTGATAATTAAGAGTATGGTTAACTAAGATGCTAAGGCACTGAATTTTGATCAAGCAAAATAGTTTTCACCACATGGACTATGATCTAACGATTCACTCTATGTGCTCGACCAAGTGAATCATTTGACCAAACATTCGATATCGAAACTATCCGTATTTTCTGTTTTCAGATCGACGCCGGTCTAATGCTTTATAAACTTATTTGCGTTTATTGAAAAGCAAATAATGCTAGATGGGACGGAACTTACAAGAAGCGTTGCTGCAGATTTTCTACCACCGCCGCCGGACAGCAAAAGCTGAATATTTTCATTTAAGTTCATTAAGTGCACAGTAAATAGCATATAAATTTGAGTCGCTGATTTACAATGGTGGAAATTATATAGTTTTACTTTCTCTACAGTATTATGCATACAGTCGGTCGGTAGAGAAGGTATTACATGCCACTAAAAATGCTATACCTACTGATATTTCAGAGGGATTATGTTCTGAGGACTGCTAAATTTAAAAAAAACAAAAAAACAAAAAAAAAAAACACAAAAAAAATGTTTAGCAAACGGTCCGCGCTAGAAATACTAGCGATGCTAGAAACAGTTCTGAAGTTAAAAGGAGGATTTGAATTTTTTATTAAAAATGTTTAAGATCGTTTATTATTTAATCCCTTCCCCCCGCTAAAAGAACCTTATATTTTATACTATGAGGTCGGACCGAAAGATAACGCACAATAATTTTTTTTTTATAAAAAAGTTTAATAATGAAAAAAGAAAGTTTATATTAAAAACCACAATGAACTTACATCTTTTACCTATTTTTCGACAGTCACCAACTTTCTTAACACATTTGTCCCATCGTGATACTATTTTCAATTGCCCTGTTGGTAGAAGTCCTTTTCCCTGCAGTATAGCCATCTGCGGACTGCTGATTTCACTTTAGCAACTGTCTCAAAGCGTTGACCGGCCAGGAATTTCTTAATGGAACCAACAGATGAAAGTCCGACGGTGCAAGGTCCAGACTATATGGCGGATGCTGGAGCACCTCCCAATAAATTTGGTGATTTTCTGACAAACAGTAGCAGCAACATGGGGGCGAGTATTGTCACAAGAAGTTTGACATCGTCAGCATTAATGTGGCGTTTGTCAAAAGGGCACGCCGCAACCTTTCCAAAGTTTTAATGTAGGCTCCAGCATTCGCAGTGGTCCCGTGCTCAGCAAAGTCCACCAATGAAACAACATGCATATCCCAGAACACTTTACTAGCAGATTGAGTCACTTTGGATTTTTTTCATAACTGGGAAACCAGATGTTTCCACTCCATATTTGTCTGCTTTGTTTCGGGCGTGTACTGGTGTGCCCACGAGTCATCACCAGTGACGATTCCTTTCAGAAAGTCACATGCCCTTCTGCGGCGAACGCTGTTAAGTGATCCAAGCTTATCATCATTCTGCCAGCTGCTTAAGCACCCAGCGAGCACTAATGTTACGAAATTTCAACGTGTCATGAGCAATATCGTACACTGCACCATAGGAAATGATGAACTGTTGCGATAATTTTCGCAATTGCACACACCGTCTACAAAATTGCCGGCTCAATGTCCCTGGCATTCAGCGGGGTTGCAGCTGTTACCGGCCTTCCGGAGTATGGCGAATCGCTAAGGTTCACACGGCCCTTTGAAAGAATGCACACCACCTGCAGACATTGCTATGGTTCATACAATCATCCCCATACACGCCACGCAGTCCCTGTGAATTTCACTCGGTTTATGACCTTTGGCCCCACATATATCGAACCACACCTCTCTGTTCCTCACACGTGGACGACAGTAGCGTACGGACAATCTTTGCCGCGTAGTTCACCCTTCTCACGCTAGAGCTGCACATGAAACAAAAATACCCTCTGTAGTGAAAACTTCAAACTATATCTGTGTGAGATTGCAACATGCCAGCTGCAATACCAAAGCAGGAAAAAACATTATTGTGTGTTACTTTTCGACTCGCCCTACAATATATTCTTATGTTCTAGGAGATCCTGATACACCTGCTATTCCTCTTATAACCCCAGTATACGTTCAACCACAATATTTTTTTATTTGCTTATTCTATTCTACGTTCAATTCCTAATAAATTAGGTGTAATTATTCTAGTAATATCACAATTATCTATCTTATTTATCTTTATCTTACCATTACAAATTCTCGAGGACTATAATATTACCCAATCAATCAATTTATATTCTGACCTACAGTCGTAATCGTTATTTGATTAACTTGAATTGGAGCTCGTCCAGTTGAATCCTGATATGCTAACAGGGCAAATTTTAACCTCCTATATTTCCTCTATTACATTTTAAATCCTTTAGTTATTAAATTTTGAAATAATATTATTTATCAACAATAAAGTTATTAACAGTCATAAGCTTATTTGTTCAGTTAATCACAAAATTAAACGCTCCTGTAACATATGACCGCAAGCTAACTTTTTCGGTGAATGCGATTCGTACGACACTGATCTCATGCTATCCCGTACTCTTTTGCAAATTCCTGGAGTGTTTCGAATTCGGTCAAATCCAGAGTGGATATGCTCTCTCAGAGGCTTAATATCTTTGCAGGAGATGCATACACCATGGCCTTTAAATGTCCCCAGAAGAAGATATCCAATGGATTGAAAACAGGAGATCGAGCAGGCCTGCAATGAATCCCTCTCTACCAATCAACAATGCGGAAATTTAAGTCAAGAAATTACGTACTATCCGATTGAAATGAGCTGGCGCACCATCTATAAAAACCAGATTCTTTGGATACGTCTAGATACAAATAATCAATTAAATTATACAATAGTTTCTGATAAATTGTAGATAAGTTTTTGCATTCAAGCACGGAGGAAAGACATAGGGATCAATGAGGTGATTGTTAATGAGTCCATTCAAAATATTTAGACAGTTTCTGTTGGAGTCTGCCCTATTGCACTTCATGCGGATTTTACAAGTCCAGTTATGAATATTATGAAAATTGAAAATAGTATCATCGATGTATAAATGCTATTACGCTTACTATTACATTCCATAACTATATTTAACAGAATCAATCTGTAGTCCTAAAATATAAAAAATGTTTGTACGTCCTAAAAAAATGTATGTATGCTAAGGTTTATGCTAAGATATTCATGAATGTAACTTGCGATGAAAGAAAGTTCAGCTTGACTCAAAGTACACCCTATTTAATCCTTGTACCTACTGAAGATGATACGGGTACAAAAAATTCTCATGCAAAATTCTCTATAGTCATATAACTATTGTTTTTCCTTGCTGCAATGCGTCTTGTGCTATCTGATATGTTTACGTCCACATCATGCAGTACTTTTCACCGTAAATGTTTCATACCCCTCTCGGTCCCCTACTATCCGAAACACTCTTCTAAAATGAGCCAATCTCTCTCAAGTGTTGGTGAATTCGTGAGAATGCTCATGAGCCAGATGATTGTCTATTGGGAAACTTTTCTGTATAAAACTCGGGTACTCGTGTTGCGTTCCATCTACAAGACTATACACTCACAGAGTACATTTTCTTCTACTTTCGTGCTCACACACACACACACACACACACACACACACACACACACACACACACACACACACACACACAAAAATCAAATCACCGCATCGAACAATTTAATTCAAATTATGTTATTAATTCTCTGTTTTATAGCAAACAACCAAACAAAACCCGATCTACGGACAACACTTTAATTCACATAATTAGTACTGCTGTCAACGAAAATATAAATCTTTTAAGAACTCTCTATTAAACGATTTTCATCCCTAGTTCATATTTCTTTTTACTGTTATAATGTTTAGAGTTCGTCCCCTAAATATTTGATATTACATCTACATACTGCTCGTATATCATAATTCGAAGGAACTGCTTTTGTAGCCCAGCTCTCCCTTAACTCCCTTGAAATGTTTGCTACTGGACTAAGGGAGTAATCTTTTCTGCAAGTCCAGAAATTATGAAAGTAAACTCATAGAATGTTTTCTCTCACTAACCTCTTGTAATAATATATGTTTTGCGTTGTACAGGTCCATCAGATGAATCTGCTAGAGGTGCAAATGCTCCTCCCCCTCATGTCTGGCAACCCTGTGTAGCAGAACAACTTTCCTCGCCCACACTTGCCAACCTCAAGGACTGCATTCGTGCTTTATGACAGCGACAAGATTTGCACACTCTCTCTGAAGGTCGGACGATTTTATGGGGTCGTAAAATCCTGCACACAATTTCGCCACCACCTAATGTCCCAAGCCATTTGTTGTGGTCATGGCTTGCAAAAAGGCTTTGCTTCTGTTGTGCGTAACTTGTCTGCGGCCTTTTGAACAGCTTTGTTTTGATTTTGATGAGTATTATAGCAGGGATATACAAAACAAAAACAGTAGCATAACATTCTACTTCTAAGAATCATTTAAGAGCATAATATACTCATATGTCTTGCACAACTTTATATCTACAACATAAAATTGTGATACAAACACTTCCTTAAGAACACACTATCTGCCTTCTGCATCGGACCTAGAGTTGAATAGATGGATGACTATTGTTTGTCATAAATAAAGAATGCAAGGAGTTACAAGACTCCGGCTTGTTTTAAAAACTTTCTCAAACCCTTGCCAACATTTTTTCTCGCTAATAAACCCAATATCAAACATGTTTTCCGCTACTTAACTTTTCTAATACATAGCAGAGGATTTCCTGAAATTCTTAGATTAAAACAATTACAACGCTCATTTTGTTAAACATAGAGCGTTTAATATGCAGTTAGTATCAGCACTGTAATTTACTGTAGCTAAGATAAATATATATTGTTGCATTCTAGCCTTTATTGATGACTACGTGATAAGCATAGAAACAATCAAATATCGCCTTTACTGATAAACTGCGTTTTCTTTATAAATTTGGGTCCACGGAAATCTAAAAGTATCTAAAAGTGATGTACTCTGATACCGAAAACATATTCTGCATTAGTGATGTGTTCAAAGCTGAACATTTACACCATGTCAGCAAGTTGGTGACAGCTGTTATGACAAACTAATGTCAACATTTATGCGTTATAAAGAGACACAGATATCCAGTTTAACTCCATGCTGTCCTTTAATGTTGAGACAAGCTTTGGTATTTGTATCTACTTCCTAATTCCTATTGCTCTTCCAAATACGTAGGTATTTAAGTACCACGGTTTGTGAGACTGTCGAGGCAAGTTGACGTGTTATGTGACCCATTATGTTATCGAAACTTGTCTTTAGTTAATGTGAAACAAAAAGATAAACTCAAGCAGCTGTTCTGCAATCCTACTCACCTTCACTATGACATTGGTACTCAAGAATATATTTAAACACATTACTACATAGCAGAAAAACAGGGATGACGCCATTCATTTTACTGATAGGGAAATGTATACACACGCATGCTCAGAAGCTCCAAGGCCATATGCCTGATTACTTTGCCATTATCATTTGGGGGCAGATTTCTCTGACTGGTCATATTTCCCCCCTCACCATGTTTAAATCGTTTTAAGCAGTTTTATACACCTTTCAGAGCAGTTTAATGAAAATATCGTGCTTTTGTTTCTCTTATAAGTGCATATTTTTATATTTTAGGTATTTTTTATTTTAAATAATGCTATAATCACCGCATAAATTGCATTTAGATTGAATATTTTTCAAGATATTTTAAAAGCGCTTATATTTTCTTGGAAATCGATGTGCAAATGTTTTTAATGAATTTTAAAGATGTCTTATAAAATAGATGTATAGTTTCAAGTAGCAGGTAGAATTCACCATCAGTGCACTGAGAGTCAATATGAACAAAAACAGGCATGCAGATGGAATGGTTTTCGCTAAATGTCCTTATCTTTGTTCATACATATTTCTCCCTTCAAATTATTTTCAAGTATTTTCACACTAAACGTATATTCGACATGCCTAAAGTAAAAATTGCGGTGTTACACTCATGAATTTGGTGACAAAATATTTAGTACGTTTGAGATCACCTTATTGTGCAAATTATGTCAGAATGAAAGTTACGGCCGAGAAACGTATGTATAGTGATGATAAAGTCATATTTTGTGTGTTATTGGTCGTATTATTAGGCACTTTTCAGTCATAAATGCATGCAATTTTCTAATTTTTAGGTCATTAAAATTCATCTCTAATTGCCAATCATAGGAATTTGAAAGCATTAAAGTCATGAAGAAAGGATTTGGTTGTTACTCACATATTGTTACTAATCTTAAAATAGGGAAGTCTCAGGCAACGAACCACCGCTATTCAACAATGCGTTGAATTATAACGAAAGTACCTACCTGCATTTGTAACAAGGAGGTGCATTAGTGCTGGCTACGAGCGGAATTGCCCAGGCGGTTTCATCTGTGGCCCGCATTCGGAATCTTGGGTTCGAACACCGTGGCCGGCTTATTTGACCTTTTTCTTGGGGGGGGGGATGCCCCAGGCTGCCAAGCAAATACTGGGCAGCCTTCTTCAGTCTCCCGGATTTCCTGTCCTTCCATGTCGTTTCCATTGTTGTTTCATTCAGCCCTCTATTCCGTTGCAATTTTTTTTTCAAGGTTGGAAGCGTCGTGATGTGCCCGGTGCTCATTGTGACTCTCTCCGTCCCCCGGCTTCAGCTGGTTGCCGGGATGAGAACAGCCTTGTAGAGGTCTGCCTGCATATTGCTTCAATTTGGAAACAGTAACGACCCTATCATTGCTGTGCCGTCGCTCCTGGTTCCGATCGCCCGGTTATCATCTCTCCCTCCCGGAGCGCCCCCTCATGGGACATAGGTACAATAACCATCTTGGTTTCGTGCCGAATCCCCTCCGTCCATATACTAAAGCTCTGCCTCATGCTGGTAACAACCCAGGCCATAAATTCTAATCTAATCCAAAAAATAGTGCAATTGCAATAACCGCTTCCTGGTTTTATGTTTAGGTGATGGACAGCTATCAAAGTACAAGAATTTCTGCCATATAATGCAGTTAAGCTTTCCTGAAGAGTCCTGTTTTACAGTGTGGGCTGTTTACAATCCCTGCCAGTGCTAAAAGGTTAAACACGATTATTCAACATGTGTTTGATGTGTTGTTTTAATTTACATTCTTCCCTTCAAAATAGCGAATAATCTGATGTGATCCATTCACATCACTTTCTCTAACTGTTCTGCAAAGAAACTTCTATCAAATAATTATTGTTCTATCTCCTTCGTGCTAATCGAGATAAACATTAGCATAAATCATATTACTTAGTTTCTTATAAGTAGGAGGAAACTATGGGAATACACTAGGCTAAAACAAGTCAAACCGTTTAAAAGCTGTCACAATGCGATTGATTTTATAACTCGGTTCTTTTTGCACTGTCAGGAGTAAAACAAAAGAAACGCGGATGATGACTTCCTGTTTGAAAAGTATATGCATTTAATGGAATAACAAGAAATATGTCGGAAATAGCTACACAACAAAAATATATGGGACATAAACTGTGTGTTTCCAATGTTATAGGTTTATTCCACTCTAGTGAATAAAAACGATAGATCATTAAATATTAATGAACATTAGAACAAGGGAAGTTAAACGTTCTGTCGTGCTCATTAATTTTAAATCAGTATATTGTAAATGCTGTGCCTCACTAGAAAAACTAGAACCTGTAGTGCAACAAGGAAGTAAACAAACTGGAGGCAGGTAATTTTTTACACTGCTTGTTGACACAATTTGTTGGTGTCGTCCTTGAGCACATTAGCGTTCTAGCTGTGTACAGGAACTCTCATTCCAGATCTACGTGTAACCAGTCACACAAATTCTAGCTGCAGAGGCAAACACAAAATGTCACTTTCACATCACTCTTTATTTGTTTGGAGCTTCTACACAACATTAACACAGGTCATTTTTACTTCCTCTACCAAAACTTTGTAAGTATTATGGTGCTGCTGAAAAGGTTAGCATGTACCGAATCAAAGAATGCGATAAGATTGCAGGTATTCAGTGACGCAGAAAGCAACGTTGTCACTTTTTCTCCAAGTAAACATGCGTTACACGCATGGGCATTTCTTAGAGTGTCAAGTGAATAATAACATTAACAAGGTTCTTATTAATTGCAACGAGAGTACCACACGGTGCTCATAATATCTAACCACATTGTCTACTTACATTACGCTGTCTTCGCTTTCCTCGCTGTCACAGTCATTTTCACTCCCATGTATCATATTGTCTGTGTGGAACACCCTGCAGTTGAAATTTTCGCTCTTGTTGCATGGTGTACTGAACACATTTTCCCCACATACTCGAGTCTATATT
Organism: Hymenopus coronatus; assembly: GCA_030762935.1. Taxonomy (NCBI): domain Eukaryota; kingdom Metazoa; phylum Arthropoda; class Insecta; order Mantodea; family Hymenopodidae; genus Hymenopus; species Hymenopus coronatus. The sequence continues at coordinate 115,006,852 of CM060895.1, forward strand.
TAGTACACATTCTCTCAACACTTTGCACACACTGTCACTTATAGAAGGAGTCACATTCCTCTTTCTTACGGCATGTTGAAGGCGTGCCCAGTTAAATCGGCTCCATATATTTAATAACACACAGTAAACACCACCTGCACCTGTGAAGTTCATAAGAAAACCACACGAATGAGATGATTGAGAGAAAAAACAGCGAATACGACGTTGCAACGCTGTTTTATTCCACGAGTAGTTAACGTCTATCTGTCATTTGTAATGTCTACACATTAATTGGTTCACTGCAAAACGTCAGCGACTGTCGAGAATAATCTATGCGTTACCTGTGAGGTTTCCATTAACAAAGATAAAGCGGTTAACCTTTACAGCAGCACGATAATACCTACATAGTGCATAGAGAAAACATTGTATTCCACCCACAGATACAAAGAAAAATCTGATCTGTACCATTCACATGACGTCTCCCATCTCGGTAACAAATTATTGTAGGTAGGTAGGTAGGTAGGTAGGTAGGTAGGTAGGTAGGTAGGGGGATTTAGGGATTTACCCTTGGCTGCTTCAGGGATTTTCCCTCTTCAGCCAGGATTATTATTTAGAGGAGAGATTCATTAAATTATTTACAAATGGTTACAAATAACAGTTCGCAATTATTACCTTTTTCTTACTTTGTTTGCAATTGGTTTAAAGATAATATGGTTACAATTTAGGTATACAATATAGTTATTTATGTTAATGTGTTATAAATATTAATCTTAACTTAATTCTAAGATACTTATACTATAGGTGATATTCCTTTATTTATATCTGTAGTGTTTGTTGTAAATGCTGTCTAATTTCTTCGTCTTCTAGTCGTTTTTCTCTTTCGTATTGTTCCATAATTGCTTTTAGTGGAGGTTCTTTTGATTGTTTTTCGGACTGAAGCTGGGTCTGTTTTAGTTCCTTTCCTCTTGATAGTAGTTTCTGGCGATGTGGTCTGTGCTCTGCATTGGTGATGTATTTCTTAGTCATTTTGGCAATGGCTTCGCCTATGGGTTTCGTCTTGGAGATTGTGTATATTTCATCTGATTTGGTCCAAGGGGGTAGATTCTGGCATATTCACAGACATTTCCTTTCGAATTGATGAATTCTTTTCTTGGTGGATTCAGCTGTGATGGGTATGAGTGTTATAGCTGCGTGAGTTAGTAGTGGTCTTATTATAGTTTTGTACAATTGAGTTAGTGTTTGCGTATCTAGTCCTTCTTGTCCTGCTTTGGATAGGAAATACAATGTGGATAGTCCTGCTTTCGCTTGGCGTATTTTTGTGATGTAGTGTTTTCTGGTGTCCAGTTTGTTGCTTAAGGTTATACCTAGGTATTTTATATGGGTTTGAATTGGGATATTGTGTTTGTCGTATTTTATGATTATTTTTTTATGTTTTAATCTTGTAGCTTCTACGAAATATGATTGCCTGTGTTTTTTCTGGGTTTATGGTGATCCTCCATTTATTAAATTCTTGGAGCTGTTTTTGTATTTTTGCTTTGGACTCTTCGAGTTCCCTGTTGAGCACCAGTAGGCGGTGTCATCAGCGTACTGGGCGAGGTGTATTAAAGGGTAAATTCGCTGCGGTATGTCGTTTGTGTAGAGGATATACCGCTGAGATGGCGCTGCCTTGTGGTGTTCCGGTTATAAGGTGGATAGGTGACGAGAGGGTGTTGTTGATTTTTATATATGCTGTTCGATCTTGTACAAAACTGGCTGTCCATCGGATGATCATGGTTGGCAGTTGCATTGTGGCCATTTTGTATAGCAGTCCTTCAGTCCAGCAGCGGTCGAAGGTGCCCTGAATATATAGGAAGGTTGCGACAGTCGTAAAGTCTCTGTTAGTTTTCTCTTTGATTTCAGATATGACTCTCATGAGTTGGTCTTGTATTGTGATGGTGCGTCTAAACCTTGCTTGCGTTTCGGGTAGGAGGTTATTGTCTTCTGCGTATTGGCTCAGCTTTAGTACTATAATTTTTTCTAGGACTTCTGAAAAAGTTGCTGTAGTGATATTGGACGGTAGTTTGCTGGGTTGTTGTTTGGCTTTCCGGGTTTTTCTAGTAGTATCATATGTGCTGTTTTCCAGATTTTAGGGTGGTAACCATATTGTAGTATTAGGTTGTATATGTGTACTATTTTTCGGATCATGTTGCTAGGAATGTTTTTGAGCATTTCATACGTTATGGAGTCTGGACCTAGTGCAGTGTTCCCCTGTTGTTTAATGGTTCAAATGAAATCTTCGTTGGTGATTGGCTGGTCTATTTATTCTTGTGATGCTAGGTTTGGTGCTCTCTTTGCAGGTGAGAATACGTGTTGATTCGTCCTTATGTATTTGGTGACAGTCTTGTAGTGAGTTTTATTGAAGCTTGAATTTTCTGGAGTGATGAATATTTGGTTGAACTGCGTGTGGAAGATTTCCAGTTTTTCTTCTGTAGTGCTTATTAATTCATTGTTTTGTTTTATTGGGTAGACGAATTGATTTTTGTCTCGGGTTGATTTTATAAATTTCCAGGACTTTTTAGGTTTGCTGATTCGTGTTGTGTCCATTTCCTTAATCACTGTCTGCCATTTTGTTTTATTGCTCTTTAATCGTTTGCTCTTTACTTGTTACCTGAGGTGATTTAGGATAGTTTTATCATTTGGTGAATGTGATTTCATGTTAAGTTGGTGTATGCGTCGCTTTTCCTTTATTAATTGGATTATTGGGCGAGGTTTGCTGTACTTGTTTGGGTTTATAGTTTTCTGTTTGATGGTTGCGTCTCGGGCTGTTGTAATCTGGCTAGTTATTTGGAGTGCTAGATGTTCTATGCTATATGTTATATATTGACGTCTTCTGGTGTTTGCAGGTCTTGGGTGTTCTGACGGATGTGTTCGGTGTAGTCGGTCCTGTTGGCGTTCGTGTAGTCATATACTTTTTTTTTCCTTGCTTCTTTCTTCTGACTTCCATGTGCGGGTGGATAGTGTTGTTATTATCGGTAGGTGGTTGGAGCTTATTGGTGCTTCTATGGTGACATTCTTTATTTGGTTGTAAGTCGCTGGTGATGTTAGAATTTTGTTTAGTGAAGTTGGTTTGTCTCGATCACTCCAGGCTGGACCTGGCAGCGAGTATGCGTAGGGGTGTTTCTGCTAGTAGTTGTTTTAAAAGACGACCAATACTGTTGGTTACTTCGTCGAGTAGATCCTTGTGATTGGCATTTAGATCACCCAACCTGCCGTGTGATTGGCTAAGGGGTGCCGCGAGATATTGAGATAAAAAAAATACCTTTTACTGAAGCCTTAAATCTTGTAAGGTCTTGAAATAAAATAAGTCAAGTCAATTACTCTCATGCACGGCAGATGGTGATAGTGGTCGATTCATTTCAATAATTCAGTTATACTAGTATCCCATAGATGGCATTACAGCTGTACCCTGCCGAACATTCCCGAAACTACTCGCTTCCTCACGAACATTCCCGAGACTTCGACATGAATATATAAAAGTGTACGCCGCTTGGCGCTTTCACGCAGCGAGAAGTCAGTAACAGCATCCAGATGGGTTTCGCAAACCATCAGGATGTCAATTCCGTACGATTGTACAAACTCAATGACGCCTGGGCGTTGCCCCCGGATCTCGCTGCCTAGTTACGTCACCCATCGGTCCGATCGGGTCGGCCGACAGGGTGGCGGTACAGCTATCTTCATTAAGAACCACATAACCCATACTCCTGTCCAACTCCCAGCACTACAGCACGTGGAGGCCTGTGCAATCCGGCTTGCCGTTGCCGGGCTAGACGCGCTGCTGATTGCTGCATATGACCCACCAAATCACCGCTTCCATGAAGCGGACTACACCACCCTACTCAACCTTCACCCAGTGGTATGCATCGCAGGAGATCTCAACGCGAAACATGCCCTCTGGCACAGCCGCACCAACAACCCCCGAGGCCGCGGGCTCTACCGCCTCATCAGCGGCAACCCCGCCCTCGTCGCGCACGGACCGAGAGGACCTACGTGTCATCCGGCTCGCGGCAGACCGGACGTTCTTGACATCATAATCACCAAAAACACACCATTTCATCTAGACCTCTCGGCGGTCAACGAGTTGGACTCCGACCATGACCCTGTCGTGGTGGACACAACCGAGACCGTATCAGCTCTGGTAACACCAGACTGGATAAATGAGATCGACTGGGACGCAGCCGTCCTAGACCTAAACCAAACCGTGGACCCGCGACCGCGCATCGATTCCATCGAAGCGCTGGAAGCGGCAGCCACGGCCTTCTCCCGCCAACTCCTGAATGTGGTACGCGCGCATACCTACCGCATCCCATCTAACAAACCTAACCCGAGAACCATACCGAATGAACTCCGGCAGCTGCTAAAAGCCAAGGCAACCGTACGGAAGCTATGGCAGCGCTTCCGCCATCCCAGGATCCAAGCAGTGTACCAGCGGTTAAAATCCCTGGCAAGGCGCCTGCTTCGCGCGCACCGCAAAGCGGCCTGGGAACACACAATGGCACATATAAACCTGGAAGAGAAACAACCCTGGAGGATCATCCGATCCCTCAGGAAAGACAAAAGTCAGTTTCAGCATCCCATCCATGGCTCCCGTGGGAGACTCTCTTTTGAGCCCCAGGATAAAGCCACGGATTTCGCAGATTATCTGGAGTCCCAATTCGAACCCCGTGAAGACCCCCAGGATGAGGACTTTACTGAGCTCGTGGAAGCGACGGTAGACTACCTCTATGAGGAGCCCCCGCCGCCCCATGAGGAGATCCGCATTCCTTTAGTCACCCCGAAAGAGGTGGCTTCCCAACTCAACCACCTAAAACCTAACAAAGCCCCTGGACATGATGGCGTTACGGCGCCTATGCTCCAGCACCTACCCAGAAAGGCCGTAATCCACCTGACGCGGATTTACAATGCATGCCTGCACCTACGTCACTTTCCAACGTGTTGGAAGGAGGCGCGGGTGGTATGCATTTTGAAACCCGGCAAGGACCCGGTATTCCCGTCAAGCTACAGATCTATTAGCTTACTTCCGATCGTCTCGAAAGTATTCGAGCGGTTACTCCTACCTCGCCTCACCCCTCTCTTCGAAGAGAGACTCCTACTCCCGGATCATCAGTTTGGTTTCCGTACTGGACATTCCACAACCCTGCAGTTGCTGCGACTGGCTGAGAAGGCTGCCCTGGGCTTCCAGGACAACTTCAAAACAGTCGCGGTGCTCTTGGACGTGGAAAAGGCCTTCGCCACCACGTGGCATCAGGGACTCTTGTACAAGCTCAAGAACGCAGAAATTCCTCCCCCCTACCTTCACCTGCTTAGTAGCTTCCTTCGGGACCGCACTTTCAGGGTGAGGATGGAGGGGAGGCATTCCACAGTCAGACCCATAGCGGCGGGAGTGCCGGAAGGCAGCGTGCTGTCGCCGTTACTCTTTGCTGCCTACATGTCCGACTTCCCCACAGAACCCAGTACAGTTACGTGCCAGTATGCCGACGATGTCCTCATAATGGCGCGTAACAAGAACGCCCGATATTGCTTCCCCCCGCTACAGAGACAGCTCCAGGCCATAGGCAGATGGAGTGAACAGTGGCGGATGGCCATCAGCCCGCAGAAGAGCTCAGCTCTACTGCTGGCTAAAGTCCGTGGCTGGCGACCGGAGAGGTCGCTGAGGCTGCGGCGGAGGCGGATCCCCTGGGTCCGCTCCGCCAAATACCTCGGAGTCCTCCTCGACCGCGGCCTTACTTTCACTCCACATGTCAGGGAGAAGGTCGGCTTGGGACACGCTGCCCTGCGGCAGTTGTTTCCCATCTTCCGCTCCACCATGCCTACACACCTAAAACTACGGCTGTACCGCGCAGTCATCCCGCCCCTGATGCTGTACGGCTGTGAGGTCTGGGGTTCGGTGGCTCGTTCCACCATCCGCAGGCTGCAGGCCGTGCAGAACAGGGCATTGAGGATGATATACGGCACAGACCGCAGATTCCCGTCCCACATTCTCCATTCCCACTCCGGAATCCCTTACATAGTGGACGTTGTGCGAGAAAGAGCTCGCACAATATACACTAAACTTGCTCCCCACCCAAATCCCCAGGTGAACACTCTCGGTCTTTACGACCACACGCTACCAAGGAGACGCGTAAGTTACCGCCTTCCCAAGGACGCCTTGGGATGGTAGTTTTCCGGCCGCCTCTCCCTTTATTGTTCTACCCGCCAAGTTAAGCAGCATCGGGCATGGTCACGACTCGGACGGGTGACCATCCAGTCGTACTCCGACCAGATCTGCATCACTGGCTACCCCCACCCCGTACCTATATCCCTTCATGTCTCCCCGCTAGCCGGCACTGCTTTCCTTGACAGCCCGCAAGCGGCTGGCCAAGGTAAGCAGCATCGGGCCTGGTCCCTCTCTGGGTGGGTGGCCACTCAGATAGGTAAGCCAGCCCGCGCCGGCTGCACAGAGGGAACACCCTGCCCAATTACTTTGACATTGACAAAAACGCTTGCATAAGACTACATCTACTATATCACACGGGTAAATCCGCAAGAAAAGCGGATAGGTACCGTGGTGATTTGCCCCCGCCCGAGTACACTCGGGCGACTAGTTCCTGCTCCTGGCTCCTGGCTCCTGGCTTTCACGCATTGATTCACAGTGTTTAGCTATGGATAAGTTCATTGTTAAACGTAAACGCCAGGACAGTGAAAGCGAACAGTCGGCTCCTACTGCTTGCTTTAAGAAGCCAAATCTTAGTTTCTCCCGGACCGTCGAATTCACCACATAAAGAAGACAAACGAAAGAAAAGAACATACCAGGACATTTACTTAGCGTATGGATTTAAGTGGAATAACAACGAGGAAAACCCTATCCCTGTGGATTTAGTTTGTGGCGAAACACTTAGCAACGAGGCCCTGGTACCTAGCAAACTGAAGCGGCATCTTGCAACAAAGCATCCTAGTGTGTCACAGAAAAGTGTAACGTATTTTTCACATATATTATAAGGGGAGAAGAAAACAGCTGTGTGAATGGCAAAGAGAATGACCATAGGTGATACTGCTCTTGAAGCCTCATTTAAAGTAGTAGAACTGATAGCTAAAAAAAAAAGAAACCTCATACTCTTGGAGAGGAAATCATTGGCCCTGCATGTCAAGTTATAGCTTCAACAATACTTGGCGAAGGAGCAGCTAATCAAATTTCGAAAGTTCCTCTGTCCAACAACACAATCAGCCGCAGGATATCTGAAATGTCATGCAATATCAACGAACAAATCACGGAGAAAATAAAAAATTATAGAACATTTGCTTTGCAAGTAGATAAGTGTCTCGATATTGGTGACAAACCGCAACTCCTTGGTTTTATCAGATATATTGATGAAAAAGATATTAGTGAACAGTTTCTGTTCTGTAGACCGCTGGAGACTACAACCACAGGCCACGATATTTTCGTTTCTATTAATTCCTATCTCAATGACCATGATCTTTCATGGAAAGACTTGTGGTATATGTACAGATGGTGCACCATCTATGTCTGGGAAAATTAAAGGTTTTACTGCCAGAGCTCTCAATGAAAATCCATCCATTATTATAACTCACTGTTTTCTGCATAGAGAGGCATTAGTCGTGAAAGCGTGTAATGAAGATTTTGCTGAAGTGTTTAACGAAGTTGTTTAAGGATGAAAATCAAGACACATTTCATGAGCTCTTACTAAGTGATTCTTGGTGTTTTGAACTGTCGTATCTGGCAGATATTTTTCATAAGCTGAATGAACTGAATGTTTCGATGCAGGGTCGACATGAAACAATAATCTCCTCAACCAATAAAATGAAAGGTTTTAAAAGAAAACCTAGTTCTTGGAAGTCTGCTGTTCAAAAAGGAGATTTGTCGAACTTTCCAACTCTTTTTAATGTGGCAGGAGATAAAGATCTGGGTAAGCTGAAAGACCGCATTTGTGATCACGTATCAAGATTGCAAGGTGCAATAGATGCGTACTTTCCAACTATTTCCACTACGAATCACGACTGGGTTGAGACCATTTGATTTCGTAGATAGTGCAGAGGAAATAGATATCACTGCTTGCGAACGAGATGAATTTATTGATCTTTGCGCTGATTCCACACTCAAAGGTAAGTTCACCAAGAGTGAGGCGTCGGTGGCTAGTTTTTGGCTTCAACGGAGAGAGGAGTACCCTAACCTAATGAAGAAAGCAATTAACGCACTTTTGCCCTTTTCAACATCCTATCTATGCGAGCAATCCTTCTCTGCTATGGTGACAATAAAATGCAAAGCAAGAAATAGACTGAATAACCTTGAGGATGATTTGCGTGTTTCACTGTCAACTGTAAGACCCGACATCACATATCTGTGCTCTAAGCATCAATCACAATTTTCACATTAATCATTAATCGAACAAAATTTATTGATGTATTTTTACTCAGTGATTGTAGTAAAGTTTACTGTATTATGTTATGGTGTACGTTATTATTATATAACATTTCAATAAATTAACATATTAAGCTTAATTTTCTTTTAATTCAAGGAAGGGTGCCCCTAGTGTTTAATGTTATTCCCAAGGGTGCCGTGAACTTCAAAAGGTTGGGAAACACTGGTGTAGATTGTGGTTATGTATGTGGTTTTCGCATTATTTTTAATCTTAATCGTTAATATTTCCTCGTCTTTGTATTCGGTTGGTAGGGATATTACTGTTGGATTTAGTTCTGGTCTGGCTAGTATTAATAGTCCTCCACCAGGGGCTTGTAGTTTATCTTTCCGAAAAACTGTGTGTGGTTGTAATTGAAACTTCCTGTAGGGTTTTAACTTGGTTTCGTTCAGTGTGATGATACCAGGTTGGTGGTCCTGAATTATTTGCTTCAGTTCTACCATTTTATTGCCGATTCCATTTATGTTGAGGTGGAGGATTTTGATGTCGTTATGTAGTGTAATTCTGTTCACTGTCATTGTTTTTCGCTTTCTTTATTCTTTCTCTTCCTTCTTTAATCTTTCTCAGGTGGCTGGTATTCGTCCACTACAACTACTAATTGTCTGTTTGCCACGTAACTTTTTATTGACTTTTCCATGGTCTTTTTTGTTATTTTGGTTAAGTTAGTTAACATTTGGTTGCGGCAGTCAGGTGCTGTGATACTGTATGTTTTTTTTTTTTTTGTAGTGTTTAACGCCCGCTTTAACTACTTATGGCACCGCAGACGGCTGTATGTTGTGCAGGTTAGTGTTTAATGTATTTGTATTTTCAGGGTATCGACTGTTTTGTTTATGTACTCTATTAGTGTTTCCTGGATTCTGTTAATCTGTTTTTTCATGTTAGTCATGTTCTGGATTTGAGATGTGGCGAGGTCTTTCATTTTAACTGCTGTCTCTTCTGGTGTCAATGTACTGCGGTCGTCGGGGATTTGTGATGTTACTGGTGTGGGCCATTGTAGTTTTGAGGCATCATATGGGGTTGATGTGGGTGGTTGAGTTTCTATCCTTGTTTCTGCTACCTGCTTTATTTCTGAAGGTGGCGTTCTGGGATATTTGGGACATTTAACCTGGCCGGTGTAGTGGTCCTCTGCATTGCAGGTGGCGCAATATGGAGCATTCGTTTTGAGTTTTTTGTGATCGCATCTCCAAGTTTGACGCTCGTCACCGCAGTTTTCCTTGCAAGTTTAATCCGGTGTCCATAATTCTGGCATATTTTGCATGGGGTATGTTTTTCAATTATTTTTGATGCTTCGGTATAGAAGAATTGCCCTAAGATATTTGTTCCCTCTCGAAGTATTCTTTCTAACGTTGCTTTTTCTTTTGTGAACACCCTTATTAGTGTGGTTGCTGTTCCTCTGCTCATTATCCTGGTCACTTTATTTATATCCGGGTTTTCTTGTATATCTCTTAATAGGTCGTTTTCATTTTCATCTGTTGGGATACCTTTTACCACGACTGTTAATGTGGAGTAGTGATTTTGTGGAGTTGTTGTATAAGCTGTTTCAAGAAGTTTTGTGGCTATTTTAGCTTTGTTTCCAAATTTGATGTTGCTTACTGTTTGGTAGAAGGTTTTGACGTCAGTTTCGCATTTGAACAGTAGTTTCAGTGTATTATTTGGCTTATTTATTTCTGTTACATGGAGCACGCTTTGTTGGTTCAGTTCAAGCTGGTTCATTAGTTTTCTGATAAAAAAGATGTTTCTCTTATCTTCATCACATTGATGAACATAAAGTGTGTGGCTACCATGAGGATCTAAGTTGCGTTGGAGTTTGACATTATTTGTGGTGCGAGGTTTGTGATTTGTTTCTGTGTTTGTATGCTGAATGTTAGCTGTTAGCTTGTGCATAAGCGCCGACTCATCGCTGCCGCACGAGATTTCGCTGTCACTTGTGTCGGTCTGGCATGGAGGATCCTCTTGGGCCATTTTTCCTGGTGTTGGTTAGGTCCGTGATTTGGTTTGTTGCAGTTTCGACGATTTTTGGCATAACTAGGTGAATTAGTGGAGTTTATGGAGCGATCTGAAAATTGTCACGGCTTACGCCGCCAGAGTGTGGTTCCACCGAACTACAGGACGAATCCTTTGGCAAGGCACTGAGGTGCCCAGTGACTTTCAGATCTGGTTGTTAGGAGAGGTGAATGAGACGGGTAATGCAACCTGTACCACTAATGTACCTAATCTCGGATGAGGCGGCGTTGGTGTATGTTTCGGCGTGCGCTGGAGCTACGTTGGGCAGGTCGCTCTCCACGGCTTCTTACAGCGAACTGCACAAATTATTGTTAAAACTCTTGTTCTTCTCTCTACTTCTTCCTTGTAAGTAGAAGGGAAATACGGGAATACACTAGGCATAAAGCGACAGTCAAATGTTTTAAAAGCTGGTTGCTATATGATTGAATTCGTTTCTTTGCTTGGTCAGGAGTTGACAAACTCCTTTATGAGAAAGTTTAAGTATTTTGAAACTGAAACGGATATCTTGGAAATGATCAACCCCATATATGACACAAATTGTGCCTTTTCGCGAGATCTATATTTTTGTGTAGTAAGATTTTGTGTATCTTTTACCACTTTGCGAAATTTCTTCTGAATGAAGAGGGCTTCAGAAGTTATTCCCAGAAAATTCAAGAGTGTATATTTTGTCATGTAAATATCATAATATACGGCATTTTATTCAAAACCATTAGAACCATTTTTAGATAGTCAAACATTTCGAAATGTTTCCATGTAAAGGGTAGTTTGGAGTCTAGGTATTTGCTTCAAAATCTTCGTATCGCAAATGGTATTTTACCGATATTTTATTTTTGAGTTATCGTATTCACGGACACGAACACGGTCACACACACACACTCATACACACACGGATCTTTTTCTAAAAATGCTGTATTGGATGCAGGTGACCCTAAAACGTGTATTTCCGGTAAAATTTCGGTAACAAATTTTTGGGTGGAATATAACAACTTTTCTGCCTATGTTATTCACTTAGTAGAGAAAGTAAAAGAACTTCCAAAACAAAATGTGTTAATGACTAGATGTTGAAAACATATTCCGGGAATTAAAGCCATTTTCAATGTCGACATATTCTTTGATTTTGGTTTCAATTTTAAACTACTTCAACTTTTACAAACAAGATGTAATCTTTCATTTCATGCCTATTTTGTTTCACTTCTGATCAGGCAAAGAGAACTGTATTTCAACTTCTACTTACAAGAAAGCAAGAAGTAAGAACATTCTGATAGAAAGTCATGTGAGTGGCACACTTCGGATTTTTAGGGGGGAAAATCCGTGTGTGTGTGTGTGTTTGGTAATGTTTAACGCCCGCTTTAACTACTTATGGCACCTCAGGCGGAATGCGATGGCGGGGGAAACCGGAGTACCTGGAGAAAACCTGTCCCAGCGCCGCTTTGTCCAACACAAATCTCACATGCGGTCGCTTGGGATCGAACCCCGGCCGTCTAGGTGAGAGAGGCGAGTGGTCTGACTACTCGGCCACAGCGTGGCCTATTGTGTGTGTGTGTGTGTGTGTGTGTGTGTGTGTGTGTGTGTGTGTGGACAGCACAACCAAAAATCGAAAAATATGTACCTAAATGGGCATTTAAGTCCAGTATATTACAAGGATACGACACCAAGATTTCCAGAAAATTCCCTCATCCCGAACTACCTTTACATGAAAAAAAAATCGAAGATTTGATGTGATTCATTCACATGACTTTCTCTACATCTCTACAACAAATTATTGTTAAAAAGTTTATACTTCTATTTACTTCATGCTAATCAAATAAAATTAGCAGAAATAATCTTATTACTTGCTTTCTTGTAAGTAGAAGCGAAATAATTGGTTAAAGTGATAGTCAAAAGCTGGTTACTAAGTGATTGAAGTTCCTTTGTTTGTATGGACAGGAGTTGACAAAGTCCTGTATGAGAAAAGTATGATTTTTAAAGCTGAAACCAAAAACAAGGAATATCTAAAAAAACGATCAACTCCACGAAAAAAAATGTATATAATATAAAGTGTGTGTTTTAACGTGCGCTACATTTTTTGTGTGGTAAGTTTTTGTCCAACTCTTATGGTTTAGCAGTTATGCAACATTTCGTAAAATTGATCCAGAATAAAGTAGTCTTCAGAGGCTATTCCCAGAAAATTCAATATATACATTTTATTTGTCAGGTAAATATATTTAATATACGATGTTTTAATCAATTTAGAGCCATTTTTAAGAAAATCAAAATTTTCGAAAAAACTTCCATGTAAAGGGCAGTTGGGGGTGGGGGGATTTTCTTGAAAATCTTCGTGTCGCATCCTTGGAAGATACCAAACTTAAATACCAAGTTTGGTACTCAACGTTCTTTTCGTTGTTGAGCTTTGCTACCCCCATACTGACACACACACACACACACACACACAGACACACCCACACACACACACACAGACACACCCACACACACACACATCTTTCTAAAAATGCTCTTTTTGGATTCAGGGAGTCTTAAAACATGTATTTGCGTTGAAATCTCGGTATCGAATTTTTGGGTGCATTACAATACCTTCTCTATATACTATGTACATAGTGCGTATAGAGAAAGTAAAAATATATATCTAATAATGGCTAACAATTTTGATTAAAATTCCAAACATTAGAAATATTTACATAGCAAATGTAGATTTGCAATGTCCTGGGATAGCCTCCAAAGTTCTGTTAGGGGCCGCGTCGTGGCCGAGTGGTTAGACCATTCGCATCTCACCTAGACGATCCCAAGCGACTGCATGTGAGATTTGTGATGGACAAAGCGGCGCAGGAGCGGGTTTTCTCCGGTTTCCCCCGCCATCACATTCCACCGGTGCTCCATATTCATCCATGTATCACCAGTGTCATTGCCTGCGGTGCCTTGGTAGTATACACACACACACACACACACACACACACTTTTCTCAAACGAAAGGTAATGATACCTTTCATATCCTTGAAAATGTTTACTATAGATTTAGCCCAGTGTATTCCCTTATTTCCCGCCTACTTACAAGGAAATAACAGTACAGACATTTCTGCTACTGTTATCTTGATTTGCATGAAACAGAAACTTTTGTAAGAATAAATTGTTATCGAATAGTAAGAGAAAGTAATGTGAATGGAACACATTTGATTTTTTTTTCTACATACTTCATGTTAATCGAGATAAACCTATGCTGAAATAAATAATTACATTCCATATTTGGCTGTAGAAACTCGGGAATGCAGAAAACCGATGTATAATGCCCGAAATTATGCTGGATATGAAATACCGTACTCTTTCCTGACATCGTGCCAAACAACTAATACGACAGCAATTTAACTGTGTTGTTCACATGGTTTCTCTGACCATTCTTCAATACTATTCTTAAAAATAGCATTCATCTTACTTCACATTAATTCAGATAAACCTTTGTACTGGGTGGCGCGTAATGTATCTACCAACATTGCTTGGTAATCCAGTTTAACTTAGGTATGCATGCGCATGAATCAGATATGATTATATACCTACAATATTCGCAATTGGTACCCCATGGATTGTTGGCTCATTCAGACAAGGATTGCAGCTATAGAAGCCTTCATTGTTACGCGTTCCCTAACTGATGCGCCTGGCACATATGGCTGCTTAGCCAACTGTTCAAGTCAGATGAAGCGAGCTTCTTCAGAGAGTTTGAGAACAAACAAAACCAAAATCCTCGTATAATTTATGAGCCAGGATGTTTAATGTGCAATTGGAATATGTGGGATTATTGGTCCATATTTTTCCAAGGATTGTGCTGGTTACGCACTAAATGTAAATTCCGACCGCCATTTTGAAATGTGCAACAATTTGACATGCCAGAACTCCAAGAACGACCGTTGAACAACATTTGGTTTTAGCAGCATGGTGCTATGCCACATATATACTTCAAAGCATGGTTTTTCGGCAACGAGTGTTCCTCAATCGACTGATTTCCCACTTTGGAGTTTTAACTTGACCGGTCCAATATCCCGATTTGACAGCAACATAATTTCTGTGGGGATAATTGAAAGAAAAAATATTCTCGCACCGTTTGCAAACCATTGCGAGTTGAAAGTTGCGGCCAGGAAATCAATGCCATTCCATTGTAGATGGCACGACGTGCCATGGAGGCATTTCCGCGCAGTCTTCACGAATGCATAAAGGCAGATGGGGGCCACTAAGCTGACGTCATATTCAAGTAGTGCTGATGTAAGTGTACTATGCATAAATGCAAATGTACATTGTTTCACTTGTTCACGAATAGTAGTTTTATTTAGTAGTTTTATTTCTCAGCCGAAATTGTTAGATACACTAGGCGTCTCTCTGCAAAAATGCTTTTAGATACAATGGGAATAGGGGAATACAGTACACTTGAGCGAGTCAAGTCTTTTAAGAGCTAGTTTTACAATTATTTTGTCTTGGCTTGACTAACAGTAAGAAAATGCATGATTTCCCATTTAAGAATAATATTATCAATAACAAAGAATATTTCGAAAAAGGTTAACTGTACAAATAAACTGTGTGATTTAACGGAATCTACATATTTTGTGCATAAGATTTTGTCTAAATCTTATGGTTTATCAGTTATATAAAGGTCATTCAGAATGAAAAAGACATCAGAGGTTTTTCTCAGAAAATTCCAGATATACATTATCCATAACATGTTTATTAAATATATGATATTTTAATCCAAATCGTTAAAGCCATTTTTGAGAAAATCAAAAGTTTATAAAAATAACTGAGTTAGAAGGATAATTTGGGGGTGAGGGAAGATGGGTTTTCTTTCTTTCTTTCTTTCTTTTTTTCAGCCCTTGTTCGCTATTAGTCCTAAAATTATCGTATGGTTAATGAAGGAACGCGTGCTTATTTATAGAAGTATGAACTTTTGATGCCTAAAAATGCAAAGAACTGGATTAGTCACATAACCTCCCAACATTTTAACCAACAGATGTGCTACTAAAGCTTCGAAATATGTATTTATTTTCTGATTAATGAGTGTTTGCTTGGAATAACCCTGTTATGTGTAGATAAGAGAGCATAGATGCAAAACGATGTTTCTCCATATTTCTACACAACTTGATAAGAAACTGACATAATGATATCAACAGACACAATACTGTTCAATATTTAGGATCACAATATTTGCTAAACTACAAAATAAGTATATCTCAGCTAAATTTGGCCGCGCCGTGGCCGAGTAGTTAGACCACTCGCCTATCACCTAGACGACCCGGATTAGATCCAAAGCGACCGCATATAAGATGTGTGGTGGACAAAGCGACGCAGGGGCGGGTTTTCTGCGAGTTTTCCAGTTTCCCCCGCCATCGTATTCCACCGGTGCTCCTCTTTATTTTAATATATCACCAGTATTATCGCCTGCGGTGCCCCAAATATAAAAGCGGGCGTTAAACACTACCCAAAAAAATTCGCTAAATTATCCAGTGGAAATGTCACTGATAGTCTGGGCTGAATCAATTTTGAATTATTATTATTATTATTATTATTATTATTATTATTATTATTATTATTATTATTATTATTATTATTATGTCGCCTGAAACCAACATTCGCCATTGGCAGGCACTGTTGCACAACTGATGTTCATTATGCACCGACAGTAAACCAAACGCTAATCTGGCCGCGCCTCACTCATAAAAATACCAGTACCCTTTTTATTACAAGGCGCCGCGCAGTCCAGTCATCAACACGCTTGCCTAGAACCTTTGACCTCTCGTTAAAAAGACTTCCCTCAACCAAACCTCGCTAACAGCAAGATTCGTGGTAAAGCTGCAAAACAAATAAACATGTTTCGCTTCCCACAAAAGAACGAGGTTAATGTGCTGACAGCTCAATTGTTTCACTCCATTTGCTATGATTGTCTTAATTACAATATATGACAAATCATGCTCTAGTTATCTTATGGATCATATAGCTTTTGGGTTTCTTTTTCGCCTTTCTCATGTTTTACTTTCTCTATTACGTACTACATAGAAGGTGTAACAAGTATTGCATTCAATTCAAAAATGCGATACCGAGATTTCGCCGGAAATACATGTGAAGACCTCTCAATGAAAACAATAATAATAATAATAATAATAATAATAATAATAATAATAATAATACTCATCAAAAGAAGATAAGTATGTGTACCTGTAAACATCATACCTCAAAAACAGAAGTCGGAAATATTTGTACCTTTCAGAGATGAGATAAGATATTACATGGGATATCATCGGAAATGTTTTATTTTCTCAAAAATCTCAACAAAAAAAAAAGGCTCTAATAAATTTTATTATAAAGTACCGCATGTTAAATATATTTACATGACAAATAAAATGTATATCGTAAATTTTCTGGGAATAGCCTGAGAGCTCACTTCATTCAGAAGGAATGTTTATAATCTGTAATCTGTAAGATAAGCTATATAAAGGCACAGCAAAATGAGATGTGTGTTTTATTTGTCCTGCAATTATCTTATACTATTTTAATTAAAATCGTTGGACTTGGAGCAGTCTATGAATATCCCAATAAAAACTAAATGATCATACTGAAACGTGCAAATGCCACAGCAATTTTTTGTAAAACCTATTTATTACACATAATTTTTTTGTGACAATCATTCCGGGATATCGTTATTAATTATTGTTCAAATTGTTGAATACTTTCCCGTCGATATTCCATCGTTTCTTGTAATTTCATGGAAATAGTATTTTAGCGCCAGCGTTGAGCGTTCAGATGACATTTGGTTATTACTATTTTCTATGCATAAAACGAAATGTTTATCTCGATTAAAATGAAGTGGGTAGAAAAACAAACTTTTTTAGTATATTTTTGTATACCCGCTAATAAACGTAAGGGACGTATAGAAATGCCTGTGAATGCGATACTTTAGATTTTGTTCCGCGAAATAACGGTTTCTTTTAATCTTACTAAAATTAACAGTATTCACTTCTGCAGATATGAGCTTTAACTATATGTCCGCTGTAGCACTTGTAATGGCAATACCACTGTCCTCAAAAGACAATAAATGCAAGTGTTAATGTATAACGATAACGATTATAACGATTAATTCCGTGATGGATAAACAGGTATGTACAGGCATCATCATAGATGCTGGTTCGGTGTAAACAAAACGCCGGCTGTTAGTTATGTTAGTAGGAACACTATGCACTTCTTCATTTTCTGATGGGAAAAACTGATTCAGTCCCAAATGCCCTAATGAAATGCTGAACAGCAATTTGTTCATGTCCCTTCGTTGCCCTGAAAATGCGGTATATTTTGCGTAAATTAATATTATATACCCATGTTTATTCAAAAATACCGTTGTTGCCTTTGCTTGTAAATTAGTTAAAATTGTAATGTCTTATAGAAACAAAGCAGCGTTTAAAATTAACATTCTCCTCCTTAAAACTAATTAAGTTAAATTTAAATTATATTTATTGTTAACGCAATACAGGGTTGGATAATTTGATACGCGAATTTGCCTATCACTTTTATCACTACATCTCCATTTCCTTCTTCTTCACCAACAAACCAGACGTTGGGCTGATCATCCTTTCTGAATATGCACTGATCCAAAGATTTCTTGCTCCTTGACAGGCTACTGACACAAGGCATTCATTGCCTTCCAAGCCCTGTGGGTGTTCTATAAATAAGATGTAATCCGTTCAAGAGAGTAAATACATTACTTTGTGAGTGTTGAAAAGATTGTCATTGTGTGATTTATTACAATATTATGCAGTTAATGTATAACGTTCTTAAACATTATATATTTATGCAATTATATATTATTTATTGAAACAATAACAACTCCCCATATTTATGGGTTGCCAACAAGGACAGAGTAAAACAGACAAATTATAAATTAACTATCTAAACAAAACAAAAACAAACAAAAAAAAACTTGAAACTCTTCTATAAAGATAATGAAATATCGACAGCTTTCATTGTATAGCAATCAAAAAGGAAACTAAAAGCAGCAAAAAGATGATTAAACATAGGTAATATAAAATTAACATACAATAAATAATTTATATCAAAGAAATATAGGCCGTGGGAATGTTAAAAATGGTTATTATACAAATGATTTCGAAGAGAAGAAATTGAACTTCTTATTGCAGATAAGAATTATGCTATTACTATAGAAAAATTGTGTCACTTTCTTCAAGGTAAACTAATCTCCCAAACTCTGTTCCACAATTAAAATTTACCCCGTATTCTCTTGTTTGGTATCTTGGAATAGATTCTTATGCAATACTAATCAGTTCCGTATTTTGATATCAACATTTGCATTAATATATTCGAAGAGAATTACCAGATGTCAATTTTCATAGTCCTTTGAATATATTACGTAACATAGTTAATGCATCTGGAATATATGCAAAGCCTTATCAACAAATCCTTCGGTTTAAATCTGTCTATCGTAAGAAGAATCCTTGTATCTATCATGAAAGCATGTTTTCATCGCTCTCAACGAGTGCACAATGACATCGTCATCCATTAGCCAATAAGGGGAAAGAGAGCGCGAAAGAATACATGTCAGTGGGACAAAGTTATAAAACAAGGAATATTTAAAATCTACATTCCTACCTTATCTGTGCACCACCGCATTTGAAGCATCAAGGTAACATTGTTTATCGTCCGAAAAAGGCCGACCTCTCCCGCCAAGCTCCCATCAATGACGATGGATGCACATGTGAAGAATATACAGTGCCTCACACTAGGAAAATTAGATTATACAAGAGAGAGAGAAAGCATTGAGTTCCACACTCTATTCCTGGTCCAAAAAGCATAGCTCTGTCTTTTTGGCATCTGCTTTGGATGCCGGTTTTTGTTTGATTATAGGTATAGGATTATTGTATAGCTGTTGTATTTTACTCGATAGCAAATTGTAACTCGGGGATAAAGGTGTATTAGAAATAAGAGTAACCTGCTCCACGAACAGACAAGTTTAAGTGGTGATTAGTCAAGTATGCCATGTACAAGAGGCGTTCAACAAGTCCTTAGAAAAATATAGAAACCAAATTATTTTATGCAGATTTTTACTTTCTCTATACGCACTATGTACATAAGTGTATAGAGAAGATATTGCACTCCACCAAAAAATTCGATACCAAGATTTCACCGGAAATATATGTTTTAGGGTCCCTTGTATCCAAAAAAAGTATTTTCAGAAAAAGGTCCGTGTGTGTGTGTGTGTCCGTGTCAGTGTGTCCGTGTGTCTGTGAACACGATAACTCAAAAACGAAAAGTCGGTAAAATACCAAACTTGGTACTTAAGTTTAGTATCTTCCAGGGATGCGACACGAAGGTTTTGAGAAAAATCCCCCACCCCAAACTACCCTTTACGTGGAACTTTTTTCGAAAATTTTGATTTTGTAAAAAATGGCTCAAACGATTTTGATTAAAATATCGTATATTAAAGGTATTTTACCTGACAAATAAAATGTATATTTTGAATTTTCTGGGAATAACCTCTGAAGACTGCTTTATTCTGGGTCAATTTTACGGAATTTTGCATAACTGCTAAACCGTAAGAGATGGACAAAAACTTACCATACAACAAATGTAGAGCACTTTAAAACACACAATTTATGTTATTATAAGACTATTTCTGCTAATTTTTTCTCGATTAGCAGGAAGTAAATAGAAGCATAAGCTTTTTAAAAATAATTTATTACAGAGATATAGAGAAAGTCATGCGAATGGAACACATCAGATTTTTTTGTTTTGTTTTTAGTTTTCAACGTAATCTCTTTTTAGCTCGATACACTTTTCTCAGCGTTTCCCTAACTGTTCCAAGCTTTCCAAAAAGTAGGATTTCCAGAGGTCCTCAAAATAGGCATATGTTTGGGAGATGACCTCTTCGTTAGACGTGAATCGTTTTACGTCGAGCCACTTTTTCAAGTTCGGAAATAACAAAAGGTCAGGCGGGGCCAAATCTTGTGAATACGGTGGATGACTTAGTGTAGTAATTCGAACCTTAATTCTACAATTTTCGCCAGTTTAACTGTACAAGGGGCACCCTTGCATTGTTTTGATGGAAGAGAATATTTTACTTTGCCATATGAAGGAGGTTGTTTTTTTTTTTTATTATTTCTCCGTTCAACCGGTGCAATAACGATGCATAATACTCTCCTTTTATCGTTCTTCCTTTCTGCAAGTGATCAATTTATATGATTCCGCGTGCATCCTAAAAAGCTGAGTCTGCAGATTTCAGCACCCTTGCCTTCTCCGGAGCCGGTTTGCCTTTAAAAATCCACTTTTTCGACAGCAATTTTGTCTCTGGAGTGTAGTGGTGTATGCATGTTTCATCCACAGTTATGTATCGATGCATAAATTCGTAAGGATTGCGACGAAAAAGTGCCAAACCTGCTTCCGAATCGATGACACGATTGCGTTTATTCTCCATTGAGAGCAAACACGGCACCCATCATACAGAGACTTTTGTTACACTTAATTTCTCAAATTAAGAACACTGTACCTTGTGATATGCCTGCGCCTCTACTAATTCGCGAACTCTTGATTCCGGATTTTGAGTGTATCCTGGATTTTGTCAATCATTTTGGAGGAAGTCACTTCTACTAGATGTCCGGAACGATGTTCATCAATTGTGGATATACGGCCACGTTTTAATTCATTTACCAATTGTAAATGTTTGCAAACTAATCAGAAGATGTGCCATGAGCTTCATCCAACTCCCCCCATCTTTATAAATAAGCACAAGATTGTTGAGTCAATCACCTATGGCAACGAAACCACGTGATGGATATAATTGGAACTTTAATTGCGAAGAGACTACGGTTACTAAATAGAAACTTTTTTCGGTACTACGAGTGTAATTTCTTGGATTTTCTAAGGCCTTACTGAACGCCCTATGTATAACAACATGCAGAAGATTCATTGGCAAATAAAATATTTTAAAGTGCACCTGAGTGTATTGCTCCAAGTGATAAGTATTGCATTATTTGTGATATGCCTTAAACATTAATGTTTAACACACATCTGTAATTTTACGTGGATTATGTTTGAAAAGACTGTTGTAGCCAGTCAAAGTTACATTTCACTATTAAATAATTTTTGAGAAGCTTAAAATCAAGTTTGTCACGTAAAACAGCGGTCAAAAACTTGACTTGAAGTACCAATTATCCTTAAGTGATTGTATTATTTCTGATTTCGAATAATATTAGGAGACATATCCAACAGGAGTTGTTTCTATGCAGAATTTCTAAGTCCTTCAGCGACCTCAATAGTTAATTAGCAAAAGAAAGCATTTGTGTGTTTACAAGCAACAGGTGTTTCTTGTTTTTCGTTGCGCATCAAGGTTAGCAATTGTCATGCCTTTCAATATCTCATGCGTTTCGAAAAATATCTCTAGTTCAAAGAAAAAAGAATGTCTGTAGTGACTGGCTCAGCTTATCAGAAATTCCTTTAATACCAGTGCAATCAAAGGTTTATCTAGAAATACCTCATACAGTCATTAGTAGCGGTATTAAGCAACGAAACTATTCCACTCATGCATTAATCATACGATACAGACGAGTTTTCCAATGTGTGGCCCGCGGGAAGAAAAAATATATATATAAATAAACGGAGCAGTTGAAAATCATTCGTTTTTGCGAGGCATACTGTGGAACATCGATGGCGTTTTATATGGCATTTTCTATGTAATATATAAATTATAACGATACGAGAAATTATAAGCAACAAGAAACTGGAACACCTTTCCCACACAAAATAAGCAAAGCAACCACAACACATCCGGAAAATGCTGAACTATGGGTACTAATGCTCGCTGTACGTTGTGGTGCCTTTTTTGTGGATTGGCAGTTGCATCCAGATTTCCCGTTGATCTTCCGGATGCTGACATGGATCGCACTGGATAAGAATATGCTTAATAATTTTGTCTGCCCAGTAAGATTTGCTGGACACAAACATTTACCAACTCAGTTTGGTGAGTATGACACTCTTTACCGCAGTGTTTGGTTTCATAGGACAGAGCTTTGAGAGAGTGGAAGTAGTATTTAGAATTAAATATGCTTATCCATAGTGGCGTCTCTCTGTATGGCAAGGTTAATTTCTAACAAACTGAACCAAATATTTAAAACAAATTAATACTTACAGAAGTATCAATCTTTTACAAAATTGTTGATATTAAACTGTTACATATTAACTATTCGATTTTTTGCGGTATTACTATCAGCGTTTCTTTTCAAGCCTTTTTTTCCAGAAGAGTCTAGACAATTTAATATGAGCATCAACGTTTTTCCTGTTGTCATCTCCCGTTGTTATGACGGCAAGATAAATTTTATAGCAAATTTTAATATGGAAATAACATACAATGCTTTTAAATACAATTGAAAATAGCTAAATGAGTTATTTTGCAATTACACAACCATTTGTTTTAAAGTTAAATTCTTAAAAACTAATTTATTTATAATTTATTAAACTCGCAGTGTGGCAGAACAAAGTCTTACTAACATTCTGTTTTGAACGCTGTGCTTCTAATGGTTTATTACACAAATCATTAGAAATGCATTGCACCTATTTATGCCTTTATTGGCATTATTTTTGCTAGTTAATTTATTATAATTTACGAATACATGTGTAATCCATGCGTAATGGATGAAATAGCATCGAAATACATTTTAAGTAAACTCTTTTACCATACATCTTACGTAACGTTTTGCTAGTTAATTTATTATAATTTACGAGTATATGGTAATCCATGCGTAATGGATATAATAGTATTTTAAACAAATTATTTTACCATTCATCTTACGTAACTTTTTGCTAGTTAATTTATTATAATTTACGCATACATGTGTAATGCATACGTAATGGATATAATAGTACCGAAATACATTTTTAAATAAATTCTTTTACCTTTCATCTTACGTAACGTCGTGCCTTTGATGACATCTGTAAACATATTTCTTTCCAATTTTAATGCTAAAGCAATAGGTTTACACACATTTTATTCCTTTTTTGTGATTTAAATAATTGGCATGAATTATAACTGTGACTTAGCTAAATACCGCGTCAAATATCAAGTATGGTATTTAGTCGACTTTTTTTTTTGAGTTACCGTGTTCGCGGAGGGGCAGAAGCCGAACACCACACACACACACACACACACACACACACACACACACACACTCATACATACATACACTACCTTTTCTTAATGTTTTTTTTACACATATATTTCCGATGATCTCAAAACATATTTCCGGTGAAAACTCGACATCAAATTTTTTGGTGAAATACAATACCTCCTCTACCTATTATGTGCATGGTACGTGTAGAGAAAGTAAAAACTGATTGCTGTTTCTACATATTGATCAAAATAATATTTGTTGAGAACGTAATCCATTTACTTGTAAACAATTGTTGTGTATTTAAGCACATTAGTAAACTTAATCTATTTATTCCTGTAAAAATGCCAGTCTTAAATTTTAAACGGTAAAGACTAAGCAACAGCCTAATAACCTTTCACACTGCGACCTATGCAGTGGAGCCCCAGGAAGAAATCGTAAGAGGGTACAGGCCACAAGAGATGCGTGGAAGTTCATTGTGTTTCCAAGCCCGTTGACTCGTTTCGCTGCCGGCTGCCAGATGGGCGTGCAAGCAATTCGTCGACCTGGAAGCCACCTGCCCGCGGAGAGCTCTTTCCAAATCTGAGAATGCATCTGCGTCATCTGCCCGCACTACCATACACCACGAACCTAGAAGCACATCTGAACTATGAGAAGAAAGCGGAAGGAATGGGAAATAACCGAAAAGAAATCGTGGTACATGAGAAAACACCCCAGCATTCGCCTGGTGACTACGAGGAATCCATGAAAAGCATGAAAAAGCTCAGAATGAAAATGAACCCGAGAACTCCGAATGCTAGTCATACATGCTTCCGCGGCGTCGCCTCGCTCGTTTAGTCTGAAATCTGAGATAATGGGCCATGAACTACGTAGATATAACATATGCGGAATAGAAGTTTTCATCTCCCCAAAGGCTGTTTTATAGTTGCGAGCCCTGCAGGATGAGGTGTGGGGAGATAAGAAAGCGATATCTGCTATACAGATATGTGTATTAACCTAGCGTAGCCTACTTAGCATAATAATATGCAGAAGCAGTTCAATGCAGTAACATTTTCTATTCTTTTCACCATGTCTGAAGTTAAGAAATGTAAGGTGGTGTATTCAGAAGGGCGTGAAATTATAAGTAGCGTTATAGATAAATATGATGAAAAAGCTCTGAATAAACAGTATTTATATCCAGTGTCACAAACTCACAACCAGCTGCATATTATACTTGTATTTCCGTGTCAACGATAAAGAGCTGCGGTCAACAGGAGAACATAGTATATTGAGCACTCCTGGAGAAAGAAGAAAAACTAGACCAGAACAAACTGTTGCTCAAATCAATACCTTTAATGCTACCGTTATACGAAGAATAATGCGGTTAACTCGTTTTATATCTATTTATTTAAAAAAGGTCTATATCATAAAGTGTGTGTTTTAATGAATTCTACATGTTTTGTGTAGTGAGTTTCCGTCTTTCTCTTACAGAAGTCATTAGAGGCTATTCCCAGAAAATTCAAGGTATGCATTACGTTTGCCAGAAAATATGTTAAACATATGGTATTTTAAGTAAAATCGGTAAAGCTAATTTTGATAAAATAAAAATTTTCGAAAAAATGCCACATGCACAGGGTATTGGGGGTGGGAGGTATTTTGTTGAAAATCTTTGTGGGGCATCCTTGGAAGATTTTGAACTTCAATACCAAGTTTGGTATTTAACGAGCGTTTTGTTTTTGAGCTATGTCACACACACACACACACACACACACACACACACACACACACACACAACTATCTTCTTCTTCAGAAAAGGAAACAGCGTCGTGTTCAGAATTGGCACGGCACTAATCTATTAAATTAGGCAGCATGTTATTCGTCAATACCGTTTCTATCTGCTAGTGTCACCTTATCTGTAGTCACGTGTGTGTTGTATACACATTCCTTTCAGGGTCCACGAGCTGGGAACACAACTATACAAATACAACAAACACAATAATGCAGGTTCCAGTTATAATCTGCATACTTGATTGGGCAGCGCAGAACACCACACAGCAACTGGTTTCTGAATATTCGTAAACTTCTAGGAAATCCCTGTATAAGAATGATCCTTTAAACCAACTACCAAACTGACCTGGTTTACTATCAGAAGGTTATTTCCACGTTTACAAAAGCGCACCTGTACCAGAAGCAACAAGGCACGCAGAGCAGAACTGCAGCGCGCAATTGTTCCAACCTTTATTGAAGCATTTAGGTGGCCCCGATTGGGTCAGAAAATACCCCAAGGATAAATGTTAACTTGGTTGCGAGTCACTTTACCTGCTTTCTGTAGCAATTTTCTGTATTTTATTTTGAAGTCATCCGCTCAAATTTCACTAGAATGTTCATTTCACATGTCTCTTACTAAGGGATCTTCATACAGTGACGTCGCTGTCCGTGGTGTAATGGTTACCATGCTAACTTCATATACCCAAGGTCGCGGATTCAAACCCGGCGGAGGACGATGGATTTTTTCGGGTGTAAAAATCCTTAGCATGGTTTCCTTCGGAAGGGCAGTAAAGCCGTTGGTCCCCTGTCGTAGATTTACGGCACGTCAAAGAACCTCAAGCCTGATAGAGAGGCCTCTGAGCAAAATTAAACGGTCTTTCACGCCCAATTTAGAATGGGACGCTGAGAACCATAGCAGTTAAAGGGCGTCCATAAATAACACGCCATTTCCATGTTTCATACAGTCACAACCAATTAAGATATCACGTGGTTTGCCAATTGGCTAGGAATATCCTATACCTGCTTATAGTTAAACGCAATTATGATAAATTTTTCAAAATTTGTTTTAAAGTTTTTTTGTTTGTTTTACCTACTTGTGTGGGAAATGGATTATTATTATTATTATTATTATTATTATTATTATTATTATTATTATTATTATTATTATTATTATTATTATTATTATTATTAATGTATTAGTTACCATTATTGAAAATAACTAATGCTGTTTGAACATTTTGTAATTGTGCCGCGCCCTGGCCTTTGATCAAACCTTAAAATCTGTTTTTCACCTGCCACGCATTAATGCCGCAAACGTGCGTGTTTTGTCCTTTGGTCTACATGGACGAAAGAATTCCTCGAGGCACATTAATGCTGATGGAGACGCTAATTAATGTTACATTTGCTTCGTAGTAAGTTTTTAATCGCCATCCCTATTTCTAATACGGACATACTGCGGAAATATATTATTTTAGTTAAAAGCTTGGAGATTCAAAAATGTTGAGGAATGTTATAATTATAGAAATTGGATTACAGGACTTCCTCTCTATCGTTTATTAGTAGGTATACAAATTATTCTTACGAAATTTTATATTTTTCTTCACTTCACTTTGAAATAAGCCTTTGTGAAACAGCTACGCTCACATTTTGTTACAGATACAGAGGGATAGTCAAATGTTTAACATCGGGGCGCTCAATTCTGGCCTTGAAATTGCATACTGTTTCCATGCAGCCGCTAGAAATTCCTGAACACCGAGAGAACTTTGTAAGATGACCAAGTATTAACATTCTTTCTCTCTGTGTGTGATTTTGGTTTTGGTTTGTATTTTTTAAAGCTTAACGTCCTTTAGCCTGGTTAGTCATATCGGGCGATTAATGAAATGATGCTTAGATGATCCTGGGGTCCACGGAGCTTAAAGTTATTCGACATTCATCTAAGGATAAGGGAAAACCCGAAAAAACTTATTCCAGTAACTCATTCTAAATTGTGTGTTTTGAGATCTACACTTTTTGTGCAGTGCGTTTTAGTGTATCGCTTAACGTTGTCCACTTTTATAGCACTATACAAAAATCCTTACCAATAAAGGGACATGAGAGGCTATATACTCAAAATTGTTAAATTCATTTGTGAGAAAATCGAAGTTTCTGACCGACTTCTTGGAATCCGGAGCTGGACTAATAGCTTTGTTTCCTGAAGATGCCGGACGCAGATTTCGGCGAAACGTCGGTGATGAAATCATTTGAACCACGGCCTACAAGCCCGGTTATCTATACAATCAAGTTGACTAACGCCGGCCGTGAAAGCCGGAGTATTTATGTAGCAAGTTTGTTATTTAACCGACTAGTTAAGACGTTCACAAACTCACGGGCCTTTACCTAAAAATGCTTAGTTTTTTAACAACAAAAATCATTGAAGGAGTAACATGTATTTTAATTGTGTTATAAAAAGGTGACCAGCAATTACATATTGGTAGCAAGTCGAGTTACTAAAGTTCCATATTTGTAACTGTTACAATACATTCTATAAAATGTATTTAACGAGTACGGAATGGTTTTCGGTCAAAAATTCATTATGTCGTTTCAATTACTTCGATATCTATCCTAGAAGTAGGTTAATTATTAAGATATAAGAATAGTTACACACAATTTCGTCTGCTTTACATGAACAATTGTCATTTGCTAGCTGTCAAGTTGTTATTAAATTCCTTCATTTCATGTTTTTTTCAAATTTGCCGCTGTATCCGGCACCCGGAGGACGACAAGAAAATCATAGGGGTAACATGCTAGCCTCTGGTCCCCAAGGTCGCGGATTCATACTCGGCGAGGGCAATGAACTTTTTCGGGTGTAAAATTCCTTGATAAAGCCGTCGATCCCATGTCGTAGATTTACTGCATATAAAAGAACCTCAAGTCTGATAAAGAGGCCTCTGAGCAAAATAAGCTATCTTTAACGCCCAATATAGCTGAGAAGTGTGTGTGTGTGTGTGTGTGTGTGTGTGTGTGTGTAGCATAGCTCAAAAATGAAGTTCAGTATCTCCAAGGATGCGACACGAAGATTAAAAAAAATCGTCCCACCCCCAACTACCCTTTATATGAAAAAATGTTCGATTTTGTTTTATTTTCTCAAAAATGGCTCAAACCATTTTGATTAAAGTATCGTACACTACAGAGATTTACACGACAAATAAAATGTATATCTTGAATTTTCTGGAATAGCCTCTGAGGGCATCTTTATTCTGGATGAGTTTTGCATACCTGGTAAACCGGAAGAGATAGACAAAAACTTACTTCGCAAAAATGTAGTTAAAGCACAAAGTTGATGTTACATCCATTTTTTTTTTTTCGTGGTGTTGATCACTATGGTCCTCCCTTATTTCCCTTCTACTTACATGGAAGCAAGCAATAAGATCATTTCTGCTAATTTTTTCTGGATTAGCATGTAAATAGAAGAAAAAGATTTTTAACAATTTCTTGCAGAGATGTAGAGAAAGTCATGTTAATGGATCACATCAGATTTTTTTAAAAACTGTTTCACTTTTTGAAAAACTGTTATTCCATTTATTAAAGGCGTATTTACACTACACGCTACAATACTTTCAGTTTTCTAGGTTGTTTTGTTACTAAAAATGTTCCTTGCATATGACACATTTTAATAGTATTAAGATAGAGCTTTACATACCCCTTAAAGCTCCAGGTGGTCCTTGAGGAACTAAATTGGAAGTAAAATTTCGGTATAACAGTTTTGAGTGGAGCAATACGTCCTCCACTCACTAAACGTGGCACAGAAAGTAACGTGTATTTAATATTTCACGTATTTTGACTATGCTGGTTTTATAAAGATTTTGAACCGTGTCCCGTGATACTGACATCGACAGGAACTATGTAGTGACAGCAGATGGACTCCTGCAGCCAGTTGCCCTCTAATGGTGTAACTACAGTTTCGGAAGTGTGTGTTCTAGTCCTCATATGATGGAATGGGAAGTATGTGAGAAATTTTCTCAGGTCCTCCGTCCTTCAAAGAAACCCATTAACCAACGTTGCCAGAAGCAACACACACGCGCTTGGTAAAGAATTCTCATGCAAGTCTTCCTTCCAGACGCTACTCAAGAAAGGTTCGGTTATTCGCTGCCGGTCACGGTAAGTGGCTCATGATGGTTCAAATCGCTATCTTGGTTACATATCTTGTCTTTGTAAAAGCTATAGATATCCAAGTATCCAATAAGGTATGTTGTCTTTCTAGTGGCGGGGAGAAAAAATGTCTGAAGCAGTTTCCTAAATTTCATTTCAATTTAGCATAAAGGAAGCTATTTTATTTATTGAATGTAAATGAAATATATTATTTAAAAGTTCAGTTGTCTTATTTTTTTTTTTTTTTTGTCGAGGAATAACCAGTCGCTTTCCTTCGCCCTCCCCTCTCTCTCTCTCTAACGCTCTTTATATAGTATTCACTGTACGTTGAAAGAGGAAAACAGAAAACACACAAAATGAAAATGCTTGGTTGTTCATTGTATGTCGAGAGATAGAAAATTGAAAATTCATCCTCATTATAAAATTTAATTATTTTGAATTGATTGTTTCACTCATTGATAAATTGATTCTGTATTTCAACATAGCTTTACCGTCTAAAATTTAAGTAAAATAATTGTGTAAAATGAGTAATTTTAATAAATATTAGCCAAAACACATGTTTCTGGTTTCTTAATTACCAACTTGAAAATAAATTTTAGGTAAATTCTGCACAAAACAAAACATTTTCGCCATAATTAATTCTATATTTAGTCTTTAAATTTTAACTCATCGTAATTAATTTTCGTACTTAAAGACCCATTAAATTACAAAATTATTGGTAATTTGCAGTCTGTATTTAGATTTGAGGTGGTAATCTTAGCATTTAGAATATTACATAATTTTACATATTTTGTTGATATTACATATTTTGATGTTTTTGTTACATATATATGTACGTATCTCGTACCTTGATATTACATAAAAATCCGGGCTCTGCTAATCACTATAATGACTGGGGGCCTCAAAACAGAAACTTTCTTTTGTTGACAATACTGCAGAGACAGCAGAATGAGCTCCCTTTTCTTCCCTCGTCCCCCAGCTTCTCCCCAGAAAAGGTGTGCGCTAAGTATATGTGGCGATTATAGAAATACATAAACACGTTCTGATGTACTTCTCTTCTTCATCGACTGTACACCATAAAAATTGTCTGTTCAATTGTTTATGTATTGTCGTGATACACTGATATAGACTGCATTGCTTGTCCTTGGTTTCAGTGGAAGAGATATATTAGCTCTGCTGAATCATACGGAAATGTATCATAACAAAACACAAACAAAATAGTAATCAATAAACAGCTTTAAATAAACTTCAAGTGCTCTTATTTCACATCCAAGCAACCCTGCCATTCATATAATGTTATGCAATATAACGAAGGTGTTAAGAAAGAGCTAACAGTAATTACTCTTTGATTAAATAATCTAATGTTCTACTCACATGACTTTATCTGCTCTGCAAAGAAATGATTCTTACAAAAAATTCTTCTTTTATCTACATCATGCTAATCGAGATAAACATCAGCAGAATATCTTATTACTTAGTTCCTTATAAGTAAAAGGGAAATAAAGGGAATATGCTAGGCTAAAGCGATAGTCAAATCTTTTAAAAGCTAGTCGCTATGTGAAATAATTAAAGTTCGGTTCGCTTTGTATTGCCAGTAAAACAAGATAGATGAAACGAAAGTTGACCCCGTTTGAGAAAAGTAGGTACTTTGTGTTGCATCCTTGAAAGTTACTAAACTGAAATAACAAGTTTGACTTTTAACGATCTTTCCGCTTTTGACGTATACTGTCCACACAAACAAACACACACATTTTTTCTAAAAGGGACCTCTAATATATTTCCGGCGAAATCTCGACACCGAATTTTTAGATGGAATACAGTATCATCCATATATACGATGCACATAGTACGTGAAGAGAAAGTAAAAATATCAACACAATTGATATGAACATCTCCGCATATTGCTCAAAGCAAATTGCGGTACGAGTGGATGCAATGAGTCTTCCAAGCACTCTCAGGCATTACCACTAAGGACAGATGGGGAAGGGGGGAGAGGGCCTGTGTCAAGAGTCTTGTCTTGAAGATAGAAAATTATAGGGGATACTGTCCATTTAGACGCTGACATGATTACATTGAACATGTATCTAACATTTTGTTGATTCAGTATTTAGGACATAAAATTCTGTTAATTTAAAGAGTTGTAATACAAATTAAGAATCGTAAAATAAGAGACAAGTATCAAAATGTTCATATTGGTTACTGTAAAGCCTAGATTTGTTTCACACAGTATACTGAAGCGGTAACATTCAGAAGCATAATAAATTACTGATATATTCATTATTTATCGAAGGGTGTTAAGACAGGATTGTTCTCATGTACAACTGCTGTTTCGAGAAGTCTATGCGAATCCAGGATTTGGCAGAATTTCTTTGTTTGGGCTACGAGAAAATGTTTACAACGTCGACTAGCGGATTCTGCCCCTTCCTCCGAAACTTTGTAACTTTTGAAGCATTCAGGAAGGAAGTGCATGTTGGACAGAAGGTATGAGGACAGAAGTGAGTTGAGATGTAACGTGTTAAGAGACGGTTTGGATATGCGAAGTGTAAAGGAGTGAATGTGCCAGGGTCGCGCAGTAATAACATTAAAATCCTATATCCGCGTTGGAGCAGTGATTAAAAAAACACGATTGGCATGGAAACTAAAGCGGAGCCACGGAACAAGCTTAAGCAAGTACTCCGAATAGTCCTGCATCTTAGAAATATTGTAAGCTCAGTGCTTGTACCGATAAGCATGCTACACGACGACGAGCATTATTTTCAGTCAAACAAAGTGCTATATGTAGCAATTCTGTGTTGTGTGTTATTTAAAGGTGATTCAATGTGTATTCCCATCTAGTTCCCCACTGGGTGAGTCGAAAAACATGTTCTACCATTGACTCCGAATCAATCTTCCTGAGTAGCGAAGGCAACAAGTGTATCAGTGGCGGACTGTACGTCACAGATACGTCACCTTGAGGGCTTGTGATCTTGACGTTACACTCACACACATAATATGTCGCAATACTTATGCATGCATAAGAATTATTTTGCAAGTGATATTTCCTGAAATATTCTCAGTTTTTCAACATAAGTTCATATTTTGTTTATTAACCTGTGTTCATAATCTAAGATTGCCCTAAACGGAACGGAGGAGTGTACATGCTATAATTCAGCGTGTCATGACTTCAAATAAAGGATGCCGGAAGATAACGCGCCATACCATAAGATAACGCACACCTTAGAATAAAAAGAGACTTGTTTTTTCAGTTCCAAAATAATACGAGGAGCGTTCAGTAAGTCCTTATAAAAAGATAGAAAAGCAATTTTTTTTTTTAATTTACTTTTAGCTCGATACACTTTTCCCAACGTTTCTCCAACTGTTTTAAGCATTTCAAAAAGTAGGATTTCGGAAGGTCCTCAAAATAGGCATAGATGACCTCTTTCTTAGATGTGAATTGTTTTACGCCGAGCTACTTTTTCAAGTTTGGAAATAAAAAAAAAAAGTCAGCGGGGGCCAAAGCTGGTAAATATGGCGGATGTTGTAGTAATTTAAACCTTAATTCTACAATTTTCGCCATTTGAACTACAAAGGGTGAACCCTTGCATGTTCTTGATGGAGGAGAATTTTTTCTTTGCAGATGAGGGCGGTTTTTTCTTGATTTCTCCGTTCAACAGGTGCAATAACGATGCATAATACTCTCTACTTATCGTTCTTCCTTTCTGCAAGTAATTAATATAGATGATTCCGCGTGCATCATAAAAAAAAACCGAGGCCATCATCTTGTCTGCAGATTTCACCAACTTTGCATTCTTCGGAGCTGTTAAAAACGCGCTGTTTCGACTGTACTTTTGTCTCTGGAGTTTGTCTCCATGTTTCATCCACAGTTATGTACCGACGCAGAAACTCGTCAAGAATGACACGAAAAAGTGTCAAACTAGCTTCCGAATCGAGGACACGATTGCGTTTGTTCTTCATTGAGAGCAATCGCGGCACCCATCTTGCCGAGAACTTTGTCACACCTAATTTTTTGTGTAAAATTGAGAATACTGTTCCATGTGATATGCATGTGGTCTTTACTTTCGCCAGCTTTGATTTGTGGATCACTCAAAATCATATCCTGTATTTTTTTCACTCATTTTGGAGGAAGTCAGATCTACTGGACTTCCGGAGCAATGTTCCATCATTTGTGGATGTATGGCAACGTTCAAGTTCATTTATCCAATTGTAAAGTATTGCTAACGCAGGGCAGATGTGCCATGAACTTCATCCAACTCGGCTTTTATCTCTTTCGGAGTTAAGCCTTTTGAAAAGAAGTGTTTAATCACAGCACGGAACTCGTCCCCTGCCCCATCTTTCTAAATAAACACAACATTATTGATTCAATTGCCTATGGCAACAAAACCACGTAATGGATATAGCTGAAACGTTAATCCCAAGAGACTACGGGTACTACTCGTATGCAGAAACCTTTTTCGATGCTACGAGTGTAATTTCTTGGATTTTCTAAGGACTTATTGAACGTCCCTCGTAATATACAAATGACAGCTAAAAACAGATCCAAGTATGTCCTCGAGCGAGCCACACTTTTATTGATATAAGCGTATCATGATCAAGATTAGCGATCAGAGGGGTGTGATTGGAACATGATCCTGGAATAAGTCACATAGAAAACTGCATTATTTTGGCAGGTATTCATCAGGTCAGCCTTAAGCTGAAGTGGAAACGTGGATGGTTTCTTTGCCGGCTGCATTTCCGATGTCTCGGCCACTTATTCCACTTCCCACTGAAAGTATTAGTATTATGCATAAGCGGAACACCAAGGTACTCGTCCGCTGTACGCTGCTGCTTATCAAGTCGTGATTTTTCATTCTATATTGAAATAAGATGTTATCCTCCCGTTTCTCTTTCTACCATGCACGCGCGAATTTGTATGTACTTCTAACAATGTAGCTATATACTTATTATATTACCACTCAATTCATGTTAAAGGAATTCAGGTCATCATCGTGCTAGTCAATTATGCTTCAGCTTCCGCGATGCAAATGATCGTGTGTTCCTGCATCTGAGTCGTATTTACCTTCGCTTGCGTATCGCAAGACTTCAATAACATAATTAAATTTTAAGTCCACAAGATACTCAACTTTAACTCAGCTGGAACTTAAGATTTCAAGGTTTCACATCATATACGAACTGTTATTTGTCGTAATCTCTACGATCGGAGCGCTACTTTTGGAACCATATTATTGGACCTTTAGTTTTTTGGGCGGTTTCAGTCTCGTAGCCGTTCCTACTTCTAGTGCGTTCCCTAACAACTGACTTTTTAATTTCCCATGTATGTCAATTGGATATTTGGATATTTGTCATATTGAGCGGTGATCCACTCTTCAGCGCTGCCCTGCGTTTACTTCCGCTATCCTTTATTCTTCCTTATAACATTCATGCCTTTTCCTGTTTCCTTCTTCCACATGCTGACCATTCTAGTACAATTATCCTGTCATCTTTCTTACTTCTTACACATCATTATAGGAAGGTTCACATCTCTTTATTTTTATTGCTGCCTCTTCGAATTTCATTGTTTGTCTCGCATTTTCATGTCTTCTCTGAACTCTGGACACTGGTTTCACCTATTTCCAAAGCTTGAGCCTTTCAAAATGAGTACCTCTCTTCTCCTCCACCACCACCACCACCACCACCACCATCACCAATACGCATGAAACTCCCCTTCCTTGGCATATTCACATCTACTTCGCATATTCCAACCTCATGAATGATCCTTCCCAGGTAGGTAGTTGAACAACTAACTGCTTTAATTTTTCCTTGAGCATCTTTGATACGAAATAAAATAATCGATATATTAAATTTCTGGTGTTTCTTTTATTTGCAAATGGCACTTATCCCAAAATAAAGGAATGGATTGCATTTCTGCCTTTCGCATCACTGACAGTTTTCCGCACACATAATCTCATACCTGCGACACTAAATCGTTTTCCATTTAACATTGCGACATCCATTTAATACGTATATACTTACAACGTAGGTACATAATAGCTACAGAAGGTATTGTATTCCACCCAAAATTTTTGAGATTTCACCGGAAATGT
The DNA here is from genome assembly GCA_030762935.1 of Hymenopus coronatus. Classification (NCBI taxonomy): domain Eukaryota; kingdom Metazoa; phylum Arthropoda; class Insecta; order Mantodea; family Hymenopodidae; genus Hymenopus; species Hymenopus coronatus. Next base: position 115,042,372 of record CM060895.1, read on the forward strand.
TTTGAGGACCCCTGAGCCCAAACAAAATTTTAGAAAAAGATCCATGTGTGTCTGTGGGCACATAATTCGAAAACAAAAAGACCGTGAAATACCAAACTTGGTATTTATGTTTAGTATTTTACAATGATGCGACATTTCCAAGAAAATCCCCACACCTAAAACTACCCTTTACACGAGAAATATTTGAAAATTTTGTTTTTCTCAAAAATGGCTCCAAGGATTTTAATCAAAATATCGTACATTAAAGATATTCACATCCAAATAAAATTTTACCTTGAATTTTCTGGGCTAACCTCTTTATTCTTGTTGAATTTCGCTGCATGTTACTTAATTGGTAAACCGTAAGAGATAGAAAAAACTTACTACACAAAAAATGTAGATCACGTTAAAACACATAATGGTGTGGGCCGTTTTCGAGTAATACGTTTTGTTATTGATTTGAATGTTGAACTTTCTCAAATGGGAATACACCTTTCTTTTGGATCTCTCTTTTTTACTGCTGACCATGCAAAGCGAAACTTTATATGTATAACAGCTAGAGACATACATGTGAAAGGAACACATCAGTTGTGTTTTTATATTGATTAAATACAAAGCAGTAATCAAAACTCTGCGAGAAGTTCAAACACGTATAGACTAGAAATTCAGTTGATGAAATCATTGGCAGAAATAGACTCAATTACAATAGGTTGGCACCACAGATTTTTGAACATTGTCCGTAAAATACTCCAGGACGATAATAATGCTAATTTTAAGTGGTCGTTTGAGGAAAATCGCAGAATAATCGATGTTTGCCAATTTATATGTTTAAAACAAACCAAATGCATAAAATATTGCCTGAATAATTTTTGGTCAATACACTTTAAAACACGTCCCGTTCCTAATATACGAACCACGTTTTTTAGTGTTGTATCTCGGGTGAGTGAAATAATAGTCACTGCTGAAAGACCGACGATTTTCATTTTATGTCATTTTTCTTTTTTTCCCCCCTTCCTTCTTCATCCTCGTTTCTTTCCTTGGGCATTCAGACTTAAGATGAATTAAATTAATTGTAAGTTCTACGTTCCTCTGATTCCCACTGTCGCGGGTTTAACTTGGCGGCGATTGATGGATCTTTTTCCGGCGTAAAAATTCTTAGCATGGCTTTCTTCGGAAGGGAAATTAAGCGTTGGTCCCGAGTTGTAGATTTGCAGCATGGAAAAGAACATCACCCCCATTATAGAATGGAACGCTAAGAACCATAGCAGTTGAAAGAACATCCCTGAAAAAAAAAACCCATTACACATCACCCCCAATATAGAAGGGAACGCTAAGAACTATAGCAGTTGAACATCCCCAATAAAAATTCCCTACACAGTGCACTCCCTGTCACTAATGCCATCGTCTACACGTCCACTAGACAGCTATGAGCCAACATTCTAGAGCCAAATACTTCCCTTATATGTCCGTGCTAATGGATTGAGCGTTGAACAGTTTTCTTTCACACCCTTATAAAACGGATTTTTTGTTTGGGATATCGCGTCGCTATCAAATCACTTGAAACTCTTACAGAAGCCAGCAATGTTTTATAAATAAATTCACCGTCAGTTCGATATTCCACGTTGAAAGGGATTGTCAATTTTATCTGCCACGTTTGTCAACTCAGCGGCCGTTATCGATTAGCGAGCCTCTTTGAAACTTTAATAATCAAAATTAGAATTGTTAAAGATCCGGTATCGATCTGGGGCCTCAAGGCGCCCCGTTTCCCAGGAAGGAAAGGCCAAGGTAGCACGTTGAACTGTGGGCGACATTTACTTGTGTGCCATTCATAAAACCCGCCTGCTTCAACCGGTCCTTCCCAAAATAGTCACTTCAGATATGTTTCTTCATCATCACCATTCCAATTCTGCGCCAGTGAAAGCTGCAAGCATTTGCGGTCGTCATTCTCTTGGGACTTATTTCATACAGCATTCCTAAATGTGTTTGTTTTAATCTTATAAGCTATACCGAAAACTCTTGGGCTTTTGCAAAATCTGTTGAGCATCTAAACAGATGGTTCACTTTTTCCTTCAAATTAGTAATTTATAGAGAAAATGTTTCGTTTTAATTGATAATAGCACCACATTTTAAACTTATAAAAGTTAAAAATTCAGTAATTTAAATTAGGTTTTCGTTTTACTAGACCACTTCAATTTTTATATTATTTATTTGTTGCTGCTAATTTAACACCAATTTAGTGACGAAGTTAGTAAATTTTTTGATACACTTGACTCACGGGTGTTCACAAAGGCATCACCAGCCGTTTGCTTCGCTTGATTTAAGTGTGAAGCATACAGGCTTGCCCCGTGCATGCCTGTATATGCACACAGCAGTAAGGCTTGATTAGTCGTTGTATATCAGTTTATAATGCCGTGAACAGAAGGCAATCCAACATGCAACTCATCGATCCCTACGTATATGCCTGCCTTGGAGAAATCTTTCTTATTTGTAAAAAAGTGGCGGAATAAGTGTTTATTTTGCGGCTAAGTTCTGCACTTAGAACTTGCAGCATCATCACACAACTCATGCAAGTGAGTATGGCGGTTACCAAGGAGAAAAATGTTTCTTCCAGATTGTGCTCAATCCAAATTACATAATTACAAAGATGTCTGCTCATATTCACTGCTATAGATGTGAAGGATTTTCGTTACAAATTAATTATCATATTGTTGGCGATACCATGTGATTACAATGGTATTGCCCAAGTTAAAGTGTTTGTTTTATTATGCTAATACTCTATTATCATTATTTTTTCAATTATTTATGTTACAACAAACAAAACCTATGAAAATATGTCTGTTCATGTACGAAGTATAAATACTAGTGCAACAGACACAATAGAGCAATTGTTCTACCCATCATGAAACTACAATACGCTTATTAAACCTATGAAAGGCGGATTATGTATTTAAAACGAAAAATGTTGCATACTGCCACAGCTGAAGGATTTATATATTCTTGCTTTTTACATAGTTGCACAGTAGGCGATTCGCAGGAGCGTAGAGCAAACTTGCTCTTTTGCTTTATTCAAAGGGCAACCAGTTTGGACCTAGCATTTACTGGCTTTCCTTACCACTTCTTTGGATTATTTATTTAAAAATGACCCGATTACAGTTGTTATCCTGTGAAATCTGTTTGTTAATCGGAAAATAGATTTTTTGGAATCATTTAATCGCTTTGTGGTGTTTTGAAAATAATCAGTACCATGTTGAACAGTCAGTGACAGTCGCCTATTCTACCAACATTTTCTGCTTCCTTTGATTTGTATATGTAACACTGGATACTACGTTCAGAAATAGATTATTTTGAGAAAACTAAAAATACCAACCTTGCTGCATAGGAGCTGTTTTAGGCAGGGGTAATATTGAACATTTTCGGCTTGCCTCCCTAAGTGGATGCCTCACTTAACTATAAAACATTCATTACTTTCTTGACAACGTCTCTAGTAGAGAGAGAGAGAAGGTATTTAATTCCACATAACTTTCTATATCTAGAGACTAATCGTAAATGCATGGTTTGAAGCCCTCGAAAATAAAGAATTTTTAGAAATATCTCTCGCCTGCGCGCGTCTATGAACAGTGGATAAAACTCAAAAACGAGCGGTCAATTAAATACCAAGGTTGAAATTTCAATTCAACGTCTTCAAAAGATGCGACACGAAGATTTAAAAAAAAAAAAAATACTCCCACCCTAACCTACATTTCGGAACATTTTCCGATTTTTTTTTCTAAAAAATGTTTCTAAGGATTTTGATTAAAATACCAAGTGTTTAAGATATTTTTATGACAAATTAAGTTTACTATCTCGAAGTTTCTGGTAAGTAGCCTCTGAAGTGCTCTTCATGTTGAATTTTTAATTGCCTTTGCAAAGCTAACAAACCTAAGATACAGAAAAAAAAATTACTAACAAAAAGTGCACATCTCGTTAAAGAACACGTATTTATTTTTTATTTGTGAACTTAACATTTTTTTCCCCAAATACCTCCTCCATGTTCCAATTTAAACATGAAGCGTTATTCTTTCCTCCCCTTCCTCTTTTTTTGTCTTTTATTTTTCCCTGGTTATGCAAGAGAATGGAAATTCAAAAAATCAACTGGAGACCAACTCTTAAAAATGTGGTTATCACTTGATAATTGTACTTTTCTAATCCCATAACTTCAAGAAAATGTGTAATATAATAATTTATAGAAATATCGGGGTTAACATAACGTAGGTATGAGCTTAATCTTTTGTAAGATGTGTAGAGAAATTCAAGTAAATGTAACACATCAGAATTTTTTCCTCCTGGTTATAAAGAGAACGGGATTTGAAAACGATTACATAGCGATCAGGTCTTTAAATAATTGACTGTCCCCTAAAGCTACTATTCTCACTGTGCCTAACAGAATCAGTTTTACAAAATATGTATTTTGTTTAGCCTCAAGTAGATAGTAGAATAAACTTTTGTAAGAGTATTTTTAGGAAGAACGTTATGTGAGTGTATCAGATGAGAGTTGTACTTCCCTTACTGCTTGTGCATAGCAAGGATAGGAACATTTAACCCGAAAATTCGATACCGAGATTTCATTGGAAATACCCACGCTGAACACACACACACACACATACACACACACACACACACACACACACACACACACACACACACAACCCAGCAGAGGACGATAGATTTTTTCGGGCGTAAAAATCCTTAGCATGGCTTCCTTCGGAAGGGAAGTAAAGCCGTTGCCGTGTCGTAGATTTACGGCACGTAAAAGAACCTCAAACCTGATATAGAGGTCTCTGAGCAAAATTGAGCGGTCTTTCATCACGCCCAATTTTGAATGGGACGCTGAGAACATATATATTTACACACACATATATTATGTACTTGCGTGTATGTGTATCTGTGAATAGGATAACTCAAAAAAGAAATTCCGTTTTCACACCAAACTTGGTACTGAAGTTCGTCTTCCAAGGACACCACACGAAGATCATCAAGAAAACACCTTCATCACAAACTTGAAAATCTTCCGTTATTTTTATTTTCTTAAAAAAAAATCAATGATTGCAAATTAATACATGTTTTAAAATTTAAACCATAAATAAAATGTACAGCTTGAATTTTGTTTGAATAGCCTGTGAAATCCTTTTTATTCTGAAAGAATTCTGTACGAGATAGAAAATGTCTGAATAAATTGGTCTACATCTTGTTAAAGCACACTATTTATGTCAGAAATAACGTTTTGCAGCGTGAAGTAGTTATTTTTACATTTTCTCCCCCACTTCGGTCCACTAGTACTTAGATAATATAAACTTAACATTAGGTGGTCCTTATGAAAGTGAAATTCATATTGTGAACTATGGCATTAAACGATATTTAACAGTAGACAGCTTAATTAACAACATACGATAGATTGGACGGATGGATTGGGTTAGGGTGGGTGGATGGATGGGTGGACGGACGAACTGACGGACGGGATTAATGAATGGAATGGGATGGATGGGAACGGATGAATGGAGTGGATGGATGGGTGGACGGACGAACTGACGGACGGGATTAATGAATGGAATGGGATGGATGGGAACGGATGAATGGAGTGGATGGATGGGTGGATGCTAGATAGATTGGATGGCTAGATGGACTGGATTGATGGATGAATAGATGGGATGGATGGATTGGATGGACGGATGGGATGTATTGGATGGATGGGATGGGTTGAGGTAACGCCAACAGAACCACTGTCTCCACTAATACTATACAAATTAAAACAAATGTGCTCAAATTAAAACATCGACTGCCGGAGTGTAGCTATGCGTGTGTGAGGTTTGCTATTCCCCTTGAGGGCAAATACCAGCTTCTAAACCATTAGGAATCCCAATCCTTAAAGCTGGCCTCTGTTAGGGCCCACGGTACAAACCTGTCCAACTACTAACTAGTGGCTTAACAATAAATGCATGCTCTGCGATACAAGTACCACAGGGGTGTACAAACAGTTTCAAAAATTGCTTTCACTTGTGATACAGGGTAGGCAATTATACATGTGCATAGGTAATAGTTTTAGCTTTTAATGACAAATCGGAAAGTTATTGAATTAAAAATCAAAACGTTTTATACGCATTTGACACAACTTTGAAATGAATATCGATAAAAGACTTATTTTTTCGCGATTTTTTTTCTTCATGTTTTAATTTTTTTTTTTTTTTTTTTTTTTTTTAGCGATGGCAAAAGTGTATTTTTTATTTTGCATAGAAAAATGCGCATAACATTTAGAATATCAACAAAATAGTTATTGCAATACTTACAAGAAACTAAAATAAGGAAATCAACCATGAAAAAAAACATTGCTTCTGAAAATTAGATTGGTAATATATCAAATATTACATTTCAATCAAAAGAAAAAACTGTAACTCCCCTTGTTTTATCCCTCACTAATTCGCTGAGAGCAAAATGAGAAGTATTAAATAATGCCCACTTCGGAAGCAGAGTAAATACACTTGCAGAAACATGTTAGAAGAGAATTTTAAAGTGTACTTCCGCATGACCTGGTGCAAATTGAACAGCATTATGGGGAAAACAAAAAAACCTGATGATATAATAACAAAGGCTTTAAACTATTTATTTGAGTCTTCAAGGTTAGTTGGTAAATAAATTATCGGTGATTTAAATAATATAATGGTAGCATTTAACCAACAAAATGCATTTAAAATAATTAATTGTATTAATTTTGATTTGCTTCTTTGTTACAAAGATCTTTATGCCATCGTTGGACAGCAGTCACGGTGGCAACGGTAGCAAATTAGATGTAGTAACACACTCTTGGCTTTGAAAGCGAAAGTCCCTTCAATCTTTGGCTTACGATATCAAATGTAAACAGCTTCTCTACATATAACTAATATATAACAGTCAGAAGGACAACTATGAAAAACGAAATGTCACTACTTGTGTTCTGTTGCAGTTTGGTGATGTCTGATATGTGATAATTTTATTTTATTCATATTGATTTTAAATAATATATATTAAATTTCGAAATAGGGGTTTCAGCTACCTGTTATTTTTCATTTCAGTCATGTTATTACTTATTAATTCTGCCCGAAAAGTTAGCCTCTAGTTCCCAAGGTTCCGATTCAAATCTGGCGGAAGGTGATGGATTTTTTCGGGTGTGTAAATATTAAGCATGACTTCCTTCGGAAGGAAAGTGAAGCCGGTGGCCCCGTATCGTAAATTTACGGGGCGTAAAAGAACCACAAGCCTATTAAAGAGGACTCTGAACATAGTAAGCGGTCTTTTACGCCCGATATAGAATGGGACGCTGAGAACCACAGCAGATAAAGAGCTCCATAAATAAAACTCAATTTCATTTCATTGCCCGAAAATTAGCCGGCAATTAATGCGAATTTAACACAAAACACGACTAAGTAAAATAATTAATGCGAAATTTTCCAAGAAATGTCGACACAAAATCTTGCCTCTGTACATACTGCAACACGTTAAGGCAACAATTATTCGATGTATACTAACCCTGAGCTGGCAAGAAACCACACAATGAACACTGAATGTTTCAAAATATTCTACCTAATAGCATAGAGATCTGAAATCGCTAAGGGATGCTTGGATAATAGAGTACATTTTGTGACTAACGTGCTTTGCTTATATTAATTTCCGCACTTCTCTTCCAAATAACGAATCCATAGATGAAAAGGTTTGTGGAAAAATTAGGAGCAACAGAAAATCCATGAAGGATCACTAATTTTCCTTAAAATGCATTAACATACCGGTCCTTATACTGAAATTGCACTTAAATCCAATGCGTTACATCACTGTTCTCAAGATTGATTATTTTTGCTTTGTATAAACTCTAATGTAAGAAGCAAGTCTGCTTGAGAACGTGAAAAGCGCATACTTATTCTCTTTCTGCGGTTTTATAAATATTGATTTCTGCCTGTTGCCATAGAGGAGTGAGCTTTTCAGTGGCATAGATGCAAAAATTGGACTTTCATCGAGCCGTTATTTACACTTTCTTGAGTTCTTGAAAATTAAAATTTCGTTTCAAGGTAATAAATTTCCTTCGAGTGAGGACGTCAAAGTCTCCTTGTTAATGTATCTACTAGTTACTTGAGGTTGGGGAAGTATTGGTTTCCAGCCAAAAATTAGTAATCACAGCTTAAACTCAACCCCCCCCCCTCAAACTCCTTGCCTTTAGATCTATTACGAGTATAATCGGCAACTATGTTCACTCGTCATTGCTATGTTCATCTTTGAATTTCTTTACCTCATTCTTTATAAATATTCAATTCTCTTTTCACCTCTCTCTTATACACACACACTCACATTTATATTGACACAAACACACATTTACATTCTCAATAGACTTCCAGAGAGATGAGTTAAAGACCTGGCTAAAGAAAAATGTCATTCTCCAGATAGGAATCGAACCAGGGACTGTGGTTTTGGAAGCTAATATACTAACCACCTGGCTACAGAGACAGTAAACCAAACTTTATTTAGAGTGAAAAAATATGTGTAAAATTACATGGTTTTCTCTACCTATTCTGCAACAACATATTATTTCGAAAGCGGATTTTATCTACTTCATTCTAATCGAGATAAACGTTAGCAGAAAAGATTTTAACATATTTTCTGTAGGTACAAGCTAAATAAGGGAATACATAGGCAAAGCGATAGGCATATCTTTTAAAAGCTGGACGCTATGTGATGGTGTTGAAATTTCATTGTTCTTGGATGAACAAGTTAAAAAAAAAGAAAAACGAATGACAACTTTTCATTTGAGAAATCTAATAAGTTTGGATAAAGTTAAAACCAAAATCAAGGAGTAGCTCGGAAATGGTTAACTCAAAAATGAATAAATAAATTAAAAAAAAGGGATATGACAAAGTGTTTATCTACGTTTTTTGGTATGATTTTGTATAAAAGACCTCCAGATTGAAGAGTGCATCACAGCTTATTCCCATATACATTGTATTTCTAGTATACATTTTATTAATATTCTTCCGTTTCTTCTTCTCCACATATGAAAGGCTTACCTACATCCCCAGCGCTTGCAGTCGCCTGTGAACAGAGGACAAGTTAAGGATATCCCGGGATGGCAGATTAGCCCAATGCCTGATATGAACTTGAGGACTTAAATGATGTGAAATGTAGGTGAAATGAATGATAGGCAAGGTGACAATAGAACAATTGATGGAATGAATGGCGGGAGAAGGCGGAGGATCCGGAAAAACACCCGTCCAGTCGTCGCTTCGTCCACCATATGCGGCCCTCTGGGATTGAACCTGGGTCGCCTTGGTGGGAGGCGCCACGGCGCATCTTTAATAGAAATCATTAGAGCCACTTTAAAGAAAACCAGAAATTCCGATAACTATCATTTAAACGGCAGTACGGGGTGGGAGGTTTTTCCGGAAAATATGTTTGTAAGATACTGAACTTAAACACCAAGTTGGGTATTTAAATCATTTTATACATTGTATTATGATGTTCACAGACCCAAAAACAGACACACACAAACTACCTTTGTCTAAAAATTCTTTATTGGGATTCAGGGATCTCAACACATGCATTTCCGTTACATCTTGGTATCGAATTTTTGGGTGATATCCAATATTTTCTCTGCTGCTATGTACAATGTACGTGATTGAGAAAGCATAAAATATGTTTAGAAAAGGCACCAGTGTGTGGGAACGTACGTGCATGCGTGTGACTGTGCTCAGAATCAGTAAAGACGAAGTTCCACACTGTAACACTTTTCAAATCAACAATAGCACACTTCGATAAAAGTTAGGTGATACAAAAAACAATATTTCGCTCACCTCCAAGTCGTGCCGCACACCCAAAAGGTCTCGAGTTCCTATGTTGTTAAGGTGTGTTACCAAGATAAGATTTTTCCGAGGATTCCCTTATCCTGTCCAGTGACTCTTATGACCGAGTGAACCCAGAACCGTATGAACCTCGGAATGTTGAGTACTCAACTTACTGTAGTATGAACCATTTCGTTCATTTAACGTCGGATATGGTATACCCGGTTAAAATATATCTAAAAACCCATAAAAAATACACCTCTTGTCATTGATTTGTATTTTAAAATCTAATATTTAAAATAGGTACATTTTAAATATATCACAAATTTCTTTTAATATATTTTAATGCATTCTATATTCTATTTTCTGACGCGTGGAACTCACTAAGAACGCAGAACACTTTTCAGATACTTTAGACACAATTCAAGCTATATATTTCCCATAACAACTTTTGGAACATGATATTGTATTGTCATTAAAATCCATTTAGCAGAACAACACAGCAACATGTTTGGAGTGTAAATAGGTGTTTGAGCAGGAGGAATTTCACTAAAGTCTACACCTTGCATCCCTAAAAGATACTGGAGTAAATAATAAGTCTGGTGTTTATTTTGTTTTCAAGCAAAGCTGCACTCTTTTCACCCACTTAGCTGTTTTAAATGAGCAATACCCCTTCTACCGAAAATAAGCTGAAAAGAATGGATAGGTATAGGTATTAGAAGCGCAGAATTTCATTGCTAAGCCAATACTAGACTTATTGCGCCAACATAATCCTTCGGATTTCTCCCCCCAGAGTACCCGGGTTCGATTCCCGGCTGGGGCGGGGAAGTTTTCTTTAACCAGAATTATTCCCTATTCCCCACAGAGTCTGGAAGTATGAACGTGAGAGTGAATGTGTGCGAGTATTTGAGGAAAATAAAACGATTTAAACCTAACGTAAAGAACCTACTGACAACGATCTGACCTTAGATGTTAAAGGGGGCTATATAAATGAAATAATAATAATAGTATTAAACCTTAGGAAAGCCGGGATGAGATGGGGGATACGAGTGCCTAACGTTTCCAAATTGAAAATTACCATTCACTACACCTCCAAACGCACGGATAGATTCGAGTGGAAGATTCTATGGCAAGGAAAAGCAGTTCTCTCATAAGCTTACATCCACCGCATAACACCGTCCACCGCACTTAACCCTGCCACCCTTTATAATGAAAGAAAACGAAATGATGGATTCGTGGTAGAATTTGCCTACCATCCTAGAAAAAACACAAAACAATAATAAAACAAAACAAAACAAAAAAAAAAAAAAAAAAAAAAAAGACTTTGGTCAGCGTGACCGGTCCTACTGGAATCGAATAGGGAACCTCAGAATGGGAGCCTCAGCTGCTACCAACAGAGCTATCCGGCTCGGTAAAGAGAATTTGTGTTCAAATCTGGACATCCATTGCAGATACATGTTCCACTAAACATGGTGTTGGTAATCTGGACGCGTTTCGACAACCTTCGTTGTCATTTTCTTTTGCAGGTTCGCAGACGTCTTATTCGCTGAAGAGTAAAACTCTTCCCATTTTAAAAACATTATACTCACCTTTACTGTGCATTCTCGAAACGTAATCTAAGGAAGAGAGCTGTTTTTATTGTAACATAAACTATTTGCTGATCTGTTTATCAAGGGTAAGCTGGCTCACTGTATCTTCCCTAAACGAACGAGCAAGTTGTACCTAGAATTGTTTACTCCCGTCGCATTTCTACCAGGGGCCATAAGCTGATAGATATCATGAATAATCTGGGAAGAGCATCTGAAGTCCGCTTCATTGTGCTTGACTTTTGCATAACTGGCAAAGCGTACTTAAAAGATTGTAAAAAACGTATTATACACAAAAAATGTACATCTTGTTAAAGCACTACTTTTTTTGTGCAGTTAACCACTTCCGAGATATTCCTTATTATTGGTTTAAATTTTAAATTTCTTATAATTTTCTCAAATGTGATCTCGTTATTTGTTTTTCTTGTTACTGGTCTAGCAAAAGGAAAGATTTAATATCGCCTAAGCGTAGTTTACTTATTCCTTTGTATCTATAAGAATAGGTAATAAAAGCTTTTGTAAAATTGTTTATCTAGATTAGCAGGAAGTGGATAGAAGAATAAGCTTTTTAAGACAAGTTTATTGCAAAATGAATGGAGAAAGACATGTGAAGTGAACGCAGTTGATTTTTATTTCAATGCTTTTGCGGCACTTCTTATGTGTTTGGATAGTGGAGTAATATCCTTGCACGCTGGACATCCCTTACACTTGTAAGGATCTTATTATGTTTTGTACTGGATCTCATACATGCGGGACCACTGATTATATAGGGCATACTACTGCTTTGTAAGGAGCCTCAATATTATGTTCCTCCTTGTGGCCTAAGGGCATCCTCCACATGAAACCTGATATTCATTTCACAGTAGGAACAGAGCCCATTTTGCGACCACTATTGGTATTATGTCTTGCTAATGGGGAATTCAAAACTTGATGGCCAAAATGGGATGTATTCCTTCTAATTGTATTTTCTGTATCACCTATATAGTAGGTAGAGAAGCTATTGCATTCCACCCAACAATTCGATACCGTTTGGGGCCCTTTGAATAAAAAAAAGGTACATTTAGGAAACGGATTATATACCAATTTTGGTATTGAAGTTCAACTTTTTGCGACATGACGATTTTAAAAAATATTCTTCCAAACTACTTTTAACTTGAAAAAATAATGGAACATTTTTATTTTCTCATAAATGGTGACAACGATAAGACATTTTACTCCATGGCACGACAGCTCACGGGGAACCTTGGCCTACTGCCCGGCCGCTGCGTCCCCCATCTCGGTCCACTACAGACGTCGTGGATGGGGTGCAGTATTGGAGGGTGAGACGTGGTCAGCGCCTCGAGCCCCCCCCCGGCCGGTTAATGCGGTCCTCATGACCTGGAGCCGCTACTTCTCCATCAAGTAACTCCTCAATTGGCCCCCCAGGGACCTTACGAGGCTGAGTGCACCCCGGGCCAGGTCTCCCAGCGGGGGAAAAATCCCCACGCCGGTACTGGGGATCGAACCCAGGTCGCCCGCTTGGTAAGCAGCAACGCAGCACTTTTCTCAAACCAAAAGTTGTCTTTTTCTTCATCCTGGTCATGCAAATAGAACGCGATTTCAATATTATTACACAGCGACCAGCTGTTAAAAGATTTGACTATGGTTTACTCTAGTGTATTCCCTTATTCACCTTGAGACTATAAGAAAATATGTAATAAATTCATTTTTGTTGATGTATATGTTGATTAGCATGAAGTAGATAAAAGAATAAGCGTTTCTTCCAATAGATTTGTGCGAATAGGTAGAGAAAGGCATGTGAATGTAATACATCATACTTTTATGAGTCAAGGTAGTTCAATTGTATATTAGGTTTAATCTTAACGCTGGCATTAGGACCACAGAAACTGTCCACTGAAGCCAAATTGGACAGACTGTGAAGGTAATACTAATATTTGAGCTGCCACGCTATCATAGTTATTTATGGAGGTAGAGATAAGGAAATTAACACCTGCCAACTAACAAATATTACTGACAAAGCAGTGCAGAAAAATAGTTATTTATGTCATTGCGTAACGCTTTTAACACTCAAATAGGAGTGCTTAGCTATTTCTAGGAATTAATTAATCCTAGAGTCATTAATGTTGGAGGAGGAAACTAGATACTCTGTCTACAATATATATTGAGTTTTATTAATGGGCGTTGCTTAACTGCTGCGGTTCTAAGCATCCCATTCTATATTGGGCCTGAAAGATCGCTTAATTTTGCTCAGAGATCTCTTTGCCAAGCTTGAGGTTCTTTTACTTGCCTACTATTACATGCCTTTACTTCCCTTCCGAAGGAAACCATGCTATGGATTTTTACGCCGGGGAAAAAAAAAAAAAAAAAAAAATCCATCGTCTTCCGCCGGTTTGAACCAAGGACGCTGTGTTTGAGACACGTTTATCCGATGTCCTTCATTTTAGATATGGAGTGTTTATTGCCAAAAACTATTACAGTATAGCAACGTCATAATTTAAAAATTACCAAGCTAAATGATAAAAAATCATTCACAGAATACAATGGATTAGCCACCAGTGTATGGCCCATAGTCCTTTTGAAAGTTGAAATAGGGAGCTCTCTTAATCTTTGGGGTAAAATGTTTTATATCATTTCCAACGCTTGATTTAGCCGTGATGGTAGCTTGCCCTCAATGCTGCGCCGTATTGCATGTTGCCGGCAGTCCCCTGTAAGTCACAAGTTACTCGCTGAGCATTTGACACCCACCCAAGTAGGAACAGCCTGATATGGATATTGTTTGTATGAGTGAATCTCACTCACTTTTGAGGAGGCCTTTACGAAGGTCATTCTTTATATTTTTAGCCTAATAATAAATAAACTGTAATTTGTGATTGAAAATTGCTTTATTGTTTCTCAAAATATTCTCCTTTATGATTAATACACTTTTGCATGTGTTCGAACCATTTGTCATAACATTTTGTCAATTTGCTTGAGACACCTCCAAAATATGGTTTTTGAACATATCAACGGCTTCTTCTGCCGACAAAAATCGTTGTCCACGCATTTTATTCTTGAAGTTCGGGAACACAAAAAGTCATTGGGTGCCAAATCAGGACTGTGCGGTGGGTGAGTTATAATTAGATTTTTTGAATATTCAAATAGTCGGCTGTTGGACGAGCTGTGTGAGCGCTCGCATTTTTTTATGAAGAACAATCCGAAGCCACTTGTTTGGTTTCCTTATTTCACCGAAAACTTCCGGCGAACAAAAAGTTGTGTACCATTCAGAACTGACCGTTTTACGATCCTCTAAAGGCACTGTTGCCACAGGCAACCATTTGCTTCAAAGTGCTTCGAGTGCGAACAACTTTTGTTGGATTTTGGTTCAACCTGAAACAACCATACAGTTGACTGCTGTTTACGTTCCGACTTATATCATAGATGCATGATTCGTCGCCTGTTACTATCTTATGTCTCTTGATGCCCCAACGTTGTATTCCTCGAGTATTTGTGTGCACCAATGGACACGAGCATCCTTTTGAGATTGAGTCAAATTATGTGGGATCTAACGATAGCAAACCTTTTCTACGGCTAAATGATCATGCAATCTTTTACATATGCTGGTGGAACTAATGCCTAGAGTTGCCTCTATCTCAGTTTGTGGCATGACGATCTTACACCATCAGTTTTTGCACAGCACCAATGTTTTCTGTCACAATAACTGATTTTGGATTACCTTCATGAATTTCATCAGTGAGCGAAGAGCGAATACGATTAAACTCATTATACCAGCGTTTAACAGTTGCAAAGGATGGAGCTTCATCGCCAAATGTAGTAGTAAGTTGGTCAATGCACTCTTGTCTTGATAATCCACATCGAAAATCATAATAAATCATCACACGAACATTTTTACGAGTTAATTCCCTCTTTTCGCTGAGACAATTTTAAAGTCACTGTAAACAACCCAAATAACGCTCTATTGACAGAATAACTGAAGCAGATTAAGGTCGGCAATGTCAAACTTTCCAGTGGAATCACCAGATGACATCTACAGCAATCAGTGTTGCCAATACTCAAAATATAAAGTGGTCCTCGTAAGATTCTCAATTGTGGTACATCGGGAGTAAAGAATTTCCAACGCTGCCTCTGGTGGACTGACGCCCCCCTTGAAATATTGCCTGAAACATCATTCGATCTATATCTCCACCCTACCTGACGCTGAAGTTGTGGGTCAACAAGAAAGGCCATTCTCCCTTTAAAATTCTAAAAGATTATAATTATATCTAATCAACCACGCCGTTGGCTAATTCCAATATCTATTCAACGAAATGTGAAGTCAATAAACCTACTCAGTTTGGGTGATCTCAACTTTAACAAGAGACTTGATGTGTACTGTGGCGATACTCGACTGTCTTCCAGCGTTCGCTTGCTCCCACTGAGCAAAGAATTTATTCTTACAATCCTATGGTGCAACCGGATATTAGAGTATTTTACTTCCTCTGAGTACAATATTTTTCTTTGTTTTGCTGTCCAATTTTTAAGCTGCATTCATTAATGCGCAGAATGTGTTACGACGGCAAATAATTATTCTTTCAGCAAGTGTGTGTAGCACAGGGTTAGATATTAAATTCCCCAACTGCCTTGTACTTTTCCCAGTTGATTTATGTAATAGTTGACTATGAAGTCCAGCTCTTAAAGTACTTACGAGATTATAGGTCGCCATTCGGGTCTGTTATTTCAAAATAATTTGAGACCACTTTCTGGTTTATGGGAAAAATGCGAAACAGTTGGGGAATTATATTGCCATGTGTCTCAATTGGTTAGAGCAACCGGACTGAAACAGGGAGAGCCATGGTTCAATCCCGGTTGTGGCATTGAATTTTTCATGTTAACAACGGTTTATCTGTCTGAATCCCAAAACGGTCACGAAGTTTTAAGTTCTACACAAGAGTTTAGAGAAAACCTGGCATTACATATCAAATTTGATGTACAATAGCATTCGGAAGTCCAAATTGACAGCCTCCTTAAATTTACAATTTTAAGGGTAGTTCCCAAAATCTATAGGTAGAACTAGCACACTGCCGCTAGGATAATAATGCCATTAGGCAAAAAACCATTAGTAACCTGTCTAATTCTAAGTCCTAAATTATATTTATATTCAGCCGAATCTTCAACATAATAAGAGATCATATTTTTACTTTAACACGTAGGTAGAGTGTACATAGTAGATAGAGAAGCTATTCGATATCGAGAAGCCAAAAATTCGATATCTAGACATCATAAATACGTGTTTTGAGGACCCCTGAAGTCTCACACAAGATCCTATTACATTTCAAATAAGAAATGTATTGCCAACCTTCTTAAATTTACGATTTTAATGATGGCTACCAAAATATTTACCACACTGTCGCTAGTGCCATATGTCTTGGAAACAAAACCATTACCAACCTTTAAATTTTTAGTGCTGATATTCAGTGAATTTTCCTACACAATAGAAGATATAGTTTGTATTTTTACACCTCGTTTTACAAAGCATGCTATGTCTGCACAATATGAAGGAAAGAGAGAAGTAGATTTTGCCTCCTGGATATCATTCACACTAAGCAGAATTTTAATTACTGTTTTATCGGCAGAGATGACCAGCAAACTCAGTCCCACGTTAAGCTATATTTAAAGAAGGATCAATGCCAAACGAGGGGTCTTCATTCAAGGTTGGGTGAACAGAAATTAAATATGTTTACTGAAAGAATGTGAACGTGGAAAACCTGGCTGAAGGCGCTTTTCAATTTCCCATTTATCCGCGAACAACGAAATAGAAATAAAAACTGCAATCTGATAACATTATCATTTTAATTTCGAAGTCCTATAGAAGCAATACGCAAACTACTCATTGAGTGTGAGTGTGTGAGTGAGAGAGAGAGAGAGAGAGAGAGAGAGAATATTTATATTATTTGTTTGCTTCGAGTAAGCTTAAAGAATACTCAACCAATTTTATATATTCCTTTCACTGCTGTAAAGCTGATTTCTTCCCAGCGGTTATAAAATATGCCGATTTTTACTTTCTCTGCACCACTATGTGCATAGCGTATAGAGAAGGTATTGTATTGCACCCCAAAATTCCATACCAAGATTTCGACGGAAATATATGTTTTGAGATCCCTAAATAATAAAAAAAAGCATTTTAGAAAAATGTCAGTAGGTGTGTGTTGGGCAGCATTTCTCAAAAACGGAAAGTCCGTATCAGTAGATCAGTATCTTCCAATGATGCGACACAAGATTTTCAATAAAAATCTCCATACTTCCAACTACCCTTTACATGGACAATTTTTCGAAAATTTTGATTTTCTCAAAAATGGCTTTAACGATTTTGATTAAAATAGCGCACTCGTATAAGTTATTTATAAAATGTATATCTTAAATTTTCTGGGAATGGTATTTTTATTCAGGATGAATTATGCGGACGTTTCCATAACTGTAAACCGTATTAAATAGACAAAAACTTACCTAGCAAAAAATTTGTTGTATTACATTCACGTGATGTTTTCTACATCTCTCTAAAATTATTGTTAAAAGGCTTATTCTTCTATCTACATCATGCTAATCGAGATAAACAGCAAAAGTTTCCCTTATTACTTCGTTCCTTGCAAGTAGAAGGGAAAAATTTAATGTGTTCCATTCACATGATGTCCTCTAGGTGTTCGTTAGTTAATCGTTTCCGAAATATTCCTTGTTATTTATTTTAAACTACTTACATTTTTCTGAAGTGAGAAATCAACTCTCCTTTCATTTCTTTTGTTTTATCCCCGGGAACTTAAAAGAAAATTTCAATTATTTCATATAGCGACAGATTTTAAAATATTTGACTTCGCTTTAGCTTAGTGTACTCCCTTATTTCCCTTCTACTCATAAGGAAGTAAGTAATAACATCGTTTCTGCTGTTTTTCTCGATTTGCTTGACCTATATAAAAGAATAACCTGTTGTAAGGAAAGTTTGTTGGTAGAACAGCTAGATAAGATCATGGGAAGGAACACATCAGTTTTTGTTTTCCTTCTTTTTTGTTTTAATGTTTGCATTATGAATATATATTTTTAAATTATCAACCCCTATACCTAGATACATTTGTAAAGTTACGCTGGTTATGAATTGAATTTCTAAGCAGCAGTATTGCATTCATAATTTGTATAGCAAGCACAAATTCCACTGCTGGGGAAAAAGGAAAAAAAGAAACCATATCAGCATGTTTCGTGAGTTTAAATATTATTTATGGAATCATAATATAATTAAAAAATTACAATATAATTTACTTAATATATAGAATTACAAAAAGTGAATTATGAAATCACCAAAGGAAGAGAGTTCCTTATGACTTAGCCATCTATTAAGCACGGGTAAATTGTTTAATTGGGATATTAGTGCCGACCGAGATTCAAACAACGGGTATTTTAAATGTGCGGCAGATACGCCTCAGAGGCCGGCTTTGAGCTTTTATTTAAAAATATCAATGTTTGGATGTTTATATACAAATACCTTAGACACTCCTGTGTATTATCTTGACCCAAAATATTTATGACGAAATACGCCCTAATAATTTAATCGTAAATTTGAATACATGCTCCCAAAAGTTCATATAAAAAACTTCCAACATTCCGTTCTTTATAAAGCCATAATAAAATTATGAGCGAAAAGGAAAATGTTTTGCGTTACATACTCATGATTTTCTCTTCTACAAACTATTCTTATAAACGCTTATTCTTCTATCTGCTTCATTTCCTTGTGGGAATTAAAGGCTGAAGCGGCACTGAATTTTTAAAACGCGAATTGCTGTAATTTGTATTTAAAACTCTTTATGTTCCTTACATAACCGCGAGAAACTAAATCGATATATCATCTTCTTCTTCTTTATCATTTACCTCCTTATATGGAGCACTTTCATGCTAGCATCTGCGGTCAGATGCAGACAGACTCTGGATTATAGAGTGGGCAGGTTGGGTGATCAATCCGATGCCTGATATGAAAGTGAGAAAAAATTATATGAAATGATGGTGAAATAGATGAAAAAAGTCATTATGGAGCAGATGGTGAAATAAGCATCCGGAGAAAAAAAAGACCCTCATCGATGCCGCTTTATCCACCAAAATCTCACAGCTATTAGTTAAGTAACATCTGAAAAATGTAAATCCTGAAAATTCAAACCTACTAAACTTTTGTCTATATCTTAGGGTTTTGCCACTTTTTATATCTTAAAAACAATTATGCAAAATACATTTAAAATGAGCGGTATTTCAACAAACTTCGTTTGAACCATGTTTGAGAAAACCATAAATAACGAAACAGTTTCAATATAAAGGGTAATTTGTAAAAGAAATGACCTTTAAATCATTCGGTTAGCTTCCTTGGAATATGCAACATCAAGTTTGGTATTGAACCATCTTCTTGTTTTTCAGTTACGTCTCCATCTTTAATACTTACACACAAGACAGGTAATTTTTATAAATGTTCTATTCAGAGGACCCCAAAACGTAGGATATTTCCAATGAACTCAAATGTGTCGGTAGAAGGCAACTTTCTCTCCTTGTTATAATTTGGTAGGTAGAATTAGGGTTAACTCTCGAACGGGGTTCCCAGATGGGGACACCGCTCGTAGATCCTGGGGGCCCCTTTGCGACTTAATGTAACCCAAGGAGGAGAGGTGAGCTGAGAGACTCGCAGGGCGAATGTATCTGGATGACGGCGGGCGCCACTAAGAGTTTCAGATTGAACTCTTCAAGCCCCGAGCTTACAAGGATTCGAGCCCAAGTTCGAAAGTATCCGAAGGCTGTACTGATAGTGGTCAGGAATAAACTTTCACGCTGCACAAGCCACCGTCCAGCAGGCAACAATCCGCCGAACATGTTGCCTGGTCTGACTTTAAAACAGATGACAGATGAAGTGATGGGGTCCGGAAATAATGAACCGGAAATTCGGGAGATACGAGGGGCCTACAATAAGTCCTCAAATTATTTTTGGTAGATTTTCAACATAATCTCCTTTTAGCTCGATACCCTTTCCCCAGCGTTTCTCAGAGTGTTTTCAGCCTTCCAAAAAGTAAGATTTCTCCAGGTCCTCAAAATAGGCATCTGTTTGAGAGATCACCTCTTCGTTAGACGTTAATCGTTATCCACCGAGCCACTTTTTCAAGTTTGGAAATAAAAAAAAAGGGTCACTGGAGGACAAAACTAATGAATACGATGTAATTCGAATCTTAATTCTACAATTTTCGTCATCGAAACTGCCAGGAGTGCACCCTTGCATTGTCTTGATGGAAGAGAATCTTTTTCCTTGACAGATGAGGGCGTTTTTTTTTTCTCCATTCAATCACTGCAATAACAATGCATAATACTCTCCATTTATCGTTCTTCCTTTCTGCAAGTAATCAATGTTGATGATTCTGCGTCATAACAAAAAACCGAAGGGACACCTTGTGTGCAGTTTTCACCACCTTTGTCCATTGAGAACAAACGCGGCACCCATTTTGCCGAGGCCTTTGTCAGACCTATTTTTGGTGCAGAAATGAGAACACTATACCTTGTGATATGCCTGTGGCCTCTACAACTTCGCGAAGTTTGATTCGTCGATCACTCAGAACCATATCTTGGATTTTGTCAATCGTTTCAGAGGAAGTCACTTCCACTAGACGTCCGAAACAATGTTCATTTGTGGTGTACGGCCATGTTTAGATTCATGCATACAATTTTAAATTGCTGCAAACACGGAGCAGATGTGCCATGAACTTCATCCAACTCGGCTTTTATCTCTTTCTGTGTTAAGCCTTTTAAATAGACGTGTTTAATCACCGCACGAAACTCGTTTTTTTTTTCTCCATCTTTCTAAATAAGCACAAGATTGTTGATTCAATCGTCTATGTTAACGAAACCACGTGATGGATACCGCTGAAACATTAACTGCCACTAGTAAGAGACGACAGTTACTAAATACAATTTTTTTTTCTATGCTACGAGTGCAATTTCTTGGAATTTTTAAGGACTTATTGAACGCCCCTCGTACAATGATTCTTCTCGGCATTCGCTTGTCCACCCGGGGAAATCCCTGAAAAACACATGGTACCCACGAGAAACGAACACACGACCTCTTGAATCCGTCACGTAACAGCGTCAGCTTCCTCCTGTGTAACAAAAACAAAAAAAAAGGAAAAAAAAAACAAAAACAAACAAAAACAATAATAACATACTCTTATTTACGTTATTTATAGGTATGCCATGAAATGTTACTATGATATTTATCTGCCAGCTCACGTTAACTAAAGACACTATTCAAATGCCTCACAATTCATTGCTTGAGATAGCTCAGTACTCACTCACGCTAGAGTTTTCAAATGTTATGAGTCTATCCTTTGTTTACTTGGTCTTGGTGCTTTAAAATGAAAATCAATTACTGTGGAATTAAAGAACGAAATGGCAAACTCCCTTTGTTCTTTACATGCATAACGGTGGCTAAACAATAAGCTCGTTCACGTAATGGAGCAAGTCATTAAATACATTCCCGAAGAGACGTGTAATTTGCAATCACATCGAAATCCGACTTTCACTTTCCTAATATAGCATTCAACAGTCGCATACCGTTCCAATACGTCGCGCCAGTCAACTATTCATGCATTTCAGAGAAAGGTGTTTCATTCTTGTGACGTTTAGGACTGACCTCATGACCGAGGGATTCCCCGAAAATGTTCACGACTATTCCCTGTCCACTACCTCATCTCCCCGCAACTCATTTTCTTACTAAGTTTTTCCTGGGAGTTTTTTGCTTCACGTTCTCCACCTGCTCCTCGTTCTCCTTCCCAGGGTATAATTTGGTAGGAGGGGTAGGGAAGGAAATGTCCAAATTTATTTTAGAGTAAATGCTATTCAGACCATGTTTTTAAGTTAAAAGACGAAACTATGTTCACCCTGAGCCTCAAAGAAACGATTGAAAGCATGTCCACTTTGCGTCAACTTTACCCAGCATGAAAACATTAAACTACGTTAATGAGTTTCCTTTCTCCTCATTTGCCAAACTTTTCGAGCCGCAAATATGTTCTAATTTGTCACCTCTAACATTCAAATTCATTTCGGTGGCTTATGAAACAATCGCCCACAACAACGATGTTCGCCAATTTTACAATTTTATTCGGATATTGCTTAGGCCGAGTCACCCGGATAAGATTTTTTTCGGAGTTTTTCCTATCCTAAGAAGATGAATTTCTAGTAATTTTAAGCTTCATGGACCCGACATCGTTTGAATATCATTTCACCAATTTCATTCATCGTCCGATATGAACAATCAGTTTAAAGGACGTTAAGCTACACTACATAAAGAATCATTATTTTTTAAATGTTTTCTATCTCTAGCACGTATGCATATTGTAGTTAGTAGGTGGAGAAGTTATTGTATTCCACTCAAAGATTCGATACCGAGAATTCACTGTAAATACATGTTTTGAGGATCCCTAAATAAAAAAAAGTATTTTTAGAAAAAGGCCTTTGTGCGCGTGGTGTGTCTGTGAATAGCATTAAGTAAAAACGAAAAGTCTGTTATATACCAAACATGGTATTTAAATTCAGTGTCTTTAAAAAATGTGCCACGCAGATTTTTAGGAAAACCCCCATCTCAATTACCCTCTGTATTGAAAATTTTCATTTCCTCAAAAATGTCATTGACGATTTTGATTAAAATACTCTTATATTTAAGTTATTTGCATGACAAACGAAATGTATATCTTGAATTTTCTGGGCATAGTCTCTTCAGACCTCTTCATTATGGGTGACTTTTGTAGGTATAACTAAGTAAACCGTAAGAGATAGACAAACTGATTACACAAAAAATATAGATCTCGTTAAAACACTCAATTTATGTCATACACATAAATGGGGTGTATTCCATGTTACTGGTTTCAATTGTAATTAGAACTTTTCTCAACAAGGAAATCACACTTCGTTTCAAATCTCTTATGTTTTACTCTGGGCCATGCAAAGAGAACCAAATTTAAATTGTTTCACAGAGCGACCAGCTTTTAAAAGAGCTGACTATTGCTTTAGCCAATACATTCCCTTATTTCCCATCTACTTATAACGAAACAAGCAATAACACATTTCTGCTAATGTTTATCTCGATTAGCATAATTTAAATGAAAGAATATCTCTTGTAACAATAGTTTGCTTGCAGAACAGGTGAATGGAACATATAAGATTTTTTTTAAATATGTATTTAAGGCTATTTTGACTACATTGTCTTGTCACGACCTATTATTAAAATATATTAGGAACATCAATTTACAATACAAATATAGAGTTAGGTTAACATTTACATAAATCAGATAGTTTTCAATCCATTATAAAGCGCTGGAAAATGTCGGCTTGTGGTCTAGTTCTATTGTGCAGTGGATAGTCTGTAAGGATGTTAAGAGACCCATTACAGTACAACTCGTACAGTTTGCAGGTTGGACCTTAGTGAAAAGATAACAGCGCGTCAGTTTGGAGTGCCCAATTTTGAGCCGAGTGATAACTTGATCTCTTCTTTTGAGAACGCAGAAAAGGTTTTGACAGCCAGAGAACTTCATGGAGTTTGCTGTGGATCGATGACCATTCCAATTTCCATTTTTGCATGTACATGTGTTTGATGTCGTCTTGGTGCGAGACGAATTACTAACAGGATGTTTAGTTGCTTCTTTTGCAGTTTTTTTTTTTTTCTGCTTTTTCGATATCATTTATATCAATGTGAAAGGAACACCATACAAAGCCGAATTTTATCGGTCTTTACAGCTTAATACGCGGATTTGGTGGATCAATACGTGTTTTGGTTCCGAGTTTTGTGTGGCCAGTAGTACACTAAGATAAGATGGTGTAAATCTTTTGTGGGGTGAATTAGTTATATATAGAAGATCTGCTATGGTGCACCCTTTTCCTCCGTTGGATGCTGATCCTTTAGTGAAAATGTTCGTGGTAGACTTATATATGTCCAGTAAAGAAACTGGCATTTGCTGAAGGACACTTGAAGAGGTTTGAAATTTCGAATGAGGTGACAATTAGTGGATATTGTATATACCAATAGGGTGTAGCGCTACCGGTATAGCAAGTCGTTCTCTGGTCTAAGGGTTCCCAAGGAGGACGATGGATTTTTTTCGGGCGTAAAATTCCTTACTATGGCTTACTTCATTAGGGAAGTAAATACGTTGGTCCTGATATAGATTTACGGTACGTAAAATATGGTAAAGAGACCTTTGAGCACAATTAAATTATCTTTCATGCCCAATATGGAATGGTACGCTGAGAACCGAAGCAGCTAAAGGGTGTCCATAAAACTCAAATCATTTTTTTACCGGTACAGCGAAATTTAAACTCGATTTCTTTCAGGTATTGGAATTTAATGTTAAATGGACTGCTGTGTCGTCCTATGGCGTCCGATAAGATCTGAGTAGTGGAAAGACATAGTTATGCACTTTACGAGTTGGACGCGACGCAATTTATGGCAGACATTACACTTAATATTTTTCTGCGAATACTTAAATGCGGTTCTTGTGCTTCTATTTGAAGACTTGAGTTTGGACTGGTAAGAAATGCTCCTGTCAGTCTTGGGGCAGTAGGCTAAATAGAATCCAGGTTTTAAGAGTTGAATCTCTTGTGGAATCGTATACAGTCTAGTTTAGATCTAATGAGAGCCTTATAGGTAATTAAGAAGCGTGAATAAGTCAGTTCCCCAATTGTTCACCGCAAGAGTCTTGAGATTGTTGTACAGACATCTTTTAAGGATTTGACATAAGGTTCTACGAAAGTTTAGTCGAAAATAACAACACAATCTTCGCGGTTGTGGCTACGTCGAGTTTCTCTTCACTACGATACAGTTTAAGCTTCAGCACTAAAACGATACATTTCGCTTTACTGCTAGAAAACTTAAACCCAGTGGCAGATGGCCATTCTTGAAGATCATGTAAAGCCAACTGAAGTATTTTTTGGGAGGTGGCTATGTTTTTGCCTTGGCTGGAAGTTGTAAGGTCGTCATCATAAAGGCATGTCTTAACTAGTGGGTAAAGAGCGGATAATACAATATGTAGATATAGCTGCGAGGAAAAGAATCACACGTTCACTGAGTCCTGAGGTACACCATTTTCAATATTGATTTCTTTGGAGAGTATACCGTTTGCTTTCACCCTAATACTACGATTAAAAAGAAAGTTGCAAATAAGTGCCCTTCTTCTTCTTCTTCTTCTTCTTCTTCTTCTTCTTCTTCGATGTTTAAGTCCAAAAGGTACTAATAATGTGTGTTTTTTTTTTATTATCTTCATTTATGTAGCCACTTTAAATTTTATGGTCATATCGGAGGCTTTAACTTGCTGTTTTTTCTAGCTGAACTTTAGGGCTTATTAACGTTAGTTTTTTTCAGTATTGTACTATCTAACACATACACATATTCACTCCCACATTCATTTTTCCAGACTCTGTGAGGGATAGAGAAATGATCTGGTTAAAGAAAAACTCCCCGCCCCAGCTGAGAATCGAACCCAGACCTCTGAATTAGAAGTAAAACTACTGAGCTTTGACCGAAGAGGCAGTTCATTTTTTTTAGTTTGTGTTAATGATCAGATATTGTTTCTCTTTAGGTCTTCGCTTAAACATTAAATCGCACACTTAACAATAATCTGAGAAAGGTAACTAAAACGGTAACGTGAACGGGAAAGGATACACATAATCATATCGATCTGTTTTGCGCATTGGAATTTCATTTGATTTTAACTGAATAATTGTATTTTCTTTTTTGGCTGCTTCTCATTCAGCCAGCATATTGCGGGTCAGTCAACCTCAAAGTTCCAAAAAGTAAACTTCTAAATGCAGATCCATTATTATTTTAGTTTCCTTGGTCGTATCAAGTTTTTATTCCTATTAATGGTGCACATTAAAGTTCTTTGTTTTCCTTTCTTAATTTGTACTGGTTTCTTCTTTGTTTGTGGCAATAGCCAGTTTTCAGTTCCATTAAAACAAGTCCAGATGACGCTTTCACTAGAAGAAGCAACGCCTTATGCATCTGAGGGTTAGGGTAACATAATCAAATAGCGTTTTCTAAGGGTATTATCTTTAGTATTATTGTTGTAAACTTAAATTGTAACCTATATTTTTCTCATTCATCAATACGCTACATTTCTCATAATTTCATCAAAATAAATCAGTTGAAAGGTAAATTATTTCATCGGTTATAGCCTTTGTTACTTCACGTATTATTTAGATTTACATTACTTTCGAAAATCCCTGACTAGTTTACTTCACATTTACAGAGTGAAAAACACGGGGTATGTATTGAAATTTGAGTGATAGTTATTAAAATAGTTTTATACGTATAAACCGCTTCAAGATCTTCTGCAGATAACCTCTTGTATGCGCACACAAATGAGTGCAAATTGTTTAGAATTGTGTGTTTCAGGTTGTAGATACAATTTGTTTTCATCTAAATTGTCAACCATTTTGGAAGCATTTTCACCTGTGTTGATATGAATTGCGTTTAGAAACAAAAGTTTTCCTTTAGATCTGCAGAGGAATGGGCAAACAAAACCTCTGTAAACTTGCACAGCACGTTTTGTTTGAATTCCCCGAAAGGGGGTTGCAACGCCTTCGTTCTGCGGTTTTGTTTGTCTCCCTGAGGCATCACGGGCGGAATGCAAGATGTGCCGGCAATGCTAATACGGCTTTTCAACAACTACAATAGCTTGGAAAGAAACCTCATGTTGTTCAGTGAAACGCTGACCTTCTCAGAAGGGGTGACCAAATATAAACACACTACATTTGTTATAATTTAGCTAACCAAAACACAAATATCAGTTCTACATTATAATATATTTATCGCAGCGGCCTATTCCATAATTTTACTAGTATAATCATGACAATGACCAACCTCAAGGCCTACACCAGCTGTGGGTGAGAATCACAACTGCCCAAGGATGTGCTGCTAAACTTAAATGGCTGACTACCTGTACAGAGGCACACTTTTCTATTTTATATACAACGAAATTTGCAATTTATTACTTGTAGAAAAGGTTCAAATAATGGCTAGGATCTAAATATGGGCTAGTTGTCGCTTAAGGGCTTATAGGTTGCAGCCCAATAACTACAGTGTAAAATTATTAAAAAGAGAGCAACAAATGAAAGGATTTGATCGCGAATTGTTTGGGTGCATTGCTATAGAACGCGTCATCCCAACAACTGCAGTGTAAACTGTTAAAGAAATGCCGACTTATTTGGATGCATTGTTATAGAACGCGTCATTTTGTCAGTTTCAGTGTCTTGAAACATTTTCCACTTTTGTTTGATTTGCTATATTCACTATAAGTTAAGAAACTTTTTGTTAACAGCATCTTGCTACTGATGTTTCACAGTCCTCTTGGCATATATTGCTTAATGAATAACATCTTTTGACAATGACCTGACACCACTCATTGTGTGTGTGAGCGCTCTTAACCAATTGGTCTAAACATAGACTACACAAATAGCAAGCAGGTCAAAATAAGGGTTCTTCCAAGATTTTAATGCAAAAAAGCTTTTTGACATTGCAATTCGAGATATCTTCGGGACTAACTGAAGTGATCTATTATGTAATTCCTTCTATCTACATGTTTTTCTTCATTGCTTTAAGTTTTATTTTCCTTTATGTTGTAATTTTGAATTCACTTTTAAAAAAGGTATTAGCATTCACTATAAACGTGTGCAATTGAAGCTTATGTATCATAATAATACTATTAATTGTACTTGTAATTTTAAAAGTTCCTCAAAAAGTAATGCAACAGACATGTTTTACAAAGGTTTTAAATATATCAGTTATTAATTTGGGTCAGTTTTAGAAAGGTGTAACATTTACTACAACAGAAGCTTTAATATCCACTAATGATTTTATTAATTGTACTTGTAATTTTAAATGCTCTTCAAAAACTAATGCAATATACAGGTTTTACAAAAATGCAAGTATATAACAACTAATTCGTCTTATTAAATGCATGTAATATTTGCCTATCCTGCTACCTCACTATAGCAGTAAAGTGCATTCTCTCCTTACATTACAAGCATCATCGCGAAAGCCTTTTGTAGCCCCTGCTTTACATTGTTCTCTGTTTAGATATAAGAATAAAAGTTTATCAACTTAGAATGAGGCATGGTAATCCGAGAATTCTGAGTCAGCTGAGAGATACTATTTCAGATATATATTGTGGCAGACAAATGGACAGACAAAAAGCAGCAAAACTCAAAATCAATTTGGAGACTTCAATGCGTGCAAGAGCACAAACAAGCTCTACTAGCTATCTACGAGCGAGAGCGCTGTAGAATCCAAAAGCATTGTTAAGCAAAATATGTTACTGGGTTCCATTTAAACCTCTTTAAGCTGTAAGTTGATGTATAATACTTAATCCTAACGGGAATGTGGATGTTGTTTCTTCTTAGGTATATATATTCCACAACAGAACATTTGAAAACAAACTGTAAACTGTCATTATTTATATGGCGTTAATACAACTTTCTGTAAATTGATGGGATCTCTCTTTGTCTCACATCCTAACAAACGTTATAAACCTACACTTAAGTCGAGATAACTGATAATTTGCCTAAAATTTGCATTACACACAATAACCGTAAGAGCTTGCAAGTCTGTTTTTTAAAACACTTTAACACGGGCAATAGGTGCAAGTGGGTATAATATAAGAAACAGTAAACCATTTCTTATACTTATATTTATGTTGCTTTGTTCTGTTATAATCAAACCAACATCTTTATTTGTATCCTGTTTACTTCGTTTTGATTTACTCGTATGTACATCGACTTATTGAATGAATTTATCTTAACGCTGAAGTACATTTCAAAAGATATTCTCCACTCACTTGAAAAAGAAACAGACCGAAACCAATACTACTTGCCATAAATAACTTCTGAATAAGAATTGAGATCAGAAACAACGGGATTAAAAACTTTTAGTAAAACTCAGTAATAAAACCACTAAAATATTATCTACGTTTAAAAGCAATTTTAATGTGGTATCTACCTATTTATTTCCTTTCTAAAATGCAAATCAATGTTTACATCTAAGGTGATTGTCAGTTCACTTATGTATGATGTATGGAAATCTAGAAACGGAAAATACTCTATTATTGATTGCATTTTGACCGTAGTAAGGTATGTTTCAAAATGTGTTAGCCCTTCCTTAAAGGAGTCCTAATCTGTCTCTTAACATGTACTTCTGAGAAGAAAGAAAGAAGGGGTGGGGGGAAGATGAACGTTTTAACTCTATGTCTAATAAACCATTAACAATGTGCGCTACAAAATGATGAAATTGTTCACATTTCAAATATTAATGCTAATTTCTGGAAATTAAATAAATTGTATGTAATATTACCTAACCTTTTAATGAGTTTCTTGGGAAATATAAAAATAAACCTAAAACAGTAAGCAGTGTTACAGCCTGTGGGACATTTTGCTGTGAGCATTAGATTTGTCTGGTGTTACCCATTGTATTCAAAATTTAATGTTCATAATTCCAAAAGTTATCTATTTTTCTAGTGTTTAAAGTATATTTTTATGATTTTTGTCAAATCTCATAGATACATTAGCTCAGCGATTTCAGTGCCAGCCTACTCTAATTTTCATGAGTCACAATCATGTTCCATCCTATTGCAACAAATGTTTGATCAGCGGTTAACTTTTATTAATCAACTGTTGCAGTCACAGTATTTCCTGAAGTGTGCTATGCCAGTGCTCAGTAGTAGATACCACGCGGTAATGCGTGCGACTCGTGGGTTCGATTTACATGGCTGGCCCATCTGACCCAAGATTTTGCGGAGTTTCTCCGGATCGCCAGGTGAACACCGGCTAGGCTCACTAATCCTCCATCACTTCATTTCATCTGTTTTACAGTTGAAGGACCAGGAGACGATGTACGGAAGATTGCTTTTGGATGGTGGTCTAAAGGGGTTTATTCTGGCGTCGTCGTCAGCACCGGACAATAAGGACCCGCCTTCCGGCCTTTCAAGATTATGTCGTAGATTTACGGTGCGTAAAAACATCTCTCAAGTCTAAGAGACGTCTCTTGGCAGAATAAAGCGGTCTTTCATGCCTAAATAGAAAGCAATGTTGAGTTCCATAGCAAGTAAAAAAGTTCGTAAACAAAACTATTTATTTCGGGTTTCCTCGAGGAACCACCGGAGTCAGGGGGCTCATGAATGGTACCCGACACGTCGGAACTGTTCCATCTGTGACCGTTAAGATACACCGTTCCATCCGAATCTGGTTACCCTTTGGGTCTCTGCCCTCATCCTTCCTACCCTCAGGTCACGTAAGACGCAAAGGACCCTCCGGGCCTATCTGTGATGTTCTGCCCCAGTGTCTATGGACCCCGTGCGTGTAAGACTCAGATCATAATCCCCAACAGCATACAGAAATTGGATAGAGACCGGGAGATCCGTGGTTCAAATCCCAGCTACGGCATTGAAGCTTTCAGTCTGGCTGTACCTACCAACTCCTGTCCTACACGGCTTGTGTGGGAAAAAAAAAAAAAAAAAAAAAAAAAAAAAAAAAAACAATTATCAAGTATACAGAAATGTCCTCTTACCATCGTCGGTCTGGGTGGCTCAGTTGGATAGCGCGTGCTTTCTGATCCCAAGGTCGCAGTTAAAAGCCGGCCCAGACCGATTATTTTTAAAAACGACAGCCCCATGTAAGTATTATTTATTGGCATATAAAATAACTCCTGCGGGACGAAATTCCCCACTCCGGCAACGCTGATATGATCCTAGCAACAAAATATGTATTTCTTTATTTTACCATTAGGAATACTTATTGTGGTAAGCGTACAATATTCGTTTTAGTGCTTCCCGCCATGTAAATAAAATGAAAAGGAGAAGAATATTCTAACAGAATTAAACAGCGATGTTTATAAATCACGCATTTTATTCGATATTAAAAAGAAAGATGACATGATCTGTGCACTCTTTTAAATATGTGTGCACTTACTTGTCAACCTCGTTGATGAGACTTTGCTATAGACTATTATCGGGTTATGACCGTATTCTTCGTCATCGTGGCTTGTTTAAGTATTCCGCTTGAACTCGCCTTCCCAGGCTTGACCAGCCCCAGATGTACTATTATCTTAATACACGCAAGATTCTTACACAATATTCACAACCTATCAAGTCCCTACAGCGACGCACAATTATTTCAGGTTATTTTCCTATAAACGTTTCGCTTACTTTGCGCGCACATTTTCTTGGGCGCTAGTTTTACGGGGTAACGAGGGTCCAGAAAAGAAGAGAGAGGTCGTCCCGTCTTCTTTCCGCAGTGTTGTCAACCAAAGAAAGAATTTTTTTCTTTGAGGCACTCAAGTCATTATTGTGAATAGGTTATCTAATTTTAACGTGGACTAACCAAGTTATTAACAAAACACAGCGTGAACTGCGTGATCTACATATAGCATTTAAGCCAATAGATGTCAGGATGTACAACGTACCTTTTCAATGCTGTTCCCGTTCTGCTTCCAAAATTGCGCGAAACCTGCCGAAAGAAGACGGAGCCGAGCTTCCAAGAAAACGAGCGCGCATAGTATTTATCCATGAGAGAGGAAAAATGTTTTATGTTTTAGTTGTTTCATTTGATAGTTCGGTTTAGCTTCTATTGTGACAATTCCGCTTGAGGGACAAACGACAGTTACTGCTGGAATGTACAGCCCGAATATCTGCAGCAGTCTTCAATGAACCGAGAACAAAATGTCCTAAAATTTCTATCCTACCAGGCTTAGAGTGGACTGTTCTGCGTGGAATTTTGGTGCACTACAACGATTCTGTCCTCATAGCATTGTAAACAATCCAACTTCTGCAGGAATCAAATATTTGTCCCATCCTCCCTACACCCAAATCCGGTCCCGTGCAACTTTTTTCTTTGCTCCAAAATAAATAAAAAAATTGGGGATCAATGATTTCAATCACCTGAAGCTGCAGTAGCTGCTTAAGAATGTATTCCCTCCATAAAGAATGGCGTTAGGTATTTGAAAAGTGGTATAAAGGACTAGACGTTGAGAGAATGCAAGAGAGAATACTTTGAAAATATACTATCATTGGATCCAAATGCTTAGAATGTTATCGCTTTCAATCTTAAACGTTTTGCAGTGACCTTCGTATACACATGTGCAACAACCTTTCTTGCAACGTTGAACTATAGGGCAGTATGAGTTATTGCATGTTTTTTAAGTTTCCATAGGAAGAAGTTCGCTTATATCAGAATATTGAAGATGAGCGTTTCTCCTCCTCCTTTTCTTCTTTCTAACAAGCAAAAACCGACTTATGTTACAAATAGTTGAATGCTATTTCTGAAACACTCGCATTGCTTAATCCCGGTAATCCCTGTTATATCAGCATTAAGAATAAAAATGGGTACGATCGATTTAGATTCCGGTTTCATTGGGGTATTGAAATAATTTTAATTTGGCTAATTGGACCATGAATATGGCCTTTGTGGTGTGGGGTTAGCGCGTGTGCTTCACATTCAAGAGGTAGCGAGTTCGGATTTAGTTAGGAAGTTACCAACACAGGCTGCTTTACCGAGCATTTCCCTTATTCTGAGACGAATGTCGGATAGCTCATTCGAGTTTTAGAATCTGTGGATTTTATTTGAGCATCCTTTAACCATTATATTTATTCATTGTTCGATATGACCTGTCAGGTTTGATGTTAAACTTTAAAGCAAGATAGGTACATATTATATAAGCTACTAATTCGATGCACTTCTCTGCTAGGATAGTATTATTATTAAATAATTATATCTTACTGATATAAATTTCTACCATGGGGGGGGGCAGATACTTTTGCACAATTGATTTTACAGGATGAATGTTTAACACCATTACCCAGAATTATTGTATATTTGGATAGTGGATTTAATTCTGATATAAAAATTTCACTACTTTCTCACACATAACCAATTCACTGCATCTCATGTACATAATATATTGCCCACATAGACATTGTCTATTAATATGGGAAATGTTTACTAGATATAGAAACAGCATTCAACTGTTTATATCAAACGTTAAATTTTGTTAGAAATTACTAACATGTTTACTAGATACAGAAACATCATTCAACTATTTGTATCAAACGTTAAATTTTGTTAGAAATTAATCCAGGCGAAAAAGATAGAATATCACATTATATACATTCCAGAAGAAGGATGTTTCATTCTGAATTATATAAAGATGAATGAGAATGAAGAAATTGCAGCTTTTTGGATTATTAGGAATACATTTTATTTCTCATGCCAAATTCTCAAATAATGTAATCAAACTTTGAAGAGGCTATTTCTGAACAAACAAAACTAACAAAGCTTTTCCATGTAAAAGTGTTGTTTAGATTGGGAACAATTTCCTAAAATATACATATACGCTTTAAAAGAGGCATTAAATGTCTCTCTCTCTCTCTCTCTCTCTCTCTCTCTCTCTCTCTCTCTCTCTCTCTCTCTCTCCCCCCCCCCGCGCGCACCTATTTTTAATGGTACCCTCCTCCTATTTGAACTAGTTTTTCCGGAAAATGTTGCCATCTCCTTTAACTAGGTAGAAAACCAGTACAGGCAGTATACTCCAGACATTTGGCAATAATACTGGTGTGTATCGCTGTTGATTTACATTCAAGTAGTCTGTACCATTACCACTACCTTCGTATTATGGCAGTCCTTTTAATAGTGTTTAACATCCGCTTTTACAACATAGGCACCACAGGCGATGACACTAATAATTCATGGAATGGAGATGGAGCAGCGGTGGATTGCAATGCCGGGGTAAACCGGAGAACCCGTAGAACACCCGCCCCAGCGTCGTATTGTCCATCACAAATCCCACATGCGGTCGCATGGGAGCGAATCCGGGTCTAACCACTCGACCACGGTGCAGCCCGTAGTATGGCGGTGCGCCTGTATTCGCTATACACAACACGAGTAGTTGCTGCGAAGTGCAAGTAAACGCAGTAATTATTGCGCAATAATAATAATAATAATAATAATAATAATAATAATAATAATAATAATAATTATTATTATTATTATTATTATTATTATTATTAAATAGATATATTTGTCCTGAGTACTAATGATAGCAATTCTCTTGCTTATTAATAAAACAAACTGAATATTGCGTTACAGAATATTTAAAACATGGTATCAGTAAGGACATGTAAATATTTATTTGTCTCAATTTGAACATAGTACCATCGCATTTAGTGCGGAACTCGTTTGCATGCAAAACTTCAATAATACAATTTCCACTTTATAAATTTCAAAAGACATATATTTACACACAAATGTTCAAAAGAATAGTCCAAAATGTGGTTTCTTTAAGAAATGTAAACATATTCGTATATTTTACTTTCTCTAGCGAGTATATTCAGTGCGATCCAAATATACCCGAACCGCTCCGCGGTGTCTTTCCATTGCGCACACGGAAACAACACACAGCTGACTTTGGTTTTCTCTACTCTGCAGCATTGAGCTGATGGTGATATCGTGTGGTTGAATTATTACCAGCATGCTTTATTACATTGTCCTGTACTTAGTCACAAAGTGTATTATGGCTCAGCATTTGTTTTCTACTGCACAGCCTGCATTTATTTATGATTCGTATGTGTTAACATACTATGTTAATGGACTCTCAATTGTGTACACAATGGCGAATTGGCCCACATTTAATATTTTTCACGAAGAGCTTAGTTCCACTTTCATGGATATGTTATTGGAGCTCTAAGAAATCTAATATTATTCATGAAATACCACTTCATGGGGAAAAAACTCGGTGAAAGAGTTATAGGCCCAATTTTTTTCGAGTCAACAGTTGACGCCCATACAATTTTGTCCCCTCTTTTATAGAATTAAAAGACAAGGAGCGTGAGTTTGACTTTTTTCAACAGCACTCTGCAACAGTTCATGCAGCCAATCTTTCGAAGAGAACAAGTTTATTTCAAGTCAAATTAGTAGTAGAGATTTATGGCCCCCTCGATCCCCCGACCTAAACCCTTGATTCCTATCTCTGGGGTAACTTAAAGCATAAGGTGTACAAGATAAACCCACACACTGTTGAAGAATTAAAGCAAAATATTCGCCAACAAATTGTCAGCATTTCTCGACGTGAATTACGGCGAGTGATGGATAGTTTCCTAAAGAGGTACCAAAAATGCATGGACAACGGCGGTGGCCAGTTTCAGCATCACCTTCATTAACATCGGTAAGTACAGCCATTAAAAGTAGTTTTTAAAATGTATGGTTTCATCCGCGCATTTCTATGGCAGCGGCAGACAGCAACAAGCGTCGAGGACGCGGAGAGGCAAAACATCGCGCAACCGGTTCGGACGTTTTGGATCACCGGTTACAATGTACATAGTGGACCGACAGTCAAATTTTTAAAATGTTGTTGCTATGGGATTGAAATCCGTTTCTTTGCGTAGCCAAGCATTGACAAGTTCCCGTATGAGAAAAGTTTAAGTATTTTAAAACTGAAATCAATAATCAGGAATATCTAGATAATGGCCAACTCTACGAAAAAATATGTATTTGATATACATTGTGTGTTTTATCGAGATCTATTTGTCATGTAAGTATCTTAAACATAAGGGATTTTAATAAGAATAGTTTGAGCAATTTTTGAGAAAATAAAAATTTTCGAAATTTTTTTCATGTAAAGGATAGTTTAGGGTGGAGGATTTTCTTGATAATCTTCGTATCGCATTCTTGGAAGATACTGAACTTAAATATAAAGTATGGTATTTAACGGGCTTTTCGTTTTGAGCTATGCTGCGTACAGACTCGCATACAAACACGGTCATTTTTCTAAATATGCGTTATTTTGTTTTCAAAGGGTCCCAAAACATGTATTTCCGATGAAATCTCGGTATCGAATTTTTGTGGAATACAATAGGTATTTTCTCTATTCACTATGCACATATGTGTAGAGAAAGTAAAATGTAGATCTCGTTAAAACACACAATTTTGTCATCTACATTTGTTGTATACTTAAAGTTTTCGAGATATTCCAATTATTGGTTTCAGTTTTAAGCTACTCAAAGCTTTTCTCAGACGGGAAGACATATTTATTTTCGTGTCTCTTTTGTTTACTCCTAGCAAGCAAAGAGAACCGAATTTAAATTGTTTCACATTGCGACCAGCTTTTAAAATATTTGATACGTTTTAGCCTGTGCACTCCCTTATTTCCTTTCTACTTAAAGAAGCAAATAAGAAGACCAATTCTGGCAATGTTTATTTTGATTAGGATGATTTAGATTTAAGAATAATCTTTTGTAAGAAACGTTTGTTTGTAGAACAGCTAGAAAAGTCATGCGAATGGAACACATACCATTTTTACTTTCTCTACAAGTACTAGAGAAAGTACATAGTGTATAGAGAAGGTATTGTATTACACCCAAAAATTCGATACCGAGATTTCACCAGAAATACATGATTTGAGGTCTCCTGAATAAAAATTAATTTTTAGCAAAATACCCCTGTGTATATATGTGTGTGTGTGTGTGTGTGTGTGTGTGTGTGTGTGTGTGTGTGTGTGTGTCTGTGGGCAGTATAGCTCAAAAACGAAAAGATCGTCAAATACTAAGCTTGGTATTCAAGTTTGGTTCGTATCTTCCAAGGATGCGACACGAATTTCAAGAAAATCCTCTCACCCTCAACTACCCTTTAAATTGAACATTTTTCGTAATTTTTGATTTTCTCAAAAACGGCTCTAACGATTCTGATTAAAATACCTTAAGTTTAAGATATTTTATGCTAACGAAATGTATATCTTGGATTTTCTGGGAATAGCCTCTGAAGACTCATTCTGGATGACTTTTGTATAAGTTGCAAACCGTAAGAGATATACAAAAACTTACTGCCCAAAAAATGTAGATCTCATTAAAACACACAATTTATTTATATAGGTACTTTGTTTTGTATAGTTAACCGTTGTCGAGATATTCCGGATTACTGGTTTCAATTTTAGCCACTTAAAACTTTTTTTTCAAACGGTAAGACTTCTTTCTTCTTGTTTGGCGTTTGTTTATTCCTGGCAAGCAAAGAGATAGTAGGGATTTCAATTGTTTCACAAGGCGACCGGCTTTTTAAAAACGTGACTATCGCTTTAGCCTGAGTGTTTTCTTATTTCCCTTCTACTTACAAGGAGTTATTAATAGAGCTAATTTTGCTTATGTTTATCTTGATTAATATGATTTAGATAACAGGTTAATCTTTTGAATAGAAGGTTTGTTTGCCGAACAGCTAGAGAACATCATATGAATGGAACACATTTGAATTTATTTATTAAAATTACTTTTATTGTGCTTTCAATTTAAAACGATTGACACAATTTGTTTTTCTTGGATTGCAGATAACAATAGAATATATAGTTTCAGGTAGCAAATAGAAATACGAACAAAAATGCAGCTAGGCCGGAGCAGTTTTTGGTTGTTAACATCTTTCTCCCTTCAAAGCCATTGATGACCAGTATTGTATTTTAATTCTCAGTGGATATCAATGCCTAAAGTGAAGAACTCGGTCAGCGAAAAATTGCAATGTTATGTTCGGAATTTAGTGATAAAATGTTTAGTACTGATGGCGTTATCTTGTGCTACAAATTGTGCGAAGTGAATGTTATGGCCGAAAAACAAAGTGTATTATTGGTCATATTTTTATGAACTTTTCGGTCATAAATGATGCATATCTTAATTTTAGGCCATAGAAATCTGCACTCTCTTAAAACACATGTTATCTGCCGATTTAACACCGTTGCCATTATCATCAATTCATCATATTTTATAATGTATAATTTAAAATTAGAATTTTCCACTGAATACAATTTTGATTTCGTCTACACTTTCTGCGACCTTCAACAGGATTTACCAGCTTTTTCGGCAGTCCTACACTCTGAGAAAGCCATCTGGAACTTCTTGAAGAATGATACAGGTGATACAAAAACTGCAGCTGTTAGCTGAGTAAATCAAGGTTTTGTGAGGTGTTTGTTTCCACCACAACCTCGAAAACCTTTTTGGCCTTCTGGCGCAACCTACTTGGCCATCAAGAGAATAATTTGACTTAGATAATACAGAAACACAACACTATTGTAAACATTCATACTCCTAGTTCTGTACTCTCTTTGGTCGGAGTCTTTCGAGTCAGTGGAAGGGACCACTCCTGCCAGGTCGGTTACGTGTGTCGACATGTTGTGACAGCCGCCGGTGCACAACACTACGTCCTTATCTCCCGTTCCACTGTCTCAAGTACATATAATTAAAAATAGCTACATATCACTGTGGCGCACCTTTTCAGACTAGTGTACGTCAAATCTAATGCTTTCAGTTGCCTTGTGTGATACTTATTCTTTTCCTTCTAACAGCTGTCACAAAATACTCATTTGACTTTCAATAATTTAAATGCTATAAATGTTAATAGATGTTTTGTCGTGAGAAGATACTGGTTTTGCCTTGTGATTTCATTCTTCATTCACACAAAGCGTCTAATATTTTGCTTAATAATTTAGAATTAACTGTACATTGTCTTTATTAGGGCATATTTATAAATAAAAATGCCTGAATTTTAAGTGAAAATACAATTTAGTCTGAGATTTGCTGGTGAATCTACCTGTCACTTACAAAGGCATATCTGTGTTGAGTTCTACCACTTTTAGTGAAACTAATTCTTTCTTACTTCACTTGACTCTGAAACAAACTTGCTTGGAACTGTGTTTTATATTAAAATGCATGCAATATTGTTTTGGGCTAACACAAACAACAAAAGCTTTGGTTTCCAAAATCCATTTTCAACTCTTTCTTTTTCCTTTTTTTTTTTTTAATGCGGGTACTTTTCTTATTTAGTTAAGGAATACATTTGCGACACAATTACCATGTAAAACTTATAAACGGTGTGATTAACAACAGCAACAATAATAAACGGTGGTGGTGATGATGATGATAATAATAATAATAATATACCATCATGGTTCGGCATCCGTTATATACAGCAGGCATATGAATAGCCTCCAAACATACTGGAACATTAGAATGGTGCACCTGTCTGGACAGTTTTCGTTGAACGCTCAGTACTAAAGTCAAAACATCTCCACTTTCCATCATATTAAGAAAGGAAAATTTATTCACGAACTCATCAATAAATTTGCTTGATATTTAAAATAAATGTTTGAAGAAACTGAGAAGATAATTAAACATAATTTTTTGTTTATTCTGTTAAAGAATTACTATTTACATTACTTCAGCTTCGCGCCATGTTTGAGTAAGCAATTTTTACTTTCTCTATAGGACCTATGTACATAGTGTATAGAGAAGTATTGCACTCCACCAAAAAATTCGATACCGAGACTTCACCGGAAATATATGTTTTAGGGTCCCCTTTATCTAAAAAAAGCATTATCGGAAAAAGGTCCGTGTGTGTGTGTGTGTGTGTGTGTGTGTGTGTGTGTGTGTGTGTGTGTGTCCGTGTGTCTGTGAACACGATAACTCAAAAACGAAAAGTAGGTAAAATACCAAACTTGGTATTTAAGTTTAGTGTCTTCCAGGGATGCGACACGAAGATTTTGAGAAAAATCCCCCACCCCCAACTACCCTTTACATGGAACTTTTTTCGAAAATTTTGATTTTCTCAAAAATGGCTCTTAACGATTTTGACTAAAATTTCGGATATTAAACATATTTACCTGACAAATGAAATGCATATCTTGAATTTTCTGGGAATAGCCTCTGAAGAGTGGTTTATTCTGGATGAATTTTACTAAATTTTGAATAACTGCTAAACCGCAAGAGATGGACAAAAACTTACTACACAAAAAATGTAGAGCACTTTAAAACACACAATTTATGTTATATACATTTTTTTCGTGGAGTTCGTCGTTTTTGTGACATTCCTTACTTTTTGTTTCTGCTATGAAAAACTTGTCCATACAAACAAAGGAACTTCATTGACATAGCAATCAGCTTTTGACTATCACTTTAACCTACGGTTGTCCCTTATTTCGCTTCTACTTACAAGGAAGCGAGTAATAAGACTATTTCTGCTAATGTTTTACTGATTAGCATGAAGTTAATAGAAGTATAAGCTTTTTAAGAATAATTTGTTGTAGGGAAATAGAGAAAGTCATGTGAATGGTATACATCAGATTTTTACTTTCTCCATACGCACTATGTACATAGTGTATAGAGAAAGTATTGCACTCCACCACAAATTCGATACCGAGATTTCACCGGAAATATATGTTTTAGGGTCCCCAATATCCAAAAAAAAAGCATTTTCACAAAAAGTTCCGTGTGTGTGTGTGTGTCCGTGTCCGTGTCTCTGTGAACACGATAACTCAAAAA
The DNA here is from genome assembly GCA_030762935.1 of Hymenopus coronatus. Classification (NCBI taxonomy): domain Eukaryota; kingdom Metazoa; phylum Arthropoda; class Insecta; order Mantodea; family Hymenopodidae; genus Hymenopus; species Hymenopus coronatus. Next base: position 115,083,124 of record CM060895.1, read on the forward strand.
CGAAAAGTCGGTAAAATACCAAACTTGGTATTTAAGATTAGTATCTTCCAGGGATGCGACACGAAGATTTTGAGAAAAATCCCCCCACCCCCAACTACCCTTTACATGGAACTTTTTTCGAAAATTTTGATTTTCTCAAAAATGGCTCCAACGATTTTGATTAAAATTTCGGATATTAAACATATTTAGCTGAAAAATGAAATGTTTATCTTGAATTTTCTGGGAATAGCCTCTGAAGAGTAGTTTATTCTGGATGAATTTTACTAAATTTTGAATAACTGCTAAACCGTAAGAGATGGACAAAAACTTACTGCACAAAAAGTGTAGAGCACATTAAAACACACAATTTATGTTATATACATTTTTTTCGTGGAGGTCGTCGTTTTTGTGACATTCCTTATATTTGGTTTCTGCTATGAAAAACGTATACTTTTCTCATACTGGAACTTGTCAACTCCTATGCATATAAACAAAGGAACTTCATTGACATAGCAACCAGCTTTTGACTATCACTTTAACCTACGGTTGTCCCTTATTTCACTTCTACTTACAAGGATGCGAGTAATAAGACTATTTCTGCTAATTTTTTTCTGATTAGCATAAAGTAAATAGAAGTATAAGCTTTTTAAGAATTGTTTGTTGCAGGGATATGGAGAAAGTCATGTGAATGGTACACATCAGATTTTTTAAATAATTTCTCTAAAACATATTAATCATATTTGGAATTAGCTGCGTCCCCCCTTCCAGATGGTCTTGCCTTACTTAAAGTGAACATTCGGTGACAAGAGGGAGATCTCATGGTTTCTACCAGACGCTGCTTATGACGTAAACACGCCGGGCATGTTGCAGATGAGTTTAAATGCCGCCGGCAGACAGGTATGTACTCACCTCTACGGCTCCTCCAGTACACCCGCCAAATGACGTATCCGATAGCTGCTAGGGCCAAGGTGACCAGAAGGGTGCCTACTATGGCCCCTGCCAAACTTCCAGCACCGTAACAGACCCCTTGTTCCTGCGCCATGCAAGCGCCACAACACAACACAAACACAAGAATGACCTTGACTTGATCCATGGTTGTTGATCACTTTCACATCACGACACTGTGTTCTGTTCCCAGCTGACGATGCTCGCTTCACTAACTCCAAGAACCGACTGACTGGTTGTGGGCTTGGTTCGCTTCTGGACTCACTCAAGGTCGCCCCCCCCTCTTGCTGGCTTGGTGCGGCGGGAAAAACATTCCTACCTGCTGTATATCCCGTGTGAGCTTAATGTGACACCTGTTGCTGCTCTAAGGTGCCCATCGCACTACCACTATTTATATAGGCCGCACGAATTAACATTTCTCTTCATTTTTGAAAATCTAAACGACACTATGACAATAATGTGTATAAACTTCATTAAAATTGATAAATAGTTAACTATAAACTAAATACTGACTGTTTATGGTTGGCATATATATATATATATATATATATACAAATATTGAACTATTTCAACTGGGTACACCACAAATAAAATGTATCTCTTGAATATTCTGTTAATAGTAACTTCGTTCTCGCTATTTTTTTATTATAGTGATAGCTACATACCTTTAACAGCATGATCTTGTCGGCGGCACACACCTTTGGAATACTGTACTGTGTACTGTTGGGTTTTTAACTTTCTGCATTAGATCACACACACACACACACACACACACACACACACACACACACATTCTCACTCTCCTTTATTCCTCCAGACTCTGAGAATAGGGAATATTCTTGGCTAGAGAAAAATTTCCGCCTCTAATCGGGAATCGAAGCCGGGACCCCTCGCACAGTTGCTCTTCCGGCTGAAGTAGGGAGCAGCTTCATTGAATCCATGTAACCTGGAAACCCCAAGAAAGTGAGAAAAAAACTATATTGGAGAAGTCTGATGAACATAAATTCGCTACCCATTAATATTGCTATTACATATTTCCAATTGGACTAGGGAAATACTGTAGGCTTAAGTGATAGTCAAATCTATAAAGTGCTGAGTGCTATGCTTTTGGAAGTGTTTCCCTTTACTTGACAGCAGAAAGAAAAACGAATAATGTATTTCCATTTGAGAAAAGTATAAGTACGTAATAAAATGTCAACCAATATATCTTGGAAACAGTTAACAAAAAAAAGCATCTGATGTGTTTCATTCACATGACTTTCTCTACTTCTGTGTAAAAAATTATATTTAATAAGCTTATTCTTCTATTTACTTCATGCTAATCGAGAAAAAATTAGCAGAAATAGTCTCAGTACTTGCTTCCTTGTAAGTAGAAGCGAAATATGGGAGTATCATAGTTTAAAGTGAAGTCAAAAACTGGTTACTAGGTGACTGAAGTTCCTTTGTATGGACACGAGTTGACAAATTCCTGTATGAAAAAATTACAAGTTTTTTAAACCTGAAACCAAAAACAAGGAATATCTCAAAAACGATCAACTCCTCGAAAAAAACTTTATATAACTTAAATTGCGTGTTTTAATGTGCTCTACATTTTTTATTTGGTAAATTTTTGTCCATTTTTTACGGTTTAGCAGTTATCAAAATTTTATAAAATTCATCCAGGATAAAGTAGTCTTCAGAGGCTATTCCTAGAAAATTCAAGATATACATATTATTTTTCAGATAAATATCTTTAATATACGATATTTTAATCAAAATCATTAGAGCCATTTTTAAGAAAATGAAAATTTTCGAAAAAAGTTCCATGTAAAGGGTAGTTGGGGGTGTGAGGATTTTCTTGAAAATATTCGTGTCACATCCTTGGAAGATACCAAACTTAAATACCAAGTTTGGTATTTAACGCTCTTTTCGTTTTTGAGCTATGCTGTCCACAGACACACACGCGCACATACACGGACCTTTTTCCAAAAATGCCTTTTTTTTTGGATTCAGGGGGACCCAAAACATGTATTTCCGGTGAAATCTCGGTATCGAATTTTTGGGTGCATTACAATACCTTCTCTATACATTATATACATAGTAGTGTAGAGAAAATAAAAAACAAACAAACATGTCAGATGTGTTCCATTTACATGGCTTTCTCCGTAAACAAACTTTTCTTACCAAAGATATACCTTTTATCTAAATTTTGATAAGCATTAGCAGACTTTTCTTATTGCTTGCTTCTTTGGAAGTAGAAGGGAAATAAGAGAATGCATAGGCTAAAGCATTTAAAATCGTTTGCTATGTGAAACAATTGGAATTTAATCCTCTTAGCTTCTAAGAGAAAATAAAAGAGAGACGAAAAGACAGAAAAGTTTTAAGTAATTTAAAAATGAAACCACATCTTGGCATGTTTCGAAAAAGTTAACTCTGAACAAATAATATATTGTGTGTTTTATCGAGCTCTACATTTTTATATAGTAAGCTTTTGTCTATCTCTTATGGTTTACCAAAAAATGGAATCTATGAGTATAAAAATATACTGTAAAGTATATAATAAGAGTTTAATATATATATATATGTATATATATACATATATATACATATATTGAAATTAACATCACCTCGGTCTGTTCCAAGCGGGGAAAAATCCCCACGCCGTACTGGGAATTTAACCCAGGTCTCACGCTTGGCAAGTAGTAACGCTACCACCGCTTTAAAAAGACGACCAACTTTGGAAGATGCAGAACTTAAACATAAAATGTGTACCTATTTAAGCTTTGCTGTTCATATACGCACACGCGTGCGCGTAGCGAATTTTTGGGTGGAGTACAATACCTTCTCTACCTAATACGCACATTGTACATGATAAAGAAAGTAAAATTTACAATAGGAAACATATCATGTTTCATGCAAAATAAACATGTTTGTGGCATAAATCCATTTCGGGACTATTCAAAGTAGTTTCTTTGATCCTAATTGTGTACCTACTACTACACACGGACACACACACACACACACACACACACACACACACACACACACACACACATACGGGCATGTTTCTATAATGCATAATTGGAAGTAAATAGAAAATTAAAACATTTGAGTGAATAGTTAGTTACCACTCTGCTATTTAGCTATACTAAAATAGAGAAAGTATTACATTCCCTCAAAAATTTCGATATCGAAATTTCACCGAAATCTCGAATTCGGAATATTTTTACTTTCTCTAAACATTCTATTTATCTACATAGTAGTTAGAGAAGTTATTGTATTCTACCCAAAAATTCGATGTCGAGATTTCACCTGAAATATATCTTTTGAAACCCACAGAGTCTAAAGAAGTTTTAGAAAAAGGTCTACGCGCGCTATGGCTATACAGTGTAAACTGTAGAGAAAGCAAAAATATAATATGCTCCATTTACATGAACTTCTCTACATCTCCGTAACAAATTTTTGTTAAGTAAAAGGTAAATAAGGGATAAAAAAAAACAAAAAAAAAAAAAAAAACCGTCGAACTTTCCATTATCTGACTTATTCTTGCAGTCTCAAATGGTAATGGAAGATGAAAATGTAATCAGGGCTGCAGGTGTTTGAGATGTGTTATGTTGTAAATGGTCTCTCTCTGATGTTAGGTTATGATTAGGATATTTTACTCTGACTTGTTAAATTAGCATTGTTAAACCTCTTTTTTGTTTTGCAGTTTGCCGATAAATCTCAATGAAATCATTTACAATGTGATGTGCTAAGTCTCTCATTGCATTTGTGTTTGTTTTTATTACATCCTATGACTATTGTGTATTTAATATGAAGCTTTTAAAATTCTACTTCGGTCATTAGTTAAGAATTGTGAATTCATTGTGTTAGTATAGCACTTCTAAATATGCATAAGCCTTCCGGGAGACACCTGCATGTGGCATATGGTGAACTTATTTTTTTTTTTTTTCAGCACAACTAGCAAAAGAAGAAGAGATTAACAGTTCTTTTGTATATGCACCACAGATTTAGAAATATATCTGTTCTCGTCTTAAAGCACATCGTGCAATTAGTGCTAATAATAATAATAATGATGATTTAGAGTTAGATAATAATAAAGAGAATGTAGAACATGTTGAATTGAAGTGAATATGTTGAATATGTAGTAATTTTCCTATGGCAAAGCAATTACTATGGCAAACCGGCTACAGTTGTTAAAGTACTCGCAAACCGTGTACAATAGCTCAAAGAAATTTTGATTATACACGAATTTAAAGACTGGTGTAATAGAGTGTTAAGCTAGTACGATGATCGGCTAGTTTAAGTTAGTCTGGGTTAGCTTGGGTTAAACGTTTCGTGCTCTGTTTAAGAGCATGTGCTGCTTTTTACTTTCTCTATACGTACTACGCACATAGTGTATAGAGAAGGTATTGCACTCCACCAAAATTTCGATGCCGAGATTTCACCGGAAATATATGTTTTATCCAAAAAAAAGTATTTTCAGAAAAAGGCCCGTGTGTGTGTCCGTGTGTCTGTGAACATGATAACTCGAAAACGAAAAGCCGGTAAAATACCAAACTTGGTATTTAAGTTTAATATCTTCCAGGGATGCGACACGAAGATTTTGAGAAAAATCACCCCACCCCAAACTACCCTTTACATGGAATTTTTTGAAAATTTTGATTTTCTAAAAAAAAGGCTCTAACGATTTTGATTAAAATATCATATATTATAGATATTTATCTGACAAATAAAATGTATATTTTGAATTTTCTGGGAAAAGCCTCTGAGGAATACTTTATTCTGGATGAATTTTGCATAACTACTAAACCGTAAAAAATGTAGAGCACGTTAATATACATTTTTTTTCGTGGAGTTGATCTTTTTTGAGATATTCCTTTTTCTTGGTTTCAGCTTTGAGAAACTTATGCTTTTCTCATACAGGAATTTGTCAACTCCTGTCCATACAAACAAAGGAACATCAGTCACATAGCAACCAGCTTTTGACTTTCACTTTAACTTATGGTACTCCCTTATTTCGCTTCTACTTACAATAAAGCAAGAAATAAGACTATTTCTGCTAATTTTTCTCGATTAGCATGAAATAAATAAAAGATAAGCTTATTAACAATCATTTGTTACAGAGATATAGAGAAAGTCATGTGAATGGAACACATCAGATTTTTTTCTCCTGCATTCTTGTATAACGCAGATGTTGATGCAGATAGCTATTCACCACGTTTTCGCTGTATCGTGTTAAAAATAAATGCCTTCTTTTTAGATTGTCGGAAAAAGACTGGCATTTTGTATTATGGGTGTAAAATAATAAAACCTCTGGTAATTCTAAATGCTATTTATTAATAAAACGATTGTATGCATTGCATTGTGATAGTACAGTTTTTAGGTTCCGCTTGTAACTTTATATAATAAATACATATGTTCACTGACCAAAATTAGTCGTGAACAGTAAAATAATTAATATCTGTGGAATTAAAGAGCTTTGACCTGTGTTTCAATCATATAGCATACGCATTAAACGTTTATATCTAACGAATGTGTGAGACTGCTTTTCACTATAATAGAAAATAGTAATATAGATTAATAAAATCGAAATAATTCTCCATCCGACTCTTGCATTGCAATTTTTTTTTTTGTATTGAATGAAGATTTAGTGTTCGTTTCATTTGTTACTACTGTATTTTGCTTTCTGATGAATTCTTCAATTCTGTTCTTTGAATCAGAATTGGGTTGTTGAGTTTCTTAACTAAATAATCTAATGTTGCTTTATACACATAGTCAAAGCCTTCACGCTTGCTTATTATTACTCTAGCATTTTGATCAGTTGAGTTTCTTAAGACTATCGTAGTGTGACTATATATGTCGTTTGCAGCTCGGCATGGAGTTATCAGCTCTCATACAAACCCAAAAATGTAATGTTTGCTCTTGGGTTGCAGTCGTGATTTTCCCTGAAATCTCATAAATTAATAATAATCATGTGCATAAGGCGCTAAAAACTATTCCATGTTATAAAGCGAGCATATAAGAATATAATAGCAGTCACTTCTGAATGTTAAGTGCTCCTTAGAAATAGTTTGAGTTATATGCATTGTGCAATTAAATCTCATGAAAGAGTGTTAAAATATACCTATATTATTGATGGAGCCTGATTGGAAAAACATTCATATTATGTGCTTCTTATGCTAGTCTTGGATTCGTATTGTATCGTGCCTGAGCTGATAGCTTATGTTTGCTAATGTTAAATTGTTACATTAGAAGAAGTTGTATTATTTGTAAAAATCATGTTATCGCAATATAACTATATCTTTTCATTCCGTGATTTGTATAGCCCCTTTAATTTCGGTGGTCATATAGGGCGGGGGGGGGTTTAGAGCTATGAACCCACTCGTATTACTGTAGGTTTAGAATGTTAAGTCAATAAATTCTATATATTACTATACTCATGCATATTCATCCTATCATTCATACTTTCCAGACTCTGTGGGGGGATAGGGAATAATTCCGGATAAAGACTGGGACTCGAACCCGGGACCTCTGGGTGAGATGTCAGCTTGCTAATCATTCGACCACTGAGGCAGTCTGTTAATATAGCTAATTGTACTGAATGTTAAACATTGTTTCCTGTGTTGATTGCATACCTGATTTAAAAAGAATTGAATTTCCATTTCTTCCTCTTTTATGTACTTTTAATGTAATTAAGATGACGACGTGCAATAATTCTGTAGGCAAACGATTATTCCGTGCTAGGTATTCTCTTCGGTGGATGTATGTGAAAGAAATAGTCATTAGCGGAAGTATAAAACTATTGAAATATCCTGATAGTCAAAATTAACATAAAAAGGTCTATCAAGCTTTATTTCTTCTGTTTACATTATGCTATTCAAGGTTGTTATTATTCCATTGCTCCTTATAAACAGGGAAAATAGCGGAAATCCCTAGGTTAGACAGATCTCTTATAATGTATTGCCATGCAATTGTCATTGTATCTCGACTTTTTGCATTGTCTTGAGTAAAGAATAAGAGTGAAACGAAACGTCACTTCCAGTTTGAGAAGGTGGAAGTAGCTTAAAATTGAAGTAAAAACCGGAGTTTTTGAGCTATACTATCCTCGGGCATGCTTTGTGTGAGGGGTCTTCAAAACATGTATTTCCATTGACAAATAGATTTTTGGGTGGATTCGAATACTTCCTCTACTTATTAAATGGAAGCAGTTCAGAAAATGCAATTCTGACGTGTTACGCTCCAAATGTCTTTCTTTACCGAATTGTATTTACCAGTATAACGGGTTTTTTGGGTTATTGTGTTTAAAGGCACATGAGCATATACATCCACGGATCTTTTTTTTTTTTTTTCTCAATATACAATTTTTTGATCCAGGTGACCTCAAAAACAAATATCCGGTGAAATCGCTTCATCGAAATATTGTGTGGAATACAATGTATGTATGCATGTATGTATGTGTGTAAGAATGCATGTGGGTGTATGCATGTATGTATGCATGTATGTGTGTATGCATGCATGCATGCATGTATGTATGTATGCATGTAATGTATGTATGTATGTATGTATGTATGTATGTATGTATGTATGTATGTATGTATGTATGTATGTATGTATGTATGTATGTATGTATGTATGTATGTATGTATGTATGTATGTATGTATGTATGTATGTATGTATGTATGTATGTATGTATGTATGTATGTATGTATGTATGTATGTATGTATGTATGTATGTATGTATGTATGTATGTATGTATGTATGTATGTATGTATGTATGTATGTATGTATGTATGTATGTATGTATGTATGTATGTATGTATGTATGTATGTATGTATGTATGTATGTATGTATGTATGCGTGTATATAAGTATGTATGTATGTAAGTATGTGTGTATGAATGTATGCATGTATGTGTGTATATATGAATGTATGTATGTATGCATGCATGAATGTATATGTGTATGTATTTGTACGTGTGTAGGCATGCTTTCCCCCTCTTTTTACGGTAAGTTCTTTTGTTTCTTTCATTGCTGTACCCTCTTAAATGCTATGAAGTTTTTAAAGTAAATTTAATATAGGGATAGCGCATATATTAAATGAGAGTGTAACTAAACCAAAGTTGCTCTTTTTTTCGGTGTGTGCTTTAAGATTCTAAATAATCGAAGAATTTAGCTTTATAACTACAAAAACAACATTAAATCACTTGTGACCAATGAAAATCACTCTTAGTGCGCTTTATGTATAATATATAATGAAGATTAAACTAATCGTTGTTTACGTTCTTATTTTCGCAGTTTAATTATTCATATGAGTATATATGCATTATGAAGAGCAGTATTTTCAATGTAAGCATTTCACTTTGAAGTGTACGCCTGTAAGTTTCCTTGTAATTCATTTAGCACCTCATTCATTTAACTATTCTTCACAATTGAAGTTATCGTTTAGCTACTAATCTGCATAAGTAGTGCACTTAATTGAACATTGGCATTCTAAAAAGAATATAATCTGATATACCTACCACTCATGATTGTCGTGTATTCCATTGATATACACATTCTACGTTTTTACGCTTATAATCAGCATCGTTAACTCTCGTGTGGGGAAGGTGATAATAGGAGCATGAATTATTAGTTTGTATAATAATACGATTTTTCAGTATTCATGTGCTGTACAATGCTGAAAACAGCGTAGCACTGGTTATGCTGTTTTGTATGAAACATATACGTCAGCTATAATCATCTATTATACCGTTAGCATCTCTCTTTACAGAAAACACCTGCGAATCCTGGTCGGCCCTTAGAGTTATTCATTGACAACACGATTATTTGGCAATTCTTTTGTGTAAACGGCAGTGATCTGTTAACCGCTTAACCGTTAATGAGTTTGTAGTGAAAAGTATATCTGTTTTGCGAAAACATTAATGTAACTTCTTCATATTTTCTGGGGGCGGGTATTTCAAGAATGCATCCTTGTAAGAAGTAAAGACCTCTCATGAAGGGACGGGGGAGGGGGGATCGCTCCAGTGCTCTTTTATAACGTTATTAGCTTGTTTTAATATATGCATGATCAATGATTCACCCTTCATTTTTACATTTTATTTAATGCTATATTCCCTTCTTAATTTTCAGAGAAATAAGCTTTGCAATAATAGTTTGTTGAAGAATGGGTAGGGCAAGTCATGTGAATGGATAGTCAATCAAGTGGGGCCTCTTCAAAGGTAAGCTAGGGCAAGAAGTACTTAAAATGCTAAATTTAAATATATATATATGTGTGTGTGTGTGTGTGTGTGTGTATGTGTGTGTGTGTGTGTCAAATGTATCAAACCGCAGCTACATTTCTCTGCGTGTGATGTCTGTTAATGGTGTGTTATTTATATATACATTCCAGAGATTATTTGACTTTTTTTTTAAAAGTTACATTGTATAAGAATTCCTTAAAACTCCTCTCATGAAAGGAGGGTGTTCAAGCCTCTAGGAGAGTTAATTTTCAAGGTATACATCAGACAGTTCAGCTCCTTTTCCACTATTTAATGTCACTTTGAGTGTTGTATCAAGTATTTTTTGAAATTCATTTCCGGCCCTTTTGAGGGTATTTAGGCATCTAAAACAGGTATTTTTTACTTTTTCATCCGCTTTTCTGTTCATTTTTTGCATTATTTTCTAATGCTTTTAACGTGTTTAAAGGAACTTCCCCCCTCTTCAGACGTTTTAATCGTATTTTACAGCATTTTCCAGTGTTTTTAATGGTTTTTAGCATTTTGAGACCATTTTGTAGCATTTTGCAGTGTTTTGTAGCGCTTTCTGTATGCTTACAGATCATTTAGATAATGAATATACAGCAGTGTTAAGCCCTCAGGCAATAGGTATTTGAAACCCCATGATTGTATTTGTAGGCTTCTCTTTTCAGGACTTTGTAACAGTGACGAAGATATACTCTCGACATTTTTGTATGTTTAGGAGTAATTTAAGCTTATTTGAGGCAATGTCCTTTTCATTTGTCCTTGTAGACCCTTTTTATTATGGTTGATAGTATTTACTGAAATTGAATGCTAGATTATATCGTTTCTGCAGCAATTTTCTGCAGTTCAGCAGTAATATTTCAGTCATGTAAAATGTTTATGTCTTTTTCCACTCTATTTGTTGCATTTTATAGCATTTACAGATGTTCAGGGGTGGTTTACCTAATTTGTTGACTGTCAGTCTTTGCAGTTTTATCGTATTTTTCTATAGTTTGGGTTCTTTTATGAACAATTATGAATTCTGTTTCAGTATTTCTAACAACCCCTTAATATGCTCGGATGGTAGGAAATCAGAATTTAAGCACTTATAACAAATCTCGCTCCCTCACGCTATGCTATATGATATGTTTTCATCGCAACGCGAGATCCGGTTTTCGTTTAGTTTTAAGTCTCCGTTTATATTAATCGCAGAGTAGCATATTAGGCTCATCCTTATATGTTCAGGTATTATTTAATTCAGGTGTATTTTATTCAAGTTTTGTGTATTCGAAGCCCATACCGCAAGGATAAGGTTGTTGCATTTGCTTAATTCAGCATGATAAATGTATTCATATACGCATTCCAGGGGTTATTCAGTTTTAAAAAGTTCCAATGCCTATGAGATCCTAATAGGTCCTGTCATGAAAGAACGGGAGTCGAACCCGGGTTCTTTTTATAAAGTTATTAACAGGAATATTATCCCAATAATTCATCTTCATTTGCAAATTTATTTAATCTATAAATCGCTCTTAATTACGGAGTTAGATTCGAGGCAAGTAGGTAATGATAACTATTTATTATATCGATATTCAAAGTTGACAGAGGAGTATCCGTTTCACTTTTTTCGCTCTCCTATGTTAATTCCTATAAGAGTTATTCACCCTTGGAATTAAAGTCCATCCGGTCAGGGATCGAAGCGGGTTCTTTAGGTTAAAAAGTATTTATAATCTTAAATGCATATGCTAAATGCATCAATATACAGTTTTCCATGTTCCTGGCCGCCTAATAGGCGAGGGTTTCGCCAGAATCTGAAAAAGTCCGCGAATCAGTGACCTGCAATCAAATTTATTCTCTCGCGTATTATTACCGGTGTTGAAAGCTTTGTCCCGTCTCGTAAGGACTAACGGTTCCTGAGATAACTATTTTTAAAGTTTTTTCCGACCCCCGAGCCTTCAGATGCATCAGCATATATTTAAGTCAATTTTCCCTTAAGTTCAATCATGCATTCAGTTTTCTGTTTGCTACACGGGTTGATAAGCGCCCCTTGTTATTTCACGTTAAAACAATTCTATCAGTATTTATTGAATAGCTTAACAATCTGATGCGTTATTGAAAAGTGGAAGCAGGATAATCTATTAATGTTGACCGACCTACTAACATAATTGCACAAGCTGTTTCCAGGTTCTTGGTCATTACACTTTCACTCATCAACATTTGTAGTCTGAGATGTATTCCTTTTAAGTGAACTTTCAAAGGTGTTATTTCGAGTGTTGCCTAAAAGCGCTCTATTGTTCTTTGTAATGTCTGTCAAGGTTTTTTTTTTCTTCTAAGTATTCATTGTTATTTCTCGTTAAAGTCTCTGATCAGTATTTTATTGTAAATGTTAAAGAGTTGCATGGTTATTGTAGCCAGGAATCATGATATTAGCTGGTCTGTTCCCTTCCACTGAAAACAATGTAATAGTTGAGTGTATTGCAGTTATTAGTATTCTATTTAACACAGGATTGTGGTGGCTGCTTGCTCCGGTGCTACGATATAAAGTAATTGTAAAGGTATTTTTTTCTTTGTCCTGACGTCTCTTTATAATTATTTGCGTTAATTAGGAATGTTGGCACGTTTCATTGTCGTGTTCCGTTATTAAAGCCATGTTTTGTTTCTGACGGTTTTTGTTGAAGTCCAGATATTTTATGACTAACTATAATGATTATTTCTTGAAAGAAATTCCTGTTAATGTTCATGTAGTTTTTTGAAAAGAAATGATCTCAATCGCTTTTCTATAGAGGCTGACTTAATGTTGGCGTTATTGCTGTTTTCACAAGCTGCGGCTGTAAACGGGAGTTTATATCGTTATGGGTTATAAAATGGCATTTATCTGTATTTATTTTCCAATTAAATATATGTATTAGCTGTTTAGCAAGTATGAGTGTAGTGTTTGTCTCACTGTACATAGCTATTGCATTTGCCCATGTTTAGGAATAAGAATATGTTTAAGAATATTTTTATCCAGTATATTGCGAAATTGAAATTCAAGCTTTCTTAATTATAATTAATACAAATCTAGGTCATGTATTGGAAAGATTATTCATTATGCGGACAGACTTGTTATCTCGAATTTTTTCTGCTGAGATAAGTATTTCTTATTTCTATACAAGCTCCGAGACAGCTGTTGTTACCCGCCATATTGCTTTTTCAGCTATGATGAAAATTAATTTTAGAGTGTTAAATGTGTGTTTCTAAATCCGCCTTCTATATCTATCGAAAGTGTTTTAGTGTTTTTAATAGCAGTTCCCAAAGCTGTTTGTAAAACCGCTTTTATATACTACTTGTGTCTGTGGACAGAATTGCTCAAAAACTAAAATACTGCTAAATGCCGAACTTGTTTTTAAATTTAGTATCTTCCAAGGATGCGACACGAAGATTTTCAAGAAAGTCCCTCCAAACCAAACTACTCTTCATATGGACATTGTTTTAAAGAAAAATTTGTTTTTCTCAAAAATGACTCTTAAGATTTTGATTAAATTAGCGTATACTATAGATATTTAAGTCACAAATAAAATGTATATCTTGAATTTTCTGGCAATGGCTTCTGATGATCTGTTTATTCTGGATAAATTTTGCCGAATTTTGCATAACCAGTAAGTCGTAAGAAATAGATAGAAACTTACTACACAAAAATGTAGATCTCCTTAAAACACACAATTTATGTCATATACATTTTTTTTTGTAGATTTGACCGTTTCCAAGATATTCGTTGTTATTGGTTTCAGTTTTAAAATAGGTGTTTAAAATTTTCTCATAAGTTGTAAACTCCTGGCCATGCAAAGAACGGATTTCAACCACATAGCAACCAGCTTTTAAAAAAATTTACTATCGCTTTGGAATTGTGTACTCCATTATTTCCCTTCCACTTACAAGGAAGCAAGTAATAAGACCATTTCTGCTAATGTTTATATCCATTACCATGAAGAATATGGAAGAATAAGCTTTTTAAGAATAATTTGTTGGAGTGATTTAGAGAAATTCATGTGAATGGAACACATCAGATTTTTTCTATTAACTTTCGCTTGCACATATGTACAGCGTACGTTGTAGATGGAGAAGGTATTGTAATCCATCCAAAATTCGATACCGAGATTTCACTGGAAATATATGTTTGAGATCCCCTGTACCTAAAAAAAAACGTGTTTAGAAAAAAATCAGTGTATGTGTCTGTGAGCGTGTGTCTGTGGACAACATAACTCGAAAACGAAAAGTCCGTTAAATATCACGCTCGCTATTCAAATTTAGTATCTCCCAAGGATGTGACACGAGGATTTTCAAAAAAATCCCCCACCCTAAACTACCCTTTACGTGGAACAATTATGGAATATTTTGAGTTTCTTAAAAATGGCTCTAACGATTTTGATTAAAATAATATATGTTACAGATAGCTATTTATATGACAAATAAAATGTGAATCCTGAATTTTCTGGGAATAGCCTTAGAAGATCTCTTCATTTTGGATGGCTTTTGAATAACTTTTATATAACTGGACAAAATCCTACTACACAGAAAAATGTAAATTTCGTTAAAACACACAATTTATGTCATAAACAGTTTTTTGTGGAATTAACCGTTTTTCAGACATTCTGTGTTATACCTTTCAATTTTAAGCTATTTGAACTTTTCTCAAACAAGAAGACCCTTTTCTTTTCGTCTCTCTTGTTTGATTCCAAGCTAGCAACAGGACGGAATTTGAATTGTTTCACATAGCAACCGGCTTTTAGAACATTCGACTATCGCTTTAGCTTAGTGCATTTCTTCTAAGTAAAAAGACCAATCTACAAATCGACCCATGTCGAATAGAATTATGTAGATAAGAGATTAATCTTTTGTAAGAAACGTTTGTTTGTGGAACAGCAAGAGAAAGTCATGTGAATGGAATAAATCAGATATTTTTATACAGTATATATCCAGTGAAATCTCGGTATTGAATTTTTGGGTGGAATACAATACCTATGTGCTATGTACTAAGTACAGAAAGTAAAAATTGATATCTGCCAGTCCTCGGTTGTTTTATTTTGCTTCTCATTAATTGACTCATGGCAACAGAGGCTCACACTCTACAATATATACAAGGGTCGGCTAAGTCCCGGGCCTCTCAATGAAAACATTTTTTTTTTTATTTATTTCTCAACATAATCTCCAGAAAGGCTAATACATTTGTCATATTGATGTTCTAATTTAATTAAACCATCTCTGTAGTGCGATTTATCAAGATCCTCAAAATAGCTGCTTACGGCATCAATGACCTCCTCGTTGCTGTGAAACCTTGGTCCACATAGACATTTTTTGAGGTTTGGGAACAGGTGGTAGTCACTGAGGGCTAGATTTGGCAAATAGGGTGGATGTTCAAGCAATTCGAACTTTAATTCACACATTTTACCCATTGCAATAACTGAACTGTGGACCGCAGCATTGTCGTGATGAAACAATATGTTTTTTTGTTGTTGTTGTTTTTTTTCCCCCTCCAAGTAATCAATAAGAATAATTTCCTATGCATCCCAGAAAACAATCGCCATAACCTTGTTAGCTAACAAAATTGACTTTGCCTTTTTTGGAGTTGGTTCATCTGGCGCAATCCACTGTTTTGACTGTGATTTACTTTCCGGAGTGTAGTGATGTATCCAAGTTTCATCCATGGTAATAAGCCCTCTCAAAAATTCACTGGGACTTTTACGGTAGAGCTCCACATTCTTAACAGAAACAGTTTTTCTTTGCAACTTTTGATTAGTGTCAACAAAGGCGGCACCCATCTTGCACAGACCTTGTGAAATCACAAAACATTACTTAAAATAGTAGCTGCACGTTCTTTTGATATGTTTACAGCCTCTGCTATCTCAAACAACTTTAATCTGCGGTCTTCCAGTACTAAACGATGAATTTTTTTCAATGATCTCTGGAGTTGTCACTTTTACATGGCGTCCAGAGCGAGGCTCATCACTAATGCTCGTACGTCCTATTTTAAACTCTGCAACCCACCTTTTAACCACTGCTATTTCCGCCTATTTCTTTAGGCCTTAAGCGTTTCAAATGAAAGTATTCAATCACTGCTCGTTTTTTCAAATCCTCAATTTTCTTGAAAACTCTAAAGTTGTGTTGTTTAAAATACTGTCTTAAGAAAGCTAAACAAGCTATTGACCTGTAACGATGGATACAAGCTAGTCTA
The DNA here is from genome assembly GCA_030762935.1 of Hymenopus coronatus. Lineage (NCBI taxonomy): Eukaryota > Metazoa > Arthropoda > Insecta > Mantodea > Hymenopodidae > Hymenopus > Hymenopus coronatus. The sequence goes on from CM060895.1 coordinate 115,099,458, forward strand.
GAGTTAAATTATACAATGTTACCATCTAACTGGCCTAGTGGCGCCTTATCTGTGTGAGGCCCGGGACTTATCAGCCGACCCTAGTAAGTATAACCAGATCAATTTGTTGTTTATTCCATTACTTTGCGCTTTGCGGATTTTATAAATTAAAACTCCCTGAATTTCCTTGCTATAAAATATGAAAGTCGCAGAAAATATGAAAACCTTTTGTTGCTTTCTCAAAAATACTTGTTTTAAATTGCTCTGAAAAACATCAAAAGGAGAGGGATACATGACAAGGTGGAAGAAATGGAAGTGGTGGAATACAAAGGGTAGACGGTAAGAAAGACGACGAAAGATTTTACGATATTAGCCTTATAAAATAGTAGGTACAAGAGTAACTTATTGGTTAGTTGGAATTACTGATACTTTTACTTGAGTGTGTGTATGTGTGTGTGTGTGTGTGTGTGTGTATGTATCTGTGTTCATGGACAGCAGGCTCAAACACAAAAATACTAAACTTGGTGCTTAAATTTAATATTTTTTAAGGATGCGACACAAATATTTTCAAGAAAATCCCTCCAGCCTAAACTACACTTTAAAATTTTGTTTTTCTCGAGACTAATTATAATGATTTTCACTGAAATGTCGTATATTTACTATATTTACATCACAAATAAAGTGTATATCTTGATTTTCTGGGAATAGCTTCTTATGATCTGTTCATTCGGGATGAATTTTGCTAAATTTTGCATATCTGGTAAACCATTAGAAATAGACAAAAACTTATTGTGCAAAAAATGCTGTTCTTGTTAAATTACACAATTTATATTATACACACTTTTACTTTCTCTACTCCTACCTAGAGGAAGTGTTGTATTTCACCCAAAAATGGATACAGAGATTTCACCTGAAAAATATGTTTTGAGAACCCCTGAGACCAAAATGTATGTGTGTGTGTGTGTCTGGGACAGCATAGTTCAAAAAGTAAAAGGCCGTTAAACCTTGCTTTTTAAGTTTGATGTCTTCCCGAATATTTTCAAGAAAATCTTCACACTCCAAACTTCCCTTTGCATGGAAACATTTTTGAAATTTTGTTTTCCTCAAAAATGGCTCTAACGAGTTTGATTAAAATAAAGTATATTAAAGCTATTTACATCACAAATAAAATGATATCTTGAATTTTTCTGGGAATAACTTCTGAAAACCTTTTCATTCTGGATGCATTTTGTATAGCTGGTAAACCATAAGAGATATACAAACATTTTCTCCACAAAAAATGTAGATCTCTTTAAAACCCACAATTTATTCATATACATTTTTGTTGGTGTGTTGACCGTTTCCGAGACGTTCCTTGTTAGTGATTTCAATTTTAAACTAATCATCTTCTCATACGGGATCACCTTTAGTTACTCCTCTCTTTTGTTTTTCTGTAAATATAAAGCAAATCGAACTTCAATTGTTCACATATCGATCGGTTTGTAAAAAAATTGTATCAATTTAGCATTCCATTATGGTCGCGTATCTGTATCATGTTGGAGTTGGACGGTCTAGGTGTACTGTGGTAGTTTGACGACACAATGAACGATGTGCACCGTAATACTCGATAATATTTTGATTCCCTCTGTAAGGATGAAATATCCTGATGGAATTGTTGAACTTCTACAGGCTAATCATTCTGTCCATACATCTCGAAAGGTTTTTAATTGATTTTCAGAGAGGCAGCATTTCAGAGTGGTTGACTGGCATTATATTCACAAGATTTGAACCCTATTGAGAATGTGTGGGCTGAGGTAAAAAGGGAGCTGCGCTACAGTTTATCTGTAAATGGGCAAAGGACAAATAATGACTTCTGGGCACAAATTCTAGAAGACTGGAATCTTATAGCTTACTGAAGGCATTTAATTTTGTCTACGCCTCAAAGATGGAGGGCACTTATACGTGCTGAGAGTTCGTACAGCAGATATTTAATTATGTTTGAATTTTAGAAGATAATAGTTTATGTACACATTTTTAGTTATTTAATATGAGTGTTAGTAGAATTATGTTTTTGTGTGCATAGACATGCCCATAACTATACATGTCAAAGCTATATTAATGAATCTTCTGTTCTACATATCCACCATAAAATTAACAAACTTAAAAAAAAAAAGCATACAGACAGTGGTAGCAAGGCTCTAGGCCACCAAAACATTGTTCTATGGTCTGTTTTTAGTATTCATAAGATCCCCATTGCGCTGACGGTTATAGTCCACTGAACAGTTCTTTCCTGTTTATTGTGAACATAGGCTTTACGAAGATACACAAAGCTTTTCGATCGACATATGGAATTACTCATTTTTTGTGTCCACGGATGTACATATTAGGTAAAGAACGTATTCTATTCTATCCTAAAACACCATACCGAGATTTCTCCAAAAATACATGTTTTGAGGACTCACGAATTCAAGAAGAGCCCTTTTAGAAAAAGGTCCGGTTGCGTGTGTCTGGGCAGCATAGGTATAATGATTGATAAATTTCCTACAAAAGGAATATCTTGAAAATTGTTTACATTATGAATTACCATTTCTGCACACATAAATAATAATGTTTTTACTGTTTCATTATTTATTATTAAAAGGTTAAATCTTATAACGCTGGGATGTTAACTGTCTGTTAAATATCAATCTTCGTATGCAACCGACGGTTATCAAGAACATTCCCCCAGCCAAACTGCCCTGTACATGGAAAAAATGTGCAAAAATTCTCATTTTCTCAAAAATGACTGTAACAATTTTAATTAAAATACGATATATTAAATATGTTTATGTGAAAAATTAAGTATATATCTTGAATTTCCTAGAATAATTAGCCTCTGAAGTCCTTTTCATTCAGAATAGCTTTTGAATAACTGGTAAACCGTAAGGGATAGACAAAAGCTTACTACACAAAGAATGCAAAAATCGTCAGAGCACCCAAGTTATGTCCTTTACAGTTTAGTTGTGGAGCTATATATTCAATTTTAAAATACTGCACCGTGTGCACCCCTTTGCAATAGACACATACGCATAATTTTATACTTGTATTTCTACACCTGAAAATACATATACTTCTCTCAAACAATAGGTGGCTATTCGTTTTTCATTTGTTTTACTCTTGGCCATGGAAAGAGAACCGAATTCCAATGTCAACCTCATAGCGACAGCTTTTAAAAGAGCTTAGTACCGCTTTAGCCTAGTGTGTTTCTTTATTATCTTTTTACTTATAAGGAACTAAGACCATTTCTGTTCACGTTTATCTCGATTAACATGAAGTAGAAGAATAATCTTTTGTAAGAAGTTTGTGTGCAGAAGGGGTAGATAGTCATGTGAATAGGAAATCATATATATTTTTTTTACTTTCTCTACACGTACTAAGTACATAGTGTATAGAGAAGGCATTGTATTCCACCCAAAAATTCGATACCGAGATTTCACCGGAAACACATGTTCTGATACCACCTGAATTAAAAGTGAAAATTTTTAGAAAAATGTGTGTGTGTGTGTGTTTCCGTGGGCAACATAGCTCTAAAACAAAAAGTCCGTTAAATACCAAACTTGACATTTAAGTTAAGTATCTCACAAGGAAAAATTTCAAGAAAATCCCCCCAACCCAAACTATTCTTTGCGTGGACAATTTTTCAAAATTTTGATTTTCTAAAAAATGGATTTTGATTAAAACATTGTATATTAAAGATATTTATATGAGAAATGCAATTATTTTTTGAGTTTTCTGAAGACCTCTTTGTTCTGGACGAATTATTCTGCTGAATTTTGCTAACTGTTTAACCGTAAGAGATAGACAAAAGCTTATGTAGATTTCGTTAAAGCACATCCTTTATGTCATGTACGTTTTTATTCATCTATTTATTTTTTGTATTTTCTGAGGTATTCCTTGTTTTTGGTTTCAGCTTTAAAATACTTACACTTTTCTCATATGGGAATTTGTCATCTACTGGTCATACAAACAAAGGAATTTCAATCACATAGCTACCAGGTTTTAAAAGATTTGATTATCACTTTAGCCTAGTGTACTCCCTTATTCCCCCTTCTATTTACAAGGAAGCAGCGAATAATAAGACCATTTCTGGTCATCTTCTTCTGCTTCTTCTTTTTATTCTTCTTCTTATTATTATTATTAGCATGAGATAGATTTCTCGATTAGCATGAAATAGAAGAATAAGGTTCTTAACAATAATCTGTTACAGAGATTTAGAGAAAGTCGTGTAAATGGAGCACATCAAGATTTTTTTCTTTCTATTTTTGGAAAGGGGTTTTTTTGTTTAGTGTGTGTGTATACGGTATGGTCAGGAAAAAGAAAGCACATGAATGTAAAGACCTTCACCAATCCAGGTAGAGCTGACTGAATCCAGGAACTCGGAGTGTGAGCCGTCTGAACTCGGGTGCTATAGATCGTGATATTTCAAGCAAAGGCAATGAAAGACAAGACAATGGTGCTCTTCTAATGGGAAACCCAGGGTGACTGGTAACCACTCAGGAATGTGAAATTGATGAAACATGTGCTAACACTATACTTAATGTTTGATCGGGCGATATGCACCTTTTCACCTGCCCCTGAACTTTTCACAATTTTTTTTTCCATTTATATTCGCATCTTGAAACCATAGAGTATACAAACAAGTGACAATATTAAAAGCCAATGGTTACTTCAATTTGGCACAATTAATGGACAAGTATATAGATAAATGTAAAAGAGAAGCATACACTGTCTCGACACTATGTTTAATGTGTTCCACATTCACTATGACTGTCTCTAATGATTTCCCAGTTACCTATACATAATTCAATCAATTTGAAGAGGTCTCTACAGAGTAGAAACAGAAAATGCAAAAGGTACATGTAATGTTTAATTTTTCTACTGCTTACCTAGAGTAATTATAGAAATATTCCATTCTACCCAAAAATTCGAGAGAGTATGTTCACTAGAAATACACATTTTGTGGTCCCCTAAATAAAAACCACTATTTAGAAAACAAATTCTGCGTGGTATGTTTGTGAATAGCATAAATCAAAAATGGAAAGTTGGTTAAGCACCAAATTTAGAGTTGAAGTCGGCTTCACACGGCTTGTGTGAAAAAACAATTAAATCAATGCTTGACTTTCAACAGCAATGTATGTATTCACAATATTTTATTTAAATCTATGCAAAAACTTGCTTTCCTACTTTAATTTATAATTCACAGACCTTTGTTTAATGTGTGTAAATAATTTCATTGTAATATTATGAATTGAACTGTTATAAATATTGTATGGTCGCGATATGACCTAGGAGTTCAAGCGACCTAAAATAAATAGATTAAAATAAAAATGCTGTAGGTTTATTGGCTGCGTAGCGTAAACTCAGCATTTCCCACAATGCAAAATACACATGACTTGAAATGCCGGATCTTAGCGGCTAATCGATTGTACCACCTTTTTGTTTAATTTATATTGTTTAAATGAAGCATTACATTTTCACTGTAAAGGTAAAACGTTATACATTTCCAACTATTCTCAATAGTGCGTAGTAGAGTAGCATCTTGCTTCTAAATAAAGTTGTTTCTTACTGCTTCAAGAATAAAGTTGTATAGTTCTACTATAATTTCTCTTAACATCTGAAGGTATATCTATGCACACCCACATTTTCATCGAAAAACTAAGGGCCTATCATTCCATACCTGCCCTAACCGTATCTCTACGGAGCATTTATTCCCACTGAATTTTCGGGCGTAAAAATCCTTAGCATTGCTTCCTTCAAAAGAGAAGTGAAGCCGTTGATCCCGTGTGGTAGATGTAGGACTCATAAAAGAACCTCAAGTCTGATAAAGAGGTCTCTGAGCAAAATGAAGCGGTCTTTCACGCTTAATATAGAATGGGACGTTGAGAACCAAAGAGCTTTGCTAAATAAAACTCAATTTAATTTAAGACTACAAAATTGTTTTGTAAAAATTAAGATACTTTCACTTAGAATTACGTACACATAAGGACTTCACGTATGGATCAGGATGATCATCATTTTGGGTTGCAGTAATATAGGCCTCTTTTAAATTTCACCGTAACGTTTATGGCATTCTTTTTAAATTTCTGGTATAACATTTTAATTCCTTAGAAACTCTTATTGCTTGATTTTATGGGCGATTGAATGAATGCCTATGCAACAATCTGTAGATTTTGGGCGTACCAATACGTGGTAAGTCCGGTACAGAACCTGCTCATCGCGCTAATTTGTAGATGGCTTGTCTGTAAGGAGACTACTATCTGCCTATTTTTACTACCTATAGAATTATATTCCACCCAAAAAAATCTGATTTGTATTCTATTCAAATGTGACTTTCTCTACATCTCTGTAACAACTTATTGTTAAAAAGCTTATTCTTCTATATATTTCATGCTAATCGAGATAAACATTAGCAGAAATGCTTCCTTGTAAGCAGAAGGGAGATAATGAAATACAACTGGTATTCAATTCTTTTAAAAGCTGGTTGCTATATGGATGATATCCGTTTCTCAGCATTGTCTGGTGTTGATTTTCCCGTACGTGAAAAGTTTAAATCTTTTAAAACTGAAACCAATAACAAGGAATATTTATAAAAAAAAAAAAATAAAAAAAAATGTATATCACATAAATTGCGTGTTTCAACAAGATGTAATTTTTTGTGTAGAAAGTTTTCTGTCCATCTCTTACGGTTTACTAGTTATGCAAAATCCGGCCAAATTCATCCAGAATAAAGAGGTTTTCAGAGACTATTCCCAGAAAATGTTAAGATATACATTATATTTGTCGTGTAAATATCTTTAATATACGGTATTTTAATAAAATCCGTTAGAGCCATTTTTGAGAAAATTAAAATTTTCGAAAATTCTTCCATGTAAAGGGTATCTTGAGGTGAAAATACCAAACTTGATATTTAAGTTTAGTATATTCCAGGGATGCGACACGAAGATTTTGAGAAAAATCCCCACACCCCCAAATACCCTTTACATGGAACTTTTTTCGAAAATTTTGATTTTCTCAAAGATGGCTCTAACGATTTTGATTAAAATGTTGTATATCAAAGATATTTACCTGACAAATAAAATGTATGTCTTGAATTTTCTGGGAATAGCTTCTGAAGAGTAGTTTATTCTGGATGAATTTTACTGAATTTTTAATAATTGCTAAACCGTAAGAAATGGACAAAAACTTACTCCACAAAAAATGTAGAGCACGTTAAAACACACAATTTATGTTATATACATTTTCTTCGTGGAGTTAGTTGTTTTTGAGACATTCCTTACTTTTGGTTTCTGCTGTGAAAAACTTATACTTTTCTCATACAGGAACTTGTCAACTCCTATCCGTATAAACAAAGGAACTTCATTGACATAGCAACCAGCTTTTGACTGTCACTTTAACCTACGACAGTTCCCTATTTCGCTTCTAGTTATAAGGAAGCAAGTAATAAAACTATTTCTGCTATTTTTTTCTGATTAGCATAAAGTAAATAGAAGTATAAGCTTTTTAAGAATAATTTGTGCAGGGATATAGAGAAAGTCATGTGAATGGTACACATCAGATTTTTTTAGATAAAGGAGACCCTAAAACATATATTTCCGGTGAAATCTCGGTATCGAATTTTTTGGTGGAGTGCAATACATTCTCTATACACTTTGTACACAGTGAGTATAGAGAATGTATTGCACTCCACCAAAAAATTCGATACCGAGATTTCACCGGAAATATATGTTTTAGGGTCCCCTGTATTCAAAAAAAGTATTTTCAGAAAAAGGTCCGTGTGTGTGTGTGTCCGTGTGTCCGTGTGTCAGTGTGTCCGTGTGTCCGTGTGTCAGTGTGTCCGTGTGTCTGTGAACACGATAACTCAAAAACGAAAAGTCGATAAAATACCAAACTTGGTTGAAGATTTTGAGAAAAATACTCCCCACCCCAAACTACCCTTTACATGGAACTTTTTTCGAAAATTTCGATTTTCTCAAAAATGGCTCTAACGATTTTGATTAAAATATCGTATATTAAAGTTATTTACCTGACAAATAAAATGTATTTTGAATTTTCTGGGAATAGCCTCTGAAGACTACTTTATTCTGGATGAATTTTTCATAACTACTAAACCGTAAGAGATGGACAAAAACTTAACACACAAAAAATGTAGAGCACATTAAAACACACAATTAATGTTATATACATTTTTTTCGTGGAGTTGATCGTTTTTGAGATATTCCTTTTTCTCTGTTTCAGCTTTGAAAAACTTGTATTTTTCTCATACAGGAATTTGTCAACTCCTGTCCATACAAACAAAGAAACATCAGTCTCATGGCAACCAGCTTTTGGCTTTCACTTTAACGTATGGTACTCGCTTATTTCGCTTCTACTTACAATAAAGTAAGAAATAAGACTATTTCTGCTAATTTTTCTCGATTAGCATGAAATAAATAAAATATAAGCTTATTAACAATAATAATTTACAGAGATATATAGAAAATCATGTGAATGGAACACATCAGATCTTTTTTTTATTCAGGGTACCTTAAAACGTCTATTTCCGGTGAAATCTCGGTATCGAACTTTTGGGTGGAATGCAATACCTTCTCTTTACACTGTGTTTACAGTTCATATAGAGAAAGAGGAAATTGATAGCGAATTGTCACGAAAATATGCGGTTTGAGCCTAAATGTCTAAATAAAATATTTTTAGAAAAAAGAGTCTTCATTGAATGTATATGAGAAAAGGTGTATATGTGCACGCGCGTGCGTGCCTGTGAACAGTATAACACAAAAACGAAAGGTGAAGTATACGCAATAGGTATATGTGTATTATGTACATAGTGAATGGTATATGTGGTTTACTCTGTAAATGTCTTAATTATAAATTACTGTTTAGTTATGGAATACATTTATGAGATATAAGTATAGACGCAGTGTAAGCACAATTATGCACCATGTTATTCAATAGAAACGTTCACATAGATGCGCACAAGGCGGTACGCAGCGCAACTTTATGTTTGCGTTCCGTACATAGAGGATGAGTTCTGCAGGTTTTCCTACATTGTCTCCTGTTCAACAGCAGACGATCGCAATGCAAGCTTTTTACAGCACCTACTGTACATACATCTTGCTCTTTTAAACGGCTCTGCTGTACGCTTTCTTCATTCTGTGAAAATGTAGCGAAAAAAAATCCTCAAACTGCGCTGTAATTAAAAGGTATTGCGGGTCATTTCCATCGATAGTTATGGAATCTCCTTGTTGAATCCTCCTTTCATTTAATGAATGCATCCACCATATGTGCCTAAATTACTTGGCTCCCACAAATCGTAAGGCGTAAATATATAATGTCCATTGCATTAGTTGTGCAGCTTTTAACTTTCTGTAATCTCTATGCTTGCACTATTTTCAACATGTTGGTCTTCGTTGTGAATATTGCTTAAGACATTTAAACGTCGGAGCCGTGGCGCCAAGGTATTTCCTTGAAAAACAATATGAGGGGAAAACGAGGGTGTGAGACATGACACTGGCCAGATGACTTGAGTTCGTTAAACAAGGGGTGCCAGATTTTAGTTTTCTACCGAGGGTGTTTGACGACTTTAACCAATGAGGGTAGCTGAACACACTTAAAATATATAAATAAGAAACAAGATTTGATTTTTCTAAAAGCCCGGAAAAGATAGCGTTTGTAAACGTAATGACTAGTATATTCTATAACATGGAAGGGTCAGAGATGAAAACGGGGCATTTTTAATTTTTTATTACGATCATTCTTCGAGCTTCATGGTCAGTCATATGCAGAGACGTAGCGTTACAAAATTTTTGGATAGATAACAATAAACTACATATTGAGAACAACAATTAAATAAACTTCCACATACACATTGCTTTCATTACCTAATTGTAATTACATACCTTATGGAGAATTTTCTTATAAATCACCTCCATTCGGCGTAACTTCATCTCAGCATCCACAGTTCCTTGAAAACAGGGTCTCTATTGCATAAATTACAGAGTTCTTTTTCAATTGAAAGGGTTGCAAGATTTGACAGTCGGATGTTTGTCATCATTGAATTACGGAAATAAGTTTTAATTCTTTAAAGAGTGCTCATAGCGTTCAGTAGAGACTGGTGTGGTTAACACTAGTTTTAATAATTTAACTGTTTGTTCATAAGCTGTCTCAATCTGATTTTAACGAATGAAAGCCAAGAATTCAGGTGCAGGTAGAATCTTATCATCCCTACTATAAATATTAACACGTTTTTGAACGTAGAAAAGACAAATATATTTGGATATACGAAACTGAGTTTCTCGTGCTGTGCTTCAGGAAATTGTTTTCTATATGTAGTCAACTTTCCTTGATTAAGAAGTTCAACAAAACAGAGGTCACCAACATCCCCAAATCTCCTGTCCAGCTGCACAATGACAAATCTAATATTTCACATGCCAATCGTTTCTGTATTGTGCTTAAAGATCCCAAGGTCACTCCAGGATTTATTTGGGAACATTCCTGAAAACTTGCTAGTAAAAACTTGTTCTTAACGCAGAGCTGTTACATTTTTCGTTGGATCTCAGCAATACATAAATTTACATCACCTTTTGTTTTTGATTGTAGAATGTTAAATAGAGGTTCCGTATATATAAAAATACGATGTCCAAACAAAGCAGGAAAAGAAATAATGATGTCACTACGTTCTGGAAACCAATTGCGCAATTTACAGAATCTGGGTCCCAGTCTTCAGAATCAACAATATAGGACATGACATTTCTAAGTTCCGATAAAGTTCCTTAATGGTGGCCACAGTACGAGAGTATAGTTCCATCTTGTTGTGCAGGGTGCTTGAATTTAAACCCCTTTTGCCTCAAAAGCTCTGAACGCGTTGAGGATTGGCTAAACAACCTGTGAAATCTGTCAAATTGCACACAAATAGTTTAACAAAATATGTGCTGAATCGATTTCTGCAAAAGTTTATCTCGATTAAAACAAAGTACGTAGACAGAAACTTTCGTAAGAATATAGTATACAGAAAAAACAATAATATATACTATTTGTTGGTTTTTTTTGCTTTTTTTTCAAATTGTAAGTCGCTGTTTGTTTTTTATTGTGGCCGTACAAAGAGGATGCATAACTATGACATGGCTATCCGCTTTGTAAAATTTTGACTGCCGCTTTATTTTCAGTTTCTCTACCATGTATGCTCAGTGCACGTTGTGGACGGAGAAGGTATCGCATTCCACCCAAAATTCGAAACCAAGATTTTACAGGAATACATGTTTTAAGGACAGCTGAATAAAAAAATTATAACAAGATCCGTGTGTGTGTGTGTGTGTGTGTGTGTGTGTGCGTATATACACAGCATTACTAAACTCGGCATTTAAGTTTAACTTCTTTCAAAGATACGACCGGAAGATTTTCAGGAAAATCCCCCCCCGGGCAAATTATCCTTGACATACTACATTTTTGTTATTATTATTATTATTATTATTATTATTATTATTATTATTATTAAATTTTAGATTTTATCTAACGTGGCGTTAAGAATTTGGTAAGAACGCGATATACTTTATATATTTATATAGCTAAATAAAATGAATACATATCTCAGATTTTCTAAAGACAGTCTTTAAAGCTGTCTTCATTCTGGAGGACTGTTGGATAACAGGTAAATCGTAAGAGAACCAAACCATTAAAACAAATTTATGTCAGATATATTTTCTATAGAGTTAACCATTTCCGAGACATTCCTTGTTATCGGTTCTAAAATGTATCAAGTGGAAAGTTGTTATCCACTTTTTTCCTCCTGTTGTACAAAGAGTAGGAAATTTAAATTGCTTCACATGGCAACCAGCTTTTAAAATATTTAACTATAACTTCAGCCTAGTCTACTCCCTTATTTCCCTTGTAATTACAAAAAATTAAGTAATTAGACCATTCTGCTAATGTCCATCTTGGTTACCATGAAGTGGATTGCAGCAAGGATAGTTTATTGCAGAACAGGTAGAGAAAGTCATGTGAATGGAACCGTCATATTTAGTGTTTTCCTTCAACGAAATGTGTAGATGTAAAGTAGATAGAAGAATATGATTTTGTAAAAGTAATTTGTAGAGGAGTGAGTAGAGAAAGATATGTGAAAACAAAAGTTCAGACTTTCAATGAAGAGTTATCTTTAAGGCTCGGAGTTGGGACCTTATTTGCTAACGTCTGGTATTCAATTTCAACAAACACCCCCTAGCAACACATTGCTGTCATTGAGTACTGTGCTTGCAAATAGACGAGAGCAGTCAAGTTGCGCAGGAGTGAAGCGATAGCCATGCAGTATGTAAACCGGGATGACACAAGAAACACATTCATATTATTTACAAGTACGCTTCGTTTTGTGTGCATAACAATATCCGACATATGCGCACATTTATGCTGTGAAAATCCTCATAATATACTCTATAATACATTTAAAATTATAGAATTATTTTCTGTAGTAAGTATGTACAATGTACAATGTAGTTCGAGAAGGATGGATTCCACCCAAAAAGTCGATCCCGAGCTTTCACCGGAAATACGTTTTTGAGAGCATCTAAATAAAAAAATCCAAGAAAGTAGTCCTCTAAGAAAAATTTCCGCGTATGTGTGTGTGTGTGTGTGTGTGTGTGTGTGTGTGTGTATGTGAGCAGCATAGCTCATAAACGAAACGTCCGTTAAATGCTAACGTTACTGTTTAAGTTGATATCTCCCAAGGTTGTCTAATTAACCGCTTCCACGATATTCGTTGTTATTGGTTTTAGTTTTAAACTGCTTAAACTTTTCTCATACGGGAAGTCACGTTTCGTATCATACCTCTTTTGTTTTACTCCTAGCCACGCTAAGATAACCGAATTTCATTTGGTTCACAAAGCGAGAACTTTAAAAATATTGGACTATTGCATTAACTTGATATATTCCCTTATTACTTACAATTACAAGGAAGCAAATAATAAGCTGTATAGTTTATATACCTTTCAGGCACGCATTACCTTCACTTATCTTATCGTGTTGTGAAAATAGTTGTTCACCGTCCACATTGGAATAGAAATCCATACACTTGTAGAGCTGAACTGCAAATTCAGGGTTATCTGATTTCATTGCCTGTAGGTATTTAACAATGTCAAACTTCTCCACTGAAAGTTTTGATTTGACTGCATCTTGCAGCTGTCTGTTCACTTTCAGAATTGTGACTGCATTGAATGATTGCATTCTAGAAGCAGCACTCCACACATTCTTCACATGACCTTCATTTACAATTTTTACCACAATGTTCTTAGGGTTAAAAAATTTGCTCAGCATTGCTCACAAGATTTGAGGGACCAAAACTCAAAAGTTCTGAGAATGTTTTTGACAATGTAAGCCTACTCGCATAAGAGAAAGCTTAACTTGTGCTTGAAGCAGCTGGTTTAAAACACTTTCTAAAATTTACTTATTCCACCTTCAAAAATACCCCCGCTAATCTATTTGAAACTGTGCTCCAAGTTGTTCAAACTTGAGTATAAATCGTCAGCAGTAGAGAACTTGAATCCCTCAAGTGTACAAGTGTTGTGAGGTTACAAGTACATTCCTTAGCAAATACTGCTTTAATTTTAACAGTGTTAAAATCAAATTGTTAAACTTAAGTTGAAGCCCAGACTTAAATCGAATCGTTAAACTTAAAAGAAAATCCAAAAAGTAAAAACTCAGAATGTGACAAAATTTGTCACTGGGACTAGTTCAAAATACCTTAGCAACACATGGAGCAAGATTGAAAAGTGCAATGAGGAAATTGGAAACAATATTAGCTACTTGCTAAATAGTCAGCCAGCTGTTGATACCTATCTTATTTATCCAAATACAAGACTCCTCAAATGCAAGACGACCCTCATTATTCAGAACTAAGTTTTGGAATTACGTATATTATATTTACAAAAAGAAGATAACTTAATTTTTAAATGAAATTTAAAGTTTTTCCATATATTTTAAACAAAGTAAGGGCCATTTAAGCTGATTAAGTATTTTTTTTCCTTTTTTTCACTTAATTTGAATTTGTGCCGAAATTCACGTGATGGATAGGAGAGAGGGAAATAAGTGAAAGGAAATTTTATACCGGTACATAAGTAATGCGATCAGAGGTGATGGCAACAGCAGCGGCAGAGCAACTGTTAACAATATGATGGATAAGACTTTCTATTTACAATCATACCTATATAACATTCCATTGTAAAAATTTTTACTTTAATAATTTGAATTCTCGTGAAAATTTACGTTTTTGGCGCAAGAGAGACGGAGAGGGGAATGCAGAAATGTGCAATGGGAGAATGTGACAACAGCAGCGGTGGCAGCAGCAGCAGCGTATCTGTTACGATGATGGATACGATTTCCTATTTAGTCAGCATATTGAATATGACGTATTTTTGGAAAAGGTACCTAATTCAAATTTACGCAGAACGTCACATTATGAGCGGGAGAGAGACGGAGAACAGAAATGTACTGCTATGTCTGCGCACGGCGGTGACTGCGGCAGTTTAGCTGTAATGCCGATGAGTACGATTTTCTATTTAGACAACATAACCAAATATAACCGTTGTTGTAATTAGCTTTACTATGGTTTTACATAATTCGAATTTGTGTGTAAATTCACGTTGTGGGTGGCAGAGAATAACAGGGACAAACGGAAATGCACCAGTGTATGTACGGAAGGGCGACAGGAGGGAAATGCGCAGCTAAACCCTTCTCTTTGTGCTGGACCGTTGGCAACATTATGCGCAACCACTGATGTGAAAGAAAGACCTCCATTTTTATTTTAGTCTCGGAGAGAAGTCTTTTTCCTAATGAGAATGCTTATAGGATGTTAACAGAACACCATTTGGTGCGAAATGAAGGCACAAAATCTGCTGCATTGGTTACGTACGACCTTGGTGGTAAGCAATTACTAGTTTCACCAGGGCTCGCCACTGCCGTACCCGCTAATTTTGAAACTTACTTTTTGCCGCATGCAAGTTCTGGACATTAATATTTTGGGGAAAACATTGTCTTGTATTCGGATAAATACAGTACTTATTCTACCAGAAAGTATTTGTAGTACTATATCAACACCAAACTTGGGCACTTTGGTAAATCAACATTTTGTAGTTTTTTTTTTTTACTAGGATAAATCTTATATCGTTACAAAACCGCAAAAAGTACAGTTTTCATGATTTAAAATCGGAAAATTTCGGTTCAGTTTTACCGTTTAAACGAAATTTTCCCATCCTTACCCATGGGCTACAAACCTCAAACCGATTGATGGCCTCACGCCCACATAGTACGGCAGAGGTGGGCGATCATCCAACCGGTATGGTAAGGTTGTGAGCAGCATCACGCTTTCCCTCGGAAAGTTGCCTTTATTGGTCAGGATCGCTGCCTGTCGCAGCTCCTCACTTTCTTCACGTTGCTGAATGTGTCCTTTATCCAGTACTTAGAATCCGCAACCTCATGAGTGAGACTGGGTCCGGGCGCGTTCCATAGCCGGGACCAGAGCACCACACTCAGCCCACACCGTCATGACGCAGGATTAATTAAATTACATCTTCATAATCTCAATTAAAATGCCACCACTTCTCAAAACACGTTGCTGTTCTCTGGAAGGTAAATATAGGAAGCCATAGGCTTCTCACGCTGCAAACAATAAACAAATTAATTCATGGCACAATTTGTCGCTTGTTGCTAATAAGCCAGTGCTACCATTTATTCTTTAACAAATCTCCTTGTTTATAACTTCCGCCATTACTTAATTAGCTTAATTTGACCATCGACAGCAATCGCACTGTAATTTATATTTTTAATAAATATCATTAGAGCCACTTTGAGAAGACGAAAAGTAAGGAAAACCTTTCCACGGGGTGGAGGAATTTTCACCTGACCTGCTTATACCTCGTCCGATTCTCGTATGAAATTTGGTATTTGCCGAACTTTACATGCTCTACTGGTGTGTGAATTACATGGCTCATAAACGAAAAGTTGAATGAATACCAAAAAAAAGTTTCAAGGGTGTGACACAAGCATTTTCAGAGAGGTTCCTCCATCCTAGATTACCCTTTACCTGGAAAATGTCTTCCAAAAAATGACTCGCGATTTACTAAAATAGCATATTTTAAATTATTTGTATCACTAAAACGGTGTAACTTGAATTTTCTGTTAATAACCCGTGAAGTGTTCATGTGCACTAATTTTGCGTTATTTTGTAATTGATAAACCGTGTGAGAGAGGCAAAAGCTTGCTACACAGAAAATGCAGATCTAATTAAAATAGACAGTTTATGTAAAATATATTTTTGGGGGGTTAATTTTCCAGATAACTTACTAAACTTTTTCAGTGCTAAATCATTATACGTTATTTCTTTAAGTCAAAGAGCGAAATTTCAAAGTCATCTCACAGAGACCGGGTTTTAAAGATATGAACTATCGCTTCAGCCTATTAAATCCCTCTTGAATCTACAATGAGATATTTATGAAAACATTTTGGCATCGATTACATATTACGGTACATTTGGAGCAAATTTCAAATCCTACATTTGTGATAGATTTTTCTCAAACTTTTACTGCGATTGCATTGCTGGCATGTAATGTGAATGCCAAATTTCATTCGAATTGGACAAACGCTTGCCAAGATTTAAATTAATTCATACAGTTTATTATGTAAATAAGTTGCATAACAAAATGTCCTCATGTCTCAAATTTGAGAAAATTCGTCGACATTTGTTTTATTTGAGCTTTGAAACACACATCTTATGCACTGACATTTCAATAGCTTGTAATCTCTAAAATTAATTAATTTTTCATTAAATATTTTTTGAAAAATTACTATTGGTGTCGCATATAATATTACAATAGATACCTACTTCTGCACATTTTGGAAACCTTACTTGTATTTTAACAAAAAATGGAGACGCGTGGAACATTTTGTAAGTGTGAAAATGTAGTTTTGAGAAAAACCATTTTATAGAATATTATGCTAGGAAACAGGCGTATTGTACTATCTTTAAACGACTTTAGAGCCCGAAGCAAGGCAGGACAATTAAATGTTGATTCTATACGAATGGCGAAAGAACTCAAAAAACATTTGGTATAAAAAAGGGCATTTTGATTTTTTGGACGATTGTAGTCAAAATCTGGTTCCTAGTGTCTCTTAAATAATAATGGGCAGTAGAATACGACTTTGGTTAAATAATTCGTGGAACAGTGGGTAGAGAAGATATGAATACGACACAAAAATGTTTATTCACAAACGGATAAGATAGAGAGACAGATACATAGACAGACAGACGGTAGATAAATAGATAGATATAGATAGATACACAGATAGATAAATAGACAGCTGGATAGGTGGGTTGGTAGGCACGTGAGTGAACGGGTAGGTGGTAGGTGGGTAAACAGGTTAGACTCACACCCATACGAGGCTTGCGTTCTTTCTGGGTTTCTTCTCTGGCCGAGGGCTCGTGTTTGGTCCTGAGCAACGGCAAATGTACTCGCTCTGGAAACGTTAGGGACTCTGCCCATTCATGCTCCTTTGTCCTGGATCTGGTCCCCCTTCTAGTCTCCTCCCTTATCACGGTAAAAGCAAAAAGGGCTGGAAGACCACATGGAGTGATCTGCTCCTGTTTCGGGGCCCTTTCCATCGCCCGAGCTTCATCACATACGTATTACACAGACCTTTTTTCTGGGAAAATTGTGCTTTAGGGTTCAGTGGGCCTCAAAACTTGGTGAAATGTCGGAATTTTTGGCTGAAATACAATTAACATACGTATGCAATAAATTAAAAATTACGATCAGATTGCATTAATCCTTATTATGAATATCAATGATATTGTACAAAAACTGCTTCTTGTGAAGCACTTTAAACGTCACATACCGCTACAAACTAGGAAGTTCAAGATTTTGTGAGAAAATAATACAAAAGGGTTTTCTAAACTTTATCCTCGCATTTTTTATATTGATCGAGATTGAACAAAAAATGCAACAATGCCCAGAAAAAGTAGATATGTCTTATTACACTAGGCTAACAATTGTTTTCAGTCTTAAATAGTAAATGCCACAGCTCGTATATTTACATCCGTTCTCATTGCGGGTTTCTTATTAGAAATGTCAAAGAATGAAGCAAATTGCTGAGAAGAGAGAAGGATATCCTGTTTCGTGCAACACGCCGGAACTGCATTCAAATATGTAAACGAACTACCACTGTGCAATTCCTTAACACACTTCCTCGTTTCCTTTCAGTGGATAGACTTAAGTATTTGTAGTTTGAAAAGAGAACTGTATGACATGCACCAATAAAATACAACACGAAGGAGGTAGATTCTTGAAGCCTTGTGCACCGATTCAAATGCCAATAGAAGGAAAGTAGTACAATGCAGAGTTATCTTGAGTACTAAAAGTTTCGCTTGACTTCTGCCAGAAATAAACCTCGATAGCACAGGTAAAATATTTGAGGGGGTCAGTGCAACAGTAGTCTAACTCATCTTTAAAAAAAAAAAAAAAAAAAAGGAGAAAAAAGGAGAAAAACAGAGTTAAAGTTAAACACACCAAGTTGCCAAAATTGTTTAAATATGACTTGACTCTCTTCTTCTGTAAACATCTCGTAGCACTTATGATCGCAAGCACATGATGGGCCCTGTTCGCGCAATTCCACTTTCTTTGCTGTTCTGCCGAAATATTTCTTCTTTCTCATATTTCTACACCATGTTTCCTCAGGTATTACATGTTTTCTGCCACAGTTTGCCACAATTTCAGCATGATTTTCAACATTTTCGCTACCAGAAGCAATATTACAGACATTAGCATTAGCCATATTGTTTTTGTTTTTGTTACACGTCACCCCTCATTGGCCATTTATGGTTAGACTACAGTTGCACTAAAATAAGATGGATTTCGTTCTGAGGGAAAATTTTAGTAGATGTAATTTAATATAACGAGAAGGTTTTGGTCCAAGCCATTTGGTGGGAAGTTAGTTCACACGAAAATCTCACAGATGGCATCAATATCGCAAAGTGGGTATTGGGAGGGGTCAAACCACTGTTGCGTTGACCCCCTCAATTGTTTTTCGGAAATGTTCCTGGAGACGCATAAAATAATAGTAGACATTTCACAATAACTATTCATAGTTTTGAATAATAGTTGCAAAATTTTGTGCTGCGCCGCTGGTGTTGCGATTCCCTGAAACTTACCACCTTTCCGTCCTGTTTGGATTAAGGAAAACATGTGGAAAAGCTAAAAAGGCATACCTCCGTATGCCAACTCTGTGTGATTGTACTGTAAACAACAATAAGTTTTC
This sequence comes from Hymenopus coronatus, assembly GCA_030762935.1. Lineage (NCBI taxonomy): Eukaryota > Metazoa > Arthropoda > Insecta > Mantodea > Hymenopodidae > Hymenopus > Hymenopus coronatus. Next base: position 115,118,742 of record CM060895.1, read on the forward strand.
ATCTTAATTGTAGTGCATTGGAGAGCGCACGGTGTAATAAGTATGAGTTCCAACATTCTCGATGCAGGTTCGAATCCTACCCAAACATCTATTTCACTTTCTCTAGCACGTATGTACAATACACATAGATAATACACTACACCCAATAATTAGATTCAGGGATTTTTACCGAAATACATGTTTTGAAACCCTTGATTAAAGCAATTAGAAATATATACGCGTGTGTATGTCTATGGACAGCATAGCTCAAAATCGCAAAATGGGTTAAATACCAGAATTCACAAGAATGTTTAACGATTTTGATTAAAATGCCGTTTGTTTAAGATATTTTCATGACAAACGAAATTTATATCTTGGATTTTCTAGCCTCTGGAGACTTCTTTGTTCTGTATGACTTCTGTATAACTGGTAAATCGTGAGATAGACAGAAACTTACTACACAAAAACTTTAGATCTCTTTAAAACACAATTTATGGCATAGCTATTACATTTTTTTTTTTTTTTTTTTTTTTTTTTTTAGAGATGACCGTTTTCGAGATATTCCTTGCTATTGGCTTTAATTCTAAACACTTAAACTTCTCTAGTCAACTATCGTTTTACTTCTTTTGTTTTACTCCCGGGAATGCAAAAGAGAACCCAAATTCAATTGTTTCATATAGCGATAGCTTTTAAAACATTTTGATCATCGTTTTAGCTTAGTGTATCTCCTCATTTCCCTTCTGCTTACAAGAAACAAGTAATAAGACAATCTGTGCTAATATTTACCTCGATTAACATGACGGAGATAAAAGCATTTATCTTCTGTAAGAAAAGTTTGTGAAACAGCTAGAGAAAGAACACATCAGAGTTTTTTCTTCGCTTTCATTCTTCCTCACATGACACAAAACTAGGCGGGTAATCTGAACAGTTTAAAACCTGCTCATAACTTAACACTTTTTTTCCGAATATCCCCTAGATAAAGTGTTTCTGATACAAATGCAAGAACTGATTGAGGAATAATTTATTTTTTAGACAGACACTGTTAAAAGAAAGCTTTTTAACACAAATCACTCGAACTAAAAATTGTTCATAATAACTCTTGATTTATAAAATATTTATAACACTCCAATGTTACCAACTTAAGTTTTGTTACTAACAAAGTACGGCCTCGTTACGCAAACTTTCCTTCTCGCAAATTAAAACTACACTTTTAACTCTTGTATCATAAATAACTATTAGTGAGGTATTCGAAATTATGAATTGCATTGATCCGTGCAAAAGTTATGACAGCACGGCATCTGAGGTGAAACGGATCCTGATCAGTTACTGAAGATGATTAAGGCTCTCTGACTTGTATGTATGCCAGTTGCTTTAAATGACTTTACAGGAAGCAGTCAAATATCCGGAGTTTTAGCGGGCCCCCAGACAAGTCCTCCCCTTTTTATCCATTTTCCAGCGCGTGTAGCGTGAAGATACGATCATGGACCGGTGGGATGGAGCACCATCATGCTAAAATCACAGCATAATATTTTATTTAACGCTCAGTAACGGATGGATATTATAGCGTGCTGCCGTAAAGGGGCCTTTGAAGAAATACGGCCCGATGCATATTACATTAATACCTCACTGATCTTGAAAAGCTGTCTGTCTTATCCAATGAGGGTTACCGTCATCCAGTAGTACATGTTGTGGCGATTCACAACGCGCACTAAATTTTTTCGTGTGGTTACAGGACGATTACATGAATACAATTGGCTAATAGACAAATCTTTTGAGTGTGACAGATTTAAAATTTTTCGTTTTCTTTGCTTGGCCATGAGTAAAGGTAGAAAAAGGAAGAACAACTTCCCATTTGAGAAAAATATTAAGTATTTTAAAATGCAAACCAATGACAAAGAATATTTTGCAAATGGCTATTCTCTTCAAAAAATTTAATTGACATAAACTATGTGCTTTAATTAGATCTGCATTTTTTGTGGAGATAGTAACATTTTGTTTCTTTTACGGTTTACTAGATGTGCAAAAGTCATTGCTATAGCCAGAAAATTCAAGATATATCTTTCATTTGTCATAAAATAGCTTAAATTCATGGTATTTAAATCAACTTAGAGACATTCATGAGAAATTTAAATTTCCATTTAAAGCATGTGGGAGAATTTTCTTGAAAATCTTCTTATCACATCTTTGGAAGATGTTGAACTTAAATTCCAAGTTTGGTGCTATGGGACTTTTCGTTTTTGACTTATGCGTTGACAGACATACGCGTGGACGACAGACAGGGAGATACAAGGATCTTTTTCTGAAAATGTTCTTTTTTTTAATTGATTCAGGGAGTGTCAAAATGAATATTTCAGGTAAAATGTTGACGTTGAACCTTTTGGTGCAATACAATACTTCCTCTAATTAATATATGTGGCAGAGAAAGTAAAAATCGACACTTTAATTTAAAATCGGTTTCTTTCTACTGCAATAGTTGTTTATATTCATTAACTGAAGTTAATATATACTTTCATTTAAATTCACAATGGAGAGAAAAATGTAATAATTACATGAGAGCCGCATAACAAAAGAGTTATACTTGTAATACTTGTGGGAAAGCTCACCTATTGTTGTTGCCTTCACAAAAAAAGTCTGATGATATACATCTGCGCGCTAACGAAAGTGCCAATATAGTAACGATACTGAAACTTTCCATGGTAGTATCTCAAAGATTACAGAGAGGAAAATAAATTCTTGTTTTGGGTATGTCACGGGCAAAACGCAATCACTTTAAAAGCACTAATTATATGTAGCATTGCAGATAACTCTATTAAAGTTATTTGTGTTTACTACACAAGCTCAATGATTCTTGAACACAATTCGTAATTAAAATTAAGCGTTTCATAAGATTGTTAAACTCAGTGCTATGGAGACAATCAAACACAAATGGAGACACAAAAGTAACCAATCACAGACCGAGTGAGGCGGCCCCGCGGTAACGTATCGATTTTTATTCTTGAGGTCCCGAGTTCGATCCCCGATTACCCATCTAACCGATTGGTTTCCTCATGGTTTCACCGGGTCGGTAGGTGAATGCTGGTGTGGTTTTTCATCTACTTCTTCCCTTCATTCGTTTCCTTCTCATCTTTCAGATGGGCTTCCAGGTTCGTAGTGTATGGCAGTGCCGGACAGATGGTGCAAATCTTTGTTCAAATTAAAGAGTACTCACCAAGGACACTATAGGGCTACCTGATCGCCCACTATAGACAGCTCCACCAATGGGACAGGCTTAGAATTGTTGGGGACTTCATGTGTCTCTATGGTCTATCTACATGCAACCTCTTCTTTTTCAGAGGCGTTAGCTACAATAGATCTATGTAGTGCGCGCGTAGTTCCCCTCCATTGTCTAATATATACCTGCTATAATCAATCTCTGCGAACAGTTCTAAGATGGAAATGATCCGCTCACATAATTTTCTCTAGCTGTTCCACAAACATTTTTTTCTTACGAAAGATTATACTTTTATCTACGTCATGCTAATCTAGATAAGCATTAGTAGAATTAGTCTTATTACTTGCTTCCTTGTAAGTAGAAGGGAAATAAGGACATACATTAGGCTAAAGCGATAGTTACATCTTTTAAAAGCTAGTCGCTATGTGAAGCAATTGAGGTTCGGTTCGATTTGTATGGTTTCGTTTCAGGAAAGTTAATTAGTTTAAAATTGAAACCAACAACAAGGAATATCTCGAAAACGGTCAACTCTACAAGAAAACGTATGTGAAATAAATTATGTGTTTTAACGATATCTACATTTTTTGTGTAGTAAGTTTTTGTCTATCTGTTACGGTTTAACAGTTATGCAAAATTCTGCAAAACTCAACCATAATAAAGAGCTCTTCGGAAAAATTAGCAGAAAAATTAGCAGAAAAATCAAAATATACATTTTATTTGTGATGTTAATATCTTTAATATACGGCATTTTAATAAAAATCGTTAGGGTCATTTTTGAGAAAACCAACATTTTCAAAAAAATGTTCATGTAAAGGGTAGTTGGATGGAGGGGGGGCTGACAATTTTCGGGTCGCATTCTTGGAATATGCTGAACTTAAATACGAAGTTTGGTTTTTAACTGACTTTTCGTTTTCGCTGTACACAGGCACACAGGGAACTTTTTCTAAAAATGCTTTTTTCGCACTCAGGGAACATCAAAACACATATTTCCGGTAAAATCTCGGTATCGAATTTTGGATTTCTATTCACTATATACATAAGGGCTAGGGAAAGTAAAAACAACTAATTTCCCACACCAGAACTACTTTGCTGTTGTAATTTTGTTGCCTTTTTTTTATTGTTTCATTTATATAGCCCCCTTTAACATCTAAGGTCATGTCGGGGGCTTTCCACTTGAAACAACTCGTTGTCTGTAGGTTCTTTTTTAAATTGGTTTTAATCATTTTGTGTTACTCAAACACGCACACATTCACACTCACATTCAAACTTCCAGACTCTGTGGGGGATAGGGAATAATTCTGGCCAGAGCAAAATTCCCCGCCCCAGCCGAGAATCGAACCCGGGAACCCCGAGTGAGAAGTCAGCTCGCTGACCACTCGACCACGGAGGCAGTCAAATTTGTTGCCTTTCTTGGTCCGTGAAAATTAAAAACAATTTATTATTCTGTTTGTTAACAATGTGTCTGGATCATATCTCCGCCGTCGGTGTGTCAAAATTTCTTCTCTCAGGTGTCGTTTTATATGCAAGTAAAAGACCGTCCGTCTGGATGGATTTTGAAATTCTTGGATGAGAAGGCCAGCGCCTAACCAACTGAACCACCCCAAAAGCCAGTGTTTCTGTAGCACTATGAGGTTATTGGTGAATCGCCATGTTGAGATGTCAGAGTGTGAGGCGGCCCGAGTTTAATCTCATGGCACAGCACGTGGAATTGTGATGGATAAAGTGGTATTCTGGGCAGTTTTTTTTCCGGTTTCACCGCACCATTCATTTCTCCACCTGCTCTTATCACTTTCGTATTATCCATTTCACCGTTATTTCATATCACTTTTATCCTTATCTCATACCGGAATCAGGCTGATTACCCTCCTGGCTGTCCTCTCTGATCCAGATTCCGTCTACCCAACAGGCATCAAACCCTAGCTTGTATGTCCTGGGGGGTATAGTTCCTCTGTATGAGAAGGGTCTAATAGCGAAAGAAGTCTATTTTGAGGCACAACATTTGTGTAAATTATAAATTGATATTAATACTCCATATAGGTCGCTCATAGGCTAAACTTAGAAAGATAGAATCAGACTGAACAGTACAATGACAATCGGAATTTGAGTCAGGGATCTTCAGCTTTCCATGCTATTGTTCTTCCAACTGACTACCATAGTTAGACGCCTTCAAGATACTAAAATCCCCGACTGGGTCGCATATTTCCCGGTGAACCTCAAGACGTTCTAAAATCATTTAGAGATAGCATATCCCAATCTCGACTTATAATCCCTTAAGTAGGTACTTTAAGTTGAATTATCATATTTATGACTTCTGGAGGCTTGTGTATAGTGACAATTCCGAAATGTTATTATTGGACGAATTGGTTATTAAATATTAAATAACCGATAACATACTGACATCACACACCAGTATCTGATAATATTCTCAAGCACAAGTGGGAATCGAATCCGTGAGTCCTCGCACAGTAGATAGGCGTTCTAACACCTGAACTAGTAATCAGTTATACGAGTACCACGTGTTTGAACACAAAATGAGACCTCATTTCCAATGCTTCAAAACATCAGTATTATTCCATGTCATACACATATATTATTTTTAGTTCGGATTTGGGTACTGTTTAATTGCAGGATTTTATTACTCTAGTTTTTAAGTCTCTCTTTCTCCCGCTCTCTCTCTGTCTGTCTGTCTGTCTCTCTCTCTCTCTCTCTCTCTCTCATACACACAAACACACACACACACACACACACCTATCCACATCACACACCATGTTCATATTCTTTATTGTTTTTTCAGACTATATGGTGGAGAGGGAATAACCCTACTTAAAGAAAATCTGATGTGTTCTATTCACATGACTTTCTCTAACTGTTCCAAGAAGAAGCTTTTCATATAAAAGAATATTCTTTTATCTACATCATGTTTATCGAGATAAACATTAGCAGAATTGGTCTTATTACTCGATTCTTTGTAAGTGGAATGGAAATAAGGGAATACACTAGGCTAAAGTGATAGTAATCAACTCCTTTAAAAGCTGGTCGCTATGTAGAACAATTGAAATTCCGTACTCTTTGCTTGCCAGGTGTAAACAAAAGACAGACGGAATAAGTAGCGTTTGAGAAAAATAAGTAGCTTAAAATTGAATCCAATAAGACAGAATATCTAGGAAACGGTCATCTCTACAACAAAAAGCATGTGATATAAATTGTGTGTTTCCTATTTCTTACGGTTTACTATTTGCATACATTTCAGCAAAATTCATCCAGTGAACAGCTAATCCCAGAAAATCTATGATATACATTTTATTTCTGATGTAAATATCTTTAATATAAAATGTCAGCAAAATTCATCAAGAATGAACAGATCCACAGAAGCTATTCCCAGAAAATTAATGATATACATTTTATTTCTGATGTAAATATATTTAATACACGTTATTTTAATCAAAATCCTAGAGCCATTTTAAGAAAAACAAACATTTCAAAACATTTTCCATGTAAAAAGTAGTCTGGTATATGGGGATTTTCTTGAAAATCATCGTGTCGCATCCTTGCAAGATACTAAACTTTAGATACCAAGTTTGCTATTTAACGGTCTTTTCTTTTTTGAGAAGTGCTGCGCACAGACATACACACACTGACCTTTTCTAAAAATGCTTTTTTTTGGAATCATGGAACATACGTGCTAGAGAAAGTAAAAATGTCCCCTTCTAAGTTGGAATACATGCTGGGAGTCTAGTTTATGAGCCATAGGCTGACTAAGAATTTAAAACTGTGTCTGAAAGTGCAGAAAATATCATAGGCAAGCAGAAGAAGGATAGTAATCCATCCAAAAATGTAGTACTAAAAAAAGTCATCGAAAAGACGCTCTATTATACCTCCGAAAAAAAAAGTGGGCTGTGTATTTTCCAGAAACTACCCTTTACTTAACGTTAAAAAGTTAAGTTTCGAAAGGCTTGCTGCGATCTCACGAATTAAATATTTTTGTGTACTTGTTTTCTTTGGTCTACGAATGTTTGTCTAGATTTTTCCCTGGTTGTAAAGGGCAATTAACCGGAGCAGTTGACCGCTATCCATACCGGCCTAGTTGTTTAGTTTCTTTCCTAAAATATCTCTCTCACAATAAAAGTCGAAAGGGTTTAACTAGCCCAAAGACTTACATTTCAATTCTTAGTTTTTTTTCGGGGTATATCGAGAGCCCCTCCCTATTGATAAAAGCGAAGAGCTCAACGACAAGATACAAGAATAGCGCTGAAGATGATGTACCTACTGTTGGACCACGAGAAAAAGGCGAGAAGAGATAGATAATATCATTAGCGCGGAAGTTATCTGAGAACGCCGTTTATGTTGATTAGTAAGCCCATGCAATGTAATTATCTCTAGAGCAGAAACTCTTTATGCAAGCACATTCCTCTTGGTCGTCTTCTTGCGCGCGAGCGTGTGTGTGTGTTTGTGTGTCATTCCGCAGGAGGTTCCACACTGCAGCCACTATGGGATGATGTGAGAGTATTATCAATGGATGGCCGAAACCGGACCGCGAGGAAAGAGCCACCTTGAAGGGTCACTAACGTAGTGTAAGCTGTTCTTTATCTCGACATGGGGTGTGCTAGGATCCCATGCCCCAGGTCTGTCCGAACGCCATGGGTCCTTACAGATGACTCCAATGGCATTTAGCCACCAGAACTGTATTTCCATAGTGCATTCACCATCACGGAAGGACGTCACCGCTGCAGTCCTCGCCAACACTTACAAACCTGCAAGTTAGCGGTTGGATAAAATGAAGGGGCACGAAATTCAGGAATAAAGACACTTCCACAGCGCCCACCTAGTGATTCGTCTAAACCCCGGAAGACAACTCGTGGGCCAGAGAGATCGGCCGCGGAAATCGAACCCACGACTTCCCGAATTGCAGTTCCAGACGAAACGCCTGAGCCACTTGTCACCTTTCAGAATGCTACACCAGTGTCCAAAAGTTAAGCATAATTTAATATTTTATTAGTTTACTAGCCATCTATCATAATAGTACAAAAGTTAAGCATAATGCAATATGTTGTTACCAAAACATCATGCATGTCTCGCATGTAAGAAATAATGGAAAATTTTGGCCTCGGGTCACATGCTGTTAGACGTGTCAGATTTTAGTTAGATTTTGTTCTTGTGTACGCCTGCACGATAACAATGATAGTGCTGAGAAGTTAAGGTGACCCCTCATGGCTACATAGACCTTGCAGCACCATACCATATTCTCAATAACAGCATGGGTTCTCTGTAAGCTTATGAGCTCTGCACGCACCTGTTCCCATTCGTCATGAAGAGCAATCCGGAGATATGGAAGTGACCTCGGTGGAGGCTGGCGGGCTGCAGCTCGTCTTAGCTCAGAGATAGTCTACAGAGCTCACATCCGGGGACATCACTGGCCAGCCCATGCGTTGGATATCTTCCATCTCAAGATGTGATCCACCAAGTAGATTCTACGTGCACATGCATTGAGAGCCGCGCCGTAGCAGAGTGGTTACACCACTCGACTCTCACCGAGGCACCCCGCATTTGCTCCCAGGCGACCGCAAGTAGAATTTGTGGTGGACAAAGCGGCGTAGGGTTTTCTCCGCGTTCTTTGGTTTCCCCCGCCATCGCATTCCACCGGTGCTCCATTTTCACCATGTGTCATCGACTGCCGTGCCATAGTAATAAAAATGGCGTTAAACACTATCAAAAATAAAAAAAGACCAGTATTATCGTCCATAAAGATGAAAAGTGGACTAACTGCACCCCTGAAAAGTTATGCATATGGTTTCAGTGCCTCGTCTCTTCACCTATGAGCATTTACAGTACCACCATCGAAGATGTACACCTCTACCTTCCCTGAGTACAACACCATCATTAAACAGGCGTGTTTCCACGATGTTTCTGGTATGAAACCGGGTTCCACCTTCTCTCCAGATTGTTGTGCGAGGAGAATCATTGTTCAAACTCATCTGGACTCATGCATTTATTCAAGGTCCAATGATAACGTTGCTGACCCCATTGTAAAAGGGGCCCAGCGAATGTATACTCCTGTGCGGCCCACACTGAACATCTGGCATAGAGACCGACTGCCCTGAGCTATCTTGACAGTTATCTTGTAGGCATCCTCCAATATCGTCGTGTTGTTATGGTACTGCTGCGGCGTTGTGACCCGTGGGCGACTATGTACAGACAAATGACGAACACCTCCTGTTTCTTGGAACCGTCGCCGAAGCCCGGAAATGGCCTTTGTGGCACATTCAGGGCTCGAGAGACTGCGGTCTGCGTCTATCTGCCTCTAGACTTCCGATGATTCTAACCTTAAAAACAGGATCCAGTTGACGTCTTTGTGGCATGATGGTATTATCGTGCTACTGAAAAGGTTAACATTGTCGATTTCGAAGACTGCGATAAGATTGCTGATATTCTGTGACATAGCAAGCAACGTTGTCACGTTTTCTCCAACTAAACTCGAGTATCACTCATGGACATTTATTTCTTATTTCCAAGTGAATAATAATAGTAGCAAGGTTCTTAATAAGTGTAGCAAGAGTACTACACAGTACTAATAATAAACACCTAACCACGTTTGCTACTTAGATTACACTGTAAAAATATATCCTATATGTGAATGCCATACAGTTGTTGTTGTTGTTGTTTTTACCTTTTGTTTTTACTGTCTCTTCAATGTACAATGTACAAAGTAGGTAGAGAAGATGTTGTAGTACATCCAAAAATTCGCAACTGAGATTTCACCGGAAATACATGTTTTGAAGCGATAGTCAGATTTTTAAACAGCGTAAATATTTTAAGCTTGGTTCAAGAGCACACTTTTGAAAAAACAGTGTTATTGTATTTGATGCTAGTTATCATTCCCGGTTAAAGATCAAAATTCCCACCATATGTGAAAAATGTTGAGAGAAAGTGTACCAAATATAGATTCCAATGTGTGGGAAAAATGTGTTCAGCACACATGCAACAAGCGAAAATTTCAAGTGCGGGATGTTTCACACGACAATGCTTCGTTTATGATACATGTGAGTGAAAATGACAGTGATAGTGAGGAAGGTGAAGACTATCGCTTTACGCTTCTGTATCCTTCTTGTACCTACAACAAATGTGTAGGTAAATTTGTAAAAGAAGTTTCTATTGAATTAGCAAAAAGCAAACGAAGAGTAAGATTTTGTAAACGCCCGTTTGTGTGTGTGTGTGTGTTTGTGTGTGTTTGTGTGTGTGGGTGCGTGCGTGTGTCTATCTGTCTTTCTGCCGGCCTGTGGACAGCATAACTCCAAAACGAAAAGCTCATGTAATACCAAATTTGGTATTTCAGTTTAGTATATTTCAAGGATGCGACACGATTGTCCACCCTTAACATGGACATTATTTTTGAAAATGTTTTTCTCAAAAATGAGGGAGAAAACAGCGAAGACGTTGCAACGCTGCTTTCACTCCACGCGGAGTTGACGCGTTTTTGTCATTTGTGATTTCTAGGCATTCATTGGTGCACTGCAAAACGTCGGCGTCTTTCCAGGATAATCAGTGCAGTATCTGAGAGGTTTCTCTTAACAATGACAAAAGCTCATGATAACCTTTTCAGTAGCACGGCAATACTGTCCTGTTAACACTTTGCGAAGAAACAACGCTCTGTTCGCAATGTGAAAATAATAATAATTAATTTGAATGAGCCACGCACTGTGTCTGATATTCTGGGTTGTTTTGCTTCTCTGGTTCTATTTACCTTTGAAGCACGTATTCTCTTGCCTATCACAAGCCACAAGCTATGGGAGGCATACAGTGTGATAACATTTAATGGTGCTCCCTCACCGTTTTCCCTTTCAGTTTTCTGTTTTACGAATTATGCTTTACTTTTGGACACTAGTATATATTCCTCCAGAACCAAGAAACACACTCAAGATAAACCAAAGCGAGAGGCAGCTCCAAGCGTTTGGCCGGAGTGAATGTTCTCATTGACCCCTCACTGCAATACTAATATAAGAGTGGAAAATAATTCCTATCTTTTTTTTATGTTATTACTTTTAATCCTGCTAATTGATTTCATTGCAATATACTATACTTTTTAAAGCTATTTGTAAAACGGGGTATTTTTTGGGTAGTGTTTAACGCCCGCTTTTACTGCTCTGTCACCGCAGGCAATGACACTGATGATACATGAAGATGGAGCCCCGGTGGAATGTAATGGCGGGGGAAACCGGAGAACCCGGAGAAAACCTGCCCCTGCGTCGCTTCGTCCACCACGAATCTCACATGCGGTCGCTTGAGATCAAACCCGGGCTGTCTAGGTGAGAGGCGAGTGGTCTGACCACTCGGCCACGGCGCGGCCACAATTTGTAAAAGGGGATTAAACAGTTAATTGAAATTGGGCAGTTATCACATATTGATTGCATAATATTTTCCTCAGAATGATACAAAGGAGTGTTTCATAGAGCGGATCCTAACGTACTTAGAGGACATTTTATAATTAAGCTTCTCCTGAAAGAGAAACACAAGGACGATAGGTACTATTTACGTGGTAATAATTTGTATTTCTCTACCGATTTTGATTAAAAATAATTGTTATGTGTTATCCTAATTTCTATCAGTTGGGATCCAGAAAGCTTATTATCATCATCAGACGCTTCAACAGCTCGTTTCAATAGACACATTAACTCTGTTATCATCATTGGAACCGTAAATATGACAGTGCGAGGCGCTGCGGTATTAGTGTAACTGTTTCAGCAGGAATCCGTGCAACAGCGGGCGGTGTGCGAGCAGTCATGTCGTGGCCATAGTGTGAAGGAAAAAACTTTTCTCTGCAGCCCCAGAGACTATTATAGATAGGCCTGCTTTACGACGATACTAATCCGTTATGTTACATGGTCAGGTTAGCACAGCACAATATACCATGAAGACTGATAATGATTGCCGGAAATCATAATACATACTTCTACAATTGATGACGTGGGTTATGTAACAAGTAACTACTTCCAGTTTGTTAACTAACTGAGAGCATTTACCACTAGATTACACAGTTGCTAAGATATTTGTGGTTGAAGTCTTTTAACGTCTCATTCCCGTTTGTCATTGTATAAAACACCATGTTTTAACAGTATAATTGGTTTAATGAATAGGTAAGTGGAATAAACATTGTTTTCGGGCATGCGGTGCAAAAGTACACTTCCCTTAAATCATTGTGTTGAGGCATCATGCTGATTATTTCAAGAATGAGCTGTTATTGGGTTAATTATTAACTTTGTGTATATATTATATATTATTTTCCGAGCTTGACGCCTTTATGTCCCATTTGATCCAAAGTGAGGTCTACAGTGCTATTTTGCACGTTAACTGCCTGCACTTCTCAAGTGTACGCTGTCAAACAGGTTGTATGCTAATCCTCCACTACTAATTCCACGAACGAATATCTTAACATGCTCCTTGTCTACGAAGAGACGAGAGCGAAAAGACGGGATCTCATCGGCTGAAAAAAATATTCACATACACAACCAATGTAACATAAATTCGGAGTGTTGAAAGATGTCTGCATTCAAAAAACTTGAGCTTCTTCTGGGGTGAGAATACTGCATGCTAATAAATTTCATCTCTATCATAGCGCATACATAAAGAATTCCACCGGAGAGATTGTGAAGCTCAGTAAATCTTCTGTGAAGGGTATTTAGCCACATGGAACATTAAATCGGGTGCTGAATAATCTAAATATCATAAAAAGGATACCGTAAGTAGTATAATATACATTACTGGAGAGTAAGCAAGACATTATTCCTTGCAGTGGAGATGTGAATGTGGATCAGCTTCTTGAGATATACGAGTATTTCTGAGAGGTTCATGTAATAAGAGTAATAAGAGTCTGCACTATCTTCGCATGAGCTCCCGCTGCTGCTAAAGGATGTATCATAACTTATCCTTCCCATGACTTATACCCCTTAGGAGTTACACATGGATGTCTAGGGTCAGAAGACTGTCAAAGGGCCAACGACATTTAATCATAGACTGAAGAATCAAGAACGAGGAATCGGCCTATCGCTAAACATGATAGCGAGGAAGTAGATACTATCAAATAAAGGCGAAATGGAAGATAGAAAAAAGTGATGAGGCAATTGATGGAATGAATGGGGGAAACGGGAGAACCTAGAGAAAATACGCCCAGACCCCATTTTGTGCAATACAAATACCATATGCTATCCCTGGGATTGAACCCGGCTCTCTAACCTTTCGGCCACGGAGCCGCCAGAATATATCATTGAAGGAGAAAATAACGATGTTTCAACATGATGTTGCTCCTTCTCATGGCCCAAGCTTCTAAATGCGGCACGTCCTGGTCATTGAATAAGAAGACAAGGACCATCTCAAGATCAGCCAGGTCACCTGATCCAACGCTTTTGGACCTCATCCTCTGAGGTATTTAAAACCACTAGTACAAACTCGTATCCAGACGATCCAGAGAGCTTGCGTCAACATTCGCTGCATGGAGGTCTGTAGATCCAGTGTACATGAGATGTTACCACGGCCCAGAAATTCTATTCAAGCGATTTTAGAAGAAATAAAGTTTTATTTTTGATTTTCCCAAAAGTGCCTCAAACCATATGATTAAAATACGTGTGTTTAACATATCTGCGGGACAAATAAAATGCATACATTTTATTTTCTGGGAATAGTTTGTGAAATCCTCATTCGGAGTGAAATTTGGATAATGTTGTAAAACTTGTAAACCTAAGAGACAAACAAAAACTCAATACACTTAATATGTCGATCTGATTAAAACACTATTTAATCAAAGGGATTTTTGTGCCGTGTACTATATCCAAAATATTCTTTGATATTGGTTTTGAAATTTTTGGCATTGGTTAGAATCAAACAAAATAATTACCAAGCATTAAACCCAAGATGAAAGAATATTAGGTTGAAGTATTATCTGAATTTATATTATGACGTCACTGGTAATATCACTATTCTTGCTCATTCTGTTGCTGTGTACAGACCAATCATGAGACTGCGTTTTACATGCTCGTCAGAGACTCGTGATGCGGTCTATGTGTTATTGAAGGTTTAAGTACAGTTAACCTAAGCGAACTGCTTGAGAATCCCTTAGCATGTTTATTTTTTTATGTCGCTGTTCGTTTTTTTCCCCTTGCTATCCAAAGAATAGAATTTGAAAGCTATCACGTAGCGACCTGCATTTTAAAGATTTGACCATTGCTTCCGCTTATTGTATAGTTCTTGTACTTTAATGAAATGCACGTTTAATTGGATTAAAAAGAAGTTGATGAAAACGCATGTGAATGCAGTTGCTTTTTATTTTGCTCTCACTCCTGATTGCTTCGCTAAGTACTTTCATTTTTTGTGTCTGGTGGTTATAAAATACATTCCCATTTTTTTTTACCTTATGTACTAATACGCAATAAATAAACGCTGACGTTAAAAATCTTCATTTACTTTTATTGTTTCGCTGACACTTTAAAAGAAAAAATGTAACTTGATGGATGGATACTCACTTGAGTTCCTCTGCATATTCTATTCTTACAAAATCTTAATTCTCCATCTTCTTCATGATAGTCGAGATAAACATGAGCAGAAATAGTTTATTACATACTTTCTTTTAGCTTCAAGAAGAATAAAGACAGACTGCCTCCGTGGTCGAGCGGTCAGCGAAATGACTTCTCACCACGAGGTACGGGGTTCGATTGCAGGATGGGGCGGCGAACTTTTCTTTAACTGGAATTATTTCTTGTCCCCCACAGAGTCTGGACATATTAATGAATGTGTGTTTAACAATATAAAATGATTAACTTAATGACAGCCTATCCTAATATAGAGATAGAGCTATTTCACAAGTCATAATCCCCTGATATGACCATAGAAGTTAAAAAAAGGTCAAATCTTTTAGGAGCGCATCATGTGATGGGTTTGAATTCCGTTCCACTTGCATGACATTAAAAAGAACGAAACATTTCCCTTTTGAGCCAAATATAAATATTGGAACATTTATACCAATAAGAAACAGCTTTTAAATGGTTAACTCCACAATAAAAATCCATTTAACATAAACTGTGTGCTTTAACGAGATTTACATTTGTTTGTAAAGTAAGATTTTTGTCTATCTGTTATGGTTTCCAGTTTTGCAAAATTCACCCAAATAAGAGGAACTCAGGACCCGAAACGTCCAAGATATACATTTTATTTGTTACAAAATAGTTCAAGTTGAGATGTCCTGTTGAGTTCTTCAGCTCTTTTAACACACCAAGGGATATATGCACCTTCAGACACGGGGCAGTTGGGCCTCCTGGTATAGTTGCCCTAACGCGATAAAGGACATGCATTCTACTTAACAGGGAGTCTGGCCTTATTCTTAAGTGGGACATTTTCATTCATCTACAAAGGAAATGGAGATATTGTCGCAGGTCCCTGCATTTAAGTGCTCATATATTACTTTCTCTATAGGCACTATGTACATAGTGTATAGAGAATGTATTGCACTCCACCAAAAAATTCGATACCGAGATTTCACCGGAAATATATGTTTTAGGGTCCCCTTTATCTAAAAAAACCATTTTCGGAAAAAGGTCCGTGTGTGTGTGTGTGTGTGTGTGTGTCCGTGTGTCTGTGAACACGATAACTCAAAAACGAAAAGTCGGTAAAATACAAAACTTGGTATTTAAATTTTGTATCTTCCAGGGATGCGACACGAAGATTTTGAGAAAAATCCCTCCACCCCCAACTACCCTTTACATGGAACTTTTTTCGAAAATTTTGATTTTCTCAAAAATGGCTCTAACGATTTTGATTAAAATTTTGTATATCAAAGATGTTTACCTGACAAATAAAATGTATATTTTGAATTTTCTGGGAATAGCCTCTGAAGAGTAGTTTATTCTGGATGAATTTTACTAATTTTGAATAACTGCTAAACCGTGAGATATGGACAAAAACTTACTACACAAAAACTGTAGAGCACGTTAAAACACACAATTTATGTTATATACATTTTTTTCGTGGGGTTCGTCGTTTTCCTTATTTTTGGTTTCTGCTATGAAAACTTATACATTTCTCATACAGGAATTTGTCAACTGCTGTCCATACAAACAAAGGAACTTCAGTGACATAGCAACCAGCTTTTGATTATCACTTTAACCTATGGTACTCCTTTATTTCACCTCTACCCTCAAGGAAGCAAGTAATATAGCTATTTCTGCTAATGTTTTACTGATTAGCATGAAGTTAATAGAAGTATACGTTTTTTAAGAATAGTTTGTTGCAGGGATATAGAGAAAGTCATGTGAATGGTACACATCAGATTTTTTTTAACTTTCGTTACCGTGTGCAATATACACGGTAAATGCAAATGGTATTATATTCCATACAATAATTCGATACCGACATTTCACTGAAAATACATGTTTTGAGGTACCCCGAATCCAAAAACAGTATTTTAAGAAAAAAGGTTCGTGTTTTGTGTGTGTGTGTGTGAGAGTGAGTGAGTTTGAACAGCATAGCTCCAAAACGAGAAGGGGATAAAATACCAAATTTGATATTATCTAAATTCTCCATCATTCAAGTGTGTGACACGAAGATTTTCAAGAAAGTCGCTCCACCGCAAACCACCCTTTACCCTTACATGAAGGGTACTTTACTTTTCTAAAAAATGGCTCTAATGATTTTGATTAAAATATCATCTATGTAAAATGTTTCTATGTTAAATGCAATTTAAGTCTTACATTTTCTGTTCATTCTGCTTGGCTCTTATCTGACTCTTAAAGCATGTAAACAAGTTAAAACACACATTTTTGTTAAATACACTTTCTTGTGGGGCTAGCTGTTTCCGAGATATTTGTTGTTATGTGGGTGTTTCCTTTTTTCCATACTCCTAGCCATGCAAAAGAACTGAATTTCAATGCCATAATATACCGAACAGCTCTTGAAAGGTTTGACTAATCTTATTAATGTTTATCTCGATTGGTATCTAGATTAGCATGAATTAAATATAGGAATGCGCTTTTGTGAGAATAGTTTGTTGCAAAATACGCAGGAAAACTCGAGGAATTGAAGTCATTGTGTCGAATTTTTTCAATGGTGTAATCGAGATCTATCTCCGTTTAAAGGATGACACATTTGTGTGCGTTTTATCTGGGAGAAAACAAACCTAAAAGTAGCTCAACATCCCTCCCCTCTCTCTCTCTCTCTCTCTCTCTCTCTCTCTCTCTCTCACTCTCTCTCTCTCTCTCTCTCGCTCTCTCTCACACTCACACACACGCATACACACAATGTTCCCTAACCCAGGACCAAGGCTCTCCCTTATTTCGAATTTTATTTCCTAAAATTATAGTAAGAACAGGAATTTTGTGCTCCAGTGAAAACCTCGAAATAACCACATAAATGTACGCATATGAAATTATTAAATTCAGAATGACAAAATAAAAAAAACAGTAACATTTTCTGTAATCTCTTCATGGATAAAACCATTGCTGTAACAATTTGAATTATTTAACATTACATTTATTTTTAAGGGGACAGTTTAGCTCCTAACTACACAGTGTTAAATACGCCAAGTTTTGAAACCTCAGCTTCTAAGCTGTTCAACCTAGTGTGATGAAATTTGGCCATGATATTCTGTGTACCTTTTACTACCTATTAAATATAATTAAGCTATTATTATTCATTGGTGTTGTTTTTCCTGTTTTTGTTTCCTAGTGCAAAACATAAAAAAATGCTTATACTTTCAACTTAATATTTTTGAAGCCAAAGTTTTCACATAATCATTAATCCCTTTATTTAATAGAATAATCTAGTTACTGAAAAAATGAAGTATCGAAAAGTGCTAAAAAACGTTGAACCTTTTCACACTGAGCATACCTGAAGTTTTAAAATTGTCAAATAGAGAAAGTTATGTTAAGGGAAAACAATAAGCCAAGAAAAAAGTTGCTGGAGTTCAAACAAATTGCTTATAATGATAATTCAGAGTTGAAACTTCAGAGCCTCACTCTTAAAATGTCATTGTACAAGAATTACCCCCCAGCCCCGAATGTTTTGAAAATATTAACGCACATAAGAATTTTGGTCCAAAGGCGCAAGAAAAGATGCCGTAACCATTACACAAGTTGTAGGAGTTTAAATAATTGATTTTAAAGGACACTTCCAATTGGAGTCCAGATTTAAATCTTGAGAATATCAATCCTAATCTCACAATAAAAAAATAAATAAATAAATAAAAAATAAAAATAAAAAAAAAAAATAAAAAAATACAGATTTAAACCTATTTCGAGGAAGCTCGTCCCCTTAATATTGAAGATTTTACTCCTGTAAACTAACCGAGCCAGGTGACTCAGGCGTTTCGTGTGAGATTGGCATTCGGGGGATCGATTCCTCGCGGCCGTCATCTCTGACCCATGGGTTATTTGGGAGTATCCCCAGGGTCCCTAGGCGAATACTGAAGAGGAATCTTCATGCCCCTGAGCTTCCTGTCCCTTTATTTCATCCCAACCGGTTTCTTTCAGGGTTGTAACTGTCAACGAGAATTGCGGCAGAGGCTCTGGAAATACAGCTCTTGGCGTTGGAATGGCTTGTGAATTGTTGGGATCCCCACTACGGCTCTCTCCCTGTCCGGATTTCGACCGCCCTCTGTAATTACTTCGTCTCATCCTTCTTCCAGGGAATCTGACCTACAATAAGCCCATAGCTGCAGTATGGAATGCCCCTCCCTTTACATACTCCTGTAATCTAGCTTTATTGCTCATTTCGACTTTTAACATGATTACAAGCATCATATCTCTAAATTAAATATCCTGGAGTTTCAACTGAAGAACGATTGCAAACCTGCAGGAATTAAAATTATAAAACCATTCCGGTTTGATATTTTGAACAGCATTTCTATGTGTAAATTAGTAATTTCATAGCTCTTAAGAGAATCCAAATAATAAATATAAACCATAACCACATTACACGAACTGAAACCCAGCCACCATGAGGGATCCGCTATAACCAGATAAAGGAGAAAATCGAAATTTTTGACTTTCTCAAAAATGACTCTACAGATTTTGATTAAAATAGATTATTCTAAAGATGTTTACATGAAAAATAAAGCGTATAATTTGATTTTCTGAAAGTAGCTTTGAAGCCCTCTTCATTCCGGAACACTTTTGCATAACCAGTAAACCGTAGTTGACAGGTAATATCTTACCGCACAAAAGTTATTGATTTCGTTAAAAACCACAGTGTGTGTCAGATGCATTTTTTGTGAAATTAGCCATTTCCGAGATATTCCTTATTATTGTTTTCGTTCTCTTTTGTTTTACTCCTGTTCATGCAAAGAGAACCGCATTTCAATACCACCGTATAGCAATAGTTTAAAAATATTAGAAATTGCAGTCTCTTATTTGCCTTCTATTTACAAGGAACTAACTTATTAGACAATTTCTGCTACTGTTTATCTCGATCACCATGGATTTGGTTGGTACATTACCGAGGAGGTGCCACACTGCAGCTACAAGAGTCTTATTGTGCGTCAGATCCTTGGAAGATAATATAAGACTATTCGTAGTACTAAAACCGATCGCGAAGAAAGAGCCACCGCGGTGGGTCCCTAACATATTTCCAGAAGTTCCTCTCAACTCAGAGAGCGCTAGGAACCCGCGCCCTGGACCTGACTGAGCTCCCCAAGTCCTGTTATCGACCTCTGCGCCGCCCTGCCGCCGAGAGCTGTATTTCCAAAGCGCATTCGCCACCATGGACAGGCGCCACCACCTGTCTCGTCGATACATTCCTGAACGAGATCTTTGGAATGAAATGGAGATGAATTGAAGGGACAGAAATTTCGGGTGAATAAGGAAAACCTCCCCAGTATTCGTCTGGTGACCCAAGAAAACTACCAAAAAAAAAAAAAAAAACTAGGGCCACAAGTTCAGCCGCGGGAGTCGAACCCACGACCTTCCCAGACAAAATGCCTAAATTACCTGTCTCGGTTAGCATGAAATGGAAGTCGTGAGTGAAACTCATCAGATTTTTACTTTCTCTACATTTAGTATGTACATAGTGTATAGAGAAGGTATTGAGTGTATTGTACCTAAAAATTCGATACCGAGTTTCACCGGAAATATAATTTTTGAGACCCCCTGATTCCAAAAAAATCATTTTTAGAAACATGTTCGTATGTGTGTCTATGTGTGTGTATGTGTGTGTGTGTGTGTGTGTGTCTGTGGACAGCATTGCTCAAAAACGACAAATCAGATAAATACCAAGTACTTGGAGTATCTTCCAAGGATGTGACATGAAGATTTTCAAGAAAAGCCTCCCACCCCCAAGCACTCTTTACATGGCACATTTTACGAAAATTTTGATTATCTTAAAAACGCCTCTAACAATTTTGATTAAAATATCTCATGTTTAAGATTTTTGTGATAAACGAAATGTATAAGTATCTTGAATTTTCTGGGAATAGCCTTTGAAGCACTCTTCATTCTTCTTACTACAAAAAATATAGACCGCATTAAAACACGCAACTTATGTCAAATACATTTTTTTGTAGAGTTTTCAGATACTACGGATTATTGCTTTCAACTTTTTTCAAACGGGAAGACATCTTTCTTCTCGTTTCTCGTTTATTTACTCCTGACAAGCAAAGTGAATGGAATTTCAGTTGTTTCACATTGCGACCGGCTTTTAAAGGACTTGACTATCACTTTGGTTTTATTTCCCTTTTACTTAGAAAGAAGCAAGCAATAAGAATAATTCTGTTTATCTTTATCTTGATTAGCATAATGTAGATAAAAGATTAATCTTTTGAATAAAAGGTTTGTTTGCCGAACTGATAGAGAACATCATGTGGATAGAACACATAAGATTTTTTTAAAAATGTCCATGTGTGTGTCCGTGTGTCTGTCAAAACGATAACTCAAAAATGAAAAAATGGTAAAATACCAAACTTAATATTTAAGTTTAGTATCTTTTAAGGATGCAACATGAACATTTTGAGGAATGTCCTCTACCCCAAACTACCCTTTACATGGAAAAAGTTTGAACATTTTGAACTTAGCAAAAATGTCTCTAACGGTTTTGATTCACCACCGTACATTAAAGATATTTATATGGCAAATAAAATGTATATTTCGAATTTTATTGAAATAGCCTTTGAAGACCTGTTATTCTGGATGAATATTGCTAATTTTTTGCATAATTTGTAAACCGTAAGAGATAGACATAAACTTAGTACACAATAAATGTAGATCTCATTATAACACACAATTTATGTCATGGACTTTTTTCTTTCTTTTTGGAGTTTACGTTTTTTTTTTATTTTATTTTTTAATTAATTTATTTATTTATATAGATATTCCTTGATATTGGTTTCAGTTTTAAAATTTCTTTAAACTTTCTTATGCGGGAATTTGTCAACTCCTAGCACTGCAAAGAAACTATTTTAACTACATGGAAACTGCCTTTTTAAAAATTGGATTATCGCTTTAGTCTAGGCCTAGTGTATTTCTCTATTTCCCTCTGCAAGAGAACAAGTAATAAGACAATTTCTGCTAACGTTTATCTCGATTAGCATGAAGTAGATAGAAGAATAAGAAGTTTAAAAATAATTTGTTACAAAGATGCATAGAAAGTCACGTGAATGGAACAGCATATCAGATCTTTTTACTCCATGTATACGCCGCTTTTAATTGCGACCTTCTACCTTTGCAACATATTTGCTTGTCGGTAATGGTGTTAACTGTTGTACAGTTACTATTGGAATTTTGTATTTCTTGGATTTTTGCACACACACACACACACACACACACACACACCCACACATTCAAACTCATTCATTCCTCCATGTTCTGGCAGTAATAGGGAATAATCTTGGCTAAGAAAGATTTCCACTCCCCTAGTCAGAAATCGAACACAGGACTCCTTGCAAAGCAGGAAGGTGCTTTACTGACGAGCTAAACAACTCTTTTAGATGTTTAGTTGTTAATAACTCGAAGTAGTTCTACTCTCTTTCAACTACTGAATGGTTTACATTGCATACACTTTCTAAACAAATAAAATGACGATGCGTTGGCCATATGTTGGCAATTGCGAGAAATACAGTTCTGTGCAGAAAGTTGAAATTCTGTAAATGTTTTGGAACATCTGTGTTTAAAGCTGGACATGTTATTTTAAGTAACAAGCACCAATGTTAACAAGGAATAGTATTTTGAAAAATGATCCTTTTAGTCAAGAACAAGGATCAGAAGCAATAATTAGATGTATCTTGTGCCGGCGGCGGCGAAGTGATGTAATTGCCATGCATGGTAACTACATCGTAAACAGGCAGACGAATGAAAGTGTTGGGGCAACGTTACGAAAACGCAGGTCCCTACTTCAAGTTGAGCTCGCGAGAATTTAGCCCGCTTGGCCTCATTGAAATGCTGGTAACCGACCGACCAACCACGCTGCATTCCTCTCTAGCACCCAGCGCGGGGCCCCAGGATAGTAGTGTCTAACCTTGGCTGCCAGGTGACACTGCTATCCATTGAGAGACAACTATGGCAGAGAGCAGCAAACTTACTATATGGAGCAGACACCGCAAAACAAAACACAAGGCAGTAAATATACACTTCAAGTTAAGGGAAGTAATCATTCTTAAACGTTTTCCTGTGTACATTTTCCTGCTTTACAATCTGCAAACACACCACTGAAGGGAATTTTATAAATTCTATAGAAAACCCAGTAGCGTTTGATGGAAAACATTCTAGGAGTAGCACAGGATTTCATAATTATTGAGCTAAAATAATATCTACTTTGTTCTTTATTACTTGGTGAATTCCATTCTCCTGGCTTTTATTACCTTCCACACAAACATTGGATTCCGAGATTACACTAGAAATACACGTTTTAGGGTCCCCTGAATCAAAAACGGAAAAGAAAGCACTTTTAGAAAAAAATCCGCGAGCGTGTACGTGTGTGTCCGTGTGTCTGTGAACAACAAAGCTAAAAAAAGTTGATTAAGTATCAATCTTGATATTTAAGTTTAATATTTTCGAACATTTTGATTTTTTCAATAATGGCTCTAACGAGTTTGATTAAAATGTCATATGTTTAAGATATTTTAATGACTAATGAAAGGTAAATCTTGAATTTTCTGGGAATAACATCTAAAGCCCTCTTCGTTCTGGAGGATTTTTGAATAACTGGTAAACCATAAGATAGACAGATTCCTACTACAATAAAATGTAGATCTTGTTGAAACAACTATTTATATAAGATATACGTACTATGAACATAGTATATAGAGAAGGTATTTTATTGCACCCAAAAATTAGATACCGAGATTTCACCGGAAACACATGTTTTGGAACCCCCTGGATCCAAAAAAAACAACATTTTTTTAGAAAAATGTCCATATCCAGTGTGTATATGTGTGTGCAGTATGCTCTCAAAAACTAAAAGTGTGTTAAATACCAAACCTGATATTTAAGTTCAGTATCTTTCAAGGATGCAAGAAAATTCTCCGCCCCCAACTACGCTTTACATGTAAATAATACATTTTAATTATTTTCAAAAATGGCTCAAAGGATTCTGATTAAAATATCTTTTATTTAAGATACTTACATGGCAAATAAAATGTATATCTTAAATTTTCTGGAAATAACTTCTGAAGACTTCTTTATTCTGAGTGCATTTTTCTGAATTTTGAATAACTGGTAAATCGTAAGAGATAGACAAAAACTTACTACACAAAAATGTAGATCTCATTAAAACACAGAGTTTCTGTCATGTACCTAAATGTTTTCGTGGAGATGGCCGTTTTCGAGATATTCTTTGTTATTGGTTTCAGTTTTAAAATACAAAAGTTTTTCATACAGATTTTTTTACTCAACATATCCTTAACAAACCAATCCAGATTAAACTGAAAGAGGAGAACGATGACCGTTTTCCACTGCAGTTTTTTTTGTTAGCGATTCTTTTGAAGCATGGGCACAACTTCCTTGCACCCAATTCTCTGTATACTTTGGTAACTTTTGACATTTCGGCGCAGGGAATAACACGCGGCGCGGGTGGAAGTGTCCTGCACCCTGAGACGAGCAAAAAATAATGAACACGAAATAAGCTTTAATTTTTAGATGTGCCAAGAACATATAAGCATTTCAGATACTTCAGGAATTGATTTGTTGCAAGGTTATTGGTGTTTAATTATTGAGAGATTTGTGGAGGGCCCCTGGACCCTTTAATACAGACCGCAGTGAGAAGACCCACGTAAGAAAGTTTCACAGTAACATCAATACTGAAATTCTAATAGTTTGAATCGTGTTGAGGTCATTGATTGCCATGGCCTTCGGAATGACTCATATCACTTGAATCTACAGTAGCATCAGTTTACGTTGGCGGTTAATCGTTTCGTAATACAACTGCTAGAATAATCAGATTAGTAATACACTATATATCTATTTTATATTCGTAGTAGGTAGAGAAGGTAGGTATTGCATTCTATGTTGAGATTTCACCGGAAATAAATGCTTTGAGGTCCCCATAATCAAAAAAAACATTTTTATAAAAAGGTCCGTGTGAGTATGTGTGAGGACAGCGTATCTAAAAACGAAATGACCGTTGCCAAATTGGTATTTAAGTTTAGTATCTTCCAAGTATTCAACAAGGAATCCCCCACCCCAAACTAACTTTTACATAGAAATGTTTCGGAAAATGTTGTTTTCTCTAAGCGATTTTGATTAAAATATAGCATATTAAAGGTTTACAGGAAAATTAAATGTATATTTTGAATTTTCTGAGAACAGCCTCTGGAGACCGCTTCATTTTGGATAAATTTAGTTTAACTGGTAAACCGTAAGAGATAGACAAAAGCTTACGGCTTCACAAAAAATATTCAACACACATAATTATGTTTTATACATTTTGTTGTTGTTGTTCCGAGATATTACTTGTTATTCGTTTTAACCTTAAGCTACTTAAACTTTTCTCCAACGAGAGGTCATCTTTCGTTTCATCTCTCTTTTGTTTTACTCTTGGCAATGCAAAGCTAATCTAATTTCAATTGATTCACACAACAGCTGATTTATTAAAAGATTGACTATCGCATTAGACTAGTGTGTTACCTTATTTCCCTTCTACTTAGAAGGAATTAATACAAGCATTTCTGCTAATGTTCATCTCGATTACCACAATGTAGATAAAGGAATAATCTTATGTAAAAATAGTTTGTTGTAAAAGTCATGTGAATGTAACACATCAGATTTTTTTCTTACTGGTAATGCAAGGAGAGCGAAATTTCAATCATCGTACCTATAGCGACGGTTTTTAAAATATTTAACTACCGCTTTAGCCTAGTGTATTCCCTTATTTCTTTTATACCTACAAGAAAATCTGTAGTTAAACCGTTTCTGCTACTGTTTATCTCGATTAGCAAATGTTTGTTTATACACGTTTGTAAGAATATTTTTTTTGTAAAATAGGTAGAGAAAATCATGTGAATGTAACACATCAGATTTTTCTTTCTTCTAACTACTCCACCCATGTGATAGTTCTATTTGAAAAACTCTTTACCTAGATTTCTGTTTAACAAAAGCTTTCCTCATCTTAAGCCCACACACAGGAAGGCTTTCAAGTTTATAATGGGTAGTGACGTCACAGTTCATTTTGTTTTATTTTTTGAAATAACTTTTTACCATTATAGCTCTCCATTGTGCTTTCTCTATGACTTTTATGTAAGGTTCCCAACCAATCCGGTTTGTCCAGGATTAACCAGGAATCGTTTGTCTGTTCAGAAAGAATGTTTTATCGTTCCGGGAGACCAAAATTCCCGGAATTAAAATCATTAGCACACTATTTATTTTAACGATTTGTTTTGTGCCAATGTGCGGGAGTTGATTCTCATGTGCAGCATGTGGCAACGCTGTATATGTTCTTCCTTTTATCAAAAAATAATGGAGCGTTTTAATGTCAGTTGGTCAGTAATTATTAAGGCGTGTGCCGCTGCTGGTCGGTCAAGTAGGAGTAGTCAACTGTCATTTATCATTTTAAATTATTTATTGCATTTTGTGTTGTGAATAGTTTCTCTTGTGTAAAAGTATTCTTTTCGTACTGAGGATGTCTCGGTATCAGGTTCAAGTTCATCATCCAAGAAATAAAGAAAGAAAGAAAAAAAACTTAAAGGGTATTGTATTTTTAATGACAACTGACTAAAAGTAAACGAGGAATGGAGTAAATGGATATGGAAAGTGTACGATTGCTCTGTTGATTATATGTTATGCATGAAAGCTTCACTATCAAGTTTTTATACTAGTTTTTAAAATCAAATAAAAATTAGCTCATTTGGGGGGGGGGGCAGAGAGTCACGGTGTTCGGCTAATAGTTGGGAACCCTACTTCTATGATAGGCTAAGCATTCAATCTATTCGGCCTGTTTTAAAACGGTTGCTAAATGTATGTTTAACCAATTACGATTAACAACAATAAAAAGATACACTACTTTTTGTCTAATTTCTAGAGCAAGTATGAGAATGATGATAATAAACAGTAAAATGTGGAACTGTTAGACGTTAGATCTTTGTTGTTATTATCATTTCATTCGTGCTGATAAGTATTTGTTTCGTCATAGTGGAGTAATTTTAATCTTTGCAGCAATACTTTGTACTTTGGCAGAAGTACTTTTATGAAAATATTAACAGTGAGTCATCAAAGTGATTCAGAAACTTTACTCTGTTATTAAAACAAAGTAGGAAACCAGCTTTGCTATTTCCGTCACGCAACTAAATAAAACCAATTTTCAGAACTCGCGTGCGAAAGCCGCAGCTTGTTATGCGAACAAAATAACTCAGGCTGGGAATTTGCCAACAACATAGCCCCACCTCCGTCTTTCGGTACTACGTTTTTTCTCTTGTAGTGCTGTACTATCGAAATATTTGCATAGGTGGCACAAAATCAAATAATTCGGAAACATTGCTATCCGATAATCGGTGTAATCTACCCATATAATTAAAAAGTATAAATGTTGATACGTAAAAAAGTATGACATTTAAACAATTTAACGTAATTTTACATTTAGCAGCTTCTACATGCTTCTATGAAACTTTTATCACTTAAAAATAATACCGTTTTAGGCTCTTTCATTGCACACACTAGACCTCGTTAAAATCCAGAATTATTTGTATAAATAATACAGAAAATCGACTTATTTTTCAGAATCATTCGTCATCTATTATTCATTGCACCATTAGCCGAAAATGTCCATTACATCATATCAGTAAGAATTGATACTTTCTCTATAATATCTACTTACAGTGTACTTAGTAAGTAGAGGAGGTATTATATTCCTAGCAAAAATTTCATACCGGATGTCACCGGAAAAATAAGTTTTGAGGACCCCTGAATACAAAAAAGCTTTGTTAAAAAAATATCCGCGCGCGCACGAGTGTGTGTGTGTGTGTATGTATGTATGTATGTATTTATGTATGTATGCATGCATGCATGCATGCATGCATGTATGTATGTATGTATGTATGTATGTATGTATGTATGTATGTATGTATGTATGTATGTGTGTGTGTGTATGTATGTATGTATGTATGTATGTATGTATGTATGTATGTATGTATGTATGTATGTATGTATGTATGTATGTATGTATGTATGTATGTATGTATGTATGTATGTATGTATGTATGTATGTATGTATGTATGTATGTATGTATGTATGTATGTATGTATGTATGTATGTATGTATGTATGTATGTATGTATGTATGTATGTATGTATGTATGTATGTATGTATGTATGTATGTATGTATGTATGTATGTATGTATGTATGTATGTATGTATGTATGTATGTATGTATGTATGTATGTATGTATGTATGTATGTATGTATGTATGTATGTATGTATGTATGTATGTATGTATGTATGTATGTATGTATGTATGTATGTATGTATGTATGTATGTATGTATGTATGTGGTAGGGGGCAGCATTACTCAAAATGAGAAGTCAGTCAAACATCAAACTTGGTGTTAAAGTTTAATATCCCCCAAGGATGCTATACAAAGATAAGCAGGAAATTCCCGCACACAACTACCATTTAATTGGAATATTTTTCGATTTTTTTTTCTGAAAAATGACTTTAAGGTTTTTATTAAAATACCATATACATCATTAAATATTATGTGTTTAACAAACGAAATATATATCTAATCTTTTCTAGGAATCGCCTCTGAAAATGTCTTCATTGTGGATGGCTTTTGTATAACTGATAAACAATAAGAGATAGACAATCACTCACAGTACAATGAGTACAGGTCTTGTTAAAACAATTTTATCATACCTGTACATTTTTTCTTTCTCTGCACGTAAAATGTACATAGTGTATAGAGAAGGCATTGTATTCCACCCAAAACATCGATACCGAGATTCCGCCGGAAATATACGTTTTGGGTCCCCCTGAATCCAAAAACAGCATTTTTATAAAAAGGTCCGCGTGTGTGCGTGTGTGTGTGTGTGTGTGTGTGTATGTGTGTGTGTGTGTGTCTGTGGACAGCATAGCTCAAAAACGAAAAGACCGTTAAATACTTAACTTGGTATTTAAATTTGGCATCTTCCAAGGATGCGACACAAAGATTTTCAACAAAATCCCCCCAACCCCAACTACCCTTTATATGGAACACTCTTCGAAAATTTCGATTTTCTTAAAAATTGCTCAAACGATTTTGATTAAAATGTCAAATGTTAAAGATATTTACTTGACAAATAAAATGTATATCTTGAATTCTCTGGTAATAGCCTCTGAAGACTACTTTAATCTGGATGAATTTTACGGAATTTTGCATAACTGCTAAACCGTAAGAGATGGACAAAAACATAAAACACAAAAAATGTAGAGCACATTAAAACATACAATTTATGTCATACACATTTTTTTCGTGGAGTTGATCATTTTTTTAGATATTCCTTGTTTTTGGTTTCAGCTTTGAAAAACTTATACTTTTCTCATACGGAATTTGTCAACTCCTGTCTATACAAACAAAGGAACTTCAGTCACATAGCAACCAGCTTTTGACTGTCACTTTAACCTATGGTACTCCCTTATTTGCCTTCTACTTGCAAGGAAGCAAGTAATAAGACCATTGCTGCTAATTTTTCTAAATTAGCAAGAAGTAAATAGAAGAATAAGCTTTTTAACTATAATTTGTTGAACAGATGTAGAGAAAGTCATGTGAATGGAACACATCAGATTTTTTTTTTCTGTAGAGTTAACCGTTTCTGACATATTCCTTGACATTGCTTTCAATTAAACTACGTAGTATTTAAAGTTTTCACAAATCTTTTTTCCACCTCTCTTTTGCTTTACTACTGATCATGCAAAGAGAGCCAAATTGCAGAGAAAGACATGCGAATGGAACACATCAGGGTTTTTTTCTTTGTTCCCCGTCTTTAACTATATGGTCATATCGGCGGCATTTCGCTCGGCAACATATTGCCTATCGGCAAAGGTGTTATCTCTTGTACTGTTTGTTGTCGTTGGGTCTCTATTTTCGTTAACTCATTCATTAGATCACATACATTCATACTTCTAGACTCTGGGGAGAATAGGGAATAATCTGAGCTAGAAGAATCGAAGCGTAGCAAGCAGGAGCTACTGTCTTAGCTGCTTGATTGGTTGAGTACTTAGTCATTCTGTCGATTTTCAGTTGTTTCTCGGGATTGTATGGGAAGGATGTGGAACTTATATTTATACTCGGTGTCCCATATCGTGGAGTTCTTAAAGATTTGACTATGAACACTCCTTTTGCACCTATTACGAAAACCGAGTGAGATGGCGCAGGCGCAGAAGCTAGCCGCATACAGGAAGTCTAGGGTTCGATTCCCGCAACCAGCCTTCCTGAACCATGTTTTTTCGGAGATTTTCCGGGTTGCCAGGAGAATGTTGGGAAAATTCATTACATGTCCCGAATTTCCTGTCCCTCCTTTTCACCTCATTTCATTTCACCTTTCATCTGGTTGGTCTATTTTGCTTTGTAAGTGTCGGCGGAGGTCTCGGAGCTGCATGACAAGGAAAGGTGCTCTCTGAACATCTGTCCTCCGGGGGGGGGTGGTCTCCGGTCTGCGATTCCTCCCCACTTCAGTGGAATGTCTAAGCACGTTGGAATGCTTCCGGCACCGCTCTAGGCCCTGCTCACGACCCCCCAGAGGGAGCCCTGAAACCGCATACTGAGTCCCAGTTGAGTGATCCAGACGACGACATAAGGATAATTTTTGGCACTGCCGCAACCCGCCGAACACCGTCGCCTGGTCCTTAAACCCTGTAAGAGATGATTAGGAAATGATGGGAACAAGAACTGGTGGACCAGAAAATTCAGAGGATGTAATGAACCTACTCAGAAGTCGCTTGCAACAAGGGGAAACCCCGAAAAAAACCATTGGTCAGGTAGGACGGTCGCAGTAATCGAACCCACGATCTTCGGATTTGGGCCACAGACTAAACTACCTGAGCCATCCAGCTCGGTTACAATAGCGTAAGTATATATGTTATAAAAGTTGCAGTATATGGTTGACAATTTGTGTGTGTGTGTGTGTGTGTGTGTGTGTGTGTGTGTGTGATGCCGAAGGGGATTCCGCACTGCAGCCAGTGGATTATTGTACATCAGACGCCAAGAAGATAGGATGAAATGTAAGTAATTTCGAGAGGGCCAACACCAGACAACGAAGGAAGAGCCACCGTGAAGGATCTCTAATATATTCCAAACAGTTCTTCATATATACGCGGTAAGCGTTAGGATCCCGCTTCCCAGGTCTGGCCAAATTCCCTGAGCCAACAAGATGACTTCCAACCCATTCCGCCGCCCAGAATTGTATTTTTAGAGGGCAGTCACCACCACGGAAGGGCGCCACCACAGTCCTCGCCGACACTTACAACTCTGAAAGAGACCGATTGGATGAACAGGAGATGAAATGAAGGGACAGGAAGTTCGAGGGAATGAAGAAACCTCCCGGCCGCGCCGTGGCCGAGTGGTTAGACCGCTCGCCTCTCACCATGCGATCGATCCCATGCGACCGCATGTGGGATTTATGGTGAACAAAGCGGCACAGGGGCGCGTTTTCTCCGGGTTCTCTGGTTTCCCCCGCCATCGCATACTACCGGTATTCCATCTTCATTCCATGATGGTGTCATCAGCATCATCGCCTGCGTAGTAGTAAAAACCGATGGGTCAGAGAGGTCGGCTGCTGGATCGATCCCTTGACCTCCCGAATGCCTATCATAGACGAACAGTGTGAGTTTGGGAAATGGAGTCCTGACAGCGGGTAGTGACCGCCATGCAGATGCTACGTGAAGTAACGCAAGCGCTTCCAATTCTTAGAACTGCCACTTTGGACGAACAGCACTTGCCCATTAAGAGACTAAAAAATGAGAGGATTTGAGAGATGAGTACACGCGATTGGAATACCAGCAGCTTTACTGCTACATAGAGGAGAAACATTGTTGGTAACTAATTTTGGGAACAAAAACTTGACCGCAACAAAGGCTGACCTGTACCTTAGTCAGTCGAGCAGCTGCCCGCTGAACAAGGACTCCCGGGTTCGATTTCCGGTTGAGGTTTGGTAATTTTTCTCTTGTAAAATTATTCCCTAACTTTCACAGAGTCTTGAAGTACGAATGAGAGTGTGTATATGTGCGTGTAGTAAAAGAAAACTATTGCGAAAACGTCTGTTATTAATTCCGTATGTTACAAGTAATATTTTCATTTTCCTACAATAGGCGTTTTCTCCTCTTGTTTTTCTTTTCTTCTTAATTTAGCTGTCCACTCTCCAGTGGTTGCTTTTGATTTCGGTCCGCTATAGCAATTCTTTCGCTGTCCATCGTACAAATAAAATTTAGCCAGAACCTTTTTAACGCTAACACACCAACTTAGAGTCCTTGCTCATTTTCTTCTTCTTTTGGAGTTTCGTCCGTCTGATCCGTCCCTCCTCCTCTATTCATTGTACTTGTCCGTAACACTATACTTTTGTTTTTTAATTCTATTTATTGTCGTATCTAATGCTTTTATGCCTGCTCTGGTCGAGATGCTCTTTCTTATAGTTGTATACGTAACTCAATCGTTTCGATACTTCCCAACTTTTTCTTTTCTCTCATTCAGGGTGCAATCTAATAATACTCTCCATCACTTGTTTTCAGGATGATTTTTTTGTATAGTGTTTTGTTATTGCTATTATTATTATTATTATTATTATTATTATTATTATTATATTACTACTACTATTACTATTATTGTCTTTTCTCTCTTCCATGGGAAACCATTCAAAGACACTTTTTCTTTCCTAACTTACCTAATTGATAGGTACCAAAACTATTTATGATGCACCTACACCTTTGAATTGGCTAAAACTATGGTTTATAATGTTTTATTTCTCTATATTGTATATGCACATTACTTTTAAATCATTTAAAGTCTGAATCAACACAGAATATTTCTCCTAGAGCTGACACATCTGATGGTAAACATGCCTCTGACTGACTTGTTCCCTTATTTAAAAAAACCAAAACAACTATTGGAAAGCACAACAGTTTGCATATAAATAAATTGCTAATGTACATGTTTGACTGGTAGGCGGCAACCAGGTTCTTCTAACTTTTTAAAATGTTTTAACCATCAAGAATGTCTACGTGCCCGAGGGTATTCATTTCTCGAAGACGTCTCTTATAATTTATTTACAAACCGCACCTTCCAAGTACATAATCTCTCTCTTTCTTTCATATGTAGCGGAAGTAATAAACAACAAAATAACAAAACAATTTAAAAGAGTGTTTATGATTCATTTAATGTTTACTTATCAAATCTAAAACTGAAATTAGTTCCTTATCTCCTTGTTTTGATGAAATCTTTCACGTGAAGCCATCAAATGCAGTGTCTAAAGAAAGTGTGAGAGGACTTATATTTCTGGTGAAATGTCGGTATCGAATGTTTTGGGTGAATGCAATGCCTACTATGTACATTGGTAGAGAAACTAAGAAGTAATTCATTAAAACCAAGAAATAAATAACCCTCATGATTCTATTTATATCGCAAAACTCTTCACTAAGTCGTCAATAGATTATTTTTCTCTCTCCACGTACTATTAATATTGTTGGTTGAGAAGGTATTGTATTTCACTCAAAAATCCATGTCGAGATTTCACCGGAAATATATGTTCTGAGTTCTCCTGAGAAAAAATTAACAAACAAAACAAAACACATTTTTAGAAAAAGGATCGTGTGTTTATATTTGTGTGCGTGACTTTGTACAGCATAACTCAATAACTAAAAGGCCACTAACTACCTAATTTATTATCTTCCAAGGACGTGACACGAAGATTTTAAAGTAAATCCGCCAACCCCAAACTACCCTTTAAAAGAAAAATATGTTTTTTTTCCCCTCAAAAATGGCTCTAACAATTTTGATTAACATATCTTACATTAAAGATATTTACATAACAAATAAAATGTAATCTTGAGTTTTCTGGGAATAGCCTCTGAAAACCTCTTCATTCTGAATGCATTTTGCACAACTGGTAAACCATAAGAAATGTACAAAAACTTACTACACAAAAATGTTGATCTCGTTGAAATCCACAATTTATGCTATGTACAATTTTTTTTCGTGGAGTTGACCATTTCCGAGATAATCCTTGTTATTAGTTTCAATTTTAAGCTATTTGAACGTTTCTCAAACGGAAGTTCATCTTTTGTTTTACTTCTGGCCGTGAAAAGTGATTCCTATTTCAACTGTTTCATATAGCGACAGGTTTTTTGAAAGATTTGACTATCCGTTTAGCCTAGTGGGCATTACCAAAAAGGAACTAATACAGTAATTTCTGCTGATGTTTATATCGATTACCGCGTTGTACATAAAGGAATAATATTTTGTAACAATAGTTTATAGAATTCGATTTTTAAAAATAATTTTTGTAAGGACAATAGTATTAATAATAAGAAAGAAGAAATAAACATTTTAATACGAGTGTGTGACTTGATGTTATCCCTAATTCGGTTGCCAGTCAGATCCTAATTTGATATTTGTGAGCATAAGCATAAAGCGAACCTCTTGGAGCTAAGATAACCCTGTTGCATGCGATGGGAGAGAATGTGATCGATTCCTGGTGTTGCCACGGGAATCTTTCCTAGCTGAAGTTCTCTCAGTCTTGCGACGTCTTTGATGATTACTTGAAGGTACTTTTCGGTAGAGTTGTAACGGTGGGTTAGCGGCATGCTATTAGAATCCGGCGCAATAGGCACTAAAAACATGAAACTGTTAGATAAATAGGCGCTACAACAAGATAGCGTGTGTCTCAAAAGAGTCTCCGCAGTACACTCGAACTCTTGTGGCCGTGGTCAAGTTGGAAACGGAGCTATGGAGGAGCAGCATTATTTATGTTTGGACAATACTGTGAGAACTGTTTCCTTTTCTGTCTGGTTGAGCTTGTGAAGTGAAAATGTTAACATTAAAAAGATAGCGTTTTAGTTGAGGACATATTCCTTAATCGTGATAAGATTTCAGAAAATGTAAAACGTAAATTTCTTGAAGGTTTTGCACACTCGGCATGTATTCATTGTGATTCTGTGTGAGCTTTAATCACTAAATTCCAAATTCCTGAAACAGAATAATGCTCCGAAAAGCGGTAGGTCTAAACATGTAACAGGCTAAACTGGACGAAATTTCGAATGTAATGTTAAGGAGCCCCAGTAAATGAATATAGAAATTAGCACAGGTTGCAACTGTTTCTGGTGATACTTATTGCTGTTAGTAAGGAAATGAAGCTGTATCTCTGTAAATGTACAGCTGTCCCGAAATAAAAATGACGAACTAAAGGAAATCACAAATTTATGCGGGAAACCATACACAAAGTTTCAGTTCACCTTTATTTCCAATAAATACTAGCGCGATCCGTTACCAACCGTACTGTGATGAATGAGTGCGCTAGCGCATTCGCTTCACTGCGGAGACACAATTGAGACATTCGTTACTAATCTATGCAATTATAAATATTGAAGTAGACACAATCATTTATTCATTTACTACTTAAAACCATGTTGGGAAATATCAAATATTTATTGGTTACCAAATACCAAACTTTATTAAATACTTCTATTCTCATTTTTGACTGTTAACTGATCGGCACTTTTAGATACTACGTATTTTTTTATGGAAAATATTATTATCGTATGATTTCTCTCGTGAAGGCTTTTAAGCCCCACGCTGGTTTGAAATTATTATTGAGTCTGTTATGAATTATTGTTAACGTATTGCTATAAACGCTATTGTTGCAATCAAATCTAGTCTCTTTAGATATGAGGGAATATTTTGGCGCACGGAATCTATATTTTGCTTTAATAAAGTTAAGAAGGTTTTATTGATACTAACATTGATAAACTTAATGCTCCCTCACAAACAGCAAAAGAAAGAAAAAAAAATCTATTGTTATATATAATTCTTGAAAATGTAATATGTGTGATTATGCAATAATACCAGAAGTATTATTAAAAAAAGAAAATGTTTTCAAAAATTCAAGTGGAGTTTTGGGCAAATTGGATTATTTCGGCAGGGTAGGCCTTTGTTTGTTTTTTTTTTTTTTTACTCAATATACTCCTCACAAACCGATCTAATATATCTCTCACAAACTAATGAAATACACCCCTCACAATCCGATCCGATACATCCCTCACAAATCGATCCAATACACCCCTCACAAATCGATCCAATACACTCCTCATAAACCGATCCAATACACTCCTCATAAACCGATCCAATTATTATTGAGTCTGTTATGAATTCTTGTTAACGTATAGCTCCGAACTTATTGTTGCAATCAAATAAGTTTAATCCTTTTAAGTTTGAGGTAATATTTTGGCGTACAAAATCTGTATTTTGTTTTAATAAAGTTAAGAGGGTTTTAGTGATACCAAAATTGGTAAACTCAATGCTCTCTCACAAACAGCAAAAGATTGGGGGGGGGGATATTGTTATATATAATTCTCGAAAATGGAATCTGCGTGGTTATATAATAATACTAGAAGTATTATTAAAAAAAATAATGTTTTCAAAATTCTTAAAGTCATATTTTTGGATTATTTCTGCAGGGTAGGCCTTTGTTCTTTTTTACTCAATATTCTCCTCACAAACCGATCTAATATATCCCTCACAATTCAATCCAATACACCCATCACAAATTGATCCAATACATCTCATAAACCGAGCCAATAAATACTCCTTGTAGGAATGAACATACCATTTTTTTTAAACACAAATTATTTATTTTTCAACATCCCTTTTAGGGATATACATTTCTTAAGACGTTCCTGCCATTTCTCCAAAAATGGCATCGCATGGAGCTGGGTGGTACGGCTGTAATTCATGACACAACTAATGCAGTTTGGCTACGACAACTCCGGATAAATGTTCTGATGCGTGGTAAAGCAGCCCTTTCTTTTTCGCCAAAAAAAGGACCATTACTCTTTCAACTTCTCGATCAATCGGTCCAATCAATAACTCACCCTACTAATTTGCTGTAATCATTTTTTCATTTTTCTACGAAGTCATGTGATATCTTTCGCATGGTAAAAAATCTTCGCCATCACTTTTGCAATTGATGGGATCGTCTTTGCCTTCTTTGGAGTAAATTTCTCCAGAAATCCGTTGTTTTGATTGTTACTCGCTTTCCGGAGTATATGTAATGATGAATACAGGTGTCATCGACGGTGACCCTTGATTCGATCCCAAGCGATCACATGTGAGATTTGTGGAGGAAAAAGCGGCGCAGGGACGAGTTTCCTCCGGGTTCTCCGGTTTCCCCCGCCATCGCATTTCACCGGTGCACCAACTTCATTCCATGTGTCATCAGTGTCATCGCCTCGGTGCCAAAAGTAGTAATAGCGTGCGTTAAACACTAAAGAAATCGATGTTGACAACTCGACAAAAAATGACCTTTGGATGTCGCTTAAGGTATGCAACTGTGAAATGTGACCAAAAATGGTGGAAACTAAAAAAACTATTTTTTTCATAATAGAATTATTTGAATTCTGAACTTTCCGAAAATATATCACTTTTCCAACTAGGAGCACCTTAACTATAATTAACCGAAGCTATAAATAGACAGGCGCATGCATATTAATTGGCGCTCCCTGATTTAAGCCTTATTTCCTTGCAAATTTTTTCCAACTCTTTTACACACTCAAAATGTTCCATACGATGCAAAGTTTCTGTAATTTGTTTTAAAAATGTTATACTACCGTTCAAAAGCACATGAAAGAAAATGGCCGAATACTTTTTTTTAAAATAATTCTTCAATTTTGAGAAATAAATTATTCAATGTTGAAAAATCAAGAATTTTGGAGAGTAAGAAAAGTAATAACTGTTCTGCAATAATTAGGGTGTTCTGCAATAATTAGGGTAAATATAAAAATATAATGCGACAGATCTATTTTAAATTTAATGTATTATAAAAATTAATTATTTTGTAAATATTTTTAAAAATGCATCAAGCGGCTCATTCTTATGAATAATGAATTTAGACAATATAATTATAATTTAAATAGTCATGTAAAATAGAATCTTGATAATGGCAAAAGTATCACTATCATTGTGTTTAATAACTAGTATAAATTTCAATAGGATATCTTGCACACTGTGGATTTTCCAAATTTCATGGATGCATAAATTTAAATAACTCCTAACACAGCTTAGAAGTTGAAAGCGCATCCGTTCGTTGTCAACTGTGAGCAATCGCAGCACCCATTGTGCCGATAACTTTTTCCAACTTATCTTGCAAAATATGTTTGCCATTTCACGAAGTTTTGTTAGACTATCAGCGCAAATCACACCGTGGACTATTTCAATGATTTCCTCGGTAACCACATCCTGGGCACTCTTTACCAAAAACGGAGCTTTGACCATGTTTAAAGTCGTTGAACCAATATCTAATTGTTGTCAAACATAACGAAAACTCCCCATAAAAGCCAATTTCGCTTTAATCTCCTCGCAAGTTTTCCCAACCAAAATTAAAAAGGTGGATCGCTGAAGGTACCTATGCCTTTTTTTCATTTGAGGGAAAATGCGTTAATTGATTAACAGTTAGTTACTGTTACTGAAATACGTGCAGAATCCAAACTAATCTATGAATCAGTTTTGGCGACATGTCACAAATTGCAGTACACCAAATTGCCTGAAACACAGGAGCTTGTAAAACCGAGATCGTAAGTAGGCACTGTGCTTTTGCTCATGTGGGAAGGAGAAAACAATAGATATCGTATTAATGAGTAAAGCAATGAATTAATATTGAAATGATTGATTTTCTGGTGGTAAACCAAATAGTCTTTTTAGGTTGGCAATTAACCGTAAAATTTACTGTGCTAAGTAAGAGTTGTTTTATTATTATGCGTAACATTACAACGTTAAAGTTAGGAAAGGAAGCCGGCAATCCACAAACCTTGAGACTTGCTGACAACAATGGTTCGGAGTGCGACATATTAATTGAAATACTAAGATTAACATATATTACATATATTATTGTATAAAATATAGTAATAATCACCGCCAATAACAAAATCAATGAAATTAGATAGGCAAAAATCTGGATGAAGTATTCATTACAAAGAAGAAAGAAAGAAATGGGGGGGGGGAAGCCGGAACTATAAAATAAGTGGTTTCAAAATATACAATGTTATAGACACTATAAGATTAGTCTATTTTACTTCAGTACGGACGAAGCATATTTATATATACCAAGACTCTGTCTAAACTGCTGCTTCTTCACCTCTTTCCCTGCTCAAATGGAGGACTTATGGATCAGGTAGAGCATCGAAGGATGGAATTCAGCCCAATGCCTATTATGAACGCGAGTAAGGGGATGATCGGAAATGTGGGTGAAATGGTTGATAGCAAAGGTGTTAATGGAGCAATGGTAGAATGAATGGCGGGGAAATCGAAGAATCTGGAGAAAACCAGGCCAGAAGCCGCTTGTCCAGCACAAATTCCATTCGCGGCTATGTGATGTTTTTAACGTCATTGTTTTATATGATAGATCTCTGACAAGGATTGCTGGACATATGTTTTTGTTGACCTGACCGAGAGGAGGTTACAGCAGAAACCAAATTATTCTCGTAATATGGGCATAAGAATGGTCGTATACATACTCTCGAGAATGTTAGTACTAATTCAATAGTTAAATATTAATCCAAACAAATTATTTACAACATAACTCCATATTATGTCTTAAAAAGAATTGATTGTGATACGATATTCCTCTCCTAAGCTTCCGTGTAGTCATCACTTGGACACACACACACACACATATATATATATTTTTTTTTTTTTGGGGGGGGTGACGTTTGCTAGGGATTCGCTATGTGATGTTTATCTCAGCTTAGCTGCAGGCGGCGACAATTAGATTCTTCGTATTCTGAAGATGCGGCGTTGGAAATATTTATTTATTTATTTTTCAAAAGCTATAGCCCTAATTTACAAAATATTGCTAGGGCTTTAGTTTATAATACAACAATGCTCAGATTTCGGATATAAATTAATAAAAAAGTAAATAAATTTATTTATTGAATATACAAGTACATAAAACTCTATTTCACCCGAAGATGTACTAGGGTTATAGTTATAATACAAATGAATTTATAACATTATTAAGTAAGTTAGCCATAGCTGGATACAGGCCATGCTGGTGACAGAAAACAAGATAAATAATATATATGATAAAACGAATACTATAACGCTTTATAAATATAGGTAGAACATAACACTTTTGGAATTCCTGATGACATTTTTCCCTAAATATCATATATAAGTAAGTGGTTTGTCAAATTTAATATTACAATTTAAAAGTGTATCCAAGATTCTTCTTTTATGCTCTAGGACTGGGCAGTGAATTAAAAGATGCTCAACAGTTTGCTGCTCAGTACATATACGTCGATATCCGTTCTATCTTTGTTTCTTACATCTTTGAAAATAAAACCCAGAGTTACCATGTCCTGACAAAAATTGAGTTAATATGAAGTCGGTGCGATATTTTAAGTGTAGACGGCATTCAAATGTTGGAAAGATTTCTCTTGTCGACGTCCGCTGCTCGTTCTAATATGATATAATATTCTCTTTTAAGTTCATTCCTAGCGTAAGATAGAGGATATAAATAATAGTAACTTAAGAGGTAGCAATTTTGCCAATTCATCAGTTCTTTCGTTCCTGTCTGTGCAGGTATCGCCTCGTATCCATGACAAATATGTTTCTCATATGATATTATGTTAGCTCTAATTTCTACTGCCAAAATGTTTAAATGGTATATATAAACATTAAATATATCACAATTTTTTGAAAATATAATTTATGGATGTATTTTTGTTTTTGGAATATCGGGTTTTATGTGGTGTGAAAGATATTTGGCAGAACTTAAGATGTGTCTCTCTATGCCATATATTGAACAAACAAAAAGTAAACGGATGGCAATTTGACATGAATTTAGATAGGAATACAATGCTTGCTCTGAATTCATTGTTTTAAACGTTAAAAGTACGATTTGAATTTTCCGTGACCAGTCATAAACTGAGTTAATTGGAAAATTCATAGTGTTTAACCTTAAGTCTCTCTTCAGTTGGCAGAGAGAGAAAAAACAACAACAAAAAACACTGATTTTATAAGCTGGCCATTGTTACGATTCATACACAATATATTCCAGCATTTGTTCTTTTAAATTATTTTTGTAAACGTTACTAGGTATCGGGCATAATAATAGTCTGTATGTGAATGTGCGGTTGCTTTAGGAAACAAATCTACTCTCTCCTTATCTTCATGATCTCGAATCCATTCTGAAATACATGTTTATTATGTTCTAGTGTGATCGTCCTATTAACAACGGCAATTACTGCAAGATTATATTTACCCGAATAGCTTAAAGTGCTGCTTGAAAATCACAAAATATACGTACGCTATATAAACCATATACATTCTTTAGACTGCTTTCTTAAGCGCTAGTAATTCTGCATGAAAGATAGTCCACACTGCCACGAGTTTGAATTAATAATGTACTTATTCAGAGAGAGGCAAATAATAAGATATTATTGTAGACGTTTTAACTATACTTTTTTATTTACACCAGTGAATGTTTACTCTCGATACAAATTCCACCTGCCAGGGTAGCGTGTCTGCTTCACGTTCAAAGGGTCGCGAGTGCTAATCTCGCTGAGGATGAGTTACTTGAATACGTTTTTTCTACTTCTTCTTTTCTCTTCACAGGTTTTCCCTTGTCCTGAGAAGGCAAATGTCGAGTAACTTTAGGCTCCATGAACCCCGAGATAATTTTAGCATCATTTCACGATTTCATTCAACATATCGAACAGTTAAATATAATAATTTTAATTTTTTAATTCAACTTATCACAATTGTCCATAATAGTTGGCTATACTATGAATATTGGGACCTAAAGTACTTACAATATTGTAAGTCGCCATTGGGATTGTCATCTCAAAATAATTTGAGATCACCTTGTGGCTTACCAGGAAACATGCGAATCAGTTGAGAAATTCAATGTCATGCCGACATGTTGCAATGGTAGCTCAACCGGCTAGAGACCGGTAGATCCGTGGCTCAAAACCCATGGTATTGAATTTTTCAGTCTAACTCTACCTCAGAAATAGTCTTATTACTTGCTTCCTTATAAGTAGGAGGGAAACAAGGGAATACAGCTAAAGCGATAGCCAAATCTTTTAACATCTGGTTGCTTTGTGCGGTGACATTTTGTATATCTCTTATGGTTTACCAGTTATTCAAAAATCATCCAGAATGAAAAGTTCTTCAGATCTTACTACCAGAAAATTCTGGATATATATATATATATATATATATATATATACATATATATTGTCATGTAAATATATTTAATATAGCGTATTTTAATCAAAATCGTAAGAAAATTAACATTTTCGAAAAATTTTTCATGTAAGGGTTTGATGTGGTTGGAATTTTCTTGAAAGTCTTCGTATCGCAACCTTGGAATATTCTAAACTTAAATGGTCGTTATGGGTTCACACACACACACACACACGCACACACACACACACACACACACACACACACACACGGGCTGGCGCCAGCGCAAAAATATTTTTTCAAGATGCTTTTTGTTGTTGTTGTTGTTAATGCAGGGGTCCCTATTACGTGTATTTTCAGTGAAATCTCGGTAACCAATTTTTGGGTGGAGTGTAATAGTTTCTCTACTTGTGTACTATGTACGAACAAAAAGTGAAAATAAATGTAAGGGTGTGATTGAAGTTGGTGTTTTTATATGTAGAGAAATTGTTTATTTTTGTTTATTTTTATGAAACTATTGTTAACATTTTGGTTGTTTTACAGTATAAATTGTTTGTAAACCAATGAATAAAATGCATACATGGATCTTTAGATAGGATATTTAAGAACTGGTATGCAAATTTGCATACAAATCAAATAGAAATGGCGTGTTATTTATGGACGCTCTTTAACTACTCAGCGCTCTTTAACAGTGGTTCTCAGTGCTCCATTCTAAATTGGGCGTGAAAGACCGCTTAATTTTGCTCAGAAGCCTCTCTATCAGGCTTGAGGTTCTTTTACGTGCCGTAAATCTACGACACGGGACCAACGGCTTTACTGTTTGAACCCGCGACCTTGGGTATATGAAGTCAGCATGGTAAGCATACAAATCAGAGCTAAACTCAAATGTAAAGAATACATTTCGTGCGCAAAGATGTAACTCACATACGAAAGGAGAAGTGGGCGGGTGCAGGAAGAGAATGGTAGGTTTAAACACATTAGGACTTTTAAAAGTGGCGGATTATAAAATATGATTCACAAGTATCTACAGTATGCCTAAAAACTAACCTAGTGCGTCTTAAAACAAAATTCTTTGAGGTTTAATCTTAATAACACAATATTTCAATGAAACAGTATCTAAGTTGCAAGTATACGGCTCACAGAAAGCATCGCAGTATTTTACTTTTCTGCCACACTGCACAACTCAATACCCTGTTGATAGTAGAAATCACACGTTTCCATTATTAAAAGAAGACTGATGAGACAATAAGGAAGAGTACCCACCAGGTGAGTACCATAAGAGATTTCTCGCGAACTTGTGTAGATAACAGTTAGAGGTTTTCTGCAAGGTTACGCTGTGATTAAAATGCAGAGAGGGCCTCGCATGTTGCATTCTTGCCAATTCGTCCCCGCAATATGCTAGGAATTTATATGGGAATGCTTTCTGATCCAAGAACACACGCACAACTTCGATTGTGCTCGATAACACTGCTGTAGTCCAATTCATTAAACCAAGGACATACTCGAGGAAAGAAAAGTGCGAAATGAAAAGGCGTAAAAGTTGGCAAGCATAGGTATATCCTTTTACGTTCTTGGAATAAACATTCGTTATTATTGCTCTGTAGCTTTTACTACTCGCACCACTATGCACATTGTGGATAGAGAAGGTATTGTATTCCACCGAGAAATTCGATACCGAGATTTCGCTGAAATGTTTTGAGGTCCCCTGAGTCCAAAAGAAAGAAGCATTTTTAGAAAAAGATCCGCGCACGCGCGTGTATGTCAGTGGACAGCAAATGTCAAATTTCGTATTAAATATAGTATCTTCCAAGACTGCGACACGAACGTTTTCAAGAAAAGCCCCCTCTCCAAACTATCCTTTACATGGAAAAATGTTCGAAAATTTGATTTTATTAAAAATGGCTTTAACGATTTTGAATAGAATATCTTATATTAAGAATATTTACATCACAAATAAAATGTGTATCTTGAATTTTCTGGGAATAGCTTCTGAAAACCTGTTTATTCTGGATAAATCTTACTAAATTTTGCATAACTGGTAAACCCTAATAGACAAAAACTTACTTCACAAAAATCTCGTTAAAACGCACAATTTATATCATACATTCCGGGATATTCTTTGTTACTGGTTTAAATTTTAAACTACGTAGCTTTTCTCAAACGGGATCACCTTTCTTTTCATTTCTCTTCTGTTTTTTTCGGCTGGCCATGCAAAGCGAAATGAACTTCAATCATTCACATAGCGATCAGCTCTTAAAGTATTTGACTAACGCTTTAGCCTTGTGTATTCCCTTATTTCTCTTTTGCCTGAAAGGATGCAAGTAATAATTTCTGACAATGTTTTTCTCGCTTCGTACCATGTAGATAAAAGCGTAATCCTTTGTAAAAAGAGTTTGAATGCAGCATAGATAGAAAAAGTCATGTGAATGGAACACTTAAGAGTTTTTCTTTCATTTCTTTAAGTGACACTTCAACATCCAGGTCATTTCGCGACCTTCTTTTGTGTAGATACGTGAGTCAGTATGCGCTGCAAAGTGCGTATTGAAGAGGTATTTAGCCATATTCATCTAAATGAATGTTAATTAGTCACTGCCCACAATACAGACGAGAAATAACTTTAATTAATTGTTTTGGCATAAAAAGGAAGTGCATTTATGTTAGCAAGAAATGTGATGTGATGTCACCACCAGCAGGATATGTTACATTTGGTATAATTCTAAATTGTTCGTTTCACAGACGTGTTATAGCGCAATGGAGCTATAATATAATATGCCACTTAGATAATGGTAGTTTAAAACACATAGTAGCCAAA
Organism: Hymenopus coronatus; assembly: GCA_030762935.1. Taxonomy (NCBI): domain Eukaryota; kingdom Metazoa; phylum Arthropoda; class Insecta; order Mantodea; family Hymenopodidae; genus Hymenopus; species Hymenopus coronatus. The sequence continues at coordinate 115,163,557 of CM060895.1, forward strand.
TTCAAAGGATGGCTAAGACGAGAGCAAGCTTTCTGTACTTCCGCATATACATACAGTGTCTCGGAGAAGGCGTACTTGTGATTCTGATGGTACAAAGAAATCTTATCAATCGAGCACAAAAGAGAGAGAGAGAGAGAGAGAGAGAGAGAGAGAGAGAGAGAGAGAGAGAGAGCGAGAGATAGAATAAGATTGTTACATTATTGTAACATATGCATCTAAGGAACAGTGAATCTGTAAGTGTATAATTTTTGTATTTATTTAACTGTATTGTGAGGTTATTAAAAAGAACACATGAGCGTCAACAAGGGGTATACGAACTATAAAATCAAGTTGAGTAAAGCAGTTCACAGTTCTTAAATAAATTGTTATTTCTCTTTTTTCAAAAAGGATTCTTATTTACCACGCAACGGAATAAGAAAACTCATACTCACCGGCTAGCAGTTGTACACATCAGAATATCATGGGCAAAAATAAAATGCAATAACCGAGCAATTGCAACGTTCAACCTAACGTTCGTCAACAATTAGCGAATTAGAAGCCAGACGCAGAGTTGCCAGGTTTTCCCTTTCCGCTGTAGCTAGTTGCAGAACAAAATATAGTCATAACATAGCTAATCTTGTCGATGATTCCCAATACTTACCTATTATCTTACTGCATTAGCGCAGCATAGTGTATAATTCCATATATTCCAATCACAATATTCACAGAATTTACTCCAAAACACATAAGTTTTCACTCATAAACAGTTACTTAATGGACACCAGTTGCTCAATGGTTACAATAAACAATAATGCCTCCGGGTTCGGTATGTTCATTTAATCATCAAATTATCCTTTTGATTTGAATTGAATGTGTAGAATTCTTAATGGACGATAGCAAGCCATATATGGGAATTAATATGAATATTTAAAAATTCCAATTGATCGTCCATCAAAATTAAGATAGTATTAACAAGTTAATAATTTTATTTCATAAGATATAGGTATCTAGTTATTTTGATTTAATTTTTGCAACTCTGAAGTACCTAATAGCATAAAGTATAAACTGTTATGGTTGATTTGTAATAAACAATAAAGCAATAATATGAGTCTAATACAAAGATGTAAGCGTTGGAGTTGCACGCAATCAACATAAATATTGTAATTATTGACTATTTCCTTATACTGAAGAAACGCCTGACAGCATTAAAGTATTAAAGCGCACTACAAAATCGTTGATGCAGATAAAGTAGATAATTGATCAGTAAACGTGTAGGCGTATAACAGTCAACTATTTTTTTACTAGCTAAATTTAATCACCAGTCACCAAACCTTTTAAATTGCTCTTATAAAGAAAAAACACAGAAAAGAATGTGAAAAATCGACAAACCTGGCAACCCTGGCCGATGTACAAAGCAGGAGTGGTCTCGCTATTGCGCGGGGCGGTTTTGTATAAAGGGAATTTCCCTCAACTTGTAGCCAAGAGGTGCTACAACAGAACAATTCCATCACCTTCTCCACAACATCCAACTCCATAAGACCAATGCACTTGACTCTACAATGTGAATCCTCTTAACGTCGCACCCCATTCCTGTGACATATTAGTTTCGTATTCTTCTTCCTTACCATCAGCTTGATGGCCTCAGTTGACTAATTAGCTTCCTGTTAAATTTGGCTTGTTGATTTTGATTAAACCAGAAGGTGGACTTCGTATTCTCAGATTGCTGTTCACATAGTAAGTCTGTAGGTTTTGAAGAGACTTGTTTAGCTGGATAATCGCCTTCCTGTATTTTATTTTGCTCTGTAAGTTTAGCTTTGGATAGTGGTTTCGAATATCTATCTGCTGAGGAAGTCCGAAAAAAAATCCCTCTCAGGTTGGCCAGCACATGAGATCTGAACTCAATACTTCCCGATCGCGAGCGTATTTTAGAAATAGTATTTGTTTTTACTAATATGAAAAAGTAACCGGATATAAGCACTATAATTCGTCCTAAAGCTACCTTAGGTCATAGTAACAAATATGAAAGGGATTTTAAAAATCGACGGGGTAGTTTCGGAAATAATTCGGACATTTTAATTTCTCTACAACTTCTCAATGGAAGATGTAAACAAAATTTTATGGAATCTCTCGCCTCAAAGTAAACTTTGCTTTTTACTCCCTCAAAACTGGACCTAACGATTTAAATTAAAGCGTTATGCTTGAAATATTGGCATAGCTAATAGAACGTAACGCGCCTTATGCAAGTATTTTTTGTGGGAGTGTGCTTCTTATAAGCTCCTTACATGTAGATCAAATATCGATATGTTGCTAGGAGTAATCTCTTTGAGTACCCTGATTCCCAGAAACCATTTCAGAGAAATATGTGGTACTTTTTGTTTGAAGTTTAATGAACATATAATACAGGTATTACACACTTACAAGAGTTCCTTTAAACTCAAGAGAAGGTTACAGAGTTTAGAAAATTGGTCGAAAATATACCACGTTAGATACATCTCTTCTTGGTACGGTTCTCATCACTGATATCTTCAACTTAAAAATAAATTTTTACCAACATTACCAAATATTATATTTTTGGCAACAAACTCAGACACCTTTCCTCATTGATTTCGCACTGAAATAATTTCAGAAATAAATCCACAATCTTCTTCGTTGCTTGCTTGTGATTTGATGATTTTAGTACTTCTCTCAACATTACTAAGGCATATTGCTGTGTTGTTGCTTTTGTTCATTTATTTCTTTGTTCCCTGTTGAAAAAAAAAAAACCTTTTCAAGGTTTCCATTTGATGTCGGTGTTCTTTTTTTAGTCTTTTTTTCTCTCTGGAATTGGCAAAATGACCTCTTAACATCATTATACGGATACATTTTGTTGGATGCTGGTATTATGGATTTGCCGTGCTCTTCAGTTATTTATTTTGAATATTTTAGATATCAGATCAGAAGAGTGCATATTTGTTTATTGCTTTAAAATTTCTTCCAGATTTTGCAAATATATATTTACTTCCGCAGAAAAGGGGAAAAAATGAAATATTTTTAAACATACTCAACTATTTGCAGTAATGGTGTAGAATATGTCTATGCTAACCAATTATAACCGACAAAACTAAACAACTGCAATGATCGAAATTGTACCATTTTTCTGATACTGTATACTGTTTGTTGGAGTGAAATCACAAGTAATATTACTGAACTATGGCAAGAGATGACGACAGATGTCATACAGTCTCTCTCTTTAAAAAAAAAAAGAAGCTGTCTCAGAACACGTGGGAATAAAGTATAAGTCTATATAGCATTTGCAATCACATAGAAACCAGGTAATTTTATAAGAGCGTATAAAACTTAGTAACTTAATTACTTCTTAACAACAACAAAAAAATACATCTATATAGCACAAACAGATGTATTCGTGGTAAAGATAAGACACACATTGCAAATGTCTCAGTGAGGCAAGTGCTACTAACCCTACTAAAAATGGCGGGAAACCTTATGTTGATCGGAATTTTATATATTATATCGAAATTGTACCACCTAAAACAATCACATAGAGATCTGCTTTCTAAAAATCTGCCAATCTATTTAATCTACTCATATATGCACAAAAATATGCAGAATAATGAGGCTTTTGTCAAAATAATTTGTATAAGGGTCGATAAAGAAAGTAATTTATGTTTTTCTTTCTCTACTACTAATTGTATCCAACCCAAAATTTCGATACCATAATTTTACTGCAAATACACACTTTAAGACCACCCGAATAGAAGAAAAGAACATTTTAGAAAAAAATATGTGTGTCTATGTGTGCGTGTATATGTGTGAAAGCATAACTGAAAAACGACAAATATTTTGAAATATCAAACTAAATAAGGTTCAGCATCTTCCATAGAAACATGTTCAAACATTTATTAAAAGAGGCTTTAAGAATTTTGATTAAAATATCACACCTTTAGAAATTTTCAAGATAAAAAGAAAATGTATGTGTTGAAGATTCTGCTATCCTCTTCAATTTAGACGAGTTTCATAACCGGTAAACCGTAAACGATAATGAAAAACTTACTGCACAAAGAGTTTGGATCTCACAACATTTGCCAAATAGTACCTTTTATGGAGTTCACCATTTCCGAGATATTCCTTGTTATTGATTTCAATCTTTACATTCTTATACATTCCTCAAAAGGGATGTCGTCATCGTATTTTTTATTCCTATCAAGCAAAGAGAACAGAATTTTGATATCAAATAATCATAACTCTTAAACAATTGACTATCCCTTAAACCTAGTATATTCCGTTCTATCTACAAGGAAATTTGTAATAAAACAATTAATGAAAATGCTTCTCTGGATTAACGTGAAATAGATAGAATTGGACCACATTAAACGATGTGAAGGACTCGGGGCGCTAACCGTGTACCGCCCTGCATTACTGCGTCCCACCCATGACGTTTGTAATGGATAGAGGTGGGAGACAGTAGGCCTTGCCTCGACTTGGGCCTGCTGCGCCACGGAGTTTTAGTTTTAGATAGAAGAGTAAGGCTTTTAAAGAAATTTAAATATAATTTAAATTATTATTTTAATGTATTTAAATATTATGGGTTTGAAGAATGGTTAGAAAAAGCCATACGAATGAAACAAAATCTTTAAACATCTTCATAAAAATAAAAAACTTCGTTTATGTTTGGAAAAATGACTTACAACTAACGGAAAATACTTTTGTTTTTTTTCATTTCAAGCATCCTTACCGATTAAAATTGGTTAGTAACCAAGTAGCATTTGTTTAATGTAAGGTAAAAGAAGACGTTTAACCTGCACTTCACTTTTTATTCAACCGGAGCTAATTTTTGAAGCTATGGAGAAATCTTTGAAAATATGGCGATCTAACTTTATTGTCATCTGAAGAAAATTTCTTTGGTAGGGACTTAAGCATGGGTTATTTTTGCTTTTGACTGTTAACAGCTGCTTTGTGTATGTGAAGACTAAATCAGTGCTGTCAAACTTTCTCATGTGCTCGGGCACGTTTAACTTACACATAATGACGTGCGTAAGCCACCAACATCACGGGGCCGCGCCGTGGCCGAGTGGTTAGACAGCTTGACCCTCACTTAGGTGGCCCGGGTTCGCTCTCGAGTTTCCATTTTTTTTTATATAAAATACAATTCCGGAAGCTTGTCAGGACTCCGGCGCTGTATTCCTTTTTTCTCCATTTTTTCCAGTTTCCTATATTTCCTTAGTAGACCTTATTATTCTTAACGTTTTCCTTTTACATATACATACACAAACATAGACACATTTACAAACACAGAGACACCCATGCCCAAGGCGAGACTCGAACCCACGATCCTGTGCACTACGAAGTGCCAAAGCGACCCATCACAACTGTTGTTAGACTTTCAGACTTATGACCACAATTAGGCATAAATTTCCCAAACATTACTACTGGTGAGCCACATTCATCGAATGACGAATGCTGATTGATCTGTATGTGCAATGTCAGGAGATGAATCTAAAATTATAGAAAAATAGTTAGCTGCTTTTATTTCATTTACCATAAAATTTACCACCTCCAGAGACTTTTCATTTGTGCCTCTGAACAGCAAACCTCGTATAGCGAGGGGCGTTTTTCCAGTCATTGTAACCTTCTGCGGCTATAGATGTCTTTCCGAAGAGCCTACAGGGAGCACAATAAACTGCGCATTTACTTTTAGAAAACACTAACCACGATTTAGACCACTTTCACCATTATTAATAGTGATTGCGAAAGTATCTGGCAATGTCTGAATACTGTCGCCTTGTGCACTCAAAATTGTCGTCGATATAACCCATTTAGCGGGATCATATCCGGTTTAACAAATTCACTATCGTTTTGAATCACATGCACTGGAATTATTGTTATCGCCCCCCCCCCTCTGGTACTTTCACCAACATCACTATAACCAAATGTACTTCTTTCCGTTAATTCTTTATTAATATTAACAGCAGCAGCTTCGATTTCTCTTTTCTTAAGCAATGCTGTAGAAAGAAAAGCCAATTGGAAGTTTTGACTTGTGAAATGAGTGCTTACAAATTCTGATATCCTGATGGCCATTAACAGTTTGAAACATATTCAAACTGGTGTGCTCCCTTAGTTCCCTTCTACTTAAAAGGAAACAAGTAATAAGGCCATTTCTGCTAACGTTTATCTCTATTTGCATGAAGTAGAAGCTTTTTAACAATTATTTGTTACAGAGATGCAGAGAAAGTCATATGAATGGAACACACGCATAGTTAATAATGTAGGCAGGAACTTGTTAAGGTGTAATTATAACGAGACCAATTAGTACTTGAGTAAATGTATTGAGGTTAGACCCCTATATATACGAGACGTGTAGTTATAATCTCATTTAAGCGCAACAAAGTAACTGCAACAGCTAAGTTGGATTGTTAGGCGAGAGTGATGCCAACATACGGCATTAAGACACGATAGCATCTAGTATATGAACACAATGCACAGAATACGTTACGCCCTCTCTGACGTCATTCTCAAAGCATGTGTTCGAGACCCGTAGCGTTAATTTTCCTTGTGCTCACTTCTTCATTTACATCGATCCAGAAACACATTCTTTTTAGTAAAGGAAATGATTTTTAGGTAGAATTTACTTCTTTTGTTTACATAAGAAGTATACACTGTAAGCATATTTTAAATTTAGATTAAAGTTTCACAAACATAAGAAAGAATAATTAGTAAGGATGTAAATGAAATGATTAGAAGCAGAGGGTATAGTTTCTATTTTATTTATTCCATAGTCACATAAATTTATATTCTCAATTAACGGAACCCTTAGAGATACATCTTTATTCATAAAAAAACTATGATTTAAATTCATTTTTATTGCTTTTACCTTCGTAGATAGTACAAAGGAATTCCACCTAAGCATTCGATACGAGATTTCACTGGAGTTACACGTTTTAGGGTCCGCTGTGGTAAAAAGATCTGATGTGTTCCATTTGCATGAATTTCTCTAGCTGTTACACAATCAATTAAAGCTATAGTCAAATCTTTTAAAGCTTGTGATTGAAATTCGTTTGTTGCATGACCAGGAGTTGACAAATTCTCGTATGAGAAAAGTTCAAGAAATATCTCGGATATGGACAACTCCACGAAAAAAAAGTATGTCATATATTGTGATTTAATGAGCTCTACATTTTTTGTGTAGTAAATTTTTATTGTCTCTTGCGGTTTACCAGTTATGTAAAAGTCATCCAAAATGAAGAGGTCTTCTGAGGTTATTTTTAGCAAATTCAAGATGTGGATGTTAATATACGTTATTTTGATCAAAATCTTGGAGCCATTTTTGAGAAAATCAAACTATTCTATTTTTTCCCATGTAAAAGGTAGTTTGCGGTGTGGATTTTACTCAAAATCTGCATGTCGCATTCTTGGAAGATACTAAACTTAAATACCAAGGTTAAATTCACAACAATAACGTAGAGGACATACATTGTTGTGCTTTGACGAGATCTACATTTTTTGTGCAGTATGTAACCTCTTTCGCTTTAGCAGTTAAGCAAAATTCATCCAGAATAAAGAGGCATTGAGAGGTTATTCCTAGAAAATTCAAGATATACGTTTAATTGGGATGTAAATATCTTAATTATACGGTATTTTAATCAAAATCGTTAGAGCCATTTGTGAGAAAAACAAAACTTTCGAAAAAATTTCCATATAAAGGGTAGTTTCCGGTAGGGGGATTTTCTTGAAAATCTTTGTGTCGCATCCTTGGAAGACACCAACCTAAATACAAAGTTTGCTTTTTAACGGTCTTTTCGTATTTGAGCTATGCTTCCACAGACGCACACCACAGACACACACGCGGACCTTTTTCTACAAATGCTTTTTTTCGGACTCAGGGAACATCAAAGCATATATTTCCGGTGAAATCTCGGCATCGAATTTTTGGGTGGATTCAATACCTTCTCTATCCATTAAGTACATTTACATTCAGTCTAGAGAAAGTAAAAATCAAATGTTCCATTCACATGATGTCCTCTAGCTGTTCGGTAAACAAACATTTTATTAAACCATTAATCTATTATTTACATCATGCTTATCAAGATAAACATAAGCAGAATTAGTCTTATTACTAGCTTCCTTGTAAGTAAAATATTTAAAGTTAATCTATTTTCTAACTTTTCATACAGGTTTATGGAGTAACTTGTATTAATATAATAAATTCACAGACAGATGACTGGTAAAAATATAACAGTAAGTTTTTATGAAGGGAAATACAAAAATGGACCGACTACAGCGATAATCTCGTCCTTTAAAACCCGATCGCTATGTGAAGCAATTGAAATTCCAATCTCTTTGCTTGTCAGGAATAAGCAAACGAGAAGGAAGTTGTCTTGCCGTTTGAGAAAAGTTTAAGTGGCTAAAACTGAAACCAATAATCCAAAATATCTCGAAAACGGTTGACTCTACACAAAAAATGTATATGGCATAAATTGTGTTTAAATGAGATTTACATTATTTGTGTAATAAGGTTTTGTCTCTCCCTCTTACGGTTTTTCAGTTATGCAAAAGTCACCCAGAATGAAAAGGTCTTCAAAGGCTATACCCAGTAAAACTCAATATATACATTTTATTTATCATACATAAGGTATTTTGATCAAAATCGTTAGAGCCATTTTTGGAAAAAAAAAAAAAGAAAAAATTAAACTTTTGGAAGAATGTTTCTTCGAATCGCATCCTTGGAAGATACCAAAGTTAAACACCAAGTTTGTTATTTAACGGTCTTTTCGTTTTTGAGCTATGCTGTCCACAGACACACACACACACACACAACACACTCATACATCCGTACATACACACAGACACATTCACACGGACCTTTTTCTAAAAATTCTCTTTTTTTGAATTCAATGTGACCCAAAATATGACGGTTAAATCTTGGTATCAAATTTTTGGGTGCATTACAATGCATACCTTCTCTATACACTATGTACATAGTACGTGAAGAGAAAGTAAAACTATTTTATTGATTCAGGGAAACTCAAAATATTTATTTCTGGTAAAATATCGCTATCGAATTTTTGGGTGGAATACAATACCTTCTCTATACACAATGCTACATAGTACGTGTGAGAAAGTAAAACTACGCCTGGCGCTGTGCATTTGCTTAAAATGTGAACGTTTGACGAGGACTCGGGTCTTCCACGATTTTCATTGGTACTATTCTGGTACAGCAGGCCAGGCGAGTAAGAAAATGCAAATTTGATTGGGCATTCCAGCCCTTCATACCTCAACCCCGCTCAACAGGTTGACTTGTACAAACAGCGTATTAATTTAGTCTACCCCGAGCGCACATTACCTTGGTATTAGAACTTCAGTATGTAGCGCAGAGAAAAGAATACTTCATTTTGTAACACCCGGTGAGAGAGGTAGAGTATTATTCAAACAGAAAGTTTAGGGATTACCAGTTCGCAACTCAGACTTTATTTGTCGCAAGTTACGTTTCATATTCAAAACCCTTCGGTAATGCGGCCTGTCCGATACCTGTTAAGAGCATAGCAAACAGGTGAAAGACATGGGCTGAGTGCGAAAAGACTCCGCCTTACGATAAGTATTTCCATGCGTATCTTTAATGTCTTTAGGTGTAAAGGGCTTATCATGGGACTGGAAGAGGAGTGTTATCCAAGGAGTCACAGTTTGGTGGGGGTGATGATAGAAGTTGTCTATGTGGCAAGGGATTTGCCAAAGAGAAGCTCAAGCAGAGTTAGTGTAAAGCACTGACTAAAGTGCACTGACTTGGAACTCATTGTTTGAATGAAATATTCATTACTAGTTTCAATCGATGCTTAAGATCCTTTTCTTTGTACAAAGCCATTTTATATTTCAATGCCAGACAGAATCTGACATTCAAGCAAGTGAAAATGTTAAACATGATCAAGCACGACTCTTTTCTAATAAAGTAACTGAATCGAAACACTCTGTATCTCTTATTGATACGCTATATCTAATAACTCTTTTTCCTATCATTTGTATGGAAATTTAAACATGTAGTTCAATTCCTTTTTATAAAGTGACATGAAAATATGAAATTGTACTAAAAAACAATAGATGAATGGATTAAATATTACCACCAACAGAAAATGAGCGCAATCAGAAGGATGTAAGCATATTATCCTCTTCCTTATTAAATGAAGACGTACTCAACAGACCCCAAATAAACTGATAGCAGGGTTATTGTCCGGACATTGTAGATTAAGGACACACCTACTTATAATTTGGAATCTTCAAAGAATAACCAGTATGTAGGTTATGTAATGAGGAAGAAACACCCTCTAATATAGTCTTCAAATGTGAGTAGGTAAAAATACAAATTAATAACTCCATGGCACGACAGCTCACGGGGAACTTAGCTTACCACCTACCGCCCGGCCGCTGCGTCCCCCATCGCAGTCCACTACAGACGTCATTGATGGGGTGCAGTATTGGAGGGTGAGACATGGTCAGCGCCTCGAGCCCCCCCGGCCGGTTAATGCGGTCCTCTTGACCCGGAGCCGCTACTTCTCCATCAAGTAGCTCCTCAATTGGCCCCCCAGGGACCTTACGAGGCTGACAGCACCCCGGGCCAGGTCTCCCGCTTGGTAAGCAGCTGCGCTACCACCGCGTTAAGGAGACGACCTAAACAAATATAAACTAATGAGTTAAATAAATCAGGAGATGATCATCTCAAAGATAATTTAATCATCATTATCATCATCAATTTAGTTATCATCATTTGTTAAACCGAGGCATTCGTTTCAAATCCTTGTTCCTAATTTTCAAAATTTAATGAGCACATTCAAAGTTCAACAATTATTTTCCAGGTTTCAAAAATATTTATCATTATTTATATCCTTAACTTACAACAATATTTATTTCAATTAGTTATTTATTATTTAATATCAATATATTTATTTTTATGTTACTTTTAAATTTACTTATTTTAATTAATCACGTTTATTTTAAAATATATTATTTCATCTCATTTATTTCATTTATTTTGTCGCTGTTCTTTTGTCTACCATGGAGTCGGTGTGGATTAGCACCAGTGAAATACTTTATAAACGGGCGTGTTCTTTAATGTTCTTTGGTGGGCCGACTCTGCTTATCAACGTGGAACACAAGTTTGACCGTTACTGAGGGGGAGAAATAATGGCTGGGGTATGTGACACGGGGTAGACTTACAAATAGAAGTACTTCACTTTAGATGCCACTGAATTAATGCTTTTATTCACCTTTGTTACTTGTTGAGGCACTAATTCTACGAGCGACTCCCGAAATAGTAATTCTTGAAGACGTGAAAATATTAATAACTAGTGCTATTTTCTTCTGCTTACAAAGTTCTTGTTTCGGTTATGGATAATTACTGCGTACTTCCCTATTACGCGACAAATCAACTCGTGCGATAACTACAATGTTTCGCGTAATAATATCACATACTCAGGCTCTAACACTACTGCATTCACGTACGTACAACGTACAGCCTATAGCGCGTACAGCATCACAAGTGTAACACGAAACCCAAAAAGAAGAAGCACAAGAAGCCTAAGTTCTTGTACGCGCATCGCTTAGATACCTAAACTATCCAATCTTGAAGCTCATTCCTGATTGGTTGAAAAGAAGCGCGAAAATAACGTTGTCGCGTGATTAGTTTTGGAAGTTCTTTGTGTTAGACTCACATGACCGCTCTTTATAATGGAAAAGTCCCGAGCTGCTAACTTTTAGGGAAGAGACCTTGTTCTAAAAAATATCCTTATGACTCTGATGCGCTAAAATCTTGCTGTTACAAAAGCATTTGTGCTACTAGGATTAACAAAAAAAAGTAACCTTGGCGTGCACAATAGCAACTCCTCACCCTAAGGTTTTGCAATCTGCTCAGTCATAGCAGCTGAAGCAAATATATTTCCTATATTAAACCTATGCAAAAATAATAATTACACTAATAAAATACAAAGCGGGCTGATATACTGTTGCAATTTCATAGCTTTTTTTATTCCTTACTAACTCTTAAGTGGTATATGTATATTTCATTTTAATCTCAAATACTAACAACCAAATACTCGTGTCTAGCATTATTTAAAACTTGATCATTCCATAAATCCTATTATTTTCTCTACACGTACTATGTGCATAGTGTATAGGGAAGGTAACTGTATTGCACCCAAAAATACGACACCGATATCTCACGGAAAATACATGTTTTGGGACCCACTGAATACAAAAAAAGAATTTTTAAAAATGTCCGTGTGTGTATCTGTATGTGCATGCGTGTGTGTATGTATGTGTGAACGCGTGTGTGTAGAATAATTAAAAAACGAAAAGTCCGTTAAATGCCAAACTTGATATTTAGATTCAGTATCTTCCAAGGATGCCAGACAAAGATTTTCAAGAAAATCCTCTACACCCCCCCCCCCAAACTACTCTTTACATGGAAAAAATTTGAAAATTTCGGTTTTCTCAAAAAACGGCTCTAGCGACTTTGATTAAAATATATTATACTTCATATACTTACATGCCAAATAAAATGAATATCTTGCATTTTCTGGGAATATCCTCTGAAGACCTCTTTATTCGGGATGTATTTTTCTGAATTTTGCATAACTGGTAGACCGTAAGAGATAGACGAAAACATACCACACAAAAATTTACAGCTCTTTAAACTACACAATTTATGCTATATACATTTTTTTTTCGTGGAGTTGGCCGTTTTCGAGATATTCCTTGCTATTGATTTCAGTTTTAAAATACTTAAACTTTTCTCATACTTGTCAACGCTTGGCCACGCAAGCAAGCTGATTTCAGTCCCATAGCAACTACATTTTAAAACATTTGATTATCGGTTTAGCCTATAGTATTCCCTTATTTCCCTTCTACTTATAAGGACCGTAATAAGACCGTTTCTGTTAATGTTTATCGCCTTTAACCGCACTTTTATGACCCTCTATTTATTTTATTTCATTTTGTGTGTAAATATATCATTAATCATGGAAGATAGACTATTAGGAAGATAGATCCCTTCATCCAATTTATAGCCAAAAATCATACGATTTTCACATCTACTATTTTAATTATATCATCTCTACTCAATACCACCAAATTCTTAAGTTTAAAGATCATAACTACTAATACTCCAGTTAAACCGGTGGGTAATGTACGGTATATTAACCATAATCGTTAGAGCCATTTATGAGAAAATAAAATATTTCGTAAAAAGTTTCATATAAATCAGTTATGATGCAGATTTTTTTTTTTTAAATCTTCGTGTAGCATCTTTAGAAGGTATTAAAAATGAAATAACATTTGTTATTTATCCAACTTTTCATTTTTGATTTGTGTTGCTTATACACACAAGCACACGCACGCACCCAGACCGGTGACATTTCAGTGCCGAATGGAATCGAATTCCTTCTCCATCTACTATCTACCTACATGGTAGAGGAAGTAACAAAAAGAAAAAAAAGTTACTGTGTACCACTCACATGACTTTCCCTAGCTGTGTTATAAAACAACTTACCGTATAAAAGAATATTTGCATAATTGATAAACCTTAAGAGATATAAAAAAAGTTTTACACAAAAAATCTGATGTGTACCATTCACATGACTTTCTCCATATCCCTGCAACAAATAATTCTTAAAAAGCTTATACTTCTATTTACTTTATGCTAATCAGAAAAAATTAGCAGAAATAGTCTTATTACTCGCTTCCTTGTAAGTAGGAGCGAAATAAGGGACAACCGTAGGTTAAAGTGATAGTCAAAAGCTGATTGCTATGTCAATAAAGCTCCTTTGTTTATATGGATAGGAGTTGACACATTCCTGTATGAGAAAAGTATACGTTTTTGATAGCAGAAACCAAAACTAAGGAATGTCACAAAAACGACGAACTCCACGAAAAAAATGTACATAACATAAATTGTGTGTTTTAATGTGCTCTACATTATTTGTGTAGTAAGTTTTTGTCCATCTCTTACGGTTTAGCAGTTATTCAAAATTTAGTAAAATTCATCCAGAATAAACTACTCTTCAGAGGCTATTCCCAGAAAATTCAAGATATACATTTCATTTGTCAGGTAAATATGTTTAATATCCGACATTTTAATCAAAATCGTTAGAGCCATTTTTGAGAAAATCAAATTTTTCGAAAAAAGTTCCATGTAAAGGGTAGTTGGGGGTGGGGAGATTTTTCTCAAAATCTTCGTGTCGCATCCCTGGAAGATACTAAACTTAAATACCAAGTTTGGTATTTTACCGACTTTTCGGTTTTGAGTTATCGTGTTCACAGACACACGGACACACGGACACACACACACACACGGACCTTTTTGTGAAAATGCTTTTTTTGGATATTGGGGACCCTAAAACATATATTTCCGGTGAAATCTCGGTATCGAATTTTTTGGTGGAGTGCAATACTTTCTCTATACACTATGTACATAGTGCGTATGGAGAAAGTAAAAATGTAGGGCACATTAAAATAGATAATTGTGTCATATACACTTTTTGTGGGGTTAACCTTTTTCTGCACATTAAGCTTTTCTCATATGGGGATTTTTCAACTGGTCTCCAAAGAGAACCAACGAATTTCAATCACATGGCAAAACTAGGATTCAAAAGGTTTGACTTTATCCCAGCGTGTTCCCTTATTAATTTCGACTTATAAGGAACTACGTAATAAGATAATTTCTGCCAATGTTTGTCTCGATTAGCATGAAGTAGATAGAAGAATAAACTTTTCAACCACAATTTGTTACAGAGATGTAGAGAAAGTCGTGTGAATGGAACACATCAGATTTTACGAAATAGGTGTGTGTGTGTGTGTGTGTGTGTGTGTGTGTGTGTGTGTGTGTTTGTGTCTGTGAACACGATAACTCAAAAACGAATCGTAAGTAAAATACCAAACTTGGCATTTAAGTTTAATATCTTTCAAGGATGCAACACGAAGATTTTGAAAAAATTCCCCACCTCAAACTACCCTTTACATGGAAATTTTTTCGAAAATGTTGATTTTCTCAAAAATAGCTCTAACAGTTTTGACTAAAATGTCGCAAATTAAAGATGTTTAAATGACAAATAAAATGTATATCTTGAATTTCCTGGGAATAGCATCTGAAGACCTCTTTATTCTGGATGCATTTTGCTGTATTTTAAATAACTGGTAAACCGTAAGACATAGACATAGACAGAAAAAATGAATATCTTGTTAAAATACACAAATTATGTCATATACTACGTTTTTTACTTTTTTTCGTGGAATTGACCATTATTGAGATATCCCTTGTTATAGGATTCAGTCTTAAAATACCTTAACTTTTCTCATACGGAAATTTGTCAACTCCTGGCAATGCGTTCAAACGGGTTTCACCCATTTGGCAATCAGCTTTTAAAATGTTTGGCTATCGCTTTAGCCTAGTATATTACTTTATCTCTCTTCTACTTAAAAGAAAACAAGTAATAAGAACGGAGATAAACATTAGCAGGAAGTAAATGGAAGATTAAGCTTTTTAACAATAATCTGTTACAGAGATGTAGAGAAAGTCATGTGGATGGAACACTTACTTTTTTTAAAGAATATTTTGTCTCAGAATAGGTAGAGAAAGACATGTAAATGGTATTATACACATTGCTCGTTTTCTTTGTACAACACAGATTTTAGACTTTCAGTATTAGAAAGCTGATTTTGTATTTGTGTAGAAGAGTATTGGTTAAAACCTCTAAATAATGTTTTTTCCATTTTGAATGTATTTGGCACTTAAATGCTCAAGCACTTTTTTCCATTGTAAAGACGGTAGCGTAGAGACAATAATGATATTCTTGACGCAGATATACAGATCTCAAACGGCGTATTTGAGCGTCGAGGTGTAGTTATAATCTCTGAATATCGTCATACCCAAGACTAATCTACATTATTGAGGAGCAACACTGAAATAAACCATGTTCCACTTCTTAATTTCCGAATAAACTAGCCGACTGATAAACTAAAATTGGCAGTACTGAAACATGCCATACCCCCCTTCTTTATTTGACCGGATAAACTAACACTTGTCAAAAAATGAAATTCGTAATACTGAAACAAACCTCAACTGCTAACCCAGTTCTCTCATACATTGAAATTGGCGGTATATCTGACTAGCTAAACGCCCGAACCAAATGGAACCAACATTGTGCCAAACATAAACGCTCAGGATGGTCATGACCTCTGTGTAACATTTCCTGAACCATTTATGCATCCCAGCTAAGCTGCGCTCTCCTGGACAGTTCGTAAACCAACCCATTTATGCTTCCCTGCTACCTGCGCTCTCCTGGACAGTTGGGAAACTAAAACATTCTAACCTTCAATCTCGCGGTGGCTCATTGAAAAACATTTTTGCATAAAACGTTCCCCAAAATTTTCTTCTTGCAGTCTATTTATAAAGTCTAGTTACTTAAAAGTGCTTAATAAATCTGAAATAAATCTCATTGCAGATTATTTTATAAGCTCCTTTAATATTTTGGTTAAAAGAAACAGTACAAATTAGGTAGCTAAATAACTTCCTACATAAAATCTGTATGAATGTAGTTATTTGAGTTGAGCCATAGGAGTAGAAGTGAAAGCGTCAGTTTAGAGGAAAGAAAAAAAATTCACAAAATGTTCTCAATAAGCAAAGCAAAGAATCATAACTACAGTTATATTACTTTCTCTACAAGTACTATGTGTATAGTGTATTGAGAAGGTATTGTATTCCACCCAAAAATTGGATGTCGAGATTTCACCGGAAATACATGTTTTGAGGTTCCCTGAGCCCATAAAAAGCATTTTTAGAAAAAGGCCCGTGTGTGTATGTGTGTAGCATAGATAAAACCGAAAAGACGATTAAATATCGAACTTAGTATTTAATTTTTGTATCTTCCAAGAATGCGACACGAAGATTTTCAAGAAAACCTCTCCACCCTCTGAAGACTATTCCCAGAAAATTAGAGATATACATTTCGTTTTTCATAAAATCGTTTGAGCAATTTTTGAGAAAATGAAGATTTTCGAAAAAATGTTCCATATAAAGGAAAATTCAAGATGTGTATTGAATTCTTGAATTTTCTGGAAATAGCCTCTGAAGACCTCTTCATTCTGGATGAAATTTATATAACTGGCAAACCGTAACAGATAGACAAAAACGCACTACACAAAAAAGCAGACCTCATCAAAACACACAATATTTTGTATATATTTTGTAGAGTTAACCGTTTTCGAGATTTCCGGAATATTGCTTTTAATTTTAAGTCACTTAAACTTTTCTCAAATGGGAAGATATATTTTTTTTTCTCGATTCTCATTTGTTTACTCCGGCAAACAAAAAGATTGGAATTTGAATTGTTTCACATAGGATCGGCTTTTAAAGGACGAGACTATCGCTTTAGCATGTGCAATTTCTTATTTCCCTCTATTTACAGGAAGCTAGTAATAAGATTAATTCTGTTTATATTTATCTTGATTAGCATGACGTAGATAACAACTTGATATTTTGAACAAAAGGTTTGTTTACCGAACAGCTAGAGGTCAGCATATGAATGGAACACATTAGATTTTTCCCTTCTACTCTGACATGTTCAGGATACGGTTTTCTGAGCCTTTAGCCTTCAGGTTGCTATTTTTCAAATAAACACACACATACACACACTCACATTCAAACACAGTTACTCTCTGATTCATATTTGCAAACTCTAAGGAGGATGGAGAAAAATCTTTATTAAAGAAATATTCCCATTTCCCAGCAGAAAATCTAAACCTGCTCCTTAGGTTTAGGATGCTAACAGCCAGACCACAGAGGTAGTCTATCCCCAAATCTCAGGCTCTCTCTCGGCCTTTTTCTCGTTTTATCTTCATTATCCCTTCCTCTTTCTGCCACTTTCTTTCTTCACTCGTTTATTAACTCCTGCTTCTTTTGCTACATACTGAAGCCGATTCCCTCTCTATCGCTGCTGCCGGCCGAAGAGATCTTTTCCGAAAGGTGCAAGTGGCTGCGTGCGAGAATGGACAGTATCAGTTAAAGTGACAGAATGTTTAATGAAGGGCAAATACAAAAGCTGTTTGGAATGAGTTGTCCATCTGTTTTACGATGAATAATGTACTGTTCCTGATTTTAAGCACACGAAACTGTGTTGCTTCGTGATATATCTGCTAATTTCCCGACACAGCATAACTTTATGGTTTGGATAAATTAGAATACAATGGTAAGTTGGGGTGCCTAGCTGAAATACTATATGTTGAATTCCCTTGCAACTCTGCTAAGCGATCGTTGAACCTAGCAAGGGACTTATGCGCTACCGACTGCATATAATCACTTTGTAGCTTCTGTCGCCTGTACGAGAAAGAAGCTAAAGAGTTAAATTTGCAAAGTACATGTGTTTTATGAACCAAGTCACGGCTTTTCAAGACTATCCTATCAAAGTCCCTACATTATATATTGCAACATCTTTTAGTTTTGTAATTATACAGGGTGACACATAGGAAGCAGATGCTTTTTAAATGGACTGTACCCGGCCGGTAGGAGTGTGCGAGGGTGAGAGGGGGTCATTCTCCTCGGTATAGCACACCATTTCAGTAGTTATGGAGCAGTGGACCATGCAACACTGCGTGTTCGCGCATGAAACCTATGTGCTAAATGGTGAGTCCGATATTGCAACACGGCAGATCTTTCGTCGTCATTTCAAGATCGGTCGGAATGGCGCAGTTCCAACCTGGAATACGATCCTGAGATGAGTTAAGTCTACAGAGCATAGGTTCCCAACCGGTGTGCCCCGGCACCCTAGAGTGCCGTGTGATTGACTAAGGGGTGCCGCGAGATATTGAGATAAACAAAAAAAATACCTTCTACTGAAGCCTTAAGTCTTGTAAGGTCTTGAAATAAAATAAGTCAAATCAATTACTCTCATGCACGGCAGATGGTGATAGTGGTCGATTCATTTCAATAATTCAGTTATACTAGTATCCCAGCTATACCCTGCCGAACATTCCTGAGACTACTCGCTTCCTCACGAACATTCCCGAGACTTCGACATGAATATATAAAAGTGTACGCCGCTTGGCGCTTACAGTTGACTTCCTCGCGCTGATTCAAGGTGTTTAGCTATGGATAAGTTCATTGTTAAACGTAAACGCCAGTGGACAGTGGCAGTAAAAGTGAACAGTCGGCTCCTACTGCTTGCTTTAAGAAGCCAAATCTTACAGTTTCTCCCGGACCGTCGAATTCACCACATAAAGAAGACAAACGAAAGAAAAGAACCCTATCCCTGTGAGTTTAGTTTGTGGCGAAACACTTAACAACGAGGCCATGGTACCTAGCAAACTGAAGTGGCATCTTACAACAAAGCATCCTAGTGTGTCACAGAAAGGTGTAATGTATTTTTCACATATATTAGAAGGGGAGAAGAAAACAGATGTGCGAATGGTATAGAGAATGACCATAGGTGATACTGCTCTTGAAGCCTCATTTAAAGTAGTAGAACTGATAGCTAAAAAAAAGAAACCTCATACTCTTGGAGAGGAAATCATGTCAAGTTATACTTTCAACAATACTTGGCGAAGGAGCAGCTAATCAAATTTCGAAAGTTCCTCTGTCCAACAACACAATCAGCCGCAGGATATCTGAAATGTCATGCAATATCAACGAACAAGTCACGGAGAAAATAAAAACTTATAGAACATTTGCTTTGCAAGTAGATGAGAGTCTCGATATTGGTGACAAACCGCAACTCCTTGGTTTTATCAGGTATATTGATGAAAAAGATATTAGTGAACAGTTTCTGTTCTGTAGACCGCTGGAGACTGCAGCCACAGGCCATGATATTTTCGTTTCTATTAATTCCTATCTCAATGACCATGCTCTTTCATGGAAAGACTGTTGTAGTATATATACAGATGGTGCACCATCTATGTCTGGGAAAATTAAAGGTTTTACTGCCAGAGCTCTCAATGAAAATCCATCCATTATTATAACTCACTGTTTTCTGCATAGAGAGGCATTAGTCGTGAAAGTGTGAAATGAAGATTTTGCTGAACTGTTTAACCAAGTTGTGAAAATGGTGAACTATATGAAGTCTCGACCTTTAAAGTGCAGAATTTTTGAACAGTTATGTCGCGCAACGGATGCAGCTCATACCTCTTTGTTACTTCACACAGAAGTAAGGTGGTTGTCGCGGGGTCGTGTATTGAACCGGTTTCTCGAACTTAAAGAACAGGTAAAAACTTTTTTTAAGGATGAAAATCAAGACACATTTCATGAGCTCTTACTAAGTGATTCTTGGTGTTTTGAACCGTCGTATCTGGCAGATATTTTTCATAAGCTGAATGAACTGAATGTTTCGATGCAGGGTCGACATGAAACAATAATCTCCTCAACCAATTAAATGAAAGGTTTTAAAAGAAAACTTAGTTCTTGGAAGTCTGCAGTTCAAAAAGGAGATTTGTCGAACTTTCCATCTCTTCTTAATGTGGCAGGAGATAAAGATCTGGGTAAGCTGAAAGACCGCATTTGTGATCACTTATCAAGATTGCAAGATGCAATAGATGGGTACTTTCCAACTATTTCCACTACGAATCTCGACTGGGTTGTCTCACCATTTGATTTCGTAGAAAGTGCAGAGGAAATAGATCTCACTGCTTGCGAACGAGATGAATTTATTGATCTTTGGGCTGATTCCACACTCAAAGGTAAGTTCACCAAGAGTGAGGCGTCGGTGGCTAGTTTTTGGCTTCAACGGAGAGAGGAGTGCCCTAACCTAATGAAGAAAGTGATTAACGCACTTTTGCCCTTTTCAACATCCTATCTATGTGAGCAAGCCTTCTCTTCTATGGTGACAATAAAATGCAAAGCAAGAAATAAGACTGAATTACCTTGAGGATGATTTGCGTGTTTCACTGTCAACTGTAAGACCCGACATCACATATCTGTGCTCTAAGCATCAATCACAAGTTTCACATTAATCATTAATCGAACGAAATTTATTGATGTATTTTTACTCAGTGATTGTAGTAAAGTTTACTGTATTATGTTATGGTGTACGTTATTATTATATAATACTTCAATAAATTAACATATTAAGCTTAATTTTCTTTTAATTCAAGGAAGGGTGCCCCTAGTGCTTAATGTTATTACCAAGGGTGCCGTGAACTTCAAAAGGTTGGGAAACACTGCTACAGAGCAACAGGAAATATCATGAAGAAGAAGACACCCGTTCATACACGAACTGTGAGGGCGCCTGAATACATAGGCAGAGTTAGAGGGGCACTCATTCCGAGTCCCACTCGATCCGTATACCAACATTTGTGTGAATTACAGATGAACAGTGACAGCGTGAGAAGAATTTTACGGTTACAAAATGTCGATCGTTCAGCAGCTCAAACTATGGATTATGCAGTTCGAGGGGGCTTCGTTGTGCGTATGATTATGTAAGAGTACACAAACGCAGTAGTGATGAGATATAAAGCTCATTTTCACTTGAATGGTGCATTAATCAAACAAAACTTCTGTTATTAGATCCCCCAACAACGTCAGAATATCCATGAAACACCTCTCCACTCTGAGCGAATCACAGTTTGGTATGCTGTTGGCCCTTTTGAAGTAACTGAGCCTATTTTTTTATGAGAACGGTAAAACAGTCACAATGAACTCAGGACGATACGTCTACATGCTGGAAGCATTTTTGACCATAACTATGAAGTAAACAAATACACATTAGTAGTGTTTAATTCCAATAGAATGGTGTCACAGCGCATACAGCCAAAGCATTGACCGAAGTTGCAAAGAACATGTTCCCTGATCGCCTCATTTCGTGTTTCGGTGATGTTCCATGGCCGCCAAGATCCCCGGACCTATCCGTTGTGATTTTATTCTCAGAGGGTATTTAAAGAAACGTCCACAAACGCCGTATAATAATGGTATTGAAAAATGCCATTGCAGAAGAAGTGCCTGCAATTAACAAAAAGGTGTTATACACAGTTATGGGCGCTTTCTTGTGACGATTTGAAACCTGTGCTCAAAAGGATGGCGGCCACCTGAATGACATACTTTTTCACACTTTACTATGGTTAATGAAATGACGGAATTTGTTTTTTAACTTGGTAAAAATAAAATCAGCTTTCCTTGAAAATCAACCGAGTCCTGTTCATTTAAACATTCACTGTATCTCTGATCCAATCTTTACCTTGCTAAATTCAAAGTATTTTCTTTATTTTATAATTCACAGAAATGGTTTACGTGCATTTTAACCCTCCTCTAGAGTTATGACAGTACTAATGAACTGAATGTTTTCGTAACTAAATTTACCGGAACTCCTAATTTCTCTGGCTAGTCTTGCTTCGAGCTAGGTGATTTGCACCAACATAACTTGCCTGCTAAAGACTCAACCAATAGTATTATAATTATACATTTTACATCATTCCTTGATTTTAATATATGTGTGATTGAGTGTACCAACATATCTCAAAAACGAAAGAACTATGTTTAAGTTAAATATCTTTAAAACAAGAGAAACCATATTTGCGGAACTGTTGATTTTAAGCGATAGACGAAATGTACTGTGCCAAAAAGTAATAGTAGTTATGGTTAGAATTCTTCAACAGTACTAGTTTTTTCGATACTGAAGTGTTTCTCGCGATTGCGTGCAAACAGTATGGAATGCTAAAGTGTCTAGTTCTTAAACATTGGAGTATCGTATTCCTTTTGTGTCTCTAACGAAATGTGATGTAGCTATTTCTGTAAAGACTTTTAAAATGAAGTAGATGGGAAAGTAAACTTTTGTAAGAATAGTGTGCAGATTCACTAAAAACGATAGAGGATATTTATGGTATTTTTTAAGAGACTGAAGGTGTGTTGTACAGGCCATCATTGCGCGGAATAGTTCACATTGCTCGAGTCATCGTTCCAAAGTTCAACAGAAAGAGACAAATGCAATTAAACCAGATGGCCCATCTACCTCGAACTTTTATTTTTATTATTATTATTATTGTTACTATTACTATTATCATTACCATCACCATGGTAGTAAAAGCGGGCGTTATACACTATAAAAATTATAAGGAGCAGGCATTTCTTTCCCATCGCCATCATCAAAGTTTGCAAAGTGACTCTCCGTTGGATCCTGAAATATATTAAGGGCATTTGCAATTAATCAAGTCGAAAATTTTCTTATCCTTTCTTTTTATTATTCAAAAGTTCATTTTTTAAATCCATTGATGTACAGGATGGGAGGTGAATAAGTGCAAATATTTATATCAGCGTTTGAGGACAATACTTTGATCCAGTATTTTCAGTTCTTTTTTGCCATTTTCTGAAGTAATGTTCACGAGGAAAATGTCGATTGCGTTTAGAATGGCTATTATTATATCTCCAAGTGGGAGGTTCGAGGCGCTGACCACGTCCCACCTTCCAATACTGCACCCCATCCATGATGTGGTTAGACCACTCGCCTCTCACCTCTAGGTTTGATTCCAAGCAACCGCATGTGAGATTTGTGATAGACAAAGCGGTGCAGGGGCGGGGTTTCGTCGGGTTCTTCGGTTTCACCCACCATCGCATTCCACCGGTGCTCCATCTTTATTCCATATATCACCAGTGTCATCGCCTGCGGTGCCACAAGTAGTAAAAGCGGGCGTTAAACACTACCACTACCATTCATGACGTCTATCATGGACTGAGATAGGAGACGCAGCGACCGGGCGGTAGGCTAAGGCACCTTGTGATCTGTTGTACTATGGAGTTGTTGTTATTATTATCATTATTATTATTATTATTATTATTATTATTATTATTAGTAGTAGTAGTAGTAGTAGTAGTATTATTACATCGCAGACGTTCGGTGATTGTTTACTAACAGGGTACACGGTTGATCCTCATGTGCTCTTTTCTCTGCCCGACTATAGGTGTGGGATATGGGGAAACCTTCGTATCCTAAGTTTTGGTGTTCGTACACCATTAACTGTTTTAGAGCAATATTTTTCACTTAAAAATATTGAACACCATGACATTAATATGCTTTGTTTTAAAGTTGGTTTTATTTGACAAAGTCATAACTCAAAGCAACACGTAAGCATTTTCACTTTCGTTCTTTAAACTAAAAAAAATGAAAATTAAATTTCTACTCTTAAAAACTTTCAAATGGGAAATTAAGAAAACCCGTGTCGCAATTAACGTTCGTCTTTTCGGAAGTTGATATGAAATCACCAATGATACAGCCCCTCGCAGCATTGGCAGATTCTCCTGCTGCGCGTAATTAAATGAATATCTGCTATTTTAGCGCATGTAAAACTATTCACTGTCCCTCTTTTCTTCACTGCGAGTCCTATCGTTCTCCGTAGTCTAGGGGTAGCATGCTAGCCTCTGATTCTCACATGACCCTGTGAAAGGCACTGGATTTTTTTGTTCGGGATAAACATTCTTAGCATGGCTTGGAAGGGAAGTAAAGCCATGGTCCCGTGTCGTAATTTAAGGCACGTAAAAAAACCTCAAGTATGATAAAATGACTTCTGAGCAAAATAAAGCGGCCTTTCACTCCTATATAGAATGGGACGCTGAGAACCACAGTCTATAAATAAAACTCAATTTCATTTGTGAATCATATGAGTTCAGATCGGCGGAGTGAGAGTTGTAAACACAGGAGCTGGCCGTTGCGTGAAGTACGTAAACACAAGAGAGACATAACTCAAGGCCGTTCAAAACATATTAGACCCTGAAATTATGGCAATGTATTAATTAGTAAGCGGACAGAATGAGATAACTTATTGTTATATTCATTGTTCTATTAAATATCAAATTATTTCCACTTATTTACCTCCCACCTGTATATTTATAGCCGGTTATAGTTGTCTAATCACACTTACGTGCTACTTCATTATACTGCTTTGCAAAATTCCTATTTTTCCGTAATTTTTCTACATTTAGGTACTAATATCTCCAAAGATATTGTATTCAGGAAGCAATTCTCTGATGTTGAGGAATCATATGAATAAAACTGAGTGGGTTTGGTTTGAGCATTTTTAAAAATTACTTACTATATTAATGCGCCTGCGCTTTGCGGCCGTAATCGCCGTATGTGTGTGAATGGCTTGTTTCGGAAACCATAACTAGTCGTGCATTGTTACACCTGTGCACGTGTGCCGTTGGTGAGCACTTTGTCATCAAAGATGCAATGTTGCAGCTGCATTTGTTTGTGAATTGTTGCGGTGGTTTGCATGTGCGACTGGTTCTGTCACTCATCCACAGGCATTAAAGGGAGAGAATGAGCCACACGGGACCATTTATTCTGTTCTCTTCTGTTTTCCCGCGAGACTCCTGCACGAAGTCTCTGGTCTGCCATACGTGGAGGACGAGATTAGGCGCCGCGCAGTTAAATTCATCGATGGTTTGCCCTTCCATCTGAGCGCCCTCGTAAGGTTTCTTGGGAATTATAATCCCACAAACTGCCGCTTCAGGCGATACCGGCTTCCCCGCATGGCTTGCGTGCATCTCCGGAAACCAAGGAGCAATTCCACCAGCTGCTATACAATCCTTCCAAAAATTACTTGGACATCAAAACTCAAAATAAAACCTCTAAAGTATACACATTTTGCAACAAAATCACACTGGCGGTGCATAAGCGCCGTTGCGGTATAACTGACAACCGTTGAAGACCCTTTTACTCCCATCATCCTAAAACCCTCAGATTCCTGTCAGGACGTGGTTAAATCCTAGCAAGAATAGGTAAACACACCTTCGGGCTGCCCTCGGCTCGCCAACTGCTCGTGTCGTGTCGCAGAGTTTCAACTAGGAAAACACAGTGAGCAGCAGTTGAGTTAGTTTCGAGGGAAATACGTAGCGTGGAGTAGCAACCAGCGTCGAAAGAAACCTATACGAGAGAACTGTTGGGAAAGCATCCAAGAAAGACATTTATCTAAAAACAGAGTTTTAATTGTAATCAGTGGAGGAAATAAAAAAAGTTTGTTGGAGTAATGAAGAAGAGTTTTAATTACATTAATATGCATTGCAAAAAATAAACTAACATTTTAAAATATGTATAAGTTAATATTTATACTACAAAATTGGAACACTAAAATGTGGAACAATAATCCACTCATTTTGTTAAAAATACAGCTTTCTGGATGCAAAATAAGTTTAAACGCATTAGAACAAAGGCTTTTTAATAACCGATAAGTAAACAAACACCTGCCTCCGGAAATTGGTTTTTCTACGTAATAGGTTGCATGGTTGCCATATGCTGCTATGCTACTAAATTTATTTCAACATCATTTCTACTCCAAGTAACGTAAAAAGTGGAGTGAAAAAATCTTACCCGTAGCGTTAATTGTTTAGGTAATATTCATGTTACAATATTGCTATATTGCGTTAATGAATGTGATTGACTACGAGATGTCCTTACAGAATATAAAAACAGAGGAAGGCGGGTTCAGATTTTCAGTAAGAAGACTAACATCCATTATTGTGCAGCACTTCATTCAAGCTGTTGGTTACAGATGGCACCAGATTGTCATATTCTTGCACGTCATCTTACACCCTTCCACATATACGAAACAGCGACTACTGTTCTTTCTTGTAAAGGGTACCATTTTCGAAACATTTAGTCCCAATATTCTGGATCATATTTAAATCGGGTGGTTACGCTGACCAAGGAACTGTCAAAACCTCGGGATAATTATTTAACAATTTCTTTAGTAATGCTCAGAGCTAGGAAGTTCGTACCTTTCACCATTCCGTATATGGGCTGCAACCGACCATCCCGCCACATCAAAAAAGTCATTGATAAGTAAACAAACCTGTTGTCAAGTTAATAGTACCGTTTCCAGAGAACAAAACTGACTTTTCGTATTTGGATCATTATGTACAACATACAAATTGTTAATCTATAAGGCTGACTCTGACTGATTTTCTTCTTTACATATGTACTTATGAAATCACTCATACAATTATATAATATTTACTGATCGAATGTTAACTAACATTCA
This sequence comes from Hymenopus coronatus, assembly GCA_030762935.1. NCBI lineage: Eukaryota > Metazoa > Arthropoda > Insecta > Mantodea > Hymenopodidae > Hymenopus > Hymenopus coronatus. Next base: position 115,190,521 of record CM060895.1, read on the forward strand.
AACAATAAAATTAATTTCTTAAATATCTTCAGACTCTTACTAGGTAAAAACGAAAGTTAGAATTTAACTAAATCTTTACTTATCTGCAGCCACATTACTGAAAACTATATGTACGAAGCCTTTCAAATGAAAACCTCATCTACGTTCCAACAAACAAGATTTCTAAGGCGAAAAAGTTCGTTCCACTTCGCATGATGTATCAGTATCACCAAGCAAATAGCATTTGTTGGGATCTAAAAGTGCAGCTTGTATACGATGCATCACACTGAAGCCTGCATTCTTTTCATTTACATTTTTCATTTTCATCTTTATTTCAGATAGAATGCTCGTGGATTACCAGGTCTGTCTTGAAGTTCTTCTAAATGCCGCACAGATTCAGTTCAGCTCCATACCTCTGGACTATTACAGTGTCACACTGTGGGTAACTTTCTGAACAAATTTGCAACCAATAATATGTTTCTGTGAAGCTGTTCTTTTACTAGACGTTTGACAGTTTGTATATTAGAACTGCCACCGGTTTCTGAATAAATGCATGCATAAATACAAATTAATTTTGTTCACATTTAAGCAGAACGAAGACGTTATTTGAACGCCTTTCTTCCTACCGACGTGGTTCTATGTTATACAACAATAGCTGTTTTGCAGTAATGGGTTGCATTCTTGTTGACCTTTGCTCTCACAAGTACGGTGTTGCCAACCCTAGCCACTCTTACTTGCTTAAGGAAATCGGTACAAACTACCTAACTCTGGTGAAAATTTAGAAGTGGACGCTGGTGTTTCGTGTATCATAGGTAGCAGGGGCCTGCTCTCCGCAGAAGACACTAATCGAACAGAGGACAGCATCTGGTAGATATTTGCATCAATCCCCCAACACTAGAACCTGAAATCTAGCCCTAGAATGCTACATTGATTCTCCCATTCCTTTCAATAGCTTTTACTTTTTTGGGATTAAAGCGAGCGCTGTTTGGTCGCCTTAGTGTCATCGCCCGACTAACATCGTAGTAGAAGACTATCTCATCCATCCAAATAGCCTTTATTAGAAATCACGTGGCATTAAAAATATAGCATGGCGGAGTTCTCTGTGCTTTTTCAATGTACAGGTGGCTACGCTTGGATGTTAAATATCGCTATCCCCCAGTCGTTTTCAAAAGTAGATACTACAACGGGTAGACCCAATTTGCCGCCAACTGAAACGGCTACAAGAAAGGGCACGTAGTATTAGCTTACTTTAGGGCTCAGTCCTGCTACTGATTTGTTTTATTGGCTGGCCATGTTTTGGAAGCATCTTACTCACCTTTGCTCTTTTCTTGAAACCGCTGGATTTAGTGCCTGACGCAAACTTCCCCTCTGTCGAATTTCAGAAACAGGTCACCCAACTTCTCACATCCAAAGCAACCTGCTGTTATTACGTTTGGTATTTTGGCTACCTTTTGTTCTCTAGTAGGAATATCTCAACTTTTTATAATCCTACATCTATTGGAATGTAAGTACTGTTACCGTGCGAAAGGTTTAGTTACCAAATAAACAAATGACGTACTTGTATTTTGTAACACGATACAAAGATTATGGCCATCACCAGGCCCATACACGGTACATATTGTTTTGCTTGTAAGCTGTCTGTATCAAATATTTCTCTCGTCTTTCTTTTGAATAGCTAAAAATGCAATAACATGAATTGACCATTTTATGAAGTAAAGATACAATTTTCTCACTAAAATGTGTGAAAGTAAATACTTATACAATGTAATCATGACAATTTCACTCTAGAATGCAAATAACTCAATGTTACTTGCTATGTATTTAGTCAATGCATTAAAATTACTTTGTAATTCTTTATTCACTATTTTTATTCCATTATCAAAAGTAGTAGGCAATAATAAATGCACACATTGTCTTCTCTCAAATCACAAATTTTTTTAATTATAGCTAAGCCAAAATTTTACTCACGTCATTGTTTGTTATTTAAATGCCTCTTAAAAGTCGCGGATTTTGCATTCCTAAGCATTCCCAGCGAATATTCATTATTACGTGTTATCGAAAATGTTAAAACTATTGCTAAACCTAGATGCTACAGCATTGTTTGTGTTTACTAATTTTCATTTTTTGTGGTAAACCGCAATCTGTTATTTTTCAGTCTCCGTCAATGACGTTTGATATTTTAATGTATTGCAATTAGAATATTACACCACAAGTCCATGTATGCACCTTCATATATGTATTCAAAAGGTTATGAACAATTCGGTGTGGAAAGAAACCGGAGTAATGGCAACTGTTTATCTTCTAGCGCCATATATATTCAAATTGTTAGGAACAATTTGAATTTAAAAAAGAAAATCTCAATAACGACTTGTGTACCGTCATTTACAGGATATTCTACTCAGTAGAAACAGTTATGTAATTGAAACTGTTACAATTGTCTATTAGCTAAAGAATTGCAGCAATTTCAATAGATTTCAACATGAAGACCATTTGTAGCACGATAGATGTCGAGTCTGTTGTCCAACTCTCTCTCTCTCTCTCTCTCTCTCTCTCTCTCTCTCTCTCTTGTCTCTATAGGCATTCCTCAGGATAGTAATTGTGATATTTTGAATTGCAAGGCGAATTCTGAGTTGCAAATCATCGAGATCAGCCACTCATGTTCTTTGGCAAATATCCATAGCTAGGATTATGGATCTGGTGACATTGGCAGTCAAATAGTTATTTGAAATCCTCTGCCAATCTACTGTCTGGGAAAATTTTCATTCAGAAACTTCGTATCTCCAAGCTCTATCTTGTTGATAAATTATTTCTGCAGGAAGTTGTGGGACGACATACTCGTTAGTTTCAACCAGTCACTGGGTTCACCAAAAAAGAAGGGACCAATCACACAATTTCTTATTAAACCGCACCAGACATTAACTTTGGGTGAATCACGTTCATGTTGAAGTACAACAGAAGGATTCTTACTCCCCCAGATTCTGCAATTGTGTCTGTTAACTTTTCCTGATTTGTGGAACGTTGAATCGTCGGAGAAACAGTTACGATCTAAGTACGAGTTGCTTTCATAACTTTTGACCAAAACACTCGCAACAAAATTGAGCCTCCTGTGTTTATCACCATACTTGATTTTCCATATGATTTGAATTTTGTATGCTCTGCACAACTGCGAGGAATCTGGAGTTGAAAAACTTGCTTTTCGTATTCATATTCTTGGGCTTCTTGTTAAGCAGGTTCATATGAGTTCATTGCCTCTTCAGAAATTATTTTCTTAGCATACTCACCACTGCTTGACAGGAAGATTCATGTTTGCATTAACTTTGCATCCCAGGCCGTCATTCACTTATAATTAGGAATGGAATTATGCCTTTGAAGACTGTATTCCTGAAGAAACGACATTGAATATGCTTCATTAACTTTGTTTCTGCTAACCAAAGAACACACGTGACCTTCTGCTGAACAGTCCAAATGGCTGGTTTCACAGAATTAGCAGTTTGCCGTTATTTATCTATCAATGTTACAACCTCATGGCAACCATTATTACATTATTACACAAATTGAAAGATCTGTACTACCTAATCTGACTATATTTATTTCTCTTTGGCTAATACATTCCCAGTAATAACCATTTATTTTATTGGTGTTTTAATTAGGACACCCTAAATATTACAAATCTTTTGATTAATTCGGTTACAGGAAGATAAGTTCTCAAAAATGTCTGTTGTGCCATATACCTACACACACATGCGCGCGCGGCGTTCAGTTAAAAGCTTCCCAGCTTAAAACTGGTCCTAATTGCATTTTAGGTTTCACACCACGCACCCCAGCCATCCCTACTTTGAAATTTTAAATGACAGCCCTTTAGTTTTATAGGTATCTAAATATGAAATAGTATTCTGTTGTTTATTCAGTTTTTTACATATTATGTTTTAAACCTTTGCCTAGCAACCTGATTTGTTGTATTTGTTGAATATCATTTTGAACTTTTTTGTGTATTAAATGTTTGTAAAATGGTATATTCCATTCAGTAGAAAACAGAAATCATATTTATTTATGGAACAGTGTACACAGGCAATTCCACTCTTTTATCAAAATCATTTTAGCTGAGCTGTTGATTAATTTGTATTTTCTAAGGATTATTTCAAATATACATAAAGGTGTTGATTTATCATATTCGATTTATCACATAGTCTTTCTTCTGTTTTGCACCATTTATGACTAGATCAATCTTTTGTTTAGTCAGTGTTCTAGGTTACTACTTTCTCTACGTAGTACATGGTACATAGGTAGAGAAGGTATTGCACTCTACAAAAAATAACATTTTTAGAAAAAGGTCCGTGTGTCCTGATTACGATAACTCAAAAACGAAAAATCGGTAGAATTCGAAACATGGTATTTAAGTTAAGTATCTTTCAAGAATGCGACACAAAGATTTAGAGAAAATCCCCCACCCTAAAATACCCTTTAAATGGAACAAATTACGAACATTTTGATTTCTCAAAAATGGCTCTAACGATTTTGATTGAGATACTGCAGAATAAAGATATTTACATGACAAATAAAACGTGTATCTTGCATATTTTGAGAATAACCTCTGAAGACTTCTTTATTCTGGATTCAACTGTAAGAGATACATAAAAACTTACTCCACTAAAATGTAGATCTCGTTAAACATACAATTTATATAATTTTCTTTCGAGGAGTTGATCGTTTTTGAGATATTCTTTATTACTGACCTGTGTTTTAATTTACTTGAAAGTTTTCTCATATGGAAATTTGTCAACTCCTGGCAATACAAAGTAACGGATTTCAACCGCACGGCAGCCAGCTTTTAAAATTGTTGACTGTCGCTTTAGCCTAGTTATTCCTCATTTCCCATCCACTTACAAAAAAGTAAATAATTAGAGCATTTCTGTTAATGTTATTATAATGTCTCGATTAGCATGAAGTAGTTAGAAAAATAAACTTTATAACATTAATTTGTTACAGACATGAGAGAAAGTCATGTGTAAGGAACAGATCAAATGTTCACATTCTCTAGCCCATATGTACAATGTACGTTGTGGGCAATGTACGCTTTGTATTTCACCCAAAAATTTGATGTCGAGATTTCACTGAAAATACGTTTTAGGGTCCCCTGAGTCCCAAAATAGCATTTTCAGAAAAGGTCCGTGTGTGTGTGTATGTGTGTGTGTGTATGTGTGTGTGTGTGTGTGTGTGTGTACCTGTAGACAGCATGGCTCGAAAACGAAAATTTGGCATTTGGCATTTATGCTTAATATCTTCCAAGGATTCAACACTAAGATTTTTAAGAAAATCCCCCAACTATAAACTACACTTTACATGGAAATTTTTTTGAATATTTTGTTTTTCTCAAAAATTAGTTAACAATTTTGATTAATATAGTGTATATTAAAGATATCTACATAAAAATAAAATGTATATTTTAATTTTCTAGGAATAGCCCTGAAGACCCCTTAATCTGGACCAGTTTTGTAGAATTTTGCATAAAGGTTCAACCGTAAGAGATAGACAAAACCTTAATAAACAAAACATGTAGATCTCGTTAAAACTCATAAACGTTTTTCTTTTAGAATTGACCAATTTTGAGATATTCATTGCTATTGATTTTTATTGTTACCTACTTTTCTCAAATAGAACCATGCAAAGCGAACCAAACTTCAATTGTTTGCCACAGCGACCAGCTTTTAAAAGAGTTTACTATCGCTTTTACATAACGTATTCACTTATTTCCCTTCTACTTACAATGAAGCAAACAATAATACCAATTCTGCTAATATTAATCTAGATTAGCATGGTGTAGATAGCAGAAAATAATATTTTGCAAGCATAATTTGAATATGGAACAGCTAGAGCAAATTATGTGAATGTAGCACATCAGATTTTTACAAATAGAATTTAACAATTTCTGGTCAAATCTTTGTGATGTATTATTTAAATTCAGTGCAAATAAATAACATTCAATGGTTTGAATTTTCCTTCTCGCTCTGCTCGAGAATTATTGGTTAGATCAGACGTTTTGATATTATTATGATAGAATTTGTTAATTTTTAATTCTTTATGTATAGTACTAATTGAAATATTTATAGTTGCAGTGGATACTTTTAGAATGGACGTGGTGTGTTCAATACTAAAATGACTTAATATTTCAATCTGCGTAATTTAATGGAGTTTTATGGGTTATTTATATACTTAATTGTACAATGAACTATGTGCTTGAAATATGCAAACTAGATTTATGACTTACGTTTCTCTCAGGTTGTTAAGTAGTAGTAGTTCACAACTGTTTTCTGCGTCATAAATAAATATGATTTCTGTTCTTTCTTGAATAGAACACATAAGTTTACAAACATTTAATACACAAAAAATGTTCAAAATGATTTTCCAAAATAGATTGCCTGCAATTCAATTGATAGGCAACGATTTAAAACAAAATATGTAAAATAAATGAATCAGATGAATAAACGTTTGAATACTCTTACATATTTAAGTAGAAACTACCGCCTGCGGTGCCATAAGTAGTTAAAGCGGGCGTTAAACACTATCAAAAAAAAGAAAGGAAAAAAGTAGAAACCTATAGGAGTGTCATTTGAAATTTAAATAGGGGGCTGGCTGGTGTTGAGGGGATGACACCTAAAATGTAATTGTTATTTAATTTATATATTAAAATGTTGAATTGAAACTTTAAAACATACAAATATGCATAGATTATTGGTAAAATATAACATATCCGTCGAATATTAAAATTATTAAAATAATTAAAACTTGACGTTTCGTCCTCAGCTGTGGAGAACATCTTCAGAATGAGGGTAGGCAGGAATGGATAGCGACTAGCATATTGAAATATACATAGAGATTAATGTTTAAATTAACACCTAATTTAAGCAAGAGTAAAACTAAGACCAGATTAAAGATTCTTCCTCAATATCTAAGTTTACGTGCTTTTTGTTTAAATTAAATTTAAATACATTGCTATTTAGAGTGGGACATTTTAAAATTATATATATATATATATATATATATATATATATATATATATGAACATTTTCATTTTAAAAACAAATAAGAAATCCTAAATATTTTTAATATTAATCTGCATGAAGGTACACAGTGATTATTGTGTAACTTCATGCATATTAATATTGTTATGAAGTATTTTGTTTCGGAAAGAGTAATCCTCAATAATTTGTTTATATACCTTCATTGTTATGAAAAATTAGATTAAAGGAAGAGAAATAATAAATCAATGATGACTTTACTTCCATACGATATTTAATCAAATTGTTACGAACAATTCGGGTTTGGAATTGGGTTCCTCAGCAATGACTGATGTGTACCTTCATATCCATTCAAATTGTTATAATAACTCGGTTTCAAGAAAATAGATCTTCAATAATGAGCTTGTATAACTGCATATATATTATAGCTATATACATTACATACATATATATTCTATATATTAAAATGTTGTAAGTCATATAATCATAAGAACAACTGATGTGCACTGCATATTTGTTAACATTGTTTTGAACAATATGGCTTCAGGAAGAAAAATCCGAAATAATGACTGTTAGTATCATTATATCTCGTATACCAGGTGGGTCTTTTCACGTGTATCGCTTCGTGCGATTAAGGAATTGCAGAACTCAACGGGGAAAGTTCAAGTAAATACCGTCCAGACCTTCTAGACTCTTGCATAACAGTGGAAATGGTGAGGAAATCTCATCATTGAGGGTAGTTTTGTATTAAGAGTTCGTAATATTATGTACAAGAACATTGCAAATAGGTAGAAAGTGTTGACATGTTTTTACTTCAGTTTTAGAGCCTTTATGATCTAAATTATAAAATCACCTTTTAGATTAAGAATTATTTAAAAAGTCAAATCAAAATATCAAGCCGCCGTAACATAAAAATTGCATAAATGCACGTAGCGTTTCGCTGTAGTAGTAGTAATAGTAGTAGTAGTAGTAGTAGTAGTAGTAGTAGTAGTAGTAGTAGTAGTAGTAGTAGTATTAGTAGTAGTAGTAGTAGTAGTAGTAGTAGTAGTAGTAGTAGTAATAATAATAATAATAATAATAATAATAGAGCGAAACACCACTTTTTCTTATGCATGTGTTTTGTATTTGTTTGTGTTTTTTCTCTTTGTTTTCTTTTTCTTTTTTTCTTGATGTTTTAATTTAACCTACAATGTTTTTAATATCTAATATTAAATAAGAACAGCGTAGCGTATACAACTGCACAGACTTGCGAAACTTAGCTATTGGCGGATACTTATAGGTGAAGTAAAGACTTTTAAAGCATTTTTCAATCTAAAAAGTAACTTTAATCTCTCAAAAATAAAAACTGTGTAACTGAAGCAACAAAACAATACAAACCCGGTAACTGTTGTCAATGAACGAGATTTCCTCACCGTTTCCGCTGCTATGCAAGAGGAGTAAAAGGCAGGTCATTCGCACTAACACCGCCATTGAGCGAGTTTACTTGGATTTTCCCCTTTGAGCTCTGCAATGGGCTCCTTAGGTGATGACGTCAGCCATTGCTAGGGCTTTCTAAACACTGGATATAAAGGAGTTTGTTCTGCATATTTGTGTATTGCTTTGCGAGAAAGTTATTTTGAGAAGTCTAAATTAATTACTTATCACTCTTAGATAAATAAAATTGTTAGAAATATAGTTGTACTTATGTTCTATAGCGGTTATAGTTATTAGAAATTACAGGGTAAATATAGCCGCCCTTAATGGGCGTTGTTTTGAGATATAATATGCTGATTTACAAGGGCCGAGCTAAGAATGAGTAAAAGACAAAAAAAAAAAAAAAAAAAGCATAGAGCTCGTAGCGAACTAACCTCACATTTGCATACAATTGGGATAATCTCTGAAGCAGCATTATCTAAACACCTATGCGGCGAAACATCAGTTTTTGGACCGGTAATGTATTTTCCTCGAAATATTTAAATGTATTAAACACAATGTTATAGGGTTGAACTGTTTTTGTAGGCAAAGGTATAATTTCGACGAAATAAATGAATATAATTTCCGATATCTTCTTTATGCGGCCATTCTGGGAAACACTACCCGCCACGATATTATGATACATTTTGTAGTACATTGATTTTTAAAGCAAAGAATAAGAGTGCTTAATAAGATCGGAAGGTATACTTCTCTCACCTATCACCATTTATATCGCTGCACAATCAAGGAACATGGCAATCATATACATCATAAACATCCAATACTAAATGTGAAACTTCATTTGAAACAAACTATGCAAAGATCAGGAATACATCATAGAAACTTATATACAGAATAAATCGATTTGTTTTAATATTTTTAAGAATAAAATATTTAAGAATACACTTAATAATACTAATGTAATACTTATTCTTTTATTTACACTCAACTCATTATACTAACCTTTTATATACGAGGATTGAATGAAAAGTAATGTCTCCACCTTCGTAACTCTTCAACAGATGGCAGCATTGGTATGCGGCAGGCACTGGCTTGTTCTGTAGCCTCTTCTGTTGCGATTTAAGCAACGTGCAGTCATTGAATTCTTGACAGCAGAAGGTGTCACTCCAAAGGGGATTCATCAGAGAATGAAAGCAGTGTTGATGTGAGTACTGCGCGTTGTTGGACGAGTAAATTTAAAGATGCTGAGGTGGGAACATCTGACTTGCGTGACAAGTAAAGAGTTGATGTCATGTGACAGCAACCACCGAGTTTCACAAGCAAAATGTTGACAATTGATTCAGGACGATCGTCGTATCACGCAGAGAGAAAATTGCAAGCACAACCGACATTTCACAAGAACGTGTAGGTCACATTACTGCTTTGCTTGGCTATCGGAAGATCTGTGCACGATGGGAACACCGGATGCTGACTCCTGAAATGAAAACGCACAGACTTGAAATTTGCCAGGAACTCCTCTCGCGACACAAAGACTCACCCCCCAAAAAGAAATTTAAGCCCTCAGCTGGAAAAATCATGACCACAGTGTTCTGGGACGCAGATGGTGTTATCCATGTTGATTTCCTTGATCGTAGAACAACAATAGATCCAGCGTTACATCACAACGATGCGAACTGTGAAACGACGACTCACAAGGGTCCGAAAGGAAACAGGAAATGTTTTCCTGCAGCATGACAATGCCAAACACTTCATGTGCCACCACAGCAGAACTTCATAGACTGAATCTCACCACCGTACATCCTCCATACAATCCAGATTTAACACTGTCTGAATTCCATGTGTTCCCGATAATGAAAGACGATCTGCGGGGACATCATTATGCTTCTGATGAAGACGTTGAGAGGACTGTGAGACTATGGTTGCAGAAACAGAGTGTTGACTTCTTCTGTGACGGCTTCAGAAAACTTGTTCATCGTTGGCAAAAATGTATCCAATTGGCTGATGATTATGTGGAAAAGTGAATATTGGTAATTAAAGATCCATTCTAAGGATTATTTCTGCGTTTGATTTATTAAAATATTCCCATCCAAACCCAATTAACGAAGATGGAGGCATTACTTGTCATTCAACCCTCGTATATATAACAGAAAGTGAGAGAATCAAATCAAACACTGAAGTATATTTATGCAATCGCGTAGGCTAGGAACGCCAAGAAGTGCAAATACGTTGGTCATAAGGTTAATTAGGTTATGTTTACTAGCATATGACTAAGGTCTACAAAAACTTAAGCCAAGAAGCTTAAAACTACTATTACCTTTTCCAATTTGAGATTAGCTGAGATACATGATATTTTTAAACCTAAATTTCCAAAATTTCATAATTTGGGAATAATATCTGTACAACGTACGAGTACAACGGAAAGAGCGGATGTAGCGCAGGCTAAGTAAAAATTAAAGGTATGGACTTGCTAATCTTTCGTTTGGTTTCTTTTCTTGAATTCCTCGAAAAAAATCCTTAATCCCGCCTTTAATACCGCACATTAGAAAGTGTTTTGAAAGTTTCCACAAGCTCTATGCAAGACAACAAATAAAATTGTTCAAAACAAATATGTTGCTATTTTTTAGTTTTTTTTTAGTATGATATTTCTGTATTTATGAGAAAACGTAATAATAGTTTAACGCTTCTTGGCTTAACTTTTTGTAAAGCTTAGTCATATGCTAGCTTTCAGGGATGAAACACAATCATCGCGGGAAAATACGCCCTTGGCCCCACCTCAGCTATTCTAAATATGGTGGCTCAACCCAAAGTAATGAATCTGTTGTATTATTGTACAATTGCACTAAAAAGTATTAGAGGCCTACACAAGCTTGCATTAAGAACCAGAGTTGTATAAAAAGAGGACTGGGCATCTCCACGGCAACGGCTAGCTGTAATGTCAGATTTAAGGGGCCGATTGCTAAAACGTGGCGTAAGCCATGGTCTTGGCTTAACCAGTCATTCAATTGTTAAACGCGGTTTCCCGCCAAATCGCAAGACATGGCTTGTAGCCATGCAAGGGTAGGTCTGCGGCGCGGCCTCACAGATATGGAAAATTTTACAGCAAAAAACCTATGCTTTAACACGTTTCGTTTTACTTCGGTCTATTTCACGGACATTTTAAATATCTGAAATGTCATTAGAGTGAGCTAACCTCCCTCTAGGTTCACGTATCATGAGACATATTATTTTTGTCAGATGATCAACTATAACAAAGTGGTATAATCTCATTTCCTACCGATTAACGTTTAATTGCTTATTATACGTAACAAAGGAATTCAGACTGATAATTATGTGCTGAGAGCAACATTTGTCAAACTGTTCTAAGTGTATGAAGTTTTCGAGTTACGTATAATTATTTTCTTTTTATTATTCCAATCTAAAAGTACTTTATTTTACGCACGTTCTAGACTTTAAATTTAAGCAGAAAGCTAACCTTATTTTCGTGATAATGTATTATTTATGTCAGACAATCAACTGTAATAAAGATAAATGGAAAAAGAAGCTAGTAACAGTGAAGTAACACAAATATTAATATAATAATTAATAATTATAACAAATCTTCACTTATCTTTTGGAATCCAAGGACTAGTTTCGCACTAAATTGGCCTATGGCATCCTCAGCTTAGTTTCTGAGACAAAAAAAAAAAAAAAAAACTAAGCTGAGGATGCAATGGACCAATTTATTGCGAAACTAGTCCTTGGATTCCAAAATATAAGTGAAGATTTGTTTCAATTATTATTATATTAATTAGTAATAAAGATATTTATATACGCCACTTTGTTGTTATTTACTGGTCAGTTATAAACGTTTTGGGCTCTAAGCCGCAAAGCGTATCCGAGGGATGTTTTTTAAAGTAGAATAGTGAGGCCGCAACTGCGAAACGACGAGAGGGCGTAGCTGAAGGATCTTTGAAGCTAAAACCCATTTTTAAAGAGCCCATTTTGGAGACATGCTCTGAACACACAAACATACATACCTCCATAGAACACTCGACTGAATTCAATTTCCTCTCATGCATTACAAAATACATAGTACACACTTTACCTGCTCCAAATACAGTTTCACTATGAAAATGGAGATAACGTAATAGTTAAGGAACAGCTCTTGAAAATAACTGGGCAAGCAATTTACTGAAGACGTTGTTTGGAACCTGGACAAGAAGAGTCAATGTCAACTACGTCGTAGACATTTTCTTACATAGAAACCTTAAACAACTCTTAAATTCAATATATTTTGCTTTTGGTTTTAAAAATAATCTCTTGTTACGCACACAAACATTGAAATTGAAAGTCTAAAATTTTTTCTTATATTAAAAATATTTATTTTGATTGATATTCTTCTTTATAACCCAGAAAGGTTCTACTGCACATTTTTCTCCTGAAACAAATAATAATAATAATAATAATAACAACAACGATTAATAACAAATAATAATAGAAGTTATGTATTTGAGATTCATTCTGTTTATACAAAGAGAATCTAAAACTATCATGCTCTAATGTGTTTAGTCATTTCAGTTATATGTTTGAAAGCATCTAATGGAACAGACAAAATACCAAATGCTTAAACAATAGTTGCTTTTAACATACAGTTTTCTCTCTGAAGAATTCCTATATAACAATTACATAGCTTTAAAAAGTTAGTCTGTGATTAACTGGTTGCCATTAATGAATCATAAATAGTTCCATAATACATAGCTTAATAGAATTGCAGTAAGCAAGAGGTATGTCAAATAATTTTCTGGATACTGAATTTTGAAAAGAACATGGATATACTGTACGTGCGACATTCATGCATATAACATTCAACTTTATCAAGTATAAAGTAAGCAAAATCACAGGAAAGGACATTATTATGTAACAGGCATGTTTCAAAGTATGATTACAATGTGATTAGAATAATTGTTTTACTACACGAGCTTACAGATTTCCCCCCCCCATATCCTATGCTAATAATAAAAGGAATATGAATATAGAATTCATATTGTAATAAATTTTTCACGAATTAATTACAAAAACTATGGTGTATTAATTCAAATACAAAACTGGAGATTATATATGAACAATTATATGATTGGAATAAATTATATTTTATTATGAGTACTAAAAATATTGGTAATGTTGTTTCTGTCCATTATTGTGTAACCTTACCTTAAAATTATGTTGATGTGCCTCACTAAATTCTCAGCCAGTAAACTTTATGGTACTCTCTAGGCTAATTTTAGCTAATGATTGTACAGCTGCAATTTGTTCAACTAGCTTCTCCGTGTTAACAGTTCATCTGAAAAATAAAGATGGAATCTTAATGCAAAGGTAAAGCCACACGAGAGTACCATCATATAAATATATCTTTAAGAATTGAAACTAACCTCATAATCCGTTTCAGAGCATCAAGGAGCTAAAATGTTTTCATCTAGAATTGGAATATCCCACCACTCTCACCTTGTAAATACATTTTCTCAAATAGCAAAATTCACGAACATTTTCATGGTGAGGGAAGATTTAACAGCTGTTGCTAGGTGGGAATAAGTATTTACGGTCTAGAAACAATGAACTGTGTATGCTACCAACGTAGATAAAGTCACCAAACAAGAAAGAAATAAAGAAAGAAAGAAAGAAAGAAAGAAAAAAAAAATGAAGCTAAAAAGTCACTAACATTCACACATTAACAATGGAGTGCTAAGGCTGTAGCTGGAACATAATACAGTTGGTGAAACCGGGGGAAATTATTAAAACTAAGTACAGGAAAGTCAGTTTATTGACACACACTAACCTAAACCTAACACATCTAATGCTTTCTACTCTGGCATGCTTTGGTGGAAACAATCGAAATTATTAAAACCAAAATAGACGAAAACTAAGTACTTTATTTAATACACTGACCTAAACCTAGGACAGCGAATGCTCGCTTCGTTCACATGCTTTGGTGACATCAGTGACAATTATTAAAACCAAAGTACATGAAAATCAGTATATTTACACACACACACACACACACACACACACTAATCTAAACCTAATACAGCGCGAGCTCGCTTCGCTCGCATGCTTTGGTAAAATTAGTGGAAATTATTGAAACTAAAGTATAGGAAAATCAGTTTCTTTACACATTAACCTAAACCTATCACAGTACATGTTTGCTCCACTTGTGCTTTGGCAAAACCACTGAAAAATACTAAAAATAAATTACACGAAAATCACGTATTTACACAATTATGGATTCAGAACTCTAAAAACACAGAATCACCTTTAGAATCGGCAGGATGGCATATCGCGTTATTTTTTGTATCAATGTTGCAAATCATCGTCATGATGTAAAAAAAGGCAACTCATGCCCTAAAATCAATTATAAAGCGATTCTAGTGATCTAATAACAATGATGGTTCCACAACCTTTTAATGACTAGCATCCCCGTCCAACTCCATTGACCGAATTGGACTCGTATATGTTCCCGCTGGGGTCGTCTCCTTAGCGCGGTGGTAGCGTAGCTGCTTACCAAGCGGGAGACCTGGGTTCGATCCCCAGTACCGGCGTGGGGATTTTTCCCCCGCTGGGAGACCTGGCCCGGGGTGCACTCAGCCTCGTAAGGTCCCTGGGGGGCCAATTGAGGAGCTACTTGATGGAGAAGTAGCGGCTTCAGGTCAAGAGGACCGCATTAACCGGCCGGGAGGACTCGAGGCGCTGACCACGTCTCACCCTCCAATACTGCACCCCATCCATGACGTCTGTAGTGGACCGAGATGGGGACGCAGCGGCCGGGCGGTAGGCCAAGGTTCCCCGTGAGCTGTCGTGCCATGGAGTTATGTTTCCGCTGGCTGCCGTGTGAGAACAGTTGGAGGTGCTAGGGTGCCTGAGAGAACGTCCCATGATTACCCGTGCGCATTCACATCATTCTTCGTCATTGTTTTCTGTTATTCTGTGGATGCTGTGCCACATTTGAAATTATTTTTGATATACAATTCTATTGTTGAACTACTTCGTTTTATTCTTGCCATTTCTGTTACTCTCTAATTTATTTTTATTAGATTATACTTTTTTATATAATTATAGTAGTTTCAAGTTCACCAAAGCTCAGAAACTCCAATAACTATCGCAAAAATGACGATAAAATGACGAGAACGCAACTATCGCAAAATGGCGAGAAAGATCTTGTAAACACCAAAAAATGTGGGAATAGTATCAAGATTAGCCTTAATGTAAGTGACTATCAATATAGTCTTACATTAATTGCATATTAATACGTATTTGAAAGCAAAAGTGACAGTGCAAGTACATATTGTAAAGTAAAAGTACACGTGCATATATCCACACAATTAATCACGATTAATGTCAATCTCTAAACTTGTTAAAGTATAAGCCGCAACGTGTTCATTCTGTATAGATTGATGCTAACACTTCCTGCTTTGTTCAACATTATGTATAAGCTACATTAAAATTGAGTACTTTTGCTGCTGTTATAACAATTTAAATAAAGCCAAACAATTTAAGTGCTTATAAGCTGCATTATCTTTTGAATACACAACTCAATAAGCAATACCTATTTATCATTAAATATTTAAAAAGTTGCACGCATTAATTAATGTCAAAAGATTCAGAAAGTGGTGTACTAGATGAACAAACATAACCTACAGCACTGCATTTCTTTATATTGCAAACTGATTAACAAAAGAACATGCTCTTAAAATAATGGGCAAAAACTTAAGTCTGAAATCAAAAGCCAGGAGTAAAGAGAATTTGTTAGCATAATATTTTTCTGCTAACTGAATTTAAGTGACTATCACACAGCATCTGGCAAATTAAATATTTTTCTCAAGTGCAGGTGGTTGAGAAAGAAATGTATACCTTTATAACACAAATATAAACCTTTTAATATAATAATGCCTATATTTAAAACATGCTTCTGAATTTCTAATTCATGATGATGATGTTGATGAGGATGCTGTTGGGATGGCATTACCTACAATCCTTTCTGCTAAGTACATTATGCATTGCTTTTCCTCTATTTCCATTTCACATGCTTGCCTCTTCTTTGTGGAGGTAAGAATTACTCCGGAAGCCACCGATAACTACATTCTAATTATTAATGCTTTAAAAAGTTTATTCTTGTTTTGACATTCTAAAATTGAATTTCTCATAAATTTCCTAAAGCATTTCTGTCAGTCTTTCTAGCAGTTTGGTTGGCACTGTTTACCCTTGACAATAACAACAGCAATTAGTTGTTGTTATTGTTATTATTGTTATTATTGTTATTATTATTAATTATTATTATTATTTATGTACTAATCAAGATATTATAATTGTTTCAGATATAGAACTGGCTATGAGGTTCCAGAAAATACCACATGGTGAACTGCTATGTTGAAAGATACACATAAATTACTTTTTGCGAAGATTAGTATGGTCTTAGGAGTGTCTAGAGTTTGTTAAAAATAAAACCCTTTGTTGTCAGGAAGTCTGGTACAAGTGAAATGCTTAAGTAGTACTAAACTACCTCATAAATCAATAATGAAAATTAAAATTAATTCAGAGTAATTTTTATGCTTTACATGAGAATGCAGAAGTACCTCACTAGGCACATTTTCAAATATTGTCTACGGTTATAAACATAACGGTTATAACATAATAAATCTTGGGACAAAATATCAGGCCTTATAAAAGGCACATTTTCGTATTAGGTAAGAAGTTTCAGAAGCTTGTTCTGTGGTTTGGAGACTAAGACTAAGTTCTCATACACAGGTTTAAAATTTGCTATAATATTACAAATACATTTACACCATCATTAGATACAGAGTATCATTCTGGGAATTTTGCAATCATAAGTATCAACAATGACTTTAAAACTAATGTATGTGTACCTATCATAATATCAGATAAATGACTTTTAAATAATTTAAGATTGTCATTATAATTATGCAAATAAGTAATTCATTAAAAAATGTTTAACTAAAAATTTAGAATTCTTTACAGAAAGAACGCCACTTAGTAACCTAATAAGAACATACAATAATTTATATTTAAATAATTACATATTACCCACTGTCTAAAATAGCATAAGGTTTTTGGAATTTTAAATGATAAGGTTAATAGAATACAAAATATTATGCACAAAAACCCTGATTCCTCAGTTTCTGTATGTTAACTAAGTTGCTCTGTCATTGCAACAATAATTAACGGAACAGTCTACATGTGTATGGAATAGGGAAACCATAAAAATGTTAAGATGTGAGTTTTGTGTAGGGATTAATTTTTCTAAACTGTATAAAGTGTAATGCTAAATTTGAAGTAATCAGGAGCTGAAATATTTTTTAAAGTCTTGTTTTATATTCACAAATTCTGTTGCAATAGTTGAAATTACAATAAGGAAACTGCCATTATTTTAATTATTATTATTATTGTTATTATTATTATTATTATTATTATATTTTTTTAATTTGAAAGGACGCTTCCAATCCCAAAACCTCTTCCTGGTTACTTCCATGTGTGTATCAGAGAAAAAAACAATGGAAGGGTAGGTGAAATATAGTGCATTATTTGATGAAGGCAATTATTATGTAACAGTTATAGAATAAAGAGCCTAATTATTACATTGAATATATTTTTTTTAGTAAATTATTGTTTGTAATGTTACCATATACCAATGTTTCATATTCATATAGCTTTAAAATCCAGGTGGGGTTATTCTGTTAGGAAGAAACAGAATGCCACCTAATTAAACCCCGTTACATGTTGCGTAGAAAATATTGAATTATTGCCCTTTTAATATATTTAAAGATTATATGATTAATTTTTCAGGCTCTGTGTGATTTATGCTATTAATCTGATGCATAACATTCATTATGAAAAATGAATGTTAAGTTTAGCACATATTTTTTTCTCTGCAATGGTTCTTTGGATCCTTATCACAATGTAATATGCTTTCAAGTGTCTCAATTTGCTTTTAATAAAAATAGAAGTGATAGCATGAAACTTTATGTGGTTTAATTTTTGTCCATACATTTGCAATTTTGGTGTCAGAACCAAAGCTTTTCAGGAAATATTGAGATTAGCACTTAAAATTTAAAAAAGTAAGAAAAATTATGGCCTAGTTTTTAATTTTTCTCTGCAGAAAAATGAATAGGTCTGAATAAGTGATACCTCATACTATGTAGCATTTTCATAAATGTTTATTTGCTACCTTCATTATTTAATTCTCACGCTACTCCATGTTCTTGTATTTTGCTGTATTTATTACATCTATGAGGTGTGGTACTTCATACTCTTTTTAACTTTGGTTGTGAGCACCTCTTTGTTATTTTAAAACACTAGTCACCTCAGCCTAAAATATTTTTTTGTGTGGCCCCTTAGCTTGTTATAGATTTAGTTCAGCCCTTCAGTGGCCAATTATTTGCCTTACAAGCTCATACCGTTCTGTGGGACGCTTAGACAGTTCAAAGATGAGGTATATTTTTTTCTAGAGCTTCACACTCCAACAGAAGATGTTTTAACAATGAAAATAATGGCTACTTATGCAACAGAAGTAGTAATAAAATATACTCCGAATATTAATATTTCAGTTCACAATTCATGTATTTGCACGTAACATGCCTATTAATATGTTAAGAGTGTTAATAAATATATATTTTAAATTGTAACTATAGTATTGCAAAAATTCTAGTGAAATAAACACCAATTTATGGTTTATAAATTTATAGTGGTTTTGCATCGCATTTAGTAAAAGTTGCTAATGATTGATTAAAATTTCACACCATAATGATTTCAACAGTTTATGTGATAATTTTATATCCAAGTTAGGAATTGCCAAGCACCCTACATAAACACAGCTTATCCGAATTAAATTTATAGACACCTTAAATTCTACAATCCAAATGATAAAATGATAGTGTATGATTCATAATAGTAACTGTTTAAATTTATTTTATTAATATGGAAGTATCTGTTACTAATATAGAGATATCACAAGTGGTTGTATTGATTTAATTTTGCTTTTAAACTGTTCGTTTGATGGTATGTATGTATGTATGTATGTATGTATGTATGTATGTATGTATGTATGTATGTATGTATGTATGTATGTATGTATGTATGTATGTATGTATGTATGTATGTATGTATGTATGTATGTATGTATGTATGTATGTATGTATGTATGTATGTATGTATGTATGTATGTATGTATGTATGTATGTATGTATGTATGTATGTATGTATGTATGTATGTATGTATGTATGTATGTATGTATGTATGTATGTATGTATGTATGTATGTATGTATGTATGTATGTATGTATGTATGTATGTATGTATGTATGTATGTATGTATGTATGTATGTATGTATGTATGTATGTATGTATGTATGTATGTATGTATGTATGTATGTATGTATGTATGTATGTATGTATGTATGTATGTATGTATGTATGTATGTATGTATGTATGTATGTATGTATGTATGTATGTATGTATGTATGTATGTATGTATGTATGTATGTATGTATGTATGTATGTATGTATGTATGTATGTATGTATGTATGTATGTATGTATGTATGTATGTATGTATGTATGTATGTATGTATGTATGTATGTATGTATGTATGTATGTATGTATGTATGTATGTATGTATGTATGTATGTATGTATGTATGTATGTATGTATGTATGTATGTATGTATGTATGTATGTATGTATGTATGTATGTATGTATGTATGTATGTATGTATGTATGTATGTATGTATGTATGTATGTATGTATGTATGTATGTATGTATGTATGTATGTATGTATGTATGTATGTATGTATGTATGTATGTATGTATGTATGTATGTATGTATGTATGTATGTATGTATGTATGTATGTATGTATGTATGTATGTATGTATGTATGTATGTATGTATGTATGTATGTATGTATGTATGTATGTATGTATGTATGTATGTATGTATGTATGTATGTATGTATGTATGTATGTATGTATGTATGTATGTATGTATGTATGTATGTATGTATGTATGTATGTATGTATGTATGTATGTATGTATGTATGTATGTATGTATGTATGTATGTATGTATGTATGTATGTATGTATGTATGTATGTATGTATGTATGTATGTATGTATGTATGTATGTATGTATGTATGTATGTATGTATGTATGTATGTATGTATGTATGTATGTATGTATGTATGTATGTATGTATGTATGTATGTATGTATGTATGTATGTATGTATGTATGTATGTATGTATGTATGTATGTATGTATGTATGTATGTATGTATGTATGTATGTATGTATGTATGTATGTATGTATGTATGTATGTATGTATGTATGTATGTATGTATGTATGTATGTATGTATGTATGTATGTATGTATGTATGTATGTATGTATGTATGTATGTATGTATGTATGTATGTATGTATGTATGTATGTATGTATGTATGTATGTATGTATGTATGTATGTATGTATGTATGTATGTATGTATGTATGTATGTATGTATGTATGTATGTATGTATGTATGTATGTATGTATGTATGTATGTATGTATGTATGTATGTATGTATGTATGTATGTATGTATGTATGTATGTATGTATGTATGTATGTATGTATGTATGTATGTATGTATGTATGTATGTATGTATGTATGTATGTATGTATGTATGTATGTATGTATGTATGTATGTATGTATGTATGTATGTATGTATGTATGTATGTATGTATGTATGTATGTATGTATGTATGTATGTATGTATGTATGTATGTATGTATGTATGTATGTATGTATGTATGTATGTATGTATGTATGTATGTATGTATGTATGTATGTATGTATGTATGTATGTATGTATGTATGTATGTATGTATGTATGTATGTATGTATGTATGTATGTATGTATGTATGTATGTATGTATGTATGTATGTATGTATGTATGTATGTATGTATGTATGTATGTATGTATGCATGCATGTATGTATGTATGTATGTATGTATGTATGTATGTATGTATGTATGTATGTATGTATGTATGTATGTATGTATTTCTCTGCAAGTGGGTATCACCCGGTGGCAGAGTTATATATGTATATAAGATATATAAACAATAATTCACAGCTGCCAGTTTATGGCTTTGTAAGCTAGATATAATAGTTATTTACACAAATATGAAAACATTAATTTTTCTCTCAATTCAGATTAATTAATTTCATAACTAGAATCACCAACCAATTTAACATTTGTATTTACAACAATATAAAATCACAAGCATTTCATTTAAGGAATATTTACAAAAATTATCCAACATTAAAATCAAGATTTTTCCTAAATTTCTTCAGAGACAGGGGACAACCCCGAAAGGCTGCTCCAGGCAATTCATTCCAGTCTTTTATGGTTCTATTTACAAAGGAGAACTTTCCCACGTAGTTCTGCATCTTCTACCCTTAATTTTGAACGGATGATCGTTTCGTGCATAGTAAGTTGGGTTTTCCAGTTTCTCAGTAACGTTCTCCCATGCGTTTAAGCCAGCGTAAGCTTTAAATAAAGCGCACAACCTCTGTTTCTCACGCCTAACTTTCAACGGCTCCCATTTTATCTCCTCAGCGTTTGTAGGCCCAAAATATTTACCCCTTTTTATGAATTTTATAGCCCTTTTCTGGATCTTTTCTAACGAATCAATTTGATTTATTCTATACGGGTCCCAACAAGTTACTCCAAATTCCATGACCGGCCGCACTAAGGACTTGTAGGCGATTTCCCTGGGCTTTGCACTCCTCCTTTTTTAAAATCGTCATTAAGATGTGCAGTGTTTTCCACGCTTTCTTAGATACAGAATTTACCTGCTCGTCCCATCCAGCGTTACTCGCCAAGTAAACTCCCAAGTATTTGCAGCTGTCCACCTGTGGAATTTTTTCCCTAATCATGTGATAGTTCTGCAGAATTTTTTCCCTAGATCTATTAAATACAATTGACTTACTTTTACCAGCGTTAATTTTCATTTTATTTGGAGCAGCCCAATCACTAATTTCATTTAAATCACCCTGAAGAGCAGTCTCATCTTCAACATTTCTAATTTTATTGTAAATAATACAATCGTCTGCAAACAACCTTATCTGGCATTTTATATTAACAGTTATGTCCTCCGCCATTACACCACGGAGGGCGACACGCTATTGGAGGATATCATTGAAGAGTGTAGAATAAAATGGTTACAAAATGACAAATCCTATGGTTACTGAAATATAAGTAAAGATACGATAACTGCTAAGTAGTGGATAAAGTGGAGGAATAGATACCTGGTATATAAATGGAGTTGGTTTTGGGTTTAGAAACACACACAGTTACGGACACAGAGCAGTCAGCGGTAAAAGAGACAGTAGTAAACATGCACACGTTGAAGCATAATCTGTTCCAAAAGCAGCTGATTACATGTATTAACATATGCACCGTTCTAATTCACAATGAAATACAATAAACCAATTATGCCATATGATAAGTAAATAAAAACGCCTTGTACATCTACAAATAAGGGCGGCACCGTGGTTGAGTGGTTAGACTGCTCGCCTCCCATCTAGGCGGCTCGGGTTCGATCCTGGACGGGTTTTCTCCGGGTCCTCCGGTTTCCCCGCCACTCATTCCACCAATTGCTCCATCATCACCTTTCCAATCATCAATCTCGCTTACATTTCATATCATCCTCTTCCTCTTCATGCTGGCTACGTAACAGTTCTCCATTCTGTGGTTTCGTGCCGTTGGCTCCCCGGCAGGCTTCTGACCCCTAGGCATTAGCTTGTAACTCCTATGGGGATGTCAGTCCTACAAATTCGGGGAGAGTAAGCTGATTATGAAACAAAGCGAAACTTTTATAAATAAAATATAAAGTTTGATAAAAAAAAGAAGAAAAAAAGACGAACATAAATCAACAAATCTACTCAGCGAATTACAAGATGTAGCTTTACTGTATCGAAAGAAAAATCTCTACTCCTGTCACTAAAAGTATGTTTAAATAATCCCAAGTATGTTCAGTATCAAAAGCCTATCCTTTCATATTTTCCACATTTTTCAATCTGCGCTCTCTCAGTGTTCACTGGTTTATCTACCAGTTGCCGGTCCCTATGACCGCGCTCGCTAAAGTGCCTAGTGTTGGTGCTTCATGGCGAAGGATCGCGGCTTCGAGTATCGCCTCGGACATGGGGTTTGTAAATGTGTATATGTCTGTATATGTAGAAAACTAAACAAATAGGAAACCGCAGAAACCTGGCGATAAATATAAAAGAGAAGGAAAATAAAATAAAATAAAACTAGCTGAATGAGGTCCGGCAGTGTGCAATGCCAGATAATGCAACACATTTCGTAACGGGCTGTAGAGGCCTCACCTACTCCATCACGTCATAGTTATACTCTGTGTGCACAAGCCGACAATTTCGTGACCCCAGACCGAACCCTATAATATATAAGTAGTAACATAAGCTGTTGTCAAATAATTGAAAAGATGATAGAATAGATGACAGTGTTGATAAAGGTCTGGTTTTAGGATGTTAGTACAAAGCTTTGGTAATAATGTGACTCTTGTTATCTTGGATACTAATTCAAAACATTCAAAATCTGAATATGTCGAAGAGAGAACTTATTAGGTAAAACCAAGTAATAAAGCTGATTTAGAAGGAGTGGATAAAGATAAAACAGCGCGGGAATTAACAGGAAGATCAAAATAAAATGCCTCGGATGGTGGATGAGTTCATTGTAATTCGGGCGTAGGTAAGGGGAGTATAATCCTCTCTCCTTAATTATAGAAAACATATGACAAGTTATACTTAAGGTTCTGTTGTTGCTCTACTTTAGAGCAACCAAAACAACTTTTACTTTATGTACTACACCACATGAAATTATACTTGTTAAGGCAAAGAGTGAACTTTTTATAGCGGTGAACTGTATCTTAAGAAAAGTTGCAAAAAGAAGACAGGCAGAATCAAATGTGCTTTACATTTTTTATTAAATTACTGATGCTCTAAAATTAATCTCAAAAGGTCAATAACTTAAGTAAAACTGATAAATCAAACTGTTTAAATATTACATTTGAAATTATTTAATGCCTACATTCTTTTATAAGCTTTCTCGACAATTACGATAATATTTGCGTTCAGAGGATAATCTCTGTATTACTTATAGGATATTTGAAAACTCAGAAATTAAGATACTCTGTTATTGACCGCATTTTACGCATTCGTGAGTTATACTTCAAAATACATATGTTAACTTCTTCTTCTTCTTCTTCTTCTTCTACCTCTGGCAGAAAAGCAGCTGTTTGCAAAAAGATGCAGTGTAAAGAATGTTGAATGGGAAAAAAGGGTTTAGATCGGAAATAACGCTATATTATAATCATCATGAGACATTTTTCATGTTAATTGACAATAGGAAAGAGGAAAAGGAACAGATGAACAGAACAGCACAGATAAGATCTGTTAGCTTTGAAACACCTCACTTTGGGCGGAAGATGGTTTGACTGTTATTTTACAAGGAAAAATAAGCGGCGGCATCTCGGCGGAGTGAGTGACCGTTGGCCTCTCACCTGGGCAGCCCAGGTTCATTTCCAGATGACTGCATGTGGGATTTGAGCGGACGAAGCGATGCCTGGGGTTTTTTATCGGGCCCTACCAACCGCTCCATCATCACCTTTCCTATCATCCATTTCATAGACTGGACGCATAATTTGCAACCTGCCAAATATTGGATGTTAGGATCAAATTATTACCGGAAGTATTTTTAGCTTTAAACAGACGCAGTACAGCATGCTGGGACTTCAATCTAAACAGCCAAAACTGGCCAAGCTTGGATTCATGCTTAAGGAAGTAACTGTACTGCAAATATTGTGTAGACTTACTTGGAATATTAGTTATCTATAAATGTGAATACGTGTGTGTAGTGAGTGCGAGTCCATGCGATTGTGACGCAGTTGATGTATTATTATGTCGATAATAATTTGCTTTTCTTAAAAATGACTAATGGCTTCGATTAAAATATAGGCTGATAGCATAGAACAGAAGCTTTTAGCCGGCGGGTGAAACTCTAGGCTTCATATGAATTACCGCTAAATCTGTTCTGCTCTATGCTGATCAGCCAGTGACATATCAAGTGACGCAATTACGCCGAATTTGACGTGTGCATATATCCCTTGACGCGTTAAAAGAGTTGCAAGTCAACTGGAGAACTGGTGATACCGACCTTCGTTTCACTCCTCACAATGAGCGTGACCCGCTCATCGTCACGGGGAAGGCGATCACTCTAACCAGTTCCCCACTGACGGGTTTTAAGTTGAAATAGCCCCGTTGAGCTCTGCAACCCTTTTAATCACGGGGAGGTTAAGCCACCTGGTACGAAAGTGTTTAAGACATTTTTATGATAAATGGAATGTAGGCATATATTGGATTTTCTGGGAACAGCCTCTAAAGTCCCCTTCGTTCTAAATTTTGCTTATCGGTAGACCATAATGATAGACAAAATATTGCTGTACAAAAAATGTAGATCTACACATTTACGAAGGTGGTTCAGTAAATACCCATAATAAGATGCTGTTGTTAATGAAAGTTGGTATTGCCGTCGTATACTGTCTTTTGTTAGACGTCACCAAAATAAATTTGGTATGATTCGGATTTGGCAGGCATTTTAGTTAGACCTTCAACATGTTTTCCCTAAAATGGAAAACAGTGCAGTGTCGTTGAGTGATTCGCTTTTCCCTTTTGTATGAACTAAAAGCGAAATTGAATGATGTTTATGGGGACCTTTCGCCATCTATGACAACACTTAGGTATTGGTTCAAACGACTTAAAACATGTCGACATCCATTTTTGGTCAGGAGCGCCCAGAACGCCCGGCAGAAATGGTTACCGAGAAAAACTTCACGATAGGATTCTCGTGATCGTCAAACGAAAGTTCGTGCAGTAGCAGAGGCCATAGATACGTCGTCGGAAACGGAAATTCATATTTTGTATCATAAGTTGGAGATGAAAACTTATTGGCACGAGAAATAGAAAAGCGCCAGAATAATAAATACATAAGATGTGCATTCCAATTATTTTTATAATTTTAATAAGAGTATATATAATTTATATATTTACAGTATATTTTTATGCTCATATATTCCAATTTTTGGGTGCCGCGTTTGCTCACAGTGGACGTCAGGCGGATACTCACAATCAATATGAAAGGCAATCTACTGTTCAATCCGCTGAATCTGCTCCAAAAGGCATGTGATGGTTATTATTGATGTCTTAGAAAAAGGAAAACTGTTACTGAACAATTAGTTATTGACCCGATTCGTCAAGAAGTTGAAGAAGGCACGGTCCCATTTGGCCACAACACATCATATATTATTCTGAGGTTGTCCAAATTCCATGAATTGCATTATGATTTGCTGCCGCACCCCATCCGCTATAATCGCCTGAGTTGGCTACCTGTAATTTCTTCTTGTTTCCAGATATGAAGAATCGGCTCGAGGGAACAACATTTAAATATTTACTATCAGAGAATGATAACTGCTATTTTAGAGAGGTTAAAAATGCCAGGTACTTCATGTACAGTAACTTGAACAAGTAAGTATTGCATTCCACCATAATATTCGATATTGGGGTTTCACTGAAAATACACGTTTTGAAATTCCCTGATCATATATAAGTATATATATATATATATATTATGGTCCGTGTGTATTGTGTTTGTTAATTAACAGCAGAACTTATAAATGAAGATTCGGTCTTATACCAAATTTGATGTTTAAGTGTAATATGCTCCAAAGATACAACATGAAGGTTTTTCAAGAACCCTCCCTGGCAAATGACCCTTTACATGGACGATTTTTACAAAATTTTCCTATTTTTTAAAAAAAAAAAGCACTGTTAATTTTCATTAAAATATACATTAAAGATTTGCATGAAAAATAAAATATTTATCTGAATTTTCTGGGAACAACCCTGAAGTCCTCTTCTTTTGGAAGAAGTTTGGTGTAATCTTCTATAGCTGGTAAATATTCAGCGAAACCGCACCACACAAAAATGTAGATCTCTCTAAACACACAAGTTATTCAAAATCACTTTTTTGTACCGCTTGCCATTTCTTTTGAAGTGTTTTCGTTATTCAGGTGTTTCTTGCGATTACATACAGCATATAACGTGTAGTTCTTAAATATTTGACTACTATTATTCCTTATGTATCTATAACAAAATGTGCACTGCAGGCATTTCTGTAAAGGTTTATCTCAGTGTAATAGATGGAAGTATATACTATCGCAAAAATATTTGTTTATCCCGCTAATAAACGTTAGAGAGAGAGAGAGAGAGAGAGAGAGAGAGAGAGAGAGAGAGAGAGTCATGTGAATGCAACACGAGCTTTTCAGAAAAATATCCATTGGGTGTCTTTGAACAGCATAACTGAAAAGCGAAAAGCTGGATAAACACCAAATTTGATAATCATTCTTATTATATTCCAACACAAACATTTTCAAGAATATCCTTCCACTTTCTACTATCGTTTGCATGGAAGTTTCTTTAAAAGCTTTGATTTTCTTAAAATGCCTCTATTTTGATTAAAATACCATATATTAAAGCTATCTATATGAAAAATAAAACGCATCTTGAATTTATTGACAATAGCTTGCGAAGTTCTCTTCATTCGAAAAGAATTTTGTATAATTTGTATAACTCGTAAATATTTAGGACAGATGAAAATGACCGTAGAAAAATGCAGATCTCTCTAAAACAGAATTTATTCCAAAGAAACTCTTTTGTGGCATAATCCACTTCCGAAATATATATTATTAAGATTCAATTATTCAATATTTCATAATTCTTTTAATGTGTTGATTTTCAGCTGTTTTTTTTTTTTTTGCGGTTACTGGAGAGGGAGAGGGAGAGAGAGAGAGAGAGAGAGAGAGAGAGAGAGAGAGAGAGAGAGAGAGAGAGAGAGAGAGATTTTAAGGCCAGCATATAGCGTTGCATTATTTAATATTTGTTAATCT
Organism: Hymenopus coronatus; assembly: GCA_030762935.1. Classification (NCBI taxonomy): domain Eukaryota; kingdom Metazoa; phylum Arthropoda; class Insecta; order Mantodea; family Hymenopodidae; genus Hymenopus; species Hymenopus coronatus. Next base: position 115,218,980 of record CM060895.1, read on the forward strand.
TTTCCACACAAGATGTGATTAGGACAGGAGTCAGATAGGTAGAGTCAGGCTGAAAAATGCAATACCATAACTGGAATTTGAACCACAAATCTCTCGGTCTCTAACCGGTATCTCTAACCACTGAGCTACCTTGGCAACATGCCGACACCACATAATTCCTCAACTGTCTTGAATCTTTGTAGGTAAAGCACAAGGTGATCTCAGATTATTTTGAGATGACATATATCATCGACGACTTACATTGCCGCAAGTCCCGTGCTCCATAGTTTAACCAACTATTAGGTCAATAAAATTAGTGTTAATTGTTTTTGCACACAAGCCGTGTGGTCAGGAGTTGGATTTAAACTACTTACGCTATTGTAAGTCGCCATTGGGTTATGTCATTTTAAAACTATTTGAGATCACCTTATGATTTATCGGGAACATACGAGTCAGTTGAATCCAGTACCGTGTCGGTACTTTGTCATGGTAGCTCAGTGGATAGAGCAATCGGCGAGAGACCGGAAGATCCGTTATTCAAATCCCGGCTATGACATTGAACTGTTTAGCCTGACTAGTTTTCATTTGTTATCTATATTCTCTTTGTATCTAAACGAAATGTAGCTATTTCTAAAAAAATGTATCGGAATTCAAATGAAGGAGATAACAAAATAATCCTACTAATATTATATGTATATATTATTATTATTATTATTATTATTATTATTATTATTATTACTGCACATCATTTAAAATCTGCAGTGCAGTTTGGATCGCAAAGCGAATAATTTCATTTCTTTTAGAATATCCTGCTACATATCTTATACTCTTTTTACTGTGGCATTTTCTTTCCATGAGGCATTAAAGTATTTTTCGTCCAAATGATATCTGTTCTTAAAGATTAAACACTTTTTAACAAGCCTTATTGCTAAATCTATTTATTTACATGCAGTATTAAAGCATTGCCAGATACTTTGCTGATGAACTTGTAGTTGACGGTCCTTAAACAAAAATACCACCACCACCACCTCAATTTGCTATAAATTTCAATATATGAATTTCCATTTTAATGTACAGTGTAGCCGAGAGGAGTCTCCGTACCCCTGTGACTGTTTAGTATCAAATATTACTATGCAGGTTGGTATCTATGTAGGTGTGCTACTTATCAATTGTTAGAATCAATTGCTGAAATCAATGATTATATATTTTCGCAGTGGAGTTTTAATTTGTATTTATGGCGGATGTGAGCGGTTCATAGTTACACTGTTGAGGAGTGCTTATAGAGTTCGCAAAACTTAAAGGCATATGGAGGCGGACGCACTGATATCTTCAGCGAATCATATGCTTGCCCGCCCCCTAGTAGCGCTGCTGCTTCTGGTACATACATCTTACGTGCCTGGACTGAAAACATTATCTTAATTAATTATGCTCAGATATATACTAGAAAATGATAGATGTCAATGTTATAATTGTATGGAATTTCATTTTTTGATCACGGCCTTACAAAAATCTTGTCTCTATGAACGCGAGCTATGCACTTTTTAATTTCATCTAGTTATCTTTCTCAACATCCATTATAACGTAGGCTAAAAAATAACACAAAATCCTTCATCACAAAGCAGCACGTGCAGTATGATACACAAAATATGCAGTATGAAAATGAGTGAGTTAAAATTCAGTTGGTTTTCACAGTAATGGCGTATTATTTTATTATTAAAGTAAACGGACATATTAGGACATGTTTCACACTCAGCTGAAATATTGTTAATATACAAATGAAATTATTATATTTCTCTTTGTAATACGAGTGTGTTAACGTCCATCGAAGCTTGGATAAGTGATATTTCGATTAACAAACGTCAAGTGATTCATTCTCAGAGCCGGTCATTGTCACTCGCCATTAGAAATACTACGTTCAAATTAGCGGATGTTGAAACATTTAAACACGAGACAATAAGCAGTGTAACTGAAGACGACTGATTTCACGAGCCAGGCATGCAGAACGGCTTTAGATGGAATATTTCAACAACGAAATTGCCATTAGGAGTCGATTATCATTAACTTAAGGGATGAAAGTGACCACTCAGTATTAAGTGCTTTCGAAGAAGACGAAGTTTGTAACGTCTATTATAGGTTAATACCAACAGGTAAGATTTTATCATTTTAAGGAACTTTAATGTGTTGTTTCACTAGGGAAACCATGGACTGACGTATAAAACGTGCTTTCATTTACATTACCACCGGTTCACGCCCATTACGTTTGACAATAGTGCTCCGCGCGAGCATTGGCCAGTTTATATGCTTTGGCGACGGTTATATTGACACAAACAACAAACATACAAGGATGAAAATGAAACATTATTGGAGCATTTCAGGATAGATTTAATAAGGCTCCACCGCGAAAAGCAACACTCCTGGATTGGCAAAGAGCGCTTTTACTTTCGGTAATTTTAAATACAGACCACGCAAGGAAGAAGATACGAGAAGCATGTGCCAAAGCTAATGTTTTCAGATGAACTTACGATTTATTCTCATTACATAGTCGAGGTAGAAAGGAGCCTGCAGCGATAACATTTCATCTGCTCGGACCGTACTTTTTGAAGGGACCGTGAATGACACACATTTTACACAATTTCCTCAGTCTGAGGAAACAGGCATCGCAGAACCCATATAGTTGCAGCCAAATGGAGCATCTCCCTGCTACCATCTTGCAGTGCGCGAGTTCCTAAATAAACTCTTTCCAGGATGACGAGTAGGTCGTGTTTCATCAGCACCCTTGAAATGACACCAAGAAGTCCTGACCTCATCATATCTGACAATTTGTTATGGGGACTCATTAAGGCATATACGGGTGTCCCAGAATTCAACCGCACAAAGTTACAGGATTGTAGCGTGATCCATGAAAAACATTTAAAGAGAGGGTACCTATGGGTTCTAAATTCTTTGGTACGGCATAAAACGTATAAAGGTGAGCACGCCATTGATCAAACCGCAGTGGACCGTGACGTGAACATCCGGATTAGGAATTTGCAGACATAGTGGCATTTATTGGCGCCATGGTAGGCGTGAGGGCATCGCGCTAACATGTTGAGGGAGTTGAAGATTCAAGCCTCCTAAGATACCTTTATTTTTATGTTGTTTCCTTGTTTGCATTTTATAATGAGTCGTTCCTATTTTACTGCGTTTATTCGTACTGACATAAATAAATGTAGCTGAAATGGAGAACATTTCAATAACAATTGCATTTAACATTTCTCCATACCCCTCGAAGGTGTTTCTAAAATGCAGTGTATCATGCATTGATGTGTTATGTATGTACACTAGAGCCGGTCAAAACTCGTGCCACTCTCGCTCGTTACTCGTAAGCCACGCCACTCTCGAGCGTGTATTAACTAGAGTCTCGTGTCTCGAGAACTAGTGAGCGAGGCGACTCGAGAATATTCCTAACTACAGGCGCAGTAGTTGACGTATAAATTGGCTGCGTAATAACTAGGGACCGGATTTTTAGCATTTACTGTGTAATATATTGTTTTAAATTACTGTACATATTAATAGCCTGCTTCCGTGAAGTAAAATAGTTTTCATATTTTTATCTTTATTATGTTTAAAATGCTTTTGTCGTCGACTTGCTTAAACAACTAGGAAATAGCCTAGAAAAAGCTAGAAAAATTATTTATAAACCTAAAGAAGTTAAAAGAACATAATAAAAGGCTAAAATTGCATTTATAAAAAGCTAAAACTCCAGGCCTATTAATAGCACGCGTTTGCGCGTTTGAATCAGCGATATTAATGTTAATGACACATCACACACCTATCATTTGTGTTGTTATGTATATAACTTATACTTCAAACTTCAGATAAAACTGAAAATGGAATTACTTCATGCAATATAAACTTCTTAGGAGTAATACAATATTTAAATAATTATTTGCAGTAAAAGTGGACACCAGGTAGAATTATATCTGCAGATTCTGTGATACCACATTTCGTTTTAATCCGTTCTCTAGCGTGAGTTATTTAAATGTCATCCCTGCCTTGGTAGGCCATTTAAATCTCAAATCATTTAAACGGATGAAATAATAGAAGTTACAGATCTTAGGCAAATATTACTTTAGTATATGTTGTTCTCGTTTAGATAAGCATGCATGATTTTATCAACATTTAGCCCATTTTAACAATTTTATAGACGATTTCCTAATCACTTGAAGGAATGCTATATATTTGTCATAATTTCTGGTATGTTATGTCTCGATGCTGCGTTGGTTTGCACCCGTCAACACAGTTCGCAACGTATAATTTTTGCATATTTCTGAATAAAATGATATGCGATTCATAAGCGGAATAGCACTTCTTCATCCTATACAAAAGTTTTAGTGAGCCAAGTTATATGACGGGCAAAATTTAGTTTTCACGGATGACGAATTTTTTGACGGATATTATTAGCAATTGTTAAGTAATATTATATTGATTTTCTTTAGCAACTCTGTAACGAATGTTAATCTTTGTGTACCTACAAGACCGTGTCTGTTAAGCAATGTAACGCTATCTTTTATTTAGAGCTAACAGCAACAAACTTTTCAGATAACTGAACAACTCCGCAAACATGACACTGTGGTATATGGTCATATGTTTATCAGAGTGAATTCTGAACTCAGCATAGTGAACGCAGTGCTATTGCGTTCTTTTTTTTTTTTTAATCACCTAATTGAACAAAAGGCTTTGCGGTATATACGACATTTTAGAAAAGAATGGTTAAATAATGAATAATTAAAGGGATGGTTGTTAGAGATGCCCAGGAAACTTGGTAGTGCCAATGCAATGTAAATGTGCTCTTGCCAGATTTACTTTTTTATGGAAAAAATAAGAAACATCTAAAAGCAGCTTATAACTTTATAGTAAAAAATACCATTTCAGCGTATTAAAGACACGTATGAGCGTGCAGCTGCAGAAGCTGTTCTCACTTCTCTTGATCGTCTTTCAAACCTGACCAAGAAATTATTCCAAAGTGCTGACCTTGAGTTTTAATTTTTTATTTTTGAAAGAAAACACGGAAATTACTAATTTTGATGGATTTTGACGGATTTTTATGAGCTGGTCTGACAGAAAGAATAATCAGGTGTTGACAACTCTGGTGAGCCACGCTCAACCTTATCCAGCGGAACCGCTTATTGTAATAAAATGCAGGTAAAAATAAACACATACACTGCTTTCGGTTATTCAGCTTCATTTGATAGCTGAAAGGTGAATGTAACTCACAAGGTCAAGGGGAGACGTAACATATAAGTACAATAGGCATCTCTTTACTTGTTGAGTAACAAAGTAACACAGAGGAGAAGCGTATACATACCTACCAAAGTGTTTAAAGCAAACCAGCAGCAGGGAAAAAGATTTTGTTCTACTCAAATAAATGTGTTTTGATTAGAGAGGATAACAGAATTACTGCTTCAAATAATGTTTACATACTGATTTATAACAAAACTATAGATCATCTGCATTCTGACTCAGCGAGTTTCCGTACATTACACCGCAGTCTTGCTATTAACGAGACTCGTGAGTCTTGCGAGTAAACGAGAATCTCGTAATCTCAACTCTTCCTGCCAGCCATACGTTCAGCTCCTCGACTGGCTGCGAGAGGCACGGTTAGCGGCAGCGAGAAACGAGCGAGACTGAAAGCTGTTTTGACCGGCTCTAACCGCAGTCTTGCTATTAACGAGACTCGTGAGTTTTGCGAGTAAACGAGAATCTCGTAAGCTCAACTCTTCCTGCCAGTCATACGCTCAGCTCCTCGACTGACTGCGAGAGGCGCGGTGAACGGCAGCGAGAAACGAGCGAGACTGAAAGCTGTTTTGCCCGGCTCTAATGCACACATTACAATTGAAGGCACGGTTCACAATTTACGAAACAATATTATCATTATGTTCAAATAAACTCTGTAGTAAAATAAGTATCCACATAAAACTAATTAAAAACTAAGTACTAGCCAGGAAAGTTCATTCAAGCCTTTTATCTCTACATGAAAGGCAAATAGAAAGAGCCTACGAGAAATGCTACAATATCGAAGCACAAAATACATGTCACCAGAGGAACTATTCAATGTGGCATTCTGCAACATACCTGTGGTGATGATGACGAAATGAACCTCGCACCCTGTCAAAAATTCCAGGAGCGTGGTGAACCTCAGCGCAAGCAGCTAAAGTTCGGGACAGTAATTGTTCATCTGATTCAATGTAAGCGAAGCTCTTAAGCATGTGCATCTGCACATCATTATGCTACAAACAAAGTAATGCGCAATGCTGTTGAGGTTGCATTTCGCACCATAATACCGGACAAGCTCAAGACTATGTCAAGAAGAGCATGGAGGCATATGGAACTGTGTTTACAGCATGATGTGGAACATACACATATATTAGACACTTAATGCATAAGTAAGTACTTGTGCCAATTTTTCAAACCATTTAGCATTAGTTACTAGGGGGAACAGGCACTTCTTGCCCGCACTGTATTTTAATTTTGCTATGTTTGATTGTAATAATTAACCTCGCCTATTAACTAATAACGTTGGAAGTTTTTTGAACAGTGAAATGATGAGCGTCGGTTTGTTTTAAATTGCATTTCACATATTTGCTAACTATTGAGAAACGTTTAGAGAATTTTCATTCCCATCTTCAGCCATAACAGACTATTTGCTGTAGCTGTATCATCACAAATGGAAGTCCGTTGATACTGAAAGTTCAGTTGGGTATATTGATGCTGTGGGTATCTTGTTGCTTTAAACAGGCTGGCTTCTGAAATTATTTCATGGTAGGTACATTAGGAGAATGATGCATGCTAAACTTACTCTTTCACACAAAATATCTGTTTATTTATGTGTTTCAAAGTCATACATGATAACAAAATATTTTCTGGTGTTTGGAACAAGGTGTTTATATTGGTCCTCTTCGTTGAATACATGCTAACTCTTTCTGTCTCTAGAAATCAACTGTACCAAAGTGTCAAAAGCATTAAAACTATGCAAACTTATGCATTTTCATTATAACATTAATTTTTCAAACAATAGGTTAATCTTACAAAATGCTTAAAATCCAATGAAATATGAAAAAAATATAAAATAAACATTATACATGATTACAGAGACTATGAAAATATATCTACAACTAATACTTGTAATATTGTCTTGGAATATTTCCTTTCTTTTTACATGGAATATGCTTCCGTATAGCATTCTTATTTCCATATTTTGTTACATAACTTCAATAAAATATATAATTATTATTTTTCATGTTCTTAGTATAAAAATATCATAGGTTAATCTCATAATGGTGTTTTATTTTGTAACTGTGCTGTACTCTATAACAGCAGTGTCAAAAATATTTTGCTGTTTCAGAATGTTTAGTAAGAAACTTAAAACAGTTCACATCATACCCTATGAGCTTCAAGAGCCTCATTAAATTGATAAAATATGTATTTTAAATTTTAAACATGGATTTAAATTAAACTGTTTATAAGATCAAATAATTAAAATAATCTATATTAAGTAATCAGATCCACTTAAGCTCCAGATTACCCAAAATAAAAAAAATAAGGTTAGATTATTATAAGAAAGATATGAGCTTCTTCTTGTTTTATTAATTTCTTCAATAAGTATTTTCATTTTCTTGAAATATTTACTTGTGAAAATATGCTGACTGCACAACTATAGCTATTTCGGATTGATGTCAAAAGTTGTTTTATTTGGGTATTACTGTCATCAATATCTTTTATAGAATTCATGTTTACTGTTCTGAGATCAAAAACAGTGAAAGTAAAAGTTTTGAATTACAGTCGCAAGAATCCTCGTGTTACAGAACTTTTTCTTCAAGCACATGTAGCTTATAATTAAGAAATGTCAAACTTTCTGTAATATTTAAATCAACTGCAAGTTATGTATTTGGTTAAATTCTCATGACAGTGTAATACCATCAGCATCTAAACCATTAAAGTGATTTTCAATAACATTGTCAGGTATTATGATGGAATTAAAAAAACGTTTGTTTTAATGTTTTTACCCAACCCTTATTACTAAATATTTACTAACATCATAAATGTGCATTCTTTAAAACTCATACAACTAAAAAGCTAATGTATTGATTAAGTTATCCAATGCAAGAAAATCACAAGTAGAGAAAAATATTGCAGTTGCAAATGTAAATGGGATATGAGCCTTATTTCAGAAAAGTACAAACGGATAAATCCGTTTTATCGGTTGTTAGTACAATTGTAAAGAGAATTTACCACTGACAGAATATTGTGAAGTTTTCTATGACTATTAAAAATTGTATGTTAAACAATATTGTTTTTCTCACTTGCAAAATGATAATCTGTAATCTCAGGATAAATAGCTACAACATTAGCGGCTTTATGTACGTGTAGTTTATTATTCTTAAATTGTACTTTCATGAAAAAGGACATTTTTATTTATGTCCTTATACAATAAATCATGAACTAAAGCTATTTTAAACCCTGTAACTGTCCACAGATGGAAGAGAAAAAAATAAATAGCTTGGAGATTGGTCCTTAATGTACTTAATTATTCCATTTGTTTTCTGATAACAGTTGAATAACTTTTAAATTCAGTCCATATTTAACAATGTTCTTTTATCTTCGTAAAGTGTCCTAATCCAGAAAACTAATTAAAACAAGCAGAAAGAATGCAAATATTTGTGCATTAAAATATAATGGCATAATAATCATGTATAAGCCATACAACAAACACACACGGATATGGACAGGTTAGGAAAATGCCAGTCAATTGTTTTAAGAACTTAGTTTCAGCTCTTACTTTCCTTTAGAAGACTTTTGGAAAAAGTATACACCCTGACTGGCATTTTTTGTGAGACAGTTCTGTGCTTAGTTTAAATAAACGGTAAATAATTTTCTACAGCTAACGGATTTAACTTTTACACTTATTATTTTGTTCAACCTGTATTTGTTTTTATTTAATCATAAAACATAGCACTAAATCCTGGATTATACCGTGGAAACATTAAGTTTTTATTTATATTCACAAAATGAATACTCTTTCAGAATTAGTCATTTTTCATGAAGGAACTAACAAATCTGGCCCCAATATAGTTCTCTTACTGTTTGCAGAACTGTCTCCTATTTTTAAATGTTGGACAAGGAAAGACATAATGGCCATTAGGGAGAATACTGTTTTTGAACACAAAGTTTGTTTACGTGACCAGTGATAAGCTAACACTATCCACAGTTCATCCATAAATGAGAAGACGCTACAATTGACAAGGCCTTTAAGAGAAAATCAATCTCCGACATATATCGGTGTTTTAGTGTCATTAATGATAAAGCCATCTAAACAAAACTGTATTCCTTTAAATGTAGACTGTAGGTTTGAAATATGTAAACATTTGTATAAGGTGATCAAATTAATTTGAACTTTTCCGTTGATTAGTTTGGATTGATGACCTAATTATTTAAGTCTAACTGCGCTTCAGTTCTATTATCTCCATCCCGGTTGAAACATCTCGTTTCTTCTTTATTATTTCATTCTTTAGAAACATTTTCTGTTTTTTTTCTCCTGATTTACCCATGTCTTCAAAGACTATACTTCATTGTTCTGTTTGAGGGTACCCTAAAGTTATAATATGGTAGATTGAATAAATAGTTTTTTTCTCAGTAATGTAAGGTAGAAAGAAAATAAATATCATGAACCACAGAATAACCTCACATTTGGACCGATAGAAACATCTATACTTTGTTTAAACAACAGACTTTTGAAACTGAAATGATTTCCAGCCAGAAATTATTTGAACCACTTTAAGATATCCAAAACACAATTACCCAAGGGCTATTATCTTTTCATTATATATTTTGGACCCTTCATGCAAATGACGCTTTGATATTTTTAATTTGTTAATGAAATTATATTATATGCTATATTTGAAGGAGTACTAATTTTAATATTAGCTAAAACTCTTTGAGAAAACATTTTGACTCGTTTTGGGTGGAGCTTTTTGCAATTTTAATGCTTTTTCATTAAATGCTCTTTAATGCATAATATCAAAGAATAATTTATTTAACTGTTATATTCATCCTATGATTTGAGAAAAAAACTAAATAAAACTACAGGAAATTTTTAATAAATGTCGGTTGTGCAAAATGGGTTAATCATGATTAAAAAAATGGGCTACAGACTTTGATCTGCTGCAGAAACTATAATATATCATTTGAATAATTGATATCACCAGGCATTTTAGATAGGAGGACATGCAGATGACGTTATTGTGTAAGATTACTGCTGATGGTCCTGATAAAGCAACATTCCGTTTTTGCAAACACCCATTCAATTGTGCATCACCTTACAAGAAATGCTCTCTTCATCAGTAGAGACTAGGCTGTTGCGAAGTAAGAGAAGCATTTCTACAGCGGTTGCTCGAAGGGTTGATATTTAAGTGTTAGTTACAACTGTAAGTAGAGATTGCATTAGGAAAACAAACTCCATTGAAGCAACTAGGACTTTAGTTGCAGATCAAAGTTGCACCCTTAAGAGATCAGCAATAAGAAAATGCAATGGACTCTGAACTGATTAATTGTCTCACAGTTAAGTACGTATGAGCACAAGACATCATTTCTAACGACGATTTCGCTCAGTAACCCAAGTGTAAAAATTACAACCAGGCAAACCGTGATAGCCGAGTAAAGATGCAATATTAATATATTCAGCATGAAAGCTCTCCTTTGCGGCCCTGTAAGACTACACGCAAATGTATTTCAGCAAGTGTCTCTGGGAGGCTCAATACGTGCATTAGTCATTCTGAGGCCAACAAATTTAGAATACTTTAAAGCAGGCGTTAGTGACGAGTACTCAATCAATGAACTAATAGTTTAGTTTGCCGTTGCAATCAACAACTAATTTTTGTTTACAGGGGCGTCTCTCAAAGGGATGAATCCTGGATAAAATGTTACAGCCCTTAAAAGATGCTGGTCACGTTGAGGTTGGTCAAAACCTGAGGACTACTTGGTATGCACCAGGTTGAGGAACTCCTCTCGCGTCTTGGGATCATCCCGGAAGACACCCAACATCGTCGAGGTGACTGTCTTGCTGTTGATCTTCTGGACACCTCGCATCACCATACACATGTGTCTGCAAAGTTAAGAAATAGCTTCCATTAGCACGTCATTTACAAGATTATATCACTCTAATGGATCATTTTACAAAGAATTTTAGAGTCCCTGGTGATCCTGGGAGTGGAAGATTAAAACTCAGGTAGCTCTTGAAAATACTTTGTTGTAATTCATGAATGGTTCAGGAAACTGGGTGTAGAGTGTGTGGAATAAGACCAATGTGTGTAATGCTTTCCCCCTTGGCTGAATAGGTACTCTTTTATTAAACAATAATGTATGGCATTATTCAATACATTGATTAAACATAAGGAGAAGCTACATAGGTAAACAGATTCTATCTTCTCAGATAGACAGGCTGACTTAGGACTGTAACTTCAGGCCTGGTCTTAGGTTGCCTGAATCTGACCACAATCTTGGCAGAACAAAATGAAGTTCAGCTCATTTGTGTGCCAAGTCATGATGGCTTTAAGTGTAATGAAAACGCTGCTGAATTTGCACATGGAGAAATTGCTCAATTTATTGGACCAGAATCGTCTCTAGGAACACCTCGATGTTTCGTAAGAGAGGTAGCTAAGAACTGGTCCAAATAACTATGTAACCTGGCTTAAAACTCCTGGAAATAAATGGTAAACTATTTATTAGCAAACCATATTAAGAAAACGTTGAAGGCTTGCTTAAATGCAACAGATTTCAATTAAAAATAATAAATGATTTTCTTACAGGACACGCTACTGTGAAAAAAGCAAGTAAATGTGATGGGACTGCTCCAGGGTAACCAAGATTGCAGACTATGCAAGAAAGGAACCGAAGCGCAGCATATTCTGTGCCCTTATTCTTCCCTATACTACTTTTAGGAAAACTTTTTCAGTACCAGTCGTATGTTTTTTTTTGGGGGGGGGAGATAACGATTTAGAAATCACAGATGATACATGTCCCTCGCAGCATTGGCAGATCCTCTAGTTGCGATGCCAATTAAATTAATATCTGCTAATTCAGCATATGTAAAACCATTCATTGAGTAAAGGCAAGTTTGCAACTGACAGGTCCCTTGTTTCCTCACCGTGAGTCACATGAATGCAGGTCGGTGGTGGGCGAGCTGTACTAAAGACAGGAGGATGTGTCGTAACCACAGCAGAGGTACAACGTAGGGCCGTTCAAAACACATTAGACCGCTAAATTCATACTTCATTTATGATAATCCTATTACAAGCGAACAAAATGAATACTATGTGTTATACACATTGTTCTTATTAATTATCAAATGTTTGTGCTTATTAACCTACCACCCTTTATATTTTATTGAGCACTGATACTCACTCAAGGCTTCAACTTGTTAAATGCTTAAGCTTATTCATGAATTATGTTCTTATTTGAAATTATTTTAGCTATAAAAGAATATAACCAATTTTAGTGACTACCTTGCACCATTTTATTTGAAGTGACTGATGTTAAAACTGTATTTGCTATCGTTAATTATAATTTCTAGACGTAGCGACATCATTTTCCAACGATAGGAAGCTCGTACACTGCTCTTCAATGGATGCTCTGTAAGCTTCATTTGGTGTGTGAATGTCATATGTTTTTGTTTGTTTGTTTTTTTAAATTGTTTTATTGTGTGACTTACTATTTTACACTTATTAAACTCTATATGGACTTCTCGTCCCTTAATAACATTTAAATCCTTTTACTTAAAATTTTATTTATGGTACCTAGTCTATTTCAAAATGTCTTCATCCTCAGTAATGTTTTATTCAATATCAGTGTTTTGCATTGGTAAAACGATGTAAATTAGTCGTGTAGCATGTAAGCCACACTTGTTATCCGAGTTTGACTTGTGCAAACACAAGCTAACACACGGAGGCAAAGAGCAAATGTTTCAATGTTCAATATTATCTTATGTTTAAGCTCTGATTTGTTTCTGTTGGTTCGCAGTTTGGTCATCTGAGTAGGTAAACGTAATGGCAGAGGGGAAGTCACCAAGCCAGGCTATTGTTGAAATATGATTTAGTGCATCAGCTTCCTTCACAACGCTGCATGATATCTGAATACCCCTATTTATTCCATATTGGTGCTCATATCTTATTTCATTTCTTCTATCATATTTAGATAATAGGGTCTATTGAATGTCTCACTCATCCACAGGAAACGCAATGAAGATCTCTCAAGAACTATAATCCAGCAACTCTTTGGGAACATGTGCGAGATAACATGTCTCGACTTCTTTCATTCCTTATCTAGCATGAAGTTACACGCAAAAACTTTTATTAATTCAAAACTTAAGCAGTTGATATCCATTATATTATTTTTCCTGTGCTCATATTTGAACAACTACCACTGAACAAAACCTCTAAGCTACATATGGGGATACGCAATGTGCGGTAATGCATTTCTGACTTTCACTCGTCTGAAACGAACATCTAAAATATGTTGTCTTCTCCATTTCATAAACGCACCTATAAGTGTTACTACCTGTGAGAACGATTGGCGTAGGCAGTTACACACTTAGACACATTTGAAGTCGCTTACTTTGTGAGAAAGCTCCAATATTGAAGAATGCCAGCCAATTAGCGGATACAAATCTTAAAACTTATTATAGAATATATTCATAGAAAATCATAAATACTTATATTTAAATTAAAGCTGACGGCAATAAGACAACAACGCCTTCTACGACTATTCACTAGGTTTATAGAAACCAAAACAGAAAAATATAGGTTAGGCACGCCTCTGTAGTGTGGCGGTGTCAGTCTCTGTTCTGAATTCGAATCTTGGTTAGGATGAGTTATCCGATAAATTTGTTTTCTGGGAGTTTTTCCTTGTCCTAAAAGTACGAAAGTCGGATAACTATGCTGTATAGATCCGGGCTCATTTGAGCATTACTTCACCCGTTTCATTCTCCATCGTCCGATATGACCTACCAAGTAAAATGGCGATAAAAAATACAGATTGTATATTACCGCTGAAAGGACACATTCATATGTTCTTCACAAGATTAAATCAAACAATTTTTCTGGACAAGTCTATGAAAACCCAAAGCGTCATAGTTTTTTTTTGTTGGTTGCTTTGACTATAATTCAGAATATACAGTACAATATTTTAATGAGCTGTGACAAATTAATGCTAAGATATTCTTTTTATTCATAATTAATCTTTTTGATTGGTAATAATGAAGAGCTACATAGTCTCTTGGGTGTCGTATTGACCCAAAACATCTCATTTGAGCCTAATATATAAACATAACGAAGTTGCTATGCAGAAATTTGTTAATTCTAATACATTAACACAGGAAAACGAAGTTATTAGAAAATCTCGTCAACAACGTTATTAGATAATCATAAATTTCAGCTGAAAATTGTATATTTCTAGTTAGTGTAAAACATTTTAAGATCATAACTTTTTTAATCTAATTTAAAAATCTAAATGAAATCTAAGTTAAAACTCGAGGTGTAAGAAGCATTTTAAATAGGGAAAATGACGAAAAAAGGAACTAAGAAAAGTTAACACGGTGCGTTGCCTAAATGATACATAATCAATAACAACAATTGTGGCTTTAATTATCGTTTAAATTAAAAGCATAGTTGTGTAGCAAGAAATTGAAGTTTTTAGCTATTGTGGCAATTAAATTTGGCATTTTTATTGCACCCATAATAATGGCTAATTTTCTGATAGCAACCTTTCTTTGCATGTAAATCTGAGACAACGTAAGTATGGCTTGGATGTTTTGCTAAGCTCCTGGTGGGGATCGAACATTCCATGCCATAGCTTTTTTGTGTCACTTGGCTGCCGATGTTAACAATGCGATTATTACGATAATGCTTATCTATTGCTGAGATTAGTTCTAAAACACATATTTAAACTCAGGATTTTGTAACCTTGGGTCTTTTTGGCCATCAACTGCTACACGAAACTGTGTCGCTTTGCACCTCGAAGCAGACATAGTTTATTTTGTTTAGTGTATTCTTCAAAAACTCCCGTGATGCCTGGTCACCAGGTCAAAAGATAAATAATGTAGATATACATTATTTATCATCAACTTGTAAAAACCAGTAACTCATCATCATCATCATCATCATCATCATCATCATCATCATCATCATCAGTGTCTCTTTGCAACATAATGTAAATGCAGTTTTACCTAGAGTTAGCACTTTCGTAGTGTCTGATTTCACCACCGGGTCCTGTTTTTACTTTCTCCATACGCACTATGTACATAGTGTATAGAGAAAGTATTGCACTCCACCAAAAATTCGATACCGAGATTTCACCGGAAATATATGTTTTAGAGTCCCCAATATCCAAAAAAAGCATTTTCACAAAAAGGTCTGTGTGTGTGTGTGTGTGTGTGTGTGTGTGTGTGTGTGTCCGTGTGTCCGTGTGTCTGTGAACACGATAACTCAAAAACGAAAAGTCGGTAAAATACCAAACTTGGTATTTAAGTTTAGTATCTTCCAGGGATGCGACACGAAGATTTTGAGAAAAATCCCCCCACCCCCTACTACCCTTTACATGGAACTTTTTTCGAAAATTTTGATTTTCTCAAAAATAGCTCCAACGATTTTGATTAAAATTTCGGATATTAAACATATTTACCTGACAAATGAAATGTATATCTTGAATTTTCTGGGAATAGCCTCTGAAGAGTAGTTTATTCTGGATGAATTTTACTAACTTTTGAATGACTGCTAAACTGTAAGAGATGGACAAAAACTTACTATTCAAAAAATGTAGAGCACTTTAAAACACACAATTTATGTTATATACATTTTTTCGTGGAGTTCGTCGTTTTGTGACATTCCTTATTTTTGGTTTCTGCTATGAAAAACGTATACTTTTCTCATACAGGAACTTTCAACTCCTATCCATATAAACAAAGGAACTTCATTGACATAGCAACCAGCTTTTGACTATCACTTTAACCTACGGTTGTCCCTTATTTCGCTTCTACTTACAAGGAAGCGAGCAATAAGACTATTTCTGCTAATTTTTTCTGATTAGCATAAAGTAAATAGAAGTATAAGCTTTTTAAGAATTATCTGTTGCAGGGATATGGAGAAAGTCATGTGAATGGTACACATCAGATTTTTACATCCAGATACTTACACTCCTTCAACAACGACGGCGACACCAGAGGGTTGCACTGCCTTTGTGACGGCCACTGCGATTTGTTTGGTCAGTCGTTCCTGGACCTGCAGGCGACGACTGAATATCTCAACAATCCTGCAAATAAATAAATAAGTAAATAAAATAAGTCTAATATGTTACATTTGAATGAGATTCTCTACCCTCTATCTTTTTAGTGCGACACAATGCAAGCTTATGAAAGTTTATTTTTCCATTTACTTCATTTTAATTGATATAAACTTTGCAGAAACAAATTAGATTACATATTTGTTCATAGATGCAAATGCGAATGTTTTGCATTCCATACTGTTTCCATCGAGAGACTCAACTGAATATCGAAAGGACTTAAAAAGATAGGTATTAAACAATTTGAACCATTAATAACGGATAACTTGGAAATGGAGTGCTTTAAAGAGATCTATCTTTTTGTGTAGTACATTTTATGTTTCGTTTAACATTTACCAGTTACACATAATTATACAACATTGCTTCTGAAAATAGTGGAATTCACAGTTTATACTCAGAAAATTCAAGATATGCATCTTTTTTGTCATATAAGTATATTTAAAATATCGTACTGAATCAATATGCATTTTATTTTTCATATAAGAATATTAAAGTACGGTATTGAAACAATATATTAGAGCCATTTTTGTTAAAACCGAAAACGTGGAAAGTATTCTATTTAAAGGGTAGCTTGATGTGTTGTATTTTCTTGTCGTATCTTTGGAAGAACTGAAATAAAATACAAATTTGATATTTAACCGACTCTTCGTTTTTGAGTTCTGTTGTTCACAGGCACATAGACTGAAACACACACATAGATCTTTGTCCGAAATTTTTTCTTTTATTCAGGGAATTTCAAACTGTGTATTTCCAGAGAACATCTATATCGAATTTTTGGATAGGCAAAAGTAGTATAAAAAGTAAAAATTTCATGTTATTTAATAATTTCTTATGTAGTTCACATCTCTAAAATTAACTTTTGTCAGGAGTTAGTTAGTTTTCTGATACTTTTTTGCCAGAAAGTAGTAACCTTTATAGTTCTCGATTTGGTATACAGACTAAATTCATTGGACTGAAGGGGACTCCACATAAGATCAAGGTTAATAACAATCTGACTCTGCGCACTTATTTATGCAAAGAGAATATCCAAAATTTGGTACCGCAGGAGTTCTTTGACATGCCAATAAATCTATCGATATGGTACTGCCGTTTTTAAGCACACTTAAAAGCCATCGGTCTGGGCCGGGTTTGATCCCCTGACCTAAGAGTCAGAAGGCCAAAGGCAAACCAACCCAACCATTAGACCGACAACGTATTCATATCTGCTCCTCTGACAACAACCATACCTCAAGTCCCAAGCAACCTTTTCCAGAACCATTAAATAGGAACGTGATTTTTTCCAGAATGCGGGTAAAGGATGCACAAAATTATTCTCATTTTTAACTAATTTCCGGCATTTCCTATTTTGGAAAGTATCCTTGTGTAAAATGTCAACAGTGTAAACTCTTTATCTACCCACGTGAATGCAAGAAAATGACAAAGTAATGCCAAAAAGAGCAAGAAAATGACAACAGGAGAAGACAAAATCGATAAAATGCCCTAAAATAGAAAATGATAGAAAATCATCGAAAAATAACTTAGTGAATACCATCATGATCTGGAAACAACGATAAGGATTTATGGAAAATTAGAAATGTCTCTGGAGTTTCATTAAAGGTTGACAGGCTATCACAATCCGCTCTTGTTCATCACATTAATGATCACTTAAGAGAGGAAATTAACAGCTCTGGCAAAAGAAATACAGCTTGTTTAAAACGCTCTGACCCACTATTTGCGCAGGACTGAAGAAATGACATGGCGAGAATGATGGGGGAGCAGGTGGAACAAAGACCTCCATCTCTATTACTACGCAAGACGTGCTATTGTGCATCTATATCTTCAATATTAAGAGAGTATCAGGACGTTTCACATATAGAGCTTTCATGTCGAAACTTCCAAGTCTAAATTGCAATTTATTTAAATTTACAAAAAAATACGTCTACTTTGATACTTAGGGGGAAGCTTAAAACTACTCTTAATTGCATTTTAGGTTTCACTCCAACTCCAGCTTGGGTGCTTTAAAATTTCAAATGACACCCCTAAATTTTTGTACTTAAATATGAAAGAATATTCAATTGTTTATTCATTATATTCATTTATTTTAACTCTTTAGTTTTAAATCGTTGCCTAGCATCTGGATTGCTGTTATTGTGGAAGACAATTGTTACCATTTTTAAAATACAATTAAGACCAGTTTTAAGCTTCTTCCTCATTGGCTAAGTTGATGCATTTTTTTTATTTAAATTAAATTTAAACATTGAACTCTTACCTCGCGAGTTTGCTGAGACCTAGGATTTTATTCCTTGGCAGGTAGCCGATGGAGACTTTACCGTAGAATGGTACAAGATGGTGCTCACACATGGAGAACATCTCGATGTCCTTTACTACCACCATTTCGTCGTGGTCCTCGTCAAAAATGGCGTCGTTTAGCACCTCTGAAAAACATTATACAAAATGGTGAAATATTTACTTTACTAAGTAAAGGGTTGGAGATCAAATCTATATACGTAAATAACCGTTAAAGCTACAAAAAATGATTTTACTAACTTCAACTTCAGTGGATCTAGAACTCCAAAAGGCAAAGAACATAAATGACATCAGTTTGTGAAAATGTATTTAACCTACATTTTTGCACACTGTTTTAAACTGCACATTTGTACAGATTTTATATACAACTTTTCAATATTTCAACTACATAATTTATATTTAAGAATATTTATATGTATTTAGTAGTCTAAAAAGTATTCATTTTTTAATCTGAGAACCATGTACCTAACATTTTGAAAGTAGCACTCTCTTTAGAAAAGTCCTTTACTCCTAGTTTAAATATTCATGCTGGAAAACAATTAATTTGCTGATAAGCATCACACCACTAAGCTCCACCATAATTTCATTTCAAGACTCCATTTCCTGCCGAATGTTGATCAAAAAGCTGTCACAGAGATTCATCTCTTCAAAAGAAGTTAGAAACATTCTGCATTACTTTATATGTTAATTGATTTAATTTATATTACTCTGCAAAGCGTATGAAAGATACGTGGTATACAGATGAGAAAGAATTTGAATTAAAATGTTTAATGTGTAACACAACTTTCTGCTCCTATTGCCACGAATTTCAATATTGTTTAAAAACTGATTATTCTCTCTCCGATATTCGACTTTATAGATTCCAACTAGACAAGATTTCAGATTAGGGAATACAGACTTGGTTACATGTTATTTGTATCATAAGCCGTTTGTTGAAGCAATGGGACATAGGAAAGACGTAATGAAATTGGTTAAAATATGATTAGAGATGGTATACCAAAGAACATTTTAAAAGGGCAACGAATATTTCAGAAATAGCTAATGATAAGTATAAACTGATAACTACATTTTTGCAGTGACTTTTCTCCGTGTTCTGTTATGCTTTTCAGGTATATAAAATTCAGTGAAGATAAAGAGATTAATTGCTACTTTGGGGTACTCAACATCGGGGATTTATGAGGGAAGAAAGCGGAGACTGCATCTGGAAATGACACAATGATGCTTGGAGAATAGCAGTACCTAAAATGTAAAACTGGTAGGCTCTGGCAAGTAAAGGCGGAAAACACCTAACATAACCCTTGTTTTAGAACCAGGTATACTGTCCTACAACTTTGTACTAACGCGATCATTGGAATATTTTATAACTGGTTCCTTCTGACAGTTGAGTGCACGTTGCGACAAAGATTATAAGTTTGTAGTATATGATGCGATACCTTGGAACCGTCCTTGTTTGCAATTAAAAGGGAAGGCAATGTCTGGACAATGGGATTTAATCGTGCTCTGGCCGCCCCGTGGCCGAGTGGTTAGACCATTCGCCTCTCACCTCGACGGCCCGAGTTCGATCCTAAGCGACCGTATGTGAGATTTGTGGTGGACAAAGCGGCGCAGAGAAAACCCGCCCCTGCGCCGCTTTGTCCACCACAAATCTCATATGCGGTCGCTTGGGATCGAACCCGGGCCGAAGGGTGAGAGGCGAGTGGTCCACTCGGTCACGGCGCGGCCCGGGGGTATATGTCGTGTAGCATGCAGTCAGTTGGCGATTACCAGTCAAGCACCGAGGATTAGCGTTGGCAAACCTGTACTAAACTGTGCAACACTTCCGACTTCAATCCAGCAGTTAGCGCCATTTTACTAGGAGGATTTTCAGCAATCTCTTTGGGACCAGAAGGTCTTGCTTCAAAACTGGAAGGGATGTTGCTAACTGGCATGCGTACAGGCGCTTAGTGCAACAAATTGCTTCCCCTTCTGTGCAGCTTGAACATCCTGGCCGTAGCTTCTAGCGGATTCTAAGGTCCTTGATTCTTACCCAGGTGTGACAGAGAAGGATAGCAGAGGAATAAGGTGTAGTAGATAAAATGGGGCGGAAGAAGTAAGTTTTTTTTTTTGGTAGTGTTTAACGCCCGCTTTAACTATTTATGGCACCACAGGCGGTGACACTGATGATACATGAATGAAGATGGAGCACCGGTGGAATGCGATGGCGGGGGAAACCTACCCCAGCTCCGCTTTGTCCACCACAAATTTCACATGCGGTCTCGGCCCCGGCGCGGCCTGAAGAAGTAAGGTGACCCGACTGTGTATAAGTCAGCAAATACTGTTGCTGCGTATATTGTAATCGTGCTGGAATGTGAACAAGCTAGGCGGCGAGACGATTGGTAGTGATGGAATAATCATGGCCAGATGTACATTCCTGTTTTCTTATAAGGAAATGGTGGCGCGATAACATGTGCGGCTCGCATTCCGAAGACTGTGGGTTGGATTCCCGTGGTCAACCTTCTTTGGTTTTTTTTCGGGAATTTTCCCGAGTCGCCAGGCGAATGCTCGGAAAGTTCATTACATCCCCCGTCTTTTCCTGTCCATCTGTTCCCATCATCTCTCTGTCATCTGTTTCAGGGTTGAAGGACCAGGAGCCGGTGTCTGCTGGATAGTGGTTGGCGCAGTATAGAGGTTTATTCCTGGCGTCGTCGCGGTACCACTTTCTCAGGACCCGCCTTGGCGACCTTTCGGGCTAGGACGCCTTCGGCACCCACAATCTTGAGGATCATGGGTCCGGCCCGGCAGCCTCGGAGGCTTTCAGTTTGGAACCGTTAGGAAACATGTCCATGGTTGCGCCCGTCGTCATCCGAATTTGGTCGCCCTTAGGGCCTCTACTCTCATCCTCCCTCCCGTGGGGTACGGAAAACGCAAAGGGGCCTAAGAGCTTAAGTGCAGTGCTCTGTGCTGGGACCCCATCCGTTTGCAGTCCTAATCCTAAGACGATGATGATGATGATGATGATGATGATGATTGGTGTTTAAGGGCGCTCAACGACAGAGGTTATTAGCACCCTCAGAAAATAAAATCTCGGCTAAAACTAGAAATGAAAAGTACATTTAAAATAAATCAATAAAAACTCTGCAAGGAACTAGGATTAAAAAAAAAAACACCATTAAAAGAACTCGGAGAATAAAAGGACAGCTAAAGTGGCACAATGGAGAGAAGAGGGTGTCATATAATTAAAGCGGAGGATGTTAACGCTAAAATGATATAAGATTTAAAAGCCTCACAGAGCATTCCATTGTCTGCCGTCTAAATCTATAAAAGCAAATTAAAACTAGATTATTAAGGCATAGGTCATTTTGGATAAAAAGTTAAAAACCGTATTCACTGCTCCGGAATCATCGGCCAGGAGCTCCGAAATACTGACCGGAAGTTGTAGAGTGGCTCGAAGTGGTTCTAGGTGAGCACACTCTACCAAGACATGGCGGACAGAAAATACCTCACCGCAGAGCGGACAAACAGGTGGAGGTAATTAATTATAAGACGGCCACAACACCTGTACATGCAACACTGTATTTGATTTTAGTAGTGCATATAGGAGCAAGGAATAGTCAGTCGGAGGGTCAGGATCAGAGCCTCCACATCTGGATCACACATCACATGTGAGTCATAGTTAAGCTTTTAATGGATAAAAGGAAACAATCGGACGAACAGTGGTAAGGATGGGGTCCTTAACAATTCCAACATGACAACAACCTTAATGCCGACTAGTCCTGCCTTAACCACCCACAACCTGGGAGGATCAGGGTCACTTGCAGGAAGAAAGGGTTCCCAGCAGTATTGTGAAGGGTTTCATAGAGCAACACACCAACCATCGTCACCTGGTCGAACAGTCCTAAAACAAATGAGGTGAAACAAAGAAAAGGACATGGAAGGGACAGGGCATTAGGTAGAAGGGGAGCCTCCTCATCATTTGCCTACCAACCTGGGGAAACCACGAAAAAAAACAACAAAAAAAAAAACAGACTGACTGGATCGATAAGAATAGAGTTCAGGGAACTCCTGAATGCGAGCCTCGAAAATATTGATTTTCTCAACATTTATTTTCATTAAATTACTGCACGCTTAATATATTTGACAAACGAAATGTATATATTGAATTTTCTGGAAATAGCCTCTGAAGACCTCTTCATTCTGGATTACTTTTCCTCAATCGGGAAGTCATCTTTCCATTAGTCTCTCGTTTTGTTTCTCCCAGCAAGCAAAGAGAACCGAATTTCAATTGTTTTACATAGCGACTTTTAAAACATTTGACTATCGCTTTAGCGTAGTGTACTCTTATTTCCCTTCTATTTAGAAAGAAGCAAGTAATAAGACCAAAATAAAATTCTGCTAATGAATATGGAAATGAGCTCTGATAATTCTGTGGGAAAGAAACTCTATTCAGAGTTTGAATCGATCATAGTGTGCGGACATAGTGTGCTGATTACTATAGAACGCAGATGGGGTAACGTTTGAAGGATTGCAAGTCAATAACAGTAAAAGGATTGATGGCGTCAGAGACAGGGCCGGAATCGATACACTCATTGTCCGCTCATGACTGGTGTTTTATATTCTCTGTTAAAAACCGGTTCGTAGTGCACTTGTTGCTTGGATGTACAGGCGAATTTCAGTCTTTAAGTACCCCAAATGCGCTCCTAACTCATTACCTATGGTTTCCAGTGTGTGTGTGTGTGTGTGTGTGTGTGTGTGTGTGTGTGTGTCTGTGTGTGTGTGTGTGTGTGTGTGTGAACACAATAACTCAAAAACAAAAAGTTGATTAAATGCCAAACTTAATATTTAAGTATAGCATCTCCCAAAGTTGATACAAAGATTTTTTAAGAAAATCTCCCCACCTCAAATTACGCTTTACATGAAAAAATTTACGAAAATTTTGATTTTCTCAAAAATAGCTGTAACGATTTTGGTTAAAATAGCGCATAGTAAAGATAATTACATGACAAATAAAATGTATAACTTGAATTTCTCTGAATCACCTCTGAAGTCCTCATCATTCTGAAGAGGTAGACAAAGCTTACTACACAAAAAAATGTCGAACACATTAAAACACCACTTATGTCATACACATTTTTATGTAGCGTTAACGATTTCCAATATATTCGCTGTTAAAGGGTTCAATTTTAAAATACTTAAACTGTTCTCACATAGGAAATCTACATCGGTTTCATATCTCTTTTGTTTTACTCTTGGCCAGGGAAGAGAACCGAAATCATTTTCAGTCCCATAGCGACCAGTTTCTAAAAGATTGTAAGACTTGAAGCTTTCACGGCGAATATTATTCATTATGGCTTCACGGGTGATCAGCCGTGTCAGGTATATAAAATCCAAGCTTTCGACCATTGCACACTCCATGGTCTTCATCAGGGACTGCCATAATTCTAAAAGATTGACTGTCGCTATAGCTTACTGTGTTCTCTTATTTCCTTTCTACTTACAAGGAAGCAAGTAATAAGTCCATTTCTATAAATGTTTATCTGGATTATATGATGTAAATAAAAGCAACATTTTTGTAAGAATAGGTTCTTTGTAGAATAGTAGAGAAATCCATGCGAATTGGACACATCAGAATTTTTTTTTATGGAAGTACCTTGCATGTAACTCTTGGAATTATGGAGAAGAGCTGATTGGGGAGGCCTAAGTGCATTTCAATATCGAGAACTGTTTAATACAGAGAAGAAAATGCCTATATCTAACATCAGTTTTTTTTCTTCAAATGTATATATCACGAAAACTATGATATTTCAAACACATTCCAAAAAAGTCAAACAAACAAAATAAAAACACATTAACCTTGAAACTAGCTGTTCTATCCTACGTACCAAAATATCTAAATGCTTCGTGTCGGGAAAAGCTGCATTGAGTAACTGCGTAGATAAAAATCAAAACATTCGATTCGACGCACAAAACTACTATTAAATATTTCTCCATTCTTGACTTCCTTATACTGTTTTAAAGGATAAGGACATTCTAAGCTGTTGCTACTTTAGATAAGTGCGGGGGAATATTGCACTCTGTTTACGATATGTTACTAAGGTTACACTTGAATTGCTTATGTGGGTGGGTGTTGAAAGCTTTCTGTGTGATAATGAGAAGCATTCTCAAGAGAAACAAGGCTTCTCCATCCCCGAGAGTGGATCAGCTTGCGTCTCATCGATTACGCGCAACACGAGCCTTTCCTAAAGGAAGATAAATCTTCAAAGGATTTAAAACCAATCCTTGACTATAGGATTAGCTGGAAAATGGGTTTCGTAAATCCTCTTGAGTTTCTTTGCTGCCACATGGGACCAAACTCTGTGGGGAATGATAACGCGGCCTCTGAGTATGAAATAGCTTGCATTTGTTCTCTGAACACAATACTTGCTCTACCCGTATTCCTTGTGTACACAAAAATGAGTCTAGTGCAGCCATTACTTATAATAACATTGAATAGAATTATACTTTATATTATACATATATATATATACAACTGCTTCGTATTGGAACGTTTGCGACATCCCTTCGTGCATTAAAAAAAGTTGTAGAACTCAACGGGAGTATTTCAGGTCAAAACCTGCCATTAGAGAGCTTCGTTTTACTTCTTTCAAAGAGTGCAACCTGCTCACCGTCTCCGCTAATAAACAAGAGGAGTAAAACAAGTTCACGCAGCTAGTTGCCCTCTTAACAGCTTTAACTTGAAATAGCGCCGTTAAGTTCTGCAACTCTTTTAAAGCAAGAAGGAATATCTGTAAACGTCAAATATGTGGCAGTTGGGCCAGCTGGTATATAACTAATATTTAGAATAAGCATTAAAGGAGTTCGATATGAAAACAATTAATTTTAGTAATAACAATTCCGCCTGTTAAAAAGTGTACTTCATCTTTCCATTTAACGAGTACCAGAAAAGAATGTTTTCTGAAAATGGAGCGCGCCGCGCACACACCCACACCAATTCCTTGATCCTTCGTCACTGCCTTGTTGTTACTGTAAGATTTTGAGATGAATCAAAAAACGGGCTTCGTGCCGCCTTTTAAGGACCCAAGGGCCATCCAAGAATTCATGCTCTAACACTTCAGGACCGTATTCTGCACAAAAATTGAAGACTAGCCTTTTAAAGAAGTTTCTTCTAAATTATGTTTTCACATTATAGTTCATATTGTGACAAATGATAATGCTAAGAAACAACTCAACATCTTAGGTGCCAACTGTACTCGGCTCTCTCTCAGACTGAACTGATCGTCGACTGACGTCTGACCTTTCCTCGGCGTTAGCAATCCCCATATATTGTCTCCGTTTACTCAGCTGAATGTTCTAGAAGGGGAAACTATTTGACCCAACCGAACATGAAATTTTCAGATCTGCAGAGATGCGTATACATAGAGTTTATCGCTTGGGCCGGCCATCATTGCTCGGGCCAAATATTCTAAAGAGCCGGTCTAAAACACTCAGTCTATGCGGCCAGGTAAATGGGTCGGCATGTGCTCACAGATGCGTGACCGTCGGCAACTTTAAGTACGAGATTACCACATTTAACCAATCAGAGCATGCGTGCGTGATGTTTAAGCTTAAGCCTGACTATCTGCCTGAATCCAATGGTACAATAAGTAGATATTTTAGGCTGATGTGCGGGAGGTTGATAAACTCCAATAAAAAAAAAAAAAACATTGTTAATCTAATCTAATCTAACCGCCTGAAGTTCATATTGCCACTCTTCGTTTATTGTCTCTTCCTCAAGCTGTCTTGATTAGCTAGATAAGAGAGTTAACGGCGAGTAGGACACCGTTTAGATAGGAGGAAAGTCCTATTTTGGGAAGGGGTGGCTTGAGGTTTAACGCCTTTAAACCGGTAAGTCATATCGAGCGATGGATCAATGCACTAATGAAATAATGATCAGACGAGTCCGGGGTCCGACATTTGTCTTCTCAGAATAAGGGGGGAGGGAAAGCAACACCTTTATCCGGGTAACTCGAGACCTCTTGAATGTGAGGCAGAGTTGCAATTCTCACATCTCAGACGTGGGCTCGTTATTTTTTATTTTAAAAAAAACATGATCGTAACGATTTTAATTAGATTCATAGGCTTCAGATATTAATATAATAAAGTGCATATGTTGCACTTTCTGTAATTAACCTATTTTTTTTTGTGGATTTTATATACAGAGGAAACCATAAGACAAAAACTTATATAAAATTGCAACGTTTACGTCAAATAATATACTTTTTCACAGCATTAACCGTTTACGAAATATAGTTGTGTGTTTAAGCTTACAAGGTAAAGTCTACCTCAGTCGCCGTCTATGAACATTTGTAAATGCGTTTTCTGCCATTTTTATTTCTGACATTAGTTCGTGACAACAAAATTCTACTTGTAACACAGATATTTGAATGTTACTGACACATTTTGTATGGAAGAAAATATTATTGCAGAATTTTAAATAATTGTCAGACTTAATTTATATAAATAGCATAAAGTCAGGCAAAGAATATGTAACATAGAACTGGAATTTAGCGATTGCAGAATTTTAAATAATTGTCAGACTTAATTTATATAAATAGCATAAAGTCAGGCAAAGAATATGTAACATAGAACTGGAATTTAGCGACCTTATCTTTAAAAATGTAACTGTCGTCCTAGTCTCTTATATAGCTACAATAAAATGGGCATTTATTCCTCATTTGTAAGGACTATGGGAAGTAGCCCAATACATGATTTGTAGAGTAGATATGAAAATTAATGATAGATTGTAGGATGTAGCATGTAGGATATAAGAAAGAAGGGATACAATTCACTCATTTCAACACGATGATGGATCTTTCCATGGGAAGAAGGAATGAGGTGAAAGAGCCGGAGGATGTTCCAGCCGACAGCCCCACGGAGACGAGCAGAAATTCCTAAAATTGCCAGTGCGAAGACCCGCGCGGCATTAGAGAGAAATCCCCAGAGGGCAACCAGAGACCCTAGCAGTCGAAACTCTGCCATCAGGGACAAAAACATGTCCATAACGCTAGTAAGTGCGCCAGCTGCCCCGCACCGTTGACACTGCTGGACCGGACCTAAAAGCAAGAAACATGAAATGAAAATGAAAAGAGAAGAAATGCGTGAAAGGAGAATCATGGTAGAGTGCAACACCTTGGCATTCACCTTGGCGACCAGGGAAAATCACGAAAAACACCATGGTCAGAATTAGCAGTTGCCGAGAATCGAACCTGGGATCCCCAGAATACGAGCCTCATACAAATAATCTCACTCGGTGATGCATTAGTGGGTATTGCTTTTGTAACGATATAACGTGTGTAACCCCCTTTTAACGTCCGAGAACTGGGTAACATGAAGCTGAAATGTATCTGAAGCCCAAAAGTGTATGTTATCTTAGTAGGACAAGAAAACATCTTATCCAAACAATCTAGTTTCGAACTCGTGTCCTACGGGTTGGAAGGCATACACGTTGCTTTCAGAATGAGGTGGGCGATGTTTAGTTGGTGTACCTGGTTCATTGTTGAGAGTATATATTGCCGACCTTGATAAATACATTACAGATAATATGAGACTTTGGTACACATTTGTACAGACAAAAGTTAAAGCAGCATTATTCATTAAACGAAGCTTACTGGCGTTTGTTTTGAAATTCAACATTTCCTTCCATTTTATTGGTCCAATGTAGTATGAGTAAATGCAGGGTATAAAATCTAACCGCATGTGGGTAGCACGACATGTCTCAGCCGACCATGTCAGGACTCTCGTCTTCGCTGCTTAAATCTGTATTCCCATAAAAATGTACGTTAAATATAACAAAATTAACTCTCACCATTAAATGCTAAAAATGTAGTTCTTCAGCAGCTAAAAAAGCTTTGAACCGAGTAATCTCGGCCAATGTAATGTTTTGCATTTCAGTTCGTTCGTTTTCCTAAGTTCCTCCATGAGTGAGTGATTTTTCGTTGTGAATGTTCAAGATTTGTCAATGTCAGTTTTTACTTTCTCTAGCCTGCATGTACAATGTACAGATGTCGAGATTTCACCGGACTAATATATCTTGGAGTCCCCTGAGTTCGATAAAAGCATTTTTAGAAAAAAGGTCCATGTGTGTGAGTATGTGTGATTGTGTGGGAGGGGGGGGGAGTCTGTGGATAGCATAGCTCAAAAACTAAAATACTGTTAAATACCAAATTGGTATTTAGGTTTAATATCTTCTAAGGATGCGATATGAAGATTTTCAAGAGAATCCCTCCCCCAACAAAAACTACCCTTTACATGGAAAAATGTTCGAAGCTTTTGATGTTATCAAAATTGGCTCTAAAGGTTTTGATTAAAATGTCCTATATTAATGATATTTACATCTCAAATAAAATGTATATTTCTGGAAATAGTCTCTGAAGATCTATTTGTTCTGGATGAACTGGGCCAAATTTTGTTTCACTGCTAAACCGTAAGAGATAGACAAAAACTTACTGCATAAAAATGTAGATCTCGTCTATGACCTTTACTTTTTTGTTGTGGAGATATTCCTTGTTATTGGTTCACTTATACTTTTCTCAGTCAGGAAGTGTCCGCTTTTCTTTTGTTCTACTCCTAGTCAAGCAAATAAGCGATTTGCAATGACCATTACATAACGACCATGTCTGAAACATTTGACTATCACTTTAGCCTAGTGGATTCCCTTAGTTCCCTGCTAATGATAAGGAACTGAATAATAAGAACATTCTGCTAATGCTTATCTGGATTAGCATTGTATAGAAAGAAGAATAATCTTTTGTAAGAAGTTTGTTTGTAGAGCAGCTAGAGAAATTCATGTGAGTGTAATACATCATTGTTTTTTCTGCTATCACTCTACATCTTCGCAAGTCTTCCTGTTTTGCACTGGGCCAGTAGTCTCAACTTTATCCACACGCTCGGGAACTCAAGTTATGGAAGGAGGCAATTGTGTAGGAAGCTTCAGGACGAACTCTTCACAAACGCGGCGTCGTATTTAAAATGACATTTACTTACAAATATATATTGTTCTAAGGATAACCGTCTTCCCATCTTCTGCATGAAAGTGAACTGCTGGCGTTAATAACTACGTGATAACAGAAGGACAGAAAGCCTGTTGTGATTGCGGGATATGGGGAGTGGGGACGTCAGCCGGCATTGGGCATTAACCCTGCGCACAACACCGTACGAGTGGTTAGATTTTATATCGAATACCCTGCAGGTGGATTGATTTTAGATCAATCAGAACTATAAATGTCATGTTTGGTTTATTTATATCACGAAATTAAAAGCGAAGTAAACATTTCAAGTTATTACGATTTCGTACAGAGCGTTCGTTCCATTTTCAGAAATCCATTTTGTGCATAACGCTTTTCAAGATCCATAAACGAAGCATAAAAGTTGAATTTTTATGTGAAAGGAGTTGCCGGCGATGTTCACAATGAAGTGAAGTAACTTTATTAGACCCTTTTATCCCCCATTTTACTGTGGTAGGTAACAAAAAAGCTTTTACTGAATATTACACCACTGCTACATTTTTATTAACCTCTGGTTAGCAGTATTATTTCCTTTTTATTCGGAGAGTCAACAGCTCCCCTCACGTTATCGTGTTTTGTGAGGCTGTATCACAAGAACTTGATACTGGCCAATTTGCCTATATTATTCCTTTGTTTGTTGTACCTGAAGGAATTATTTGTGTGTGTATGTGTTGGGTGTGTGTGGGTGTGAACAGCATATTTCAAAAGCGAAAAGTCGGTTAAATATAAAACTTGATACTTTAGTTCAGTATTTTTCAAGGATGCGACACGAAGCTTTTGAGGAAAATTTCCCCAAATTCCCCCAAACCAAAAGTCCCTTTATATGGAATATTTTTCGAACATTTTTATTTTCTCAAAAATGGCTGTAAACCTTTTGATTAAAATACCATATATTTAAGATATTTTAATGACAATGTAATGAATTTTCTGGAAATAGCCTCTGAAGACCTCTCTAATCTGAATGAATTTTGTATAACTGGTAAACAATAACAGATAAATAAAAAGTTACTACACAAAAATTCATACAAAACACAAAAATATTAGACAAAAAATTGCTACACGCAAAATGTAAATGTCGTTTAAACACACAGTTTATGTGATATACAGTTTTTTTTTTTTGTAGATTTATCAGTTTTCTTATTATTGGTTTCAGTTTTAAAATACTTAAACTTTTCTCAAACAATGGGTCGTCATTCGCTTCATGTCTCCCTTTTGTTTACTCCTGGCTATGCAAATAGAACCGAATTTCAATTCAACACAAAACGACCAGCTCTTAAAAGGTATTTCTATCGCTTTAGTCTAATATGTTTCCTTATTTCCTTCTAGTTATAAGGAAGCAAGTAGTGCGACTATTTCTAGTAATATGCATCCCGATTAGCATGATATAAGAAAAACAATTCTAATAAAAGAATAATCTTTTGTAAGAGAGTCAGGTGAATGGAATACATAAAATTTTACATGTGGACATCCTCATTTTATTAACTATATTGATTATATTGATAATATATTATATATATTGACGTCAATATGTATCATGTGATTGTGTAAATCATATATCTTTCATAAAACTGTGACCAAAAGTATGGCATTTATGATTGTTTTTGTAATATCCTGCATTTTATTTACATCTCTCCTTAAAGCTTGTTGACATTTCTTATATTTTTACAAATATATCAGGCTATTTTATATGAGCAATTTTTTCAGTGCATTTTCCTCGGTTGTAATAGTTTAGAGGGTTTTCATTTAAAATTACCATTATGTCGCAATTTTTAAGTAATCAGAGTGAAATTTCGGAAATAATGCTAACTAAAACTTTCTATAAGTTTATTAGTCTGAGGCAAATATATTAGCCAGATATCAGCACAATCGGAACCACTTGGGACGCAATCTGCGAAATCGGCTAACACCACACAGTACTTAACGAACCGCTAAATGGAGAAACAACAGACAATGAGTGCAGTAGCGGGTTCTAATTCTAAGATAAATGGTACTGATTTTTGTAGCATCCAGTTTAGACTATACTATAATATATCCCACTATTTTTAATAAAATTCTTTTGCATTTGTAATTATTTCGCCAAAATCTGAGTTATCTTTGATAGAACTATTTTCAGCTGGGCCAGGAAATTTCGTCAGTCAAACGAGATCTATATTTTGAATTGGAATAATTCATTTGTGGAAACAGTTGGTCACACAAATATGTAGAGGCAAATATTGCTAACAAAGAAAACCCACACTTATTTTGTAACTGATAACTGTTTAAATAGGTCAAAACCAGGTTTAGCAGATAAAGTAGAAAAGAAATAAAAAATACTGACATTAAATGTAGCTACAATCCAACCTGATCTTGCAGTTTCGACGTGCTATGATTTAAAAATAGGTCAAAATTAATGATTTTCCGCCAATCTTATATTCTCTATATTCTAGATATAATAATACTTATTAAATTCCCTGTATTCATATGTTTGTTTTTTGTTTTGGAGAGAAGGCAAAGAGGGAAAATGACAGCTTGCCCTCTTGAAACTGTCCCTTCCAACTGCACGGAAGTATAATTTCTTTTTAGTTGCATCGTACATTTTTTCTGCATTTGATTTCTTGCTTGTTGATTAAGCTTATTTTAATTAAATCCCAACTATGAAATTATCAACAAGGATGGCCAAATCTTTATTATACAGTTTTAAAATCGCCATGACGGCTTTCCAATTGGAACGACACTGCTTGCTAGTCCGTACATCGAACTTCCACAAATACATCTTCTATCGTGTGCGGGAAATCAAGATCCACTTTTTTCCCGAACCAGTAAATGTCCATGCCTGCTCTAGAAGTCTTTATTGGTTAAACATTTCTTCGTGTATCAAAAATTCTTTCATAGAGAAACATCGTTTTACTTTATATCGACTTTAACATCGTTATTGGTTCATTTTTACATCCCTGAATTGTTTTCCAAGCCAATCACATAGGCTGGGTGGAGTCAACGGAGAAAGGCGAAACCTTACACAGGGAGAATGCTATTGTGATCTAAAGAAATGGACCACTTTTTATGCACGCCAATGCACTTGTTAATTACTGATTAATAGAGAAAATCTTAACACGAGGTAAAACGAGGGAAAACAAGAAAAAGTACATCATACAGCTGGCTGACCTTCGGAAATTTGGGGTTGAGACCTATAACCGCTAATCTAATAGGCATTTTAAATTTACCTGGATTCCACTCACCCAATATTCAAAAATTAGATCAGTTAGCTCAGCAGCAGGAAACAAAGCTCCGTCAACAGAAATTAAAATCATTAAAAATAAATAAATGTCAAAGGATGTGATTACGCAACCGAGACCATCTGGCATTATATTGACGGAGAAGACAAATATAATGCTGAGAAGTAAATTACGGAAAAACGTTGTGGATATAATAACTAAGCAAGCAACAAATTAATGTTATTTATTTGAGATAAGAGTATATCGTGTATTAAAATTAAGCTAAAGAAAAAGAGATTTTGAGAGTAAAAAGACTGCAAGATGCGTGTGAAGCACTTGAGATGCCATGCCCAGCACTCTAGCTCATTCAACCGCGAGATTCTAGCTCTTTATACTTTTAAATCGCCGTCTCCACTTATTCTTCTGTGGCAGAGAAAAGTTCACAAGTCAAGAAGAGAAGAAATTATTCCACTCTTCTCTCTCTTTTATCCTTCACCCTTCACAGCTTCTCTTCCCGTCCTTTCTTTTCCTTTTCCCCTGCTGCATTAATTTAATGTGAGGAAATCACGATCTCGGCGCGTACAGGGAGCCCGAGCATTTTTTACCTTTCTTATAGCATGACACACAGTTAATTTTCGTTTAAGTTACTTTATGCTACACCAAACGCTTAACAAAGGAAATAACCTGATGTATTCAATTCAATTGACTTTCTCTCATCTATGTAAAAAGTTATTGTTAAAAAATTTAACTTCTATCTAATTCATGCTAGTGGAGACAAACATTAGCAGAGATGGTCTTATTATTTAATTTCTTGTAAGCAGAGTACACTGGGCTTAAACATAGTCAAATCTTTTAAAAACTATTTTCTATGTGATTGAAATTCGTTTCTTGCACTGCCAGAAGTTGGAAAATTCCCGCACGAGAGAAGTTTCAGTATTTTAAAACCGAAACCAATAACAAGGAATATCTCGGAAATGGTGAACTCCATGAAAAAATGTATTTGACACAAATTGTATGTTTTAACGAGATCTACATTTTTGTGTAGTAAGTTGTCTATCTCTTACGATTTAACAGTTAAGCAAAGGTCATCCAGAATAAAGGTCTTCAGAGCCTGTTTCCAAAAACTTTAAAATACACATTTTATTTACTATTTAGAATCTTTAATATACGTTTTGTTAATCAAAGACGTTAGAGGCAATTTTAAGAAGGTCAAAATGTTCTAATTTTTTCCCCACATAGAAGTTTGGATTTCCTCAAAATCTTTGTGTGGTATCCTTAGAAGATACTAAATTTAAATACCAAGTTTAGTATTTGACCGATTTATCGTTTTTGAGTAATCGTGTTAACAAAAATTCACACACACACACACATGCGCGCGGACCTTTTTTTTCTAAAAATTCCCTTTTTTGTTACAGGGTACATTAAAACATGCATTTCCGGTGAAACTCGGTATCGAATATTTGAGTGGAGTGCAATATCTTCCCTAGCTATTCTATGTGGCAAGTAGAGGCAAGTAAAAAGCGTATCCTCCTATCTATTTCATAAGTGCTACAAACATTTATAGAAAAATGCAAATGGCGCGTTATTTATGGACGCTCTTTAACTGCTCAGCGTCCCATTCTAAATTGGGCGTGAAATACCGCTTAATTTTGCTCAGAGGCCTCTCTATCAGATTTGAGGTTCTTTTGCGTGCTGTAAATCTACGACACGGACCAACGGCTTTACTTCCCTTCCGAAGGAAGTCATGCTAAGGATTTTTACGCCCGAAAAAATCCATCGTCCTCCGCCGGGTTTGAACCAGCGACCTTGGGTATATGAAGTCAGCATGGTAACCATTACACCACGGAGGGCGACAAAAACATTTATAGAAATTGGATAGGTAGAGTCAGACTGAAAAATTCAATACCACAGCCGAGATTTGAACCACGGATCTCCCGGTTTCTATTGGTTACTCTGCCACCGAGCTACAACATGCCGGCATAGCATTGAATTTCTCAAATGACTAATATATTTCCCGTATATTTGAGATGACAACCCCCAATGGCGACTTACAATGAAATGTAAGAAAATCAATGCTATGACGGCCTATTACCATGGTAACTCAGTGGTGGTGCAACCAGGAGATCTGTGGTTCAAATCCCGGCTGTAGCATTGAATTTTTCAGTCTGACTCTACCTATCCAACTTCTGTCCTACACATGGCTTGTGTGAAGAATCAATTTATAGAAATGTTTTTATTCAGTTCTAATTCTGCCTTTTCAACCCTGTCCTACACTCCGTTTGTATGCAATAGGAACTATTTGCCTTCAGATTACGTTCTTTGTTCATGTTACATTTTCATATGTCAACTGTATAGTACAGTATGCAAATAATTTGCTTAATACATTTCATTTTAACAGCCAGGAGTTAGACACGCGCTCAAAGTTACATTTCCAATGAAATATCAATGTCAAATTATTCACTTGAATGTAAGATTTACTCTTACT
The DNA here is from genome assembly GCA_030762935.1 of Hymenopus coronatus. Lineage (NCBI taxonomy): Eukaryota > Metazoa > Arthropoda > Insecta > Mantodea > Hymenopodidae > Hymenopus > Hymenopus coronatus. The sequence goes on from CM060895.1 coordinate 115,254,307, forward strand.
TAGGAAACGGGAAGGAATAGCGATATGTCTTAGGAAACATTAAGTTTAAATTTCTCTACCACGCAGATACTAGGAAGAGGAGGTGCCTATTGCATTCCACAAAAAAATGGATACTGAGATTTCTGAAAGTACACGTTTTGAGATCCTCTGAATCCCTCGCTAACACATTCTTAGAAAAAAGAAAGGCTACTTGCGCTTGCACATATGTACATGCGTGTGTATGAACAGCATAACTAAAAAAAAAAAAAAAAAAAAAAAAAAAAAAAAAAAAAAAAGTAATAAAATAAAAAGAACATGCACTCACCTTCTCCCACAATCTTATAGTTGTTTAATCCCAACGGCGCGCTCGCTAAAGTAACTAGTTTTAGTGCTTCGTGGCGCAGGGGATCGCGGTTCGAGTCCCGCCTTGTGCATGGGTGTTTGTGGCGGTTTGTGACTTTGTGTTCTATCTATGCCATTCTCTCTCCCCGATAGCTAATTAGGTGGCGCCTGAAGCCTAATATGTGAGTTTATAAGAAGTCGGTTTTACAATGAAGTCCGGAACTTAAAGCACTTACGACATTGTAAGTCATCAGTGGAATACATAAATTTGTATAAATTTGAGATCTGTTTGCGGAGAAAAAATATGAGTAATTTGGGGAATTTTAGGTTGTGCCGGCATGTAACTATCGCAGCTCATTTGGTTACAGCAAAGGAAACCGAGTTTTGTGGTTCGAATCCCGGCTATGGAATTGACTTTTTATTGTGATTCTACCTTACCAAAGTCGTGTGAATTTAAGCATCAGGTTTTTACATATCAAGTACAACCATTAACAGTTAGAAAATTAATTGGTAGGGACAATATTGCAATTGTTACAGAGATATATTTCCCTTGTACATGAATGGGTATAATTTCCTCTTGCAGATTGTGTGTGGGGTACAAATGACATTGTGATCAACGTACCATGTTATTAAAAGGATTTGAAACGCTGCTATCCTCTCCTCTCGCTCCGGTAGCTAACAAGACTTAGCAGAAGACATGGGCGAACCTGTCCGCACGAGTAATGAGATCAAAGAGGAACCTGTTGCTGCCATGGTTACCGCCCGGATGCTGTTTCCGGACCACCCTATCGATTGGAAATGGTGCACACACTAAGAGTCTTCTCCTTTCTCTCCCTCAAGACTTTCTTGCAAGACAAAGATTTTGCTTCCTCTCCTTCTACTCGTCCCTGTCAATGCGATTCATCTGGATTTTCCTGCTGTTCGTCTCTCGTCCTCTGAATCCTCCGGGAGTGCCCGAAGTTTCTTAATTTAAAATCCGTTCGCTTTATCTCCACAGAAATCACTGTGACGTTCTTAACTAACGAGGAAACCATTAGAATGTGAACATCGCTTCCACAACTGACTAGTCGATAATTCCTTCCGCTGCTGAAACAGTTAGCTGTTGCATATGCCTATGTCAAAAGACAATTGTCCTTCAGAAAGGTTGTGAAATCACTAGAAATGTTGGGGCAAAGACAGAGCTCTATATTTAGGCCATACGTCTCTTTTGTGCTTCTAACGTGGATACAAGGAGGGATGGATGAGGGGAGAGACCCAAAGAACGATCAAATGCGCCGGACGCCAGGCGCAAGCGCGGCCGGGTTCTCTAACGTTTCCAGCTCAAACGCATCCTATCCCTCGCACGATCCCCTAATCCGCGGAGGCGAGTCTCGACTGGGTAATCCCAACTGGCGCCAGGGAAGCAGCGTCTAAAAAGCGCGTGTAGTGTCTAGTTAATTAGGCGCAAGCTTTCTAATTGCGGGTTCAAACACGGCCCAGACCTATGGTTATTAAGAGTGCTTAAAAGTGACGGTCCCATGCCAGTACATTTAGGGCATGTAAAAGAACTGCGTGACAAACCGGCGGCGCTAATATGGTCCTGGCAATTGACAGCGTCGTTAACAACGAAAATATTTATTATAGTTCTGCAAAACACATCGATTATCCAGCCGAAACACGCCGTACAGTGTCACCTGGTCCTACAACCTTGAAACAGATGACTAACGATTTTGATTAAAATACTTAATGTATAAGATATTTTTATGGCAAACGAAATGTATATCTTGAATTTTCTGGGAATAGCCTCTGAATGACTTATATATCACTGCCAAACCATATGAGATATACAAAAACTTACTACACAAAAATGTAGATCTCATTAAAACACACAGTTTATGTCATATACATTTTCGAGATATTCCTAATTATTGGTTTCAATTTTAGGTCGCTTAAACTTTTATCAAACGGGAAGACATCTCGTTTCTCGTTTGTGTACCGAACCTCCATTGTTTCACTTAGCTACCGACTTTTAAAGGACGAGATTATCGCCTTAGCCTGTGCATTTTCTTATTTCCCTTCTATTTACAAGAAAGCTAGTAATAAGATTAATTCTGCTTATGTTTATCTTGATTAGCATGATATACATAACAGAATAATGTTTTGAATAAAAGGTTTGTTTGCTGAACAGCTAAAGGACATCATGTGAATGGAACACATTAGATTATTTCCTTTCTACTTACAAGGAACTAAGTAATAAGGACAATTTCTGCTAATGTTTATCGCGATTAGCATGAATTAGATAGAAGAATAAACTTATTAGCAGTAATTTGTTACAGAGATATAGAGAAAGTCATGTGAGTGTAACACATAATTTTTTTTACTTACCAACAAAACTTAATAAAAACAAACTATCGTTTGTGGTTATCACGTTTCGTGATGTATTGAGGGTGTTTATAATAACTGTGATACTAATCTGTCGAGATAGATGTCCTTGTTCGGGCAAACAGTGTTGTGGGGTAATTTTGAGTAACGCGGTGGCTCCGCGGTAATGTGTGAGACTCGCATCGGGAGGTTATGAGTTCACTTCCCGTGGCCGACCTAACCTTTAGGTTTTTCGGGGGTTTACCCGAGTCACCAGGTGAAAGCTGAGATGGTTCATAACATTTCCCCGAATTTTCTGTCCATCATTCCATCATGCTTGAGGGCCACCCGCATTTTCTGCGACCGGGGGCCAACTCCGTTGGTAAGAGTGGAGCTTCAGGATCCGGCTGACCTTGAAGTTGCTTTGACGTCAGGGTTGCCCTTATTAGGGCGACTTCTGCCAGTCGAAGCAAGCAGACAGGAACGCCACCGGCCCTGCTGCCGCTGCTGCGTCTTCGGGCACAGCTAAGACGCCTGCACTTCAGCGCCGCGGTGCCATTACTGTGGGACCAGCGTCTTGACGACGCAGTGCACTGGGCATGATCTCCGCCGCCGTCGCCGGTTCTGTGCCACCTTCCGTGGCACCGGACACTTCACTGGCCAGGCCCAGTGTCCCCTTTACCCGAGGGACGGGCGCACCACTCCGCAGCCAGTACGATCACCGCAGACTCAACACAGACGCCACACCACCTCCAGCTTCTATTGACACAGCGAGGCAGGATGCCATTCAGGATCTTCATGCTCGCTTAGTTGCATTAGAAGAGGCCTTCACCAGCGTCATCTCCAGGAAGCTGCTGGACCTGCAAGCTGCCACCACCGCCGCCATCTCCACTCTGCAGTCCTCCAGCGCTGAGCTGTCCAACCGGATAGCCAGTGTCCAAGCGCAACTACAGCAGGACCACCCAAATCAGCAGCACCGTTCCGCCGACCAGTTTCCAAACAACAACCCGCTATACACAACTCCAATTTCAACAGACGCTTTATCCAGGTTCCAGCAAGGACGACGACTCCGAAAACACCAGCAGATCTACTCAGAACACTGAGTAAAATTCACCGTAAATCACCATTCATTTTCACCAACCACTTCTCCAGAGGGGCACTCAGGGCGCAAGTCATGTGTGTCCACTGGATAAATTCACTATCACTCGCTGTTACTACCACTGGCAGGCAGCAATCATTATCACCAGAAATGCGCAGGTGCTTAATGCGGTACTACACCAGAGAGGCATGGGCCTCCTACTTCCGGTGGGGGTTTTTTGTGAGTAGTGCCACCCTGGTTCGAGTCCAGGGTGGGGAGTCTCACACTCCCAGGCTTGCCTGGGGTTAGGGCGTCAGTTGCCTTTTCCCCCATCATCAATAATAAAAAAAAAGCTAAGCCCATTATTCCATATTCCCATCACTTCCTTTTCATACGTCTCAGGGCGGCAGTATTTTTGTTTGTTTTGTTTTTTGTTTGTTTTATGTTTAATACATACTCCGCCGCTGTATTCCTTTTCCCTCTTTTTTAACTTTTCACGCTCCCCTGCGCCACGAAGCACTAAAGCGAGGCAGTTTAGCGAGCGCGGCCATGGGGATCGACATGTACGGCATGTTGCGACTGAGCGGTGACTTGTGGGGATGTCGCGGAAGCATTCTTCGGGTGCTTTCGGGCTAGAGCCCTTTTGGGGAACCCCGGACGATCGCGGCTTATGGGTTAGGCCCTAATAGCGTCGGAGGCGTACAATCTGGAACCATTAGAGCGACCCGTCTATGCTTGGCCCCTCTTCATTCGGATCTGATCGCCCTTGGGTCTCTCACTTCATTCATCGCTAAAGGCGCGGCTCTGTCCCAATGATTGGTGACCCCATCCGTGAATTAATCATAACCCTACCTCGTTAGTAGGTCCTTCGCAGTTACACTAAACGGGGAGGTAATTTTGAATTGTCAATGAAAATAAAGTTTTGAAGAAAACAAGCCAAAGATCTGAAACATGATCATTGTAGCAGGCAATGCAAATTTATAAACGTTTTATTGGAGAAACTAGTGTTCTTGGTGAACAGCCTCGCAACAATGAAGTATATTAAACAGTTTGCTTTATGTTATCCCGGAAGGCACTGATGTTCAATTCGTTCTTGTTAATAATATGTATTTCTATATCGTACTACTTTTCTCTTGTGTAATAAATTAGCTGGCTTATACTTATAAATTTCGACAGATTATATTATTAAATGAATTTAACACTCATCCTTTTTGAAATTATTAAGCACATGATCATTGACGCCAAATCTCCCCAAATATCGCTTAGAGCTGTAATTTTGTAAACCTCTTTAACCTTTTCTTCGAATTATATTTATGTTATGTTTTCTTTTTGCGCCGAAAATGGTGTCTTATTGATACGATTGTTGCGGGGTATGCGATTCATGAAAATTTGCAAAGTTTTTCATATTTTACGTTCTCCTTCATAATTATTTTCAGCGGCATCCTGAGGATCTTTAACTTGAGTTTCAAATGTGTGGGACGCTTGAACAATTCTGATGCGAACATCATCAGCAATTCATCGAAAATCTTCTTTCTTTTGGTCTTAGAAGAGCTTTCATAGTATTCCTCTAGAAATTTATTACAAGTAATTTAACTAGACGGTGGTGCAGTGGCAGAGTGGATATACCACTCGTACTCCTCCTATGTGGCCCGAGATCTTATCCAGAGGATCCATGTGGAATTTGTGATGGACGAAGTGGCGCCAGGATAGGTTTTCTCCGGTGTCCCCCACGGCTGATTCCAGCAATTGCTCCATCAGCAGCTTTCCTAGCATTAATTTCGCCGACATGTCATATACTTCCTAACGCTCATAGCAGACATTGGGCTGATCCCCAACCCTGGATACTCTATCTGATCCACAACCTGTATGCTCCTCAACAGGCATGTGACCCAGTGCATTAGCTAGTATATCCTAGAGGGTTTAAGTCCTGGATATGAGGAGGGTAAGCACGTGGAGAAGAAAAAAAAGTATTTAGCAGCATTCATAACATTAATTTTCACGAGAAAACTAGAGCAGGTTCCCATGTAAATAATACACACAACACTGCGCTACACGAGAACCACATAGCTCTGTGTCTCTCAGTCTCATGCCATGTAGCCCAGTTGGCCCGTATTTGGCGTGCCACTATACCTTCGTGTGTTAACATAGTTGCAAAACAACGATATTTCAAGTTAAAACCGGCCAATAGGGAAATAGTGAGAGATACCTTCGTTTTACTCCTTTTGTTTATCAGTGGAAACGGGGACGGTCACTCAGCCAGTTCTCCACTTACTGGTTTTAACTAGAAATAGCCCCATTGAGTTCTGCAACTCTTTTAATACACAAAGGGATATCTGCACATGTGGCAGTTGGGCCACCCGGTGTAACTCTGAAGCTAAGATGTGCTAGGAACTTCTTTTAAAAATCATTCTAGCGCTTTCTGTAATCACGTATGGTGTATCGGATACTGCAAACAAAATTGAAAGTTTTACTTGCCCTTCCCGAATGTTTGCTAGTTAGTGCGAGACTGCTCCTACACACTGAAGTGCAATTTACGCTTATAAAACTTACGGCTGTGTATCAGTGCATTTTTCTTTAATAACATATAGTTATTATTTGTATTAGGCCATTGTTACTCTCAATATAAAAAGAATATCCCCACATAAAATTAGTGTCGAGGAAAAGAAGCAATCAAGCCAGGCGTCATCCATCAAGTAGGAGCCAATTGATCGTCGACAGGCGTAACGGCCCTCAGGCTGACTAACATTAATTATTCCGCCATCAAGTTGTGATGTTCGCTCTCAAACTGTCCTCGGTCGCATTTTACTCGAACACCGTATGACATTTCAGAACGCTGCCTCAAGCTCACATAATATGTAATATCATAAACATGCTCGTCTTGTGTTGCAAGTTTTAGTGTAATACTGCTTTTAATGTACTGCACCTATGAACATTTTTTCGATAGCATTTATGAAACTTTTATCGCTGAGTTTTGCTTCCAAATAGGCGTTTTATCATGCTTACTTCTAATACTTTAACTACCATTAAATGTGGCAGTAGAAATACAGATATAGAATTTTTATTCCTTTCGCTATGCTTTCGCGAGCTAGTGGAAGTATTGCGTACATTCCAAAATACCGATATTACACTCAATGTCACATTTATGGATATTTTATTATATATTTGCACTTAGGTTATTGTAAATGTAAAAGAGAATGATTTAATTGTGAAAGAAGCAGAACAATTTATAAAATAAATACTTGGATAGGCATTAACAGTACAAAATATGGTCACATTAAACAAATATATAAGAAGGAAGAACTATAATAAAATATAGATAGATATATTTTTAAAACAAAAAGGAATTATATCAGGGCTGGGAACGAATTAAAGCTTTCGTAGTGAGAAAATACAAACTGAAATGTTGAAAACAAAGTAAGGGGTGAATACAGATTAACAGAACGCTGATGCCTCTCAGCGTAAGGTGTTTAAGCTCACGAAATGAGGTTATGGAGGAACACACCACCTTATTGCCCGAACCTCAATACAGGACATCTCTGAGCTGGTAAAATTCACAAGTCTTTTGTAATTGGAACATAAAAACAGTTTCACCACCGGTCAAGAATGTCACCAGCTGAGATACTTACGGACGTCTTTTATGGTCGAATAAAAGGGCCCAAGACATGAGTACGAATATTACCCGAAGTTTTCTTTGCCTCTTCAGCCCATACCCTTTCTCGAGAGCTAGACGCCTACGTGGATACTTATCCTGAGCTGTGTACTGCATCCGGTGTTTCCAGGTTCGTTATTATGTATATATCCTTCAAACTGAATTAGATCCTTAAAATATTCGGCTTCTTGAAGAAGATAATCGAACAACCTTACCAATAAATACATCTTAAGGAAGGAAAAATCTTACAAGGATAGAGCAAACTTTAAAGGAATGCGACTCAAAATTCAGAAGACGGAGATTGGGAAGGCATGGAGACATGAAGTACAGTAATTTGCGGAGAGATGCATCAATATGTAAATAATAATAATAATAATGAAAATAATAACAACAATAATAATATTGTGAATTTAAAAATGAATTTAACAGACTAATTAAGTAGCTGACTAGTAACAAGATCTCTTTTGCTAAATAAAACCTCATTTAAGGTTTTACAATTTATTATACTAATAAATAGTGATGCAAAATAGGATTACACATGGAGAAGGTCCCCAGGACTGAGGCAGAGCATCGCATGCAGGCCTTTGGACTCCTTTGGAACTTACCTGTCCCCAGGGAGGGAGGGATGAGGGGAGAGACCCGAGGGCGACCATATCCATATGACCAAGGGTGCAAGCATGGATGGGGTTCCTAAAGGTTCTAGATTGAAGCCTCCGGGCCCAGCTCACGAGTCCCGAGCTTTCGGAAGTTCCTAGGAGGGGTCCTGGCTCAAAAGCATCTGAAGACGAGTCTAGATCGAGCGGTACCGCGATGACACCAGAGTATAAACATCGGATAATGTTACATTCCTCGAGAATTTGTTATAGAAGTCAATCTCTACAGTGCGCGGGCCACCATCAAGCCGCAAACCGCCGTACACCGTCGCCTGATCCTTCAACGTGAAACAAATAACAAGGGAGTGATGAGAATAAAAAATAATGTACAGGAAAGTTCGGGGGATGTAAACAAACTTCACAGCACTCAGAGAAACCTCCCAAAAAACCTATGGATCAGGAATGCCAGCTTCAAGAACGCGAGAATTTGTTTGTAAAATCAGGTATCACTGGAATACTTCCATCGGCTCCACATAACTCACCAAGCTCTGCTCCGCACCGAACTCAAAACTTCTGCCTAAAACAAATTCCATTTAAGGAGCACTGTTGCACCCTAACCGAAAGCCTTCGAGAACACAAGTTACTTTCTGTCTACAGCGCAACCCAATTTACAATCCACTTGTATTCTTTTCTGCTAAGGCTTGGAGGAGGGGGGGAGGAGGTGCCGATTGCTACACCTTCCCTCCTTTACCCCATCTGCTGGACAAAAAGAGTGGAATCGACTACAAAACACCCATTGCTGTCAACATCCTGTGGTTATGGAGGGTGGCAATAACTTTTGGGCTTAAATTCAACCTGTCGTAAAACTTGACTCTTTTGGTGCGAACCAAGTGCACTTCGAGTAAGATTATGCCGCTTATTTGCAAGAGGCTATATTGTTTGTCGGCACAGTTTCTTCCGAAGGGGTATCGTTTGCAAATTCTGTAAATTTTGCGAGAAGGATGCAAACCCTAAAGCTGAATTTGGAGACTTGATTTCAGGTATAACGCATGCATCTTTTTGTAATAAATTTTAAAGTGTTACAAAATTATATTTTTCACTGTGGCAGTATTCCATTCACTTCAACTTTTCTACTCTTTCAGCAACGAATTTGCGCGGATATTGTACAGGATATTAAAAGAAATTACGTTACTAATTTTAGCTATTGTAAAATAATGTGCATAGTGGATAAATTAACAATTATAACTTATTCTGTTTGTTGCAAAATATAACATTTAAACCCCTGCTTAAAACTGTAACAGTAATTCAAATACTCAAGCTATGCTATTTATTTCATCAATTTGCTTTTATAATCGCGCCTTTCATTTCAAGTTATAATGTAAGATATTTTATTTATATTTTCTAGAAGTTTGGTTGAAAGGGCTTTCTTCCCATTGCTTTCAGTTTATCGCAGATGAACGGAGCAACGGGTCGAGGGACGGATAAATGTGCTGTCGTTCCCAGCTAACCAAATTAGCGCTATACGTGTTTAGATTCGCTTAAAATCACACTCTCTCCTCTCGGCGCTTTTAATGAGCTCCCAACGTGGGTTCTCACAGCTAATTTCCCTTCTGCTCCGCCTTTCTCACGGCACAAAGCTTCAATTTGTTTTGTAGTTCATAACGTCAACAACTTCAAACACGGATTTCATTAAACAAGTGCACATTACATATTACTAAACCGTGTTTAAAATTTAAATTAGAAGAAAAAAGATAAAAGCAGATCCTTTGTGGCAAAAAAAAAAAAAAAAAAAAATATATATATATCATAACTTAATTACATATAATGTAAAACAGTCAAGTGACGTAACATTGTTTCGAAATTTCGTTAGTAAGAGGTGCGCAGTAAAAGAGAGGCAGAGCTTTATATCTTTCAGATATGTGGGTACAAAGAACACGTACATTTCTCTTTACCCCATCATACCTCCCTTAACCACGCCTCTTCACTTACATCATCCACCCGTTATTTTTCATCGAGTAGCTCTCTCAGACCCGCGAGCCAGAAGACACACTCCAACGTCACAGAGACATTTTTTTTAAATACAGTTCCGGAGTATTGTGAGGACTCCCGTGGTCTGTATTCCTTTTTTCTTTTTCCTCTTTTTTTTCGAGTTTCCTACATTGGCCCATTAATTTACCGTTTTCTTGTTTAACTTATACAGACACAGACATGTACACATTTACAAACACCCAAATACCCATGCCCAAGGCGGGGCTCAAATCCAGGATCCCCTGCGCCACGAAGCACCAAAGGTATTTTAGCGAGAGCGGCCACGGAGACGCATTCGTTGGCTCACACAGCGCTATACATTTCTCTGGTTACTCTCTATTTTGAAAACCTTTGCACTTATATCCGGTTTAACTTTTATAAATATATTGTTAATGTAAAAAATATTAAAATACTATAATATATATTACATATATAATACCCGTTACGAATTACTTTCTAGGGAATTTTAGAAGAATAAACATTCATGGACTCGTAATGTTTTAAAAAATTGTGTCATAAACTTTCCTCCCACTTAAACCACTTGGCAAACTGTGTTGTACGAACAAAACGTAGAACAGCTGAGCGACATATATATATATATATATATATATATATATATATATATATATACTGCTGCTTTGATGAATCCAATTGAGCATAGTCATTCCGAAGGTCATCATACGAAAAAATCACGAATTTTACTAATAACCATAGCAAATCGGGGATCGAACAAATGCGGCAAACTATAGGCCAGTTAGTTTGACATCAGTAGTAAGGAAACAAGTTGAGCATCTTATAGCACAATATTTAAGACGCGAATGGGATAAAACGCATTGGCTCTTCGAAGGCCAACATGGTTTCCGGAACGGACATTCTTGTGGGAGTCAACTAGTAGCTGTTTGTCAGGATGTAGCCGATACACTTGACGCGGGTGGAAAAGTACATGCAATAATAATTGATTTTTCTAAAGCGTTTGACCTTGTACCTCATGGACGACTAATAGAAAAACTTTGTAATCTGCAAATAGACAACAGAGTGATAACTTGGATTCGGGAATTCTTGAGCGAACGAACCCAGAGTGCGGGTGGGAAATAAATTATCGTCTCCTACAAATGTAACTTCTGGTGTGCCCCAGGGAAGCGTGATCTTCTTAGCATATATAAATGATTTACGGGAAGGGATAACATCTCAGATTCGCCTATTTGCAGATGATTGTATAATCTATAGAAATATTAGTGGTAAAGGTGATACAATAGATCTACAAGAAGATTTAAACAAAATTCAACTCTGGGCAAAATATAATAAAATGCAGATAAATCCAAACAAATGTAAAACAATTATATTTTCAAGGGCAAGAATAGTAGAAAACGTAACATATAAATTAGACAATAAGAAAATACTCAGAGTAAATAGCACCAGATATTTAGGGGTAATACTAAATCAAAGATTGGAGTGGGGGGAACATGTAAACTCGATCACTGGGAAGGCGTGGAAAGCGTTGCATTTCATAATGAGGATTTTAAAACGCAGCAATGGAGAGTCGCGAAATTTGGCATACACTTCTTTAGTTCCACCAATATTAGAATATAGTGTTGCATGCTGGGATCCGTATCGGGTTGGGCAAAAACTGGCACTAGAGAGAGTTCAAAAAAGAGCAGTTAAATTTGTAGACAGAAGTAAACTATTCGAAAATCATATCAGCACTGCTACTTCCTGGGAAACACTAGAAAAACGTAGGAGACGAGCAAGGCTATGTGCAATTTTTAGAGCCTATAAAGGGGAACCTGCATGGAGAGACATATCCAAACGATTATTAAAGCCATTATACTGTGGGAGGAATGATCACTCGGAAAAAATAAGAAATAGGGAACAGAAAACAGACATAGGTAAATTTTCCTTCACAAATAGAACAATAAACGAATGGAACAAAATACCTGCAGATTTACTGGAGACTTTGCCTCAAAGTGTAAATAGTTTTAAAAAGAGACTAAAGAAGAGTGACTTATAGTCAGGATAGTAAATAAAATATTGCGTTATTATTACTGTTGTTACAATTATGTATATATTAGTATACTATGATGTCATTGGCATTTTAACAGGGTATTACTCACATTATTGTTTATTTAACTCAATTGTATTGTACATTGTGTTATTACATTGACAGCGCTGCCACCGGGCCACGCCCTAAGCAGTGAAATAAAGTATCTATCTAATCTATCTAAATAATGAATTGATAGCAACTTATAGATGCCAATCACGGGTTTCTTATGAGGTTTGTGAAACCCATTAACAGCGTGTTTCCGTAGATTGCAAGTAAAGAAAAATGATACCGACATGGGTGACCAGGATCGTTAACCTATTAAATCTTAAACGGTCTGCAGGTTTACTTTAGTTCTCATACTGGCAAATACTGGAGACGTACCAGGCTTGGAATGTTTCTTCCCAAATTCCTTTCTGCTATGCTTATATATACATATATACACATGATGACATTCTCTTCACTTTCTCTGCCCATTCTTCAACAAACTATTCTTACAAAAGCATTTTTTCTCTCTTTGCTTTATGTTAATCGAAATAATCATCTGTATAAATGCTTTTATTCCATATTTTCTTGTTGATACAATAAGTATTCAGGAACACATGGCTTAAGCAATAGTTATATTTTTAGAACTGGTCGCTTTGTGATGGAATCAAGAAAAAAATCTAATCTTTTCCATGCTCATGACTTCATCTAGCTGTTACACAAACAAATTTTCCTTAGAAAAGATTATTCCTTTATCTATATCATGCTAATTTAAATAAACATTAGCAGAGATGGTCTTATTAGTTTCTTCCTTCTAAGTAGGAGAGAAATAAGGGAATACTAAATTAAAGCGACAGTCAGATCTTTTAAAATCTGATTGCTATGTGAAACAACTGAAACTCAATCCTCTTTTGTATTCTCGTGAGTAAAAGAAAAGAAATAAAACGAAAGTTGACTTCCCGATTGGGAAAAGTTTAAGTAATTTAAACTTGAAACAATAGCAAGGAATTTCGGAAACGTAACCCTACAAAAAATGTATGTGAACATAAATGGTATATTTTAATGAAATATGTATTTTTGTGTAGTAAGCTCTTGTCTATTAGGCTTACGAGTTATACAAAAGCCATCAAGAGTGAAGAGGGCCACAGGGACTTTTCCCAGGAAATGAAGATATAGATTGCGTTTGTCTTGAAAAATCTTAAAAATATGATATTTTAATCAAAATTGTTAGTGGCATTTCTGAGCAAATCAAAATTTTCGAAAAATTGTCCATGTAAGGGGTAGTTGTGGGTGAGGGTTTTCCTGAAAATCTTCGTGTCGAATCTTTTTTAGATACTGAACCTAAATACCATGTTTATTATTTACCTAACTTTTAGTTTTTGATTTATGCTGTTCACACACACACAGATTGGGATTCAGGGGGCCCCACAGCATATATTTCCGGTGAAATCTAATGCCTTCTGTATCTACTATGAACGCTGTACATACGTACTAGAGAAAACAAAAAAGCGAATGATGACTTAGCGTTTGAGAGAGGTGTAAAGGAAAATTCAAATCACTAACAAGGAATATCTCTGAAATGGTTAAATCCACACAAAAAATTTAACATTAATTTGTTCTTTAACGAGATCTAAGCCTTTTTACCAGCTTACAAAATCTTCAGAATAAAGAGTACTTTAGACGCTATTTTCAAAATTCAAGATGTATATTCGAATTGTCGTGAAAATATCTTAAATACATGTTATTTTAATAAATGATCAGAGCCATTTTGAGAAATAAAACTTTGGCATGCAGACAGTAGTCTGAGATGTTTTTTTCCCCCCTTCTTTCTTGAAAAGTTTCTTGTCGTGTTCTTGGAAGATGCTGAACCTAAATAGCAAGTTTAGTGTGTAACGTTTTTTAGTTTTGAGGTATGCTGTTCACACACATACTTCTAAAATGACTATTGTGGTTTCGGAACCTCAAGACGTGTATTCCCAGTGAAATCTCGGTATCGAACTTTGGGTGGAATGTAACATATTCTCTATCTATTCCGTATGTGACAGAGAAAGTAAAAACACATGATTGTGAAAAAGCAAAACATTTCTAAACAGTTTGTTTTCAAAAAGCTTACAATAATTTTCAGCTAAGTACAGCGTATGGTGATTTGGATCTGCTATCCAAAGGCAGGCTCCACCTCTTAGGGCAATAATGTTTCATCACCTTAATGCTCGTGTTAAAATATAGATTCAACCGTGTGGAATTACACTGACGACTGCCCAGAGCCCCCAGGCTCGATTCTTTGCTCCGGCGGGACATTTTTCTCTAACTAGAATGATTCCCTATCCCTCACAGGGCATGGAAGTATGATTGAGGCAGTGAATGTGTGTGTATGATATGTGTATGTGTGTGTGTGTTTAATAGTATAAAAGTGTAAAGAAACAACGTTAAGAAACTTTACAATTCAGCGAGCAAACACCAGCAGTTGTTTCTCAAGTTCAATGCCATTATGACCATTAAATTAAAGAGATCTATATAAATGAAACAATTTAAAAAAAAATTACAACGCTAGTCAGATGGATTATTTTCGTATCAGCCGAATCGGGACATGCCGTCTTGCAGCATGCTTTGTTTTTGTTTTTCGTTTAATGATTTAACTTTTCTCTCTGATCTTACCGCACATAATGGCATCCTGACATTACGCACAATAAATTGCAGAAACAGGTTTGGGTTAATAGCGTTCCTTTGCTTGCCATAACATGAGTCATATATTTCATTTCAATTCAACCGATACGAAAATAACTTATTCAAACGGTACAGTAATATTGTGTCATTGTGATAAGAACTCAAACAAGTAGTTGGATAATATGGGGACTATACGGTTGCATTATTCATTTATTTTTTCCAGAAATACTACTCTTGCAAGGATTCTAAACATTTGCTCATATCTAAGAAGATAGTTATATTAGGACAAACGTTTATTAGAATACATACTTCTCTCCAAATATTAAAGCTGTCTTGTCAAAATATTTTGTGTAGCTCTTGGTAAAGAATAATGGACTCAACATTTTTATTTATTTATTTTTTTATTTACTTTTTTTAATCAAACTGGAGCCAAAGGGAAAGACAATTTTATTTTTATTTCGATGTACTTCCTCTAAAATCTCCAGGCCCGAGCTGTAACATCAATGTGACAATAGAGCCTGTTTAGTGACGACAGTAAGGCGCTTCGCCGCTTCGATCTGGTTCTATTTTGCTGAAAAGCAAGCACCCGGCTCTCACTCGGGCTAGAATTTTATGTGTGTCTAGGCTGCAAGTCTACCAACAGAATGGCAGTTTTGTTTAAACGGTAACTGCTGTTTGAAGGCTTTGCTTTATTGACACAGATTCGGTAGCAGAAGGTCGCGTGGTGATAACGGGGAGTAAACTCTCGAGTAAGGGGCATACGTGACAAAGCGAGCGAGGTTGGTCAGCTTTGTTGCACATTAGTGAAAGTAGAACACATTCCAACTCCAGGGACACTATCAATGCCAGGGTTGTCCACTGGAACTTCCCTTCACATATTTTACTACTTTGATTCCCCAATTTTTCCAATGTCAAAATTAGGGAAAGTATCCTCCATGGCCTCGCCCGTACCACAACATGATCTGGAGCAGAAGTATTTAAAACATATCACAATCGGTTTAATGAATAGGATTAGATCCGGCGAATAAGTTTTTACTGACATTCCGAACAGTCACGATTTTCGATACCCATTATGTATAGAACACAGCGATTCAACAAATTTTATTCCAAAATCAGTGACATCAATGAATGTGTAAGACACTACAATGTTTAATATGTGTGAAAGAGCAGCCAGCCGCTTGTTGTATGTTTAGAAATGGGCTGATCTCATCTCCAAGCGGCTACGGGAAACTTAGAAGTCTTGACGCTAACACGACTTACTTCCCTTTCTGAACCATAGACACGGTTGTCTTGTCACTGTCATCATAATCAAGTTCTGTTGCATTGTCATTTCGGATGTTTCTTCAAATCTTTCAGGACCTTGGAAACTCTGTCTATGAAAACGTGCTTATCTATTGTCTCTAGCACGTATGTACAATGTATAAAGTAACTAGACTCATTTGTTTTGCAGTACCTGGAATCCTGCCCAAAACAGTTTTGGATAAAGGGTCCGCGCGACCGTGTATGTTTGTGAATAGCATAACTCAAAAAAAAAAAAAACAAAAAAAAAAAAAAAAACAAACAAATCCGTTAAAGTATGCGAATCGAATATTTTCAAGAGTATTATCAATTCCAAACTAGCCTTTATACGGGCAATTTTTGGTAAATTTTTTATTTTATAAAAACTATTTTAAATTAATTTTTTAAGATATTTTCATCAAAAGTAAAATGTATATATTGGCATTTCTGAAAATGCTTCTGTAACCTCTGAACTATAAGGAATAGAAAAGAAAGAAAGAAAAAAAACCTACCACACAAAATTGATAGTTTCGCTAAAACATGCAATGTATGCCATACTTTTTTGTGGAGTTAACTTTTTCCGAGATATTAAATTTAAAAATAAAAAATTTAAATTTAAATTTATAATACGTGACTTTTCTCCAAAAGGAAGTCGTTATTCAATTTATACTTTCTCTGTTTCGTCATATTTCATAGTTAGAAATGGTATTGCACTCCAATCAAAAATTCGACATCCAAATTTCACCAGAAATACACTTTTAGGGTTCCCTAAATAAAAAACAAGTATTTTTAGAGAAAGTTCCGAGCGCACCAGGATGTGTTTCCGTGCATCTTTGAACAGCATAATCAAAAACGAAAAGGAAAAGTCGGTTAGATTCAAAACTTGATATTTAAGTGCAGCAACTTCCAAGAATGCATCACAAAGATTTTCAATGGGGGATTCAAAACTGCTCTTTACATGGAGAAATCTTGGAAAATGTTGATATTTTCAAAAGCGCTCTAAAAATTTTGTTTAAACTACCCTATGTTAAAGAAACGTATTTACATGACTAAATATATATCTTGAATTTCCTAGAATTAGATTCTGAGCCCTCTTTATTCTGGATGACTTTTGCATAGCTGGTAAACCATAAGAGATAGGCAAAAATTTAGTACACACATATGTAGATCTCGCAAAAACACACTATTTCTTTATTGTTTAAGAGTAACCGTTTCCGACATATACCTGGTTATTGGTTTCAGCTTTAAGCTTCTTAAATTTTACTCAAACAGGAGTTTATCTTTCGTTTAGCCACTTTTGCTTTGCTCCTGGGTGTGCAAAGCGAAAATATAATTTCAGTTGTTTGGTTGTTTCACATAGTGACCAGCTTTTTAAAATATTTGACTGTCGCTTTAGCCTAGTGTATTACTTTATTTCCCTTCTACTTAGAATGAACCAATACAGCCATTTCTGCTAATATTTAACTGATTATCACAATGTAAATAAAGAAATAATTTTTATAACACTAATTTGTAGCGAAAATCACGTGAACGTAACACATCAGATTTTTCTTTTCTTTCTTTAGTCCTTTTGCTTCGGTGCACTCATTTATTGCTTCTTATAGTTTTGCATTACTAAAACATTGCTGTGAAGCAAGCAGATTATATTTTCAAAAGTACAAACAAAGTGGCTATCTCCGAGTGATACAAAATAACTGAGTTCTCTTACATCTTATCTTCTTTACCATAAATTAACAATTAGTAAAGTTAAGTATTTTTTTAGTTCTCTATCTGTTTACCCTCCTTATATAAAGGGCGTACATCCTCCAGGATTGCCAGCTAAGGCATCAACATCATATGCTTGTAGAGGAGCCGCGGGCTATGGACCAGATAGAATACCCAGGAATTAGAGATCACCAGAACGCCTGGTATCAATGTGAGGAAATAGATGAGGTTAACTTTTGGCAAAATGAATGATAGAAAAGGTAAAAATGGAGCAATTGGTACTAAATTGTCGCGGAAAATCGGTTATAACCCGCCCCATCACAAATCCTACACGCGGTCCCCTGGGATTGAATCCGGGCCACCTCAACGGGAGGCCAAGGCATGTTAAGCATCTTTAAATACATTTTCATAACAATAAAACTATATTTAATGATAATTTTATGGCAATTGTTGCTGTTTCCGTTGCAAGTGTCTGGATCATACAGAGTCGAATTTCTCAAAACAATTGTCTCGACTCTACCAACGATCATGATCACAACAGCACCACTTATGTTATATTACGTAACTAATTAGCTCAACATTTTCCTGACCTATATGACAGTAAACATGCAAATGCATTCGATGCGACCTGCGATTTACGTAAACGATTCACGGACAATTTTAGGACGTGTCAGGGTTAGCCAGCCGAAACCAAAAACATCATCTAAATTTGTTATGTAAACTTTCCAAATAGGCAATAGGCAAGGTGACATTATTGCGAGATACAAATTGATCTATGAGGTAAACAAAGCCAGGGTCGACCTGTTGTTTTATTTCCTCCATTCGCTATAAGTTTCCGTTAAATAGACAAGTTTATTTTCTTTTTCTTTTTCTAACTGTACCTATTAACTAGCCGCCAAATTCTTAAAACTCATTGTTGTATAGAATGAATCACAAATGTAACTATACTACATATCATAATCTTAAACTTCAAGCGGTTTTTACTGGAGGAAATAACACGTCGGAATTTGTAGAACAGGAATGTTTCAGCAGATACTTTGAGACTGCTTACACAACAATATAAATTACAATTAACGTGTACACTAACGTGTTCAAAAGTGGTTCAATTCTCTATTTCATTAGAGTTTTTTTCTGCGTAAAGTTTGCACCTTTGGATAGCCAAACAATGATTCGACCAATTTTGTATCGGTTTTCTAAATGGCTGTCGTAAAAAGCTGCCCAGAAACACAAAGCCGAAGAATTAAGCGATGTTTTAATGCATGAGAAATAAACGGATATTTGGGATATCACCTCTTTTTTTTTGGTGGTTTTTAACGCTCGCTTTAACTGCTATGGCACCGCAGGCGGACACTGATGATACATGAAGATGGAATCCCGGTGGAATGTGATGGCGGGGGAAACTGGAGAACCCGGAGAAAACCCGCCATGCGCCGCTTTGTCCACCACAAATCTCACATGCGGTCGCTTGGGATCGAACTCAGGTCATGTAGGTGAGAAATGAGTGGTCTGACCACTCAGCTACCAAAGGAAACACTTGATCAATACGACATAACATGGTCTTCTGGAAGAATAGAGTATTTAAAAGGGCGAATATATATAATCTGTTGAATACCAAACATGGTATTTTAATTTAGTATCTTCCGAAGATCTTCCAAAGACAGAAACGATTTCTCCATTTTCCCAAAAACGGCCTTACAATTTAAAATACAATTATTCTATATATAGAAACCTATTAAATATATTGCATAAAAATGTGATGTGTTTCATTCATATTTCTCTAGCTGTTCGTAAACAAACTTTTCTTACGAAGGACTATTCTTTATCTACATCATGCTAGACATTAGTAGATTGGTGTTATTACTTGCTTCTTTGCAAGTAGGAGGGAACTAAGGGATACACTAGGCTAAAACGACAGTAAGATCTTTTAAAAGCCGGCGGCTCTGTGAAACAATTGAAATTCAGTTCTCTTTGCTTGTCAGGAGGAGATAAAAGACAGATTAAAAGAAAGTTTGAGAAAGGTTTCAAGTAGCTCAAAATTTATACCAGTAATACGGTTAAATCTACAAAAAATGTATATGCCATAAATTGTGTGTTTTAATGAGATCAACATTTATGTGCAGTACATTTTTGCGTATCTCTTCGCGGTTTACCTGTTACACAAAAGTTATAAAAAAGTCATCAAAAATGAGGAAGTCTCCAGAGGCTATTCACAGAAAATTCAGGATATGCATTTATTTTGTCATAAAAATATCTTAATATACGGTATTTTAATCAAAACGTGTCATTTTGAAAAAATCAAACTTTTTGAAATTTTTCCATGTCAAGGGTAGTTTGAGATGGGAGGGATTTTCCTCAAAATGTCAGTGTTCCTTGGAACTTAAATACCAAGTTTGTTATTTTACCGACTCTTTGTTGTTGCATTATCGTGTTCACAGACACACGGACACACACACACGCGCGGGACTTTTTTTATAAAAATTCTTATTTATACAGATGACCCTAAAACGACGTATTTCTGGTGAAATCTCGGGTCTGGGGCAGTGCAGTTCCTTTTTACTTTCTCAATACGCACTATCTACATAGTGTATAGAGAATGTATTCCACTCCACCCAAAAATTCGATACCGAGATTTCACCGGAAATATATGTTTTAAGGTCCCCAATAACCAAAAAAGCATTTTCACAAAAAGATCTGTGTTTGTGTGTGTGTGTGTCCGTGTGTCCATGTGTCTGTGAACACGATAACTCAAAAACGAAAAGTCGGTAAAATACCAAACTTGGTATTTAAGTTTAGTATCTTCCAGGGATGCGACACGAAGATTTTGAGAAAAATCCCCCACCCCCAACTACCCTTTACATGGAACTTTTTTCGAAAATTTTGATTTTCTCAAAAATGGCTCTAACGATTTTGATTAAAATTTCGTATATCAAAGATATTTGCCTGACAAATAAAATGTATATCTTGAATTTTCTGGGAATAGCCTCTGAAGACTACTTTATTCTGGACGAGTTTTGCATAACTACTAAACCGTAAGAGATGGACAAAAACTTAACACACAAAAAATGTAGAGCACGTTAAAACACACAATTTATGTTATAAACATTTTTTTCGTGGAGTTGATTGTTTTTGAGATATTCCTTTTTCTTGGTTTCAGCTTTGAAAAACTTATACTTTTCTCATACAGGAATTTGTCAACTCCTGACTATACAAACAAAGGAACATCAGTCACATAGCAACCAGCTTTTGGCTTTCACTTTAACCTATGGTACTCCTTTATTTCGCTTCTACTTACAATAAAGCAAGAAATAAGACTATTTCTGCTAATTTTATCGATTAGCATGAAATAAATAAAAGATAAGCTTAAAAACAATAATTTGTTACAGAGATATAGAGAAAGTCATGTGAATGGAACACATCAGATTTGTTTCCTACGTATCATATTCTATTAGAGAAAGTAAAATATTTCAGTTATATCATCAACTTTGTACGGACCAAGGTGAAGATTTTCAAGTCACTCTTCAATCCCTAAATAACTGACCATTTATATTAAGACAATATGTTAATTTAGTTAAACTTTTAACTTAGGTAGGTAGGATGGATGGAGGGACTCAGTACTGAGCCTTTTGTACTTATACCACACGATGAAGTGCCCTCAAGAGAGAGAATAAGGTGTTTGGAGACATAGGCGGCCTGAGCCAGCAGTATAACACAGCAATATTAGGATCCCTACGGTTACCAGATTGAGACCCCGGCAGTCGGGTCACCATATAAGGTGGCACCACCCCTCATAGGGTCCGACGTTCTCAGGGAGCGCCCTATATACCTACATACACCAGAAACCAGCCAAAGACAGGAGACGGCGAGAGTTTCAGAGAACATCGTTTCCCCTGTCACGCCGCTCTGAAGCACCACTGTCGAGATTTCCAACCTTGAAAGAGATTAATGAGGGCGAAGGTTGAATGAATTGGATGCTGGGACGACATGGGGGACAGGGAATTCGGGAGATGAAAGAAATTCTTCCAGGATTCGCCTTGCGGCCCGAGATGAATGAAATGTAAATCTAGAATTTTCTGCGACGCACTTGTTAAAATCTTTCACTAACATTTTGATATAACCGAGAGAGAGGCCATAAGCCAAGAACAACTAGTCCATTAAAGCTCGCAGTTTGTGACGTACGTCCCTTTTGCTGTAATTTCTAAATAATTAACGTTGAATGTCTGTATTTCGCCATTTAAAAGCTTATGGTGCAGTAACAACACTACATTATGAAATGAGTTCTCTTTTCCCTCTATTTTTTTAGCAACGAAAATCAACTTGTGATGTAACCAGATAAGTGTTATTTCCAAGTATCGTAAGCAATTATTCCTTAAATACCATTTATATGCAAATGTGTAATGGGTTACGTAACCTGCACATAAGAATGACTTTTATATAATATTATACCAGCGAAATCAGTGGTTTTCGTTTTTGTGGTTAAGTGTAATGAAAACTAATTCCGAGGAGGAGTAGATGTTGAGAGATAGCCTTGTAGGTAGGTACTTCTATTTAGAACAGGTCACCACTTAGTCAAATAAACTATCATGAATGATGCAGATGAATCTATTCGGCGCTTGACCGGCAGAAAACTCGTTTTCAAGGACGGATATAAGAAAAAGTGATTTTACATAGAGGTGTTTGTCCGTTATATAACGTTGCATGCAAGTTCGGTGTTTCCGAATGTCTGATCCAATTACTAGTCAAAGTTGCGTCAATTCATTAAAAAAATTAAGTATATATCTGACAAATAACTCTGATCGTACTATTTATTAGATCCGGCTGAAAAATGCATGCTACATCCGGATTTGAACGTGGTTCTTCCGCTCACACCATTGAGCTACTGTGACGATGTACCGGTATGACATTCAATCCTCCAAGTGATCCGTGTTTTTAATCTGGTCATCCAACCGGTACATCTGTTAAACTTCAGAGCACACCTTAATGGCGACTTACGTGTCATAAGTACTTAATATCCGGGTATATATACAGGGTGTTAATGAACTACACCGAAAGAATTTGCGAGATTGTGCACGTGACTAATATAAGCATGGTCCCCGGATAAACATATCGCAACTACCTAGCTTTAAACGTGTGGGTATCAGGTGCTGATAAGTCGGTGTTAAAGCAAAGCAGGTTGAAAAAATGGCTTAGAATGTCTTTAAAACCGCTGCCCAAATATAGAAATATCGATTTTTAGCAGCTCTAGCGTTCTCAAGATTTAATGTCGCAAAAATCTGTAAAATCTCGAACTAATCACTTGACAGTGCGACACTGAGCATTCATTAACTACGTTTTTGAGGTAGCCTACTCTGGAGGCGTTTTTTCAACTGCTCTGGTGGTTTGATGCGAAAGTGGGAAGCTGCTATGCCAAAGGTCATGAATTCGATTCCTGTGTTTTATTATTATTTTTTCATTCCAGACGAAGTGCCGCGATAAGTGAAAGAGACCCGAACTCGGAAACTATCTTTAACTTGAAAGCCAGTACCATAACCACTACGCTAGAGATCTACGCTGTATTATGTCCCTTCGTTTTTCGTTTTATGCTCTTGAATGGTTGATAAATTAGCCGGTGACGTACTGGCACTTCAGAAACTTATAGGCGCTACTTCGAATTTCAATATACAGGCCATAAGTCTCCTATCTCAAATTATTTATTTAAGTAATCTACATATTCTATGAAAACATTTCAGTATAGTTTATTATCAACATGTATATAGCCATGCCAACTGTTGGGCAACTTTATTACTATATTGGTAAAGTTGTTATATTGACACCCTACCAAGGACAGTGTTTTACTGTTGGAATAACTAAGTGGATGTAATCCGAATACTAAGTACTTGTCATCATTAAGTCGTTCTCTGAAGGTATGAAACATACTGGTAGTCATCGCCCTCCATGGTGTAATGGTTACCATGCTAACTTAATATACTCAAGGTCACGGGTTCAAACCCGGCGGAGGACGATGGATTTTTCGGGTGTAGTTAAAGAGCGTTCATAAATAACACGCCATTTCCATACCGGTTAGTTACCGGGTATAAAGCACGCATCAGTTGGAGAACTGAATGTCACACTGGCATATTGTGACAGTAGCTCAATAGTTAGAGCAACTGCACGAAGAGAATTGTTTTCAAATCCCGGCAGTGGTATTGAATTATTCATCAGTGTCTAACAGTAAAATCCTTGGTATGGCGTTAATATAACAACTTTACCAATATAATAATGACATTAATCATGGCCAAAAGTATCAAGTGTGACTTGCCTCGGTATACAGGCCTTGAATACCTAGAAATAGCCGTCATAATGTGACCAATAAAATCATTGAAAGCAGGATAAATCAATACGGCCGCCGACGAATTTCAGAGAGACGGAATTAAGAGAGAGTGAGAGTTACAAATACAGCAAGCACGTTTCCCTGAAGAAGGAAGCATATCTACAACTATAAGTGGTAAGTGAACTACTACTATCCACATTCTCTTAGATATAGTGAAAATATAGTCTCTCCTTCTCTCCCAGTGGTTGAGTCTAGGGAGGAGACGACTGAAGAACAACGCAGGAAGGAAAAGATAACCACCGCAAAAACAGAAGTACGCAACCAGAATTACATCTCAGCGGAGCAGCAATTCCACTTCCAGAGGAAGCACAACGCTCCGATCTCTGATTGCTCACCCTCTGGTTACACATTCACCGCAGCAATCTTCAACTGCGGTGGAATCTTCATCACAGTATTCCGTCTCTGATCGCTCATTCTCAGGCTTCAAATTCATCACATCAACAATCTTCAACTACGGCGGAATCTTCATCACAGTTTTCCATCTCTTATCGCTCACACTTAGGCTTCAAATCCGCTGTATCAGCGATCTTCAACTGCTGTTGAATCTGCATCAGTGTTCTGTCTCTGATTGCTCACTCTCAGGCTTCAAATTTACCACAACAGCAATCTTCAACGACGGTGAAATCTTCAACACAATGTCCCGTCTCTAATCGCTCACTCTCAGGCTTCATATTCACAGTAGCAGGACTCCATCTCCGGCGGGATCTTCATCACAGAGCTCCGCTCTCTAATTGCTCAGACCCAGGATTCACATTCACCGCAGCAGTAATCTTCACCTCCGGCGGGATCTTTATTACAGTGCTGCGCTCTCTGTACGCTCAGACCCAGGTTTCACATTCCCGCAGCGGCAATCTTCGCTCCCGCGAGTTCTTTATCACAGTTTTCCTTCTCTGATTTCTGAGGATTCACGTTCCCGCAGCAGTAATCTTCACTTCTGACGGGTATCTTCATCATAGTGCTCCGCTCTCTGATCGCTTAGACCCAAATTTCACATTTTCGCAGTAGTAATCTTCAACTCCGGCGGGATCTTCATCACAATGCTCCGCTCTTAATCGCTCAAGCCCAGACTTTTTATTCACCGCAGCAGTAATCTTCACCTCCGACGGGATCTTCATCACAGTGTTCCACTTTCTAATAGCTCAGTCTGAGGTTTCACTTTCACTGCAGGAGCACTCTACCTCCGGAGGGATCTTCATTAATGTTCCGCTCTCTGACTGCTCAGCCCAGATTTCATATTTTTTCACCTCCAGGGTTCTTCATCACAGTATCCCGTTCTCTGATCGCTCAGATTCAATCATCTCAGTAGCAATCCCCACTTGGGCCGAATCTTCGTCACAGTGCTCTGATCTCCGACCACGGCAGCTACTGGCCCTACCACCGCCATATTGGCAAACCATCGCGTCTCCATAGCTGAAAGTGATTTTGCATAGGATCCCAAGAGAACTCCCTACACATCTCAGCCTCGCTACAGCGTAGCGAGTGAAAGCCAGCAGAATTATCAGCAACAACTCCATTCAACCGGCTTGAATTACTGAAAGTAACACTATGAAGCCACCTGGTCTCAGGCCTGCCGTTATTAGGGTATCCCTGGGTAAGTGATACGAGCTTCGTCACACTGCCAAAGTGCTGCTTTTATGGCGCTTCTTCAACAGCAAGAACACGCAGGGTGCATGACTGCTGTGTCACTTGTGATGACTCCACCCATTATCTGCTCATAAGCAGTTCCCATACCCACGCTCACAATGGTGTCAGCACAGCGACTCCAGCCGCAGCATGCTCTCATTCACATTTTCGGCCCCCTACTAAAACTCAAATGATCATATACCCAGTTTTACGGTTGCTACCATCATGGAGGTAATCTGGGACCTCCTTAGTGAGATTCTCATTATTGTCAAATAACTGACGTCACTTGAGAGTGATTTTCGCTGCAAACAATCACACTGTCCTTATACTGGACACAACAACAGAAATTAAGGATCATCAAACACCGTAGCAAAGTCCAACTATTACCAGACTGGTATGACAGCAATAACAGCACAATCAACCAGATCCAATCAGCAATCACCATTGTACCTGATATTGATATATATATATATATATATATATATATATATATAGTTTGTTTCTATAGAAATATCCTGAGTTTCATAAGATGCAATAGAAGAAAGATCGTTCTGAGAACTGGAATAAAAGACATACCCATTCAAGTTTTTGTAATAATCATTCATCCATTCTATGTCAATGACAGGCAGCATTGCATCTTTGGAATGACTAACGGAGGTGCTTAAGCGAGACCCGACCATTCTTCCTCCTAGAATTCCTTATAAATCTCCCAATATATAAACTTATTTTCTCTCTCACAGTTTTACTATATCTACATATAGATTGGATTGTATGCATATCGATTATATTTTAATATCCTGTTATGTAACACAATTTGAAATTTTAATTTAGATGATGATATTATTATTATAACTGATATTATTATTATTATTATTATTATTATTATTATTATTAATACATTACAATTTCAAATTTCAATTGTATTATTAATATTAATAATAATAACAACAACAGCTCGTATACTTAAAAAATGCATTTATATTTTTCATTGCTAATTTCACTAAATAATTAAAGAAGGAGACTTGTTTCAATACTTTGTTATCGAAGCTATTTTCGACGTTTTTGGCACATTCCCCCTCTTAAGACATGTTTGCCAGACAATTTGTAGATAAATATGAGCATAATAATTAAAGAATAAAATAAGACCCGAAACATGTATGACATTTTATAACATTATGGTAATTCCTGCGTTCCATTATGGATGTGAAAACTTGGTACCTACACAAAGTTGTGAGAATGCACAAGGGAAGGCAGAGTTAGGAAAATGAGAATTAAGAAAAGAATTAAAAGTATTCTTGGTATAAAGAATAAATAGCTATAGAACAAGATGGTTAGAACATGCTAGGAGGATGGAGGATGCCAAATTGCCAAAATATCAGACGTGAGAAGGCCGAGAAGGAGATGGAAGAAGACACTGTGAAAAGGAGCAGGCAGCAGCCTAGCACATTAAGTGGAGGAGAAGATGAAGAAAAATTTCCTTCTATAACTATTCTTTGAGTGTATTTTACTACAACAAAGCCAATATTTTCTTAAGATTAATACGAAATGAACTTCCTATTTTCTGGGGAATTTAAGAATTGAATTATTTAAAATTTGTAAGAGAAATTTTAGAGGGGCATTGCTCTTGCCATAGAAACTTTTTCCAGGTCCTTGAAATATGAACAAAATAATGAGCGGCTGGGAAAGTGATATAAGTGACATTTAATTCAGAAAGAACCAGGCAGTCATTTATGGAATCATTTCTTGTTGCTTTTATATTTATCTCAAAATTAAATAAATATCACTATTTTCGTTTTACTTCTCATGACATTTAAACTACAGGTGTCATGAATAATCTACTACTAAGTGTTAACTCTTTGCTGGCAATTAATGTAGTGTAAGGAAAATGTGAGGAGATGTCACTACCTTACATTCCCCTCCTGTTGTACTAGACCTAACATCAAAATAAATATCCATTTGACTGCCACTGCAACCGAGTTGTTGGCTTTCTGACCCGAGATGTCCTGGGTTCGATTCCCATCTCGGGTGGGGAGCTTTTCTTTAACTAGAATCATTACCTACCTCCCTTTCCCCCCAGAGTCTGGAATTATGAATGTAGGAGGTCTAATAATATTTTGTAGGAATGTAGGAGGTTTAATTCTGTTTAATAACTGATAAACCCACTGTTAAAAACCCTACAATTGAGCGAGCAAACACCAGGATTTTCAAGTCAAAGCCCCCTATATGATCATAGAAGTCATAAGGATCTATAAAATGAAAAAAAAATATCTGACGTGTTCCACTCACATGACTCTCTGCAACAAATTATTATTAAAAAGCTATTTACTTCGTACTAATCGAAAAAAAATTAGCAGAAATGATCTTATTACTTGCTTCCTTATAAGTAGAAGGGAAATAAGGAAGTACCAAGGTAAAAGTGATAGTCAAATTAAAAGTTGGTTGTCATATGATTATACTTCCTTTGTTTGTATGACCAGGATTTGACTAATTACCGTAGAAGTAAAGTATAAGTATTTTAAAACTGAAACCAATAACAAAGAACATCTCAAAATCAGTCAGTCAATTCCACGAAAAAATTGTATATAGTAAAAATTGTATGTTTTAAAGATATCTACATTTTTTGTAAAGTAAGTTTTTGTCTATTTGATGGTTTACCTGTTATGTAAAATTCAGCAAAATTCATCCAGAGTCTATTCCCAGGATATTCAAGATATACATTTTATTTGTCATGTAAATATTTTAATCAAAATCGTTAGAGCCATGTTTGAGAAAATCAAACTTTTAGAAAATGTTACCATGGAAAGGGTAGTTGGGTTTGGGGGGATTTACTTGAAAATCTTCGTGTCGCTTCCTTGAAAGATACTGAACTTAAATACCAAGTTTGGTATTTAAAGGCCTTTTCGTTTTTAACCTTTGCAGCCCATAGACACACACACACACAAACACACACTGACAGACAGATACACATACGGATGTTTTTTTAAACATTTTTTCCCCTTGGTTCAGGGCGTTGCAAAATCATTGTATTTCCGATGAAATCTCGGTATCGAACTTTTTGGGTGCAATACAATACCCTCTCTGTACACTTTGTACACAGTGCATGTACATAGAGGAAGTAAAGAAGAAGAAAAGTCCACTTACCTTCCAAACTCTGATCGTAGCCTTTGGTAAAGAACAGCATGGCCTTAGCTGCCCTCTCGGGCGTTTTGAGCAATCCTTGTCTGTCCGGATTCTCGCCCAGGGAAGATAGTAGGAGACGGTAAGCCCTGGACATGTCCGGTAAGAGAGCCTCTCGAGTCGGAGGCCTGTGGTCCAGTTCCAGGTCGTGGTGAAAGGTGCATTTTTCATGACCTGCAACATGTGTAACTACATATCATTTCTGTTTAATGCTTAGAGTTGCAACAGAAAAGAGAAACATGTAGTTTGTACAATTTACAAGGCCTATTCTACTAGACATTAAAATAGATTCTGCAAATAAATATAAAGTGAGGTTATAGTGCAGATATACCTAACATTCAACAAGTCCCGAGTTCGAATCTCAATTAGAGTGACGTATTCAGACAAAGCTTTTCGGTGGTTTCCCCTACCTTGAAAACATTAATGTCAGGTATATATGGATTCCAAGTCCTTTGAATAACTTTTCATCCATTATTCATGGTCCGATATGACCAACCGTGTTAAACGACGTTTAAATATGTATTTCTCTAACTATTATGGAAGAAACTATTCTTACAAAAGCTTATTATTTATCTACGTCATACTAATTGAGATAAACATTAGCAGAAATGGTTATTTAGTTTCTTGTAAGTAGAAGAGAAATCGAATGTACTAGGCTAAGATATAGTCAAATATTTTAAAAACTGGTCGGTATGTTGAAATTTGATTCTCTTTGCATAACCAGAAATAGAACAAAAGAAAAAAGAAGAATGACGACTTCCTGTTTGAGAAAAGTCAGCATTGGAAAACTTACAATTTACATCAATATTCATGAATACCTCGGAAACGTTCAACTCCATAAATAAATATATAAAACAATGTATAAAAATATAAAAAAATGTATCTGACATAATTGTATGTACGAGATTATACTTTTGTGTAGTGTTATTTTGGAGTTTATATCATGAATAGCCTTTAAAGATCTGCTCATTTAGGATTACTTTTGCATAATTAGTAAACCGTTAGGGATAGACTAAAACCTATCACAAAAAAGCTGTAGATCTCGTTAAAACATACAATTTAGGTCACATAGTTTTGTTTTTGATTTGTTTGTAAATTTAACCCTTTCTAAGGTATTCCTTTGTATTGGTTTCAATTTTAAAATACTTAAATTTTTCTCAAACGAGAGTGTTTCATTCCTGGCTATGCAAACAGAATCGAATTTCAGTCACATAGTAACTAAGTTTTAAACACTATTACTATCGCTTCGAAAAATGTTCCATGCAAAGGGTAGTTGGGGATGGAGGGATTTTCTTGCAAATGTTCGTGTCGTATCCTTGGAAAATATCTACTGAACTTAAATACCGAGTTTTGTATTTAATCGACTTTTCGTTTTTGAGCTACGCTGCCCACAGACAGACACACACACTCACACACGCATAGATACACGCGTGAATATTTAAAACATATTTTTTTATTCAGGGGGTCTCAAAACATGCATTTCCGGTGAAATCTTGACTTTGAATTTTTGGGTAAAATACAATACCTTCTTTATCCACTATTACATTGTACATATGGGCTAGGGAAATTAAATATAACAATAACAATAACAATAATATTTTAACTACTATCATTTTTAAAGAATATTTCTTTTGAAGCTCTCAAGTCGTATATTCTCTCAATCAATTATTATATAAGCTAATGAAACTCTATTGTGTTTTGCAGTAGATAGCAAGTTTTATGATGGCCGAGTAGCTAAAACACTGAGAGAATGTGATATTAACTATCTGTTTATAGTGGTTATTAACAACCTTATTTACGTATTAGTGATTTTAAAACGTTAAATTGATGATTTAGTGTGCGTTTGTATTAATATTGGTGACTGTAGTTTCAGCCAGAAAATACATTATCTATATGGTACGCACCAGAATTGCTTCTGATAAATAATTACAACAAAACGATATAGGACGGGTGTATTTGACGTAACAATAAATACAAATGCGTGGTGCCTTCAGTTAGAGCTCTTATTCAGAAGGGGACACAATCGAAAACTCTGTGCTTGACATGCTTTGATCAATCAGAGGATGCAACCGGCCGTAAAATGAAATAAAGTTTGTTAACCTGTGAATAGAGAGATCGTCATAACATCCTATCCGCTCAGTCGAGGTTGCGGTAGCCACTTCACTACCACTGTGATATTGACACCCTCACACAGTCACGTGGTGTCCTCTTGCTTACGTACACTGCAATATTGCGCTGAATTGATTACGGTCGTCATACACAACTGTGGGTTGTTTCACGAATCCATCGAATACTGAAACTCTCCGACTTTATGACCTGCACTGGGAGATAAGCTGGCCAAAGTTCACGTGATAACGCACCGTCTTAGGCATCCTAGTAGAGCTGTGTCTGCTTATCGTGAACTCGAGAGATTTTCATCAAAATTTCATGAAGCTGCACTGGATTGCGAGGGAAAAATGTGAAGATATACAACAATGGCTAAAATAAATGAAGCGATTCGCTGAGAAAATCAATCTCTTTCTGTCTGTTTGCCTGTTTTCCTCCCTCCCCCCTTCTTTCCGCACTCTCACACGCTCTGTGTCAACAGAGGGAATTGCTAGATCACTGAAGCTGGAAAGACATAAACTGGTTTTGGAGTACCTAATTTAAGGTTACTGTTTTGAGCGATGAGTTGGGAGCACATTTGGGGTACGTAAAGGCATAGTTACTTGTAGACTAAAGCAGCACGTGCTCTGAGAACCGGTTTTTGAACAGCGAGGACAAAATAAAGGCAACGGGTCCAATACACTCTTTGCGGAAAGAAAAGTTTCACGATTGTATTTTATGTTATACGATAGGCACGTAACGTAGAAGTGATATGAATAAGTTTATTTACACATAATTCATGTAACTATAGTAGTGATGTGCATTATCGAATGTATTCGACAGTCAAATGTATTACGATAGTGAGAAATGACTATCGATTAAATCAGTTTTTCATTCGGATTTAAAAACTATATTTCCATAAATGCGTGAAGTAATAGTTAGATAAGTTACTAAAGTAACGTTTTCATTCGTTCTAGCCCTCGAGTAATATAAGACACTTTAGTGCAAGTTACTTTGAAATATTAAAACACATAATTTGCGTGCAGCTATTCTCTAGTAATTAAAGCGATAATTAGTTCCATGACTATCGGATTGTGAAAGCATACAGTTTCTCAACTAGACTAGTTTATATAATGCTGAAATCGAACTCTGTACTTTTTAAATAAAAATACATTTAAATTTATTTTAAATTTAAATACATTTCTTTTTTAAGCTTATCTTCATGTTTCAGAATTATGTGAGTTATGGTTCACTAATTTGAGGTTATGTGATATAAGTTATATCACATTTATTATTTAGTATCTGTTTGATTTCAGGTTAAAAATAATATGCATAAAATTATTCCCTCGCAATATGGGGATACCTTGATTTCGTAATCAGTTCTTATTCTGTATTCTCTACACTCGGTTCTAAATTTGGCTAAATGATATTTTGGGTTGAATAGAATGTAAGGCATAATTAATATTCTAAGATTCAAGTGGGCACGTGCTTCTCGACTTTGAACACAAGCATGTGGGGCGCTGCATGCAATAATGTTGCGGCAGTTAACCGAGATAGGAAACATTATTACAACATTGTTGCGTTTAATTTTGTAGTTAACGTTTTGGTTTTTTATACGCCCAATTGCCACCTCCCATTGGTGCATTCGCCACAAAATGGCAATATTATCATTATCAATGCACATATTTAGAACCAACTGTAGATCGTAGTGTCTAGTCGACCGGCTACATATTTGAATGTCTTGATGGGGTAGGTGGTATGTAGCAGTCTTCAGTGTAATGTTTATGATTGATTGCCAATAGTGACAGAGAAAATAAAACTTACTCTTCAACTTTGCTTACTGTCTCTAGAACGAGATTTGCATCATAACTGTATTGGTTCATCGATGAAAGCGACATGAAAAGCGAATGACTGATAGTTATGAGACTATCGAATAAATTGATAGTTTTCATAATGCCCATCACTAACCTATGTAATTACACCAGTATATATTAATGCAAATGCATATTTACAGTATTTGTCGTATAGATTGTAGTACTTAAGTCTCTTTCATCATGGTCACATTTAATGAAATGAATTACAGTATGCAGATTTTGAGCAGCGTTAATACTGAAGAAAAAAAAAAGTTCTCTCCTCATCACAAACAATAGACGAGAGCTCCGAACCACACTCTTTCACGTATGACTGCATAGAAAATGCCGACCTTCGATGTTTTCGGCAAAGTTCCCAACCAGAACTTTGGCACATAGTTGAAGAGAATCAAAATCAATAACAGCTAAGTCACCTTACTAGTCATCAACGGACAGTGAGGGTATCGATGCAATCCCTCAAATGACACCCGGTTTGCTCTCTCTGGTGATGATAGTCGTCCGTTGCACAGTTGTGCCCTTTAACTTCTGTGCAGTCTGGGATATAGCTGTTATATTGGAGTGCTTGTGCCCAAAATAACCGTCTTTGCCGAAGAATAGAACAGCATGGTCATTAAAATTGCGCCTACAATACTGCGATTCACTGTCACTATCACGGGCCTAAAGAGATATACAACCAGTTGCTTCCAGTAAGATACGTTAGTAGGTAAAAGCAAACACAATGTATAATTTTTAAAATGATGGCTAGTTGTGTTAGCGAAGCCAAATATACTTTTATTTCATAATCGTTTTCACAGTTTAACACACAGTAGTACCAGAAAAGCTCTGAGCATGCGCGAAAATGCGTAAGAGGAGCATTTACTTCATTGTTAGTAAAGGAAAGGCCATTTCCCTAGTGTTTATTGAAATATTAGCTTCAGACTGCGAAATGGAGAGTGAATAAATATCTTAAATTAATGCGAACATTTTCTGGTAGTTGAAGTTTAGACAAACTCTGAAGCTAATGTATACTTGAAAACCAAAAATAACATTAAGATTTTAATTGCATGTTTAAGCGTTAGGATTTCAAGTGTGTTATGGAAATGTCCAGTGCAAGATCAAAAGAATCTGATGTGTTCCATTCACATGCTTTTCTCTATATATTCTTTAACAATTGTTCTTTAAAAAAGGTTATTCTTCTATCTACTTCATGTTAATCAACATAAACATCAGTAGAAATGGTCTTATTACTTAGTTCCTTGTAAGTAGAAGCGAAATAAGGGAATACACTATTCTAAAGCGATAGTCAATTCTTTTGAAAGCCGGTTGAATGTGATTGAATTTTGGTTCTCTTTAATGGCCAAGAGTAAAACAAAAGAAACAGGAATGAACAATGGCCACTTGAGAAAGTTTAAATATGTTAAACAGTAACAACCAGTAACAACCAATATCTCGGAAATGGTTAACCATACATAAAGTGTGTTTTAACGAGCTCCACATTTTTGTGTAGTAAGATTTTGTCTGTCTCTTATCAATTATGCAAAAGTCATCCAGAGTGAAGGTCTTCAGAAGTTATACATTTTATTTGTCATTTAGATATCATTAGTATAAGGTATTTTATTCAAAACCGTTACTGCCATTTACTGAGAAAATCAAAATTTCCGAAAAGGTATCCATGTAAAAGGTAGTTTGGGGTGAGGGGAATTTCTTGAAACTCTTCGTACTTCATCCTGGAAGATGATGAACTTAAACATCGAATTTGGTGTCTAACCAACTTTTCGTTTTTGAATTATTGAGTTCACATACACGAACGCATCGCACCACATACACACACACACGGACCTTTATCAAAAGTTGCTTGGTTTTATATAGGAACTATAAATCATGCGTTTCTAGTGAAATCTTAGTATCGAAGTTTTGGGTGGTAAAATACCTTTTCTACTTTAGTACTATATACTAGTAGAAAAAGTAAAATATGTAACCTCTATGGTTGACTAACAAGAAGACCGTATAAACACAAGAGCCTACCTGTAAACTGGCCTCCTCTGTCCATACCTAAGCTATGAAACTAGGAAGCTTGATTACTGTTTGCCTCCCAGACTACACTGAGAGTTACAGCAAACCTACATCATGATATTGTATTTATTATTGCATCAGCCTATTCACCAGCGTGAAACACTTTGGTATCTTATAATTATTTTATACCTATATTCATATGCGTAACCTTGAGCCTGTCTCTATATTGCTTTTTAAAGTGAAAGGTCCGCTTTGTGCACTGAAATGGTGACTTTGAATATTCAATACTTTACAATATTAGATTTGTTTCTCACACGGTGAAATTTATGAGCGAACAGTTTTAAATTCAAGTGTTCATTATGTGTGCTTTACTCAGGGAAACTCAAAGAGATGGTGCAGCGTAAAGTGTGCGACTTGCATTAGGGAAATCTAGGGTTCGATTCCCGTGGTTGGTCTACCTGAGATGTGTTTTTTTCCCCCTGGTTGCCATCCCCCTCCCCAAAGATTTCCAGTCGACCATTATTTTTCTTGTCACCTGTCTGTAAAGCGGTTATCCCCGCTCGTCGTCGGCACCACTCGATCGGGGCCCGCCTTCGGATCTTTTGAGCTCGGGCTCCCTAGGGGAAACAACCAGAGACTTACGGCTCTTGTGTGGGATCCGGCGGCGTCGAAAATAAAACACAATAAAATTAATGCCAATCTAACTACATAAGAAATTGTTTGTCTTTGATTATCTATTATCAAAATGTTAAGTCTTCTGGGATGACTATACTCAGTAAAACATAAAGACATTGGAATATTATATTTTATAAGGCGCTCCATCTGTAACCGTTAGGAACCCGCCTATGGTTGCGCCCGTCGTCACCCGGATGTGATCGCCTTGCGGGTCTCTTCCTTTATCCCTATTTACCTGGAGGTTAAAAACGCAGGGGACCACAATGACATTTGCGGTGCAAATTCTTCGTTTTTGAGTTATGCTGTTCACAGACACACAGGCACAGACGCACAAAACACCATCACACACACACACACACACACACACACACACACACACACACACACACATGGACCTTTTTCCAAGATGCCTTTTAGGCGACATCAAAACTTGTATTTCCAGTGGACTCTCAGTATCGGATTTTTGGGTGGAATACAATACCTTCTCTATCTATTATGTACATTGCATGTGTATGGCAGAGAAAATAAGAAACTTCGTAAGAATAGCAAACGATAAAGGGCAAAAGGAGCATGTGAATGTAAGACATAAAATGTTTTAAATTAACATAAATGTGGAAGTTAATGTAAGTAATAGGCCAAGAGCATTAAAAGTTGTAATATTTACAAGATTGTTATGATAAACAATAAAGCAAATATGAGATATTTCAACAATTAATGCAAAACATTAATGTATGCAGTTTGACTCTACCAATCAACTCTTATCTTAACACAAGGCTAGTATGGAAGAGACATTAATTCACATATTTGACCTAAGCTTGAAAACCAGGACTTAAAGCACTTACGACATTGTAAATCGCCATTGGGGTGTGCCATCTCCAAATAATTTAATATCTCCGTTTGGTTTACTGTGAAAAGCGGGTCAGTTGGGGAATATACTGCTATTTTACATGTTGCCATGATAGCTCAGTGATTAGAACAGTGGACTGAAACCATAATATCCTTGGTTCATATCCCGGCTGTGGCACTGAATGTTTCATTCTGGCTATACCTATAATATTTGCAAGTTTGAAGAAAAACGCTTTCAGTTGAATGTAGCTATACAGTAGCTTGATATTTTTGAATATTTTCCCTTTTAAAGTAAGTTCCTTTAACTGAGAGAAAACCTTTTACTTATTTTCAAAGCCTTCGTTTTCTAGAGTCCAAAATATTTCTAATATACAACGCATTTATACTTAACTAAGATAAAATGGAATAAAACTCTGCATCGTTTTCAGTTTGGACAGGTAAATGTGAACAAAAGTTTAATCCCTTTTGAATTGTTCATAGCGTGTAGTTAGCTATTGTATTTTAGTACCTTCTTATTGTTTCCTCAAGGGTACACAAAGGTGAAAAATGAACGAATTCTGTTTTCTGTGTCTATTACTGACAATTAAAAATAATCTTACGCAAGTTTTAAATGTTCCGGGGCACAAGAACAGATAGCCTTTTAGAATTTCAAAGCTGTTTTTTTTCCCTTTCTATTTGTTCTTTGTTTTACTATTCCAAATTCTCCAAACGATGGAACTTTTGTTCAATGTTATTCAATTTTTTATAAAAATACTCCCAAATCTACTTATATGTATTAAAATATTGGGAACGAATTTTCTTTATTGGTCATCATTGAAGAAACGTTAGTTAGAGTAGCTGAATAACACACTAAGATTATTGAAAAAAACTTGTTTCTCATAGGTTTATAATTTTTTATAAAAAAACTCGAACTCCAATAAAAATCTGTTTCCAACACATGCACTTTAATATCTATTATAAACAAATCAGATATGTATATTAGTGACCATTTTGGCCCGTATTTTACCTTAAAATAATAAATTCAAACTGAATAACCTAAAAGCCACCCTGATATTGCAATCAAAATGTGTATACATGCCTAAGAGTTAGTGTTACTTACGGTATATTTTTCAAAAAATATAGTATTCATAAATATAGAATTTATAGCTTTCACTATGTGTAGTTTAAATTGTAATCAGCGGATTTTTGCTTTTAGAGCATACTTGTCATCAGCAATGGTGTTAACTTGTGTACAGCTGTTAATTTATTTAATTTATTTTGGATTCAAATGTTATATAACATATTTTCACAATCTCAGTCACACTTTCGGATGATATGAAATAATTTTCACTCTACCGATGGAGCTACGGGGCGTGTCATTTTAATACTTAGTTTTGAAAAGGGTGTAAAATTGTTTAAATTATGGCACGGGTAATTATTGTGCGTTTGAGGTTTAGCCCAGTGTATACTTGATACAACGAACCTTCTGTGGAGTCCTGTACAGGAGGCATTAACTTTCATGGACATGACTAATATGTGTTCTAGCGACATTTTGATTTAGTGTTTTCAATACATTTGCCTAATAATTATCACGAAAAGAGAAAGTTAAAGAAATATGTAATTGTATTTATAGCTTACAGTATAATTTCTAACTTATTTCTTTGATTCAGCAAAGAATGAAAGAACCATACAAAAGAGAAATGTGAGTATCTTGCATTTATGCTTTGGCGTAAATAAATGAAATTTTACATATTACTTATGTTTAATTATATATATATATATATATATATATATATATATATATATATATATAGATATATATATTGGTCGTCCTTTAATCTGGTAGGTCAATATCGAATGTTATATGAAATCGAAGAAATGATACTCAAATGAGCCCGGGTCCATACTGGACATTCGTCTCTACAAGATAAAGAAAATCCGAGAAAAAAGGCAAAAGGTAACTCA
Source organism: Hymenopus coronatus (assembly GCA_030762935.1). NCBI lineage: Eukaryota > Metazoa > Arthropoda > Insecta > Mantodea > Hymenopodidae > Hymenopus > Hymenopus coronatus. Next base: position 115,292,565 of record CM060895.1, read on the forward strand.
TCCAATAAGATATTCGAACTTGGGAGCTCTTGAATGTGAGGCGAATACGCTACCACCATACTTCATTTCTATTTAAGTAAAACTTAATTAAATTCATTGGTAATATAATAAAACTTAACAGTATATATTTATTTTATTTATATTTAAGATCTTATCAAGAAAGATTATTTACATTATTCGTTTAAATTAACATCTTTAGTTCTATAGAGTTATAAACCTACACAAGAAATAGAAAAGGGTCAGGGGGCCATTTATAGTAATAGTACTATCAACATCCCTTGAGTTATGATGAATGAATCATTTAAGTGTCATCCTATATAAAGTTAACTTTCGATTGTTGAAAATTTGTATTTATATATGTAGTATACATTCACTATTAGCTTGTATCAGAAGGGATAAAAATCTGATGTGTTACAATCACATGCCTTTCTCTACATCTCTGTGACAAATTAGTGTTAAAAAGCTTATTCTTCTATATATTTCATGATAGTCGAGATAAACGCTAGCAGAAATTGTCTTAATTACTTGCTTCCTTGTAAGCAGAAGGTAAATAAGGGAATATACTAGGCTAAAGTGATAGTCAAGTCTCTTAAAAGCCGGTTGCCATGTGGATGAAAATCGTTTCTATGCAGAGCCAGGAATTCACAACTTTCTGGATAAAAAGAGTTTAATTATTTTAGATCCGAAATAAATAACATGGAATATCTCAGAAATGGTCAATTCTACGAAAAAAACGTATATGACATACATTGTGTGTTTTAACTTAATCTACAATTTTTGTGTATTACGGTTTACCAATTACGCAAAATTAAGCAAAATTCATTCAGAATAAAGAGGTCTTTATAGGCTATTCACAGAAAATTCAAAATATACATTTTGTTTGTCCGGTAAATATCTTTAATATATGATATTTTAATCAAAATCGTTAGAGCCATTTTTATGAAAATCGAAGCTTTCGAAAAAAATTCCATGTAAAGGGTAGTTTGGGGTGAGGGATTTTGCTCAAAATCTTCGTGTCGCATCCCTGGAAGACACTAAACTTAAATACCAAGTTTGGTATTTTACCGACTTTTCGTTTTTGAGTTATCATGCTCACAGACACACGGACACACGGACACACACACACAGACACACACACACACACACACACTGTCCTTTCTGTGAAAATGCTTTTTTTGGATATAAGGGACCCTAAAACATATATTTCCGGTGAAATCTCGGTATCGACTTTTTGGGTGGAGTGCAATACCTTTTCTATACGCTATGTACATAGTGCATATAGAGAAAGTAAAAATGGATGAAGACTTTCATATGACAATCTCTTAAGACTTCCAGTTCACATGTCATATATAGTGCTTCTTGAGTAATTTTTTTAGAAAGAACATTTTATCCTTATAGGGGTTGTTAGTAAACGGAGAAACACCCAAAAAGCGAGAATAAATATATGTATTAATCTTTGGACGGTTTTATTATGCTGCCAGCGGACCTATTTTCAGTTTTTTTTATCTCGTGAAAGGTCAAAGCAACACTTATCTAGTCTAGATTTCTAACCTCAGGAAGGGGAAGGAAGAAATGTGAGAAAAAATTCATTTGCGCAAATTTAGCAACTATTTGCCTTTCGTCTTATTACCAAAGACAATGCAATTTGTTTCTTATCTTTCTTCTGTTATTGCATATTACATGAGGATTGGAATTCTCAAAGGTGAAGAGAATAATTTTTGTTTTAATTAAGTATTTTCATAGGCTCTTCTTTAAGGAACTATGTCAAACTAAAGTATTCTTAGCATATTAAGCATATGTAAGTAGCTTGGAGCTAAAAAGCATATAGGTACTTTAAAACTTTAATCTTTCCTCTAAAAGGTGTTGTGCTATCTATAGTCATTAGTTTCAACTAGAAGATAACAAACAGGAACATAGCGCTTTTGAGAGAAATGGTCTTAGCTGAAAGCTCTTCTCTTAGGAAGTATCTTAATTTTGGAAATTTTGGCATTTAACACCTTTGAGATTCCAGTCTACACATGTTAAAGATGGGGAAACGTGCAATAACTATATGTTACGGCTTCTAATATAAATATACGCAGTATTGGACCAAAATATTCAGTTCTCTGAAGTGTATTTCAAAGCACGGAGAACCTCCAACGTGTAACTTTATAAGCCGAAAGGTGTATTTTCGGTTTGGTTTGAACTTGCTTTCTGTGTCACTTTATCTTTCTAATGCTATTTACTTTCCTGAAATGCAACAATGAAGTGCTTTTACAAAATACACCGAAACGCATGTGCCATTGTTCATATATTGGGCCAGATTTCCCTTCAAAGAGAGTTTCTGAATACGCCCCTTGCTCGCTGCAGACAAATGAATATAGAAGGGAGTAGAGATGTGCGGGCCGATAGGGTACCAGCTGGCCGTGAAATTTCATTTCAATCTCGTTATCCTCTTTTCCTCTTCCTTGTGACTGCGAGTTCCTTCTTGCAAAGAATACCTTTGCTTGAAAATAGTATATTGTTAAGGTTATTCAGCACTTTTTTTCTGCTCGGTTTATATGCGTATATAACTTGATAAAATGTAACATGTGTTTTCAAACTATCATTTGAAATATTATAAAAATGTTACAGAATCGAATGAGGTAGGTCGTAGCAACGTGAGCCTCACATTTAGAGGGATTAATGGTATTGTTTCTATTCCGATAAACCCGACGAGGTTTCATTATTAATTGACTTCTCTAGAATATAATGTTCTTAAGACTGCAAATACATAAGATTGGATAATGGCTACCGCAGATTCTAGGTTAGGAGGAGTATTTGTGTAAGTCTTAGCTGTATGTCCCCAATACGCCCCTTACATTAAAAAGAGGTGCAGAACTCAACGGGGCATCTTCAAGGTAAAACCGGTAAGCAAGGGCTGGTGAGCGCTCATTGAGAGGGACAAATTGAAATAGCCCGGTTGAGTTCTGTAACTCTTTAATGTACAAAGGGATATAGCAAACGTCAAACACGGGGCAGTTGTAACACACACACACACACACACACACACACACACACACACACACACACACACACACACACACACACACACACACACACACACAAACAGATCATTTTCACGCCACCCAAATTCTTCATGAACAAATTGTGAATTATACAACAGGAAATCTAAAGGCTGATCAAAATCAGCAAAATTGAGACAGAGTAGATGGCAATTCTATGGCCAATTAACTGGCATAAACTAAAGTTACTTCCTTTAAAACATGTCCAAATTTGTCACGAATTGTTCTTAGAACTTAATGTAGGTATACATAAATAGGAATAAATGCCCTAAGAAAATTCCTAATTTATTGGCAAGAAATAATTGAGTGTTAGTTTTCTAATATGTTGCTTAGTTGATACATTCTTTGAAACATCAACTTCAAACCTCAGTGCTTTTTCCAATTTGTGCAATTTTTCTAATAATTACTTGTAGGAAAACTTATGTATAAAATATGTGATTAAATTATTCTATATAATTAAATTCTGCGTATCAAGTATTAACATCAAAAAGGTTCTGAGAAAATGAGAAAAAGTTCTACTTATTTTACAAAGCAATTTATGGATCAAGTGGGATTTTTTATTCAAATTCCACGAAAGTAAACATCCTATATTTCATATTTTATTAACAAACTATAACAAAAATTCACAATAAACAGTTTTGCAAAATAGAATAAAAATGTATTTGGGTTTTAGGTTTAGGATCCATAATGCGCATAAACAATTTAACAGCACACATAGTGTATTGAAGAAAAACCTCCTGTTTAAGAATGAATTTAAAAGATAAGTACGTACTACTCGCACTTGAATTTATTTAGTTATACCGTGTTTATTGTTATGTTTTTAAAAATATAATATAAAGGATCAAAATACTACTTAATACATTACTTTGTTCATAATTTTAGAAAATAGCTTCAGAAATAATATGGAATAAATACGAGTGAACTGAATTACCTTTTTTGTTGCATTAAATAAAAAGATTTTGGATAAATGGAAACTTCTAACTCCGATTCTTCCCACAGTTACAAAATTAATGTTATGGTTTCAATATATGGAGAACGCAGATCATTAATTCCTAAACCATTCAAAATTATAATGAAAATAATCTGATGTGTCCTTTCACATGACCTTCTATATATACCTGTAATAAATTATTGTAGTAAAGCTTATTCTTCTGTCTACTGCATGTTAATCGAGATAAAAATTAGTAGAAATGGTATTATTACTTGTTTTCTTATAAGTAGAAGAGTAAAAACCTGATGTGTTCCATTCATATGACTTTCTTTACATCTCTGCAAAAAAGAATTGTTAAAAAGCTTAAGCTTCTATTTACTTCATGCTAATTGAGAAAACATCAGAAATAGTCTTATTACTTGCTTCCTTGTAAGTAGAAGGGAAATAGCGGAGTACCATAGGTTAAAGTGATAGTCAAAAACTGGTTACTATGTGACTGAAGTTCTTTGTTTGTATGGACAGTAATTGACAAATTCCTGTATGAGAAAAATATGTTTTTCAAAGCTGAAACCAAAAAACAAGGGATATCTTAAAAACGAATAACTCCATGAAAAAAATGTATGCAGCATAACGTGTGCGTTTTAATGTGCTCTACATTTTCTCTGCGGTAAGTTTTTGTCCATCTCTTACGGTTTAGCGGTTATGCAAAATTCCGTAAAATTCATCCAGAATAAAATAGTCTTCAGAGGCTATTCCCAGAGAATTCAAGATATACATTTTATTTGTCACTCAAATATCTTTAATATACGACATTTTAATCAAAATCGTTAGAGCCATTTTTGAGAAAAAAGTTCCATGTAAAGGGTAGTTTGGCTTGGGGTGATTTTTCTCAAAATCTTCGTGTCGCATCACTGGAAGATACTGAACTTAAATACCAAGTTTGGTATTTTACCGACTTTTCGTTTTTGAGTTATCGTATTCACAGACACACGGACACACGGACACACACACACATTTTCTGAAAATGTTTTTTTTTTTGGATACAGGGGACCCTAAAACATACATTTTCGGTGAAATCTCGGTATCAAATTTTTGGGTGGAGTGCAATACTTTCTCTATACACCATGTACATAGTACGTATAGAGAAAGTAAAAAGGAAATCACTAGCTATACCGATAGCCAAACCTTTTAAAAGCCGGTTGTCATTAGTTGAAATCTGTTTCTTTCATTGCTAGGAGTTGACAAATTCCTGTATGTGAAAGGTTTTAAGTTTTTAAAGAAACTGAAACCAATAACAAGGTATACATCTAAAAATGGCCAACTTTTGGAAAAACGGCATAGATTGTGCGTTTTAACAAGCACTATATTTTTGTGTAGTAAATTTTTGTAATTTTCTTCCGGTTTACTAGTTATGCAATATTCAGCAAAACTCACCAAAAATTAGAGGCTATTCCTACATAATTCAAAATATTCGGTTTATTTATATATAAATATATTTAATTTACGGCATTTTAATAAAAATCTCTTTTTGGTAAAATCAAAATGTTCGAAACTTTTTTCATAGAATTATCCTCAAAATCTTTTTGTCACATAGTTGGAAGATATGTTAAATAATAAGTACGGTATTTTATGGACTTTTCATTTTTGAGACATCATGTTCACAGACACACGGACATACAGACATACGGACATGTTTTTTTTTTTTTTTTAAAAAATACTTATTTTGAAGGCCTTGGGATTTCCGGTGAAATCTCGGCATAGAATTTTTGGGTGGAGTGCAATGCCTTCTCTACCTACCATGTACTATGTAGAAAAAGTAAAATTGCCTTTTTTTTTGTTACAGGGAACCCTAAAACGTGTATTTCCGATAAAATCTCGGTATGGAATTTTTCTCATACAGGAGTTAATCAAATTCTGGCAATGTAAAGAAACGGATTTCAGTCACTTGGTAACCAGTTTTTAAAATATTTTACCATCGCTTTAGCCTAGTGTGTTACCTTATTTCCCTCCTGCCTATTCTGCTAATGTTTTTCTCGAGAGCAAGAAGTAGAAAGATGAATAACCTTTTTAATATTAATTTGTTACAGAGATGTAGAGAACACATCCGTTTTCTTTTTCCACAACATTTAAAATGAGATCCCTCTAACCATTATCGTGAATATTTAAACCGATTGCAAAAATTGATTTTCACACCTTTCAAATACTCTAATGATTAAATACGTAACGCATCAGAATTTCTAATAACATTACCGGTATTAGATGTTAATTTGAATTGCAGGTGCATAAAATGAATCTTTCTCAGAGAAGATGTTACAACACTTCTCTTGTGACAAAGATCGGCAGATTTCGTTGCGAATCAGCTGACCGCTTATCAGACACAAACAAAGAAATCGGAGCGAAGAAGCAAATCACGATGATTTTGTGACGTTACTTCCGCCACCACTCTTGTATTCATTTTGCAACGTCCTTGAAATAAACCGCAAAACAGTGCCTGCCATGATGTTCATTACCGTTAGAAGTCATTCTGTATTACTATTATACTGACCGCACCCGAAGTAGCAATGTGTCTACTTTCGGATAGTTCGTTTTGATAGATTAGTCTAATTACTTGTTTCTCATTATTTCAAAGGTAAGATGGACAACTTCTATTGTAACCGCTTGAGTGTTAAGAAATTTGACGTTTTACATTCTCATGAATATCTCTATCTATATTGCAACAAACTATTCTTACAGAAGCTTATTCTTTAATCTACTCCATGCTAATGGAGATAAACATTAGCAGAATAGTTTTATTACGTAGTTTCTTCTTAATATAAGGGAAAATGGACTAGTCTAAAGCGATATCAAATCTTTTAAAAGCTGATCGCCACGTGGTAAAAGAAATTTGCTTCTTCTTGAGCAGAATGAAAAAAGAACGACGACTTCCCATTTAAGGAATGTTTAAATATAACAAATTTTAAAACAAACAACAAGACATATCTCGGAAATGGTTAATTGTACATATTTGACCTAAATACTCGCTTTAACGAGATCTACAGTTTCTGTGCAGTAAGCTTTTGAGTATTTCTTAAGGTTTACTGATTATGTAAAATGAAGAGGGCTTCAGAGTCTATTCCCAGAAAATGAGATATACATTTTACTTGACATATCCACATATGGAATATATGACAAGTTAATCAAAATCTTTAGAATCTTTTTTCATAAAATGAAACTTTTAAAAAAAATTATTCCATGTGAAAATGTTCATATAGCATACTTGGAAGACACAAGCTTAAACACCAAGATTGGTACTCAACCGAGTTTTCGTTTTTGAATTATACTGCTCACAGACTCAGACACTAAATATGTTTTTTTATTTGTGTGTCGTCAAAACATGTATTTCCAGTGAAATCTGATACCGAATGTTTAAATGAAATGCGACATAGCTTTTCCATTTTTTTTTGGTAGTGTTTAACGCCCGCTTTAACTACATATGGGACCGCAGGCGGTGACACTGATGATACATGAATGAAGATGGAGCACCTGTGGAATGCGATGGCGAGGAAAACCGGAGAACCCGGAGAAAACCCGCCCCAGCGCTGCTTTGTCCAACACAAATCTCACATGTGGTCACTTGGGATCGAACCCGGGTCGTCTAGGTGAGAGGCTTACTACATATATATGCATAGTTCGTGCAGAGAAAGTAAAATAAATAAACAATAAATGTGTGTGCAAATTCATGGTGCTTTAATAAATCGTGCTATGTTTTATAATGCAATCAATGGCGACAAAAATAATTTGGATTAAAAATATATAAAGAAAATGTCTAGATATTTATTCTTCATTTTGATCTTAAGGACCTATAAACGTGTTTTAAACTGTGTTATTTTTAAGAAGAATTGTGAGTTGCTCCTTCAATGATAGACTATATAATATAATCGTTTCTACTAAGTTTCACAAGGTTTCTTGCAAGGAGATAATTGACATGGTTATAAACGGTTAAGTTAAATTTAATGTACTTAAGGAATGGTAGTTTTATAAAAGGAGCATATAACCTTTAAAATATAAAAAAGACTATCTGGTTCATGATATAATATAATCAATTCATGTATTTCTTAATTTTAAAATTTTCAAATTTGCTAGACATAAATCACGCTGCAAGGCTAAATATTTCAAAATAATTGGAAACCAAGCCATAAAAAGTTGTACTAAAAATGTGACAAGTAGGAGCTGTGTCTTATCATCTTTGTTCTCCCTTTTTCCTTTTTCGTGCCATTGTTGTCTAATCATCACTACTATCAGTTAGAAGAATCAAACATTGACATTCACTGCGGAGTTATGATTCAATACAATATGTTTTCCCACTGCAGTTTCATTTAAGTGGTTTTAAAACATTATAATCCAGTGTTATTAACGTTAAATTAAAGCATGTAGTCGAAATCTCGTTTCATCCAGTGATGATAGCATCACATTTGGAGGTTTAATGTCAGCCCTTGTGGTATTACTAATCTTGTTGCCACTGAGTGTTCGGTTAGTCCTGCTCATAATGCTTTGTCATTGTTGTTATTTTTTTATCATTGTGCTCCTTTTCCATTTTAATTTTTGCTGCTGATACCTCCGTATCTATTGGTCAAAAGTTTTCGCAGTCTTTCTCTTCTATTATTTGGTTTTAGTTCTAACACAAGACTTTCACGAATAATTATAATCTGTTGTAAATTGTGAATTGTAAGACTTAAAACGTTCACAGTGTTAAAACTCGATAATAGCTTCTCAAACGATCAGCTGTGTGTATAAAATGAGCCATCATTAAACTCTGTGGCCATCCACAACAACGTTTTTTTTTTTTTTTTTTTTATTATTATTTTGTATTTATGGACGCTCTTTAACTGCTGTGGTTCTCAGCGTCTCATTCTAAACTGGGCGTGAAAGAGCTCTTAATTTTGCTCAGAGGCTTCTCTATCAGGCTTGAGGTTCTTTTACGTGCCGTAAATCTACGGCACGGGACTAACAGCTTTACTTCCCTTCCGAAGGAAGCAATGCTAAGTATTTTTACACCCGAAAATATCCATCGTCCTCCGCCGGGTTTGAGCCCGTGACCTTGGATACATAAAGTTAGCATGGTGACCATTACACCACGGAGGATGACAGAACGGTCATGACGGAGCGGCTACCTTTAAGTAAGAATAGTTATAGCACTGGTTCCTAATGATAGTAGTCCCCGGTCATAGCATTGACTGCAGTTTATCCAAAATCATAGTTGCTGAGAACCAAGCTAATGATCGCTGGAAGCTTGAATTTGAGTTTATTGACGTAGTTGATTTCTCGAGAAATCGTTTTCAATTCTCATTGGTTTTCTGGGAATGCATTAGCATTTTCTAGTCTATTTCAGAACACTAAAAGGTTTAACATATGTGAATTGAGGTTATTTTAACTAACAGCGAAAGCTATTCCGATTACATAGTGTTTCCTCTCCGAGTCTTTCCTACAAAATTGCAACAATTACTTATACTTTCAAAACTGTTTAAGTACTTTGAGCTTACACTTGTCTTTTTTTTTTTTTTGTAGCGTTTATCGCCTGCGTTTACTACTGTGACACCGAGGCAATGGCACATTTGATCGCTTGGGATCGAACCAGAGAACCCGGAAAAAAACCCGTCCCTGGGCCAGTTTGACCATCACAAATTCCACAAGGATCGCCTGGGATCGAACCCTTGATGAGAGGCGAGTAGTGTAAACACTCGGCCACGGCGCGGCCACCCTTGTCTAAGCACACAACCTGAAAATGATTAATATTTGCCAGCTATCCTATTAAAAATGTTTACAATAATCTAGTCCATTTATGGGGTCACATTTTTGTATGTTCCTGAGAGTAATTAGAGCACACAAAGGAATGTATGTTTCTCTTCACTTCCTGTTGTTCTTGAGGAGTTATGATTCAATACCATGAGATTTTGACAGAAAAAAAAATGCTCTACTTGCAATCTCTGCCGGATTCCGTTTTATTATTTATTTGAAATGTGAAGATGTTGAGGATTTATGATGGACATAAAGAAAAACAGAAATTGTTTCATTCTTATACACATATTTTCCAAAAATTAGGTTGACAATTAAATACTGTAAGACTGCTTCAGCTTTTAAATACATATGCTTGGAGGTAACGGGACATTAGAGTGTCTCTCTCTCTTTAATAAGATAGTAAGAAATCTAAGCTGTTATACATATCGCCCTGCAGCATTACGGCATCAACTTTAACTGCCTACTCTCTACAAGCTGTTCACAACTCAAGTGCTGACCAGGGGATGTAGAGAGAGCAATCCAGAGAATGAGCCATGAGGGAGGAGAATATAAGATCGTCTTTTACGTTAGAGTTAATAATCCCTAGTGAAAGCTTTCTCACATAAGATAACTGTTAGAACTTTGTTTACTAACAAGGTTCGCAAACTAATTTCCATTTCATTTACAAAATCAATCGGCTAGAAGCAAAGGATGCTGGAATTGAGTACGGTATACTGAAATATTGCAGCTCCTGAGATATAGCATCATCTAATCATCAGAGCTAGAATTTTCATGATGAAGCATATCTTTTAATAAACTCCCTAAATATAAATGCTTCTTATGGAAAAATAAGACTAATCGAATTATAATTTGCCAAGTCATATTGATGCGTATATTGCAATTTCTTTTTTAAAAACACATTTTAATATTTAAGTTATCATATTATTCTTATTTTCATTCTTTCAAAAAGTAAAGAATCATTCTCGTGTAATTTCGTTCTTCCATATTCAGAAGATTCCCCAAAGTATTTAAGTAAAAATTATACCATTTCATATCTCAATATGATGACCAAGAATTATCGACCCCTGGTAAAATATTGTATTATTAAATTTTGATGTTAAGTTTTAGAAAACAATGTTGAACACTGTCATTTCATTTAAATGAATTTGTTGAATTTAGAGTTTTCGTTTAATCATTTAGGATCAGATTCAAATATACTGACCGTTTTTATATGCCTCTCTTGAATCAGCTGAAGAAGAAACAAGTCTTTCGAAATAAAAAACTTCACTGACCAAAAATAAGTTCATTTTAACTCAAGAACTAGAAAAGATATTTAATGTAGTGCTTGTAAACTGAAGTAAAAAGAACCACCAAAATCACAGTATATGTTTACTATGTGGTGATAATTTTAATAAGACAAGCAGCATACCACAATAAAGTCCATAGATTAACTTGCTTTGCTTCTGAATCTAATTATTTAAATAGTAGTTCATTGTCAGTTACATTGATTTTGAAATTGAAATGTCGCCTGATTAAATAATTGTTATCTATGTAGTAGTTATTAACTTATTTCATAAGGTGCCGCTTTCTTACCTAATATATGTAGAACAAAAGCCATTGCTTATCTAACAATAAATAGTAGTTAAAGTCTATAATTCACTATTTTTAATATTCTATTTGTGTAAAAAATACATAACTTATTCTTACAACAATGCGTACTTTATTATATCTACTGCGCAAGTGTAACTGACTCAGGCAGGTAAAAATAACCCACAGTACAGCATGCTGTACAAACTATGCGATACTAGTATTCTCCAATTCGAATGTTTAGGAATATGATCACCTAAATTTTAGCCCGTTTAACGAGCTAAAAAAAAAAAAAAAAAAAAAATCTGCATATACTTTTCAGTGAAAAATAAAATCTTCACTTTATACCTTACTACGTCTTGCTTATCAGCGGAGACAGTGAGCGGGTCGCGCTCATTGAAAGCGATAAAAAGAAGACCACTCTCACGTTCCCCATTGGCGAGTGTTAACCTGAAACAATCTATTCAGTCTACAACTCTTAACGCACGAGTGGACATCTGCACACGTCAAATACGAGGCAGTTGGGCCGTCTGGCATATGGCTCTGATTCAGTTTAAACCAATCAAATAACGGAATACCTTTAATTATTGAACGTCATAAACTGATCTTGTTCTTCTAAACCTACAATGTAGGAATAGTTTCCTACACTTCGGTGAAGACAGTGAAAGTTTATAACAGTTTTTATTTTGTTGCATCGTAGTCATTGACACCTTAACAATAATGTATAGCTCTACACTTGCAGCTTTCATGCCTCAGAGGTGAGCGATCATCCAGTCGAAGCAGCAAAACATTGTGGTCAGCATTGCGCCTCCCGCAGCCGTTGGTAGCTCTTCAAGTCTTCTCCATTAGCCGAAAAATAATCTGCACACCGTGACGCATTCAATTAACTCCGTGTTCCAACAGGAACAGGATAACCTAACCTTGCTTAACTTGACACTGGATTAAGTCTAAGACGAGTCATTCATTTGGTGCAATCGACCTTATTCGTGGGTGCTCGTTGGCACAAGCAATATCTGAGTTATTCGTATGTTTCGATATGTTGCGTTCCTAAGCTGCAAGTCGTTTAGGAATACCATATTAGCTTATACTTTCTATGTCTCTCTCTTTGTTTATTTGATTCTTTTTTGTTTGTTTTTGTTGTTTGTTCATATCGAAAGATGATGCTCAAATGATCTCGGGTTCATAGAGCTTAAATTTACTCGATATTCATCTTCTCAGGATAAGGGAAAACCCCGATAAAACCTTATGCGTGTAACTCACCGAGATTTGAGAGCTAATTTAATGTCCAGCCAACATAAGAAATAATACAAAATATCAAGAGGTTAATGTTAAAATTACAGAAATGTTTAAAAACGTCTTTTTGTAACCAAATGCTTTACATCGGAAAATACAGTCTTTCCTTAACTTTCATCTGGTGCGATTTTTCACTTTCTCCTTTAGCACTATTGTAGGGATTGCCATAAGCCCACTCTAGAGGCTTAGTGCGAAAACTGATGGAGGTTTAGCGAATTGTACTTATTATTTTATTATTATTACTGATGAGAACATAATATTGTACTTCTATGTAAACTAACCGTCCTTATTTAGTTTATTTTTCCATTAGATTGCACCCGTTCTGATTGCATGCAAGGACATCCAACTTCATAATGAGGCTTTTACAGTTTCTGCTACCCTGCGATACACATAAAGGGTTATTGGTTAATATCTCTTACGGTAAACCATCTTTGAAATTTGACCTAAATCTATTAAAGACTTTTTCCACGATAAAATAATAAAAATTCTACACTTTGATTTAGTTTTTTTCCACTTGTTGCATTTAAACTACTGAATGACGAAAGCTATAAACCGGAGAGTCGCATGCTTATTAATAGATACGCCTTACCTTTTTTTGCCAATGTGTTTCTGTATTTTTCCATCCTCAAAATGTCGCACACGGTAGACCTTTTTACTCATTTGGTTTAAACTTTTTATATGTGCCTCAAAGGTACTTTATGGAATATGACCTTATACCGCTTTAAAACAATGTTCCACTTTTGATATACATGAATATCTCAAACACCAAACACACATCATAATTTAATCAAAATTGTAGGGATTATTTTCGAGGAAAAGAAAACAGTATAGAAAGTTGTTTTGGTTCAGGGATTTTTCTCTCATAGTTAAAAAGTAATTAAACGGGATTCGGTTTTTAGGTTTTTATGGAAGTAGTAAAGCTTAGGTTGCTTCTTCAGTGAAAACTTATCTATATCATAATACTATCAGTTTCTTGAAAACTTTTAAGTTAACTTAATTATTAACAAACTTCATAAAATTTAAATACTAATTGGACGTTAATAGAACAAAATTGGTTTTATAGGACATTAAAACACTAATAAACTATCCTTTTCCATTTTCATCTTTATTTCTGCATTATGTTACATAATAACTTTATAGGTTTCCATACTCTTTTAGCTATCTTGTGTTAGAAAGGAACTTACTATGAATTAGCATTAGTTTGTTACTCTTATACGACATATTTTAAGTTACGTAAAGAGCAATGCGTGTATTAACGATCAATAAAGTTATCTCTCACTGAAGGACGCGGTTGTTGGCATGGCACTCCTGGTGTCGGCACTGCCGAGTTAGGCGCCGTGTCGTCCAAAATCCATAACTCATATTAATAATTGAACATATACTGTGAAAAAGTTGGGTTGAAATGAAAAAATAAAATAAGTATGAACACATACAAGTGTGATCGTGTTTTGTCTCGTTAATGCGGTCAATGGCTCCTAAGATTTATATTAAAATGTTTTGCCTTACAGATTCTTCGAGAGAGTGAAAAAAAGAACAGCCAATTTTGTAGATATAGAAAATAGGGTAAAAATAAAGCTACCTCTTGGAAAACTTTAGAAAAACGTAAAAAATGAGCAAGCTATGTGCAATCTTAAAACCTGTAAGGGGGAATCTGCATCTAAAGATATCACAAAGCGGTTATTTATTCAACTATATTACCCCCCCCCCCCAAAAGGAAATATGGAAGAGAAAACAGACGCGCTTTTTTTTTTTTTTTTTTTTTTTTTTTGCGACTGGAACAAAATACTTGCAGAATTACTGTGGACGTTGCTTCAAAGTGTAAATGACTTTAAAAAGAAACTAAGGAAGAATGATTTATATTCTGGATATAACAAATATATACGTATATAAATACATTAATATAATATTATCATTATGAAACAATGTATTATAAAATGTTTAATTGGTGTTAATTTTTAAACTGTTATAGTATATTGACAGTGTACTATAAATATGACATTGTATTATTAGTCTGATGGAGTACACTGTTGTAATTTTATCATTCATATTTCGACTTTGTATTAATTATACTTTTTACATTTAACTATTACATGACTGCGCTGCCACGGGGACATTTCCTAAGCAGTGAAATAAAATTATCTACCTATATAATAGTACACATATAAATCAGAATCTCCAACACAGATCATATTGAGATACATATTATTGAAATGCGCTATTTATGACTGTTTTTTCTCTTTATTCATTGGCATTTGCAGTTATTCGATTCAGGTATGAAGATTGTAAATGGACACTGAAAGTCTCAAAGGAGTGTCTTCCGTATCTTACTAGTTGAATCCTATGCCTTCTGTGGACATTATAGTAAATGCACCAATTAGGATGCGATTTCGCCGATTTATGTAAATGGCTATACATGGATCCCTCATATCTGTGTGATATTTATGGCGACCAAATCCCCTCCCACCAGAAAGAAGGGGTGAAGTTGAAGCAAGCAGGTCCCCATGGCCGCGCTCGCCAAGGCGTCCCGCTTTGGTGCTTCGTAGCGCTGGGGATCGTGGGTTCGAGACCCACCTTGGGCATGGGTGTTATATGTCCCAAAGAAGTAATGAACGACCCTTTAGTGTCTGCGGCAAGTACTGTTTCTTTTGAGTAAGTATCCGCAGCATCTACTCAGCACCCCACCCTGTCAAACCTTGATGCCCACCTGAAACACCTGTGAATGAAAGGGAATGAATAGGTAATGGAAGGAAATAGTGATAGATGAGAAACCAACCCAGTTTTCGCTCTACCTAACTGGGAAAACGCAAGGTGAGATATAGAAATCTTACCAGGGACCTTCCAATGGGAGTCTCACAGGTTACTGATAAGCATTCTCGTCCAGTGTATGACGTTTTTCTAAGTTAATTCAAATTCTAAATATTGTAATACTCACATTTGAGGTATAAATAATGGTAAATTTGCTTCTACTCTCCCCCTCCTCACCTAAACTAAGATAATGAGCTAATTATTTCCATCCAGTTTACCATCCTTTATTTGGCCATACAGTTTCAAGCAGGTTCTTGAAGTTACCTAATTTTGTACTGGAGGAAATTTAGTTACTATAGAATTGATGGTTAGTACACCAAAACCTTTTATGGCACGTACTTACATACATCCATCCATCCATCCATCCATCCATCCATCCATCCATCCATCCATCCATCCATCCATCCATCCATCCATCCATCCATCCATCCATCCATCCATCCATCCATCCATCCATCCATCCATCCATCCATCCATCCATCCATCCATCCATCCATCCATCCATCCATCCATCCATCCATCCATCCATCCATCCATCCATCCATCCATCCATCCATCCATCCATCCATCCATCCATCCATCCATCCATCCATCCATCCATCCATCCATCCATCCATCCATCCATCCATCCATCCATCCATCCATCCATCCATCCATCCATCCATCCATCCATCCATCCATCCATCCATCCATCCATCCATCCATCCATCCATCCATCCATCCATCCATCCATCCATCCATCCATCCATCCATCCATCCATCCATCCATCCATCCATCCATCCATCCATCCATCCATCCATCCATCCATCCATCCATCCATCCATCCATCCATCCATCCATCCATCCATCCATCCATCCATCCATCCATCCATCCATCCATCCATCCATCCATCCATCCATCCATCCATCCATCCATCCATCCATCCATCCATCCATCCATCCATCCATCCATCCATCCATCCATCCATCCATCCATCCATCCATCCATCCATCCATCCATCCATCCATCCATCCATCCATCCATCCATCCATCCATCCATCCATCCATCCATCCATCCATCCATCCATCCATCCATCCATCCATCCATCCATCCATCCATCCATCCATCCATCCATCCATCCATCCATCCATCCATCCATCCATCCATCCATCCATCCATCCATCCATCCATCCATCCATCCATCCATCCATCCATCCATCCATCCATCCATCCATCCATCCATCCATCCATCCATCCATCCATCCATCCATCCATCCATCCATCCATC
The DNA here is from genome assembly GCA_030762935.1 of Hymenopus coronatus. NCBI lineage: Eukaryota > Metazoa > Arthropoda > Insecta > Mantodea > Hymenopodidae > Hymenopus > Hymenopus coronatus. The sequence goes on from CM060895.1 coordinate 115,309,249, forward strand.
CATCCATCCATCCATCCATCCATCCATCCATCCATCCATCCATCCATCCATCCATCCATCCATCCATCCATCCATCCATCCATCCATCCATCCATCCATCCATCCATCCATCCATCCATCCATCCATCCATCCATCCATCCATCCATCCATCCATCCATCCATCCATCCATCCATCCATCCATCCATCCATCCATCCATCCATCCATCCATCCATCCATCCATCCATCCATCCATCCATCCATCCATCCATCCATCCATCCATCCATCCATCCATCCATCCATCCATCCATCCATCCATCCATCCATCCATCCATCCATCCATCCATCCATCCATCCATCCATCCATCCATCCATCCATCCATCCATCCATCCATCCATCCATCCATCCATCCATCCATCCATCCATCCATCCATCCATCCATCCATCCATCCATCCATCCATCCATCCATCCATCCATCCATCCATCCATCCATCCATCCATCCATCCATCCATCCATCCATCCATCCATCCATCCATCCATCCATCCATCCATCCATCCATCCATCCATCCATCCATCCATCCATCCATCCATCCATCCATCCATCCATCCATCCATCCATCCATCCATCCATCCATCCATCCATCCATCCATCCATCCATCCATCCATCCATCCATCCATCCATCCATCCATCCATCCATCCATCCATCCATCCATCCATCCATCCATCCATCCATCCATCCATCCATCCATCCATCCATCCATCCATCCATCCATCCATCCATCCATCCATCCATCCATCCATCCATCCATCCATCCATCCATCCATCCATCCATCCATCCATCCATCCATCCATCCATCCATCCATCCATCCATCCATCCATCCATCCATCCATCCATCCATCCATCCATCCATCCATCCATCCATCCATCCATCCATCCATCCACACACACACACACATACATACATACATACATACATACATACATACATACATACATAAAAAGTTATCCCGCAAAAATGTAGATCTCGTTAAAACACAATTAATATCATATAAATTTATATTGTAGAGTTGCCGGTTTCCGAGATATTCTTTGTTATTAGTTTCAATTTTAGCCTTGAACTTTTATCAAACGTGAAGTTATCTCTCCTCTTATCTCTGTTTTGTTTTATTGTTGGTCTAGCAAAGAGGTCAGTTGTATCATATAGGGACTAACTTTTAAAAGATTTGACTATCGCTTGTCTATAAATTTTAATCCTTCCGGCGTTCGGTTGCCGGCCTTTCTAAAAAAAAAAAAAAAATCTATGATGCTGAGTATGACTTTCTCTAGTTGTTCCAAAAACTATTCTTACAAAAGATTATTCTTTTATCTATAGCATGCTCGTTAAAACACAACATTATGACATATGCTTTGTTTGTAGAGTTTAACAATTTCAGAGATATTTCTTGTTAATGGTTTCATTCTAAAATAATTAAAATTCTTTCAAACAGGAACTCATCGTTTTCCTTTTGTTTTACTTCTGGGCATGCTAAGAGAACCGAATTGCAAACTCAATAGCACAGCGACAGCTTTTAAAGTATTTAACTATAGTTTTAGATTATATTGAATGCCTTTATTTCCTTCTACTTATAAAAAAACTAAGTAATAAGTCCATTTCTGGTAATGTTTATCTCGATTAGCATGAAGAATGCTCTTTTGTAGGAATATTTGTTTGCAGAACAGGTAGAGATATAAATGTGAATGAAACACATCAGAATTTTTTTAACCACTTTAACCTCCTTTACCTTCTAAATGCTCACTGCTCCGTTTATCATTGATAAGATTGTTTTAATGAAAGGTAGTAACATTCATAAATCTAGATGCTTAACTACGCCACCCAAACTGGGAATTTAATACTGGACTTCTGGGATTTTAGTGTTTTTTGTGTGCTAAAAACAGCAATGAAAAGAGTTTATTAAGCGAGGAAGTTATTATCCACCTATATACATTTAATATTTCCAAAATAATACCTAAAGTGATTGATTAGTTTTAAAAAACATATATTATATACCCAGTGTGTAATTTTAGAATATTGTTTTATATAAATTAACATTTTCAAAACGACATAAATAAACGTATAAACGCTGCTTGTAATGTACATTTTTCTACTTGATTACAGATTGTATATGCAAATCCTACGTTTGCAAATTATACATGTGCTATTGGTTTAATGTATCAAGTGTACCGCTAACCTATAGTTTAGTGTTGCCCATTATTTCCCAAATTAGTCGACTTTTATAGCCTACATCAAACTGAGCTGCTCTCAGCCTCACGCAAGGATCTGCTACCGTATACAATGCGTATCCCGCTCATAACGATAAGGCAGACAGCGTGGATGCGAATCGACTCCGGAAGGATCTAGGGAAATTCAGTCTCCAGGAACTTCGGTAGCGTAATCAAATTGGATAAAATATGTGATATAACTGTCTGCAATTCTTTCTCTCTCAAGTCTGATGGAGAACTTACTATTTCAAAAATCATAGACAACGCTAGTGAAAACCGAACTCACGAACATTTAGTTTCAGCCACTTTCCTTCAGCACGGTAACCATCAATGTCCATTTAACTAGTGGCTGTGTGCACCATTCTCATGAAACAAACCGCCAAGGCCGTTTATCTAACCAGGGTAAATTTTTGACCACGGTAAACATCATACAACAGTGCATTAATATTTATCGCAGATTAGTTGGCAGGCGCTCGCCTTGGTTGAGCTCAACGTTCTTCACTGGCAAATCCATCCACTTGTCTATCCTCTTTGCTGTTGCACATACATGCACTTGTTCAGTGTGAAATAGAGGAAATCTAAACTTCTTCCATGGTTCTTTAAACAAGAAGTAGGTATATTATTAAATTTAACATATACCTTTTTGGTAAAAGGACGCGAGACGAACATTTTCAAGAAAATCCCCCCTACCTATCTATGCACGTGCTAGAAAACGTAAAAAAATTAGATCTAATTTAAATATACATCTTATGCTCAAATGCAGTTTTTATGTGGAGCTTCAATTTCCGAGATATTTGATATTATTAATTTGAATTTTTGAATACTTATACCTTCTCTCAAACACGAAGGCCATTCGTTTTTTTTTTTTGTTTCTCCTAGTCAAGCAAAGAGAACGGACTTTCAAAGTGACGGCATAATGACCAATTCTTAAAAGATTTGACTATCACTTAAGCCTCATGTATTTCCCTGTTTCCGTTGTAGCTTCATGAATTAATGCAATAAAAGAATTTCTACCACAGTTATCACAGTTAACGCAAATTAATTAAAAATTAAGTATTTTTAAAGAATAGTTTTTGAAGATTGGGTAGAGAAAATCATGTGATTAGTACACCCACCCATTTTAGAGAAAGATCTGCGCGTGCTTGTGGACAAATATGTGTGTGTGTGAGTGTGTGTAAACGATCTAATTAAAAACGTAAAATGGAATAAATGCAAGCTTGGCAACATGCAGCACGAAGATTTTCAAGAATTTTCTCCCAATTGAACCACCATTTAATGGCAAATATTCTAAATATTTTGTTTCTCAAAAATGGTTTTCACGAATTAGAGTACGATACCTCATCACTCCTGGTTCCGACAGCCCGGTGTCGTCTGTTACTTCATCCTTCCAGGAGTCCCTTAAGGTGAATCTGAGCTGAGTCCCCTCCAGCTTCCTATTATCCTATTCTATCCAGCCTCCAGCTGGAAAATATCAGCACTTTGCTTGACATGGGCATAAGCTTGCATTAATGCAGACAATCTGTTCATGTTTTCCGGATTGCAGATGCATTTTGAAACGTTTAATTTGCCGAGACGGCTTTATTGACAAGCGGATATCTAACAAGGGACAGGTGTCCTTGTTTGGGATAGCAAAGTTACATTACTAGAATACAATAATATGTACTAGCTGCAGTGAATTGAAGTGCTGGCAAGACAAGTGCAACTTTGTATGAACTCTACAAGTGGGTGGGTGCGTTTTTTTGAAACCTTCTTGACGCATCCTTGGAAGGCGGCGAACTTCGTATCAAATTTGGTATTTAACCAACTTTTCGTTTTTTATTTATGTTGGGGATACGCGGATGGACACACACACACACACACACACACACACACACACACACACACACACTCATACACAGACACACACACACACACATGCGGGCCCGCACATGTGCAATCATACAAAAACCGTTTATAAAAATGCTTTCTTTATTAGTGGGCTCTCAAAATATTTTTCCGGTGAAATCGTGACATTGAATTACGATGACTTACTGTACCCAGTACCGAGCGGGATGGCTCAGGCGGTTTCGTTTATAGCCCACATTCGGGGGTCCGGTTCGCTACCCGTGGCCGGTCTACCTGACCCATAGTTTTTATTTCGAGGGTTTCCTCGGGTCACCAGGCGAATGTATGTATGTATGTATGTATGTATGTATGTATGTATGTATTTATTTATTCTCTGCAATTGGGTACTGACCGGTGGCAAAGTTAAATGTTTAAAATTCACTTTCAGTAATAATCTTACAGTTAAATTAAATTAAGAATAGTAATACAACTAACGTTTATATATATATATATATATATATATATGTATGTGTGTGTGTACGCTGGGTGCACGTTTCTTTCATCCCCCGATTTCCTACCCCTCCACGGCGTTTCCATTGTCATTTCTTTCACCGTTTATCCCGTTGGTTCTTTGGAGGTTGAAAGTGTCGGCGATGCTGCTCGGTACGGCGTGGCAGGGAAAAAGAATGCTCTGAGTAAATATATCCTATTTCGACTGCTCGCCGAGATGGCGCTCCTACCGGGTGTGTTGGACCCGATGTGGGGCGGGAGGACCGGTCTACCTGTCCGACTGTCGGGGTGCTTCTATCTGGAAACTATAGGAACCCTGTTATTTTTGTGCTATCGCTCCTGGTTCCGGCTGCCCGGTGTATCTCGTACCTCATTCCACCACCCTGCGGGCGCCTCCTCATGGGGTGTAGGTACAATAACCTCAGGACCCCTCCAATCCTGTCCTACTACACGCAATAGAGAAGGTAAAATAATTCTTCAAACCACCAGATGTGTTTCATGTGTTGGACTAGATATGGTATAAAATGTTCATTTGGTTACATCACGATGCGGAACCAGCACTGTCTTGTTTAAATCACAAATATTAATTTTTATTAGTAATGAATATTAATAATGAACTAGAATAACTATAACCTTAAGTAAACATCTGGATTAATACCGGAATATAATCATATAACATGATTTTTTCTCTCTTTACCATCCACATCAATTGGAGGAAATCAAAAGGACATAATTACTAACAGCTTAGGAATTTGCAGGTTAGGAGAACATTAGTATGAACAAACTGAGGGACCTTAAGCGTGCAATTATACATTTTTGGTATTTGTTTACTCATGTTAAATTTTGTTGAAATTCTCTATATTTATGGAACAGCTATATACCTGATATATTACTAAGATAGCACATCCATATTCTTAGCAGAGTAAGCTCTAATATTTGAAACACAACTTTTGGAAGTTGGTTGACAGATCCGAAGACTTTGATATCGGGGAAGATACAAAATTGCATATGATTTTCAGTGTGTTCACAGAGCAATATAGGATTCCTTCAAAGTTTGCTGTTTTAGATGTATTAAGTTGCATCTGATAATGTGTAATTATTCTGGATGAACTACAATGTGGAGGAATATAATTTACCGGATACTCAAAGGATTTCTCAGTAGAATAACAGCATCAAACTTCAACCAAGGAAATTTTAAATTTGCATAAATATTTCGGAAATATAGTATATTGCTATGAAGTGTGTATGAAACATGTTTAATATTTTAAAAAACTGCATTTTTGCTTTGAAAAGTATATTCAGACTGAAAAATTTAATACATAGGTGGGATTTGAGTCACGTCTCCGTCCAATTGCTCTAACCAATGAGCTATCATGAGAATATGCAGATATATCTAAAACGTTTCAATGGGGAATTGAAATCGATTTGAGCTCAATTCCATCTCAATACGATCCACGTTTCATATTTAAATTCAAAACGAATGTAGTTCATTTTGAATAAGTAAGTTTCAAGAATAATTCAGTTGGTTAGCTTTTAATTACGTTGGTGAACTATTAAACATACATTTGTTATCTCTGTATTACTTGCATGTTTTGAAGTTAAATAATTATATTTGAGAACACATTGCAAACTATAGAAACCATAAAAGTGGTTCTGTTATAATGTAGCACAGAACAATTAAAAAAAATTCCTCCCGCGTGCAACATAGAGCAAAAAAGGAGTTTCTTTGCCATATTCTAAACGATTTGAATACGTAGGTGTTTCCATGAAACATATTTCGATCCGATCCTATTCCGATCCCACTTTTTAAGAGAGTCGGATCGAAGATACAATACGATTTGAATCCGAGTTTCCACACAGTATTCACCATGATAAGTGTGCTGGAAGCGATTTCAATTCTCCAATGGAAACAGGGTAGTAAGTTCCCTAACTGACTCGCCTTTTTCCCGCTAAAACGGCGAATTTTTCAGTATTACTTTACCTTTCCAACTCTTGTCCTACACACAGTTAGTGTGGAAGAACAATTCACAAAGATTGACTTAATAGTTGGCTAAACTATTAAGTCCGGGGCTTAAAGTCTTACGACATTGTAATTCACCATTGGAGTATGTCATCTCATAATCGTTTGAGATCTGCTTGTACGGTTTACCGGGGGTTTTCGGTCTCTCGTTAAGACAATTTCGGTATTTCTGTTTAATCAGAAATTAGAAATATCACTGACATATGTTAGCCATAAACCTCACTACTAACGTGTCGTTTCAATAGCATTTTATAGAATATGTTTTAATTTAAAATTATTGAACTCAGTAGATGGACAGAGTGAACTTTTGTGTGGTCTGAGTGAGGTTTATTTTGGCCCTGAGCGCCTCATTTGTTTTCACTTCTACAGTTGAGTTGTAATTAAATTCTTTTTTCAAAGGAATATTTGCTTAGCGAGGAGAGCTTGCATACCCTTGAACAAATAGACTGGCCATGCTAAATGGAAAGACCTAGCAAATATCACTCTGTAAAGCACGCACTCCCGCGCACACACACATTCACTCTTTCTCTCTCTCTCTCTCTCTCACTCATACTTCCGGAATGTGGGGAGCAAAGGGAATATTCTAGGTTAGAAATTCCCAAACTAGTCAGGATTCGAACATGGGACTGCGTACAATGGTGCTCTACCGACTGAGCTATGGAGCACCTTCCTGAGATGCTTCATTATCATTGCAAAACAATTGCAATTGTTGAAAACTCCAACATTTGAAGATTAAAAGTTTGATTCGTTATATCCACATACATTTCTCTACCCGTTCTCCATAGAATCTTATTTTTTATCTACTTCGCGTTAATTCAGATAAACTTTTGCGCAACACCTTCATTACATCTTTCGTTGTAGTTACAATGGATACACTAGATTTAAGCAATACTTAGTCAATTCATTTAAGAGCTGTTAGCTATTTAATGAGTGTGAAATGCCGTTCTCTTTGCCGGACCAGGAGAAAAAAAGCTTCAATTATACCTACAAAAGCTTATTCTTCTATGTACGACAGCTAATCAAGATAAACTTTAACAAATTGTTGTTATTATTTATTTTTTTGTACGTACAAGGGAAATAGAGACACACTAGGCTAAAGCGATATTAAAATCTTTTAACAGCTGGTCGCTATGTGATGACCTTGCTATTCCATTCTAAGTGCATGAACAAGACGAAAAGAAAGAAAAACGAATAACGATTTCCCTATTCAGAAACGTATGTGTTGAAAAAGTTAAATCAATAACAAGCAATATCTCGGTCAACTCCATAAGAAGGAGGAAAAAAAAGCGTATCCAGCATAAGTTATGTGCCTTAACGATATCTCATTTTGTACAGTAAGATTTTGTCTATCTTTTACGGTTTCCCAGTTATGCGAAAGTCATCCAGAATGTAGTAGACCTCAGGGTAGGTAGCAGATCTATTACATGCCCAGAAGATGTGTATATATATACACATATGCGATAATTTTCAGAAATCCCCCACCCCAAAATTAATCACAGCCATTTTAGAGATAAAAAATCGAACAAAATTCTATGTAAAAAGTAGTTTGGGGTGGGGGATTTCTGAAAATTATCGCATCCTTATAAGATGGTGAACTCTTAAGATCAAGTTTGGTATTTAATGAACTTCTCGTTTTGAGTAATGCTGTACGCGGACACACACACACACAAACACGCACACACTCCTTTAAATCCTTTATGGTTTAAGGAGACCCCGTAACGTGTATTTCCTGTAAAATCTCGGTATCGACTTTTTGGATGGAATGCAATAAGTACATCCTCTTGCTAAGCACGTGGTAGAGAAAGTAAAGTTTAGTTAACGAGCAGCTTCATAAACTCAACTAACGCTCTTAAGTTTCACTAATATATCGAAACTCGTGGATTCCAGTTTGTAATGGTGGCATAGTTGGCGTTTTTGTTGATTCTTGTGAAAGCCTAACAAGTTTCCTATCCCTAATACCCAGCAGGTTTAGATGACCTGCATTAGGTCTCATTTGCCACAAGAGAACGTCTTTAAAACGCACGCAATCTATTAATGGCAGATAGAATATGAGAAATGCTTGTGGCCGACAAAGAACAGGTTTTTAATGGCTTGTTCATTTTTTCTCTCTCTAGATCTAGGATGTGATCGATTTAAGGAGAGAGAAATTCTAATCGCTATTTACACTGCTTTTTTTTGTGGAATTCAATGATTGAATTTCTAAACAGAAATGAATTAAAAGCAAATACAATTTCTGGTGACAAACATTTATATTTCAGTACTTAATTAATCATAAATTATAGAGTCCTAATAAAAATAAAGTTAGTGAACTTTTATTTAATAAGAATAAAAAAAGTTAAAATGAATATCAAAACAAAACTCTCAATTTTAACAGGTTCATTTTAAATCATAATTAAATGATAACCGGAATTTGTCTACTAATTTCGATTTTGGATAAATTGCTACCAGCCTATCAAACAGATCAACTTCAAAGTAAAAACTATAAGTTACCTCACACTAATTTATCTACACTTTATTATAGAGTACGGGAGGTGAATAAGTGCAAATGCTTGTATCAACTTTTGAGGACGATGTGATGAATTAGTATTTGACTTTTTTTCTCGCTATTTAAAGTTATGATCATTAGGAAAGTTTTACGATATTTTTATGATGGCTATTATTTCCTACCTAAGATGTTCGATTGTTTACGTAACAGGTCACACGGTTGACCCACCTCTGCCCTGCCAAATTATAGGTGGTGCGATGTATGTAAACACAGGACAGGCATAGCTCGGCGCCGTTTAATACACATTAGACCCTGAAATTTGTGCTTAATTTATGACAATGCTATTAATAAGCGGACAAAATGAGATATACTTATATGTTATACGCATACTAAATATGAAAACATTTGCACGTATTCACCTCCCATCTTGTATATTAGAGGGTATAAAAACTAATGTTACGAAAGTTTAGTTTTCCATCTACTTCATTTTAATTCAGAAAAACCTTTGCCTAAATAAGATTCATTATATGGAGTAGAGATTCAAATGTTTAAAAATTGAACGGTATATGTTGTATGAACCTGAGAAACATCATATAGAAAGGACCTTAAAATTACCAAGTACCAACATTCCGAACTATTAATAATGGAAATGGCTAAGCCACAAATTAAACAAATTTGTGACTTTAAAGACATCTAAATATTGTGTACTAAATTTTCATCTATCGCACAGTTATGCAAGATTGTATAAGAGTGAGAAGGCTTTACAGATTATATCCAAAAAATTCACAATATACATCGCTAAATACTTTTGGCAATGGTATTTAAATTTAAAAAATTGAGTCATTTTGAAAAAATAAAAAGCATCGAAGAATGTTCCATTGAAAGGAAGTTGGAAATTGGGGATTTTTTTGAAAACCTTAGTGATACATCTTTGGACGATATTGAACTTAAATACCAAAATACCCACACACACATATACACGTGTTTTGACTTCGATACCCGGCTACGGCAGGGAATTTTTCTGTAACCAGAGAGTCTGTAAGTATGAATGAGTGCGAGTTTAACAGTATAAAACCGAAAAGTAACGTTAAGAAACCTACAGTTCAGCGAGATAAACACCCGCAATTGACCATAGAAGTTAAAGGGGCTACACAAATGAAACATTAAAAAAAATTATACATTAGAATTTTATAATATTTGAAATATTTGTTTACAAAACATCATTGTAATTATTGTAAATAAACTGTTAGAGAGATACAATTGTTGCTGTCGTAAAATAAACATAAGGTAGAAGTACAAGTTAGAGCAATATTGAATCGGTTTAGTTTTTGTCATGTCAGAAAAAGTAGTCTTATTTCACGTTTTCAAAATACCATGATACATCTAAGTTGCACAGAGGGATAACGAGAGTCTTAGAACGAAAGGAATGAGGCAGGGAAAAGAGGAGGAAGAGGGATGAAAATAGGAGACCAGAGAGATAATGAGAGAAAAGAGAAGGATCTGCCACATCAAGAACGTGAGCAGAGTTGCGGGTATTACTAGTTTATAGATATAATTTTAACCTCTTAAAGTATACAGGTATTTTATAAAGGTTTTAATAGGACACAAACGAATGCATGCATAGTTTAAAACTTTTTAGTGTCTTGCTGCAGTAGAACAGATAATACGAAAGTGGATGTCCTCGTAATTAACTGTCTGCTGTGCGAGGGGTCCCGCGTTCGATTCCCAACTGACAGTGGGGATTTTCCTTTAGCAAAAATTGTGTCTTATCGTCCCCAGAGTCTGGAAGTAAGAATGAGAGTGTCAATGTGTAATTTAATGAATCAAAAAGCTAGACAGAAAATAAAAATCTAGCAAACGGTACATGACTTAACAGTATTGCCGACAGGCAACTATCCTGCAGGGAAATGCCGCCGATAGGGCCATGCAGTTAAAGACATGAAACAATACTAAAATATTAAAAGTTTAAACCTTATTCTGTCACGAATTAAACAAAGGGCATATGAATACTTTTATAAGTATGTCTCTAGTCTCTAAAAACAATTTACATGTTATTCTTCATTCATTATTCCCTTAAAAAACAAAAGAAAGGAAGAAAAAAGGCAATTGCAAGCTTACAGTGTCTAATTATTAATGTGATACACATTTATTTTAATAATAAAACAAGCATTTTAAATTTTGATTACAGCTGATGATACTGGTACGAAATTTCATTCATCTACCATCATTTGTTTTAGGCATATATATATTGCATTTGGACACTTAAATTAGTTAACCTAAATATGAATGGCAAGGCTTGTACTGTGCTTGAAACAGAAAAAAAAAAAAAAATCTGATGTGTATCATTCAGTCTTTCTCTACAAACTCTAGTTATAAACGATTATTCCTTTATGTACATCGTGAAAATCGAGATAAAACTTCAAATAAACATTACAAGGAAATAAGACAATAAAGTAAGCTAAAGCGATAGTTAAGCATAAAAAAAAAACCGGTCGCAAAAAATGAAATAATTAAAGCTCCATTCTCGCTTTATGCGACCAGGAGAGATGAAACAAAAGATCTCATCCCGCTTGAGAAAAGTTTATGTAGCTTAAAATTGACAATAATAACAAGGAATATCTCGGAAATGGTTAACCGAATGACATAAATTTTGTGTTTTAACGGAATCTACAATTTGTGTAATAAGTTTTTGTCCATCACAGTTATGCAAAACTCATCCAGAATGAAGAGTTCTTAAAAGACTATTCCCAGAAAATACAAGACATACATTTTATTTGTATATACGGAATTTTAATTCAAGTCGCTATAACTGTTTTTGAGAAAACACAATTTTCAAAAATTTTTCATTGAAAAGGATAGTTTGGGTGGGGGATTTTCTTCAAAATCTTCGTGTCACATTCTTGTCATTTGTGGTTTAACGGTCTTTTCATTTTTGAGAAAGACACACTTTTCAAAAGAAAAGTACTGTAAACGGTAGTTTGGGGTGGGGAATTTTTGGAAAATCTTCGTGTTGCATTCTTGGAAGATAATAAACTTGAATACAAACTTTTCTATTTGACGGTCTTTTCGTTTTTGAGCTATGCGCGGACCTTTTACTAAACATGTTTTTTTTTTTCTCCAGAGTAGCTCATATTTGCCGAGACGTAAATTATGGTTTTCTTTTACGTACACTTCATGCAAATGGTGCTTCAATATTACTTTCTCTATACGTACTATGTACATAGTGTATAGAGAAGGTATTGTATTGTACCGAAAAATTCGATACCGAGATTTCACCGGAAATACATGTTTTGAGATCACCTGAATCCAAAAAAAGCATTTTTAGAAAAATGTCCATGTGTGTCTGTCTATGTGTATGTGTGTGTGTCTGTGGGCAGCATAGCTCAAAAACGAAAAGACCGTTAAATACCAAACTTGGTATTTAAGTTCCATATCTTCCAAGGATGCGACACGAAGATTTTCAAGAAAATCCCACAACCCCAACTACCCTTCATATGGAAAATTTTTCGAAAATTTTTATTTTCTGAAAAATGGCTCTAAAGATTTTGATTAAAATATCATATATTAAAGATATATACTTGACAAATAATATGTATATCTTGAATTTTCTGGGAATAGCCTCTGAAGACTACTTTATTCTGGATGAATTTTACGGAATTTTGTGTAACTAGTAAACCGTAAGAGATAGACAAAAACTTATCACACAAAAAATATAGAGCACATTAAAATACAAAATTTATGTTATATACCTTTTTTTCGAGGATTTGATCGTTTTTGAGATACTCCTTGTTTTTGGTTTCAGCTTTAAAACTTATAATTTTCTCATACAGGAATTTAACAATTGCTGTGCATACAAACAAAGGAACTTCAGTCCCATAGCAACCATCTTTTGCTATCACTTTAACCTATGTTACTCCCTTATTTCGCTTCTACTTACAGGGAAGCAAGTAATAAGACTATTTCTGCTAATTTTTTCTCACTTAGCTTGAAGTAAATAGAAGCACAAACTTTTTAACAAAAATTTGTTGCAGAGATATAGAGAATGTCATGTGAATGGATTGCAGCAGATTTTCCATGTTTGTATTTACTTACACATTGGGCGAGGAATATATTTTGGCTCATATAAATTTTACTACACATTCAATGAACCTCAAAACATTTTTCTGTTGAAATCTCAACATAGAACTTTGGGTGGAATACAATACCTTCTCTAACTAGTATATGCATAGTACGTGTAGAGAAAGTAAGCTGGGCTCAGTAAAATGTAAAATGTAACAAAAAATCTGATGTGTACCATTCACATCACTTTCTCCATATCCCTGTAACAAATTATTCTTAAAAAGCTTATACTTTTATTTACTTTATGCTAATCAGAAAATAAATAGCAGAAATAGTCTAACTACTCGCTTCCTTGTAAGTAGAAGCGAAATAAGGGACAATTGTAGGTTAAAGTGATAGTCAGAAGCTGGTTGATATGTCAATGAAGTTCCTTTGTCTTTATGGATAGGAGTTGACAAGTTCCTGTATGAGAAAAGTATACGTTTTTCATAGCAGAAACCAAATATCAGGAATGTCACAAAAATGACGTACTCCACGAAAAAAAATGTATATAACATAAATTGTGTGTTTTAAAGTGCTGTACATTTTTTATGTAGTAAGTTTTTGTCCATCTCTTACGGCTTAGCAGTTATTCAAAATGTAGTAAAATTCATTCAGATTAAATTACTCTTCAGAGGCTATTCCCAGAAAATTCAAGAAATACATTTTATTTATTGAAAATCTTCTCGGGCTTCTAGCCAGGTAAAAACTTGGCTTGACACCAACGTTTCGAAGAAGTGCATCTTCGTCTTCAGGGCAAGCTCAAACCATCAGTTCACCCTGAAGACGAAGAAGATGCACTTCTTCGAAACGTTGGTGTCAAGCCAAGTTTTTACCTGGCTAGAAGCCCGAGAAGATTTTGAATTAATACGTCGCCAGGAAAGCTTCAGTTCTTATTTTACATTTTATTTGTCAGGTAAATATGTTTAATATACGAAATTTTAATCAAAATCGTTAGAGCCATTTTTGATAAAATCAAAATTTTCGAAAAAAGTTCCATGTAAAGGGCAGTTGGGAGTGGGGGGATTTTTCTCAAAATCTTCGTGTCGCATCCCTGGAAGATACTAAATTTTAATACCAAGTTTGGTATTTTACCGACTTTTCGTTTTTGAGTTATCGTGCTCACAGACACACGGACACACACACACACACACACACACACACACACACACACACACGGACCTTTTTGTGAAAATCCTTTTTTTGGATATTGGGGACCCTAAAACATATATTTCCGGTGAAATCTCGGTATCGAATTTTTTGGTGGAGTGCAATACCTTCTCTATGCACTATGTACATAGTGCGTACGGAGAAAGTAAAAAGACAAACTCTAATTAATTTTTCCTGACAAGGAAAATAATAAATTGGGTACTAAAAACCACAAGTCACTTACAATAACCGCTCTACACGCAGAATGATGTCCAATGAATCTTGACGTTATACATAACAAAACGTTATACAACCTTTTCAGAAGAGAGATGAGAAATGTGTAACTATTACACTTAGTAAAAAAGGTTCATTGCTGGGGAAGTACTAGACTGACAGGTTTCAGGTGCAACTACTTGAAATTTGTGGTTATCTGCAGCTAAATGAGATTGTTCGGATAGATTGATACATATAAACAAATAAATATAAAATGTAATCTACAGAGCAATAAATTCATACCAGTTGGCCAAATTCCCGCGTAATTGACGTGCGTTAAAGGGGTGTAGAACTCAATGGAGCTATTTTAAGTTAAAACCTGCCAGTGGAGCACTAACAAGAATAAGCTTCGTTTTTACCCTTCTTACTTATCATCGGAGACGGTGAGCAGGTCTGGCTCATTGAAAGAGTAAACGATAAAGAGTAGACAACGGAGGGAGACACGTCGCGCTATTCAACTTTAGGAGATCGATTGCGAGTAACATACCTCCAGGAGGAATCATAATAGGCCGTAGGCATACAGGGCACCAGAGAGGCGCGGAAGTTCCTCTCGTTTTGAAGGCCGAAGACCACCGGTCCCCATGGCAACGCTCGCTAAAGCGTCTCGCTTTGGTGCTTGGTAGGCAGGGGATCGTGGGTTCGAGTCCCGCCTTGGGCATGGGTGTTATATGTTTGTGCAATGTGTATATGTTTGTAAAAGAAAAAGTAAAACCAGTAAACCAGTAATCAGTAAAACCTACGGGGGGAAATGTAAATAGGGATACAGTATCGGAGTCCTGATCAGACTCCGTTACTGTTTTTTATTAAGAAAGGAAAAAAAAAAAAAAAGACCTGTCCCAGAGCCGGGCACCAGAGAGGGCGTGCAAGCGACCCATCGAAGTGACGGCCATGTAATGTTCATGAGAAGTAATTTTTCCATTGAACAGGCATCCATCATCTGCCCGTACTTATAGCACGAACCTGGAAGCATACTGAAAGATGAGAGGGAAACGGAATGAAGGGTAAATGATGGAAACGAAATCGCGATTAATTGGAAACCTCCACAGCATTCGCCTGGTGATTCCGGGGAAACCACGAAAAACCCATGGGTTGTATGGGCGATCACTGGAAATCGAATTATTTCCGTCATGCTAATCGAGATAAAACTTAGTAGCAATGGTGGTATTACTTGCTTCCTTGTAAGTAGAACGAAAATAAGGGAATACAATAGCCGACAGTCAACTTTTTTAAAATATATCGCTATGTGAACAATTTCTATTCGGTTCTTTTCTGCAATCCAGGGAGTAAACCAAAAGAGATGAAACGAAAGGTGACTTCTCGCTTAAGAATAGTTTAAGTACCTAGTTTAAAATTGAAACCAATAACAAGGAATATGTCGAAATTGGTTAACTCTACAAAACATGTATGTGGTATAAATCGTGTGTTTTAATGAGACCTACATTTGTTCTCTGGTAAGTTTTTGTCTATCTTTTACAGTTTACGAGACATACAACGGTCATCCAGAATGCAGAGGTCTTCAGAAGCTATTCCCAGAAAATTTAAGTTATATATTTCAGTTGTCATGAAAATAACTTAAACATATAGTATTTTAATCAAAATCGTTGTAGCCATTTTAAGCAAATTACATTTTTTCATAAAGTTGCATATAGGGTAGATACACATACGGACTTTTTCTGAAAATGCGTTTTTTGAATTCAGGGGTCCCAAAGCATGTATTTTCGGTAAAATCTTGATATGGAATTTTTAGGTGGAATATAATACCGTCTATCTACTTTTTATTTACATTCTTGCTAGAGAAAGTAAAAAAAAAAAAAAAGCCGTTTTAGAAACATTTAACATTTTAACGTATTCTACTTTTTCACTTTCTATAGTAGGTGTATGTAGTAGATAGCAGATATTGTGTTTCGGCCAAAAGTTCGTTACCGAAATCAGAGGAAATACATGTTTTGAGCACAGCTGAATCCAAAATAATAAATAAAACTGCTTAGAAAAAGATCCGTGTGACTATGTTTTTCTGTCTGTCTGTCTGTCTCTCTCTGTACATGTGTGTGTGTGAGTGGGTGGGTGTAGTTTTGGACAGCATAACTAAAAAACGAAAAGTCGGTTAAGTACGACGGTTGATATTTAAGTTAAGCACCTTTCAAGGATGCGACATGAAGATTTTCCCACCAGCAAATATCCTTTATATGGAAAACATTTATAAAATTTTGATTTTCTAAAAAATCAACAATGTTGATTAAATTTTCCTATATTAATTATAATTATTTACATGACAAATCATATTTTATGTACACTTTTGTGAGATTTGAAGCGGACAAAGCGGCGCAGGTGTGGGTTGTTTCACCTGCCATTTTCATTCCATGTATCACCAGTCATCGCCTGTGGTATATTAGTATAAGCGGAGGTTAAACACTAAAAAAAAGGGGGGGAGGGGGAATATCTCTGAAGGCCTATTTATTGCATAACTGATAAATCGTAAGAGATAGTCCAATACTAACTATATAAAAATTTACATCTCGTTAAAACACACAATTTATGTCATATGCATTTATTGGTGGAGTCAACCACTCCTAAGATATTCCTTGTTATTGGTTTCAATTTAAAATACTTTTCTCAAACCTGTTTCTTTTGTTTTA
This sequence comes from Hymenopus coronatus, assembly GCA_030762935.1. Lineage (NCBI taxonomy): Eukaryota > Metazoa > Arthropoda > Insecta > Mantodea > Hymenopodidae > Hymenopus > Hymenopus coronatus. Next base: position 115,326,492 of record CM060895.1, read on the forward strand.
CTTCTAGCCTTGCAAAGAGAACCTAATTTCAATCACATAGTGACAGGTTTGAAAAAAGTTTATTATCCCCTCATTCTGGTGTACTCCCTTATTTCCCTTCTAAGTAACTAAATAACAAGACCACTTCTGCTAATGTTTATTTTGATTATCGTCAAGTAGATAGAAGAGTAAGCTTTTGTAAGAACAGTTCGTTACGAATAGGTAGAGGACGCCATATAAATGGGACACAACATATTTTTATTATTTTACTGTTTCTTATAGCTTCCAGTCACATTAAGTGCTCCAAAGCATACCAAGAATAAAAACAACTTCACAGCCTACTTACAGAAATTGCAACTGTCGTGCAAGAATATAAACATATGTTATATAATCTAAATTATTAGGTCATTTTTTTTAGAAACTAAAGAATAACGAAAATATCCACTATTTGAAATATGACAGACTTTCGTTCTATAATTTGAAGTAGCTAACATTATGGAATGGGACATTTTAAAGAACAAGGTATAAATTACTAAAATGTTGAAAATTATTTTGTCTGGTAAAATTACTTATGAAGAACTTTATGAGATAGCAAATATCAAAGAGAGAAATTTAAATCAGTATAAAGAAAATAATGAAATGCCTTGCCATTTATTAAGGCAACAAAGGATTTTGAAAATTATAACAGCAAAGGAAGACCAAGACTCAAGACATGGAAGAAATTAAGAACGGAATGAACTGCAGAACGCATGAAGAATTAAAAAGGAAAGCAGAGACAAGATTAGAATGCAAACCAATCCAAGAATTGATGACACAAGAAAAAGAATGTTTGCGAAACGAAAGAGATGAAATGAAATGAGATAAATAAGCTAATAGCAGATTTAATTGCCACGGGTGGGATATGAAGACAAAGAGAAACGAGTTATGCGTGGAGAAAAAAATAGCAGGACATATGTATTGCCTTCTACAAACAAGGTTACAGGATGTATAAATTGTTGTTACATAAGGATACATGCAAGAGGCTTTCCGCACCTAGTAAGGCAGTGAAGAATGTGCTATGTCTTCTCTTCGCGCAAATGGCTGACTATTGGAATAGCTTTACGATGGAATTTAAGTTTTCAATTATCCTAAAACGTCCTTGCAGAGAAGAAGATGGTGCGTACTAAATGACAGGATAGAAACAGGGATTTTATTAAAACATCAACTATACAATTTGGCGCGTCATAGAGTCATTCCAACCTTGTGTTATCAACTTTTTAAGTATGCATTCGGCTGTTGTGCAGAACGGCATATGTGTGCACTACTTGTTATTCTTCCACTTACCCCTTCCTCCCTCCAGAACTCACAACCAACGCCTGGGAGCATATCTCTATCGAGCAGCAGACAAACTATGATTCAGAATTTCCAGGGATGGGGATCAGCCCATTGTCTAGTATGAACCTAAAGGAAGTACATATGGAATGTAGGCGAAAAGGGGGATAGGAAATACGGCGATGGGGCAATTTGTGGAGTAAATGATGGGGTGAAACCAGCCCAGACGGCACTTCGACCACATCAAATCCCACATTCATTCCCCTGGGATTGAACCCGGGCCGCCTAGATGGGAGGCGAGCGGTCTAACTATTCTGCTATGGCGCCGCCGATATATGCATTATACTAGGTGCCGTAATTGCTTAGTGTTTGATGTGTGCAAATATCTCTTGGTGTGTTAAAACAGTTGCAGAACTCAACGGGGATATTTCAAGTTAAAAGCAGTCGTGGAGAACTGGGCGAGAGCGACCTTCTTTTACCTACCGCAGTAAACATGACCTGCTCAACGTCTCCCTAATACCATTGCTCGTAAAGCGAAAGTCACTCTCGCCAGTACTAGCACCGCTGAATTCTGCAATTCTTTTAACACACTTAGGGAAATTTGCACACGTCAACAACGTTGGGCGATCTGGTAGATAAACAAATATTCTGAATGAAATTAACAGTGATACTCGCGCGGCTCGTCTATAAGAGTTGCAGAGTTGCAGTACCCCCCCCCCCCCCCTTTAACAGTGCTGTTTTGGTAACTCTTAGAGGATTGGTTGCATTTTAATTCAGTAATATTTGAGTGTCTCTGCATCGGTACATGCACTTACGTGAGGGTGAGGGGTAACTATTTTGAAATAGTCCATGTGACTGCAGGCATTTGCAGATCGGACAGGGCACGAATCTTTCTCATCCTGGGGTTCCACCTCTCGGCCTCATCCTCAGTTAAGGCTATAAAATTGCGGCAAAATGGTTTTTGTTATTTATTTAAAACTAAATAACACATTTAGTTAGCAAATTCTATCTTAATATTATATTTATGACAAGAATGTTCTCTATTTACTGGACATTACTGCACCAATAAGAGTGTTTCCTAACTTCAGAATAGAAGAATGGACTGCATTCTCAGGAAATACATTTTTACCGGTACTGCTCATTTATTGTAACTTCGGCAAAAATTTGAGTACAAATTCACTTCATCCGTGACACAGGTGAAGTATAGCAACAATAGATCCATAATGGTGTCGCAGTAATTGAGAACTGCACTTTCTACAGCGCCATTCAAAACAAATCCGACAGAGCTTAATAATATTGCAGGAACGGAAAATTCATGGCTTTTAAAGACGAACCTAAGTCAAATTACTTGGATTGGGCATTGTGCTGCGATAATTTTCGTCAGTTTCCTAATGCTTAAGCTAAATCTGCCCAATTTCATTAATACAAGCTGGATGCACTAATGGCGCCCATTTGTTTGCAACCTGTTGTCATTAGATACCCTCAGCGAGTTTGCACTGTAGACTATTTAGGCGGTGCTGTGGCTGAGTGGTTAGATCGCTCGCTTTTCTCTAAGATCCTAGGGACCCTATGTAGGATTTACGGTGAACAAAGTGTTGTCTGGGTGGGGTTTCTCCGGGTATCTTCGGTTTCCCTCTCCATTCATCACCACCTGCTCTATAATCGCCTGTTTTCACACATTTCACCCTCATTTCATATCATATCATGTTCTTCCTTTCCTACCAGGCATCAAGCTGTATATCCATTCTGGTTACTCTCTCTTTGAGCCAAAGTCCATCTCTCCTCAACCGGCATCTGACTACGGGTGGTGCCTTTAAGTTCTGGGAGAAGGGGGGTTAAATCCTCTATACGAAAACTATCAAAAGAAAGGACTGGTCTTCTTTATGTTTTGTTTAGTCATATTTTTTTTAAAGCAGGTGTGCGAACAATGAACGAAGGTAGGATCAAAGAATATTCAAATGATTCTAGAGTCCAAGGAGCAAAAGAGTTACTCCATATTTTTAAGGTTCATATGGGTAAATCATCCTAACCGAGATTCGAAACAATGTTGCCAGTAATCTTGATACTAGAAAGTTGCTAAACAATTTTAAAATGTATCCACAAACTCTCCTTCTCAAAAAAGAGAAGCGGGATAAAATCATTTGATTTACGAGGTTTTGTATTCTACGCTTTCAGAACGGAGCTTTTTTTTTTTTTTTTTACTTAAACCAACTTAATTCAACTCAAATAATAAACTACAAAATTTAAATTTATTCCAGTTAATTAAATTTTTCTTTAAGCGAAAAAAATAAAATTTTCACATCTAACTACGATCGTTATCTTCTGTTCTCTGCTGCTATTCCCTGCTTTCATTTCGCGCTCACTCCTGAAGTGAAAGACCCCAGACAGGTGCCGTTGGGCGATTTATACTTTCTTCAATCTATGTACCTAGTTTTAGTCTATTTGATTTGAACTGTCTAAGTCGACTCATTCTGCCCTGACTTAGACTTAACAGTTTTGGAACTATAACAGTTCCAAACAATTTGGCCATGTATCCATCAGTAGGCTCAACTATCCCAGACGCGTGTAAGAAAGTCCCTATAGTCAACCAGCTGACAGACAAGTTTGTATCAAATGTGAATTCCCTCCTCATGTCTCACTGAATTTTATCATATTACTTAATTTCGCATATTATAAGTTCAACAATAGCGACTATTTTCATTTGTCAGTACTTCTTGCTGTAACTCAGATATATAAGGCGACCCAACTGCTCCGTATATGGCGTAAGCAGATATCTCTTCGTGGGTTAAAAGAATTGCAGAGCTCAACGGAGCTATTTCGAGTTAAAACCTGCCAGTGAGAACTGAAGCTAATAAAACGGGTAAAGCGAAGGTCGCTCGCCACTTCCCCATTGACAGGTTTTGAGTTGAGATAGGCCCGTTGAGTTCTGCAAATCCTTTAACACACCAAGGGATGTCTGCACACGCCAAATACGGGGCAGTTGGGCTACCTGGTATTATAGTTCTGTTTGCAGTTTTACTTTCACCGCCTATAATTAAACAGTACAACGAACTAAATATTATGCTCAGTATTAACATATTTGATTTATAACACTGAATGAAACTTAAATCATATAAACACACATGATGGATATATATATATTTTTTTTTTGTGGGTTTATACTTCTGAGATATATACTTAGTCTTATACTTTTATCGATTGCTAAGTGCGTATTAGTTCTTTTTTTCTCTAGCTCGTATGTGCAATTTACATAGTAGATAGAGAAGTTATTGTATTCCACCCAAAACTTCGACATCGAGATTTCACCAGAAATACAAGTTTTGAGGATCCCTGAATCAAAAAAGTTTTAGAAAAATGTCCATGTTGTGTCTGTGTGGTGGGGGTGGGAGGGACAGCATAGAAAACTGTGAAATAGAAAACTTGATATTTAAGTTCAGTATCTTTCGAGGAAACAACACGAAGATTTTCAAGAAAATGTCCTACCCCAAATACACTTTATATAGAATATTTTTCGAAAATTTTGATTTTCTCAAAAAGATTCTAACGACTTTGATTAAAATACCATATGTTTAAAATATTTTCATGACAAACGAAATGCATATCTTGAGTTTTCTGGGGATGGCCTCTGAAGACCTCTTAATTCTGGATGAATTTTGCATAACTAGTAAACCATAAGAGGCACACAAGAGCTTTCTACACAAGAAATGCAGAGCTGTTAAAACACACAATTTATGTAGAATCAACCGTTTTCGAAATCTTCCTTTAATTTTCAATTTTCAATTTTAAAATACTTAAACTTTTCTCAAACGGGAGGTAATCTTTCGTTTGATCTCTCTTTTGTTTTACTTTGGCCATGCAAAGCAAAATCCGAATTTCATTTGTTTCACATAGCGAACGGATTTGTATGAGATTTAACTATCGCTTTAGCCTAGTGTATTACCTTATTTCCTTTCTACTTAGAAGGAACTAATAGAACAATTTCTGCTAATGTTTATTTCAATATCAGATGTAATCGATGCTAAACTTTTGTAACAATAGTTTGTAGAGAAATTCATGTCAATGGAAAATATCATTTTTACTTTCTCTATACATACTATGTACATAGTGTATAGAGAAGGTATTGTAATGCACCCAAAAATTCGATACCGAGATTTCACCGGAAGAACGTTTTGAGACTTCCTGAATCCAAAGTAAAGTATTTTTAGAAAAATGTCCGTGTGTTTGTCTGTCTGTGTGTATATGTGTATGTGTCTGTGGGCAGCATAGCTCAAAAACGAATAGTCCGTTAAAACCAAACTTGGTATTTAAGTTTGGTATCTTCCAAGGATGCGACACGAAGATTTTCAAGAAAATCCCCCCACTCCCAACTACCCTTTACATGGAACTTTTTTCGAAAATTTCGATTTTCTAAAAAATGGCTCTAACGATTTTGATTAAAATATCGTATATTAAAGATATTTACCTGACAAATAAAATGTATATCTTGAATTTTCTGGGAATAGCCTCTGAAGACTACTTTATTCTGGATGAAAATTGCATAACTACTAAGCCGTAAGAGATGGACAAAAACTTAACACACAAAAAATGTGGAGCACGTTAAAACACACAATTTATGTTATATACATTTTTTTTCGTGGAATTGATCGTTTTTGACATATTCCTTGTTTTTGGTTTCAGTTTTGAAAAACATACTTTTCTCATACAGGAATTTGCCAACTCGTGTCTATACAAACAAACGAACTTCAGTCACATAGCAACCAGCTTTAGGCTTTCACTTTAACCTATGGTACTCCCTTATTTCGCTTCTACTTACAACGAAGCAAGTAATAGGACTATTTCTGCTGACTTTTTCTCGATTAGTATGAAGTAAATAGAACCAAAAGCTTTTTAACAATAATTTATTGCAGAGATATAGAGAAAGTCGTGAGAAAGGAACACATCAGCTTTTTTTCTCGTGGTTATGCAACAGGCATGGCATTTCAAAGTCGTCACGTAGCGACCCCATTTCTAAATATCTGTCTATCGCATCAGACTACTGTATTCCTTTTTTTACGTAGAAGTGCAAGTGCAAACAAGCTATATCTGAAAATGTTTATCTCGATTAACAAGAAGTATGGTGACAGAAGAATATGTCTTTGTATCAGCATGTTAGATTTTTAAAGTGAAAATTAATGATGTAAACTATTATATACTCTCACGCTATTTAAAAAAGTAGCAAACCTTGTAAATGTACCTCATTTAATTTACTGCAAACCTTGCGCAAGGTAACAAAGATCTATATACAGAAGGTGCTTCATTGAAGGACAGATTGAGAAAGATGTATCACGTTTGTGGAAGTGATTGTGGAGTAATAAAATAAATATTAGCACTCAAACACATTAAAGATCTCTGTTGCAAGTAAAAATGTGAACTGGTTTTCCTTTCACGAGCAACAGGTTTGTAGACTTGAGATCAGACATTACAGTGCTGTTCTGTCTGTGTACACAAACCTGTGTGATTGCTTTCGCCGACATCCATAAACGTCACAACGAGCACCGGCTTCTCGCGCAGTAACGGGAATCCCCTGCACTTCTAGTGAGAAACAGCTACACGGAAATATTCTTCTAGGAAGCAAAGAATCCTGTAAAATTCATGTCCTTAGAACAGTCGGCGACTCTTACTCAACGGTAAGAAATGAAAACTCATTAAATGCACAGCTGTTTAATGTAAAATAAAAAAGTCGACATGTTGTATGTACGAGTTTTTTTAATAGTGTTTAATGCCCGCTTTTACTGCGTATGCCACCGCAGGCGATGAGACTGATGATAATGGAATGAGGATGGAGCATCGGTGGAATGTTATGCCGGGAGAAAATCTGCCCCTGCGCCGTTTTGGCCACCACATCTCACTTGCGGTCACTTGGGGTCAAACCCGAGCCGCCTAGGTGAGAGGCGAGTGATCTAACCACGTATGTATGGGTGTTAAAAATTTAATATCAAAGTTTTGAGGTTTTCCTAACATAGATAAGAGATAGAAAAGCGGAAACAATAAAAAAGAAGTAGATACATATGTATGTAGATATATGGCTGTTACCCAATGCTACTTTATAGAATATTCTTTATATTTGCATATACATTTATTTATTTATTGAATATACAAGTACACAAAACCCTATTTCCCCCGAAGTATATTAGTTTTATAGTTATAATAAAAATGCATTTATATATTATTAAGTAAGTTAGCCATAGCTAGATACAGGCTATTCTGGCGAAAGAAAAATAATAATAATACATATTATAACAAGAATACAAAAATGTTTTTTAAATGGATCACATAAACTTTTGGAGTTTTCTAAGAAGCCATTTTTTCTAAATATCTTACAAAGTGGTTTGTCGAATCTAATATTACAGCAATTTAAATGTGTAACGAAGATTCTTCTTTAATGTTCTAGGAATGGGCGTTAAATACTATAAAATACTTATAGCAGCAGTTTAATAGGAGAAGATTGATTTTGAATATTGTAAAATAACGAAAAAAGCTGAACTGCTGAAAAATGACTAATGTTTGACATATAAGGTACATTACCCTTGCTTTAAACTGACGTCCAAAACATGTGTTACATCCGTCCTAGAAAAATTAATCATTGCAAATGTATGCTTTAAAGTATGGCGAATTTACCTATGCCACCAAAAATTCAAAATGAACATTTTTTACCATAATCGCTAAAAGCACTTCAGAGTCCCCTTAACCTAAGAATATTTAAATGCACGGCATAAAATGTTTTGTAACGTTATAAAAAGTAATTGATAAAATATTAAGTTAGTGAGAATATTTTTCTCCTGCAGTAATAATTGGTTATGGTTTCTTCGATTTACAACGAAGAAGATTTCATGCGAAACTTGATGAAAATTGAAAATACCCGCTTTATTCGATATGCCTATATGTCAAATATAAAATCTTTTAATCAAAATAGCTATAGCCATCCCTGAGAACATTTAAAAAGCATTATTTTGGTTGAGGTAATGCTCACAAACTCTTCGGCTTACGTCTCAAAAGCTATCTAAATCAATTCTGTTCAATTTTTTCGCTTGAAATACAGAGAACAGACGGACGGAGACCGACAGATTAATATAGTACTATATCAAAATCACTATATCAAAATTTAAGATTTAAAATACTTTCCTTGTTTCGACCAACTTGTCTAGGATTTTTCATGATTTTCGCAGCCATATTGTTAATTTGAGATTAGTTTTTGGGCAGCAGATCTCACTATAGCAAATTAATTAAATTAAAATCAATGCTACAGAAGAAAGCTTAACACAATTCAACAGGTGTTGGAAATTAAAAAGGCCATTTGCTTTGACACGAGGAAACTACTTCTAATGTGCATACTGGCGAACATACAAGGCAAAATATGTTTCGACACGACTTTCAAGTTAAAGTGACAGCAAAACATTAAATCATCATACGATAAGGAATTATAATGAAACGCGTAAGGAATTATAATGAAACGATAGCTTAAAATAAACGCGCAAGCGTGCGCTAGCGGCCCCCCTCCCAACACACAGACACACACACACACACGCACAGGCACGTACGCGTGTAGATTAGATATGCATACCAATACATTTACATTAGTCAATTTATTTATCATAGTAGACATTAAGACTTCAACTTTTAAAACTATGCCTCAGGCTCTACAGCCCAAATGTGTATCTACAACAAAAGCGTACTAAATGTTAATCGTGATTAACAGATAAAGACCGAATAATAAAAGTCTGAAAGGATACGAATTACCGAACCTACTAGAACCTATTTTCTTAGTTATTCCACAAAATTGTCATACAAAATACCTGTTTTCACCAATAAATATTAACTGGTTATGTCTACACAAGGAAACCAAAAATTTCAAGGATTATCGTTTTTGAGCTATGCTGTCCATAGACACAGACACAGACAGACACACACACATGGACCTTTTTCTAAAAATGCTTTTTTTTGGATTCAGGAATTCTCAAAACATGTATTTCCGGTGAAATCTCGGTATCGAATTTTTCGGTGCATTACAATACCTTCTCTATACACTATGTACATAGCACGTATAGAGAAAGTAAAAATCTGATGTGTTCCATTCACATGACTTTCTCTATATTTCTGTAACAAATTATTGTTAGTAAGCTTATCTTTTATTTCATGCTAATCGAGAAAAATAAGCAGAAATAGTCTTATTTCTTGCTTTATTGTATGTAGAAGCGAAATAAGGGAGTGCCATAGGTTAAAGTTGGTTGCTATGTGACTGATGTTCCTTTGTATGGACAGGAGTTGACAAATTCCTGTATGAGAAAAGTATAAGTTTTTCAAAGCTGAAACCAAGAAAAAGGAATATCTCAAAAACGATCAACACCACGAATAAAATGTATATAACATAAATCATGTGTTTTAGCGTGCTCTAAATTTTTTGTAGGTTACGTTTTTGTCCATCTCTTACGGTTTAGTAGTTATGCAAAATTCATCCAGAATAAAATGATCTTCAGAGGCTATTCCCAGAAAATTCAAAATATACATTTTATTTGTCAATAGCTAAATATCTTTAATATATGATATTTTAATCAAAATCTTTAGAGTGATGTTTTAGAAAATCAAAATTTTCGAAAAAAGTTCCTTGTAAAGGGTAGCTTGGGGTGGGAGGATTTTTTTCAAATCTTCGTGTCGTAGCCCTGGAAGATACTAATCTTAAATACCAAGTTTGGTATTTTACCAACTTTTCGTTTTTGAGTTATCGTGTTCACAGATACACGGACACACGGACACACGGACGCACGGACACGCACACACGGACCTTTTTCTGAAAATACCTTTTTTTTGGATACAGGAGACCTTAAAACATATATTTCTGCTGAAATCTCGGTATCGAATTTTTTGGTGGAGTGCAATACCTTCTCTATACATTATGTACATAGTACGTATAGAGAAAGTATAAATGTAAATTTTGTTAAAATACAAAAGTTATATCATTTACATTTTTTTCGTGGGGCTTACCTTTTTCGATGTAATCCTTGTTATTAGTTTCAATTGTGAAGTACTAATACTTTTCTCAGACGGAAGTTTGCGTATTTCTTTTGTTCTACACTTATAAGGAACTAAGTAATAAAGCTATGCTAATTAGCACGCTTCGGAAGAACTATCTTTTGTAAGAAGTTTGTTTGTAGAGTAGCTAGAGAAAGTCATGTGAGTGTAACATATCAGATTTTTTCAGTAACTTTTGTCAATCTCTTACGGTTTTCCAACTGCATAAAATTACACAAAACTCATCCAGGATGAAGAGCTCTTCAGAGGCTATTCCCAGAAAATACAAGATTTGCATTTCGTCTGTCATGAAAACATCTCAAACTATGGCATTTTAATAAAAATTGTAGAGCCAATTTTGAGAATAGCAAAATTTTCTAAAAATGTTCCGTGTAAAGGGTAGTCAGGGGTGAACATCTTCTTGTAGCATCCTTGGTAGATACTGAATTTACATACCAAATTTGGTATTTAACCGACTTTTCAGTTTTGAGCTATGTTGCACTCAGACTCACACACACACACACACACACACACACACACGCACACACACTCACACACACACACACACAGACATTATTCTAAAAATGCTTTTTTTTGCACTCAAGGGTGTCGAAACAAGTACTTCCGGTAAAATCTCAGTATCGAATTTGTCTATCCACTACGTACAATGTGCATACGTGTTAGAGAAAGTAAAAATGTGTTTGTGTGTATATATGTGTGTGTGCGTGGGTCTGTGGAAATAATAGCTCAAAAAACGGAAAGTTGTTAAAGTACCAAACCTGTTATTTAAGTTTAGTTTCCAAGGATGTAACACGAATATTTTGAGGAATAGCCCTACACCCACACTACACTTTACGTGAAAAAAAAAATAGAAAATTTTTATTTCCTCAAATAAAGGCTGTAATTAAAATATTATATATTAAAGATATGACAAATAAAATGGATGGCTATTTTGAATTTTCTGGGAATAGCCTCCGAAGGCCTCTTCATCCTGGATATATTTTACTGCATTTCTCTTAACTGGCAAACCGTAATAGATGGAAAAGCTTATTACATAAAAATGTAAATAAAGTTAAAACACGAAATTTATGTTATGTGCATTATTTTCGCAGAGTTGGCCATTTCCAAAACATTCCTTATTGTTGGTTTCAGTTTTAAAATACTTACTTCTCTTATATGGGATTTTGTAAACTCCCAATCATGCAAAGAGAACGAATTTCAATCATAAAGCAACCAGCTTTTAAAAGATATAACTTTAGTCTGGTGTATTCCCTTATTTCCCTTTTATTTACATGGAAGCACGTAATAAGACCATTTCTGTTAGTGTTTATCTCGATTAGCATAAAATAGGTAGAAGAAAAAGCTTTTTAACCAGTTAACCAGTTACGCAAAAATAATCTAGAATGTAAGGTCTTCAGAGGCTATTCCCAGAAAATTTAAAATACACATTTCGTTTGTCATGAAACTATCTCAAGTGCATGACATTAAAATTAAAATCATTCGAGCCATTTTTGAGAAAATAAGAATTTTAAAAGCATGTTCCATGTAAATGGCAGTTGGGGATGGAGGAGTTTTCTTGAAAATCTTTGTTACGTATTCAGGTAACAACTTGTACTTAACTACCAAGTCACGATTTAGTTATGCTGCTCAAAGACACACATACACGGACATTTTTTTTCTTTTAAAAAATGCGGTTTTGGATTCAGGGGGTCTGAAAACATTGTATTTCCGGTGAAATCTCTGCATCAAATTTTGGGTGGAATACAATAACTTCTTGTATGTGGATTATACATACGTGCTAAAGAAAGTAAATATTTGATGAGTTCCATTTTTACATAGCTTTCTCTATCTACTCTGAAACAAACTATTCCTACGAGAGATCTATTGATCGAGAAAAATGTGAGCAGTAAGGACTTTAAACTTATTTCCTTGTACGCACAACGGAAATAAGGAAATACATTATCCTAAAACGACAGCAAATCTTTTAAAAGCGGATCTGGTTGGACTTCCCATTTTGGAAAATTTAAACCAATAACAATGATTAACAAAGGTATCAGATATGTCCTGCGTGCTTTAACAAGAACTACATTTTTCTTTATTTTGTCTAACCCTTACGGTTTAACAGTTATGTAAAAGTCAGTCAGAGTAATGAGGACTTCAACAGATATTTCCAGAAAATTCAAAATATATTATTTCATTTGTGATGAAAATATCTTAAACATATGATATGTGAATCAAAATTCTTAGAATCGTTTTTTGTTGCATGCTTAAAATATGCTGAATTGAAATATCAAGCTTGGTAGTAACAGACTTTTCGTTTTAGATTTAAGCTGTTCTTGGAAACACACACGCACACACACACACACGAGCGGTTATTTTTCTAAAATGCTTTTTTTGGAATCAGTGGACCTCTAAACTTGTATCTGCAGTGAAATATCGTAAATGAATTTATGTGGAAAACTCTACTTTCCAAGTTAATTGTAGATGGTAGAGAAAGTAAAAATATTGTTGTTCAAGTGTAAAGGGTATTTTCTAAATCATTATAACAAACATTATATACCCCGCCTGGTAGTGTGGTGGTAGCGTGTCTGCTTCACATTCAATAGGTCACGAGTTCGAATCTCGCTTAGGGTGAGTTACCCGGGTGAGATTTTTATCGGGGTTTCCCTTACCCTGAGAAGACTAATCTCGAGTAACTTATAGCTCAGTGGACCCCAGAGATCATTTCAGCTTCATATCATCAATTTTCATTCATCGTCCGATATGATCAACCAGGTTAAGGGACGTTAAGCTGCATACAAAAAGAGCTGCATTACTTTTAGTTTTATATGTTCTATTGTGCTATATTGCTTACCATAAATCACTTGTTAATTTTATTTATGAGACTAAGTTTGTATGTTTGTTAATTATTAAGGTAGAAGTGTTCTACCTATAGCCCTGGCATTGACATAGTGTATCTTCTTGGAGATTTAATAAATAACTCCTTACCTGCCACCGAAAAAACTCCAACCGAATTTGGGAATTAAATCTGCTGTTGTTATCCAAGAAGGAAAATGTGCACACATTACAATTTAAAACATACTTAGCTAACGTTTTGGGACACACAGAAATACTCCAATACACACTCTAGATGCGCATCATGGATGGCTTGTTTCCTAACGCACTTGCAATATAAAATCCGTCTCTTTGTTCTGAGCACCTAAATTTTAAACCTCTTTAAAATTCAAGAGCAACACAACTCCGAGATAGGGCAGGATTCCTGACCTACCTTAATGTCCCTGAGCTTCATTCATAAAAACTGGTAGCTTGGGAGAACATTACAAATGCAGTCACTTACTACAAGAGAAACTGTTACACTACAAGTGTCTTCGGCCTTGGCATTCTGCCAAACCGCCGTAGTAACAGCTGACTCGCACACATTATCTTCCGTTTTTGGAACAACTCAACTTCTCTTGCCAAATAATTCCCAGCAGACAAACAGCAAATACTGTAAATATAACGTTTAGTAAAATTAAAAATAAAAGATTTCTTTTAGTTTTGAATAACAAATTGATAAGCACCCTTAAAAGACAACAATTTCACCAACTATATATATATATATATATATATATATATATATATATATATATATATATATATATATGTGTGTGTATTTAGTAGTCTTTCACGCCCAGTACAGACTGGAACGCCGAGAATCATAGTAATACATAAAACTCTTTTTAATTTAATTTGTTCTGATCGTTGTATAATCTGATCTATGTATTAAGAGAGAGAGAGAGAGAGAGAGAGAGAGAGAGAGAGAGAGAGAGAGAGAGAGAGAGACGACGATAAGAACAAATTATTTGTTTTATTTTATTACTTTGTTTCTCAGATTACTTACTTCTGCTCAGATGCCCTAGACCAAGGGATGACGACGAGAGGAGGAAGGGGGACCGAGAATTTTTCCAATGCATATTATAACGCGAAAGGATTCTTTTTGTCACCAAAGACTTGCATGTATTCCAACAGGAATGGAGAACTATAATTTTTCAATTTGTAATGGTAAATTGATTTATTTTACGCAGAATGGATAGGTTGATACAATATACATAATTCATAACAATAAAAAATAAGTAAATAAATTATAAAATAAAATACTCGTACATTCCAGCTTAATGCAGTAGTTTATAGATTGTAAATAACAATTCTTAATTTTACAACTTTGTATTAGTAAAAGTATTTACAATCATTCAATATTTTAGTAGTATGTAAAATAAACTGCCATAACTCATATTGTCTAGTAGAGTGTATTCTAAAGTGTATATAATAGAAAATAAAATTGATGTTTGATAACATTTTTAATATTCTTAAATTTAATGAAGTTTATACACAATACTGTTAAAAACACGTAGACAGGTTTGCAGATTTTGAGGAAATTGTGTTAAATTTGAAGAAAGATTTCGTCTTATGTGCGAGTTTAAAAACAGTCACTAGTATCAGTTTCAAAAATATTAATCAATATTTCTACTTTTAAAAAGAGCATTTACTTCTAAGTAAAGTGACCTTTATTCGGGTAATACTTGCATACTTCTTGTTGAAAATAATGTGCATTCCTAGCTGAAAAACAATAGCTTCTATTCGAAAACATACGTTTACTTTCATTCGAAAAATAAACCTTACTTCTGCTGGAAAAACAATACACCGCTTCAAAAGTCTAAAATAGTGGTTTATGATTACATAAAAATTAAAAAAGAAGAAGTTTTACACTGCACGAAAAGATTACTTCTATTTAAATACGAATCACGTTTGTGAAGAATTCAGCCTGAAGTTTCCTGCAACTGTCTCCTTCCAGAACTTCAGTTTACCAGTTTGTGAATAAATTTGAGAATACTGTTCAGCAAAACAAGAAACACAAGCGATGATAGTGACATTCATAACAGAAGAAAACTCAGACGAAGGTTGCGAAAACTGGAAAGTTTCCCAGAAAATCACTCACACATACAACTGAAGTGCAAAATATCGCAGTAGTTGAGCTAAATCGTGTGAATCTATATGTATGTACTCCACACAATGCTTAGCTGCGGAAGGACGGCATTTGCAGCGTTTACTATGAAAATACCATAACTTCATGGCACGACAGTCTATTAGGGACCTGGCCGTTGCGTCCCCCTTCTCGGCCCGAAGGCGTCATGGATGGAGCGTGAGACGTGATCAGCGCTTCGAGTCCCTCCCGGCCGGTTGATGCGGTACTTCTCAATCAAGTAGCTCCTCCTTTAGGGACCTCTTGAGGCTGAGTGCACCCCTGACCAGGTCTCCCAGCGGGGGAAAATTCTCCACGCCGATAGCGAACCCAGCTCTCCCGCTTGGCAAGCAGCCGCGCTACCACTGCGCTAAGGAGACGACCCGTTTACTATGAAGTGAGAGTATTTTTATGTACAGGCTTACAGCAGTATATATATGGGAGCGGTCATTTTTTAAAAGTGTTTAACACCCGCTTTTATTACATATGGACCGCAGGCGATGACGCTGATTTACATTGAATGAAGATGAAACTAGCGGTTCCAAAGAAAATCCACTCCTGTGCCGCTTTGTCTACCGCATGGGATCGAACCGGTCCGCCTAGGGGTGAGGGGTCTAACATGGTAATCGACTCAATGCCACACATTCTTTCAAAAATATAAATGGACGGAAATACTATCGGTTTCTGCACAAAAAACTTCCAGCATTGCATGAGGATGTTTCCCTTGAGGAACCATAACATTGTGAATTGACACTGTCAATTACTAGGAGTATATCAGCGCTGTCGGTTTGCCGGAATTTCGTCCCACAGGAGTTTTTAAACATACCCGTAAATTTAAGTGACATGGCTGTTGTTTTTAAGCAACCGTCGATCTGGACGAGGTTGAACTCGCCATCGTGGGGATCGCATGGCCAGCGCCTAACCAACTGAACCACCCAAACCGACAAGCAGCGATAGAGAATGAGGTACAAGCATGATGGCACGTCGGCATATTTATGTGCCACTGTGATAATTGTTGGTACAATGTGGAGGGTCGAAGCGGAACCATCTTGGCCTTCAAGTCCAATGATCTAAATTCTTTAGATTTTTGTGCTAGGGATTACATCCAAACCACAATGTATAGCGCTCCTGTTGGCATTTTTACTTTCTCTATACGTACTGTGTACATAGTGTATAGAGAAAGTATTGCATTGTACCCAAAAATTCGATACCGATATTTCACCGGAAATACATGTTTTGAGACCACCTGAATCAAAAAGAAGCATTTTTAGAAAAATGTCCGTGTGTGTCTGTCTGTGTATATGTGTGTGTGTCTGTGTGTCTAAGGGCAGCATAGCTTAAAAACGAAAATACCGTTAAATACCAAACTTGGTATTTAAGTTCCATATCTTCCAAAGATGCCACACGAAGATTTTCAAGAAAATCCCCCCAACCCCAACTACCTTTCACATGGAAACATTTTCGAACATTTTGATTTTCTAAAAAATGGCTCTAACGATTTGATTAAAATATCATATATTAAAGATGTATACTTGAAAAATAATAAGTATATTTTGAAATTTCTGGGAATAGCCTCAGAAGACTACTTTATTCTGGATGAATTTTACGGAATTTTGTGTAACTGGTGAACCGTAAGAGATAGACAAAAACTTACCACACAAAAAATGTAGAGCACATTAAAACACACACTTTATGTTACATACATTTTTTTCGTGAAGTTGATCGTTTTTGAGATACTTCTTGTTTTTGGTTTCAGCTTTAAAACTTATAATTTTCTCACACAGGAATTTAACAATTGCTGTCCATACAAACAAAGGAACTTCAGTCACATAGCAACCATCTTTTGCTATCACTTTAAACCTATGTTACTCCCTTATTTCGCTTCTACTTACAGGGAAGCAAGTAATAAGTCTATTTCTGCTAATTTTTTCTCACTTAGCATAAAGTAAATAGAAGCATAAACTGTTTAACAAAAATTTGTTGCAGAGATGTAGAGAAAGTCATGTGAATGGATTACATCAGATCTTTTAAATATAGAGCAGAGAATTGGTCACACATCAATTCAACAATTTCGAATCTTCCTGCAGCAACTAGTACAGATTCTTTAATGAGTAAAAATCACAAAAACTGTAAACTAATTATAAAATGGAACAGAGTAATAATGTACTTTCTATTACAGTAAGCCATGAGTAGAATTTGAGCCAATTATTGGAAAATTAAACAAAAATCTACATTTGCAATTAATTTTGTACCTACTATGAAATTGTTATAAATGAATGTAACTATTCATTCCCAAGCAGTAATGGGAATATTTTGATTCTATTTAAATTTGCAATGAACACTATCAATTTTCACTATGATGTATTTATGATAAACGCTTTTATTACGCACTCGAGAAGTCAAATGCATAAATGACGGCTTACAGTAATGTATGGCTAAAATTGAGAAACAAGTATTTTCAGTGTTATTGTTATTTTATTGTTTTTTTTATTTGGCTAAATAGTTACCAAAAAAGCTTATACTTGTGTGAAGTGTTAATGGCTTCATTTCTCAGTAATAATTCTACAATTCCATTAAAGAACTATATTCTAATTGGCAGTCTTTCGAATAATTAAAACAATTGGTTTTAATTTCTGTTTTACGTCTGTTTTTTAATTAGCCAGTTAAAAGAAGTTGTTAAAATACTCTTACGCATTAATATAGTTACTTCTATCAAACACTGCGATTCATTCACATATGAGATACAAATAATACATGTTTGGAGTTTTCGAGAATATATAAATAATATCATCCGCTACTACTAGCAATACTAGTTCTAACACGATAATAAATAGTGTAATAGTTTTAATGCTACCACTACTATTATTAACACTGCCACTTATATAAAAACATATACAGTTTTATAGAGTTATGCATGTAAAAAAGCCACAAGAAAATTATTCTTAATTAAAAACTGAGCATAATATAAAATGGATATTTTATCTTCAGGGTACTTGCTGGTTGAATTTTTAATTAAAATGTTATGAACATTTTCTTTAAAACACACTTTTACTTTCTCCTCTCTCACGTTTCCTTTTTTCATCTCTTCCTAGGTCACGCTTCTTATTCTCTCCCTTAGTATATGAATTATACACATAAGATATTATGAAAATTAGTAATATAGTGTAATGGAGTGATTTATGGGAGTTCAAAATAAATTAAAGATACCGGGTATGTGCCGGTTTCTTATGCGCCCAGATCTACTACGTTTTCCATGTTAATGAAAGGTAAATAAAACGAGAGTAAAGCCTACTAAACCATATGCTTTTAAAAATACCAATTGCAAATTGCTGTATTTGTTTAAAAATTAATCATATAAAAAGCTTGCCAGAAGGGCTATGGCTGTAGTCTTTTGATACGTAACATTTTATTTGAATTTTCTTACCCATTTACAGCCCCTCATTTAGGAAAGTAATTAATATGTCAAGTGTATACATTTCCATTGCAGTTAATTCGGTCTACCTTTATTATGTAAAAGGTAATATTTACGTTCACCCCACAATTTTTAAAATATTAATTCTGACTATAAAGTAGTCCAATACACATTTGGCAATAATCATTTATTGAAAATCATCAGAAGTATTTTACATGTTTAGATGTGTCAGCTCGATATTCATCTTTGCCGAGAGGTTACCTGGTGTGGTCGAAGTCCTGGGAGTCCTCGGGGTCCCGGGGATGTCCAGATCGGTCTCCTCCTCGTTCCAGGACACGGAGCGCAGTCGTCCCGGCGGACTCTTCTTGGGGGTGCTGCTACAGGCCTCCGTTTCGACGGTACCGTTCATGTCCTACACGTGGTGCTTCTGGGACGACGGAAGGCAAATCACTGGCTAGTGTCTGCTGTGACAGCGGGTTCCTACTCATTCCTAGCGAGTGTTACGTCACTACTGATGCAATCGATACGACACGTCGACCAATCGTACCCCGTCTCCCACCATACTACCACTTCTTATCTTTTTTCTCGTCTTCCTAAGCGGATTGGACATCATCGTGAGTGGCTGCGGCCACTGGTCCAACAGGTTATTGGATCATCCACCTTGTCCAGCTCACGAGACACTCACACGACTTGCTCGCGCCAAAATTTAATACAAACATTAATCAGAAGGGATGCCAACTTTATACTCTAATGTTCCCTGTGAGACGTTGTATTTATGTAGTGAAAATTTATATAATATGTACACATGATAAACAGCCTCGGGTCCAGTGGAAGGGGGCATTATCTTGCTGAAAAGTTTTGTCTTACTACTGAAGTACGCGCAAGATAAACTTTTTCGGTAATATAAGATGCTCCCTTAAGGGTAGGTACTCGGGACAGCTGAGAGGATTTTCCACAATTTTGAAGCCACATTCTTAAATTTTGCACGCTAATAGTATTTTTAATTACATTCTGTGTAAATTACGTCACAATTGTAAGGATGACAGTTCGGGTATTGAACATTTATATTTCCATGGACTGCGATAGATGCACATTTTGAAATGTTCCACACGGCTTAACATTTTTTTGAGGGTTATTACTTCTGGACACAATTATTTGACACATTTAGAAACTCTTTAGGAAGTTTTCTTAAAATCTATGATCTGAAATAGGAATTTAAAATAGAAATATTATTGCCTAATTTAAAGCTAAAATTTTATCCAGCACAAATTTTAATTTATTGTTCCTATAATTTTAAAAGTAAAATAAAATGTATTTTCAATATATTTAGAATATTTGTGACAGTTTTCCTGCAGATTGGATGAAAGATAAGCCGTATTGTATGCGCAAAAATGTACTTTCGAGAAAAATTAATTTTTAGTAAAGAAACATGCTTAACTTAATTTTATCTAATATTAGTCATCAAAATTCACTATAGCTCTTCCCTTCTTACTTTCTCATAAACTACTCTTTCTGCAATTTCTAAACAATTTTTCTCTTTCTGGTGGATTGTGTGTTCTGTGACGGTTGCGACAATTTCCGTACTTCTAACATCTCTCTTCAAGACTGTTTTTCTTGAGTTTATGTTATTTTTTCAATAGTGGTGCATGCTTTTTATTTGTTGAACTCCACTGCAATGCATCCATTGCATTGTGCTCAGCAATTGCATTAGCAACTGCGACTTCCAGTTTTTTCTTAGAAACATATGTTTCTTAAGGACATTTGCGTCAAATGTAGGAATGCAAGCTTTCTTTATGCCATAATATTAGAATCAAGTTGGGGTTTGGAGGTGGTACTAAGTGCACAGTTCCACCTTTTCTCATTCAATTGTAAAAGCCTTCAATTTTACTCATCCTATCAATTGGGGTTTTCCATTTTGTGCTGAATTGATGTATTTTGCTGAAATCGCGACAATGCAGTTAACTACAACTTCTAAGTATAAATCTGGGTGTAAACAACAATGTAAAATAAACAAAACAACTAATTATTTAAGAAGTCCCATTATACAAAACATAAAACGCATAAAAATAAAGAAATGTTGATTTCTTTGTTTTGAATATCTTAAGATATTTTACTGCCTACTTTGAATTAATACCAATAATATTGCTAAAAGCCAACATATACCAATAGCAATTCATCCTCAGTGTAAAGAAAGCTAATTTGAATGGGTTTGGCAAATAAGATAAGTTTTTCTCGAAGAGCAAAAAACTGGGCATGTGAGGTACCGGGTGATCATAAAACGTCCGAACCGGCTGCGCGGCACTCCGCGCCCTCGGCACTCGTTGCGTCTGCCGCTATCACAGAAAGGCGCGGATGAAACATACATTTTAAAAACTACTTTTAGAGGCTTTAATTACCATGTTATTAAAGGAGATGCTGAAACTTGCCAGCACCTTTGTCCATACATTTTACCACCACTTTAGGAAACTATCCATCACTCGCTGTAGTTCACGTTCAGAAATACTGGTAATTTCCTAGGGGATGTTTTGTTTTAATTCTTCCAGGGTGTGTGGGTTTGTCTTGTACACTTTATGATTTAGGTTATCCCAGAGATAGAAATCGCTGGGGGTTAGATCGGGGGAGGGACCACAAATCTCTTCTAATAATTCTGTCCTAAAACGCACTTTCAATTGACTGTATGAGTTGTAGTACTATCTTTTGAAAAAAGATAAAATCTGACTCCCTGTCTGTTAATTAACTAAAAAAGGGGAGGGGAATTGCATCCACGATGTATGGGCATCAACTGTTGACTAGAAAAATTTGGGCCTATAATTTTTTCGTCATGAAGGGGTATTTTATGAACAATATTAGGTTTTTTATCAGAGCTTCAATAACGATTACTTTGTGTACACAGATATCCATGAAGGTGGAACCAAGCCTTGTCCGAGAAAAATACTAAATGTGGTTCAATTTCACCATTGTATACCCTATTGAGAGTCCACCCACAAAATGTGCTAACACATACGAATCATAAATAAATACACGCCCTGCAGTAGAAAACAATTGCTGAGTCATAATGCACTTTGTGACTAAAGTACAGGACAAAATAATAAAGCACACTGGTAATAACACACGATATTACCGTCAGCTCAATACTGCACTTTCGGAGCAGGGAAAAACAAGCTGGCACCGTGACCTTGTGTACAGCAGCTGTGTGTTATGTTTCCGTGTGTGCAGTGGAAAGACACGACGCAGCTGTTCGGATGTATTTGGGTCACACAGTATGCAGAGCTTTTCAAAAATGGTTGTAAAACTGTTTAGAACCTGGATATTCACAAAAAATCAAACGTGTACTTTTAACTTACATTACAAAGAGTGTTCATCTGTCTGTCGCCCTCGGTGGTGTAATGGCTATCCTGCTAGCTTCTCCCTTCGGAAGGGATGTAACATCGTTGGTCCCAGGTCGTAGATTTACAGCACGTAGAAGAACCTCAAGCGTGATAAAGAGGACTCTGAGCAACACTAATCGATATTTCAAGCTCAATATTGAATAAGACGCTGAGTAGTTAAAGAACGTCCATAAATAAAACTCCATTTTCATTTCGTTCATTTGTATAGGAAATGAGAAATCGATAGATTTAAGAATTTTGGCCTAAATATGGATCCTAATTAAGGTTTTAGCACTCAAGTTGCGACCGAGGCCGTTCTACTTTGGCGACATGCATACATTTGCTCATCACTACAATTCGTTTCGTATCGGCTTATCCTCCCCCTAGTTAAGACGACCCCCCCTAAGGAATTAAAGCGAATGCCTGGGGGATTGAACCCTGACGGGCAGCCAACGGCACAAAACCTCAGAATGGAGAACCTGGAACGAGTGGTCGGCCCGTAGCCAGACATGACTGTGAGGAAGTGGATGATATGGAATGCAAGCGAAATGGAGGCTAGGAAGGGTGATGATGGGGCAATTGGTGGAATAAATGGCGGGGGAAACCGGAGGACCCCGAGAATAACTGCCCAGATGCCGCTACGTCCACCACAAATCTCATATGCGGGCGATTGGGAAAGAACCTGGGAAGCCTAGATGGGAGGCGAGCGGTCTAACCACTCTTCATCTCTACGATACCAGGATTAAAAAGTAGGGTTTTATTTTGCGAGTAGGAATATTTGTGAAAGGAATGTTTGTCTTAGGTCTTCGTTTCCCAATATCATGAGCAAAATAAAACCCCACTTTTGCCACGTGTAGGATATACCTACTATTTGTTAGCCAACGTTCGGTTTTGTAAAATATCAATATTCTATTGATTCTTGAAACTAACGGGATCAATTCACATATGCAGTGAGATGTTAGATGCTCACATGCATTGTTGATTCACTAGTAGTGACTGGAACATATGAACTACATAACACCTTGATTGTTCTTTTGATATTAAGACACATTTAACTATTGAATAGTTGGCCCACAATAACAAAGATTTTCACAGATTATCTTTCTCTTTGAAGTAAGCCAAGAGCACATTTTTAGTGAAATTATTTTGATCAAGTTTTGCCTTACACCAATGCAATGAAGCGATTAAATGCTATTTCATATTAGTTTATAGGTGAAATTACAGGGTAATTCTTTCGGCTTCTGTAATTCCATTTTGGTTGTTTTATTCCATTTTCTTCTAAATTCATATTTGCCGCAATTTAATTATTATTATGGCTATGCTAGATAAAGTAATATGTTTTAGATCAAAGAAAAAGAGGGCCACCAATATAACACGTAGGTTAACTTCACAACGAATTCTGATAAATTGAAATGTAACAATTTTTTGGGGTAACTTAATGTTCTTTGGTCATATCGGTGAAATGATACTTAAATGATCTCGGGGTCCATGGAGCGTAGAGTTATTCAAAATTCGTATTTTAAGAATAAGAGAAAACCCCAAAAAGAACTTGTCCTTGTAACTCACCCTAAGCGAAATTAAAACTCGCGACCTCTTGAACGTGACGCAGACAAATCGTCAGCGCCTGACGATTTGTCTTGTGAATAGATGATGCGAGCGCCTAGAGAAATTAATGATGTAAAAAGACATAATGAAAAGTTTAATCTAGTCAAACCAGTCGAATTATTTACACACATGCAAATGCAAAGCCACATGATTATGATGGAGTGGTAAAAAATGTACCGTAAGCTGTAGTATATTGCGATACATGTCTAGGAAATGTATTATTGTAGAATCGAGGAAAAGTTTGAAAAGACGAAACGAAGTTGAGCCCTTTCAGTTTACGAGATTCTGCAATACACTGACCACACTGAATACTATTTTTGGAGTATTAATATTAATTAAATATAGGAATAGATGAATTAAAACATTCGTTGGAAGAGAAAGAAACAAATGGTATCGTTTTTATGTAGTTTTTCATTTTCACTTTTTCTACACATACTAGTACATAGTGTATAGAGAAGGTTTCTATTTCACCCAAAAATCGACATCTAGATTTCACCAGAAATATATTTCTTGGGTCTCACTGAATCAAAATAATGTTTTTCTGCAGAAACGACCGCGTGTGTATGTATGTGTGTGTGTCTGTGTCTGTGGAAAGCATAGTTTAAAAACAAAACGACTGTTAAATACCAAAGTTTGGTATCTCCCAAGGATGCGACACGAAAATTTTCAAGAAAATCCCCCACCCCAAACTACCCTTTACATGGAAAAATTTTCGAATATTTTGATTTTCTCAAAAATGGTACTAAAGATTTTGCTTAAAATCTCTTATATTTATGATATTTACATGCCAAATAAAATGTATATCTTGAATTTTCTTGGAATAGCCTCTAAAGACCTCTTTATTCTGGATGATTTTTATTGAATTTTGCATAACTGGTAAACCATAAGAGATAGACAAAAACTTACTACAAAAAATGTAGATAACGACAAAACACACAATTTATGCCATATACTTTTTTTTTTTTTTTTCATAGAGTTGATTGTTTTTGAGATATTCCTTGTTATATATTTCAGCTTTAAAAGAACGTATACATTTCACTTACAGGAATTTGTGAACTCCTGTCCATACAAACAAAGGAAGTTCAGTCAGATAGCAACATTTTTACTATCACTTTAACTTATGTTACTCCCTTATTTCGCTTCTACTTACAAGGAAGCAAGTAATAAGACTATTTCTGCTAATATTGCCCTAGTTATATCAATTGCAATCCTGTTCTTTACTTCTTTCACTATTACAAATTCACGAGGATTGCAATATTATCCAATTAATCAATTCATATTTTGAATTATGGTTATAATTTTAATTTTATTAACTTTTCTCGATTAGCCTGAAGTAAATAGAAGCATAAGCTTTTCAACAATAATTTGTTGAAGAGATGTAGAGAAAGTCACGTGAGAGTAACACATCAGATTTTTTCTTTCTCTACTCATAGTGTATAGACAATGTATTATAATGCACCCAAAATTAGATACCGTGATTTCACCGCAAATACATGTTTTAGGCTCCCCTAAATCCATAAAAAGCATGTTTGGAAAAAGGTCCGTGTGTGTATGTGTGTCTGTGGTCAGCAGAGCTCAAAAACGAAAAGTCGGTTAAATACCAATCTTGGTATTTCAGTTCAATATCCTCCAAGGATGCGACACGAAGATTTTCAAGAAAATCCTCCCACCCCCAACTACCCTTTACAAGGAAACATTTTCGAAAATTTTGATTTTTTAAAAAGGACTAAAAATTTTTATTAAAATATCGTATTAAGGATATTTACCTGACAAAATGTATATCTTGAGTTTTCTGGGAATAGCCTCTGAAGATTCTGCATGAATTTTACGGAATTTTGTATAACTGGCAAACCGTAGAAACAAAGGAACTTCAGTCACATAGCAACCAGCTTTTGACTAATTCTGTGGTACTCCCTTGTTTCCCTTCTACTTGCATGGAAGCATGAAATAAGACTAATTCTGCTATTTTTTTCTCAATTAGCATGAAGTAAAGAGGAGCATAAACTTTTTAACAATAATTTGTTGCAGAGATACAGAGAAAGTTATGTGAATGGAACACTTCAAATATTTTTTAAAGAGAAATAGAAGAAGCCTGGCGAGTGGGATGTTATAAACTAATTTTGGAGTAGTCTAAACAAAGGTATGAGTTAGTGTACAATACATTAAAAACATGCTTAAACGGAAAAGATGTTCAGAATAACGAAAAGAATTCGTTGGCGCATCTTGTACTGAGGAGTGACAGAATAAAGTCTGCGGGCAGTTTATGGTCAGAGTATTCAATGCTGAAAGCTACTAAAAGTTAAATGATGGTATTGACATTTCATAATGCCATTTAATACTTGTAATAATTGTACCTTCACATTCAATAATAGGAATAAACGTTACAACTATTTTACTCACCACAGTGTGCTTTTTGAGTCCATATCAGTATTACGATTTCTTTTATTTCTATAATAACAGGTCTGATGTGGGAATGTTAACTTACGTCTAGTAGCAACAATATCAGTAAGTGGTAGAAATTAGTCACAACGTCTTTTAATTAGTGTCCACCATGTTAGAAGTTATACTTTTAGCCATGCTGTCTAAGACTAAGGCCATTCTGACATAAAGACATAATATAATGACAAAATCTGATGTGTTCCATTCACATGAATTTCTCTACATCTCTTCAACAAATTATTGTTAAAAAGCTTATGCTTCTATTTACTTCATGCTAATCGAGAAAAAATTAGCAGAAATAGTCTTATTACTTGCTTCCTTGTAAGTAGAAGCGGAATAAATGGACTACCATAGGTTAAAATGATAGTCAAAAGCTGGTTGCTCTGCAACTGAAGTTTCAACACCAGTTGACAAATTCCTGTATGAGAAAAGTATGTTTTTCAAACCTGAAATCAAAAACCAAAGCTGAATATCTTAAAAGTGATCAACTCCACGAAAAAATGTATATAACATAAATTGTGTGTTTTAATGTGTTCTACAGTTTCTGTGCAGCAAGTTTTTCTCCATCTCTTACGGTTTAGTTATGCAAAATTTCGCAAAATTCATCCAGAATAAAGTACTCTTTAGAGGCTATTCCCAGAAAATTCAAGATATACATTTTATTTATCAGGTAAATATTTTTAATATGTGATATTTTAATCAAAATCGTTAGAGCCATTTTTGAGAAAATCAAAATTTTCGAAATTTTTTCCATGTAAAGGGTAGTTGGGAGTGGGAGGATTTTCTTGAATACCTTCGTTTCGCATCCTCAGAAGATACCAAGCTTAAATACCAAGTTTGGTATTCAACGGGCTTTCCTTTTTGAGTTATGCTGCCCACAGACACACACACATACACACAGACAGACACACACGGATATTTTACTAAAAATGCTTTTTTTTTTGGATTCAGGGAGTCCCAAAACATATATTTCTGGTGAAATCTCGGTATCGAATTTTTGGGTACAATACAATACCTTCTCTATACATTATGTATATAGTGCGTATTCAGAAAGTCAAAATAACAATGTAACACGTATTTATGTAATCGCTTCATAAAAATCTGTTTTGGAAACCATATAAGTTATTTAACTCATCAAACTGTTGACGCGTTAGGATATAGACGAAAATAACGCCATCGCCACATCAATGAATTTAGTAACCTGAAGTTTCATCTGGAGAACAATTGTGAATCTGCAGGATTATTTTCCAAAACTATTAGCAGTTGAACAGTGTGAAATGTTTCTCTGTAGCGCTACACATTTTAAAGATAATTGAACAATAAAATTACAATTAAATTTAATACTATCCAGAATCACCAAACTGGAACTCAATTCCAAGAAGTTCTTGAGAGGCACCTTCAGGAAACGGCTCCTGCCAGATAACGAGAGGATTCACCGAGTGACGTGATCTACTTAGTACGAAGCGTGTGACCTATCATTAGTGTTGCCATGAGTGACTCAGTGATCAGATTTTCTGGAAATATGGTATTTGTAAATAAAATATAAAAAAAAAAAATCTTATGTGTTCCATTCACATGACTTTCTCTATATCGCTGTAACAAATTATTGTTTAAATGCATATTCATCTATCTACTTTATGATAATCGAGATAAACACAGCAACATTTTTCTTAATTACTTGCTTTCTTGTAAGTAAAAGGAAAATAAGGAAATTCAATAGGCTAAACGAATGTAAAATCTCATAAAAGCTGGTTCCCATGTGGTTGAAATCCGTTTGTATGCAGGGCCAGGAGTTTACAACTTTCCAAGTGAAAAGCTAAGTATTTTAAATTTAAATAGTCAATCCAATGAGTAAAACTTATATGACATAAATTGTGTGTTTTAATGTGATCTACGTTTTCTTGTGAAGTAAGTTTCTGTCTAACTCTTACGGTTTAACAGTTACCCAAAATTTAGCAAAATTCATTCAGAAGCAAGAGGTCTTTAGAGGCTAATCCCAGAATATTCAAGATATATATTTTATTTGCCACATAGATATCTTTAATATACGGTATTTTAATCAAAATCGTTACGTCCAGTTTTGAGAGAAACAAAATTTTCGAAATTTTTGCCATTTAAAGGGTAGTTTGCTTGGGGGGATATTTTTTTTCTTCAAAATCTTCGTGTCGTATCCCTGGAACATACATAACTTAAGTTTGGTATTTTACTGACTTACTTTTCTTAATACACACGGACATTTTTCTAAAAATGCTTTTTTTTTTATCCAAGAGGTCTCAAAACATGTATTTCTGGTGAAATCTCGGTATCAAATTTTTGGGTGCATTACAATACCTTTTCTATACACTATGCACATAGTACGTGTAGAGAAAGTAATAAAAGGAATAGAATATTCCATATTTATAAAATATAATGTAAAGAATGAAATTCCATAATTTGCAAACACAAACATTGTGTTCAAACATTGTGTTTATTAAAAAAATATAACATATACATTATATGTAACACAATATACTGTTTAAATTGTAAGAAATATAATAGTATACTAACACGTTATCACACTTTCTAACAGCAGAGAAGAAATATGTATTTGCATTCATAATCAAGTATCTATTTATTAGTGTCTCACCGCATCGTAGTTCTAACTGACGTTAAAGCATTACTCGAGTGTAGCAATTGGGCGATTCTATTATATATAAAATAAAATAAAATAATTCCAATATGCTGCTGGCAATTTTCTGTATTTGACAAACATAACATATGAATGTTCTAAAGGACTGAACAACCAGTTTCTGTTATTCTAAAGGTGTAACATTTAACATTTTCGATACATCTTCTTGTGCTGTTTAATTAACTGTATACAACTTAGGTTTTTTATGTCAACCTCATTCTAAGATACCTACCACGTATTTAACATCATTTTTTACAAAATATCGAAATAAAGACTTATTATAGCCCTAAAACTGAAGCAAATCAACAAATATGATTGTCAATAAAAACGACAGCATACGCTCTACGGCCGCAGTCGCTGAACGTGTGAACGGCTTACTTCGTAAGTCAAAGCTAATTGTTAGCATACATGTGGACACAAGTGCTGTCGACAAATTCTTTTGATATCGAAACTGTGATTGTTATACCTGTGCGAATGGACACTTGTGCTGTGGGAAGGCTGGTGCCAGTGGTTGCACGTGCGACTGCTTCTGGAAATTGTCTGCCACGTGTGCGACAGGTATTAAAACGGGAACGAAGCGCTGCCCAGAGTTCAGTTTCAACTGGGAATGCATAGCGAGCAGCAGTTGGCTGAATTTCGACGGAAATTCATAGCGGGCAGTAATAGTTGTCGCTGCAGCGAACGTCGAAAAGAACTATATGGCAGAAAAATTACGAAAGAATTGAAGAGACAGTTATTTGTAAACAGATTCTGTTTGTAATCAGTTTAGGGAAGAAATAAAGCGTTGTTTTTTTTGGAGTAAAAAGAGAGCTTTTGTTACTACATAGGCAATAATTGCCTGTTTTGTTTGTTTGTGTGTACTGTGTTCATAAACTTGTTTTACTTAATATACTTAACAAAATTATATTATAGCTAAGCGAAGATTTCCTATATCGTTTAGCACACACCCTAACAGGGACATTAAGCTTGCTTGATATCAGCAAGATCAGCAGCTTGCGATAGAAGCTAATATATATACAGTAACACTGCAATTATAAGCAACATTAAATACATAAAGGTGGAAGAGGCGGCCAACCTTTAAGGTGCCGGGAGCTATAAATTACCTTGAAAATGTTCTCCTTGCAAACCTCAAGAAACAATTGAATGCCTATCAGTACAACACATCAAGCATTTGAAATCAAGTAACTTGCATCATTTTCTAGGAAATGTTTATAAATATTATACATATTAAATTCCTACAGTACGTTTTTGTTTAGTTCCAGAGGCCTATCAATCAGTAAATACAATTACTCAAAATTCATTCAAAATAAGGAGTTTACAGGCTTACCAAGAAAATTAAAATTCTCCAAGTATCTTAAACATTTGGCATTGTAATGAAAATAATCAGCCACTTTTGAGAAAATCAAAATTAACAAAACTATATCCTGGCAAAAGTTAGCTTGGTAAGGTTTGCTCAAAATCTTGGTGACATCCTTGGAAGAAGCTGCTGTTAAATACCAGATTTGATGATGAACCAAACTTTCATTTTTAGTACACACGGCAAGTTTTTAATTTTTATTTAGAGTCTGGTAAAATGTTGATATTGAATTTTTTGGATGGGCTATGAGTAACCAGAGGAAGTAAAAATATATCTAACATTTCATGCCTAATTGTAAAAAAGAAATCTGCAATTGAGATCCCCTTCATATATTTTCTCTATGCGTGAGTACGTATGAGTGTGTGTGTGTGTGTGTGTTTTGTGTACATGAACAGAAAAACTCAAAAACGAATATTCGATTTATAGTCCTTAAGGTGTCCAGTAGTTTGTAGAAAAATAATATAGGCGTGCAATAAATGGTTTAATTTACGGGGATGCTATACATTTACTGCTGCCTGTTTCGTCGGAATTTGCACAGCTTAAAATAAATAAAATAAGAAAATAATAATTTCGATAACACATTATAAATTTGAATGCAAAATGTTTGTTTCACCAGAGTTTTAAAAATGTCCCATTCACGCTTGTCAAACAGCATTTATTTTTATTGGGCCCCATCTATCTCTTTACCATAGACCGCACAGATGATGCGAACCTAGATTACTTACCATTATGAAATTCTGGCCATGATTTGGATTGCTTTAGACAGCTGAGTTACAAACCCGAGAAAAATGCTTAAGGAGACACCTAAAGTGAAGCAGTGCCACCTTAAGTGTATTTAAAAGTATCACTTCCTTACAAGGGTCTTTACAAGTGAAGTGGAGTTCTCTCCCTTGTTGCTTGTGAGTATTTTGAATTCAGATTCACGAATTAAGTAGCTGCTCTTTAGTGAGAACACTTAACGTAATAGTAGAATAACCAACTTTAATATGTAGGCCATACTATAGGGCACAGGGTATACTTACAACAGCTCGCCCACTTCAACTGATAGGAGAAATGCCACGGCACCGCCACCTAGGAGGAACCAATGAAGTGAAGGAACTACAGGGGACTAAAGGCGACAGAAATGCGCAGAATACACTAACAGCTCCTGGCCCGCAGATCATCCTACTCCTCAACTGCCTACAGATGGCGATGAACAACTCTGGCAACCAGACAGCCCTCTGAGTTTCATAGGTAATATTCTTTCCTTAGAGCCTTTTATTATGTACTGCAAAACATACAAGTGCATCTTAAACATGAGAAGGAAAGCGAATAAAACGGAACTGAGGATAAGGAAATCTTGGTAGATGAAAAACCATCTCAGCACTCAGCTACCGACCGGGGACATACCACGGAAAACGTAAGGTCAAATTGGCGGAAGGAAATCGAAACCGGGACGTCCCGAATGCAAGTCTCACAGGTAA
Source organism: Hymenopus coronatus (assembly GCA_030762935.1). NCBI lineage: Eukaryota > Metazoa > Arthropoda > Insecta > Mantodea > Hymenopodidae > Hymenopus > Hymenopus coronatus. The sequence continues at coordinate 115,358,138 of CM060895.1, forward strand.
CGGTTACTCTCTCTTATGCTCTTGAAAATATTATGCAGATAGTTATGTCATGTAAACTAAAAATTTCTGTTTTTCCCATGCTTTATTCCTTTGCTATTCTCTGTTATTTTACACATTGCATTAAGAAGTCGTGATATAGCGTACATAATATAAAATCCTCTGTCTCTCTAACTGTAGATTTGCAGTATTATACAGCTCTTAGGGGTATGATAGTAGCTCGTATTTTAATGGTAATTAACTCTCAATATTTGTTTCATTTGTGGACTAAGAATTTTACTTATTAAGAGTTACTACTTTCCAGTAGGCGTGGCACATACAATCATACGTGCTTATTTTTTCCAAGAGCGTGTTTCAGAAGGCAGAGTGGGCAAGCATCGCGTTAACGAATTTTATATCGTAACTGAGCTCGAATGCTTTCTGTGAGGACAGTAGATTACGTATTCTAGTGCTTTGGCCAGTAGATTACGTATTCAGGTGTGAAACCAAATTTATAGTTTATACTGTTAAATTTGAAAAAAATATAATATATATGATTATATATATATAATAGTAAGCTCACATGCTACCACACTTCCGCGCTGCGGATCAAGACTGGGAAGTACTCGCAACAAAGCCAGAGAAAAAACCCTTATTGAGACACTGCTCAGCCACTACCTGCCGAACACCATCACCTGCTTTTATAATCCTGAAACACATGGCAAGGAATTCATGGATACGGGAAATGAAGGGCAGAAAAGTCGTGGTAGAAGGTGAACTCCACAGTATTCGATTGCCGACCCGGGGAAACCTCGAACAACGCAGGGTCAGGGTGGGCGGTCATCGGGGATCGAACTCGGGATCTCCCGAATGCAGGCTCAGACTTTATCGCCTAAGCCATCCTGCTTGACAAAAAAGTATGTTCCAATCACAAGACTTTCTCTACAAATTCTTGTTATAAAATTGATAGTATTCTTTTATCTATATCATACTAATTGAGATAAACATTAGCATAAATTGCCTTATTACTTGCTTCTTTGTATAGAATGAAAATAAGGGAATACACTAGACTAAAGTGATAGTCAAATCTTATAACGCTGATCGCTATTTGAAACAATTGCTTCGTAAGAAGTAAAGCAAAAGAGATATGAAACGAAAGACGACCTTCCGTTTGAGAAAAGCTTAAGTATTTTAAAATTGAAACTAATAAAAAGTAATTTATCGGAAATGGTTAACTATACAAAGAAAATATGACATATATTGTGTGCTTTAACGATATCTACATGTTTTTTGTACTAAGTTTTGTCTAGGCGTTACGGTTTACTAGTTATACGAAAGTCATGGAGGCTATTCCAAGAAAATTAAAAATATAACTCGTATGTCATGAAAATATCTCAAACTACTAGTATTTTTATCAACATCGTTGGGGCCTTTTTGAGAAAATAAAAATTTTCGAAACAACGTTCCATGAAAATGATAATTGAGGTAGGGGTGTGTCCCTAAAAATCTTCGTGTCTTACCTTTGGAAGATGCTGAATTTGAATACTAGAATTTGGGGGGGGGGGGGCTCTGCTGTTCACACACATTCTCGGACCTTTGTCTAAAAATGTTTTTTCAGGTGGCCTCAAAATATACATTTTGAGTGAAATCGCGGTATCGAATTTTTGGGTGGAATACAATACCTTCCCTACCTACTTTGTATACATTTTATATACATGGTCAGAAAGTAAATAATAATAATAATAATAATAATAATAATAATAATAGCATGCAATAAACATTGCTTTCGCCTTGTGAGAAGTGTATTGGATCGGTCAGGGGTGTAGTAATGAAAAAATCTGATGTGTACCATTCACATGACTTTCTCCATATCCCTGCAACAAATAATTCTTAAAAAGCTTATACTTTTATTTACTTTATGCTAATCAGAAAAAAATAGCAGAAATAGTCTTAATTACTCGCTTCCTTGTAAGTAGAAGCGAAATAAGGGACAACTGTAGGTTAAAGTGATAGTCAAAAGCTGGTTGCTATGTCAATGAAGTTCCTTTGTCTATATGGATAGGAGTTGACAAGTTCCTGTATGAGAAAAGTATACGTTTTTCATAGCAGAAACCAAAAATAAGGAATGTCACAAAAACGACGAACTCCACGAAAAAAATGTATATAACATAAATTGTGTGTTTTAATGTGCTCTACATTTTTTGTTTAGTAAATGTTTGTCCATCTCTTACGGTTTAGCAGTAATTCAAAATTTAGTAAAATTCATTCAGAATAAACTACTCTTCAGAGGCTATTCCCAGAAAATTCAAGATATACATTTTATTAATCAGGTAAATATGTTTAGTATCCGAAATTTTAATCAAAATTGTTAGAGCCATTTTTGAGAAAATGAAAATTTTCGAAAAAAGTTCCATGTAAAGGGTAGTTGGGGGTGGGGGAAGTTTTCTCAAAATCTTTGTGTCGCATCCCTGGAAGATATTAAACTTAAATACCAAGTTTGGTATTTTACCGACTTTTCGTTTTTGAGTTATCGTGTTCACAGACACACGGACACACGGACACACGGACACACACACGCACACACACACACACACACACACGGACCTTTTTGTGAAAATGCTTTTTTTGGATATTGGGGACCTTAAAACATATATTTCCGGTGAAATCTCGGTATCGAATTTTTTGGTGGAGTGCAATACTTTCTCTATATACTATGTACATAGTGCGTATGGAGAAAGTAAAAAGAACAAAGGCCTATCCTGCCGAAATATTCAAATTTGCCCAATATTTGTTTTTAAAAATCAATAAAACATTATTTTCTAAATGATATTTCTAGTATTATTTTATAAATATATAGATTCCATTTACATGTTAGGCTTTTGTAAAATACAGGAACAAAAAGGAAATGATAAATTAGATGCAGTACCAGATATTATAGGTTTATTTGTCTCTCACTGCAAGTGCAATTATAATCCTGATTCGCATGTAAACGAGCAATTTGTTTACTTCAGAGCAAGCTGCCATTTCAAGATTTATATGAAGTAAAAGCCAGCAAAGTATGGCATAAATATCTGAACGTCGTAGATGTCTTTGAGTGAAAAAAACCAAGGTCAGAGTTTCGCTCGACCTAACTGCCTTCGAGGGGTACATGGTTTTACAACTTCTTTACTCCCGTTCCTCTTGAATTTACAATAACACTTCATAAGAAGAAACTAACTTTATGAGGCACACTTAGGAAAAATAAAATACACATTCCTAAAACCATGCAGTCTAGAAGGTTCCTCTATCTTTGTTTTCAAAGATGATTGTGACGGGTGTGTTAGATCGGTTTTTGAGGGGTATACTGGATCGGTTTTTGAGGGGTGTACTGGATCGGTTTGTGAGGGGTATCTGGATCGGTTTGTGAGGGGCATCTGGATTGGTTTGTGAGGGGTGTACTGGATCGGTTTGAGAGGGGTGTACTGGATCGGTTTGTGAGGGGTATCTGGATCGGTTTGTGAGGGGTGTACTGGATCGGTTTGTGAGGGGTGTGCTGGATTGGTTTGTGAGGGGTGTACTGGATCGGTTTGTGACGGGCATCTGGATCGGTTTGTGAGGGGTGTACTGGATCGGTTTGTGAGGGGTATCTGGATCGGTTTGTGAGGGGTGTACTGGATCGGTTTGTGAGGGGCATCTGGATCGGTTTGTGAGGGGTGTACTGGATCGGTTTAGTGTATTGAGTCACCGAAATACTCAAATTTGAACAAAATTTGATTATAAGAATATTTCAAAACTTTGGTTTGTTTAAGAATACTTCTAGTATCATATTATAACTACACAGATTCCATAGTATCTGACTGGGTTTTCCCACGACCCTAAGAACAAAAATTGTTGTTTTACTAAGGATTGAACACCATGACAAAAGAATAACAAGGCACGCATTACCCTCTGTTATAATGAATTTATTTATTTTTAAAAGATAAATCAAGGAGCGAGACAAGGGTGTGCTTTATCACCTGTTTTATGTAATCTTTATTATACGATATTCTAAACGATTGGTAAGACTTAGGAATTTTAATCCACAAAAAGGGTATAATGGATGCCCTATTATTTGCGGACCTTCTTATGGCAGAATCAAAAAGAGATATCCAAATAATAAAACACAAGTTCCAAACGGTGGTAAACGAATATAACTGAACGTATCATGGCATTTAAGGATAAATATGGAATAAGAAACAAAATCGTATTGGAGAATAAAATAGTGAAACAATTACACATTTTAAGTTCTAGGATGCGCCATTACGTGTGAAGATGATAAAGGTGTATAAAATAAAATGTATAAATTTCAGGAAAAAGTCAGACATTACAAGAGCATAAGGCTGAAAAAAAAACATTATATATACAACTTAAACTATATAAAACAAATTGCAAAATGTATAAATATATCAAACAACAAGAAATTGACTGAACATTTAATGAAAGTGAAAGCTAATTCTTTAGGCAATATTTCTTCTGGGAATGGGTAAGCATCTAGTAACACACATGTGAAAAACAGAATGTAGTCTGCAGGCTATCTACACACATGGGTCACAGATGTAAAGAAGGACTTTGCACCCGAAGAGTAGACTATAGAAGTATCAGATAAACAACAGAATATAAAAGGCAGGTGTAAAATATTTCCCAGGAAAAATAAGAAATCAATCATTAAATACAGAAGGCAGTCTGTCGTCAATTTAGAAATGCTAAACACTGAGCGGGATGATACAGGCCTCATTTAGAAGGTCCTGGGTTCAAATGCCATGGGGCTATCAATCTGGCTGGAGTTTTCTTCGTGGTTTCCCTCAGTCGCCTGGGTAAGTACCGGTTGGAGTTTTAATATCACGGCCCAAAGTTCTGTCTTCAGTCTAATACAAAAAAATACAGTAAAACTGAAAAAGATAGTATTAGATTGCACTGTCATCTATTCAGAGATATTAAAAGCAGTAGATGAACGATGCCCTAACCTCATCTGCTCGTAACGGAGCTAAGAGGTGGTGTGGTGTAAGCAAGAGAAAACGCGAAACGCTAGCTGCATGAAACCAGCTGACTACGATGGTAAAGCAGCTAAGCTGGATGGTACTTAGTGCGAAGCGGGGCTGCTGTCCAGCACACACCGTGAACGAGGTTTCATACTGAAAAGTACCGTCCCTCTATAACCAAGCTGTTAAACAGACATAAAATAAAACACAATTTTAAAAAATCTTATGTGTTCTATTTACATGAAATTCTCTAGCTGTTCCACAAACAAACTTTCATTACGAACGATTATTTCTTTTTGTCTACGTCATGCTAATCGAGATAAACATAAGCAAAAATGGTCTTATTAGTTGCATCATTATAAGAGAAATAAAGTAATGCACTAGGCTAAACCAAATAATTTAATCGGCTAAAAACTATTGCTATGTAAAACAACTGAAATTCGGTTCTGTTTTGCATTCCGGGGAGAAAAAAAAAAAAAAGAGTTGAAGCGAAAGTTGATTTCCTACTTGAGAACAGTTAAAGTAGTTTAAAATTGAAACCAATAGCAAGCATTACCACAGAAACGGTCAAGTGTACAAAAAACTGATGTGTTCAATTTCATGTTTTTCTCTACCTCTTCCATTAACAAACTTTTCTCACAAAATATTCTTCTTTTATCTGCATCGTGCTAATCGAGACAAACTTCAGCAAAATAGTCTTATTATTTGGGTCCTTGTAAATAGAAGGGAAATAAGGGGATAAACTAGGCTAAAGCGATAATCAAATCTTTTTTAGCATAGCTATAGGGATGAAATGAAAGTTGACTTCCCGCTTGAGAAAAGTTTAAGTAGTTGAAAACTGAAACAAATAACAACGAATATTTCGGTAAGGTTAACTCTACAAGAAAAAAAAAGTGATATTACATACATTGAGTGTTTTAATGAGGTCTAAGTTTTTGTCTACCTCTCACAGTTTACGAGTTATACAAAAAGTATTCAGAATAAAGAGATCTTCAAGGGTATTCCCAAAAAAATTAAGACAGGCATACATCTCATTTGTAATGCAAATATCTTAAAATATGTGGCATTTTAATCAAAATCAAAGCCATTTTTAGAAAATCAACATTTTCAAAAATTTTGTATGTTGGGGTGGGGTTTTTTATAGAAAATCTTCGTGTCGAACTCTTGGAAGATACTGATCTTAATAACCAAGTTTGGTATTTAAAGAACTTTTTGTTTATGAGCTATGCTAGACAGAAAACATAGGTACACACACACACACTCACACAACAGATATGTTTCTAAAATATTTTTCTTTGGGTTCTGGGGGTCTCAAAACATGTGTTTTCGGTGAAATCTCGGTATCGAATATAAAGCTGTGAACAATGAACAATGACTGAAGCACTTTAACTGTTATATGCATTACAAGTAAGAGCTGACAAGAAAAAGAGAAATTATGTTATAAAAATTAAGACACTGCAGACTATCAACTGTTGCTTTAAAATTATCAAGTTCTAGATAAAATAAGTTCTACGTTCAAGGTAAACAGAGTAATAGAGGAGGTGTGTAGGGCTGTATGTGCTCCGCAAAAAGTGTGTAACGCATTTAAAAAACAGTAGTAAGAAGGTTAAAAAGAAACAACATTCCATGTGCCTTTAAGGAATATTTATGAAGCTTGGCGGCATTCTTGAATGAGATGAGAATGTTACTTAATGCGCGATCGAGTAGTTTGTCATAATAGATCACACGTAGAGCATCGGTAGGGAAACAGGAATTTCTGGTTTTATCACGGCTGGCCCATTGCATTCTTCAAGTTTAATTCAGTGTCCAAAATTGACTGGGATATGCTTTATCTTGCATTTTAAAACTAAAGATATTTATGACAATTCATTCTAGAATGACTATCGACAATTACTCTTCTTATAATTACCACTCGCCTCCCTTTAGGTCGACCGGGTTCGGTCCCAAGTGCCCGCATGCGGGATTTGTGGTGGAAGAAGCGGCGTCAGGGCGGGTTTTCTCCTGGTCCTCCGTCCCCCCCACTCATTACACCAATTGCTTTATCATCACCTTTCCTATCATCCATTTCTCTTGCATTTCACATCATCCACTTCCTCACGCTCATTCGGGCCGACCATTCCTTTCAAGTTCTCCATTCTGTGGTTCGTGCCGTTGACTCCCCGACAGGCTTCTGGCCCCATAGGCACCCGCTTGTAAGTCCTAGAGGATGTCAGTCCTACATAAGGGAAAGGTAAGCCGACTAAGAAAACTACATACTACATTTAATTTCAAGTTAGAAAAAGAATAACAATTAACATAATTACGTACAAACAAGTCAATGCTTGTATACAGGAACAGAAATGTTATTGTTATAGAGATAGTACGCTAGGCTACCGGGATAGTCAAATCTTTTAAAAACTATCGCTATGTAGAACAATTGGAATTCGGTTCTCTTTGCAGCTAGAAGTACAACAAAACAAGCATGACTTCTCGTGTGAGAAAAATTGAAGTTTGAAATTTATCTCAATAACACGAAAGCACTGAAAATAGTTAATTCTACAAAAAGTATATGACATTGTGCGTTTTAACGAGATCTATATTTTTAATTTCTCTACACTACTACGCACATAGTATATAGAGAAGGTGTATTTTTTTTTTTTACTTTTTCTATACGTATTTTTGGAAAAATGTTCGTGTGTGTGCGTGTGTTAGTGTGTGTGTGTGTGTGTGTGCGCGCGCGCGCGCGTGATTGTCTGTGGACAGCATAGTTCAAAAACGAAAAGACCGTTAAGTACCAAACTTGATATTTAAGTTTCGTATCTTCCAAGGATGCGACACGAAGGTATTCAAGAAAATCTGGAAAAAATTTCGAAAATTTTGATTTTCTCAATAATGGCTCTATCGATTTTGATTAAAGATATTTACATGCCAAATAAAATTTATATCTTGAATTTTCTTGGAATAGCCTTTAAAGCCCTCTTTATTCTGGATGATTTTTATTGAATTTTGCATAACTAGTAAACAAAAACTTACTATAAAAATATAGATCACGATAAAACACACAATTTATGTCATATACTTTTTTTCATGGAGTTGATCGTTTTTAAGATATTCCTTGTTCTAGGTTTCAGCTTTAAAAGCTTATACTTTTCTCATATAGGACTTAGTCAGGTCCTGTCCATACAAACAACGGAACTTCAATCACACAGCAACCAGCTTTTGACTATCACTTTAACCAAAGGTACTCCTTTATTTCGCTTCTACTTACAAGGAGGCAAGGAATAACACTATTTCTGCTAATTTTTTCTCAATTAGCGTGAAGTAAATAGAAACAAGTTTTTTAACAACAATTTGTTGCAGGAATGTAGAGGAAGTCATGTGAATGGAACACAGATTTTTTTATGGTGTTTAACGCTCTGTTTTTACTACTTACGGCACCGCAGGTGAAGGTATTGTATTCCACCCAAAAATTTGATACAGAAATTTCACTTGAAATACATGTTTTGGAACACCTGAATACAAAAAAGTATTTTTAGAGAAAGGCCCGTGTATGTGTGCCCCTTGGACAGCATAGCACAAAAACGAAAAGTACGCCAAATACCAAACTTGATATTTTAGTTGAATATCTTCCAAGGATGCGACCGAAGTTTTTCAAGAAAATCCCCCACCCAAGCTACCTTTACATGGAAAAAAATTCGGAAATTTCGATTTTCTGAAAAATGGCTCTAACGATTTTGATTAAAATCTCTTATATTTAAGATTTATACATGACAAATAATATGTAAATTCAATGTATATTTTTATTTGTAGTTTTTAAGTAGTCCTTTAACCTGGTTGGTCATATCGGAGGATGAGTGAAATCCTTGGAACGATGTTCAAATGAATGGAGGTCCTTGAAGCTTATTCATCTTCTCAAGATAAGGAAAAACCCGGGAAAAAAAAGAGAGAAAAAAAAAGAAAAACGTTATTCGTGTAACTCACCCTAACCGCGATTCAAACTCACCACCTTCTTAACATGGACCAGACATGCTACCCTCACACTACCGAGGTGGGCATAAATATCTTTAATATACGCAGTTTTAATCAAGAGAGTTAGCGTCTGCTACGCATTTTTCAGAAAAACAACATTTTAAATTTTTTCCCATATAAAGAGTAGTCAGGGGTGGAGGATATTTTTGAAAATTCGTGTCTCAGCGCTTAACGTAAATATCAAGTTTTATATTTAATAACCCAAGTTTTAGTTTTTCCACACACACACACTGGGACCTGATCTAAATTTTTTTTGGACCTCCGGGACCTCAAAACATATATTTCCGGTGAAATCTCGGTATCAAATTTTTGGGTAGAAATCGATACTTTCTTTATACATTATATACGTAGTACATATCTAAACGCAGAGAAAGTATAAAATGTTTTTTTGGACTCAGGGACCTCAGAACATATTACCTATTAAAGGTGCAGAGAAAGTAAAAATAACGGAAGTCGAATAGATTGCTACAAATTTTAAAAATCTGATGTGTTACATCACATGTCTTTCTCAACCCTCTATCGTTTATTATTGGCTGTACAAACTATTCCCTCAGAATGCTATTTTTCCCTTTCAGTTTAATCCAAATGAATCTTTGTAGAAGTAGCTAGCACACATTCTGTTATCGAGGCAAAGAGAAGAACGACAGTAAGTTTTTAATTTCTCTAAACGCATCTACTACCTAGTACATAGTGTATAGAGAAGATGTTGCATTTCACCCAAAATTCGATGACGAGATTTGACTGGAAATATGTTTCGAGGTCCTGAGTCCAAAACCGCATTTTAATTAAAGTTTGAATGTGTGTGTGTGTGTGTGGTGTGGGTGTGGGTGGGTGAGTGGATGTCTATGGACATCATAGCTCAAAAACGAAAAGACCGTTAAATACCAAACTTGGTAATATAACTTTAATGCCCTCCAAGGATGCCACACGGGATTTTCAATCAATCCCCCAACCCCAAACATGAAAAAAAATTGAAAATGTTAATTTTCTCAAAAAATGACTAATGATTTTGATTAAAATACCGTATATTAAAGATATATATATCTTGAGTTTTCTAGGAATAGCTTCTGAAGACCACTTCATTTTGCATGAATTTTGCTGAATTTTGCATAACTGGTAAACCGCAAGCAACAGTCAAAAACTTACCACACAAACACTGTAAATCTCATTAAAACACACAATTTATGTGATATAAATTACGGGTATAGAATGGACCGCTTCCGAGATATTTCTTGTTATTGGTTCAGTATTAAACTACATATACTTTTCTGCTGACGGAATTCTATCAGAATGAAGTTGAACACAGAGGCTATTTCCAGAAAACGTATGCTTTACAGTTTATTATGCAAATATCTTTGTATGTAGTATTTTAATCAAAATCAGTAGCTATTTTTGAATTATTGAAAAGGTTTCCAAAAACATCCCGTGTAAAGCATGTCTTTTCTTGTTTTTGATTGTTTTTGGAGGGGAGATTTTCTTGGAAATATTTGTGTCACATATTTGAAAGATACTAAACATAAATATCAACTTTGTCATTTACATGGCTTTTCGTTTCTGACTTATATTGTTTACAGGCGAACGGTAATTTTACGTGAATACTGAGCAGATATATATCAACTATGGCTAATGGTTAAGAATATTATCATAAGTGTGTGGAATTAAGAAGATATTAAGTGTCCTTAAAGTCCTATTGATTTCCTCTTGCTTCAAGCGATGATTGAAATAGTATGACATTTTAAGTCCAAGTCTTTAAACATTTGACTTTATTCCCTTTTAATCTATAACGAAATACATAATCCAGTTATTTTGGAAAACGTTAATCACATAGAAATATATAGAAAAATAAAATTTCAAAAGAATAAATTGTATACTCAATAAAGCGATAGAAAGTAGAGAATATAATGTGAATGTAGTACATCAGGCTTTTTTACTCAGGGCTTAAACAAAGTTTTTTTCAGATGAAATCTTGGTATCTATTTTTTGGACGGAGTGGTATACCTTCTCGACCTAGTATGTTTTTGGAAGAGAAAGTAAGAATATATTTGTTAAAAAATTACTTTGCTTATTGGGGTTACATAATAACAACTTTTTACACAGGATTTTGCATACAAAGAAATATTTTCAGATTTAAATTACTGTGCCTTGTTGCCTATATATTATAACCATATATTGAGAAGCAAGGGCTACTGGCTAGTTATATAAGATACTTTTGGTGCATTTTCAACCTTATGGCCATGGAACGTGACCCTTTCAGATATAGGCCCGACTGAGTGCAACATGGCCTTGTGGGTTCTAGACAAGGTGTTAATATACTGGTTTCCTGACTCCACCCTCTAAGAAAAGCTAGTTGCTGCAGCTCAACTTTGCCACTAGTTATATCATCATCTTGTGGTCACCTTGGAATTGTTTGCTTTTCTTTCAGCATTATGAATAAAACCGATAGGCTTTTTCAAGGTCAGTCGTGTCCTTATAAAACTATGAGCACAGGAAGTGAAAGTATTTGACACTTTATTCAAGGTATTTTTTTTTTTTTTTTTTTGTAACTTAACGTCCTTTAACCTGATTGCTCATATCGGACGATGAATAAAATCGGTGAAATGATGCCCAAATCATCTCGGCGTCCATGAAGCTTAAATTTCCTCGACATTCGTTTTCTCAGGATAAGAGAAAACCCGGTGGAAAACCTTGTCCAAGTATCTCACCCTGAGCGAAATTTGAACTCGCAAACTCTTGAATGTAAGGCAAACACGCTACCTGCGGGCTTAATAATATTGCTTAAACTTTTTATCTTCATTATTGTGTTAAATATAAAAATAAATATATAAACGAGTTGTTAACGTATGGCCTTACAATTCCGGTGCACTATTTAGGTATGCATTTAATATCCTGGAACTGTGAAATGCATTATTACGAATGTTGTAACAAATAATTTTGAATCCCCGATGCATTACCTTCACAAAGACTTCTATTTACATATTTTGCTTCCATAGCCCTTCAGCAACCTATGTTTTCATAAGCTTATTCTTCTGTCTACTAATCACTAATTGAGTAAATGTTTGTAGAAACTGTTGCATTACACAGTTTCTCATGAACAATGTAAAAGGATGCAAAATACTTAAATGTTAGTTGATTTTTTAAAAATATGTGTTCCAATCATATGACTCTCTCTACTATTCCGCAAACAACTTATTTACTTTCTCTAGCCCGCACGTACAATGTATACTGGATAGAGCAGCTATTGATTGTATTGCATTTTTAGAAAAAGGTCAGTGTGTGCATAGCTCAAAAACGAAAAGCCCGTTGGTATTTAGGTTTGGTATCTTCCAAGGATGCGACAAGAAGATTTTCAAGAAAATCCCTCAACCATAAACTAGCCTTTACATGGAAACATTTTCGAAAACTTTGATTTTCTCAAAAATGGCTCTAATGATTTATATTAAAATTCATTATATTAAAGCTATTTACATACCAAATAAAATGTATAGCTTGAATTTTCTGAGAACATCCTCTGAAGACCTATTTATTCTGGATAAATTTTGCTTAACTGCTAAACCGTAAGAGATAGACAAAAATGTAGATCTCGTCAAAACACCCAATTTATGTTATTTATGTTTTTGTAGTGGGGGTAACTGTTTCCAAGATATTCCTTGTTACTGGTTTCAGTTGTAAAGTGCTTATACTTTTCTCAGACAGAAAGTGTCCATTTTTCTACTTCTGGCCAAGCAAAGAAGCGATTTGCAATGACAATCGCATAACGATAGTTTTTAAAACATTTTACTATCACTTTAGCATAGCACATTCCTTTAGTTCCCTTCTACTAACAAGAAACCAAGTAATAAGAACATTCTGCTAACGTTTATCTCGATTAGCATGGTGTAAGAAAAGAACAATCTTTTTAAGAGGAGCAGCTAGAGAAAGTGAGTGTAACACATTCGATTTCTTTTTTACAAACCATTATTCTTTTAGCTACGTCATGCTAATCAATATAAGCATTACCAAAATTGGTCTTATTACTTGATTCTTTGTGACTAAAAGTGAAACAAGGGAACACCAGGCTAAAGCGATAATCAAATCTTCTGAAAGCCAGTCGCTATAGAAACAATTGAAATTCGGTTCTCTTTGCTTGTTCGGAGTTTGAGAAAAGTTTAAGTAGTTTAAATATAAACCAATAACCCGGAATATCTCGAAAACGATTAGCTCTACCAAAATATAGATGACATAAATTGTGTGTATTAATGAGATATACATTTTTGTGCAGTAAAGTTTTGTCTATCTCTTACGGTTTACAGTTATACAAAAATTACACAAAAGTCATTAAAATGAATAAGTCTTTAGAGGCTATTGCCAGAAAATTCAAAATATACATTTCGTTTGTCATGAAAATATCTTAAACATAGGGTATTTTAATAAAAATCGTTAGAGCCATTTTTAAGAAAATCAAAGTTTTCGAAAAATGTTCCATGTAAAGGGTATCTGCCTGTGAGGGATTTTCACACACACACACACACACACATACACACATACACTCACACACACACACGGACAAGTTTTTAAAAATGTGATGTGTTCCATTCACATTACTTTCTCTACATCTCGGTAACAAATTACTGTTAAAACGCTTATTATTCTAATTACTTCATGCTAGATTGAGATAAACATGAGCAGAAATATTCATTTTACTGAATTTCTTGTAAAGTAGAAGGGAAATACACAGGAAACACACTAGGCTAAAGCAATAGTCAAATATTTTAAAAACTGGTTGCCATGTGGATGAAGTCCATTTCTTTGCATTGCCAGGAGTTGACAAATTCCGTATGTGAAAAGTTTTAAGCATTTTAAAACTGAAACCAAATAACAAAGAATATCTCAAAAATGGTCAACTTCACGAAAAAAAATGTATATGACATATTGTGTGTTTTACAGGTCTACATTTTTTTCTGTAGTACGCTTTTGTCTCTCTCTTACAGTTTTCCAGTTATGCAAAATTCAGCAAAATCTATCAAGAAGAATGAGCTCTTCAGAGGTTATTCCCAGAAAATTCAAGATACATATTTTATTTGTGATGTAAATGTCTTTAGTATATGGTATTTTAATCGAAATCGTTAGAGCCATTTCTGAGAAAAAAATCGAAAATTCTTCCTTGAAAGAGTAGTTTGGGGTGGGAGGATTTTTCTCAAAACCTTCGTGTCACATTCTTTGAAGGCACTACAATTAAATACAAAGTTTGATATTTTGTTTTTGAGTTATCGTGTTCTCAGACAAACGGACATACTAACACACTGACACACACACAGATATAACTAGGTACTATAAGAGAAAGTAAAAAGTACTACTTTTCAGGAGAGAAGTTTTTAATTTTTGTATCCATGACAGCTAAGCTAAATAGCTATTTGAGCTGAGTTAAACACATCCATTATGAGTGTAACCCATTTTGTCTATTAGAAATATTTTTGTTGTAAACTATCAAAGTGTCAAACATTTTTTGTGCTCTATTCAGAAGAGTTTTCTACCTCTTCTGCAAACAAACTATGCTTAGAAAGGACTATTCTTTTATATACATTATGCTAATCGAAATGTTGATAGAAATGGTCGCATCATTTTCTTTCTTGTAAATGGAAGGGAAATAAGGGAACACACCTGCTTAAAGTGATAGTCAAATCCTTTCAAAGCTGGTTGCTATGCGAAACAATTGAAATTTGGTACTCTTTGAGTGGCTAGGAATAAAAGAATAGATATCTGAAACAAATGACAACTTCCCTACAACACGGAATATCTCAGATTGGTTAAAGCTGCAATATCAATCAGATGTATTCCACTCTCATGACTTTATGTACCTTTTCTGCAAATAAACTATTCTTACAAAATTTATTCCTCTATCAACATCACGTTAATTGAGAAAGACCTTAGCTGAAATTGTTCTATACTTGCTCGTTTATTAGTAGGAGGAAAATAAGGGCATAATCTACGCAAAAGCGATAGTCAAATCTTTTAAAAATTGATTGCTATGTGAAATAATTAAAGTTCGGGTCTCTTTGTATGGTCAGGAGTAAAATAAAAGACATATAAAACGAAAGATGACTTCCTGTTTGAGAAACGTTTAACTATTTAAACCAATAACAATGAATATCTCTGAAACGCTTAACTCTACAACAATTTGATACGATATAAATTATTTGCTTTAAGGAGACATACTTTTTGTGTGGTAAGTTTTTTCTATCGCTTATGGTTTATCAGTTATACAAAAACCATACATAATGATTATTCACATAAAATTCAACTCATACATTTATTTGCCATGAAAATATCTTAAACGTATTGTATTTTAATAATATGTTACAGTCATTTTTGATAAAATGAAACTTTCCGAAGGATGTTCCAAGTAAAGGGTTATGCCTTTCTCCTGAAAATCTTTATATCTCATCCATGAAAGATGCAGTACTTAAATATATTAAGTTCGGCATTTAATGGAATTTCATTTTTGATTTATCATATTGATAGACACACACGGACCTTTTTCTAAAAATCTGATGTGTTCCATTCAAATAACTTTCTCTAGTTGTTTCATATACAAACTATTCTTATGAAACATTATGTTATCTACATCATGCTAATCAAGATAAACATTAGCAGAATTGATGCAATCTTTGAAAAGTTGTTCTCTATGTGAAACAATTGAGTTCGGTTCGCTTTGCACGGCCAACTGTAAAACAAGACATCTTTCCGTTTGAAAAAAAAAAAAAAAAAAAAAAAAAAACATAATTTAAAAATGAAACTAATAACAAGGAAAATCTCGAGAACGGCCAAGTCTACAGGTATAATACGTGTGACTTAAATCATGCTTTAGCGAGATTTACATGTTTTGTATATTAACTTTTTGCCTATATCTTACGTTCAACAGTTATACAAAATTCTGAAAAATTCATTCAGAACAAAAAGATCTTCAGAATCTATTCCCAGAAATTTCAAAATATACATTTTATTTGTGATGTAAATTTATTTAATATACAGTATTTTAATCAAAATCGTTAGCACCATTTTTGAGAAAAACAACATTTTCAAAAACATTTGCATGTAAAGAGTTTTTTTGTGGCGGGGGGAGTTTCTTGAAAATTTTCGTGTTTCATTCTCTAAAGATCCTAACATAAATGTCAAGTTTGATATTTAACGGTTTATTCGTTTTCTAACTATCCTGTCCACAGACTCAAAAATGCTTTTTGGACTCAGGGGACCTAAAACATACTTCCATTTCTTGACACAGAATTATGGGGTGGAATAGAATACCTTATCTAGCTACTATGTACATTGAATGTACATACGTGCTTGAGAAAATCAAATGTTTTTTTTGGACTCAGGGGACCTCAAAAATATATTTCCTGCGAAATTTCTGTATCGAATGTTTGGATGGAATACAATACCTTCTGTGTACACTATGAACATAATAGGTGTAAAGAAAATATAAATTCAAGTTAAAAGCTAAGCTGCAAATCTTACTTTTTTCAGAATGTTTTGATGCACTCTTCGTCTTTGTTGATACACATGAGCAGGCTCTGCGTGACTGGAGTTGAATTTATAGCTTGGACAAGGTTGTGTACTCATGCAGAACTTTCTCAGAGGTGCAAGATTTCACTTGTAGGAATCACTGGCACTTCCTGCTTTCAGTTTTCTCAAATATGCAATTGATCTGTCAACAACTCGTTGTTGACCAAACGCAACAGCTTTCAATGTCTCCACTTTGGATATCATTGTTTTACCTCCTCTAATACAGTAAACACATGCCAATGAACGTGATTGTGGCAGAGGACACGTTCACATTGTCAAACGATAAGTTAAACTTCTATTTACACTGAGCCCACCGAGCCAAGCGGCTCAGGTGTTTCGTCAGTGACCGGCATTCGAGGTCGTGGGACCGATTCTGGAGGCAGACCTCTCTCACCCATGGGTTTCCCCGGATCACTAGGCAAATGTTGTCCCTTCAGTTAATCTGCATTTCATCCAACCGATCTCTTTCGGAGTTGTAAGTGTCGGCGAGGACTGCAGTGATGGCACCCTCCCGTGGTAGTGACTGCGCTCTAGAATTACAGCTCTCTACGGCGGGATGGCGTTGGAAGTTGTAGATGCAGAGAGTTTAGTCAGACCTAGGGCGTGGGCTCCTACCCTCACTTCGTCGAGATGAAGAACTGCTTGAAATATGCTAGGAACCCTCCACGATGGCTTTTCCCCATCGTCCGGTTTTGGCCACCCTTTCAAATTACTCTCATCTCATTCTATCTCCTGGAGTCTGCGTACAATAAGCAACAGGCTACAGTGCAGAATCTCCTCCGACATTACACACGCGCGCGCACACACACTCACACATACACACGCACTGTGAGTCTAGGAGTATTAAAACATTCTAGGAAGGAAATATACAAAGAGAATAACAATACCACAATTTACGCATCTTTGTATAATGTTCCTATTTATGATTTTTTGAAAACTGCACGAATTTTTCAGATTTTACGTCTACCTATCGACCTAAGAAAGCCATTTAAAACTCAAAGGTGGCGGCTCCAACGGAAATCGAACGTGGGACGTCCTAGATGAGCTCTGTAAATTCTATGCTAAAGGTACTGAAAATGGCTGGCCTTGAGAACAAGAATGGTGATGAGAAAAATAGGAATCAGAATTAGAACAAAGACTCTGTAATCCAAATTTGAGTGCAAGTCTAAGTGAAGGTAGTTTGGTTGTTTTGGATTTCATTTATATTTTAAGCCTTGTAAGGAAATCCTTTGTGAACAGGTCTCCTGTAAAAGCGAACAGGTTTCGTGCATAGGTTAACGCAGTAAGCCATAAAGAAGGTCAATAAACGAAATCGTTGCATTAAATAACTTGCCCTTATGGGAAGTATACAATTAATACCAACCCGCAAGGTCTGTAAATTTACGGCCTTAAAATAACTGTGGGTAGCTATACGAGATGCATTAAAGAAAAATCTGATGTGTTCCAGTCACATGATTTTCTCTATATCTCTGCAACAAAATATTGTTACAAAGATTATGCTTCTATTTACTTCATGCTAATGGAGAAAAAATTAGCAGAAATGGTCTAGCTACTTCCTTGTAGTTAGAAGGGAAATAAGGGAGTACCATAGGTTAAAGTGATAGTCAAAAGCTGGTTGCTATGTGACTGAAGCTTCTTTGTCTGTATGGATAGGAGTTGACAAATTCCTGTGTGAGAAAAGTATGTTTTTTAAAGGTGAAATAAAAAACCAGGAATAAGAAAAAAAAAAACAATCAACTCCACGAGAAAAAATTATATAACATAAATCATGTGTTTTAACGTGCTCAACATTTTTTGTGTGATCCATCTCTTACGGTTTAGCAGTTATGCAAAATTGCGTCAAATTCATCCAGACTAAAGTAGTCTTCAGGCGCTATTCCCAGAAAATTCAAGATATACATTTTATATGTCAGGTAAATATCTTTAATATACGATATTTTAATCAAAATCGTTAGAGCCATTTTTGAGAAAATCAAAATTTTCGAAAAAAGTTCCATGTAAAGGGTAGTTGGGGGTGGGGAAATTTTTCTGAAAATATTCTTGTCGCATCCCTGGAAAATACTAAACTTAAATACTAACTTTGGTATTTTACCGACTTTTCCTTTTTGAGTTATCGTGTTCACAGACACACGGACACACGAACACACACACGGACCTTTTTCTGAAAATGCTTTATTTGGATACAGGGGACCCTAAAACATATATTTCTGGTGAAATCTCGGTATCGAATTTTTTGGTGGAATGCAATACCTTTTCTATACACTATGTACATAGTACGTGTAGAGAAAGTAAAAAGAAAAATAGCAGAGGAGCTCATATCACGTTTGCAATGAAGGACCTTCTCCATCCATTGTCACTTATTTATTATACCGTATTTATTTTATTTTGATAGTGTTTAACGCCTGCATTTACTACATAGGCCCCGCATGCGAAGACACTGATGCTACATGGTTTGAAGATGGAGCACCGGTGGAATATGATTCCGGGGTAAACCAGAGAACCCGTTGAAAACCCATCCCTGTGTCGCTTTGTCCACCACAAATCCTACAATCGCCCTCCGTAGTGTAACGGTTACCATGCTAACTTCATATACCCAATGTCAAGGGTTCAAACCCGGCGGAGGATGATGGAAAAATCCTTACTATGGCTTCCTTCGGAAGGGAAGTAAAGTCGTTGTTCCCGTGTCGTAGATTTAGGCACGTAAAAGAACCTCAAGCCTGATAGAGAGGCCTCTGAGCAAAAGTTACCGGTGTTTCACGCGCAATTTAGAATGGGACGCTGAGAACCACAGTAGTTAAAGAGCGTCCATAAATAACACGACATTTATATTTACAAATCCTACATGCGGTCACCTGGGAGCGAACCATGGTGAGTAGGTTCTAACCACGGCGGCCTTTATTATACCAAATTATTCATATTTTACTTTCTTTACCATGTAAAAAGAACATAGTGAATAGAGAAGGTATTTGTATTCCACCCATAAATTCGATACTGAGATTTCAACGGAAAAGCATGTTTTGAGACTCCCTAAATAAAAAAAGCATGTTAGAAAAGGCCCAATGTGTATGTGTTAGGGTTACCAAACGTCAAATTTTACCCGGAAATGTCTTCTTTTTTTGGTCCCTAAATTGATCCGGGCGGATTTTTAAGAAAAAGGGGAAACTTTCTCTTTTTTGAGTTTTACAGCTACTTCAACTTGAAACTGCGAATATACTACTCTCTGATCTCTCACAATCACAAACTCTAAAGACTTTATCGTGTATTCTAGCAACGTGATATTTTTTTCTAAACGTTTCTCTTTCTATGTTGCCGCCGCGCCGAGCTCAAGTTACGATTTCAGAGCAATTGAAATAACTGTCGTGAGAATTATGTGAAATACGAGCTTCGAGGCGGTCAGTTAAATGAAACAATGCAAGATATCTCGGCTCGGCTTCTAGAATAATTATTTTCAGCTGCTGCACCCTCATTTGCTTGTTGGTTTTTGTGAAGTGAAGCAGTGTTAACATTTAATCGTAATCAAGCCACGTAAACGTGTCTTTAGAGACCAATTACAAAAACGATTTACTGATATCAGTCGGGGAAGAATCAGCTCCGATGCAGAATGTACATTCTTTTCATGGTTTATGATGTTTCTTTCTTTATTTTTTCCTTTTTTGTGAAACAATATTTTGCCTATTTTTATGGTTTGCCAGGTATTCAAAATCGCACACAATTAAATGACTTAAACAGGCAATTTAGAGCAACTTCAAACTGTATCGGATAATCCATAACACTTTTGCAGCTTTTTGAATGAACCTAGAGATGACCTCTTTTTTTAAGATTGTCATTTGGTAACCCTAGTATGTGTGAGAGCGTGTGCGTATGTGCGTCCTGTGTCAGTTAAGGGCAACTCCACAACAAAAATTCCTTTAAATACCAAATTTAATATTTAAATTCAGCATCTTCCAAGGATACGACACGAAGGAATACATGGAATAGCCAATGAGGTCATCTTCACTATAGATAACTGTAGTTTATGCAGTAAACTGTAGGGGTAGACAAAAACACGGAACAACTTTTGCACAGCAAATTACCTTCAAATACAGTATTTGTGAAGTTAGCCATTTCCGAGATATTCTTTATTATTAGTTTAAATTTTATCATACTTACACATTACTCAAACGGGATTGTTTTTCTCTCTATTAACGGAATTTCAAAGCTCTCACATAGCGACCAGCTCTTGACCATCTACTGTATTCACCTAATGTCGTTATATTTACAAGGATGTTATGTAATATATGTAATTCTGCTATGTTTATCTCGAGTATCGTGAAGTAGATTAAGAAATAAGCATTTTACTTTCTCCTGCACGTACATAAAAAGTATAGAATTTATTGCGTTCCATCCAAAAATGCATATCAAGATTTTACTGAAAAAATCACGATTTGGGGGCCCCCAGAATATTCGAAATTTTGAAAGATCGCGTGTGTGTGTGTGTGCGTGTATGTGTCAGTGTGTCTGTGAACAGCATAACTCAAAAAGGAAAGGTCCGTGAAATTCCAAAATTTGTATTTAAGTTGAGCATCTTCCAAGGATGCAACACAGATTTTCAAGAAAATCATCCATTCCTTTACATGGAATATTTTTTAAAAAAAAGTTATTTTATAAAAAATGCTTCTAATAATTTTGATCAAAATACCGTATATTTAAGGTATTTAAACGAGAAATAAAATGTATCTCTTGAATTTTCTATAAATAATATCTGAAATTCAGTTCGTTCTAGATGACTTGAATAACTGGTGCACCGAAGAGAACTTACTTCATAAAAAATAGAGATCTCATTAAAGCAAATTATTTATACCGAATATTCTTTTTGTTGATTTTACAATTTCCGAGATATTTCTTGTTATATTTTCTAATTCTTTTAATTCTGCCAAATTGGAATTCTTTACTCGTGTTTCTTTTGTGTTTACTTTTAGCCATGCAAAGAAAGCTGAATTTTATTGTTATCAGAAACCCAAGAAACCAGCTTTTAAAAGATGTGACTTCCCGCATATCCTTATATCCATAAAGGAATAAGTACAAAGACCATTTCTGCTAATGTTAACCTCGTTTAACATAAAGCATATAGGTGAATAAACTTTTGTAAGAAAAATTTGTTGCAGAATAGGGAAAGAATATCTTGTGAATTGAACGCATCCGATTTTTAAAGAATAATATGAAGAGAAAGTCTTGTGCATGCAGTACATCAGTTTTTTTTTTTACTTATTTTCTGTTAATAGTTTTAATGTATATTCGTCCTAAGTAGTGTCAATTAAATGACACTCCAGGATATATTACTTTCTCTACACGTACTATGTAGATAGTGTATAGAGAAGGTATTGTATTCCACCAAAAAATTCGATACCGAGATTCCATCGGAAATATACGCTTTAGGGTCCCCTGTATGAAAAAAAAAAAGATTTTGGAAAAAAGATCCATGTGTGTGTCATGTGTCCGTGTGTCTGTCAACACGATAACTCAAAAACGGAAAGTAGGTAAAATACCAAACTTTTATTTAAGTTTAGCGTCTTCCAGGAATGCCTATTTGAAACTTTTGAGAAAACTCCCCCCACCCCAAACTACCATTTACAGGGGGAAAAAATTCGAAAGTTTTGATTTTCTCAAAAATGGCTAACGATTTTGATTGAAGTATCATATATTAAAAATATTTACATGGCAAATAAAATGTATATCTTGAATTTACTGGGAATATCCTCTAAAGATCTCTTTATCTGGATGATTTTTTCCGAACTTTGCATAATTGGCAAAACTTAAAAGATAGACAATAACTTACTACATAAATAATGTAAATCTCGGTAAAACACTCAATTTATGTCATATATTTTTTTTCGTGGAATTGACCATTTCTGAGATATTTCAAGTCATTTATTTCAGATTTAAAATACTTAAACTTTTCTCACACTTTTATCCTAACCACGCATAGAAATGGATTTCAACCACATTGCAACCAGCTTTAAAATATTTTACTATCACTTTAGCCTAGTATATTCCCTTATTTACCTCCTACTTATAAGGAAGCAATTAATTACGACAATTTCTGCTAATGTAAATCTGTATAGTATATAGAAGAATATGCTTTTTAACAATAACGTATTACAGTGATGTAGAGTGGGACGCAGCAGATTTTTTTTTGATACAAGTTTTAATTTAATGCTACTTACAGACTTAACAATCACGTTAGTCAGCATTCCCAATGTAGCAGATTTTGGCTTGTGGTCTTGAAGCAGTAATTTATTTAGTAAATATTCAAGGCATAGTAATTTAATTTAATGGTTTTACAAATTATGGATGAATGAATGTTTAGAATGATGTTAAATACGTAACTAGAAGGGATGTATCTAAGGGTATTCAATTTGTTATATGTTCAGTATTATGTATTTATTTGTTTTTACCTATTTTTTTTATTTATTTTTGAATACTAAAGAACGTGGCTTTTTCTTCAATATTCTCATTAATGTTACTTATTGATATTTTGGGGCCTAGATACTTGAAGATAGATTTTTGTTCAATTATTACGTTTTCAATGACGAGTTTTGCTCTCATAAATTGAAATATTCAATAAAAAGATAATTAAAAGACATTTTAGTAAAAACAAGCATATGATGCCAAAATTAATACTATAGACATATAACAATATCAAATTTAAGTAGTTCAGTAATACATAGGTATTAAAATAGCGAAAAGTCAAGGTTGAAAGCAGCTTGGGTTCTTTTAAGATCTGTTCTAGGAGAGACATCGGTGTCACCATGTTCGAGTGGTTAGACAGATCGCCTCTCACCAAGGCAGCCCGGTTCAATTCCATGGGAATGCACATTGAAATCTGTGGCGGACATGAGGTGTCTGTGAGGGGTTTTCCTGTCATTCATTTCACAACTTACTCCATCTACCGTTTCACTACTTTGAAGTTGAGCGTATTAAATCTTATACACATAATGTCGTGTCATTCCTAACTCTACAAAGAAGCAAGCGGATTTGAATTATGTGTCATAAGAACCACGTAATCAGGGTAAACCATTGTCAAACCATAGAGCATTTTAAATACACCATTAACCCTAACATTTCATTCATGCCTGCAGAACTAATGCTTGGCGCATCACCTAAGCCAATTTAAAAAAAGTCTGCCTACCGTACTGCCTCACGATTCAGAACTTTCCGAAAAAGAGAAGTGCAAGATAACATTTGAAAGAATTGAAGAAAGAGCAGAGACTAGGAAATTAAAAGCCAAGAGGAAAAAAATCTGATGTGTTCCATTCACATAACTTTCTCTACATTATTGTAATAAATTGTCTTACTATTTGCTTTTTGTGTAAGGAAAACGGAAATAAGGGAATACTTTAGGCCAACAGATAGTGAAATCTTTTAAAATCTGGTTGCCATGTGGTTGAAATCCGTTTCTATGCATGGCCAGGAATTATACGACTTTACAACGTGTGAGAAAAGTTGAAGTATTTTAAATCTGAAACAAATTAGAAGGAATATCTCAGAAATGGTCTGTATATGACGTAAATTGTGTGTTTTAACATCTACGTTTTGTGTGGTAAGTTTTTGCCTATCTCTTAGGTTTACTAGTTACGCAAAATTCAGCAAAATTCACCCAGAATAAAGATGTCTTTAGAGGCTATTCCCAGAAAATTCCTGATATGCATTTTATTTGCCATGTAAATATCTTTAAGATATGGCATTTTTCATCAAAATCGTTAGAGACATTTTTGAGAAACTCAACATTTTCGAAAAGTTTTCAATGTAAAGGGTAGTTCGGGGGGGGGGAATTTTCTTGTCACATACTCAACTTAAATACCAAGTTTGGTATTTTACCGACTTTTCGTTTTTGAGTTATCGTGTTCACAGACACACGTACACATGGACATTTTTGTAAAAATGTTTTTTTTACAGAAGAACCTAAAACGTGTATTTACGGTGAAATATCGATATTAAATTTTTGGGTGGAATGCAATACCGTCTCTATACACTTTGTACATAGTACGTGTAGAGAAGGTAAAAAAGAAACGGAAATCAGTGATTAGAGATAAAGTACTTCTACGGAAGAGCCACCTCTCGGACATCTCGAAGAAAAGGGCTTATAAAATGAAATTGTTGTATAGTGGGCTATATATAATTATGTTTGGTAGCCACTACAAATAAGAACTTTCGAGCTGCCTGACTCACAAAACACATCTTTCGGAAGACATCACAAGCAAAATTTCAGAACCTTTCAAGGAAATTGAAATGGATGAATATTACAGTACAACAGCACTCATTAACTATATAAACAGCTTCACATATAAACTTGTAATTAATGTCATGTATAGATTATATTCCGCGGGGATAATTCATTCCCTCACATTTTAATTGTAATCCATCGTAACCATGTTAAAATGTAAACATTAAGGTTTTCAAACTTTATTATTATTATTGTTGTTGTTGTTAGATTGTTTAAAATTATAAAAATGTTCGAAAATGAAAGGGCATTTAAAGCGGTATTTAGCCAAAAATGATATAAATTAATGTTAATTAATAGTTGTAAAATACATCATCCTAGCATTCACCCTAGCAACCAGGGGAAAACCACAAAGAACTCCTAGATCAGTGTGGACGGTCGCCGGGGATTGAATCAAGGACTCGCAATTGTGTAAAATGCTTTTTGAAAGGCTTAACTTCAACTATCACATTGGAACATATTCTTTTTAGTGTACCGATGAGAATTACTCCACTAGACGGGTTGCCTTAGGGTTTCCAATTGCATTAACTGTTTTTATTTCTGTTGGTGACCAATCCAACAGTTTTCTACTGTATTCATTAAATTGGTTTTATTGTCTTTTCAGTGCCACGTGGAATTGCGGTCGTGGAAACAACCCACATTTAGTGTGCAGCAAGGTAAAACCACGTGAGAGGTCTCTCACGTTTGTCGAAATAAGATTTATTGCCAGTTGTTTTTAAAAACGAACCTCTTCGAATACGAAGGCAGAGGAACGAATTTGATAGAAGGAAGGCAAACTCACGTCCACCATTGAGCAATGGAATTAGTAGAAGTTGTAACGTCAGATCGATCGGTCCACAAGCGGCAGGTCTCAAGGGTGTTTAACCAGGCCACATTATGTAATGAGAGACGCAATTAGCTAAGAGCAACATGTGGTGCTAATTAAACATTCTCTTGTTTCTACAACTGGAGAGAATACCTTTAGATGGCGTAATAATTCCACATGTCTACCTACAGTACATATGAGAACAGAAATCTCCGGGATTACCTAGGTATAATGACATAATATCGTTAGAAATAAATAGCAGACATACTTTGAAATTCTGGTCTAAACTGTAGGCTAAAGATATCAGACGTTTCATCGATGTTGCACTATTTTGCGTGAATATGCGGGGTATTTTTCATTCGTTATTAGGAATAGCCGGTATTCCACAACGTTACAATTATAACTATAAAATCTCTGGATTGTTGTGTAGCAATTGCTGAAGAACGGGCGAGGTAAATTACTTTAGTTAATTCCGTACTGGAGTTTAAGAACTCAACCAGCCGGTCCCCATGGCCACGCTCGCTAAGGCGTCTCGCTTTGATGCTTCGTGGGCAGGGGATCGTAGGTTCGAGTACCGTCTTGGTCATGGGTATTATATGTTTGTGCAATGCGTATATGTTTGTGTAAAAGAACAGTAATCTGCAGCAAACACAGTAAATTTAGGGGGGGATGTAAATAGGGGTGAACAGCGCCGGAGTCCTGACCAGACTCCGGGATGTATTTTAAGTAAATAAATAAAAAAAAACTTGCAATGTCGGCTAGTACGAGGGAGGTCAACACGTCCAGCTGTCGACTCTCTATCTGCCTTTTCACTCTCTGCCGCGCCTCATTTATAATTCCGCCAAAGCCGTTAAGTCGTCGAGTTTATGTTTAAGGCGTTTTTGGTGTGTATGAAATTAGCATAAGTAAATAATGAGGGAACTCAGTTATGTAACACGTAGAAGGGATGATGACGATTTTTACTATCTCTACACGTACTAAGCACATTGTAGGTAGAGAAGGTTTCCATTGTACTCCACCCAAAACATTGGATATAGAGATTTCACCAGAAAATAAATGTTTTCAGCTTCTCTGAGTGCAAAACATCGCTGTGTATGTGTCTGTGGACGTAATAGCTCAAAAACGAGAAGACCGTTAAACACCAAACTTGGTATTTAAGTTTCGTTTCTTCCAAGGATGCGATATGAATATTGTCATAAAATTCCCTCACCCCAAAGTACCGTATATGGAAAAATCTAATGTGTTCCATTCACATGACGTTCTCCAGCTGCTAAACAAATAACTTTCCTTACAAAATATTTCTTTTTATTATTGTTTCATTTATATAGCCCCCTTTAATATCTAAGGTCATATCGGGGGCTTTGCACTTGAAACAACTCGTTGTCTGTAGGTTCTTTACATTGGGTTTAAATCGTTTTATTTTCCTCAAACACACACAAATTCATACTGTGGGGGATAGGGAATAATTTTGGCTAAAGAAAACTTCCCCGCCCCAGCTGGGAATTGAACCCGGGACCTCCGGGTGAAAAAGATTATTCCTTTATCTACTTCATGCTAATCAAGGTAAACATTAACAGGAATTGCCTTTTTCTTGTTTCTTTGTAAGTAGAAAGGATGTAAGCGAAGACACTAGGCTAAATCGATAGTTAAATCCTTTAAAAGCTGTTCCTAAGTAAAACAATTGTAGTTCGGTTCCCTTAGCATGGCCTGCAGTAGAACCAGAGAGATTAAACGAAACGTCGCTTCCTGTTTGAGAAAAGTTTAAGTGGTTTAAAATTGAAATCAATAACAAGAAATATCTCTGAAACGGTCATAAACATAAACATATATATATGTTTTCGTAAACTTCCACGGCCAATATTAAAATTATCTTGGTCCAGAGTTTCCGGTGTAGACCGCGTCTTAAGGCTAAAATCTGCCGACGTTTGGCCCATCTTGTGATAAGGCCAGTTAGCCCTGAGGAAGCCTTATCACAAGATGGGCCAAACGTCGGCAGATTTTAGCCTTAAGACGCGGTCTACACCGGAAACTCTGGACCAAGATAAACATATATATGACATAAATTATGTGTTTTAACGAGATGTGCATTTTCATGTAGTAAGTTTTTGTCTAACTCTTACGGTTTAACCGTGGGGTTTTTGATCAAAATCGTTAGAGCCATTTATGAAAAAAGCAAACTTTTCAAAAATGTGTCCATGTTAAGTGGAGAGATTGTGGTGGGGAAATTTTCTTAAAAATCTTCGTGTCGCATCCTTGGAAGATACTAAAGGTGTTTTCGTTTTTGAGCTATGTTGTCCAGAGAGACCCCCCCCCCACACACACACACACACACACACACACACACACACCACACACACATACACATACGCGCGCGCGCGCTGCTTTTTCTAAAACAAAATCTGATGTGTTCCATTCACATGACTTTCTCTACATCTCTGTTACAAATTATTGTTAGAAAGCTTATTCTTCTATCTACTTCATGATAATCGAAATAAACATTAGCAGTAATTGTCCTTATTTCTTGGTTCCTCGTAAGAGAAGGGTAAAAATAGAATGTGTTCCATTCACATGATGTCCTCCATCTGTTTCGCAAATAAACCTTTTGTACAAAAGATTAATCTTTTATCTACATCATACTAATCAAGATAAACATTAGCAGAAGTAATCTTAATACTAGCTTCCTTGTAAATAGAAGGGAAATAATAAAATGCACAGGCTAAAGCGATTGTTTCGTCCTTTAAAACCGGTCGCTATGTAAAACTATTGAGGTTCGGTAAACAATCGAGACACGAGAAGTCTTCCAGTTTGAGATAAGTTTAAGTGGCTAAAATTGAGCCAATAATCCGTAATATCTCGAAAACAGTTAACCCTGCAAAAAATATGTATATGACATAAATTGTGTTATTAATGAGATCTAAATTTTTTGTGGAGTAAGTTTTTGTATATCTCTTACGTATGCCAAAGTCATCCAGAATGAAGAGGTCTTCAGAGGCTATTGCCAGAAAAGTCAAAATTTACATTTTGTTTGTCATAAAATATCTTAAATATTTTAATCAAAGTCGTTAGAGCCATTTTTGAGAAAATCGAAATTTTCGAGAAATGTTCCATGTAAAGAGTAGTTGGGGATCGGGTGATTTTCTTGAAAATGTTTAAGTTTGGTATTTAACCGACTATTCGTTTTTCAGCTATTCTGCCCACAGATAACACACACACACACACACACACACAGGGACATGTTTCCAATGGTTTTTTTTAATTATGAGGTCTCATAACACATATTTTCAGTGAAATCTCGACATCGAATTTTTGGGATGAACAAAACCTCCTTCTCTATTCACATTGTACATATGGCTAGAGAAAGCAAAAAGGCGTGAAAATTTTGTTTTCTCAAAAATTGATCTAATGGTTTTGAGTAAATTACCGATATTAAAGATGTTTACATTAAAATAAAATCTATAGCTTGAATTTTCTGCGAATAGCCTTTGAATGCATTTTGCATAACTGGTAAACTGTAAGAGGTAGACAAAAACTTACTAAAAGTTAAACGCGGGCTTTAAACACTACCCATAAAAAATAAATAAAATACAGCGAACTAGCTGACTTATTAAACGAAATACAGCGAACGTGCATGTGTGAACTCTGGGATCCACAGACAAAATGAAACCAGTTTGAAGGCACTTGATGTCAGGGTACATATCGTACATTGTTCAATGCTGTTGATCTGCTTTGCTTTCCAATTTGCGCGAAATCTACCGAATGAAGACGAGAGACCAAGAAAAGACGTGCACATGGTACTCTCTTATTATAATGTTGACACTCATTACAGCGCATGTTAGTGCTCCTCATGAATATACAACGCAGGAGTCTTAAAATTAATAACCCGCCGGTGTTGTACAGTGGAATTTAAATTACTTTAAGATCTTGGTAGTTTATTTCGAAGGCCAACCGAGGAGTGTTTCGATGACAAGAGAACAGGAACCTAAATTCCGCTGTAAACCGTGCACGGTGTACTGGTACACACGATCTGCTTCAGGCCACAAAATGTTCGACAGCTCTGTGGAATGAAGATAAAGGCTCACGTCCAAAGAAACGCCAGTGAGAACCAAGACCAAATCGAGTTCTTTAGACTAATATATGGTTTTTGATCTTACTCATTGTTTTATTATTGCTGCATTTATATAGCCCCCTTAATTGCTATGGGGATATCAGGGGTTTAGTCTTGTGAAACAACCCGTTGACTGCAGGATATTAACATTGGATTGATCATCTCTATACTCAACATTCGACTCTTTGGTGGACATCGAATGATTCTAGCTAAAAGAAAATTCTCTGTTCTAGGCGGGAATCGAAACCAGGATTTCAGCGTGTCGCTAACCGCTCGACGTGGAGGCAGTCTGCTCGTTTCTACTATCGAGATATTACCGGAAATACATGTTTTGAAGAGACCTGAATCCAAAAGGATTTTTAGAAAATATCTACGTATGCCTGTGAACAGCACAACTCAAAAATAAAAAAATCAGTTGAGTACCAAGCTTGGATTTAAGTTTATTATCCAAAAATACGAAATGAAAATTTTCAAGAAACACCCCATGTCCTAATTATCCTTTACATGGAACATTACTCGGAATTTTCGATTTTCTCAAAAATGGTTCTAACGGTTTTGATTAAAATGCCACACAATAAGGGCATTTACATGTCATATAAAGCATATATATCTTGGATTTTCGGGGAAAATCCTCTGAAGTCCTCTTCATTCTGGTGCGGTATGGCCAGGAGCAAAACAAAAGAAAAGCAAATAAACGAATTCCCGCTTAAGTCCTATTGGAAAATTTTCATCATAAACCAGAAAATCTCAGGAGTGGTGAACTCTACAAAAACAAACATATCTAACATGAATTGTGTGCTTCAATGAGATTTACATTTTTGTGCAGTGCGATTTTGTCCGTTATGCAAAAGTCATCCAGGATGCAGACTACTTTAAACGCTGTTCTTAGAATATTCAAGATACGCGTTTAATCTGTCATAAAATAATTTTCAAAATGCGGTATTTGGTCTAATTCATTAGCCATTTTTGAAAAAAAATCAGAATGTTTCGAAAAATATTTCTTGTGAAGAGTAGTATTAGGCTGGTGATTTTCTTGAAAATCTTCGTGTCACATCCTTTTAGGATGCTCATCTTGAATATCAATTTCGTTATTTAACGGAATTTTCGTTTTTAAGTTATACTGTTCACGGACACACACACACACATATTATATACGCGCGTGCGTGCTCGCGAGCCAATTTCTAAAGCTACTCTTTTTGGATTCATGACGCCTCAAAACTGTATTTCTGGTGTATTCGATTTGGGTGGGAAACAGTAGTTTCGCTAGCCATTGACCGCACTCTTGAAAGGCAGAATGTAACTAAGTTTCTCTTCGGATCGAGACCCCTACAGACGATAACGATTTCAGAGAAAGAGTAAATGCACATGCTTAAATGTGATACTAAAACTTCCTACGGCAGACCAACTGGTAGCTGTGGTCCAGCGGCAAAGATGATGGTGATGGAATGTGATATCGGAATCCTTCGGGTTCAAATCTTGCATCTTCATGTTTACATATTAATTCCAGATTTTCTGTTTTTTTTTGTTTTGCTTTTATGAGGAACATAATTTACCAAATGCGATTTTAACTATTATTGATTTAATTAACTGTAGTACATATTCATAGAATTTATTCAAGTTCCTTTTAATGCTAATACATTTCTACGATTAAGAAATAATACTATGTAGTTGTTCATTTTATAAACATTAAATAATCCTATATAGACATTTAGAAGTATGCATAACTTACTTTATAATGAACATTTTCGCTATATTTTATAATACCTCCCCAAGACAGCATTTAAAGATCAAGGATGCTAACTTTAGTTCAGTACCACCAAGAGCACCTTCATCTGTTTCTTTTTTCTCTAGAGTGAGCCACACATGTGTTACGGCACGCTACTCCTCTCGGCTACTGTTTGAATTTTAGGATCAACTCGCTGTTGAATATATTTTATTTCAATTGAAATGCAGCTTGTTAGTCAAAACCACTGCAGGTTTTAGCCGATTGAGGTTGCTCTTAGACATGGCATACCAAGACGAAATGCGAGCCCCTGGATTCACAATAAAGGGAACAGGGACAAGTAAAAAAGCGACATAGCACCGGTCGTAAGAGATTTGTACTCAGGATGATGATGAACAACTTCAGGCAGAAGTAGAAAATCCTTTTTTGACTGCAGCTGAATTTGTTTCTTTCCTGGTTTTACAAACCGTAATGAATCTCTATAGTGAGTTTGGTCTAGGGAATTACATGTCCTCAATGACGAACATGCGTGGACCGTCATGCCATCGACGCTAGGAGCATCAATTGGCAGGAGTAATCTTCGCGGACGAAGCTGGAATGTGACGTCGTATATAGGGGCAGTACGGGTGTAGCACCATGTGGTCACCGCTATGGTCGATGACACGTGGCTCCCTGTGTTCTCAGGGGTCGCTCATTGCGGGCTGGATTTCGTTCGAAGGTCTTGGTAACCTTGACCGAATACGTTGAAAGTTAGTCGACATTGTGCAATTCAGTTTAGCCCCATCAACCAGAGAAAGGTATTCCGAAGGAACAATCCTGTCTGTTCCTGCAGGACAACCATTGCATCCATAAATCAAGGATAGTTCAGCGTTGGTTTGTACGGTAAGAGGATATCTCATTGATATCTCGTCCTCCCAGGTCACCGTTTGGGCAGAAATAAAGGAGACTCTTCGAAATCCCGCTTTCCAACACATCTGTCGAGCTATGGGACAGGTCGAAGACGCGCGGGATTCTTTCGCAGAAAGACCACATTATTTTCACCAGCTGATACACTTCATAGCGAGACAAATTAATAAGGTTTTCGTGCATGAAGGATATTGATCTGGGTGTTAAATATTTTAATTATATGTATTTTTGTTTTGTTTGTTTCATTAAATTTGTAATAAAAAGTAATAAACAATTCACTAAATGGTAATTATTTTGCATATTAAACGATACAGGAAATTCACTTAATGATACTTGTTTTGTACTGTCTTAAATGAAAATTCCCCTTAGTCCAGGAGAAAAGGTTTCAGGCAGGCATAATATGCATTTTAAAGCTTTTTATTGAGAAATTCATTATTTACTTAGCTGTTGGTCATGAAAACAACAACAAAATTAAAACTAATAAATGAAGACACTGTGTGAGATCGAGCTCACGCACCTTTCTTTGACCCAACCCATTGACCTAGCGAACATTTTTATTCAGTTGTTCGAAGTTTATTGTTTAAGGTGCGCTTTCATATTGGACAACAGTACCTTACTATATTAGTATAACGCGTGCAAACCCAGATTTATTCACACTTCTGGTTTCAAATATCACCCAAAAATTTGATATAGAGATTTCACCGCATACACATGTTTTAAAGATCCCGGAATACAAAAAAAAAAAAAAAAAAAATAGAATGTGTGTCTGCATGTATGTACTGTGGACATCATAAACGCAAAAGTGAAAAGTCGGTTAATTACTAAACTTGGTATTTAAGTTCATATCTTCCAAAGATGCGACACATATATTTTAAGAAAAATACTCCTATCATCAACTATCCTTTGAGTGAAAAATTACATTTTTATTTATTTCTAAAAAATTTTAAATATTTTGATTTAACTGTATATCTTGAATTTTCTAGAATAGCTCATGAAGACCTATTCATTCTGGATGACTTTCGTGAAACAACTAAACCGTCAGAGGTAGGGTGAACAAAAAATGTAGATATCCCTAAAACACACAGGCTATGTCATTCATATTTTTATAGAGTTAACCGTTTTTGAGATATTTTTTGTTATTGGTTTCAATTTTTTAAACTATTTAAATTTTCTCAAATGGGAAGTGTTATTTCGTTTCGTAGTTCTTTTGTTTTAGTTATGTCCTTGGAAAAAGAACTGAATTTCAATGACAAACGCATTGCAGCAGCTTTTAAAAGATTTGACTATCGTTTAAGCCAGATGTTTTCCCTTATTTCCCTTCGGCTTACAAGGAACTAAGTATTAAGACTATTTCTGGTAATATTTATCTTGATTAGCATTATACAGATGAAAGAATTGTTTGTTCATAGAACAGATAGTGTCAGAGATGTCAATGGAACACATCAGATTTTGAAGCAACAATTTTGCTATTGAAGGTTGATTCATTTCAATACTGTAGGCACTCATACGATGTCGTTACAATACGTTATCATGTGTAAAAGCCTGCATGCAACTTTGGGACTATATTCGAAGCACAAAGTGATTTTCAACTCTTGACTCACCATAACATTAGCAGAGAAAGTAAAAATAGATATAATATGTTCAGATTTATTCGGACTTTGGCGCCAGTCATTTATCCGCGCATGATGTCAATACTAGGTAGCGAGTTTATCACGTATTGCCTCTTACAGAGGACTAGCGATCGATGAGTAGAAGCAGTTTTTGGGGTCACCTTAGTGAAATGGAACTTGTAATGTACCTTTCCAATATTTACATTTGGTATATTCGCTTGCATCTCGTAAACCCATAATCGCAGTATTTATACTGGTAGGTATCTACGGTTATGGTAACGTAGAGGATTTTAATGGCTACACTTGCCCATTACAATAAACGATTATTCATACTCTTTACAGCAGTAAATGAAAACTGACCTACATAGAATAAATTAAGAAAACACAAAAACTAAAGAATGCAGATAATTTCCTGGTAATTTCTGTACACCAACCTGTTTACGAAATTGACAATATATGCAGTCCAAGGTGCAATTCCTAACTCTCCTTTGAGACAAGGGGTTCGATGAACTAATAATGTCGTCATGCATTTAAATCTACTGTCGCTAAAGTCCGAATAAATCTGGAGACCCACTAGAATTAAGGATACTCGCAATTCATTAATGACATTTGTTTTCTGTAATAAATGATCCACAAAATTCACCTAGTGATAAGTATTTTGCATATTAAGTGATATACGAAATTCACTAAATGATAATTATTTTGCATAGATAATAATAGTACTCAAAATTCAATAATGATAATTATTTTGCAATTTAAGTGCTACACGAAATTCACATAATGATAATTATTTTGCATACTAAGTGATACAGAGATTCACTTAATGATGATAATTTTGCATAATAAGTGATACACGAAACTCACTTAATGATAATTATTTTACATATTAAGTGATACACGAATTTCACTAAATGATGATAATTTTGCATAATAAGTGATACACGAAATTCACTAAATGATAATTATTTTGGATATTAAGTGATACATGGAACTCACTTAATGATAATTATTTTGCATAATAAGTGGCTCACGAAAGTCACTTAATGATAATTATTTTGCGTATTAAGTGATACACGGAACTCATTTAATGATACTTATTTTGCATAATAAGTGAATCACAAAATTCACTTAATGCGTTTCACTTATTTTGCGTATTAATTGATACACGAAATTCACTTAAGGATAATTATTTTGGATATTAAGTGATACACGAAACTCATATAATGATAATTATTACTTTCTCTAGTCCCATATGTACAATGTACATAGGGATAGAGAAGTATTGCATTCCACCAAAAAAATCGATGTCGAGATTTCACCGGAAATACATGTTTTAGGACCCCCTGAATCCAAAAAAAGCATTTCCAGAAAAAGGTCCGTGTGTATGTGAACACGATAACTCAAAAACGAAAAGTAGCTAAAATACCAAACTTGGTATTTAAGTTCAGTATCTTCCAGGGATGGGAGACGAAGATTTTGAGAAAAATCCCCCACCCCAAACTACCCTTTACATGGAACTTTTTTCGAAAATTTTGATTTTCTTAAAATTGCTCTAACGATTTTGATTAAAATATGGTATATTAAAGACATTTACCTGACAAATAAAATGCATATCTAGAATTTTCTGGGAATAGCTTCTAAAGACCTGTTTATTCTGGATACATTTAGCTTAATTTGGTATAACTAATAAACCATAAGAGTCAGATAAAAACTTACTATACAAAAAATGTAGGCCTTGTTAGAATACACAAGTTACGTCATATACATTTTTTTCGTGGAGCTCACCGTTTTCGAGGTATTCATTGCAATTAGTTTCAGTTGTGAAGTACTTATACTTTTCTCAGATGGGAGTGTCCGTTTTTCTTTTGTTCTACTCCTGGCCAAGAAAAGAAGCGATTTGTAATGACAATCGCATAATGACAGCTTTTAAAACATTTGACTATTGGTTTAGCCTAGTGTATTCCCTTATTTTCTTCCTACTTATACGGAACTAAATAATAAGAACATTGTGCTAATGAGTATCACGATTAGCATGGTGCAGAAAGAAGAAGAATCTTATGTATGAAGTTTGTAGAACAGCTAGAAAAAGTCATGTGAGTGTTACACATCAGATTTTTTTTCATAATAAGTGAATCACGAAATTAACCAAATGATAATTATTTTGGATATTAGGTGATACGCGAAGCTCATTTAATGATAATTATCTTGCATAATAAGTGAATCACAAAACTCACTTAACGATAATTATTTTGCATACTAAGTGATACACGAAACTCACTTATTAATTATTAATTATTTTGCATATTCTTAAAGCATATATCAAGCTACATCGGTTTGTCGATATCTCTCATTTTCTTGCAGATCCTCCGAACTAAAACCTGTTTTACTAGAAGGTTAGAACTAGAAGGTCATTCTTAAAGATTAGTAGTAATTAACTTGTCAAATTTTTCTAACTTAACTTGAATGTAAGAACGTTTGAACAGTAAGCGTTAATGGAGACGCTGCAAGTTCTTATGCGGTTGCAGGTCTGCCACATGAGTAAGTTGTAACAAGCACGAGAACTTCTGTATACTGCTTTGTTTTGTTCTGGCTGCAGTCTTGTTGGCAGCTTACATTAGTTGTGTATAGTAGACTAATCATATGGGGAAAAACTGATGTGTTCCATTCGCATGACTTTCTCTACCTATTTTACAACAAACTATTCTTATAAAAGGTAAACTTTTATCTACTTCAGCAAATTGAGGTAAACGTAAGCAAAATATTTTATTACACTGTACCTTGTAACTGGAAGGGAAATAAAGGAAAACACTGGGATAAAGCGATATTCAAATCCTCTAAAAGCTGATCGCTAACGTAGTAAACAAAAGAAGAATTAATGAAGAAAAGCCTCAAGTATTTGAAACGTTATACCAATAACCAGGGATATCTCAGAAA